>CM033319.1:53696612-54966612 GCA_019359835.1 Pharus latifolius | reverse complement strand
AAATTGGCACATTTGAATAGTTTTTGATATAAACTGAAAATAGGGTATTTTAGGGTAATTGAAATCTAAGTTTCAATCGATTTCGAATTCTGGCATTTAGGATGAGATTTTGTAATCTGGACAGAAGGGAAAATTGTTTCAAATAGCATTTGGAAGAGATTTGCTGAAGAAATTCTAAATTTGGAGTTAATCTGAAGATTTTACCCTCTTTAGGTTCCCAGATATCAGATAAAGGACTAATTTGCGATATCTCTTGGACTGATTTGTGAAAAGAGTCTAGATGATAAAATCTGGCTACCAACTTTCTGGTTTGAGGTATTGGCATACCCATGATCATAATTTAAGAATGATCTACTCTGAATTAGATCAAGATTTGTCGAAATCTGAGTTTAGAGTATTTAGGGTAATTAACTTAATTCTGTTTTCGAAAACAGAAGTTTTGACAAATCTGGGATTTATAAATGGAACTGAATCTGGCTTCTAAAGACTTTTAGGTTCAGAGTAACTGATAAATCACATCTGAACAATCTGATCTTGATTTGGGTTCACAGAATAAATTTGGAAATTATAGGGCTTGATAAAGACAATGATCTGGCTACTACTACAGATACATGCATGCATGCTGTTCATGAAAAAGGAAGTTTTCACCCCTAAACTCAGGGTGTTACAGATCTACCCTCCTTAAAGAAATCTCGCCCCGAGATTCATCTAAGACAGGAAAAGATAAGGATAGGCTTGCTTAAGATCTTCTTCCTTCTCCCAAGTAGCCTCTTTCTCTGAATGATTTTTCCATTGAACTTTACACAATTTGATTTTCTTCCTTCTAAGCTGACGTTCATCGGTGGCTAGGATTCTGATTGGGTGTTCAAGGTAAGTAAGATTCTTCTGTAATGGTACATCTTGTACATCTATCTGGTCAATAGGTTCCTTCAAACATTTTCGGAGCTGAGAAACATGAAACACATCATGTACTCCTACAAATTCCATGGGTAATTCCAATTTATATGATACTTCTCCTTTTCTCTTGATTATCTTAAATGGTCCAATGTATCTAGGAGATAACTTTCCCTTCACTTGGAATCTTTGTAATCCTTTGAATGGTGTGACCTTGAGATACACAAAATCTCCTGGTTCAAATGATAATTCTCTCTGTCGATTGTCTGCATAACTCTTTTGTCGTGATTGTGCTGTTTTCAACCTTTCTCTGATGAGTTTGACATGAGTTTCTACCTCTTCTACTATTTCTGGTCCTATGACTTTTCGTTCTCCTGGCTCATTCCGATGCAACGGGGTTCTGCATTTACGTCCATATAAAGCTTCAAATGGTGCCATCTGTATACTAGCTTGATAACTGTTATTATATGTAAACTCTGCAAATGGTAAACATTTGTCCCATGATGTTCCATAATCTAGTATACAAGCTCTTAGAAGATCTTCTAGGATTTGATTGGCTCTTTCTGTCTGTCCTCCTGTCTGCGGGTGATATGCAGTACTGAAATCCAACTGAGTTCCTAGGGTTTCATGCAGTCTATTCCAAAATTTGGAGGTAAACTGTGCTCCGCGATCTGAGACTATCTTCTTAGGAATACATTGCAATGTCACTATTCTTTGCATGTATAACTCTGCTAGTTTACTGCCATCATAAATCTTTTTGACTGGTATGAAGTGAGCTACCTTAGTAAGTCTGTCCACAATAACCCATATGGAGTCATATCCTCCTTGAGTTTTAGGTAGTCCTGTAATAAAATCCATACCAATTTCTTCCCATTTCCATAATGGTATTGGTAGAGGTTGTAGCTTTCCGGCTATTTTCTGGTGTTCTGCTTTTACTCGCTGACATGTATCACAGTTTGCAATGTATTCTGCAATCTCTCTCTTCATATTATCCCACCAGAATCGGGTCTTCAAATCCTGATACATCTTTGTATTACCAGGGTGTATTGAGTATGGAGTTTTATGGGCTTCATGGAGAATTATTTCCTTAAGGTCTGTGTTTTGAGGTACACAAATTCTTCCTTGATACCATACAATCCCTTGGTAGTCTTCAGTAAAACCTGGAGCCTTTCCTAACTTGATTCGGCTCTTGATCTTACAAATTTCCTCATCTTCCTTCTGGGCATTTCCTATCTGTTCTTCAAGTTGAGGTTTTACTGTTAAGGTAGCTACCGTTCCCTGCGGTACTATTTCCACTTGATGATTCTGCAATTCTTGTTGTAGATAAGGGTTCTTCAATATAATCGTTTCTTGTAGGTTATAGACTTTTCTACTTAGGGCATCGGCCACTACATTAGCTTTTCCTGGATGGTACTAGATACTAAGATCATAATATTTGATCAATTCCAGCCATCGTCGTTGACGCATGTTGAGCTCCGTCTGTGTGAAAATATACTTGAGGCTTTTGTGATCTGTAAAAATCTCACACTTATTTCCAATGAGATATTGTCGCCATATCTTTAAAGCATGTACCACTGCTGCTAACTCCAAATCATGGGTCGGATAATTTTCCTCATGTGGTCTCCATTGGCGTGAAGCATAGGCCACTACTCGACCTTGCTGCATTAACACACAACCTATTCCTTGCTTCGAAGCATCACCGTAAACTACAAAATATTCTTTACTGTCTGGTAAAGTGAGGACTGGTGTCATTGTTAATTTCTGCTTTAGCTTCTGAAAACTTTCCTCGCACTTGGTGGTCCATTCAAATGTCACATCCTTCTTTAGCAAGTTTGTAAGAGGTTTGGCAATCTGGGAAAATCCTTCAATGAATCTCCTATAATAGCCTACTAATCCCAAGAAACTTCTAATTTCTGGAACTGAGATAAGTTGTTTCCATTCCTTGATAGCACAAATTTTAGCTGAATCCACTGAAATTCCTTCTGCTGTCAACACATGTCCAAGAAATGCAATTCTTTACATCCAAAATTCACATTTATCAAATTTAGCATAGAATTGCCTCTCTCGTAGCCTTTCCAGGACTAGACGTAAATGTTGCTCATGCTCTTCTGTACTTCTGGAATATATCAGAATGTAATATATGAATACTATGACAAACTTGTCAAGGAAATCCATAAATGTTCTGTTCATGACATTCATGAAAGCTGTCGGAGCATTGGTCAAGCCAAAAGGTACTACTGTAAACTCATATAAACCATATCTGGTAGTGAAGGCAATCTGCAGTTGGTGCTCTACCTCTTCCTCTTCCTCGATTAGCCATGTTTCCTCCTCTTCCTGATGGAATTCCTCTAAAATTCTGTGATGATGATGCTCTGGGTACTACTGGCTGTGTTCCTGCCTGAGATCTGGCAATGGACATCAGAAGTTGTATCCAACGACAGAATTCTTTGCGATGCCCACGCTGTCCACAATGATAGCACTCAACACGGGGATGAGGACAATCCTTCTGAAGATAATTTCCTTTGCAGTTAGGGCACAATGTCATTGCTGGTCTGGGAGTCTGGTAAGATGATCGGAAACTGGGAATAATAGGAACTCTTCCTCTAATTGGGTTTGTCTGTGGTCGTGCTTGTTGGAGCATTCTCTGCTTCCGGCTTTCTTCTCCCATATTCCTCTTCTCTTCCACCTTTAAAGCTCTGTTCACTAGTGTTTGGAATTCTGTAAATTCATGAGAAGCAATTTGATATTGCAAATAGTGTTGAAGTCCTTCTGTTAAGCGTTCTATCTTCTTCTGTTCGGTATCCACATCTCCAGGTGCATATCGAGCCAAATGAGTGAATTGATGTAGATACTCAGTGACTGACTTATTTCCTTGGATTAAGTTTCAAAATTCTCGACGCTTAGCTGCCATGATACCAGTAGGTATATGAAATTTCCGAAATTGATCCTTAAATTCCCTCCAAGAAATATTGTTTCTGTCCAAATGAGCTTCTTGGTAGTTCATCCACCATACTCCTGTTAATTGATGAGATCCGAACAAAACTTTTTCTCTATCACCACATTGAACTGTGTCTAATTTCCTCTCTATATCCCTCAACCAATCATCGGCAACCATGGGATCGGTCACACAAGAGAAAGTTGGTGGACGGGTCTTTTGAAAATCTGTTAATCTTGTTCCTACAGTAGTTCCTTCTGTTGTTCCAGTAGGCAATTTCTGAACTATTTGAGCCAACAACTGAGTATGGGCCGTCTGAGCTTCCTGTCGATTCTTCTCCATTGACAGAAGAATTTCCTGTAGACTGGGTTGTTCATTCTGGGGAGGATTGGAACTTTGAGATCCTTGCTGAAACAAAGGGTCTCTCGTCATAGTATCTTCCTCATGCAGAGTCTGTTCCTTGTCTTCTCTACCGCTTTGGTATCTCCTTCTTGTATCAACCATGGTAGCTCTGAAAAGGTTCAGATCGGTCTAACTAACTAGGGCCAACTAAGACAACAATGCAGAAATTAATGTAAACTACTTTAATGCATGAAATACTTGGGCTACTAGCCATAATACACAAATTAACCATTGCAAAAGCAACAGCGAATCACAAAGCTATCAAGAGCATCCACCAGCTCTATCTATACCACCCCTAAGACACTCTGAGACAACAGAACGCACTCTCACAATCTTACCGATTTTTAGAAAATCCAAATAAGACATTGAAATAAAAGTTTTTAGGAGCTACAAAGCTCATTATTTTTATCAAAATAAAGTTTTCAACAAATAGTTTCTAAATAAATTATGTCTTCCTGGCACAGCCAATTCCTAAAGGTGTCATCCTACAGTCAAGTTCTCATGTTGCTCTGATACCAACTTTTGTGTCGTGCCCCGAAACTGGGACTACGACTACTCCCGTGGAGACCTATCTCGCTGCAGCTAGTCCCATATGTACATACCTTTGACTTCCCAGAATAAGTCAAGCACAGGAGTGTATTACATTGCAACAGAGTAATTTACAAAATATTTAAGTAGTGTGGCCTGCTAGTCTTAATATTACATAAAAGATTACAATGCCTTCACGGCATTCAAGGTTTAGCAAAATAATAACTACACAGCAGAAGATAGGTGACCCTCCCACAAAAGAAGTTGACGGCAGAACAACACACATCAAGGCTCTGGCGGAACTGACTCTCCTCCTTCTGGATCCACAAAGTTCTCCACGCCTTCATCTTGATCAAGGTACGCTCCATCTACTGAGTTGAATGTTGCAAGGGTGAGCACTTACGTACTCAGCAAGTCATAGGTAAGAGTAGATACATATAGTAGTGATGATATGAACCTAGACTAGTCAAGAATTATGGATGTTTGTAAAATAATCTTTTTCTTTCATATCTCATCTCATCTAATCTTATGGTAGCACTTTTCATAGCATAGCATTACTATTCATGTTCACTAGATTATAGCACTACCCACGGCAGCACTCCTTATCATGACAACACATGTCATTTGGGTAATCTTGATTTAACAAATTTTATTTAGAAAATATACTTGTGACACACCCCATGGATTTAATCCACCGCAGCAGACTCCTATAAACCCGGGAGCTCGGAGAATTCGAATACATTTTTAACTCTGCAAAGAGGTACCAATTTACCCGCAAGATATTCCACTTTCAAGCCCTTCCTATCAAAATGATTGGACCCCTGGCTCACTTCATACTGTGAGTGGCAAGATGGAGATAACAAGAACTTTTGTTATGTTTCACTTACAATTCACCCCTGGCCCTGTGGGTCTCCGCGAACCACAGTTGTGGCAGGTTGTATCCAAACCTCCACCCCTTTGTGTATTCCCATTACTGGGTCAGCGTGCAAGATCACCTTCAGTCATATGTGTGGGAGCCATTCTCCATGTAAATCGTGCATCACTACACATCTCATGCAGGGGTTTCATGTGCGATCCACATAAGTACTTGTTCAGGCCTGTCCCATACCAGGCTTGTGGTTAGCACGTTGTTCATGCCACTAGACGCACAACACAAGGTTCTAGTCCTTATATGCCAGTGACCAGACCATCCACAAACCATGCACCTTCCGTGCCTGCTATCCTTTGCAGTTAAGCACCTCCAGTGCTACAGCCATCCATACCAAAATTCTGGTCACGGCTAGGGGTTTTATTTCATGAATATATGTATAAAAATACATATATAATAGTTCATGGCTCAAAACTTGTTTATTTCACATTTCACAGATAACCAGTCTAGTACTGCCAATTTATAATTCAACCATTTTCAATCTTTCACATGCAATATTATTTATATTCAAGGTTATATTATAGCAACTCTTAAAATATAGGTTCAAGATGTCCAAGAATATGACTTGCCTTCCACGTCGTAAGATACAGCAGTTGATGACGGGTTAACAGCAAAATCCTCAAAGTCAGCTTCTGAATCTGCTCGGTACACAATGATTACTTATTAGATTAAAATGCTTAACAAGAATAACTGAACGATACTGGAGATAATTTGAATTGCAAGCTGAACTGAGTCGAGATTCTAGGGTTTCAAGGAATCTGGGCTAAGGGTAAGTGTTAGATGCTCTTAGGGTCTCAAGGTTGCAATAAGGGCATCAATTTTGTGGCTGGTTTGATCAAAACAGCGAATGTCAGCAGATTGACATTCGGATCAAGGCTCTAACATAGCTTTAAGAAAAGCTAGAGTGCTTATCTCAAGTTGTGGTAATAGAAGAAAATGTAGATCACAACTCTACAAATTCAGTGGACAAAGTGGTTCTCAAATTGCACAACCAGAAGTGGGTAAACAAGGCCAATGCCACTGGCTGACAAGCTTTGGCATAGGGCTGACAATGTCAAAATCTAGGGCTAAGCATAAAATGCTGTTCAAGGGCTCAACTGGTGTACTAACTTTGTCTAGGAGGTAGGCTTGAGTAACAGGAACAAAAGTCATAACATGATCCATGGCTGAAGATGGCCGAACAGCAAGAAATCCGGTGATGAACTGCGGTGAACTCACTGCACTGGAACAGTTCTGGACACAAATTTTGGCAAAGCTATAACTTTCAATCTAGACCGATCTAGGTGTCAGGCTAGAAGACAAAAATACTCAGGAGTTCAAGGCACACACACTGGACAAAGTGGTTAGGGCTGAAACGGCTGGGAAAAACTTTCCGGTGGCCGGCGCCGAAGAAGAAGGCACTGGAATTGGGCATTTTTTATACAGGTCGATTGAACTCAATTCCTTGCTCGAGGAGTGATAGAGGGGTATGAGTAAGCTACTGGCGATGTCAATTTGACCGGAGGATCACCGGTGTGGCTTGGTGACGTGAGCCAGTTACTGGTGAAGTTCAATTTTGGGGAAAACTTCAATTGGTGTTCAATTTGTGATTCTAGGTTCACAGGCATACTCAAAATAGCTCTCTGATCATTTTAATCTACAAGCTCGAAGGCTAATTTGGGCTGAATCGGGCTGCATTGCCGAAACAGGGTAAATCAAGAATTTCGGTGATCGACAGCGTTAGAGGTCACCGGTGAGCAATTAAATGCTATCACACAGAGAGAATGAAAAAAGGAACTCACTGGGGGCTTCAATTTGAAGATTGATGTAGCTGGGCGTGTTGGCACCGTGAGCCTCCTCGACAGTCTGCCGGAGAAGAAAACGAAAACAGAAAAATTTGAGATTTAGCTGTGACGAGGATTGACACCCGAGTTAGTTCAAATAAATGCACTGTTGGTTCAAGGCAGATTCGAGCCAGACACGTGCCTAGCGGTGCGGACTCAAGTCATTTTGAGAAGCATCAGCCCGAGGTCGCAGGCTTTGCGCGATCAGGTCGCAGGCTTTGCGCGATCAGACCACAGACTTCGCGCGATCAGGACTTCGTGTGCTATACACGAGCAGAATGTCCGAGATGTTGCGCGGTCAGCCAACATCCCGCGGTCAAAGTGTTCTTGACCAGGGTACTTGGAGTTCATCTGTCCGGCTGTCCCTATAGCGGGAATATTCCAAGCATCCCGAAGATTCCTCCACGTGGAAAACCAACCGTCGGGAGGTTAATACGTGCAGTTATCCATGAATAACACGTGTTTAACCTGCGTGGAGGTTAAGAGCAGTTCTCTAAAAACCGCATCCAACCATCCAAAGCAACTGTTTGATGCAGTTACCACTTGACACCCTTTCGACAAGTACAAAAGGGTGGCAAGGTACATCAAACAGGGGAGGAACCATCCATTTGGTAGATCAAGACCTCTGATACAAGTGAGATACAACGCATCTCAACCACTCAAACAGCCAAGTCTATGGCTTAGATTAGATAATATTTGCAAGTCTCCTAGGGCTTCTTTTTGTACACTTACATAGGAAAAACCTTCGCCTGTGAAGGTTTCTTCCCGCTAGTTTGTAAACCTTTATCACATATAGTGAAATCCTAACAGGACGTAGGGCTTTTACTCCCACCATCCAGGGCCCGAACCTGTATAAACCTCTCTGTGCTCCTGTTCTCCATTTTTCTACATACCTTCCCGGAGGGTCATCTTGAAAGGTCTCACTATTACAAATTTTGCATAAGTTCGGCTGAGGACTCCGAGTTCGAATCGTCGACAAGCTGATTTCCGGCGAAGTATGAAGAAGCTGCTGGGTACAGGGATGCTTAAATAGGCATGGCGACGCTTGCGAAAAGGGGACAGCGAAGAGATTGGCGCAAAGGATTTGACTGGTTGGGCGCAGAAGCAACAACGGTGAAGAAACAGCGATGAACGGTATGCGACGGCGACAACGGTTCTGCAACTGATCACATTGTCGTTTCATCGGGACTTAGCCTTAGCTGGAGCAAGCGGTGGTGGCAACAACTGGCGCGGCACTAAAGTTACTGACAAAGCTGTGGTTGCTGCTGCTGGTCGCGCACGGGGGCGGTGGCTGTTCGTCGACGTTGCCACGGCGAGGGCTGAAGCGAGGACACATACACACAAGCATGCACGGCCACAAGCGCAGGAGAAGCTTCACCGGCGACGAGCAAACACGGCGCACAAGCACGGCGAGGCTCTGGTCGAAAATCAGTTGAGTGCCCTGGTCAAATTTGGACTGAGTTGCAATTTCAGATTTTGAGTTTTGGACTGATCTGTAAATCTGAAGATTTGGAAGATTAAAGCTGAAATTGATTGCACTGATCTGGCAAACTATATTCAACAAAATATTTGGTAAAGATATTTGATAAAATTTGGCACATTTGAATAGTTTTTGATATAAACTGAAAATAGGGTATTTTAGGGTAATTGAAATCTGAGTTTCAATCGATTTCAAATTCTGGCATTTAGGATGAGATTTTGTAATCTGGACAGAAGGGAAAATTGTTTCAAATAGCATTTGGAAGAGATTTGCTGAAAAAATTCTGAATTTGGAGTTAATATGAAGATTTTAGCCTTTTTAGGTTTCCAAATATCAGATAAAGGACTAATTTGCGATATCTCTTGGACTGATTTGTGAAAGAGTCTAGATGATAAAATCTGGCTGCCAACTTTCTGGTTTAAGGTATTGGCATACCCATGATCATAATTTAAGAATGATCTGCTCTGAATTAGATCAAGATTTGGCTAAATCTGAGTTTAGAGTATTTAGGGTAATTAACTTAATTCTGTTTTCGAAAACAGAAGTTTTGACAAATCTGGGATTTAGATATGGAATTGAATCCGGCTTCTGAAGACTTTTAGGTTCAGAGTAACTGATAAATCACATCTGAACAATCTGATCTTGATTTGGGTTCACAGAATAAATTTGGAAATTATAAGGCTTGATAAAGACAATGATCTGGCTACTACTACAGATACATGCATGCATGCTGTTCATGAAAAAGGAAGTTTTCACCCCTAAACTTAGGGTGTTACAATGTGTGATCAATTGTATCCAACTACCATGTAATGCACATTATACGTTGGAGGTGTTCTTACACATATTCTATCGGTATCTCATGTATTTGCCGATAGAAAAATTGTTCTGTTCTATCGGCAGCTCATGTGTTTACCGACAGAAAATATTGTTATGTGTGAAATAATAATGCTGGCCCATGAATATTAGTATAGAAAATCATGGAGAATGTTGACTTAAACCAAGACTATGTGATGCCAGTGAATGGCGGCTTATCAACAATATTCCATAACAATATGTTCTATCGATATCTCGTATCTTTGCATGTCTTTTAGTATTATTTTTGTCCGACATCCCTTTTGCAGCCCTAATTAGTCTCCAGTCCTGAGCTGAGTTATGGAACTCCAAGAAGAATTAATTGCCATATGTTGCCTACTTCCTATATGAAAATGTGTAGATGAAAATGCTCATAAATAGAATCTTATCTTCTATTGGTAGTTTCTGTGTTTACCGATAGAAAAAATATTTAAAATAGGTCCTTTTGCACTCTTGGTTTCGCAAATCCGGCTCCACTGAGGAAGAAAGCCCGCTCCTGGAAGGAAAAGGAAGCGGAGCTATCCGATAAGATACGGGCTGAGGTACGGGCGGAGATATGGGCTGAGGTGCAGTCTGAGGTGCAGTCTGAGGTCGCACAAATTAGGGAAGAGTTTGCACGGTTGAGAGAAGCATCGCTGGCCAAGAGTGTAGATGTGGATCCCCAGGGCGACGGTACCCCGCGGGGTCGGATAAGCAGTTGCGCTTCGAAGGTCCTCGCCGATCCAGTGGATCTACTTGAGGTACTGCAAGGCTTCATCTGTGCACTTAAGTTGATGCCACTCCCATTCTGTTAGAGTTGTTTCACTAACCTGTTTTAATTGCTACAAATTTGCAGAAGCCGGAGGGCTGCATCCTTCTGACTCACCTAGACGACGGGAAGGAAATGGTTGGACATGGCTTCGTATATCCGTCTGGGCCGGATGTCCAGATCCACTGCGTACCTCTGCGGTTGGGGTTCGCAAAGGTACAAGTGGACATGGCCATGCTGGGCTACAACGATTCTCCATTGCCAGTCCCAACAGAGGAAATGCAGACACTTGCTGAGGCAGTGGGCTCCTATGTACAGTGGCCCAAGAAGTGTGTTCGAGTACAACAGGTAAATCCTACACATTTTAGATTACATCCTACTCAGTACACTCAACTTGCAAAATCTAACATACGTGCTCATTAATTGAATGGCCTGCCGGCAGGCTACTAGGGGACTGCGCCCCCAGCTCGGGGCATGAGGCCGGATCTTCTGCGAACCTGAACACATCAAAGACGGCCTCGACCCCAGCCAACGCATCCACGCCTTCACCTCGGAAGAAAGCCGCCATCACCTCGCCCTTGCCTTCAAAGGTACGCGCTCAGTCCCCGGCAAAAGGCCAGGGCAAAGGCAAGGGAAAAGGACGAAAGGGACAGCCAGAGAGGTTCAGGAACGGGTTCCCACTCGTGTCGGAGGTGGCTTTGCACAAATTGGATCGATCAACCAGAGACCTCCATGAGTGGTACCTACACCGAGCTCGGTGCAATCTGAACTTCTTAGTTCCCTACAGGCCTGGGTAGTTCCACCGTGAGCCCGGGAGTATATCCATGGCACACGAGGATCTGTTCGACCTCTACAACTAGCGGGAGCTCGATATGTCCATCATATAGACTGGAGTCCTGTGAGTTTGCTGATGCTATGTATTGCTGTTTTCTAACTCTGTTTGCTAACTCTACATTGTTGTAGTTCATTTGAAATGTAGTAACTTTCTGTGCAATACTAATGTCGTCCTTTGCATGCAGGTGCATGTACAGGCTAGCATCGGAGGCTGCGTGTGACAAGGTGGGTTTCCTCGACCCAGAGAAAATAACCCTCATGATGCTAGAGCACGACGCCACGCACGCTGAGCAGTACATATCCAAGGCGCTGATGGCGCAGCAGGACAAGGGGTTCATTCTGGTGCCGTACCACCAAAGGTTAGTGCATTTCGTACTAATTTAACTCAATCTTATATGTTACACCTGAGATATACTTTGAACTAGTGGTCCTCTTTTATGTACAATGTAGGGGCCACTGGATCCTCATCGTGATCTGTCCGCCGAGGAACAAGGTGTACTACCTCGATTCGATGCGTGACAGATTATCGAACGAATATGTGGTCAAGGGGAATATGGAGGCGTAAGTAACTTATATGTTTGATTTAAATTTTGACCTCACTAGCTAATGATAATACATTAACCGGCAATGCTAACTGAAATACAGGGCTTTTGATAAATATGTGTCCGTTGGAGGGAGGCATGCCGCACCGCAGGGCTCCCTACTAGCTTGGAAAGAATATGAGGTACTCACGAGACTTTTTGTTTATGCTTAATTAGTTTATGGAAACAATAGCTAACATGTCTTCGCATATGCAATTATCTCAGTGCCATCAGCAGCCGCAATCGTGGGAATGCGGGTTTTTTGTGCTGCGCTACATGTACGACCTAGTGCAGACAAACTTTGCCCAATTCCTCCAGGTAAGCATCGATAGCTAACTCAAATTTGAAAATTGGGTGTCACGTTCAAAATTAGGAAGTTAGTTACTCAGTATTCACATATGCTTGCAGATCGCCATGTCGAAAGAACAATACGAAAATGCAAAGATTAGAGATCTTCGACAAATCTGGGCTCAATATGTCATGGAGGAAGTTGCAGCCAACCAACCTGTCGACGATTCGGACTCAGGGTCCTTAGCCGAACTTATGCAAAATTTTTAGGTTGTGAGACCTTTCAGGGTGTCTGTCCGGGAAGGTATGTAGAATTATGGAGAACTAGAGCACAGAGAAGTTTATACAGGTTCGGACCCTCGATGGTGGGAGTAATAGCCCTACGTCCTGTTGGGATTTCAATATGTATAGTAAAAGGATTTACAAAGTTGTGGAAAAGATCTTCACAGGCGAAGATTTTCCTTATGTGTTTGTACAGGTCAAAGCTTGAAGGGCTTTGTGAAAGCTATCTAATTTAGACTACTGTCTTCAAGTTGTTTTCGTCTGGTCAGGTTTGATCAATCGATCACTGGATGTCTTAGTGTTTCGATCCCTCGATCCTTCGATCTGATGCCCCTGTTTGATGCATCGGGCTGCCCCTTTATACTGGTCGAAAGGGCGCCAAATCGTAACGGCATCAAATGGTTGCTTGGATGGGGTTTTTTCAACCGCTCTTAACTCCCACGCAGGTTTAACACATGTTATTCGTGGATAACCGCACGCATTAACCTCCGGGCGGCTGTTCTCCTACGTGGAAGAATCTTCGGGGTAGTCGGAATATCCCCGTTATGTGTGCAGATTAATCCCACGTTCCCTGGTCGAGAGTGCTCTGACCGGGCGATGTTGGCTGAGCGCGCAACATCTTCAGCCTTCTATTCGCGCATAGCATACGAACCCCTGACCGCGTACTAGCTACGGTCTGATCGCGTAAAGTCTGCGACCTCGGACTTGTGCTCCTCAAAATGACTTGAGTTCGCCCCGCCAAGCGCGTGTCTGGTTCGAATCTATCCTGAACCAGTCGTGCATTTATTTGAACTGACTCGGGTGTCAATCCTCATCAGCTAGCCCCCAAATCTGAAGAAAACGAAGGGACGTGTTAATTTCATATTTCAAGACTTACATCGGATTTTTAACCCGACGCTTCAAATCTTCCACTTAGTGGCGCACTAAGCGTGACGGTTGGTTCTCCGAGACAAGCTCTGGGTAATACAAGACGGGTAATGATGGCGCTATTGAAACATTTTTTAACCCGAAGTGAAATTGTAAAAGCTTTAAAAACTCGAGGCGTTCGAAAACCGAATCGTCACCCTGACGGCTATAAATACCGAAGCCTTCGGATTTCAAAGCTTCACAATTCCCTTCTCCGGCTAAGTCTCTTTCAAAACCATCTTCACATCTTTCCTTATACACCTCTCGATGGCAGACCACAACATCATCGAGATTGAGAGTGATGAAGAGGAAGTTTTCGAGCAAGAGCCACAGATGCCCGAAGATCCATCTCCTTCAAGGAAGAAGCCCAAGGTTGACGAAAGATCCTCCAGCAGAACAAAGGTGAAAGACGCATCATCGTTCTTTCTTCCTTCAGTTCTTCTAGTTCTTCCTATCCATGCACCTCAGCAGGTCGAACTTTCATCTCCATCTTTGGAGGGACGTTCTTCTCAGCTTTCTCCATTTCATCCCAATACTCCCCATTTTTGTTCGAGGGATCAATTTTCTGATAGGCAAGCTACTCTCATACGACCAGATGATCCTCAACTTGTGTTGGGGAAGCAATCTTATAGTGGAAAGGCCACACTTCCACCATATGATGATCCTTGAATTTTATCGGGTGATCTACTTTTCAGGATGCCTATATCAACCTATCACACGCAGGGACGGGTAATAATCTCTATCTCCTTTTGCTTGTTGTTATAGTTAGTGTGCCTAACATTAGCAAATGTAGGAGATCGGAGGCCCCAGCGATCAGCCTGCTAAGATCTTACCTCCCCCCTCAGACAGACTCTCCAAGGGGAAAAAGAGGCTCTGGAGAAGAAGACCGAAGAGATGTCTTCAGCGATTCTGCATCTAGCAGAATGTTTTGAAAGATCCCACGAAGAGGCGCGCCAATTCCGTCAAGAGAGGGATCACGCTCTGCAATAGCGAGAACTCTCTGACTTGATTAGGAATAATAGTGCGTCTCTTGTTAGGGATGATGTAGATAGGCTTAGATTAGTTGCTAGTTCCCTGGGGGTTGTCAGCGTAGATCCTACTTACAAAACATGTCCCTAGGAGAACTTTGCAAACTTCTTTCGGATCAGGTCGACGCTCTGGTCGCCGGTATCCCTTTTGTATGTAAAGAATGTCAGAAATAAAGATTTCTTTTTCTTCATATCATATTAATATTCTTTACAACTTCTATGTGAAAATATGGTCATAAGTAACGCTCTCACGACCACTCATACATAGGTGACTTCAATTCTACGACCAGAATCGCGTTTTAACGTTGTACCGCGACCAGTACTGATACTTCGATCAGACTTGAAACCGTGGTTAGAACCGAAGTTTGATTTGAAAGATTATTGCGGTCAGAACCGAAACTCGATCAGACCATCACTTCGATTAGAATCGGAGTTCAGTCAGAGACATAGTTCTCATTACGCAATAACTTGATCAAAATATATCTGTACGTCCAAAAACTGGGCCACAAGATATTTTCATGATCGATTCGTGAAGGTTTACAAGAAACATGAAGGAAAATGTCCTCCGAAAACCTTTGTAGAACTTTTCACGTTTTCGTTCCCTCAAATCTAAAACAAAGAAGTCCTTTCGTTTCGGATTCGATACAGGGAACGCTTAACTGGTCCGTCAGAGAGAGTATCCATTATGGGAAATGAATAGAATATTAAATGGAACGTTACTCACAATAGTGCGCCTCCTCGGGTCTATAAAAGGAGTAGATAGCTTCTTGAAGAAGCCACACAGCCAGAAACCCTGCCTTAGAACTTCCGCTGCACAAAACCCTCATTCTCCACAGCCTTCATCTTCCCCAAAGTCGCCACCTTTCCTCGCAATCTTTCGCAAGAAATGGCGTCCTGGAGCCGATTGGTCCACCACACCGAGGAGAGCCTCATGGCATTGGAGAAGGAAGAGATCCTTCCTCCACGGCTGCTAATCAACTGGCGACCCGCGGAGAAGGACCAAGAAACCCCAGTCGTCCGAGAGGGCGAACTGGTGGTCTTCGAAGAATACCTGCGATGCGGGTTCTGATTCCCCGAGAGTCAGTTCCTGAAGGGTATTCTGGAGCATTACGGGTTGGAATTGATAAATCTCCACCCGAATGCGATCTTGATCTTGGCGGTGTTCCAGCATCTGTGCGAAGCTTACGTCGGAGTGTATCCCAGCATCGATCTCTTCCGGCGTTTTTACTACTCGGCGTAGTCGAAGAGCTCCAACACCGCCGGATGTATATACTTCCGGATAAGAGAGAAGAAAGAGTATCCCTTCCCACCCCTATGAGACTCTGTGCACGGGTGGTACCAGAAGTGGTTCTACTGCACCCCTCCATCCGAGAGTGGGCTGTGGTTTGAGAACTCACGGCCAGAGAAGCCGAGCGAGTTGGATTCTCCCCCGACTATGAATGCCGAATACATGAAGCATGCCGAAGTGATTCTTCACTTAGTCGAACAGGGACTAACAGCTCGTGACATCGTACGTGACTTCGTGAAGAATCGGGTGAGCCCCCTGCGTGAAAGGGCTCATCCGGCGTGGGAGATAAAGTCCATGGCAGACAGCACCCTGGACTACAACAACGGTATGTGACTTCGACAGCGAAACCTTATACCTTTGCTTCGTATTTACTAACTGATCTGTTGGGGACACAGTCCTGCCTTCATCTAAAATTGAAAGGTGGACCAATTACCTCCTCAAGGCCTACAGTGCCGAAGTGGAGGGCCCCAAGGGATCGCCTCGCCAACAGAGCTTAATTCACGCCGGCGACGACCTCAAGCAGGAACGCCGAAAGGTATGTCACCTTTCATTCAGTTCTCATTCATAGGTCTTATGTACATCTAGTACTGACAAGTACATCGGAATGACATAGCTCTTGGGGAGATTTGCCGAGGCGACGTTCCCGAGTGAAAACGTCGGTCTCCTGGGAAAGCCGACGGTGAAGAATGTGAAGAAGGTCTCTTCGAAGCCCAGGACGAGAAATCCTGCCCCCAAGGAATCCAAGAAGATCCTCGGGGAAGGGTCTTCGCGCAGGACTCCCCTTACCGCAAGGAAAACTGTGGTAAGATATCACCTACCTCATGTTCCTCCATGTACAAACTGGAATCACTTCTTCGTCGTACAGGGTGAGAGGAGCGAGGAGGAGGAGGATGACATTCCCCTAGTCCGCCGGAAGAGGAAAGTAGTAGACTCTCAATCCGGCGAGACACTACCTCGTCCTGCCGAAACAGAGGCAACCGCAGCGAACCCCATGACCACTGGGAGTCCCGTGGTCGCGGGCGAGATCCCTACTCCCGAAGCCCTAGAGGCTTCAGGGTCAGTCACTTCTCCCTCCCTTGTCGAAGGGACAACCACGGTAAGACTTCCTTGTGATCTTGACTTCTCAATTTCATCTGTACGTGTGTTTACCGGATCTACACTCATACAGGGAGAAGAACTTCCCCCCACGACCCCTGTGAGTCCCAGGAAGGCGAATCCTCCACTCCTGGGGACAGGAGCGGAAGTGACAGAACAAGACTCTGCGACCAACCTCAGGGTCGCGGATGAGGCGCCAGCTCCAGCAGTCCAGGAGCCATCCAGACCTTTGGGCGTATCCCTGTCAATCGAATAGGTCACCCCGGTACGAATTCTTACCACTTAGGTCTTCATCATTCCTTATGCATATGCTTACAGGAAAATATACATAGGGAGAAAAGGCCCTGTTCACGAAGAGAAAAACCAGGATGGACAACGACTGTCCTCTTTCTCTCGAGGAACCATCCTTGAAGTCCCAAAAACTAATGGGATTTCAGATAAGGTAAGAACTCCATTCTGTTTATTCTGGATCAGATTGTGGCGACCATCAACGTGATCGACGACTTCTTTTTTCTTCATAGGCGTAAAGACGTAGCACCGAGCCCCCCAACCGCCCCGGGGAGGGTTGAAGTCTCTGCCGGTGCTGAAGCCTCCGGTGAAGAGTACTCTGTCCCTTCGGTCCAGGAAGTCGCTCGGTCCGTTAGGGACGAGTCGGGAGCGGAGACCCAGTTGCAGGCATTGGAACCTGCGACTGAGGTCCAGCAGGTGTATCCACCTGCTGCTTCCGTCGAGGATGCGGCGAGTCCCTCGACTAGGCCTCCCGCCATCCCGAAGGATAGTTCATTCCGGGAGTATACAGAGGTATGTTATACATTCCTCATGATACCTGAATTTTGCATAGAATACAACTAATTTCCCTCTGTGTTACAGGAACTATCCCATATAACGGCCAAATCGATTGCTATGGTGGAAAGCATCGAGGCCGTACAAAAGGAGAGAGACTGCTTGCAAGAGTAAGGAGAAATGCTTTTTTAGTTTGCATGAAGACAAACTTGTTATGACAATTATCTTTTTTGTCGCAGGGAGGTTGCTTCTCTGAAGAAGAGCCTAGCCGATGACAAGCTCAGGGCGGCCACCGCGATTTCGAATCAAGAGGCCGAGCTCAAAGAGCTGTGGTCACAGCTCTTTGGTAAGTCAATTCCCGACCAGAACAACTAGACCTTGTCATTTAGACTATTTGTAACAATCTCCTTTTCGCAGCGCAAGCGAATCAAATAAAACTGCTCGGGCAGGATAAGACAATCCCCCAGTATACCATCGACTCTATCCGGAGGGCGAACAGAGACCTGAGCCAATCCATCTTCGAAAAGCTAAAGATGGTGACCCGTCTCCTAAGGGCTGATGTGGTCGAAACCACAAAAGACGACCTCAGCTTGAGCGACTGGTCTACACTGGTCGTAGCCCAAGCGGAATCACTACTCGAGTATCTTCCTGAAGATACACGGCGACAACAAGAGGTGATCAGAACAAGGGTTCGATTAGCAGCCACCGCCATTCTCTGCCGGTTTCGTCTCCACCATGGCCCAGATCTGGACCTGAATCCACTGGTGGGAACGGTAGAGATCGAGAGTGAAGAGCAACTCAAGGCCATCATGGAGGAAGTCAATCCTCTTGTAGATAAACTCCTGACCGAGCTCGGAATTATGTAACCCCTATAGCTATACAGACATAACTTATAGAATGCAATGCATGTATTTTTTGATTTTGAAAGAAAGCACTTTTTGGTTGTTTCATATTATAAGCATATCCCCCTAGCCCCCGCCTGTGATTATAGATACTGAAGGCTTAGTATTATAAACACAGGAGAAAAAACGAGTGCAACGACCAGGGGTGTGTGATCAGGCCAGCAATTATGATCAATGTAATGCGTAACCTTGTTGCAAACCGGCAGCCACCCAGATGACCAAGGACATACCAGCAAGCCCCGTATGCGTTAAGAAACGGCTTATTTAGGAGTGACTTGTCTGGAAGTGGTCATGAGATCGGCCAGCGAATCCGATTAGAACGTTGTAGTGATATAACCGCCAGCGACCAGCCCCCGAGTCAAGGTCATAACACACGGGCATGAAAGGAGATGTTCATCGTATGAAACCAAAAGACTTCTTGTTTTATTAAAAAATGCTAATTGAAAAGGAAAAGGGATTGAATACTTACACGTAAAACTTACGTAGTTGATCGATGTTCCAAGTATTGGACGAAATTTGACCATCCTCCATGGCTAATTGAGTTGATCCTAGTCGCGGCACCGAAACAACAGTGTAAGGACCTTCCCACTTCGGGGAGAATTTGTTGCGATTGGACTGGTCTTGAATTTTTCGTAAAACCAGATCACCCACGTGGAGACTACGTGGTCGCACCCTTTTGTTATGGTACTTGCGCAAAGCTTGCAAGTATACCGCAGACTTGATCAAAGCACGATCACACTTTTCTTCTAAGAGGATGAGATCCTGTGATCGCTGTTCAGTCTGATCAACTCGTTCGAATTGTTCTGTCCGAACAGATCCAATACTAACTTCCATAGGCAGTACGGCCTCGGCCCCATAGACCAGATGGAAGGGCGTCTCACCGGTGGCTCGACTAGAAGTAGTTCGTAGTTCCCATAGAACGGTGTAGAGCTCGTCTGCCGAAGCCCCCGAGAGAGTCTTAAGGCGATCGAAAATACGTTTCTTGATGCCTTGCAGTATCTGCCCGTTGGCATGTTCTACGGCACCATTGCTCTGTGGATGAGCCACAAAAGCAAAGCACACCTTGGTCCCAATCTGATCGCAGTAATCCAGAAAAAGACCACTGGCGAACTGAGAACCATTGTCCGTGATGAGACGATTTGGGACACCAAATCGAGCGACGATGTTCTCATGGAAGAACTTTCGTGCTGCTGATGCGGTAATATTTCGTACTGGTTCGGCCTCAATCCACTTCGTAAATGTGTCAATAGCTACGAACAGAAACTTTTATCCATCGACCGCTTGTGGCATAGGACCGACAATATCCATCCCCCAGACCGCAAAAGGCCATGCAAGGGGAATGGTCTGTAACGCATAGGCAGGTTGATGAACCTGTCTTGCATGAAACTGACACTAAGGACACATCTTGACCATATGCTTGGCATCATCAAGTGCCAAAGGCCAGTAGAATCCTTGTCGAAAAGCTTTTCCGACTAGTGTCCGATATGACGCGTGCGCACCACATACACCGTCATGTATTTCTCTCAAAAGGGATTTACCTTCCTCCTGAGATATGCAGCGCATGAATTCTCCTTGAGTACCCTTTCTATATAAAACTCCTTCTATGAGCTTATATAGACGCGCTTTTCGAATCAACCGATCACTTTCGGTTTCATCCTCGGGTAGGGTCCCATGTTCAAGATAGACTCTCAATGGATGAGTCCAATCATGTTCCTGACCAAGGTTGGTAACGCAGACTGTTACCGGATCATCCTCGACCGAAGTCATAATCGAAGGATGCGTTAAGTGTTCAACGAACACTCCAGCCGGAGCGGATGTGCGTGAGGACCCAATTTTGGATAATTGGTCTGCGAGAATGTTGTCATTTCGCGGGATATATTGGACTTCGAAATGACTGAAGTGTTTTTCCAATCTCCTCACTTCCCCTAGGTAATGAGCCATTGTCTCATCGAAGGTGCTATACTCCTTGTTTACCTGGTTTACAACCAGGTGTGAGTCTCCCCTCACCACTAATCGACAAACTCCAAGAAATTTTGCTGCCCGAAGCCCTGCAAGAAGACCTTCATACTCTGCTGCGTTGTTGGTCGCAACAAAGTGTAGTTGAATGACATACTTAAGCTGTTCGCCCTGAGGCATAACTAAGACCACTCCAGGCCTCGAGTGTTGAAAACTACGGGAACCGTCGAAGTACATTGTCCAGTGATCGGGGCACTCTGATTCCTCGAGCACCTGCACGGGTGGCTCAGGATTGGTCCATTCGACCACAAAGTCGGCCAAAACCTGAGACTTAACCGCCGTGCGGGGCGTGAAATGGATATCAAAGGCACCGAGTTCGACCGCCATTTGGCGATCTGACCAGATTTCTCCGGATTTCGGACAATATCCCCCAAAGAAAAAGAGGAGGGTACCGTGATCTTGTGAGCTTGGAAGTAATGTCGTAGCTTACGGGAAGCCATGAAGTACCTCGCTAACATAGTATCTTCTGGACCTCAGGGTATCACTCCTTAGGACCATGAAGTACCTCGCCAACATAGTAGACAGGTCTGTGTATTCCTTCCCTATCCGCGATCAGGACAGCGCTGACCGTGTGCGGGGTGGCTGCTAAATAGAGAAGCAATGGTTCTGCTTTGTCGGGAGACACCAAGACTGGTGGACTGGACAAATATGCCTTTACCTCCTGAAATGATTTTTCGGCCTCATTGGACCATGTGAAATTGCGATGTTTCCACAGGGCCTTGAAGAAAGGTAATCCCCTTTCGCCTAATCACGATATGAATCGACTTAAGGCCGCCATGCGACCAGCCAAGCGTTGAACATCTTTCATGGTCGAGGGAGACCTCATCTATTCGATGGCCCTGATTTTTTCAGGATTGACTTCAATGCCTCTGGAACAAACAAGGAAACCAATGAGTTTTCCTGAAGAAACCCCGAAAGAACATTTCTCCAGGTTCAATTTTATTCCAAAGCGATTTAAATTACAGAAGGTTTCAGTGAGATCGTCCAAATGAGACAATCTCTTAACGCTTTTTACAACCAAGTCGTCTACATATGCTTCAAGATTACGCCCTATCTGGGAAAGAAAGGTCTTTTGCATCAAGCGCTGGTACGTGGAACCTGCGTTCTTGAGACGAACGGCATTCTGACGTAGCAGTAGGTGCCGAACGGGGTGATGAAGGCAGTCTTCTCTTCATCTTCTTCTGCCATGCTAATTTGATGATATCCTGAGTAAGCATCCAGGAAGCTCATCAGTTCGCAACCCGCGGTTGAGTCGACCAGCTGGTCGATGCGGGGAAGGGGAAAGTCGTCCTTTGGACAGGCACTGTTGAGGCTGGTGTACTCAACGCACATGCGCCACTTGCCATTTGACTTGCAGACCATGACCGGATTTGCAACCCATTCCGGGTGATTGACCTCACGAATAAACCCGGCTTTTAGGAGTTTGTCCAACTCCTCACGAATGGCTTCTTGTCGGTCGATAGCAAAAGGCCTGAGCTTTTGCTTTATTGGTCGCTGTCCAGGTTGAATTGCTAACCTGTGCTCGATTACTTCCCTTGGGACACCGGGCATGTCGGACGGTTTCCACGCAAACACATCTGCGTTAGCCCGGATGAAAGTAATGAGCTCGAGTTCCTATTTGTCATCCAGGCCTGATCCGACCCGAATTGTCTTGGATGGACCATCTGGGTACAAAGGAACTAGTTTGAGTTTATCATCTGGTAGAGAGCAGCCTTGATCGTGTCAGCGGCGACAATGGAGACCTGAGCGTCCCGGAGGGGAAGTTGGTCGACCATCTCCAGAGATAGCCGGTCACACATTAGTGCCACATTGCGACTGCCTCGGATCGAGATGACACCCTTGGGGCCAGGCAACTTGCCGCACTAATAAGCATAGTGCGTTGCCATCATGAATTTAGCAAGAGTTGGCCTGCCAAAGATTGCATTGTAAGCCGAATCACAATCAATTACATCAAAAGTAACCAATTCTGTTCGGAAGTTATCCGGTTCTCCCAGTGTGACTGGGAGGACTACCTGTCCCAACGGCATCATGGAGAGACCAGGGATTATCCTATAAAATGGATGGATTATGGGCTTAATCTTGGAACAAGGGATTTGCATCTCGTCAAGCGCCTTGACCAATAAAATGTCCAAGGAGCTCCCTCTGTCGATCAGGACCCTTTCAACTCTCGCATTACTGATGATAGGGGTAATGACCAGAGGGAGCCTCAGTGGTCGAGTAATCCCCGCAGGACAATCAGTGCGATCAAACGTCAAAGGCGTATCCGACCAACGGGGGTAGTGAGGTTCACCAAGGGATGTCTCCGTTTGGTTAACCTCTCGATAAAAGGCCTTAAACTGCCTTTTGGAAACAAAAAAGGAGGAACCCCTGAAAATAACATTAACATGATTATGAGGTACCTGGTAAGACATCTCTTCGTCCCCATCGGCGTCTCTAAGCCCGCACGCTTGTTTCTTAGTCGGTAAGGTCGGCATTGGTCCAACCCCCTGGTAGAAGTCATCTAACTGCTTCAACCAACTCCTGCAGTTCTTGAGGTCGTGGCCTGCTGAGTTGTGGAGTGGACACCATTTCTTGCCTTCCTGCGGGTTAGTCGACTTTTCTGGCTGGTCGGCACTACGACCACCAGAGGCAGTTTTATTTTTGAATGAAGACTTGTTACGTTTGGTCGAAGGAGGCTTCTCTGCAATGGCGACCTCGCGGTACTGTCCAGAGCGATTCCTTTTCGACTTCTTCGACTTCCTGCCCGACAAAGATTCTGGCTTCTTGCTTGAATCTTCCTTCCTCGCATCCTTAAGACCTGGTTGAGGCGGTAGGTTACCTTTATCGACCATCTGGTTCCATTCGACAACCTCAGCTGCGTCGGAATATCGATCAGCCATATCAAAAAGATCAGCTACTGATCGAGGTGGATGGATGAGCAAGTCTTCGGTGAATCTCCGATATCGAATGACATGTTTAAATGCCCTAATAACGGAGCTGTTAGATATGTTCGGGATGGTATTCCTCACCCCGACAAACCTCTTGACAAACTAACGAAGGGTTTCAGTCGAAGTTTGCCGCAGTCGATGGAGGTCGCCCTCTTTACCCGGCATTGATAACAATTTTGGAAATTGCTGAGGATAGCGTCGCACAGCATTTCCCAGTTGTAAATAGAACCTTCGGGCTGATTAAACAACCAGGTTCTTGCCGGTCCTTCAAGGACTGTAGGCAAGTAGTTGGCCATGACCCGGTCATTGCCTCCTGCCGCTTGGATGGCAGTAATATAGATTTGAAGGAACTCGGATGGGTTCTGAGTTTCGTCAAACCTTTCTATGGCCCCTGGTCGAAACTTGTCCGGCCATATGACCGCACGAAGGCCGGGCGAGAAAGCTTTACAACCAACGTAGGGACCGTGAACTATTATGTGACTTTCGACCGGATCGCAAGTGACCTCACGCAATGGAGAAGCCACTCGCGGTCCTAAGCGAGAGTAAACAGGGACCCGATCCCTGTCACGAGAATCCTGCGCTCGCCTGGACTTGTCCTGCCAGGATGGTACAGGCGGGGGGTAACTTCGTCGACCAGAACCAGAGTGAGAACGCTCTCGGTTGTGGGAACGTGTTACTGACCGGCAAGAGGCCTTGGGGGTCGCCTCAGATGCGACCTGATCCAACCTCTCTGCCAGGATTCTGGTGAAGGCCGGTTTCTGCGCATCCGTGACCGTAGGAGGAAAATTACGCATGACCTCCGTGATAGATCGGAGTCTGCCATGTGTGCTTCTCCTAGGGGCACCAGGTGTCACTGTTTCTTCGTCCACCGGGAAACGCTCCAGAGGCAAAGAAGGGGTCTGGTCGCGTCTACGACCACGTGATCGTCGGGAAGAAATCGGAGCAGCATCGTAACGAGCCTGCGCATCTTCAAGAGCCTCTTGGGCAGTTCTGCGTAGTTTGTTGTCTTGTTGCTCGAAATCTTGATCCTCCTTCTGTTTGCGTTCCTGTTCTTCCCTAGAAGCCCGCTGATCAGGAGTTTCATCCGATAAAGCAGCAAACTGTCTAGGGAGAGAGGTCACCGAGGGAGAAAATATCTCAGTTTGTTCCGAGTCAGACTCGAAATCAAAGAGACGATGGAGGTTATCAGGGTCGAACCTCCCCGAGCTGATTTCCTGGTCGATATCATCCTTCCCCCCAGCGGGGTCGTATGATGGACCAGACTCACCCCCTGACGCATTAAGAACCTCAATAGGTTCTGACCTTGTGCTAGTCGCCCCCCTGTCGATGGACATGACCTGGAGAGTCGATTCGACCTTTGGGAGATTTTCGCCTCCAACTTCTTCCATCAGAACAGGATCGCTAGGAGAAGGCATCGGAATGTGAGCATAATCCTCGAGATCAAAATCATTCTCAGAATCATATGCCCCAGCCATAGTTCAGCGAACCTCCGGATGAAAATTAGGACGCCTTGAGAAAGGCCCCACGGTGGGTGCCAGCTGTCGACGATTCAGACTCGGGGTCCTTAGCCGAACTTATGCAAAATTTTTAGGTTGTGAGACCTTTCAGGGTGTCCCTCCGGGAAGGTATGTAAAATTATGGAGAACTAGAGCACAAAGAAGTTTATACAGGTTCGGGCCCTTGATGGTGGGAGTAATAGCCCTACGTCCTGTTGGGATTTTACTATGTATAGTAAAAGGATTTACAAAGTTGTGGAAAAGATCTTCACAGGCGAAGATTTTCCTTATGTGTTTGTACAGGTCAAAACCTGAAGGGCTTTGTGAAAGCTATGTAATTTAGACTACTGTCTTCGGGTTGTTTTCGTCTAGTCAGGTTCGATCAATCGATCACTGGATGTCTTAGTGTTTCGATCTCTCGATCCTTCGATCTGATGCCCCTGTTTGATGCATCGGGCTGCCCCTTTATACTGGTCGAAAGGGCGCCAAATCGTAACGGCATCAAATGGTTGCTTGGATGCGGTTTTGTCAACCGCTCTTAACTCCCACGCAGGTTTAACACGTGTTATTCGTGGATAGCCGCACGCATTAACCTCCGGGCAGTTGTTCTCCCACGTGGAAGAATCTTCGGGGTAGTCGGGATATCCCCGTTACGTGGGCAGATTAATCCCACGTTCCCTGGTCGAGAGTGCTCTGACCGCGCGATGTTGGCTGACCGCGCAACATCTTCAGCCTTCTGTTCGCACATAGCATACAAACCCCTGACCGCGTACTAGCTACGGTCTGATCGCGTAAAGTCTACGACCTCGGACTTGTGCTCCTCAGAATGACTTGAGTTCGCACCGCCAAGCTCGTGTCTGGTTCGAATCTATCCTGAACCAGTCGTGCATTTATTTGAACTGACTCAGGTGTCAATCCTCGTCACAACCGCCATGACAATTTTCTCTTTTTCGTGTACTCTGTGCATAGACTGTTTATATACATGTGAATAAATATATACGTGAATAAATGTCAACATTGGATTACAATTTGTATTTGTCCATATATATGTGAATAAATGTGAATAACTGTCTAATATGTCAATCTGTTCAATGTATATGTGAATTTACCCTTCTTTGCATCTGTACTGTATTGTGTATCCAATCTATACTGTATTGCATCTGTACTGTATATGTGAATGTACTGTATTGTGAATGTAAAGAATGTACTGTATATGTGAATGTAAAGAATGTACTGTATATGTGAATGTACTGTATTGCATCTGTATTGTATTTCTATCGATAAATTCATTCACAACCGAGAGACTACTATCGTTTTTTCTATCGGTAAACTCATCCACAACCGAGAGACTACTATAGTTTTTCTATTGGTACACTCGTAATTACCCGTTAGAAGAGTATGGCTTTTCCTGCCGGTGAACTCATACACAACCGAGAGAGTACTATGATTTTTTCTATCGATAATCTCTTTCACAACCGAGAGAGTACTATACTTTATTCTATCGGTACACACGTAATTCACCGTTAGAAGAGTTTAACTTTTCCTGCCGGTAAACTCATACACAACCGAGAGAGTACTATCGTTTTTTCTATCGGTAAACTCATTTCCAACCGAGAGAGTACTAAGGTTTTTTCTATCAGTATACTATAAATTTACCGTTAGAAGAGTGTTACTTTTCCTGCCGTTAAACTCATTCACAACCGAGAGAGTACTATATTTTTTCTATCGGTAAACTCTTTCACGAACATCAAACTACAACAGGTTTTCTACCAGTTGTCTCCTAAGATGCCGTTAGAATAGTGAAGTTCTTCTATCGGTTATTTACCGATAGAAAATGACCTGTCTTGTTCTATCGTGTCTATCTCTAACGGTACAAAAACCGATAGTAGAAGGGTGTTTTTTACCGATAGAAGAAAGCTTTTCTGTACTAGTGGATGCCGACTAGAGAGGGGGTGAATAAGAGGCTTTTAAAACTTCTATGAATATGAACTTTTTCACAATTAAAGTCTAAATAATAAACTAAGAGCAAAATAAGAACTGAACCAAAAAAATAATAGATTATACAAGTAAAATTAGAGGGAAAAAATCTAACACAATGATGTATCCCGAGGTCTCAGAGACTCGCCGGTCTCCCCTATTCCTCGTTGAAGTACTCAAATGAATGAGTCTTGCTTTGATGTCCACTAAGGTTGCCCTTTCTCCTCTCTGAAAAGGTGAGCACAAAACCTCTCACAAACACACCGAGCCTCTCCGATAAGCTTCGTCAATGGAGAGATCAACAACCACGCCTCCGAACCGTCTAGTTGATGGCGTTCACCAAGAGTAACAAGTTGCAAGATCTTCTCTTGACCCCCAACAAACACTGAGAAACTCTAAAGATACAAATGATGCAAGATGATTTTTCTTAGAGGATCTCTCACAATCACAAATAATGATTTTGATCAAAAGATCAAGACTTTAGTGCTAGAAAACTTTGGCTCAAGTGTATATATGAATATGGATCAGAGATATGTAGAAAAACTACTCAAAGGTGTTTATAAAAGCTGCTCAAAATGTTTATTAAAACTGCTCAAAAATGTTTCTAAAAACTGCTCAAAAGTGTATAGAAATATGCTCAAAATCTACTCAAGAGTGTATTGAAGAATGTAGCTCGAAGATGTGTATAAATACTGCTCAAAACACATATATATAGCCCAACCTCTTAGCTAGCCATTATGGTCGAGTAAGGAAAGAAATCAGTACAGCTAACAGACAGTTTCGACCTCTAACGGCTAGTGAGTAGCCGTTGGAATGAACAGTGCTCAGAAGACTTCTGGTCAAATGAACAGTGTTCGGGAGACCTCTGGTTGAATGAACAGTGCTCGAGTGACCTCTGGTCAAATGAACAGTGCTCGAAAGACCAGTTTCAGTCCCTCTTTGAAATCTATATATTTTCCTCAGATTCGACCAAGATTGTGAAAGAAAATTAATGCAACATATGACCTAAGACGTTCTCAGTTTTTGCCTAAACTAAAAAAGATTTTGCAACCCCTCTTAATAGTACGGTTAAAAACTAAAAGGAATTTCTATAAATCCGGTCAATACTCCAAACACCGAGACTGGTACAATAAATAAGCACTTGCCTTAGGTCTTTGCGGCTTTCTTCTTGCCGACCTTACGCTTGCAACCTTGGCATGCGACCTTGGACTGTGACCTCGGGCTTGCGCTTGCGACCTTAGTTGGCGACCTTGGACTGCGACTTGCGAATCCTCCCAGATCACTTGAAGACTTTATAGAGATAGCTCTGCATACAAATAGTTCAAAGACATGGTTAGTCCAAAACACTTAATGTCATCAATAATCCAAATCAACCAAAAAGGGCCTAGATGCAACAATCTCCCCTTTTTTGATGATTGATGACAACAAGTGTTTAAAATAAATAAAATTTAATGACTCCCCCTAATTGTATGCATAGGCATCAGATATACAAGAACTCCCCCTGAATGCATGCATATAAAAATGCACATATGAGTCATTTGAGAGTCTACAATAAATAAACAACGAGCATATAAACTATCAATAATGTCATCCAGATACAAGAATCTCTCCCCCTTTGACATCAAGCACAAAAAAGGCGGGAGGACAGCAAAGCAGACAATTAACTTGCATTTGCTATATCAATAATATTCAATTCACTTCTAAGAAAGCAAATCTAGCCTCATCTAACGGTTAGGTGAAGATGTCTGCTAGCTGCAAGTCAGTTCTTATATAATTCACATCTATGTCCCCTTTTGCCACATGATCTCTTATAAAATGGTGCCTAATATCAATATGCTTGGTTCTAGAATGTTGCACCAGATTATTTGCAATTTTTATGGCACTTTCATTATCACATAAGAGTGGCACCTTTTCAGAGGAAATTCTGTAATCCAAAAGGGTTTGCTTCATCCATAAAATTTGAGCACAACAACTACCCGCCGAAACATATTCCGCTTTGCCGGTGGAGAAAGCTACAGAATTTTGTTTCTTAGATAACCAAGAGACTAGTGATCTCCCCAAAAGTTGACAACTACCGGATGTGCTTTTTCTATCAATTTTGCAACCCGCATAATCCGGATCTGAGTAACCAATTAATTCAAAATTTGCATCTTTAGAGTACCAAAGTTCTATATTTGGATAGCATTTCAAGTACCTAAGGATTCTTTTAAGAGCAATCAAATGACACTCCTTAGGAAAGGATTGAAATCTAGCACATAAGCAAACACTAAACATGATGTCGGGCCTAGATGTGATGAGACAAAGCAAGCTATCAATCATAGATCGATAAAGTTTAGAATCAACTAATTTTCCATCGTTGTTCATATCAAAATGTCCATTAGTGGCCATGGGAGTTTTGATGGCTTTAGCATCTTCCATCCCAAAGCGCTTGAGCAAGTCCTTCACATACTTGGTTTGATTCACGAACATTCCGTTCTTGAGTGGCTTGATTTGAAGTCCAAAGAAGAAGCTTAGCTCACCAATCATCGACATCTCAAATTCCCTAAACATCATTTCTCCAAACTCATGACAAAAGGATTCATTAGTAGACCCAAATATGATATCATCAACGTATATTTGACACACAGAAAGATCTTTTTCAACCACTTTTGAAAATAGCATTGTGTCCACCTTCCCAATTTTAAAACCTTTTGAAATAAGAAAGTCTCTAAGACATTCATACCAAGCTCGAGAAGCTTCTTTAAATCCATAAAGAGCCTTAGAGAACTTGTATACATGATTTGGAAAATTTGAATCTTCAAAACTGGGTGGTTGTTCCACAAAAACTAATTTGGATATTTCTCCATTTAAAAAAAGCACTTTTCACATCCATTTGAAATTTGATGTTGAAATTTGATGCAAATGCAAGTAGTATGCGAATAGCTTATAATCTTGCTACGGGTGCAAAAGTTTCACCAAAATCTAAACCTTCAACTTGCGAATATCCTTATGTAACAAGACGTGCTTTGTTTCGTACTACTACTCTATTTTCATCTTGTTTATTCCTAAAAACCCATTTTGTTCCAATCACATTATGATCCTTAGGTCTTTCTACTAATGTCCATACTTTGTTTCTAGTGAAATTGTTTAGTTCTTCATGCATGGCATTTACACAGTTCAGATCACTAAGTGCTTCATCTACAAGTTTAGGTTCCAAGGAAGAAACAAAGGAAAATGTTCATAGAAAGAAGCAATACGAGAGTGAGTTTGAACACCCTTACTAACATCACCCAATACTTGATCTAAAGGGTGGTCTTTGACAATGGCTTAATGTTGTCTTGGTACTTCAACTTGTGATGCTTCCACTTGATTTGTCCCCAGTGGATTAACAATAAGAGGTGATGATGTATGTTGTTCATCACACTCTATATTATCATCATCCTCTTGATCATCATCTCTAGGTTTGATGTCTCCAATAGTAATATTCTTCATCGTTTCTTGGAGATCTTCGCCTAAAACATCACAAAACACTTGCTCCTTTTGAGAGCCATTAGATTCATCGAATTCTAAATCACAAGATTCTTCAATACAACTTGTATTTTTATTGAAAACTCGATAGGCTTTGCTACTGGTGGAGTATCCGACTAGAAAGTCTTCATCCACTCTTCTTTGAAATTTTCCACCAAATGTTCTTTTTCTAAGGATATAGCATTTACATCCAAACACCTGGAAATAAGAGACATTTGGCTTACGCCCAATAATAAGCTCCTAGGGAGTTAAATTTCGAGGAGGATGCAAATTATAAAGCCGATTAATAGAATAGCAAGCGGTATGCATGGCTTCGGCCCAAAAGCGAGTAGGAGTGTCATACTCACTTAGAATTGTTCTTGCCATTTCTATTAGTATTCGATTTTTCTTTCTACAACCCCATTTTGTTGTGGAGTGTAGGAAGTTGAAAATTTGTGTTTAATGCCCAAAGAGTCACAAAAATCAACCAAGGTCGAATTCACAAACTCTTCACCATGATCACTACGGATTTTCTTGATGGAAAGTTCAAATTGGGTGAAAACATGTTTTGTAAAACTTTTAAAAACATCGGAGGTTTCAGATTTTTGAGAAATGAAGAAGACCCAAGTATAACATGTAAAAACATCAACAATGACAAAACCATAGTTGTTTCTCCTGATACTTTGGAACTCGGAAGGTCCAAATAAATCCATATGCAAGAGTTCCAAAGGTTTGCAAGTTGAAAGAGTGCACTTGGTTGGATGTGAAGTAGCTACTTCTTGCCTGCTTGACAAGTGCTACAAGGTTTGTCCTTCTCAAAATTCACGTCCTTTAAGCCAACAACCAAATCACATTTTAAAAGCTTTTTATGTTGATGCATTCCAACATGTGCAAATATTCTATACCAAAACCAACCCTTCGATGTTTGAGAAACGAGACATGTTGAAAGAGATGCATCTTTTGAGTTGAAATCAACAAGATAGAAATTTCCAAAACGAAAACCTTTGAAGATCAAAGAGTTGTCTTTTAAACTTTCAACTAAAACATCTTTAGGAGAAAATATGCAATGAAATCCAAGATCACAAATTTGTGCAACGGATAACAAATTAAAATTCAATCATTCAACAAGTAAAACATTTGAAATTGAAAGATCATGAGATATAGCAATTTTACCCAAAACCTACTACATTTCCTTGACGATTCTCGCCAAAGGTGATCTTTTGGTCTTCACTTGAGTTATCTTCCAATGAGGTGAACAACTTTTTGTTACCGGTCATGTTTCGGTGCTTCCACTATCTAGTACCCAATGTTTTTCACCGGTCTTGTAGTTCACATAAAAAAATCAAGTCCATTTAGGTACCCAAACCCTTTTGGATCCTTCAATGATTTTTGACCAAAGGCAGTAGGCAAGAAGCCTACTGCTAATAATATATTAAAAAATATAGAAAGAGGGTAGCAACAAACCAAAAACAAGAAACAGAAAAGAAAAAGGAAATTACAGAAGGTCAAGCCATCTACAACTTTTTGGTCTAATCCTCTCCTGTACCCAAAAAGCTACCAGATTTAAATCGAAAATGAAAGCCCTTTCCAATCTTGAGCATTAGGGTCTTTGGATTGGAAAATCTTCTTGTTCCGAATTTTCCAAATGTTCCAAATTGCCACCATGATGATCTCCATGACAAAATCCTTAAAAGTAGCGTGAACACCCTTTGCCAACCAAATCATATCTAGAAAAGAAGTATTAGGGGGCCAAATAAAACCAATAAGGTTCCAACAGCTTTTAGCAAAGGAGCACTCAAAAAAAGATGTGAAACTGGGTTTCAAGCATCTCATGCACACATAATTCACAAAAATTAGATTGGATAGTAAACTTTCTCTTTTCCAACATGGCTTTGGTATTCAATTTCTCCCAAAGAAAAATCCAAAAGAAGACTTTGATCTTGAGAAGACAGTGGTTACTCCAACAGAGATTGAAAATAGGATGAATAGGAAATCCTCCCATCAAAGATTTATAAACCTTATTTGTCTCATACCTCGGGAGATTGCTGTTAATCAGCATCCAGCAATCATTCGAACTTGAATCTCTAGGCAAGTAAAATTGCAAAGAGAGAAAACTTTGAAATTGTCCAAAGGCTAAATCCGATAAAGGCAGCTAAAAATAAACCTCTCCATCTCCCATATTTCGAAATTGCTGGACAGAGAGACTCCGAATTGAAAAGGAGAAAAGCTCACCCATTTGAAAGCAAGAATTTCCAAACACCAGAGATCTTTCCAAAACTCACAAGTATCACCCCTACCAATGAGACATTTAGAAATACCTTTGAAGAAAGTTAATAGGCGCAAAATGTCCCTCCACCAGAAGGAACCCACTAAGTGAAGACCCAAGGGAAGCTTGTTTGAGTAATAAAAGCACCACATGAACTGAACCCAAGGAGACGGGGACTTGTTGAAGAACTTAAACAGAAATTTTAAAAGAAGTGCTAAGTTTTGAGTTCTCAGGTTGATAACCCCCAGGCCACCATTTCTCTTAGGTCGACAAACTTTTTTCCAAGAAACTAAGCAATGACCACCATGACAACTCAAGAGACCCCTCCATAGGAAAGCTCTTCAAATTCTATCAATCCTTCCAATGATGGTAACAAGAATTTTAAGCACAGACATCAGAAACATTGGTAACGAGGAGAGGACTGAATTAATCAAAGTTAATCTTCCACCCAACGAAAGGAAGGAGAATTCCCAGCAAGATAATCTTTTCTCAATCCTTTCAACCATCCTATTGTAATTATCACTCTTAGGCTTAGAGAGACTGAGACGAAGGCCAAGATAAGTGAATGGAAAAGAGCCAATTTGACATCCCAGAATACCAGCTAAACTGGAGGTCTGCTCCTCTGAGCAATTGACAGGAATCAAAGAGGATTTAGCAAAATTCACCTTCAGTCCAGTCAAAGAAGCAAAAGAGTGTAACAGGGCCTTTAAGAGGAAAACTTTAGAGGCAATTTCTTTGAAAATAATAAGTGTATCATCTGCATATTGAATAATGGGAAAGTCATCATTTCCTTCCACCTAAACAGGAAGACTCGGCAAACCCTTTTCCTTAGCAGAATTCAAAATAGATTGCAGTAAGTCTGCCACCAACACAAAGAGCAGAGGGGATAGCGGATCACCCTGTCTAACACCCCCTTTTACAGAGGATTTGTTTTCCAGGGATGCCATTTAACATAATATTAGAACTTCCAGAATCCAATAACATTTTAATCCAAATCAGCCATTTGTCACCAAACCCTTTAGCCTTTAAAACATCCACAATGGCACCATGCTCAATGAGATCAAAGGCCTTTTCAAAATCTAATTTCAGCAACACCAAGGACTCCTGAGAAGATTTACAAATATGCAAATATTCAAATGCCCAGGAAACACAATCCTGAATCGATCTAGATTTAATAAATCCATATTGGTTGTTATGAACCAAAGAAGTGATCACATTCTGAAGTCGATTAGCAAGCATCTTAGTGATCAATTTCAAAGAGCTATTAAGAAGAGAAATAGGCCTAAAATCAGAGACTCTTTTCGCTCCTTCCTTCTTCGGAATCAAGACTACAAATGAGGAATTGAGCCTAGCAAGATTAGCGTGACCCTCAAAGAATTGTTGAATGAGATCATAAAAATCCTTTCTAATAATGTTCCAACAATTACGAAAGGAGCCGTTAAATCCATCTGGACCCAAACTTTTTCTCCTAGGCAAATTCAAGATAATAGAGTCAATTTCCTGAATAGAAAATTTAGCTTCCAAGCAGGACAAATCATCCCAAAAAGGAGTAAACAGTTCATCCAGATTGAAGTGCATTCCTTGGTAATCCGAAATACCAATTCTTTCCTTGAAAGAAAGCCAAAGATGTTCCACCATAGCAGAATGATTTAACATCATTTTATCAGAAAAATCTTCCAAAGAGACAATAAAATTCACTCAGAAGTTGTTAGAAGCTACTGAATGAAAGTACTTAGTATTTTCATCACCCAATTTAGCCCAGCGAATACGACCTCTTTGCTTCCAGTAATCATTTCTTCTTTTAAGCAACCCAGATAAATGTCTCTTAAGAATGGTTCTAAAGTTAAATTCTGATCTAAAAAGATCTCTCTGTTCCTCTAAACTATCCAGTAGAGTGATAATACAATTGCAGTTATCCACCTGAAACCGAGAGATCTTAAATTGTTTAGACCATAACTTTAGAGATCTTCTCAGGAGCTTGAATTTAGCATTAATACATCTGGCCAAATTGTCGTCCTTTATGCAAGAATTCCAAGTGCTCTCAACTAGGCCCAAAAAACCAAGACAGTCTACCCAAAAGTTTTCAAATCTGAAAAGTTTAGCATGAGGAATAACAGAGGAGACCGAAACAATGCAGGGAGAGTGGTCAAACAACACTCTTGGAGAGCTTCTAACAAGAGTATTAGGAAAAGCATTCAACCAACCCTCATTCACAAAGAACCAATCCAACTTCTCCAAAGTAGGAATGGCTTGCATGTTAGACCAAGTAAAATCTTTTCCTTTAAGGACAAGCTCCTCAAGATGTAAGTGATCAATCGCATCATTAAACAGATCAGCTTCACCATGATTAAAATAACCTCTATTCTTATTGGAGGGAAATCTTAAAAGATTAAAGTCTCCCATAATCAACCAAGGAATATTATCCGGCACCGAAATGTTTCGGAACCAGGATAAGAAAATCAACTTATCCTAAGAACAGCAGGGTTCATAAACATTAGAAATCATCCAAAATTTCCCAGAAAATCTATGTTTAAGAATTACCGTGAGACAAAAGTCATTATGGACAACATCCTCCTTTTGAAAAATCCTGCTGTTCCAAGTAGTAAGAATACCACTAGAACTACCACTAGAAGGAATAAATTCAAAATCATTCCAGTTTCTAGGGCAAAAGGACTTCATCAAGAATAGATTAAACACTTCAATTTTGGTTTCTTGGAGACAGATGATCGAGCAGTTCTCATCCAAAATTTTATTACGCACAGCAATCTTCTTATCAAGAGCATTAAGACCTCTAATATTCCAGTTGGGAATGCAAAAGTTCTTAAAATGATTCATGACATAACCAGGAAACAACCAAGCAAGGATTATGACAAAGCCAAGTCATGATCAATAGACCAAAACAAAAAGGGATGTTCCAAAAGCCCTTACAAACCAACATGATAACTTCTCCAACTAAGCGAATCATCAAGATCTAAGATAAATGGGGCCAACAGTTTTTCCTCGGAGATCAACCCCAGAGGAATACCATAGAAAGAGCCAAATTCTTGAAGCAATTCAATCGATAGCTCTGGAGCAAGCGAAGGAGAAGCTTTGATCGGAGATGTCCCAGGCTTGAAACCCTTGAATTTAGCCGCCAACCTAGGACTGCGACGAAGATTGGAGCAAACCAAAGGAGCCTTTCCCTTGTTTCTCTTGAAGGAAACAAAATTGTGAATCTTGAGTGGCTTCAGAGAAAAACTCTCAGGGAAATTCTTTCTAGGGGCAGTAGCATTGAATAAACACCAGGAGCGACTTAGACAGAGAAGGGAGTTCATCCCCGCAATAAGCTTACCATAACTGGGGGTCAAGCATCCCCAGGAAATCTGACAATTTCCAACCACAAACCTCAGAGAAGGAGCAACATCTAAAGAAGAAGAAGAAGAATCAATCATACTCTAGGCATCCCAAATCTCTGGCAATTGAGGCACTGGAGCATCCCAAACTGGATCCCCACCCCCCTCCTCATCAATACCATTCAAATTAGCATCTACTTGATCATCCATAACTTCATCATTTGGGTTTCCAGGGTCATCATCATGATCATGATTGTTGAGTCCATCCTCAGGAGGATGAGGGTCTTCAGGGTCATCTTCGTTGCCATCAAAGGCACCCGTGGGACTAGAGTGACAAATAATGACTTGCACCGTCCAGCTTTTACCAAGAGTTTCATTAGGTTCCGTAATGATCAGGTAGCGAGGAATGTCAACCAGCGCAGTCACTAAACATTTCACTAAAGCATGAGACCTGTCCCCTATTCTCTGATACTCGCTATCCCATTCACATAGAAAGCCAAAGGAGGAGATAGGTCTACTAAGATTATTCAACGACCAAAAGTCTAGGGGGAAGTTTAGGAGAAGCAGCCAAACCTCTTGATTAAAACTAACCCGCCTAAAATTCAAGCCTTCATCATGACGATTAAGGAAGAGCATGAAGTCAGCATCAACATGTAACCCTTCATCCAACAAAGTGTCTCTCTGAAGAGTCGACGAGAAGCACACCAGAGCATCACCTAAACCAGAAGGGGACACATGCACTGGTACACCTCTAGCATTTTGGAAGTAATTTATCGCCACTTGTCTCGGAGCCACAGCTTCAGGAGCAATGCTAACAATAGCAAAATTCTCATTAGTCTCAGAACGAGTAGAAACACACCTAGCACGAAGGGGTCTTCCAGGCACAATTCTCTCTTCTAAACCTTCCCTCAGAAAAGGAGCAGGGTCTACCCAATAATTAGCCATAGCTTTGAGAGAATTCACAAGTAAAGCAGTAGCGAGAAAAGAAGCCAGCACAAATTGATCAGCAATGCCACTGGAGGAAGAAGAAGGCCAAACAGCATTACAATTGACAGGAGGGTTTTCACGAGACCCAAAAAACTCAATGAAAGAATCGAAGCATCGCAAAACCTGCTTTCCCTTGCTAAGAAAGATCCTGACCGCAAGGGATAAGTTAGATCCGAACAAAGGGCCAATCAAAGCCATAGGATTAGAAAAGACTTCTCCAGAAAAGGGTGCGAAAGGAGAGGCAAGCGCACCACCAGCATTAACCAAAATTGCTTTGGGTACTGACAGACTCTTCCTCTTCCAACCCAGCGTGCGCTTAAAACACAAACGTCTTAAATGACCATAATTGAAACATTTGGAACATCTCACCGAGGAGCCACACTCTTTTTTGAAATGACCTTGTGCCAGACAATTATGACAGGTGATGTAAGCTCGAGGAGAGAAATTAGCAGGCCGAGAAGGAAAACCTCTGTTAGGAACCCGCAGAGGAAGAGGCCTAAAAGAATCCTGTAAACGATTAAACACTGAGGAAACCGAAGGGAGAGCCATCGATTCAGGATTGTTGAACTGAATTCTATCAAAACCAAAATCCTATGACAAGAAGATCTCTTCTTAGAATGGACAAATTTCCAATCTTGATTCTGCTCCAAAAGCCAGAGATTATATTCTTTCCGCCAATTAGGTCCCCCATCTCTCCAAAGAGAGAAGAAAACAGCAAAGTCATTATGAAACAAATTGTTCAACTTTAGAACAGCAAAACCAACTCTTCTATCACAGATAGGGAATCTGAAACTCAAATCAGTTAAAGGATAGATTCTAAAATCACAAGCCTGCCCCCCCCCCTCCCAAATAAGTAGCAAGAATAACACCGAGCGAATCTGATGAGGGTCAAAATTTTCTTCTGCCAAAGGTAGCCACTAGGAAGAAATCCTTTGAAGAAAATTTGTCACCCTTAGTAACTTGGGAATGGAATGAGTTCCACATAGAGTAAGAAAAATCTCTACCAGCAGACCAATTCAAGGATGAAGAATTAAACGCCATGATCGATAGAACCACCACCAAACCAAAAACAGATCAGAGAATCCACTAAAACCAAAGAAGAAGCTATCAAACAGGAAAAGAGGGGCACCACGGACAAATAATGGGAAGGAGATGCCAAGTAGAAATCACAGAGAAACTTCATCAGAGGACTCGTCAGCATCTAGATCGCCTCAAAAATCACCTTCAGAACCCCCCCCCCCCTCCTCCTCATAACGTCCAATTTACTCAAGGATTTTGAAAAGCTGAGCTTGGAATTTTGGGTCCTTCGATGTTAGCAATCAAAGCTTTGGGCACCCAAATAGATTTCTTCTTTTTATTTAGCATAGGTGCTCCAACAAACTTTGCTATCACATATCCTTTCTTTGACCACTTAAGCATGTAGCATGCATCAAAATGAGTTGAAGTCATTAAAGGACAAGCATCATGTGAATGACCAATTTCATGACATCTAAACAAAATTTGTTGCATGCTTTTACAAAAATAGTTTTTGTGTTTGATTTATTTCTTTTCTTTGGAAAGTATCCAAGTCCTTCTTTTCTAATGAGCATTTTTGCTCACTAAGAAGAAAATCAAGAGATGCTTTCCCTTTGTAACAATTTTCTAAATCTTTACTAAGTTTCTTGATTTGAGCCTTTAGTATTATTTCATTAGAGGGTGATACATGGCATTGCAATTTTTTATCACTAGAGCAATATGAACATGGTGTATCAATTAAATCATTGCAACTAGTTAGCATATCAATTTTTGAGACTATATTTGGTATATCATCAACTAAATCACAAGATATAGCAACATTGCTTTTAGTTGGTGAGTTAGTAAGATCCTTGATGAGTTGACCTTCATAAGAGTCTTTTAAATCAGAGTAAAGAGCAAGTAAAGAAGAGTGCTCTTCTTTAAATGCTCTATACTTCTTTGTGATTCCAAGAGCATCACTTAATTCACTAATCATTTCAACTAGATCATCATATGAACGGTCAAAAGAGTGTAACTTCTCATCATCTTTATCCATAAGGCAAAAAAGATGAACTTGTCGATGTATTGTTGTTGCCAAGAGCTAATCCGGCTAGCTTCTTGGAACAACTTCCCTCATCATCGAAGTCGGAATCAAAGCTCTCTTCTCCGAACATCCATTCTCCGAAACATGCTTTGTTGTTTCCGCCATTGATTTTCTTGAAGAATTTCTTTTTCTTAGGATCTTTCTTCTTCTTATCCCAAGGCTTGTTCTTATTTGGACATCTTGAAGCTATATGTCCCTTTTCATGACATTCATAGCATATAATGTCCTTGAAATTTGCTTGATGTGACTCCTTGGGTCTCGTGTCGATGTTTACTTCCTTCTTGTGCAACTTACAAAAAAGTGTTTTGTGTTCTTTACAAGAAGGGCTAGATATTCACCGGAGGAACCATCGTTTGAATCACCTTTGGAGTCAGCTTTGAATGCCAAGTTCTTCTTTTTCGTCTCTGATGATTCGGCCACCTCCTTCTTCTCCTTCCGATGCATCTCATGGGTGATGAGGTTCCCATAGAGATCAGTAGGCGTCGTGAATGATAAGTCAGAGTTGGTGAGGACCATCACAAGAGTGTCGAAACTCTCCGGAAGAGCCTTAACCATTTTTCTTACAATCTCAATGTTAGTAAAAACAAATATGAGTCCTTTGAGCTCATTCACAATGTTGTTCAACAGAGTGAACATGGAATCCACGGACTCGGTTGGTGACATGGTGAATGTCTCATATCTTTGCCTAACCATGAGCAACTTTGCCTCCTTGACCCTAGTGGTACCCTCATATATCTCCCTGAGGGTGGTCCAAACCTTGTGAGCGGTGGTGAGATTGCTCACGCGGTTGAACTCATTTAGGGACAAGCTGGCAAAGAGAGCATTTTTGGCACGGGCATTTAATTGGAGTTTTCTCCTATCGTTATCGAAGTGACTTGCCAGATCAACCGGAGGAGTAAACTCAAACTTAACAATGTCCCAAACCCCATGGCCTCTAGAAAAACCGACATGTGCACATTCCAATAGGGATAGTTAGTCCCATCAAAGATAGGCGCACATCCGGTGTGACCAAGATGAAAACCCTCACGGAAGCCATCCTCTCTCTAGGTGGTGAAGCCTACTCAAAAGAGAGACCATGCTCTGATACCACATGTAGGATTGAGGATGCCGACTTGAGGGGGTGAATAGGAGGCTTTTAAAACTTTTATGAATATGAACTTTTTCACAATTAAAGCCTAAACAATAAACTAAGAGAAAAATAAGAACTGAACCAAAAACAATAATAGATTATACAAGTAAAATTAGAGGAAAAGAATCTAACACAACGATGTATCCCGAGGTCTCAGAGACTCGCCCAGTCTCCCCTACTCCTCGTTGAAGCACTCAAATGAATGAGTCTTGTTTCGATGTCTACTAAGGTTGCTCCTTCTCCTCTCCAGAAAGGTGAGCACCAAACCTCTCACAAACAAACTGAGTCTCTCCGACAAGATTCGTCAAAGGAGAGAACAAGGGCCACACCTCTAAATCGTCTAGGTGATGGCGTTCACCAAGAGTAACAAGTTGCAAGATTTTCTCTTGACCTCCAACAAACACTGAGAAACTCTAGAGATGCAAATGATGCAAGATGATTTTTCTCAGAGGATCTCTCGCAATGACAAATATTGATTTAGATCAAAAGATCAAGACTTAGTGCTAGAAAATAGTGCACCTTTGGAGTTTCTTTTGGTAAACTTTTAGGTTTCCTTGTTTGTTCATGGGTCATTGAGATTAATCCCAAAAAAATTTGGGCCATTGAGAAAATGTAACCTCCTTCGACCACGAAGGAGGTACAAAGCCTAACTGGTCGAATGGCGGCTTTAAGTCGTTTCATTTCGAGGTTCGACGAACGTGGATTGCCTTTCTTTAAGGCACTACATAAGCACAATGGTTTCTAGTGGTCGAACGAAGCCGATAAAGCCTTTCAGGAAGTAAAAACTCTAGTACTGATTTTCCCAACTTTGGGAGAGTCATTACTCATCTATTTAGCTACTACCCCCCACGCGGTCACTGCTGTGTGGTCGCACAGAGGGAAGGAGTGCAACGACCAATTTATTATGTAAGCGAAGTATTAAATGGACCAAAGGAGAGGTACCCTGAGGTCCAAACGTATCAATGGAGACAAGTTCGATCTTGTTCGTAATCATGGATACATTTACCAAATGGATTGAGGCTGAACCAGTCCAAAATATTACTAGCGTTGTTGTGAAGAAGTTCATTCAAAAGAACGTTGTGACACGATTTGGTATTCCAAGTCGTCTCATAACAGATAATGGATCCCAATTTGTCAGTGGTCTCTTTCTGGATTACTGCGAACACATTGGGACTAAAATTTTTTCGCATCCGTTGCTCATCTACAAAGTAATGGTGCAGTTGAACGTGCCAACTGGCAGATAATACAAAGGGGTTAAGAAATGTGTTTCAATCACTTTCAGTTACACTCGGGGGCTTGGGTAGAAGAACTTCACTCCATTCTATGGGCATTATGCACTATGTCCAGTAGGGCCATAGGTGAAATGCCTTTCCAACTGGTTTATGGTGCAGAAGGCATGTTGCCAATTGAAATCAAACTTGGCTCTGCTCACGTGGATTATTTAGATGTCATAAATCAGAGTGAAAAACATGAAGACGATATTACATTTCTTGAAGAAAAACATGATCGAGCATTGATCCGATCAGCAGCATATTTACAAGCTCTGTGTAAATACCATAGTAAAAGGGTGAGACCACATACGCTTAATGTGGGGGACTTGGTTTTGAGGAAAATCCAAAACTAGTCTAGTCGCAATAAAATCTCTCCTCAGTGGGAAGGTCGTCCCTTCACTGTGGTCTCTATCCCGCGACCAGGATCAGTTCGATTGGCTATGGAAGACGGAAGAATATTATCAAACGCCTGGAACATAGACCAGTTGTGTAAATTTTATGTGTAAGTTTTTTCTTTCGCTCCCATTATGAATTTCTTATCAACAAAGAAGTATATTTATCACTCTATGTTATGGTTGCATTCCTATTCTTAGCCTTACTTTTTACTGGGTCATACCCAGGGGCTGGTCACGACAAACGATAAGCGCCTTGGTTTGATGTGTAAATGGATTCGCTAGCAAAACTCATGATCGCATCTAGCTAAGACATCTCTTTCTAAGCCGGTTCTAACCGCATAAGGGACTTACTAGTATGTTCTGATCATTTGAGTAGCTGTCAGTTAGAAAAAAAACTTACGCGTTTGAACTAGGCAAGTTATCTCCGCGACCATATTTGTCTCCTTAGTCCGAGTGACTTATCCTGCGACCATTATACTAGGTTTCCAGTATAACTGGTCATAAGAAGGGGCTAGGGGAATATAACTATAGCATTGGGTCAGAAAACTAAGTACTTTGTAAGGTAAAAAAACAAAACTTTACTTTCAAAATAAATGTTTACATTGCATTTTTTTAGTACATCATAACAAATGTTTACATTCAAAGGCCAAGTTCGCAAAGTAATTTTTCGATCAAAGGCCTGACCTCGGCCATGATCACCTCCAACTGGTCTTGGCTGTCAAAGGTTGTGTCTTCCACCACTGGATTTAGATTTAAATTCATACCATGGTGAAGCCTAAGTTTGCAAAGGATGGCAGAGGCTACAGATATAACATCATTCTTCAGCGCCTTCTTGTGCCTCCTCGCAATTTCAGGAACATTTGCGACCAAGAGATCAGCTTGTGTCGCGACCAGCTTGCATGACTCGTCGAAGGAAAAATCATCCTTTTTATGATCGATAACATCCACCTTCAGTGAGTCTGCGACCTCCCGCAGCTTAGCGAAGGTATCTTTTTCTATGAGACTGCAGCTTTTTATAGTTTCTTCTAAAGCACCCTTTTCATTGAGGGCAAGCTTTGCAGTCTCATCGCCCTTCTATTTAGCTATCTTGAAGTGGCTAATGAGCTGTTGGAGTTTATCCAAATCAAGTCCGTGCTCAATGCTCTTTTGTTCATAGTAATTTTTCTCCTCAGCCAGCTTTGTGTTCTCCTCTCTTTGTTCTGAGAAGAGGAAGAAACGAACTCAATTGAGTTCGTGAAATTCATCAAGTTTGAAAAGGCAATGTAAGTTTTTGTCAAAACAAACTTACCATTTACCCTGGTTTGCAATTGGTCGCAAACCATTTGAAGGCGCTCGATTTTTCCTTGGAGAGAATCGGATGATGTGGCCTTCTGCTCCAAGGTTGCCATTTGGTCTTCAGCATCCTTCAATTTGGCCCAAGCGCCAGAGTTTCAACAAGCCTTTCGCTTCTTACTTTCTGGGCTTCGGCTATTTCCTTCTCCAGAGAAGAGCGCTCAATGATTGAAACCTCTTTGTTGTTGCGTTCATTGGCGACCTCCTCTAGGAAAGTAGATTTTTCCCTGTGACAACATAAATTATTATTCCAGTTCATAAGGAACTGAGTTTGAAGCAAGATACTTACTGCTTTAACTTGTCGCATTCTGCTTGTGTGACCTTGACCTGCTCCACTAGCAGGCCAAACATGGCCGCTTCATGAGCAGTGTTCTGAATGAGTCAGACGAGGAAATATTTAAAGAAGATTCAAGAAGAAATATCTAAAGTTGTGAAGGTAAAGATTTTTATTTACCTCTAAAAACTTTTCAAAATATCTCTCTGGGAGATCTCCAAACCTAGCTACTTGGTTGGTAGAAGCCATGCTATCACGCACCTGCCCCACCTTATCTAAGAACTAGGACTAAATGTTCAAGCCCGGGGCAGGGCACTAGATTTCGGTGGGCTGGACCGCCCTTTCCTGTGTTCTCTCTTCTCCTTGTTCCCCCGAACAGGAGGGAGGCACAACTTCTTTAGCCAGAGGGGGAGTAGAAGTACCTGCCTGTCCGTTCATCCCCATGGTCGCGGTCGCAGCTACGGCCTCAGTCTCTTCATCATTGGCGGGTTCAATAAATTGGATATCTTGAATCACCTCACCAAAGATTGTCGCAGGGTCCTCCTAGACGTCCTGCGAAGGTGCAACTTCAGCAGTTGCTAGTTCTGCTGCTGCCTAGCTCGTGGCAGGTAACTCCGCCATAATAGTTGCCACTGGCGCGGCAGCAAATGGCCCAGTCGGAGGAACCCTATATCCAGTTCCTAGTTTGGTAAAATATCTCTAATTAAGTATCATAACTTGGTTAGAGAAAAGACATATGCTTACCTGATCCTGAGTCCCAAGAGATTCTGGGAACTCGAAGCCTCGTCTCTGGGAGACAAGAGCGAAGAAAGCACCATGGGAGAGGACTGATCAGGAGTCGCTGATGACCTCCTCCTCACAGCGAACAGGGAGGTTCTCTGTTCCTCCTCCACTCCCTGTACGACCATGAGGTAATTCCTATTCATATTTGGTAAAGTTTGAGGGGTAGGAACCCTTAACGTAACAACCTGTGTGGTTGTGACCTGATGGTCAGTTGTGGTCATGATCGCAGCAGGGCCTGGTTGGCTCATAGCTGCAATCACCCCCGCGGTCGCAAGAACTTCCATGGCCACGACAGTAGTCGTGGCCGCAGGGACACTTGTAGGCGCAGCTGAAGCCATGGTTGCCATAGTGGATGCCACCGAGGTCGCGACCGGCGGAGTAATGACACCTGAGGCTAAAAGCCCCAAAACCGCCGCAGTGGTCGCTGCAATTGTTGAGAGAGCAGTGAATGGTTGAATTTGTAAGGCCCCAGTCCGGGCCAAACCTTTGGTCGCAGGTGGAGCCTTCTTTAGCTTCTTTGATGCGAAACCACTCGAGGACCCAACATCGTCGTTGGTTCGCCTCTTCTGGGCTACTTGGTGCTCGAACAGCTAAAACAAAGCAAAATGAACTACTTTGGTAATTTTTGTCCAGATGTAAATAGATTACTCAAAAGAGAAATACCTTTCGACGCGCCTGAGCAAAATCGTTTGAGTTGCTGACCATGCTCTGTGGTCTTGGCGTGTTAATATTGCCTTTGGTAGCCGTGTTATAGGCTTCCAGGAGGAAATTTGTCCTCCTGTCTACCTCTGAAACATGAAAGATTGTCGAAAAGAAAGAACAGTCAAAATTATTCAGAAGAATTCAATTCAGATGAATAAAAAACAAATTAAAAGAATGTACCAATTTGAACTTCTTGGCTATAGCAATTACCCGGCTTATAGTCTCTGGTGCCATCATCAATGCCCCTAACCTCCTAGGCAAGGTGTTCCCTCTTCTTCTAAAGACTGATCCAGTTATTCACAAAGTCCCAGATTACGTCGCGGGCAATCAAGCCAGGTATTGGATTACCTGGGCTTGCCTTTTCTGTCCGTCGTCCAGGGGAGGAGCAAAATCTTTATCTCCGCTTTTCTTTGGTCGATGATTCTCGAACCATAGATAGCTCTCGCTGGGAGCAAGCAGTAAAACCACCGTAAATACCATCTATGGACGGAATCATGGAGGGGGAGATATGGGTAGTCCTTCTTCTCTCGGAGTCATAAGTAGACACATCCACAAGCATTGGAGCTTTTCAACCATGCCAAAAAATAATATTGGCGGAAGATAGGCATGCTGGGCAAAACCCCAACATATGCCTGGCACAAATACTGAAAAATAGCAAGAATCAAAATGGAGTTGGGGTTGAGGTTTACCAACTCTAGATCATAGTGTGCAAGAATGCTCTGGAAGAAATCACTCTCTGGAAGGCAAAATCTGCAACGTAGAATGTCCTCGAAAAGTACCAGTTCGCCTGGTTGCACAACAGGGTTTTCTTCTTCGTCCCCGGTAGGACGCCACAGAATCAGCGCCCTTGAAGGGAGGTAACCCTCCTTCTCCAAGGCCAGCAAGTTCTCAACCATGCGATGATGAGAACGGGTCCAAGAAGCCATTGAGTCAAGATTTGGGAAAGAACATGGAGGCTGAGTTTGAAGATGAAAAGCTTGGAGGCTAAGAGTGCTAAGTTTCAAAGGAAGGGTTTTTTGAGTTCTCAGCTGTGGGTTATATCTTGTAAAAGACAGCCTTTTATCACTCCAGAGATCCTTTTTATTTAATTCCTCTCATGATGGGTCTGACAAGTGCACCCAAAGTTTTTCTTGGGCTTTGTTAGAATCTGAAACTAAAAAGTGCCTTTTGAGAATTCAAAATGCCTCCGCAATTAAATAACCTTTTCGTTCCATATTTGGGAGCTAGATGACGGAGATTATTACCCAAGTAATCTATTTGTGCCTTTCTGTGGTCGCGAGCGACCACAAAGAGAGATCATGTGATAATCCAAGATCTTCTGGACTTAATCAAAGTTATATGTTTGAACCTTTCCGTGGTCACTCGCGACCACAAAAAGAGATCATGTGATAGTCCAAGATCTTTTGGACTTAATATGGCCCATTTTGTCAAACAACACAAAGGCCTATCACAAGTGATCATTACGCTAGCGTCGTATCCGTGGTCTTAATATTTGTGGCTACAAACTCTGTGATCGCGATACCTAAAGTTGCAGAGTCCATGGTCACTACCCACAGATACTATGGTCGCTAAGACATAGTAATTCCCAATACATGGTCACAGCTAGTACGCAACCAAACAATAAGAGAGTTATCTTTAAACCTCTTCACGAGGAAATCGATAGTGGTTTCTTCGTTCTTACCATGATAGTGAATTAAGACAAATATTAAGTCTAGAAGTACCTTCAAATCAAGAAAGGAAAGTTTGGTCGAGACTTATATTACCGACCACGGTCTAAAGATGATGCAGTTATGCTAGACCATAACCGCTCTCTAACTTCCATTATTCTCAGGATAGTATGAGTCTCTCTTCACTGTTTAGAAGGATGAACGTGCGGTTATCCATAACCGTCACATCATAACTAGAGAACAACAACCGCTTCCAAACCACTTGCAAACCGCTTACAACCGCCAAGCGTCCCTCTGATGAAGCAACTGACGCCTCTTGACGAAGTATAAAAAGGGGTTAGAACTTGTGGATTAGGGGGGAGGGATGAAGGAAGAGAGAAAGTGAGAGTGATACAACACAGAGATTGTTAAATTCTATACACTTTGTAATCCATCATTCTGATAGTGAAAATCCAATAGAAGTAGGGCTATTACTCAGACTACGAGGGCCCGAACCTATATAAACATAGGGTGTCTAGTTTCATGTTTACGGTAATGTTCTTTGGGGATTGATAGATACTGTCCCCCTTCTAAATAACTCGAATCTATGTAAGTTCAGCTTGAAATATTGTCCTAATCGTCGATAGTATGCTTATTTCAACTACATGTGTGAAAAAATCCATAATTTACATAGTAACCCTTCGTTATGTAAGATACAAGAACCTCAACCATAACCTTGAAACACCTGTGATATGATAATATAAATGCATTTGAATATATGCCTTGCTGAGTATTTTTGTATTCACCCCTTGCAACTGTGAATCAGAAGAAGGTGCAGACTTGGGATCACTTGAAGTGGATCTTGAGCCGTTTGAAGAGTCAGAGTTCGACCTGTCATTCCAGAGTTGTGATATGCAGCAAAGCTTCAACTGTGGGTAGCTAGCTACTCTATGCGTGTTTTGTTAAAATCTTAAAACTTAAATTCGACCCTATCCGCCAATTATGTAAATTAAGTCCGTGATGCTAGCTTCCGCACTTAAATCGTCTCTTTTGTAAATATCAATTATGTATGAGTTGTGACTGTGATATGTACTTCTCCTCATAAGTGTTATCCTGGGCAGTTGTGGGCCACGGGGAACAGTCTGCCACCTAAGTGGACCAAAATGAGTCCCCAACATGCAAGCTCTATTAATCATGCACTATTAGCGATGACTTGTACTAATTATTGGTTACAAACAGTAATTAGCACTGATTAGTTGTGATGACTAGTAGTTTGCATTGTTTAGTGTTAATTAGCGGTGATTTAGTATTAATCGCTGACAACTAGTGTTAATATTATTAATTATTATTAATAATTAGAGACTATGTGTGTTAATTAGTGATAAAGTAATATTAATTAGTGATTGTTCAGTGGACATAAGTGATGTTTATTAGTAATTAGTGATATGTAACAGTGATTAGTGGTGACTTAAACAATAATGAGTGTTAATTAGTGGTGATTTTTGACTATTAGTGATCATTAGTGGTGAATAATGTTGACATTATACATTAATGTATATTAAAAATCAAATTTTATGAAACCATAGCATATATATTGTGTAACTATACAAATACCATTTTAACCCATATGAAATCAGTTAATACAGTCATTTAAATAAGATATCGTATCATTTGATACACTTAACCAAACAATCTACCTATATCATCCTGCATAAGATGAACTCATCCACTTAAATTATCTCGTGTAGAGACAAACTCCATACATCTAATCAAACATTAGTTAAGAGTACTATTTCATAACAAACATGTGCAAAAGCTCGGCCTGCCCTTCTGGTTTCTCTCGAATTTTTTTGCCTAATAACCCACAAAAATAAAACAAATTCGAAAACTAACCCAGAACTTTAAAATTTTGCAAACATGACCCTCAGTCGCGAACTGGGCTGTGTGACTGATCTTCAATCGCTAGCCCTGCTAGTGACTGAAGATGTGGCATGGCCCAACGCCCCGTTGGCCCAGGTGTCGTGCCACACGGGCTTTTAGTCGCTAGCCCGGCTAGCGACTAAAAGGCCCATATAAGCAGTGGCAGTCCCTTTCACAGTACGGCCCGCTTCATTATTTCCAGAAAAAATTGCAGAGAGAGAAGAAGAAGAGAAGAAGAGAAGAAAGAGGAAAAAGGAGGAGAAAAACTATTGGCTTTTTGTTCAAGATTCTGTTTTCGGAGTTTCTTCTGTTTATTGAGGTATATTTTCGTTAACTCGTGTATTCAAATTAAAATGCTTGTTAGATCATTAACTCATAGTATTTGGATAGGATTTAGACTAAAATTTTATATGGATGGTAAATGCGTGAATGTGATGGACTAAAAAATCTAAAGAACCTGTACATTAGTATGTTCGTAGATTAAAAAATTTGAAGAACCTATACATTATTAGTATGTGATGGACTAAAAAATGTGATGTTCTTCAAATTTGAATTTTATTAGTATGTACGTAGATTAAAATATTTGTGGTATGTAGATGTAAACGTTTGTTAGTATGTATATTAAAATGATTGATAATATGTACATTTAAAAGTTTATTTTATATTATGTTAGGGCCCTCGCGGCCTCGCTGCCCTCGTCGTCACTGCCATCGCCCTCGCCGTCTTGGCCTTGCCCGCGTGGGTTTAGAGCGAGGGCGGCTATTATTTTAGGGTTGTAGGGTTTAGAAATTTAATTTTTTTGCTTCGCTTTAGTCCTAGGCTATTATTTGAGGGTTAGGGTTGGGTTTGGGATTAGGGTTAGGGTTAGGGTAGATTAAGATGTTTGTTCGTATGTAGATTAAAATGTAGGCAAAAATCGTGTAGCCCAATAGCGACTGAAATGCAGTTTTGGAAAATTACTTATGTTTCAAAAACCATGTTTTTTGTAGTAGTTTGAGCAGTGTTGTTTCTCTAGTTTGTAAATTAGTTTTCACACATGTCATAGTCTCAATATCACAATACAACCATACTATTGTTAGGGTTAGGGTTAGGGTTAGGATTAGGGTTAGGAGGAGTGAGCATTATGGTTAGGGTCAGGGCCACTTGGACTTAGTGTTTTGTTTTTTTTCTGGTGACTTAGGATTAGGGTTACAGTTTGGATGACTCGGGGTTAGGGTTAGGGTTAAGGTTTTTGGTTTTGAAATATACTTTTTTGCTTCACTCTATGATTTAGGAAAAATGTAATAAAGACAATACATAAGAAATACCGGTGCATGGTTTAGAAGTAAAATAAAAAGAATCAATTTTGAGATAAGAAATCTGCTACAGTTATTGCGCATCATTGCATTGTCCTGTTTCAATGTAACACAGAATGACAAATTGATCAGGCTATGGAGCAACCTAGTACGGTTTGCATTTATTATGGAGCTGGAATAATCCGTAATGGAGCAAACGGTGACGATCTTGGTGGTTGTATGCATGTTTATGGTCGAATGACCCAACCACAGTCAATGTCTTTCAATGATTTGGAGATATGGTTAGTCGAGCTGTTACAACTCAATCCTGCGATGGATACTCTTAGGGTTGAAGGCATGCTTCCGGAGAGAAACAAATGGGTGCTTAAGAGACTGAAAGGTGACAAATCATGGGGTTCGTTTGGACGATTCATGACAAATCCAGGCTATGGTGGCGGGGTCATCATACTGTATGTTGAAATCTTAAGCGTACATAGTTCGGAGGGCAGTCATTCCTTAGGAAGAGCAAAGAGCAGCACTAATATCAGTACCGGAGGTCACGGTGGCGGTGGTAGTGGCGGTGCTGGTACCGTTGTCGGTGCCGATACCGGTGCCAATGGAAGTACTAATGCCAGTGCAACTGCCAGTGTACCTTTGCAAACAGTAAGATATACAACTCCGTTTGGTGGCCATCAAGTAGATGCAGCTGAAGAACTGCCAGAATTGGAGAAGAATTTTAGAGGAGTATACTGATCCGTCAGATATGTATGAATCTCCTGATGAACCCACGGAACAGCAGAATCCTATAAATGAATGGACTGATCCATCATCTTTGATTTCCGCTGTGGTTCCTGATGAGCTGAATTCGCGATGGTCCTATAATGAATCAACTGTCCAGTTTGGACAGTTGTTTTGGAGTAAGAAAGATGCAAAGAAAGCCATAACTGCATGGGTTGTTTCACTGAATAGGCCATTTCGGGTGGGCAAATCAAACCTGAGCCTGTGGACTGAGGTGCTTAGTCGAGAACTGTCCATGGTACGTACGTGTCACATGGCCACAAGATGGGCCTTTCTTTCAGGTGACTAGAGTCGAAGACCATAGATGTCTGGCTGAGGGCATGGTGCAGCAGCATAGAAATATCACTTCCAGTTTTGTTGCCAGCCTAACACTATCAGTAGTAAAGGAAAATACGGCAATGACACTGAAAGTGATAATTGCACATGTTGCGGAGAAGTACGGTTATAAGATCAAGTATGGGAAGGCAAGGAGGGCTAAACAGAGGATGCTGAAGGAGCTTTTTGGGACATATGTTGAGGCATACAACTTCGTACCGAGGCTCTTGCGGCGCATATGCGAAGCAAATCTAGGCACAATCACTGAAATTGTTGATATGCCAGCAATCAGCTCGGAGGGTGTTGTGATTCCTAGGTGCATCGTACTGCGGAGATTTTTTTGGGCATCCCAACAGTGCGTTGCATCGTTCAGGTACATGAGACCCGTGCTTTGCATTGATGGAACATTTTTGACTGGAAAATAACAGGGAACTCTGCTGACTGTCGTGGCTGTTGATGCCAATGACCAGCTTCTCCCCATAGCATATGCCGTGGTCGAGGGGGAGAACTACAGCAGTTGGTTGTGGTTTTTGGGCAAATTGAAGAATGAGGTCGTCAAAGACCAGGAGCGCGTGTGCTTGATTCACAATCGAAATAGAGAAATGCTGAGTGTGATCGAGTACATGCAATCGGGAGTGGATCCATCACTGAGTTGGGATGACTTGCAGAGTCGTTGGTGCTCTAGGCATCTTGGCACGAATTTTCACACTCGTTTCAAGAGCAAGCGCCTGATGTAGGTGTTCAAACGGCTTGCCAACCAAAACCAAGAGTCAAAGTTCTCAAATATATGGAAGTCACTGGAGGAAGGTATGTTGGCGGAATTGCAAGAGCCAGGTGTTCCAGAAGATGGCGGCATTACCGGCAAGGGAAACCGCCAGAGTCGTCTCAGTTTTAGTCAATGGATTCAGCCCAAACAATGGAGAAGTGGTCGTTGCTGCACGACACAGGCCGGGCTCAGTACGGAATCATGAAGACAAATATGGCCGAGGTGTACAACTTTGTCCTGAAAGGTGTGCGATGCTTACCACTCACTACAATAGTTGAGATGACATTCTATAGCACAGTAGCATACTACGACAGCAGGAGTTTGGCGGCATCAAGTCTTGTGCATGACCCTTTAGTACACTGGCCCAAAAAGATCAATGATTACCTCAAATTCGGATGAGGAAGTCGTTGACATGATGTCTCAGTGCTGAGTCGTTTGAACAGAAACTACGAGGTTTGGCTAAGGCACAAACATGTCCGTGGCACATTGCGAGTAGGTCGGGTCCACGAATGTTAAATTACAAATGCATATGCAACAAGCCTCAACTGCTGCACATTCCTTGCTCTCATGTCATCGCTGCCTGCTCCATTCCTGGGATCGATCCGGCACAGTATATCTCAACCTATTATACTCTGCAGTACTTGTGGAAAACCTGGGAGGGTGTCTTCCATGGGTTTGCGGCGAGGGGAAACTATCGAGAGCTGTCGCCAGAAGATGCCATCACGTGGATCCCAGACAAGAGGCTCCTTGTAGGCCATGTCGGCCGACGTCGATCCAGGAGGATACAAAACAATATGGATGCAGCAGAGCGTGAAGATGACCTACGTAGATGCAGTGCTTGCAGGCAGCCTGGTCACACAAGAAATCGATGCCTGCAGGTGGCAGGCGCATCAACCTCGTCGCGAAACTGAAGCAATGCAATTTCCCTATATGAGTTGTACTGAATTTTCCTAAATAAAACTGTAATGTTGTAATGCCTTGCCGTGAATTTTCGTAAGTAATACTTAATGTTTGTTGATTAATTGTAATGTTTCAACTTGTCGACTAATATGTGACAACTGCAGGTATGGCAGACGACCATCAGCTTCCCGAGCTGATTGCACAGCACCATCAGGAGCGTCACCGTGCTCGACGCCTTCTACAGGGCACCATTCTCCCAGCTCTGCACATGAGGACACCACGTGAGATGTGGCCTCTGGATGAGTGGTTCGTACCTTATTTGCTCGAGGCCGAACTGTTGCCGTTCGCCCACATGGTAGATCAGACGAGGCGATTCCCCTTCGACCGAGCCCTGGTTACCGCGCTTGTGGACCGATGGAGGCCCGACACGCACACATTCCACTTCAGCTTCGGCAAGCTCACCATCACACTGCAGGACGTCAGCATGCTGCTTGGGCTGCCTATCCGCGGGGAGATATATGTCCCCGCGGCCACCGACAGAGTTGCATGTCACCTAAATTTCCTACAGCGCTTCGAGGGAGTAGGGCCAGCGGGGGGTTTACACAGGATGCGGGAGTTCCCCAGAGTTACCTGCGCGCAGTGCGCGATGGTGCGCTCCCCTTGGCCGCTCCAGAGGAGGTCTTCAAGCGCCACCTTGAGGCGTACTTGCTGTACCTATTTGGGTGGTTGCTATTCCCTGGCACCCGTGGAGACATCTACGAGCGGCAGTACGTTCAGCTCGCCAAGAGTATTGCCGACTCAGACCTGGGGCATGTGCCTCGGTTCAGTTTCGGATCCGCCGTGCTCTGCCACACCTACAGGGGGTTGTGCGACGCCACGAGTAGAAACCAGGTGAGCTCTCTTTTCGCTGGGTGCGCCATCCTCTTACAGATGTGGTCGTACGAGTATTTCCCTGTCGGCCGACCATTGGTGCCGTGGGATCAGTTCGCGTTGGCCAGTGATGCAAGGGACGGCCCCATGATGGGATGGAGGTGGGCTAGGCTGAGTTTGAGGTGGTCCACAGAATAGGTGCACCTCTGTTATCCTTCGTACGCCGTGAGTTTTGATCTGCTCCTCGACGACAGCGTCATCTGGGATCCATGGACCACCTCCAACTTGCAATCCGTCGCCCCGGTTGTCCTTTCTTCTCTTTGTACGCAAGATGTTGTTTACTGGTGCACCCAGGTTCTTCTCGTCTTCTCGCACATGATTGAGGGGTACTCGCCTGAATGAGTTATGCGCCAGTTCGGCCTACACCAGCTTGTCCCCGTGCCACCTCCTCGAGAGATCCCGCACCATATCAACGAGTACGTCAAATATGCATTACATTCACACGTTATTTTATACATTATTTTTGTCCTAACTAATTACTTTGTCCGCAAGCAATTGAGGAAGGGTCGAGTGAGGGACGATTTCATTCGTCGGTAGCGGCCCTATGTGCAGGAGTGGATGGATTGGGCCCACACACACACGGTCGAGGAGCATAGGCCGTACAGCCACGACATCCATTTTTCGTACCCATCCTGGTACCGACCTCGCACGATCTACCGATTGGTGGGTGGTCCACCAGCTATGCCTGATTAACTCGTCCCTCCTACCACCATCGACGAGCGCTACGACCGACACCTTCCAGGGTGAATCCACTCTTTTGTGAGTTCCTTAGCTCTTTGCAACCTTACTTTCACATGGATTGTCATTCTATAATTGCATTAATTCATGTGCGCAGCTAGACATCCTTGGCGGCGTCTCTGCTGGTGCACGGGACATGATGCTCAAGCCCCACCTCGGACCCACCATGCCCAGCGACGATGTGTACACATATTGTGCAGAGGTCTAGCGGCAAGTCGATCAGATTCTGATCAATTTCAGAGTGTTGCTGCCACCTCACTTGACCGTGATTCCCTTACCATCACCGTCGGCGCCGGGTCCTTCGTCGCATGTGCCACCAGCAGACCGTCTGTCGTCGTCTCACCCTCCACCACCACACATGCATTTCGTGCCTGCCGATAGCTCTTCGGATGAAGAGCTCAATATTCCTGCGTGGCACCAGCCCCTCGACCAGACACAACAGTATCCTACGCAGCCTGGCTTTCTTGCCGATGCTCCACCGCCTACACAGCCGACACAGCCTTCCCAGGCTCCACCGTCTGCGCAGACACCACCAGCAAGGAGGCGGCGCATCAGGGATTGTCAGCCCTCCTCTCGCTACACACCATCGGAGTATCAGGGCCCCCCACAGAGGGGGAGGAGGGGGTAGTATTTTATGTAGGGTTTTGTCAGCCGGCACAGTTTTTTCATACGTTTTTGTTAGCTTTCCAACTTTTTGGGTTTGCATCTGTCGCACTTTTTTACTGTTCTACTTTTGTACGACTCTTCATTTCTGCTTTTCAGCCTTTAGCTTTTCATCTTTTCAGCTTTTCAGCTTTTATACGATTAGTCTTTTCAGCTTTTGCACCTTTCATCTTTTGAGCGGAGACGTCTAGTTTCGTACAGATGCGTCCAACCAACGACACAACTCTTCATGACTAGCACTTCTATAAATTAAGCCGTTCAGCTCAAAACACAACTCGCACTCCTTAACAGGCCCATCTAAACATGGCGAGCGACAATAGCTGTGGCCGGAGAAGAAGACGCAACAAGGTAAGTGCATAATCAGCTCACATAAACGTAGCGCAAATTTATGCGTCACTTTCTGGGTTATTCCCTTCTGTTCGTAGGATGACGAACAAAGTTTAGGGCCATGTCATTGCAACTACGGTTTATTACCGAGGACTACCACGTCCTCCGTTCAGGGTGACTACGGGAGGAGATTTGTCGAGTGTCCGAGGGAAGATTCTCACAAGTGCTTTGGCTTGACCCCTAGTGGAGCGCAAAGGCTGCACATACGATACTCTATCTTCCCTGCAGAAAGAAGAGACTTCGCGAGCAGCTCGACTTCATGCAAGAGTTGTCGATCAACATGCACGACGTTCAACACATGTGTTGCTGCAAACGTCCATGTTATTGCTCTAGCCATGGAGACATGTACCCAACAACGCGTCTTGTTGAGGAGTTCAACTGGCCCGACGATGCCGCCGACATGGATGACTTTATGTGCAGATGTCGAGGTGATGTTAGAGTAAGTACGTCTTGGACCTACGACACTACTGGTAGAAACTACCTACATTGTGGCCGCCAAGAGAAGAGGGATAGATGCAATTACATGTCGTGGCTCGACCCAGATTGGAATGAGGTAGAGAGGACCACTATAAATAATCTTCTAGGCGAGATTGACACTCTCTACTCAAATCAGGTGGCGCACCGCAGTTTGATCACCTTTTGCTGCTGTGGGCCTCGTTCTAATTGTTTTTGCAACTGTCACACACGCGTGTAACTTTATATTTTATCTACCACATCAAGACTTTGTACTGAAAATCAAAACCCTAGACTTTGTACACTTCCGCATTGCCATCTGTGGAAATCGAAATCGAAACCCTAAACTTTGTACCGCATTAGTAATCAACATACAATTCTAATCCTTACATTTTATAATTGTATAACACATCTTTTTTACTTTTCACAATTATGCATTCATAAAATTTATATAAGAAGAATATAATTCTACAAGGTTGTTTACAAGTATTATTTTTTATTAAAAAATATCCTTTTACAATCATATAGCACATATTAACCGAATATATAGTAATGTGATATGTCTTTTTTGCATTTAATCAATCAACTAATAAGTACACTACTAATATGTGCAATGCGAAAATATTTCAGAAATGCAGCGCTTGCCTAGTTGGTTTCAACGCACTCCTCTCAAATCTGTTGGCCCGAGTTACCTTCCGTGTTACCCTGTAGGGTCACTAGTCTGTACGTAGAGATTAAAAAGAAAACTCAAGAAAAAAAAGCATGGTACAAATGCAACTAGGTATACATTCGAAATTAATACATATTCATAGAATTTATACCATCCTTATTTTGCAAGTATACATGCGAAATTAATACATATTCAAAAATGAACCTACAAAACTAGGTATCAAAAGCATGGTACAAATGCGATATTAATATATATTCATTAAATTTATACAAAAGGAATGTATGTACTTCTACGGAGTACGTTGTCTAAAATTTATATAAAAGGAATGCGATATGTGTTGTTTGCATTTAATCAATCAATTAAAAATATATTACAAATGATTACAATGGGAAACTATTTCAATAATGTTACATAGCTTACTTGATTTCAAAGTTCCACACTCAAACCTGTTCAGTCGCCACGACACTTGGGCCAGCGGGGTGTTGGGCCGTGCCATGTCTTAAGTCGCTAGTTGGGCGGCCCAGTTCACGACTGAGGGTTATTTTTGTAAAATTTTAAAGTTCTGAATTAGTTTTCGAATTTGTTTTTTTTTTTGGGTTATTAGGCAAAAAAAATTCGTTTCTCTCCCCAGTCTCTACCACCCAATACAGGAGTTTTTTTTATAAATAACCCAGATTTAAAAAACAATTACAAAACTAACCCACAGTTGCAAGATTTTAGAAAAATGGCCTGCCACGTCAGCCTGTTAAGCACTGGGCACTCAATTGGGGCTTATCGAATGCCCAGTGCTCGACCACGACCAGGGGCTTGTCAAGTTCCCAACACTTGACAAGCCAAAAAGGTTTTAAATTGCGGGATCGGGGATTCGAACTGAGGCCAAACACGCGGGAGCGGGGGGTGTGAACCAGTTCGGCTAGAGGCTTTAGCTGCCCTAAAGGCGCTGGCCTTTTTAATATCCATATAGTTGTCGAGGGTCCATAACTCGACAAGTAGGGAAAAAGTTTTAATTGCGGGAGCGGGGATTCGAACACGGGCAAAGGGACTACGACCCGGGGGTGGGAACCAACTGATCTATGAGCTTTTAGCTGCCCTAGTACTGCTGGACATGTAAATATTGAGCAACTTGTCGAGTTCCCAGAACTCGACAAGTTGCTGGTCCCCATTTCATAGAACTCTGGTCCCCTACTGCTTTGCTCACTTTGCTCAGTGTTCAGCACAGACAGCACACACACGCACAAACACAAACACCTCTCTCTCTCTCTCTCTCTCAATCTTCAAGTTTAGATCTAGCAAAATCCATCTGGTAAATTGATTTAGTGTAGAAGAGAAACTTGTAGAGGATTCCGAGCTCTTCGAAAAGAGGTATTTTTTTATTGAAATACAATTAAGATTCTGTTAAGTATGTTGCTAATGATGTAATTAGGGTTTATGTTTATGTGTATAAAACTACTGGAGTAGGTATTATCTTTTTAGGATATATATTTAGGAAATATGTGCATGTGTATGTATGTTTGGAAATTAGATTTTTTTAAATGTATGTGTGTGTATGTTTGGAAATGTATGTTTTTTATAAATTAGGTTTTTTAAATGTATATGTGTATATTTGTAGAAATTATGAAATTAGGTTATTTTTAATTATGTGCAACTATGTTTATAAATTAGGTTTTTGAAATGTATAATGTGTATGTTTTTAGAAATTATGAAATTAGGTTATTTTTAATTATGTTCAACTATGTTTAGAAATTAGGTTTTTCAAATGTATATGTGTATGATTTTAGAAAATATAAAATTAGGTTATTTTTAATTGTACACATGCATGCTCTATGTTTAAGAATTAGGTTTTGTAAATGTATATGTGTATGTATTTAGAAATTATTAAACTAGGTTATTTTCAATTACATGCATGCATGCTCTATGTTTAGAAATTGGGTTTTTCAAATGTATATGTGTATTGTTTTAGAAAATATAAAATTAGGTTATTTTTAATTGTACACATGCATGCTCTATGTTTAAGAATTAGATTTTGTAAATGTATATGTGTATGTATTTAGAAATTATTAAAATAGGTTATTTTCAATTACATGCATGCATGCATGCATGTTCTATGCTTATAAATTAGGTTTTTCAAATGTATATGTGTATGGTCTGAGAAACTATGTGCATGTGTGTATGATTTTAGAAAATATAAAATTAGGTTATTTTTAATTGCACACATGCATGCTCTATATTTAAGAATTAGGTTTTGTAAATGTATATGTGTATGTATTTAGAAATTATTAAACCAAGTTATTTTCAATTACATGCATGCATGCATGCATGTTCTATGTTTAGAAATTAGGTTTTTCAAATGTATATGTGTATGGTTTTAGAAACTATGTGCATGTGTGTATGGTTTTAGAAAATATAAAATTAGGTTATTTTTAATTGTACACATGCATGCTCTATGTTTAATAATTAGGTTTTGTAAATGTATATGTGTATATATTTAGAAATTATTAAACTAGGTTATTTTCAATTACATGCATCCATGCATGCATGCATGCTCTATGTTTAGAAATTAGGTTTTTCAAATGTATATGTGTATGGTCTTAGAAACTATGTGCATATGTGTATGGTTTTAGAAAATATAAAATTAGGTTATTTTTAATTGTACACATGCATGTTCTATGTTTAAGAATTAGGTTTTGTAAATGTATATGTGTATGTATTTAGAAATCGGTCCATAGAGTTGTCGACGATTCGGACTCGGGGTCCTTAGCCGAACTTATGCAAAATTTGTAGTTCGTAAGACCTTTCAAGGTGTCCCTCCGGGAAGGTATGTAGAATTATGGAGAACTAGAGCACAGAGAAGTTTATACAGGTTCGGGCCCTCGATGGTAGGAGTAACAGCCCTACGTCCTGTTGGGATTTCACTATGTGTAGTAAAAGGATTTACAAAATGACGGAAAAGATCTTCACAGGCGAAGATTTTTCCCTATGTGTTTGTACAAGATGAAGCCTGGAAGGCTTATGGAAGCTATCTAGTCTAGGCTATTGTCTTCAAGTTGGTTGTTTGATCAGTTGATCTCTGGATGAGATGTCCTCTCCTCTCTTTGACGCATCGGGCTGCTCCTTTATACTGGTCGAAAGGGCGCCAAGTCGTAACGGCATCAAACAATTGCTTGGATGCGGTTTCCTCAACCGCTCTTAACTCCCACGCAGGTTTTAACACGTGTTATTCGTGGATAACCGCACGTATTAACCTCCCGACGGTTGCCTCCTTACGTGGAAGAATCTTCGGGATACTCAGGATATCCTATTACGAGGGCAGATTAATCCCGCATACCCTGGTCGCAAATGCTCTGACCGCGCGATGTTGGCTGACCGCGCAACATCTAGAGCCTTCTGTTCGCGTATAACATACGAACTCCTGACCGCGCACTAGCTGCGGTCTGATCGCGTAAAGCCTGCGACTTCGGGCTTGTGCTTCTCAGATTTACTTGAGTTCGCACCACCAGGCGCGTGTCTGGTTCGAATCTATCTTGAACCAGTCGCGTATTTATTTGAACTGACTCGGGTGTCAATCCTCGTCAGCTAGCCCCCAAATTCGAAGAGAACGAAGGAACGTGTTTACTTCGAATTTTTAAGACATGCATCAGATTTTTAACCCGACGCTTCAAATTTCCCACTTAGTGGCGCACTAAGTGTGATGGTTGGTTCCTCGAGACGGGCTCTGGGTAATACGTGACGGGTAATGATGGCGCTGTTGAAACGTGTTTTAACCCGAGGTGAAATTGTAAATGCTTTTTAAAACCCCGAGGCGTTCGGAAGGCGAACCGTCACCCTGGCGGCTATAAATACCGAAGCCTTCGGATTTCAAAGCTTCACAATTCCTTTTCTCGGCTAAGTTTCCTTTGAAGCCATCTTCATTCTTCTTCTCATACACCTCCCAATGGCCGACCATAACATCATCGAGATTGAGAGTGATGAGGATGAAGTTCTTGAGCAAGAATTACAGATGCCCGAAGATCTATCTCCTTCAAGGAAGAAGCCCAAGGTTGACGAGGGATCCTCCAGCAGAACAAAGGTGAAAGACACATCATCGTTCTTTCTTCCCTCTGTTCCTCTAGCTCTTTTTACCCATGTACCTTGGCAGATCGAACTTTCATCTCCACCTTTGGAGGGACGTTCTTCTTAGTTTTCTCCATTTCATCCCAATACTCCCCGTTTTTGTTCGGATGATCAATTTTCTGGTAGGCAAGCTGCTCTCTCACGACTAGATGATCCTCAACTTGTGTTGGGGAAGCAATCTTATAGTGAGAAAGTCGCACTTCCAGCATATGATGATCCTCGACATTTATCGGGTGATCTACTTTCTGGGGGAAGTACATCAACCTGTCACTTGCAAGGATTGGTAATTACTTTTGTCTCCCTTTGCTTATTGTCATAGTTAGTTAAACTAATCATTTGCAAATGTAGGAGACGAAAATTGTTGGAGCCCCCAACGACCAGCCTGCTGAGACTCCACTTCCTTCCCTCGGACAGACTCTCCAAGGGGAAAAAGAGGCTCTGGAGAAGAAGACCGAAGAGATGTCTTCGGCGATTCTGCATCTTGCAGAATGTTTTGAAAGATCCCGTGAAGAAGCGCGCCAGTTCCGTCGAGAGAGGGATCACGCTCAGCAACAGCGAGAACTCTCCGACTTAATTAGGAACAATAGTGCATCTCTTGTTCGGGATGATGTAGATAGGCTTAGATTAGTTGCTAGTTCCCTGGGGGTCGTCAATGTAGACCCTACGGACGAGAATATGTCCCTGGGAGAACTTTGCAAACTACTTTCGGATTAGGTCGACGCTCTGGTCGCCGGTATCCCTTTTATATGTAAAGAATGTCAGAAATAAAGTTTTCTTTTTCTTCATATCATATGAATATTCTTTACAACTTCTGTGCGAAAATATGGCCATAAGCACTGTCTTTTACAACCACTCATACACAGGCAAATTTCAATTCTGCGACCAGAATCGCGTTTTATCGTTGTACCGCGACCAGCACTGATACTTCGATCAGACTAGAAACCGCGGTTAGAGCCGAAGTTCGATTTGAGAAATTACTGCGATCAAAACCGAAACTCAATCAGACCGTCACTTCGATTAGAATCAAAGCTCAGTCCAAGACATAATTTTGACTACGCAGTAACCCGATCAAAAAATATCCGTACGTCCAATAACTAGGTTATAAGATATTTTCATGATCAATTTGTGAAAGTTTATGAGAAACATGAAGGAAAATGTCCCCCGAAAACCTTTGTAAAACTTTTCACATTTCTGTTCCCTCGAATCTAAAACAAAGAAGTCCTTTCATTTCGGATTCGATACAGGGAACGCTTAACAGGTCCCCCAAAGAGTATCCATTATGGGAAATGAATAGAATATTAAGTGGAACGTTTGAGTGGAACGTTACTCACAGTAGTGCACCTCCTCAGGTCTATAAAAGGAGCAGTTAGCTTCTTGAGGAAGCCACACAGCTGAAAACCCTGTCTTTAGAACTTCTGCCACACAAAAACCCTCTTTCTTCATAGCCTTCATCTTCCAAAAGTCACCAACTTTCCTTGCAATCTCCGCAAGAAATGGCGTCCTGGAGCAGATCGGTCCACCACTCCGAGGAAAGTCTTCTGGCGTTGGAGAAGGAAGAGATCCTTCCTCCGCGGCTGCTAATCAACTGGCAGCCCGCGGAGAAGGACCAGGAAACCCCAGTCGTCGGAGAGGGCGAACTGGTGGTCTTCGAAGAGTATCTGCGACGTGGGTTCCGATTCCCTGAGAGTCGGTTCCTGAAGGATATTCTGGAGCATTACGGGCTGGAATTGATAAACCTCCACCCGAATGCGATCTTGATTCTGGCGGTGTTCCAACATCTGTTCGAGGCTTACGTCGGAGTATATCCCAGCGTGGATCTTTTCTGGCGTTTCTATTTTTCGGCGTGGTCAAAGAGCTCCAACGCCGCCGGATGTATATACTTCCGGATAAGGGAGAAGAAAGAGTATCCCTTTCCACCCCTGCGAGATTCAGTGCACGGGTGGCACCAGAAGTGGTTCTACTGCACCCTCCGTCTGAGACCGGGTTGTGGTTTGAGGACTTGCGGTCAGAGAAGCCGAGCGAGTTGGATACCCTCCCAGCCATGAATGCCGAGTTCATGAAGCATGCCGAGGTGATTCTTCACCTATTCGAACAAGGACTAATGGCTCGCGACATCATATGCTACTTCGTGAAGAATCGGGTGAGCCCCCTGCGTGAAAGGGCTCATCCGGCTTGGGAGATAAAGTCTATGGCGGACAACACCCTGGACTACAACAATGGTACGTGATTTCGACGCCGAAACCTCATACCTCTGCTTTGTGCTTTCTAACTGGTCTTCTGGGAACAGTCCTGCCTCCTTCGAGATCGAGAGGCGGACAAATTACCTCCTCAGGGCCTACAATACCGAAGTGGAGGGCCCCAAGGGATCGCCTCACCAACAAAGCTTAATTAATTCACACCGGCGATGACCTCAAACAGGAACGCCAAAAGGTATGTCGCCTTTCATTCAATTCTCATTCGTAGGTCTTATGTACACTTAGTACTGACAAATATGTCGGGATGACACAGCTCTAGGGAGATTTGCCGAGGCAACATTCCCAAGTGAAAACGTCGGTTCCCTGGGAAAACCGACGGTGAAGAATGTGAAGAAGATCACCTCGAAGCCTAGGACAAGAAATCCTGCCCCCAAGAAATCCAAGAAGATCCTCGGGGAAGGTTCTTCGCGCGGGACTCCCCTTACCGCAAGGAAAATTGCTGTAAGATATCACATACCTCCTGTTCCTCCAGGTACAAACTGGAACCATTTCTTTGTTGTACAGGGGGAGAGGAGCAAGGAGGAGGAGGAGGATGACGTTCCCCTGGTCCGCCGGAAGAGGAAAATAGCAGACTCTCAATCCGGTGAGACACCACCTCGTCCTGTGGAAACAGAAGCGACCGCAGCAGACCCTGCGGCCACCGGGAGTCTCGTGGTTGTGGGCGAGATTCCCGCTCCCGAAGCCCCAGAGGCTTCAGGGTCAATCACTTCTCCCTCCCTAGTCAAAGGGACGACCACGGTAAGATTTCCTCGTGGTCTTGATTTCTTAATCCCATCTGTACATGTGTTTATCAGATCTACACTCATACAGGGAGAAGAACTTCCCCCTGTGACTCCTGTGAGTCCCAGGGAGGCAAATCCTCCACTCCTGGGGACAGGAGTGGAAGTGGCAGAGCAAGACTCCGCGACCAACCTCAGGGTCGTGGATGAGGCGCCGGCTCCAACAGTCCAGGAGCCACCCAAGCCTTCGGGCGTATCCCTGTCAATCGAACAGGTCACCCCGGTACGAATTCTTACCACTTAAATCTTCATCATTCTTTATGCATATGCTTACAAGAAAATATACATAGGGAGAAAAGGCCCTGTTCACGAAGAGAAAGACTAGGACGGACAACGACTGTCCTCTTTCTCACGGGGAGCCCTCCTTGAAGTCTCAAAAGCTAATGGGATTTCAAATAAGGTAAGAATTCTACCCTGCTTATTCTGGATCAGATTGTGGCGATCATCAATGTGATCGACAGCTCCACTTTTCTTTGTAGGCGTAAAGACGTAGCACCGAGCCCCCCAACCGCCCCGGGGAGGGTTGAAGTCTCTGCCGGTGCTGAGGCCTCCGGTGAGGAGTGCTCTGTCCCTTTGGTCCAGGAAGTCATCCGGGCCGTTGGGGACGAGTCGGGCCTAGAGACCCAGTTGTAGGCATCGGAACCTGCAACTGAGGCCCAGCAGGCGCATCCACCTGCTGCTCCTGTCGAGGATGAAACGGGTCCCTCGACTAGGCCTCCAGTAACCCCGGATATCAAGTCATTCCGGGAATATACCGAGGTATAATGAACATCTCTTATGATACCTGAATTGTGCATAGAATACAACTGATTTCCTTCTGTGTTACAGGAATTATCCCGTATAACGGCCAAATCGATTGCCATGGTGGCGAGCATCGAGGCCATACAAAAGGAGAGAGACTGCTTGCGAGAGTAAGAACAAATGCCCTTTAATTTGTAAGGATACAAATTTGTTATGAGAATTATCTTTTTTGTCACAGGGAGGTTGCTTCTCTGAAGAGGAACCTGGCCGCTAACAAGCTCAATGCGATCTCCGTGATTTCGAACCAAGAGGTCGAGCTTAATAAACTGCGGTCACAGCTCTCTGGTAAGTCAATTCTTGACTAGGAAAACTTGACTTTATCGTTCGGACAGTTTGTAACAATCTTCTTACTGCAGCGCAAGCAAGTCAAATAAAACGGCTTGATCAGGACAAGACAATCCTCCAGCTCTCTATTGACTCTACCTGAAGGGCGAACAGAGACCTGAGCCAATCCATCTTCGAAAAGCTAAAGATGGTGGCCCGTCTCCTGAGGGCTGATGTGGTCGAGACCACAAAAGACGACCTCAGTTCGAGCGACTGGTCAACACTAGTCGTAGCCCAAGCGGAGTCACTACTCAAGTATCTTCCTTAAGATACACGGCGACGACAAGAGGCGATCAGAACCAGGGTTCGATCAGCAGCCTCCGCCATTCTCTGCCGGTTTCGTCTCCACTATGGCCCAGATATGGACCTGAATCCTCTAGTGGGAACGGTAGAGATCGAGAGTGAAGAGCAACTCGAGGCAATCATGGGGGAAGTCAATCCTCTTGTAGATAAGCTCCTGACCGAGCTCGGGATCATGTAACCCTTGTATAGACACAACTTATAGAATGCAATGCATGTATTTTTTATTTTGAAAGAAAGCAATTTTTTGTTGTTTCATATTATAAGCATATCCCCCTACCCCCCCCCCCCCCGGCCTGTGATTATAGATACTGAAGGCTTAGTATTATCAACACAGGAGAAATACGAGTGCAACGACCAACGGTGTGCGATTAGACCAACAATTATGATCAATATAACGCCTAACCTTGTTGCAAACCGGCAGCCACCCAGGTGACCAAAGACATACCAGCAAGCCCCGTATGCGTTGAGAAACGGCTTATTTAGGAGTGACTTGTCTGGCAGTGGTCATGAGATCGGCCAACGAATCCGATTAGAATGCCGTAGTGATATAACCGCCGGCGACCAGCCCCCGAGTCAAGTTCGTAACACACAGGCATGAAAGGACATATTCATCGTATGAAACCAAAAGACTTTTTATTAAAAAATGCTAATTGAACAAGAAAAAGGATTGAATACTTACACGTAAAACTTGCGTAGTTGATCGATGTTCCAAGTATTGGACAAAATTCGACCATCCTCCGTGGCTAATCGCGCTGATCCTGGTCGCGGCACCGGAGCAACAGTGTAAGGGCCTTCCCATTTTGGGGAGAATTTGTTGCGATTAGACTGGTCTTGAATTTTTCCTAAAACCAGATCGCCAACGTGGAGACTACATGGTCGCACCCTTTTGTTATGGTACTTGCGCAAAGCTTGCAAGTATACCGCGGACTTGATCAAAGCGCGATCACGCCTTTCTTCTAAGAGGATGAGGTCCTGTGATCGTTGTTCGGTCTGATCAACTCGTTCGAATTGTTCTGTCCGAACAGATCCGATACTAACTTCCATAGGCAGTACGGCCTCAGCCCCATAGACCAGATGGAAGGGCGTCTCACCGGTGGCTCGACTAGAGGTAGTTCGCAGTGCCCATAGAACGGTATAGAGCTCGTCCGCCCAAGCCCCCGAGCGAGTTTTAAGGCGATCAAAAACACGTTTCTTGATGCCTTGCAGTATCTGCCCGTTGGCACGTTCTACGGCACCATTGCTCTGTGGATGAACCACAGAAGCAAAGCACACTTTGGTCCCAATTTGATCGCAGTAATCCAGAAAAAGACCACTGGCGAACTGAGAACCATTGTCCGTGATGAGACGGTTTAGAACACCGAATCGAGCAACAATGTTCTTATGAAAGAACTTTTGTGCTGCTGATGCGGTAATATTTCGTACCGGTTTGGCCTCAACCCACTTTTTAAACGTGTCAATAGATACGAATAGAAACTTGTATCCATTGACCGCTTGTGGCATAGGACCGACAATATCCATCCCCCAGACCGCAAAAGGCCATGCAAGGGAAATGGTTTGTAACGCATAGGCTGGTTGATGAACCTGTCTCGCGTGAAACTGACACTGAGGACACATTTTGACCATGTGCTTGGCATCATCGAGTGCCGAAGGCCAGTAGAATCCTTGTCGAAAAGCTTTTCCGACCAGTGTCCGATATGACGGTTGCGCACCGCATACACCGTCATGTATTTCTTTCAAGAGGGATTTACCTTCCCCCTGAGATATACAACGCATGAACACTCCTTGAGTGCCCTTTCTATACAAAGCTCCTTCTATGAGTTTGTACAGACGCGCTTTTTGAATCAACCGATCGCTTTCAGTTTCATCCTCGGGTAGGGTCCCATGTTCAAGATAGGTTCTCAATGAATGAGTCCAATCCTGTTCCTGACCGAGGTTGGTAACGAAGATTGTTACCGGATCATCCTCGACCGAAGTCATGATCGAAGGACGTTCCAAGTGTTCAACGAATACTCCTGCTGGAGCGGATGTGCGTGAGGACCCAATTTTGGATAATTGGTCTGCGAGAATGTTATCCTTTCGCGGGATGTATTGGACTTCGAAATTACTGAAGTGTTTTTCCAATCTCCTCACTTCCCCTAGGTAATGAGCCGTTGTCTCATTGAAAATGCTGTACTCCTTGTTTACCTGGTTTACGACCAGCTATGAGTCTCCCCTCACCACTAATTGACGGACTCCGAGGAATTTTGCTGCCCGGAGCCCTGCAAGAAGACCTTCATACTCTGCTGCGTTGTTGGTCGCAACAAAGTGTAGTTGGATGACATACTTAAGCTGTTCGCCCTGAGGCGTAACTAAGACCACTCCAGCCCCCGAGTGTTGAAAACTACGGGAACCATCAAAGTACATTGTCCAGTGATCGGGGCATTCCAATTCCTCGGGCACCTGCACAAGTGGCTCAGGGTTGGTCCATTCAACCACAAAGTCGGCCAAGACCTGAACTTAACCGCCGTGTGAGGCGTAAAAAGGATATCGAAAGCACCGAGTTCGACCGCCCATTTCACTAGTACAGAAAAGATTTCTTCTATCGGTAAAAAAAACCCTTCTACTATCGGTTTTTGTACCGATAGAGATAGACATGATAGAACAAGACAAAACATTTTCTATCGGTAAATAACCAACAGAAGAAATTAACAATTCTATCGGCATCTTAGGAGTGTACCGATAGCAAACCCGTCGTAGTCTGACGATTAACGGTGGGAAAAGTACCACTATTCTAACGGTTAATTACATGATTACCGATAGAAAAATATTACTATTCTATCGGCACCTTATGATTGTACCGATAGAAAACCCGTCGTCGTCTGATGTTTAGCGTTGGGAAAAATACCGACATTCTAACGGTTAATTACAAGTTTACCGACAGAAAAAAGTTTAGCACTCTCTCGGTTGGAAATGAGATTACCGATAGAAAAAATCTTAGTACTCTCTCGGTTGTGTACGAGTTCACCGGCAGGAAAAATCACACTCTTCTAACAGTTAATTATAAGTTTACCGATAGAAAAAACTACAGTAGTCTCTCGGTTGTGGATAAGTTCACCGACAGGAAAAGTCACACTATTCTGACAGTTAATTTCAAGTTTACCGATAGAAAAAGTGGTAGTAGTCTCTCGGTTGTGGATGAGTTTACCGATAGAAAATTTGTAGTAGTCTGTCGGCTGTGAATGAATTTACCGATAGAACATTCACATATACAGTACGTTATTTACATTCACAATACAGTACATTCACATATACAGTACAGATGCAATACATTATAGATTGGATACACAATACAGTACAGATGCAAAGAAGGGTAAATTCACAGAACAGATTGACACATTAGACAGTTATTCACATTTATTCACATATATATGGACAAATACAAATTGTAATCCAATGTGGACATTTATTGACATATATATTTATTCACATGTATATAAACAGTCTATGCACAGAGTACACGAAAAAGACAAAATTATCATGGCGGATGGTTGGGCGCAACTTCCTCCATGACATATTGAGCCCAGATTTGTCGAAGATCTCTAATCTTTGCATTTTCGTATGAGTCTTTCGACATGGCGATCTGCAAGCATGTGTGAATACTTAGTAACTAACTTCTTAATTTAGAACGTGACACCCAATTTTCAAATTTGAGTTAGCTATCGATGCTTACCTGGGGGAATTGGGCAAAGTTTGTCTGCACTAGGTCGTACATGTAGCGCAACACATAAAACCCGCATCCCACGATTGCGGCTGCTGATGGCACTGAGATAATTGCATATGCGAAGACATGTTAGCTATTGTTTCCATAAACTAATTAAGCATAAACAAAAAGTCTCGTGAGTACCTCATATTCTTTCCAAGCTAGTAGGGAGCCCTGCGGTGCGGCATGCCTCCCTCCAGTAGACACATATTTATCAAAAGCCCTGCATTTCAGTTAGTATTGCCGGTTAATGTATTATCATTAGCTAGTGAGGTGAAAATTTAAATCAAACATATAAGTTACTTACGCCTCCATATTCCCCTTGACCACATATTCCATCGATAATCTGTCACGCATCGAATCGAGGTAGTACACCTCGTTCCTCGGCGGACAGATCACGATGAGGATCCAGTGGCCCCTGCATTGTACGTAAAAGAGGACCGCTAGCTCAAAGTATATCTCAGGTGTAACATACAAGATCGAGTTAAATTAGTACGAAATGCACTAACCTTTGGTGGTATGGCACCAGAATGAACTCCCTGTCCTGCTGCGCCATCAGCGCCTTGGATATGTACTGCTCAGCGTGCGCGGCGTCGTGCTCTAGCATCGTGAGGCTTATTTTCTCTGGGTCGATGAAACCCACCTTGTCACATGCAGCCTCCGATGCTAGCCTGTACATGCACCTGCATGCAAAGGATGACATTAGTATTGCACAGAAAGTTACTACATTTCAAATGAACTACAACAATGCAGAGTTAGCAAACAGAGTTAGAAAACAGCAATACATAGCATCAGCAAACTCACAGGACTCCAGTCCGTATGATGGACATATCGAGCTCCCGCCAGTTGTAGAGGTCGAACAGATCCTCGTGTGCCACGGATATACTCCCGGGCTCACGGTGGAACTGCCCAGGCCTGTAGGGAACTAAGAAGTTCAGATTGCGCCGAGCTCGGTGTAGGTACCACTCGTGGAGGTCTCTGGTTGATCGATCCAATTTGCGCAAAGCTGCCTCCGACATGAGTGGGAACCCGTTCCTGAACCTCTCCGGCTGTCCCTGTCGCCCTTTTCCCTTGCCTTTTGCCGGGGACTGAGCTCGTACCTTCGAAGGCAAGGGCGAGGTGATGGCGGCTTCCTTCCGAGGTGAAGGCGTGGATGCGCTGGGTGGGGTCGAGGCCGTCTTTGATGTGTCCATGGTGGCACGAGATCGGGCCTCATGCCCCGAGATGGGGGCGCAGTCCCCTGGTAGCCCAGCGGCAGGCCACTTCAATTAATAAGCACGTATGTTAGATTGTACAAGTTGAGTGTACTGAGTAGGATGTAATCTAAAATGTGTAGGATTTACCGGTTGTATTAGAAGACACTTCTTGGGCCACTGTACGAAGGAGCCCACTGCCTCAGCAAGTGTCTGCAGTTCCTCTGTTGGAACTGGCAATGGAGAATCGTTGTAGCTCGGCATGGCCATGTCCACCTGTACCTTTGCGAACCCCAACCGCAGAGGTACACAGTGGACCCGGACATCCCGCCCAGACGGATATACGAAGCCGTGTCCAACCACTTCCTGCCCAGTGCCTACGTGATTCTATAGGATGCAGCCCTCCGGCTTCTACAAATTTGTAACAATTAAAACAGGTTAGCGAAACAACTCTAACAGAATGGGAGTGGCATCAACTTAAGTGCACAGATGAAGGCTTGCAGTACCTCAAGTAGATCCACTGGATCCGCGAGTACCTTCGAAGCGCAACTACTTATCCGACCCCGCGGGGTACCGTCGTCCTGGGGATCCGCATCTGCACTCTTGGCCAGCAATGCTTCTCTCAACCGTGCAAACTCTTCCCTCAGTTGTGCGACCTCGGACTGCACCTCAGACTGCACCTCAGCCCGTATCTCAGCCCGCATCTCCGCCCGTATCTCCGCCCGTACCTCAGCCAGTATCTTATCGAAGAGGTTAGCTTCCTTTTCCTTCCAGGAGCGGGCCTTCTTCCTCGGTGGAGCCGGATCTACGAAACCGGCCTTCCACGACACAATGGCTCCCACGGCCCGTGTCCGCCCGGGATGCTCCTTATTTCCTAGAGCCCGAGTGAGGATGTCGTTCTCCCTCTGCGGGGTAAACAATCCCTCCGCTTCCTCCTTCTTAAAAGAGATTTGTTACATTTAAAGGTACCTTGTGAGACAAATTGCCTTATATACACTTGTGCGCACACAGTTTACGAGGTTAGCCAACTTACCATTCGCCTCACAATATCGGCGTCCCCAGGGGTTGAGAACTGCACAGACCCCGTGGTCGACACGGACCCCCTCCCCCTCCACCATCGCTTGCACCTCTCATCCCGGATCTCGGAGAGCGGCAACTCAGGGGTGTCGATGACAGGATTTTGCTCGTCTTCCTTCTTCCACTGCTCCTCCTTCCCCGCATAGCCCCGGGATCCGAGCCAATGCGGGTGGTCGTTCCTCTTCTGGATCGCCCTATTCTTCTCGCTAAGGGCCTTGAACTCCTCAGTCCCCTTCTGCTTGGTGAATTCCTTCCATACCTCCTCTGATATGAAGGGGTACTTCTCGCAAGGAGATTTCCCCGCAGCGAGGAAGTTACTGACGAGCCAGCTCTTAAACGTTTTTCATGTTCCGTTCATGTCCTTCAAGCAGGCAGTCCTAGGTGTATCGTCGGGGATGTTCCACTTAGCCTGTTTCCGAAAAATGCATACAATTAATCACGAGTTAGTTAAACTTTAGTATAAGCCAAGAGAACGTGATTACGAAAGAGTTCAGCGATTTCAGTTAATTTAACCTTCACTTCCGCCCACAACCTATCCCTCTCGTCCGCCGTCACGTCCTTCCAGCTCTGGACGGTGATCTTCACCCTTTCTTTCACCAACAGCCCAACGTAGGCCGCGTACCTCCCAGCATTCTTTCCAATCGGCCTCCCAAATTGGTTGAACTCACAAGAAAGATCCGTGCGTTTGGCCAAACGCCCCAACGTCGTCGCGCCTCGCCCCACCCTCTTGCGCTGGGATGTAACAGCTGCATCTTCAGTAGTTACGATGGGGTTGGCCCTAGTCAAACCACTAGTACCATCCGATGAAGACAACGACATGTCTTCCCCTACAAAACCATCAACAAACCATGTGGCAATTAATTCGCCTTGGAGTTCCATAACTCAGCCCAGGACTGGAGACTAACTAGGGCGGCAAAAGGGAAAATAATACAAAAAGAAAGACATGCATAAATTACTTCCTGAACTGCTCAGAAATATTTTCTATCAGTAAACACATGAGCTGCCGATAGACCATAACAATTACCTCCACAGAAGACAATTTTTCTATCGGCAAACCCGTGAGATACCGATAGAACATAACAATGTTCTCTACATATGGAATTTTGTTGACAAGCGACCATTCACTGTCATCACATAACATTCTCGATGATTTGCTATACTAATATTCATGGGCCAGCATTATTATTTCACACGTAAATATGCACACAAGCATCTAAGTGCCACTGTGCATAATCTTTAGCCTGTATGTGAGTCATCAGGACTTCACATCTATTAGGTTGGGAAAAGTCATGTATAGGCATTTGAAACATATACATCGAAGACCCATCCACATTGCCATATATTCATACCAAGTGAGTAAAAATTCCCAACCAAACTAGTACATTGCATGGCTCATGTCCTTCCAGATCCAAATTAAGTTTTACTACTTGTGCAGAAATATTTTCTATCGGTAAACACATGAGCTGCCGATAGAATATGTGTAAGAACACCTCCAACATATAATGTGCATTACATGGCAGTTGGATACAATTGATCACACATACAGTAGTATAGATAAGTTAAAATCTCAAAACAGGTTCATTACAGCACTGGAGCATATTATGTAAACCCTAATTTAAATCAACATTGCCTGCGGAATGTACATAATCCAACACAATAGGGAACCCTAGTGTAATTGCAAAACTCGAAGAATTAGTACGTGCAAAACACTAGGATCAAATAAGGAAGATGCTGGAAATAAAACGACGAATTAGGGTATTTACGGCGGCGGTCAGTTCTGGTGATGGAGAGGCGGTGTAGAACGCAGCGGCGGCCGGCGAAGGACGAAAATAAGAACCGGTGGCAGTGGCGAACCGGTGGCAGTGGCGAACCAGTGTCCAGCCGGCGATCGTCGTGTGGGAGAGAGGAAGTGAGTGGTCACGGCGGAGGTTGTGGTTTTCTTCGCTCTCAAAGAGACGCAGTGCTCTAAGGTGGAACTGTTCGAGTGGAGGGGAACTCAAGGGCCGTGTACGAGTAATAAAGTAGTGGAGGAATTTTTCTATCGGTACAACAAAATAATACCGATAGAATTATGTACTTTTCTATCGGTACAACAAAATAGTACCGATAGAACAAGTAAATTTCCCGGAAAAATATTTGAAGTAGTGGATGCCTTTTTCTATCGGTATAAACAATAAAATCCCGTGAGACCAATTTTCCCCAGAAAATTTTTTTAATTAAGTGCTTGAGATTATAGTATTGGGTGCCATTTTTCTATCGGTAAAAACAACAAAATACCGTCAGAGTAATGAAAAGGTACACACAATTTAACATCAAACAGACCGTGGTTGAAAGCTGCAGAATGATAAAGAAAGAGGGAAGATAGCCGGAAAATTGGAAAATTGACATAAAAAGAAATTGTTCATTCATTGTTGTTTTATCACTTACAAAAAAAAAATAAAACCCAAAATGCTAGGTCAAGGGGTGGTCTTAGCCCTGGCTGCATGTAGAATAGAGTCAGTTAGAGTTGCAACCAGGACGCAGGACTCCTCTATCGACAAGTTGTCCCTAGGATCAACTACTACCGCGTCGAGAAGGCCTGCGACCTCCCGCAGCTTCGCTATGGTATCCTTCATAGTCAAACCGCAGCCAGCGATAGTCATATCCGCGGCTTTCTTCTCCTCGCGAAGATGTCTCGTCCTCGCCCTAGCATTGTCACCATCCGTCTTCATGCGCTTAATGCGCTGGAAGAGATCGTTAAGGTCAAGCCGTAGCTGAGTGTGCTTGTCTGTAAGGAGCTTGTGCTCCTTCTGGAGGGCCCTCAGGTCGGCCTTCACTTTGGCAGTGTCTTCCACGGCTCCCATTCCCTGTGCAAATCAACAGGTCAAGAATGAACTGAACATGGATTAACAATACAGGGGTAAACCGAGGAGATTTAGAGTTCTTACCGGGGAGGGCGTGGCTGACGATCTCATGGAGGTTGCCATTGTGAAAGAGAAGATGAGGAGTCGAACCGTTCGAGAATTAGAAAAACAACAAAATACCGCGACGCATGGCGAGGTACTTATAGAGTTTCCAAGGCGACGCATGGCGACACGGTTGAGAATTCAAAGCGCCAGAGTATTCTTCTATCGGTAAGAACAGGAAAAAACCGTCAGACAACAAATACCGTGAGACTAACGAATTTATTCTAACGGTAAAATAGAATAATACCGATAGAAAAAGTAAACTTTTCGAAAACTTTTGAAGTGCCTGAGAGAAGTGCCTGAGACACATGAAAGTAGTGGATGTCCTTTTCTATCGGTAGAAATAACAAAATACCGTCAGAAAAAAGTGATTTTTGGAGAGCTTAATTTGAAGAAGCAAGAGGCTGCGATGAGATTTTTGCAAGTGCTATTTGAAGGGAAGAATTAAGTATTTACAGGATAAAGGTACTGTACATGTTAGAACTCATCCTGTGGAGTAAAATTGAGATATATTAATGCTGTGAACTAGCTTATCATTAAGTTCTAAAGAAAAATGTACTGCCTGATGTATTAATGATAAGTTCCTCACCTTGCTGCAGAACTTGTGGGCTGTTTGCTTGGCATTTATCCCTGAAATAGAAATTAATCATCAATGGTTCTCAACCCATAATCCTTCTTCGTGGTCATCTCGTAGATACGTTGTTTCGTCGATATCTTCAGTACGGATAGATTGAATGTCCTCTAAAAATGGAGGTATTTCATCGAATTGGTTATACTCCTCTTCGTCGACAACATCTTCGACCCCAACAATACGTCTCTTGCTGTGGAGGACAACATGCAAGTTTGGATTGGCCGGGTCAACGATGTAGAATATCTGTGTGGCTTGCTTCGCAAGTATGAATGGATCGTCTTGGTGTCCGACTCTACCAAGATCGACGAGAGTAAACCCGTAACTGTCAACTTGAACACCTCGAGGGATTTCGACCCATTGGCATCAAAACAGGGGAATCTTAAGTAATCCGTAATCGAGCTCCCATATTTCGTCAATAGCACCGTAATATGAGTTCAGCACCCTTACTGACCTGGCATCCTCAGAAATAGCAAACAGCGTCACTCCGCTACATTGCGTGCTACTCTTGGCGTCTTGAGCTCTTGTGTAAAATGAATACCCATTGATGTCGTACCCCTGCCAAGTCCCTACAGTGAATCTTGGGCCTCTAGCCAACCATGTCACAGTTTCACTTACGGAGCCCTCGGCAGCTCGCGTGACTCTTTCTTGGATCCACTCAGCAAATTTCCTGTTATGTTCTCTGCTGACCCAAACGTCTGACTTCGAAGGATTCTGTGACCGTAACATTACCTTGTGCTCGTGTATGTATGGCTCGACCTCCGTCATGTGTTGTAAGACCCAAAAATGTGATTTTGCGTACACATCACGAGCGGGGACGATAGTTTTGAATCCAATCGTTCCGATGCCCTGAAGCCTACCCTCGTGTCGAGACCTAGGAACGCCAATTGGGTCAACCCCGGCCATATAATCTGTGCAAAATTCAATCACCTCCTCGGCGGCATAACCTTCCATGATACTCCCCTCGGGTCGACGACGAGTCCTTACGTATCCCTTCAATACACCCATAAATCTCTCAAATGGATACATGTAGCGCAGGCACACGGGTCCACAAAACTTAATTTCTCTGATAAGGTGAACAATCAGATGGACCATAACATCAAAAAAGGATGGAGGGAAATACATCTCGAGCTGACAAAGAGTTGTAACCACGTCGCGTTGCAAAGCGTCCAGTCCATCCGGATCAATTACCTACGAGGACACAGTTGCGCCAAATATTCATATCAGAAAAATCTTCTAATTAAGCTCCACAGATGGAGGTAATGAACTTATAGTACGAGTGCACGTACTTACCTTGCAAGATATTGCGTTGAAGAAATAACATAGGTTTGTGATTGTCTCTCTGACTTTAACTGGGAGAATGCCTCTGATAGCAATGGGAAGCATTTGTGACATCAGGACATGACAGTCGTGGGACTTCGTGCCAACCAGTCTTAGGTCCTTCATGGACACAAGTTTTTTCAAGTTCGCGGAGTACCCACATGGAACTTTAACACCGTGCAGGCACCGACAGAGATCTATTTTTTCGCTCTTGGACAACGTATAGCAGGCCGGAGGGAGGTATGTACGCTTTCCATTCTCTAAAGGTGCAAGCTCAGTCCTTATCCCCATTTCCACCATGTCACGACGAGCTTTCACACCATCCTTTGTCTTTCCCGAGATGTTCGACAACAAACCAATCAAACTGTCACAGACATTTTTCTCTACGTGCATGACGTCAATGCAATATCGAACTTGTAAGTGCTCCCAGTACGGTAGATCCCAGAGAATCGATCTCTTCTTCCAAACATTTTTTTCTCGAGGTTTAGAATGCTTACCGAACTCAACTTTGATGTCGTTCACGTGCGAGTAAATCTCCTTACCGGTCAGAAACACTGGAGCTGATCCCTTCTCAGGCTTCCCGTTAAATGATTTCCTCTTCTTACGGTACGTGTGATGCACCGGAAGAAACCTGCGGTGACCCATGTACACTGTTTTCCGGCAGTTTCGCAGCCACATGCTCTCAGTTTCATCTAGGCAAATAGGGCAAGCCTTGGCTCCTTTCGTTCTATACCCCGACAAATTGCCGTAGGCCGAAAAATCATTTATGGTGCAAAATATCAGGGCCCGCAAGATGAAATTCTCTTTCTTGTATGCATCCCACACCTGCACACCCTCGCTCCACAATTTCTGTAAGTCCTCGATTAAAGGCGCTAGAAACACGTCAATATCATTTCCGGGTTGTCTGGGTCCTAAGATTAGTAACGCCATCATGATGTACTTGCGCTTCATGCATAACCAAGGAGGAAGATTGTAGATGCATAAAAGAACCGGCCAAGTGCTGTGCCGGCTGCTCATATTACCATGTGGGTTCATACCATCTGTACTCAGCCCGAACCTTACATTCCTAAGTTCGCCGCCGAACTCAGCAAATGTTCTGTTGATGTTTCTCCATTGAATAGAATCTGCTGGGTGTCTCAGTTTTCCGTCTTGTTTCCGGGCTTCAGCATGCCAACGCAAGTGCTTCGCGACTTTCGGATTTGCAAACAGCCGCTTCAATCTAGGTATCACAGGCAAGTACCACACAGTTTTTGCCGGGGGTCCTTTCTTTACCTCGTGACGTTCACTGTCAATCCGGTCCCTACGCGTATACCTCGATGCGCCGCATCTTGGACAAACATGCAAACTGGAGTACTCGTTACGGTACAACACACAATCATTTGGGCATGCGTGTATTCTTTCGATTTCCATTCCCAACGGACACAACAGTTTTTTGGCTTGGTAAGTAGATCTTGGCAACTCATTTCCCTCTGGAAGCATGTCCGCTAGAAGATCTAATAGTGCCGTAAAACTCTTATCACTCCAACCGTTTCCTGCCTTCAAGTTATATAATCTCAGCACAGAAGACAGTTTTGTAAATGTTGCACATCCAGGGAACAGAGGCTTCTCAGAGTCATCAATCAGTTTCTCAAATTCACAGAAGTCATTTTCGTTGTAATCTTCCTCTACATCACATAACATCTCATCTAGATTGTCATCATCATCATCTACGTGCACATCGGAATGAACATTACCAAAATTCGGATGATCATCGATATTATTGCAATCCACATCTGAGTCGTGCTGATTGGTAGTAGTGGTGCTTGTTTCCTCAAGATCTTCGCCATGCCATATCCAACGGGTGTATCGCGCGTTAAAACCACGACGAATCAAATGACTCTTAATTTGATCAGAGTTGCTAAACCTCTTCAAGTTCATACAATCTGTACAAGGACAGAGCATATTTTTCTCTCCCTTCCTCTCCTTTTGTTGCTCAGCAAATTTAATAAACTCATTCACACCATCCAAATATTCAAGAGTAGTACGTTTTATTCCATAAATCCAATATTTCCTGTCCATCTACAATTAACAAAATTAAACGAGTAAGCATGCATGAAACCTGCCCGATTAAGTTATGTATATGTACATGTACAGCCTCTTACAACAGATACATGTGTTGAACCCTAGCCTGACGAAATTAACACTAATTAACCTAGCTAACTACACAATACAAGCTAGTTAGCTCCTAAAACATGACGCATTTCCAGCTACCAAGCTCCCAAGCTTAGAGCTACAAACTTGGAACTACACAATACAGCTAGCTTGCAAGTAGAGAGGAAGGGCGATCTAGAGGGAGAGAGAGATAAGTGTCGACAATTAAGCGTACCTTAAAGAGAGGGGCGCAATCAACTTCCCTCCAGCCTGCGCTAATCACCCTAGCAGTGTAGTTGCGGGCGTGGAACTTTTGTCACAAACAGAGGGACACAGAGTGCAACAGAACAAATTAAAGAGCAGCTCAGCAATGGTTGAGTGGGGTTTTCCTTATAATGGACATTTTTCTAACGGTAAATACATGAAATAACCGTTAGACTAACTTAGGTAATTTGGCGCTCACATATTCTATCGGTAAAAACACACACATACCGTTAGAGAATGTACATTACCGAGCAAGTACAGGACTTCTTCTTTCGGTAAATATGTGTATTGACCGTTAGATCATGCATGACACAGCACGTACATGAGTTTTTCTATCGGTAGATATGTGTACGAACCGTTAGATGATGCATGACACACGAGCAAGAGTTTTTCTATCGGTAAATATGTGTATTTACCGTTAGAATATGCATGACTGAGCAAATATATGTGTTTTCCTATCGGTAAATATGTGTACTTACCGTTAGAGGAGGTACTGGTACTAAACTGGGACAAACATGCACATGCCATTTCTCACATTCAAGGAATTATATCAATGTAACATCAAACAGATCTTACATCAAACGGATCTTAACTAGAAGATAAAGCAATATATTTCAAGAAATGCTAATTTGTGGATTAACTAGGAGACACAAAAATACTTTTCTTAGGTACTTGGAACTTCATCTTACCAAAGAAATTACACATGCTAGTTCACAAATTCAGGTACAAACATACACATGCCAGTTCACCAATACAAATTCAGGTACAAACATACACATGCCAGTTCACAAATTCAAGTGCATGTCTGAAACAGCAGTACAAATACACACCTACCTACCAATACAATTAAATACACAAATACTCCCTGCACATTCAAGTTCATGTCCCAATTAGCAATACATGATACACAAATATACAACAATATACAAATACAACAATTCACACATTCGATGTATATTAGAAAAGCCACGTCTGAAATTAACAACAGATCACGACGAGGACCCAGTGGCCCATACATTTTACATAAAAGAGAACGTTTGCAGGTTGCCACAATGCAACTACCGACTACAACTTAGACCTGATACATCACAAATCCATTCATCGAAAACAGCAAATGTCCGAACCACATTGGACTTAACCATAGGAGTTCAGTTCGAAGACGCCCGAGGAGCTGGAACTGCCGTCGACATACATTTGTACGTATTGGTGATTTCCTCGGACTCAAACTCAATCAACTCAACTCAACTCCATTAACAAAAAGAACCTACCTTCCAAGATGTTGTTCTGTGTAGTGATGGTGTAGAATGGCTGTGCAAATAACAACAATTCTTCTTCTCCAAGCAGGTAAGCATCTGGCCACAAGCTGGTGCATGCAAAAAAATGTAAGATGCTTTCTATAGGTCCTGATTTGAGAAACAAGCCGAGCTTAAGGATCTTCTCGACCGAGCCAACCAAGATCTCGCCCTTCACGTCCTTCCAGCTCTCGACGGTGATCTTCACCGTTTCTTTCGCCAACAAGCCAACGTAGGCAGCGTACTGTGATGAAGAACCGTGAAATACGTTGCCCCTCATGAGCATCATCCAAGGACCTGAACAGATCATAATCATATTGAAAAGAAGACACATCAAAATGAAGGATACAAAAAAAGCAGAATTATTGCCATAATCGAATTAGAATAATCTAACAATATTGTAGAAATTTAAGTACCTTCCTTGGGCTGCCGAAGTCTAGAGGGCGTCGATGGAGGTGCGGAGGTGCAGCGGTCCCCTGTAGAGGTGCGCCGGCCGTCCATGGAGCTTACGAGTTAGGACTACGAGCCCCAGATGAACTGTGAGAATGAAAGAGACATACCCGTTTATTTATACAACTATATATTTTCTATCGGTACAAAAACAGCATGCCGTTAGTAATAAAAACATCTGTAGAAGGCGAATGGTTCTATCGGCACAATACATATTACCGATAGGAATTTTTGTACATACTCTATCGGTGTGTACGTACATTCCCGATAGAATATTGCAAGTTGTAGAAGGCCAACAGTTGTAAGATATTTTTTCTATATTCTAACGGTATAAACATTCATTACCGATAGAATATTACAAGTTGTAGAAGGCCAATAGTTCTAAGATATTTTTGCTATATTCTAACGGTATAAACATTCATTACCGATAGAATAAAACTATTTGAGACGAACAGTTCTAAGCAATTTTCTATATATTCTAACGGTACAAGAATCCATTACCGATAGAATAAAAATATTTGTAGAAGGCCAACGGTTCTATCGGCGCACTACATATTGCCGATAGGAATTTTTAATATACTCTGTCGGTATATTCATACAGTATCGATAAAATAAGTCTAGTTGTAGAAGTCGACCAGTCCTATCGGCGCACAACATTCTCCCGTCAGTACTTATGCATCTCTTCTAACGGCAAATTTGTTCATCACCGCTAGAGTAAATCATACTGCTTCTTCTATCGGGAAGTTTCTTACAAACCGATAGGAAAAATACACCCGATGGCCTTTTATGACCTCGAGGCACATTTTCTATTGGTTTTCAACTAAATCGCTAATAACCGATAGAAGATAGGGGTTAGTAGACTGCATTTCTGTATTAGTGTTTGGCGATTCGACCAGATTTCTCCGGATTTCGGACAATATCCCCCAAAGGAAAAGAGGAGGGTACTGTGATCTTGTGAGCTTGGAAGTAATGTCGTAGCTTACGGGAAGCCATCAGTAGTGCATAAAGTATCTTCTGGACCTCAGGGTATCGCTCCTTAGGACCATGAAGTACCTCGCCGACATAGTAGACGGGTCTGTGTATTCCCTCCCTATCCGCGATCAAGACAGCACTGACCGCGTGCGGTGTGGCCGCCAAATAGAGAAGTAATGGTTCTCCTTTGTAGGGAGACATCAAGACTGGTGGACTAGATAAATATGTCCTTACCTCCTAAAATACTTTTTCGGCCTCATCGGACCATGTGAAATTGTGATGTTTCCGCAGGGCCTTGAAGAAAGGTAATCCCCTTTCGCCTAGTCGCGATATGAACCGACTTAAGGCCGCCATGCGACCAGCCAGGCGTTGAACATCTTTCATGGTCGAGGGAGACCTCATCTGTTCGATGGCCCTGATTTTCTCAGGATTGACTTCAATGCCTCTGGAACAAACGAGGAAACCAAGAAGTTTTCCTGAAGAAACCCCGAAAGAACATTTCTCCGGGTTCAATTTTATTCCAAAGCGATTCAAGTTACAGAAGGTTTCGGCGAGATCGTCCAAATGAGACAATCTCTTAGTGCTTTTTAAACCAAGTCGTCTACATATGCTTCGAGATTACGCCCTATTTGGGAAAGAAAGGTCTTTTGCATCAAGCGCTGGTACATGGAACCTGCGTTCTTGAGACCGAATGACATTCTGATGTAGCCGTAGGTACCGAACGGGGTGATGAAGGCAGTCTTCTCTTCATCTTCTTCTGCCATGCTAATTTGATGGTATCCTGAGTAAGCGTCCAGGAAGCTCATCAGTTCGCAACCCGCGGTTGAGTCGACCAGCTGGTCGATGCGGGGAAGGGGAAAGTCATCCTTCAGACAGGCACTGTTGAGGCTAGTGTAGTCGACGCACATGCGCCACTTGCCATTTGACTTGCGGACCATGACCGGATTTGCAAGCCATTCCGGGTGATCGACCTCGTGAATGAACCCGGCTTTTTGGAGTTTGTCCAACTCCTCTCGGATGGCTTCTTGTCGGTCGACAGCAAAACGCTGAGCTTTTGCTTTATTGGTCGCTGTCCAGGTCGAATTGCTAAACTATGATCGATTACTTCCCTTGGGACACTGGGCATGTCGGATGGTTTCCACGAAAACACATCTGCGTTAGCCCGGAGGAAAGCAATGAGCTCGAGTTCCTATTTGTCATCCAGGCCTGATCCGATCCGAATTGTCTTGGATGGATCATCTAGGTACAATGGAACCAGTTTGAATTTCTCATCTGGTCGAGGAGCAGCCTTGATCGCGTCAGCGGCGACTGTGGCGACTTGAGCGTCCCGGAGGGGAAGTTGGTCGACCATCTCCAGAGATAGCCGGTCACACGTTAGTCCCACGTTGCGACTGCCTCGGATCGAGATGACACCCTTGGGGCCAAGCAATTTGCCGCACTGATAAGTATAGTGCGTTGCCATCATGAACTTAGCAGGAGTTGGCCTACCAAAGATTGCATTGTAAGCCGAATCACAATCAATTACATCAAAAGTAACCAATTCTGTTCGGAAGTTATCCGGTTCTCCCAGTGTGACCGGGAGGACCACCTGTCCCAACGGCATCATGGAGGGACCGGGGATTATCCCATAAAACGGATGGATTATGGGCTTAATCTTGGAACGAGGAATTTGCATCTCGTCGAACGCCTTGACCAATAAGATGTCCAAGGAGCTTCCTCCGTCGATCAAGACCCTTTCGACTCTCGCATTACTGATGATCGGGGTAATGACCAGAGGAAGCCTCAATGGTCGAGTAAGCCCCACAGGACAATCAGTGCGATCAAACGTCAAAGGTGTATCCGACCAACGGGTACTGAGGTTCACCAAGGGATGTCTCCGTTTGGTTAACCTCTCGATAAAAGGCCATAAACTGCCTTTTGGAAACAAAAGAGGAGGAACCTCCAAAAATAACATTAATATGATTATGAGGTACCTGGTAAGACATCTCTTCGTCCCCATCAGCGTCTCTAAGTCCGCATGCTTGCTCCTTAGCCGGTAAGGTCGGCATCGGTCCAATCCCTTGGTAGAAGTCATCTAACTACTTCAACCAACTCCTGCAGTTCTTGAGGTCGTGGCCTGCGGAGTTGTGGAGTGGACACCACTTCTTGCCTTCCTGCGGGTTAGTCGACTTTTCTGGCTGGTCGGCACTACGACCACCAGAAGCAGTTTTATTCTTAAATGAAGGCTTGTTACCTTTGGTCGAAGGAGGCTTCTCTGCAACTGCGACCTCGCGGTACTGTCCAGAGCGATTCCTTTTTGACTTCTTCGACTTCCCGCCCGACGAAGATTCCGGCTTCTTGCTTGAATCTTCTTTCCTAGTGTCCTTGAGACCTGGTTGAGGCGGTAGGTTACCTTTATCGACCATCCGGTTCCATTCGACCGCTTCAGCCGCGTCGGAGTATCGATCAGCCATATCAAAGAGATCGGCTATTGATCGAGGAGGATGAATGAGCAAGTCTTCAGTGAATCTCTGATATCGAATGACATGTTTAAATGCCCTAATAATGGAGCTATCAGATATGTTCGGGATGGTATTCCTCACCCCGACAAACCTCTTGACAAACTGATGAAGGGTTTCGGTCGAAGTTTGCCGTAGTCGATGGAGGTCGTCCTCTTTACCCGGCTTTTGATAACAATTTTGGAAATTGCTGAGGATAGCGTCGCACAGCATTTCCCAGTTGTAAATAGAACCTTCGAGCTGATTAAACAACTAGGTTCTTGCCGGTCCTTCAAGGACTGTTGGCAGGTAGTTGGCCATGACCCGGTCATCGCCTCCTGCCGCTTGGATGGCAGTAATATAGATTTGAAGGAACTCGGATGGGTTCTGAGTTCCGTCGAACCTTTCTATAGCCCCTGGTCAAAATTTGTCTGGCCAAACGACCGCATGAAGGCCGGGCGAGAAAGCTTTACAACCAACGTAGGGACTGTGAACTGTCCTGTGACTTTCGACTGGATCGCGAGCGACCTCACGCAATGGAGAAGCCACTCGCGGTCTTAAGCGAGAGTGGACAGGGACTCGATCCCTACCACGAAAATCCTATGCCCGCCTGGACTTGTCCTGGCGGGACGGTACAGGCGGCGGGTAACTTCGTCAACCAGAACCAAAGTGAGAACACTCTCGGTCGCGGAAACGTGTTACCGACCTGGAAGAGGCCGTAGGGGTCGCCTCTGACGCGACCTCATCCAACCTCTCCGCCAGGATTCTGGTGAAGGCTGGTTTCTGCGCATCCGTGACCGAGGAAAATTACGCATGACCTCCGCAATAGATCGGAGTCTGCCATGTGTACTTCTCCTAGGGGCACCAGGTGTTACCGTTTCTTTGTCCACCGGGAAACGCTCCGGAGGCAAAGAAGGGGTCTGGTCGCGTCTGCGACCACGTGATCGTCGGGAAGAACTCGGAGCAGCATCGTAACGAGCCTACACATCTTGAAGAGCCTCTAGGGCAGTTCTGTGTAGTTCGTTGTCCTGTTGCTCGAGATCTTGATCCTCCTTCTGTTTGTGTTCATGTTCTTCCCTAACAGCTCGCTGATCAGGAGTTTCCTCCGATAAAGAGGCAAACTATCTAGGGAGAGAGGTCACCGAGGGAGAAAACATCTCGGTTTGTTCAGAGTCAGACTCGAAATCAAAGAGACGGTGGAGGTTATCAGGGTCGAACCTCCCCGGGCTGATTTCCTAGTCGACATCATCCTTCCCCTCAGCGGGGTCGTATGATGGACCAGACTCACCCTCTAGCGCATTAAGAACCTCGGTGGGTTCTGACCTTGCGCTAGTCGCCCCCTGGTCGATGGACATGACCTGGAGGGTCGATTCGACCTCTGGGAGATTTTCACCTCCAATTTCCTCCATCGGAACAAGATCGCTCGGAGAAGGCATCGGAATGTGGGCATAATCATCGAGATCGAAATCGTTCTTGGAATCATATGCTCCAGCCATGATTCAGCGAACCTCCGAATGAAAATTAGGACGCCTTGAGAAAGGCCCCACGGTGGGCGCCAGCTGTCGACTATTCCCACTCGGGGTCCTTAGCCGAACTTATGCAAAATTTGTAGTTCGTAAGACCTTTCAGGGTGTCCCTCCGGGAAGGTATGTAGAATTATGAAGAACTAGAGCACAGAGAAGTTTATACAGGTTCGGGCCCTCGATGGTGGGAGTAACAGCCCTACGTCCTGTTGGGATTTCACTATGTGTAATAAAAGGATTTACAAAATGACGGAAAGATCTTCACAGGCGAAGATTTTTCCCTATGTGTTTGTACAAGATGAAGCCTGGAAGGCTTATGGAAGCTATCTAGTCTAGGCTACTGTCTTCAAGTTGGTTGTTTGATCAGTTGATCTCTGGATGAGATGTCCTCTCCTCTGTTTGACACATCGGGCTGCTCCTTTATACTGGTCGAAAGGGCGCCAAGTCGTAACGGCATCAAACAGTTGCTTGGATGCGGTTTCCTCAACCGCTCTTAACTCCCACGCAGGTTTTAACACGTGTTATTCATAGATAACCGCACGTATTAACCTCCCGACGGTTGCCTCCTTACGTGGAAGAATCTTCGGGATACTCGGGATATCCTATTACGAAGGCAGATTAATCCCACATATCCTGGTCGAAAATGCTCTGACCGCGCGATGTTGGCTGACCGCGCAACATCTACAGCCTTCTGTTCGTGTATAACATACAAACTCCTGACCGCGCACTAGCTGCGGTCTGATCGCGTAAAGCCTGTGACTTTGGGCTTGTGCTTCTCAGATTTACTTGAGTTCGCACCACCAAGCGCGTGTCTGGTTCGAATCTATCTTGAACCAGTCGCGTATTTATTTGAACTGACTCGGGTGTCAATCCTCGTCAAGAGTTGTCAGACATAATGGTGTCATGTTATTGACGGGTGAGACGAATGTGTGTAGGGAATAGAGAATTCGGAAAAAAAATTGCATATTTTATAGCGACGGCTTAGTTCGCCAGGGGCAAAGCGAGGTTGATATGAGTCGTTGCCGGTATGTAACGGGCAAGCTGAGCGTACATAACAGTTCGTTCCTGGAGTTGAATTTATGGATCCTGAATATGTTTGGGAAGCGGCCTCATGATGAAATGGCTCTAATTGAAGGGCTCATTGTACAGGAGGTAGATAATGAGCCATACTGGTTGCTACGCGAAATTAAAGGAGACAAATCTTAGAGCTCTTATATTCGAAGAGTAGAAGACCCCCATGGCGGACTACTCGGCCAGTTCGCGATGCATGTGCAGTTCTGCAACGTAGGAGCAGCCGAGCGTGCGGTGGAGGGTGAGCCAAGCGTCGTGTCTGGTCCTGCAACATTCAGGGCTAGCGAGTGGTCAGATGTATTCTACCATACTCGCGTAGATGTGTGTGAGGTATTGGATTGCCTTCCATAAGTGTCCGACTAAGATGATTCGACGAACTCGGAGGCATCCGATGGCTCTGATGACGATAATCCTGGTCCCCCACAAGAGTGGCTAGATCATTCAGCATATAGTCAAGCTATGTTGCTAATGGATCAGGGTTCGAGATGCTCTTTCGAGCACAGTGGCATACAAGTGGAGCAGGAGTTTTAGAGCAAGGAAGATCTGAAGAATGCCGTGGCGAGCAGGTCTCTCGCAATTAACCGAAAATACAAGGTTGTCAAGTCAAACCCCAACCTATTTGTTGTAGCCTGTGTAACACCAAGCTGCCCATGGAAGATTCATGCCATGCGGCCGAAGGAAGACATCAGTTTTGTGGTGACAAGAGTTACCGCACACACATGCCTGCTTACGGAGGCGCTGGAAAGACACAGAAACCTGATGTCTTTCTGTAATATCATCCAGCCGGCCGTGCGAGAGAACATTTTGATAATGCCGAGAGAAATAATGAAGCAAGTTGCTGATAGGTGTGGGTACACTATACGGTATGCAAACGCCTGGAGAGCAAAACAGAAGGCCATTGAGGGCATGTTCGGCACATTTGACCACGCCTACAATAATTTAATGCGGTTGCTGCGCAACATCGCTCAGACCAACCGGGGCACATTTTTGGATGTCTTCGATCAGCCAGCTCTACGTCGAGACGGCAGCCCCATACAGAACACTCGGGTGCTCCGTCGATTGTTCTGGTCAAACCGCCAGTGCATCGAGGCATTTGCTTATTGTTGTCCAGTCATATGCGTGGATGGTACATTCTTGACTGGAAAGTACAAGGGCACGCTTCTCATTGCTGTTGCTGCGGATGCTAATGACCAGTTGCTTCCATTGGCGTACGCGATCGTCGAGTCAGAGAACTCGGAAAGTTGGTTGTGGTTTCTGGTCAATGTGAAACGGGCAGTTGTTGGTGATCGAGAGAAGGTCTGCATCATATCAGACTGCTACCAAGGGTTGCTCCACGCCATTGAGGTAATGCGCGGGGCCCCAGATGCTCCATACAAATGGGCGGATGTGCACAGCCGTTGGTGCATGCGGCACATTGTGGCAAACCTTTTTACACACTTCCGCAGCAAACAGATCATGGATCTATTCAAGCGGCTATGCATGCAAAATCAACCGAGGAAGTTCCAAGCTGTGTTTGACAAATTGGAGGCGCTGACAATGAAGTACTCCACGAGGAGAGCCAGCAATGCTGCCGATGATGCAACCGTTAGCAAATTCTCCCAATGGATTCAGGACAAGGACATCGAGAAATGGTCCTTGCTGCACGACGAAGATGGTGCAAGGTTTGGGTTAATGACGACCAACCTTTCAGAGGTGTGCAATTATGTGTTGAAGGGAGTGAGGTGTTTGCCGGTGACTGCTGTAGTGGAGATGACATGGTACCGCACAGCTGAGTACTTCAACAACAGAAGTGTTGCCACCAAAACGCTAGTCGATGATCCCACGAGAACCTTGCCAGATGTTGTGCAGTCCTACTTGATTGCTCACGTAGACAAGGCCCAGCGGCACGAGGTGACAGTAATAAACAGACTTCACCGAATCATTTAAGTCCGCCTTCGGCAGAAGAACGTGAGCGGCCAACTGAGGCCTGGACGGGTGCACAAAGTCATTCTTGGGGATGTTGCTGAGTGCACATGTAACAAACCGAAGCTACTGCACAAGCCCTGCTCACATGTCCTTGCTTCATGTGCGGCATTCGGTGTGAGCCCTGCGCCTTACCTTTCGGAGTACTTCAGCCTTGATAACCTTTCAAACACGTGGAGTGGCATGTGGAGAGTTTTTATGACGCTCAGTGACTACAGAGTTATCCCTACTGGCGAGACTACTTGAATCCCAGATGTAAATCTAAAGCGAACGGATCCTGGGTGACGGAAGACACGCCGAATACACAACGACATGGATGAGTCACAGGGGGTTAGCTCACGAGCTAGGAAATGCTCAATTTGTAGGCAGCCCGGACATAGCAGGAAGGATTGTTTGAATGCACTCGGACCATCGACCTAGTTATATTGTGTGTGTTCGATGAAACCTTGTAATAAACTTTGTAATACGCTTCTCATTTGCATTGGATGGTTGTAATCCGTACTATATGCTTACCTAGCTATGTTGTATGTTATGTTACTTTCAATAATGTTCCTATTTTATGTTTTGACAGGCATGGCCGGCGGGGACAAAGATCTTCCAGAGCTGCTGACCAGTATATGTGATCGTGGACATCACGGCCACATGTTGTCCGAGGGCCAGGACTTGGAGCTGCTGGTAGTGCGTGCTCCCTTGGAGTACTGGCCTCTGCATGAGGGCTATATCCCCATCCTTCGGGATGCAGGTTTATTGCCGTTCACCCGTATGCTACAGATAGGTCAGCATATCACACTGGACAGGTCGTTGATCACCGAATTAGTAGATCGATGGCGTCCGGAGACCCACACTTTCCACTTCCGCTGGGGGGAGATGACAGTCACGCTGGAGGATGTGAGCATGCTGCTTGGTTTACCTGGCAGTGGACATCCCATCGTCCCCCGGCCAGCACGCCTAGATTGGCGTGCACAGATGCACCTCCGATTCAACATTGGTAACCACGTTGATGAGATCCCGGCATCTAGGCGTGGTGTCCCCCACCGATTTTTGGCACGCTACCGTGAGTGCCCCGATGATGCCCCCGCCGATGTAGTTTGGCGGCATTTCTTCGCCTACTTGCTGGTGACACTGCAGTATATCCTGTTCCCTTCGACGCATGGTGACACTGTGTACACGTGGTTCATTCCCCTGGTCGAGAGTATCGTCGATGCGGACCCAGGGGCCATGCCACATTACAACTGGGCAATGACAGTGTTGTGCGCGATGTACAGGGGGCTTTGCGAGGCATGTTGTAGGACCTCGACTGGATCATTGCTGTCCGCATGCCCTGTACTACTGCAGCTGTGGTCATGGGAGCACTTCCCCGTTGGCCGGCCGCGTTCAGAGTGGCCCATCCATCCGTACGGTGCGCCAGCGGATTACAAGGACTGGGTTGATTGGCCGACCATGGGAGCCCGTTGGCTGGGAGGTCGGCCGAGGTGGTCATTGTCACAGATTCACAGCTGTTACGTGGCGTACCTGGGAGAGTTTGATCTCCTACCGGACGCACGCGCCATATGGAGACCATGGACACCATAGCACATCTCCCAGGTTGCACCGCATGACATTTCCTCGCATTGCACCGCGGGCCAGGACTACTGGCTTACGCGCCGGCACATGATGTTCTCACATGTAGTGGAGCCGTATTTTCCGGAGAGGGTGATGCGCCAATTCGGGCTACACCATCAAATACCGCCCCCGGAAAGAAATCGACAACGCCATCTCCCGTGGGAGATTCACGTGTATGCCTGGAACATTTTCTATATCTCATGTACGTACTCATTTTTGTTTATTTCCTTGCTTTATGTGCCTCGCGTCACCTTTTGCAAACAAACACGTAGAGGAAAACACTCTGATAACTAGCAGAGCAAGAATGCCAAATGGGTCGATGAGTGGGAGGACCACGCAGCGACGGATGTTGTTGTGGAGGAGCGGCCGTACGACCCTGCGATGTACCAGGGCTATCTTCAGTGGTATGTGTCGCGCACCCGTACGCGACTTGCTCGTGCAGCCCCACCTTCGCCGACAGAACTATCACATCAAGATAGTCTTCAACTAGGCCTTGATGTTCAGTTCCCAGGCCGGATACATCGCTCGGTACGTTCGTCTTGGCTGGATACTTATGTTCGTCTCTTATCTTATCTATTTTTCGAAAGTTCCCATATTAGTTTTACATGTGCAGGCTGACATAGCGGTGGCCATCGACAGGCAGGCGGCAAACCTGTTGTCTAACCTTTCTCGGGTAGGACGACGATTCAAGACGGTGGCGCGTGGTGCCCTATATTCCATCCGTATAGGAGCACAGTGACTCTTCTTCGACCTAACTTGGGGCCGAAAGACAGATGGATCAATTCCACACCAGAGAGAGGCCCAGGCACCTAGCCCGATGTCAGCCCGGCCTAGCCTGGGTGGTGCTCTACAGAGCACTTCGTCAGCACGGCGCAGTCATCACGACACGTCGTCGACCTGGGGAGGTGACGTACCGGGTATGTCCGCCGGCCCGTCTCGGGTTCGTCGTTCCTCGTCAATGCACAGTACTCGACGCACAGATCTGCATATTGGGGGCCCATCGCGACATCGCACTCCCGATTCAGATGACTCCGACGATGAGGACGACATCCGTCATCAAGACGAGGAGGATGTGAGTAGGGCATTGGCAGAGTGGTTTGCGGCTGACTAAGATTGGGACCAGGCTCATATTGAGCAGGCGGCCCAGGGACAGGGACACTCAGTTCGTTGGGGGTCTGCACAACTGAGCTGGGGGGAGCCCGCCCACGACCACATGTATCAACACGACGATCGTGAGTACTCCGCTCTGCAGAGGGGCGAGGCCAATTGGGTGGCACAACAGCGGGATAACGAGGACTGGGTCTCGAGCATGTTAGGGATGCACGACCCTCATGCGCATCAGTACTACCAACCGGATGAGTTAGCGCTGAACAAGCTCGAAGATCACCCTCAACCGACACAGCCATCTCAGAGTCATGCAGGTACTGAGCGGCATGGTCCTTCTACCGTGGCTGGGCGGCGATCACATGTGCCACCTGATCCGTACTCACCATCGCCTTTTCAGAGAGATAGACATGGGCATAAGAGGGGTCGTCCAAACCCATAGCAAACATGTACTAACGCTTTTATTTTTCAACGTGTTACATTCAAAATTTAGTAAACATTCAAACTTTAGTAAATGCATTATTTTCTAGATTAAATTGTGGTCGATTGTTTTGAGCTATGTAACTGCAGTTAATTAATTTGGCCAGTGCCTTTGCCACAACCCCTCTCACCCCCGCGGCCTGACTTCGAATTCTAAGACTATATATATAGAAAAGAAATCTATTAATTTATTGGATCCGTCTTACTCTTAACTAATACAAATTCTACTGCTAAATATTAATAAAAATTAAAAACTCATAATTAAAATTACTGGATTTCTTATATACATACATATATATATAAAGATATACATACACATATACATATACATACATATATATACATATACATACATATATATATATATATATATATATATATATATATATATATATATATATATATATATATATATATATCAACGGAGATTTCATAGCTGTCGGGTGTCGGGTGGTTAGGACACTCTATCTTGAGAGATTTTGAAGGGAATGCACTTCTTGTGCCTACCCAAGAACATTCTTAGTGGTTTTGTTAGACGGATACGGGATTGTGAGAGCTGATGTTCCCTTTATTAGGGATAGAAATCCAGTGTCGAACAAGTAAGTGTATACACATATATACATATACACATATACATATATATACACATATACATATACATACACACATATACATATACACATATACATATATATACACATATACATACATATACATATATACACACACATATACATATACATATACATATACATATACATATACATATACATGTATGTACATATATATGTATGTGTATATGTGTATATGTATATGTATATGTATGTATATATATATATATATATAGTCAAACAATATTAAATAGTCCAGTGCAATTACAACAGCCAAATGCTCCTAATCTGGTTGATTCCCACGCTCCTAGGTTAGTTGATTCCCACCCCCCGTTCTCACATCATTAGTCTGAGTTCGAATCCCAGTTCCCGCAATAAAAACTCTTTTTTTTTCTTCTTGTCCAGTACTACACACTCTAAAGACTCTAGCCCAACTGATCCGCACCCCACTCCAATTTGTTGGCCCGTTCGAGTCCCCGCTCTTATAAAAAAAACTCCCCAATACAGCAAACTTGATTTGTTTTTACCATACAAAATAAATCAAGAAACAGAGAAGCCCCACGACCAGGCCATTCCCCGAGATCCCGACCAACCCCACCATCCCCACCCATCACCCAGCGCACCAATGGGCCTCATCTCGATGGCGGCGGACGCGGCGGTGGCTTTATTCTCGCTGGTCATAGCCGTCGCAGCCCCGCTGTTCGACGCGCAGGCCGTCCTCCCTCCAAGCCTTTTCCCGGCGCCGCTCGTGGATCTCCACCGGTGGTACATTGGCGAGTTCGGCGACTACCTCGTGGCCCGGCCGCCGGGCTTCCTCAGCGGGCTCGTGTGGCTGGAGCTCGCCTTCCTCTGGCCACTCTGCGTCGCCAACCTCTACGCCCTCCTCGCGCGCCGCCGCTGGGTCGCCACCACCTCTCTCATGGCCGGCGTCTCTACTCTCACTTCCATGGTAATCGAATCTAATATTCTTGTTATCCTTAACTTAGGTCTGTAAGCAAAGGCCTTGTCTTAATGTTTTCAAATCTGCAAGGAATGGTGGATTCTAGGTGGGTCCGTGTATTGATCTATATCGAGCAATTTGAGCGTTAAGGATTTAAGGGGCCCAATCTTGATTCTTGATACGCCGGCCTCTGTGTGTAGATGGAGATCTTGATATGCTCTTTGGTATGGGACAGGTCTATTAATGCACATTGTTGGGTGGTTCGTTGGATTGGTTAGAATGATTGCAGAGTTTTAGTCTGTGCCCGAACTCGTTAGTTCAGAGAGCGAAGTTATGTTTGGTTTTTATTGTTTCTTTTTCGTATTTTGCCTTGTGGCCACTGTTTGGTTAGTAGTAGAATAAAAATGCCACACATGCCATATTCATATATTTTACCTAAAAATTGTGGCAAGGAATGCCTTGTGGCCTTATGTTTGATTAGTGCTAAAAAAAAATTGACATGAAAAATACAGCGAAACAACCCAACTGCCATATTCATAATTTTTTACCTGAAAATCATGGCGAGGTGTGGAGACAAGTGCGGCTATGAACTAAATAGACCCTAATCCATCATGTGAATTAGGTTGTGACCACAAACATCTATTTTAAATCCAACTATGTAAAAGGAAAAGTCTGGAAATTTTTAAAATAAAGTTAGTTTGTGATGTCATATTTAATGGTATGTTTCAAAGTCGTACCGAGGTCATAGCCAATTGAGGGGTATAACCAAAATATTGACAATGGATTTGTGTTTGGGTTATGTTTAGTTGATATCTGAAAAATACCATGTCAAATTTTAGTCATTACCATATGTATATATGGTATGACTAAAAAATTTAGTCACAAACTAAACGACAGCCAAAATTTATTATATTCCTGCTTGTTATAAAGAGAATAAAGGTTTGGCTACCAAATGTTGAGCAGCCAAATTGACTGTCAGAGATTTGACAAAAAACAAGGCAAAAAGTATGTAAATGTTGATTAATTCAGCTGATACGCAAAAATTTAACTGTGTATCAAATAATAGTCAAATTGGTGTGACATGACTAAATTTTAACTTAACAAATTGTGATTATAAATCAAATATACCCTTAATTTGCGAGGAAGAGAGCCACTATTAAACTTTTAGGTTTGCATTTGGGCCGTGGCCAAATTTTTACATGACTATGGCCAAAACTTGAGTTATTATGTGATTGAAGCCAAATTGCAACAGTAGAAATTAAAGTAGTTGAATTAATAATCGAGTAATTAATTCAACAGGAAGACAAGCACATGAGATAATTACGTGTGATTGAAGTATGGATTTGGCTATCAACTTCGGGTGAGCAAAACACATGCCCCGGATTGGCAAAAGAATTGTGAAGGATGGGCTGCCAATTGTAGCCGAATTTACTTGGCTGGCCAGTTTTTTGTTGCAATCTAAACTATAGTCAAATATTATAAGTTCTGTAAAATTTTGTCTTGCTAAATATTGACTATGAAACAAATATATCCTAAATCCAACAACGATCCAACACCAGAGATAAATTTAAAATTTTAAATAAAATTTTATTAGATTGAGTTTGATGATAAATTCACTAAACCGGAGCCAAATCTAGGTGAACTCGGGCTTTTATTTAGCTATTTCGAGACTGTTTAATTGGTGATATGAACGCCCTGGTCTCCGGGTGCTATAGGGATATACCATGGCTACTTTTCACGGTTTGTTGTTATATTATACAAGGAGGGTTCTAGAGGCAAGATCTCCTGTGGCTTGGGGTTATGTGGGTTTCAATGTGGCTATGTGTATAAAAGCATATTGTAAATATATAAACATATTTTTGTGGCAGCCTAAGTATGCGTTGCTGTGTCTGGCCTCTACATAATGCTATGTGTGTATGCCGGAAACAGAGTAAGAGAGAGCAAGGATGGCATGCAAGGGCATATTGTAGGAGAGCAATTGTGTTTGTGTTTGTTTGCACTAGGTTTTATACATTGTTTTAAAAGGCGGTATGAGTGGCTGTTTAAGAGCTCTATATGCAGTAAGCGCTCTCTTACTGTTTATCATTTATATAAACGATCATATAACCAGTTTTAGCCCTTAAGCAGTCTGCTTAAGTGGTTAAACGCCTGTTTGAACACTTAAGTGGCTGCATAAGCGACTCAAATAATCCTAAAGGCATCTAATTTTCTCCTTTACTTATTTTTTATGGGACAATTGGCTATTGGATATTGCAAAGACAGTCTATTAGATAAATAGCACTTCAAAAATACTCCACAACTATGGGACACTACAAAGACTTTGTAGTAGTATAACACTGTCCTCATCTCAGATGTGTTAATGTAGTAGTTGACAATTTTGCCCTTGTTTGTTTGGGCAGCAAGGCAGGAAAAATGCCACAAGCGTGTTTGGGGTTGCTGGTGATGTCTTTCTTGTTCTTCCTCTTGAGCTCCTACACGAAGTAGTTCACCATCTTGTTGTCGAAGTCCTTGCCTTTGAGATGGGTGTCGCTGGCAGTGGCCTTGTCGGAGTCCTTGCCATTGACCCCGCCTTGCACGTGTCCTGCAGCCCCAGGTCTTGATAGCACCATTTCACCAACGAGGTTGTAGGCGTCACCGGGAAATGTTGAGCTGACCAATACACATCTTCGAGAAAGCCACCTAATTCGTTGCTGCCGACACCTAGTTCATCATTAACACTGTACAATTTGTGGTCGCCACCACCCAATTTGTTGCCTGCCGTGGTTCAGACCCAGCCTTGCACGCGTCCCAAGGCCCCAGATCTTCATACCACCGTCGCGACAACAAGGTCGCTGGCGTCATTGAGCAATGTTGAGCTGGCCAGCACACATCTCTGAAAAAACCACCCAATTAGTCACTATCGCCTAGTTGGTGGTCATGTGCCGCCCAATTCGTTGTCATCATCGCCGTCACCCAATTTGTAGCAACCGTCATTGGGCCAGCCATCGCTCCACCTCTGCTGTCAACCATTGCTTACAATCCACCTCCTCTTCATGGTAGTTGGCTGGTGCCTCGGGATACGCCTCTTCTTCGTGGTTGTAGATGTCACTATCAATCGTCTCTGATTCTACTTATATATATATTTATAGAAGTAGGAGTGAGTACGTATTATACTTTATAGGAATTTAACTTAAGTATAAGTGCATCATTATTTCTTCAACAATTTGACATGAGTGCTTAACTATCCTTCAAAATAGAGTTGTGTAAGAACTATCATTTTCTTTTATTAAAAGAATTACCATTCACTTATAATGCGGACGTAACTTTCTGTCTCAGAAGCCGAAGTGAATATTCGCATATTTTATTCTGTAGAAGTGTATCGTGTTACTCCTAGAAACTCTCAATCAAATTTATTCTTGTGATCCTTTAAACATGAGATCCTGACTGAGTGAATAGAATCTTTCCTAGATCCGTTACGAAGTATCTCCACCCAAATTTCTTTTTGGAATGTCGTTGTAGCCACTCATCCGCTACTCCACCGGTTGAGCATATAACTTCTGTATACTTTTTGGGTGACCCCTAGAACCCACTAGATTATTTTTGAGCAATCTATAACACTCCTTAGGTTATTCGAAGTGATATATGGCACTCAATACATATACCATATGTTTCCATGTGAAGGTTTAGTTATTTTATACGGTACTCAACTAGACACGTTTCATATCATGTTTGTGATTGATACGTTTGTACGACACCTATGAGAAAGTGATAGTTGATTATACTCTTAAAATCTTAAAATTTTAACTAATATGTAGAGAAACCCAAAACTAACCTCAGAACTTCCTCGAGCCCCTCTACCAACCATATATTTGTTTATCAGTTGCTTCATTAATCGGTTACTTTAAACATAAATTATTGTATTCCCCAGTTATTCAAATTCATCTAATTATTTCTGAATAATAACTATTTTTCATGCAAGCATTAATATTATACTTAGATTATAATTAGTTACTGCAAAAATAAATCAAGCATTTGACATGATCAAAGAAGCTTGCTTGCTTGGGTGAAGTCAAATCTGGAATCAGTGTCTGCTGTTGTTGGTTTGATCCTTTCAGCTTCGATCCTAGAAAGGTATTTTAAAAGAAATTTACAATCTGACGCAAAACTTGAAAATATGTTAGTCCTATTAAATGGTCATACAGTCAGAAATTAATGCTAAAACTAAAAAATTTAGGAACTTTACTGGTTGCTAAATTATCTCTAAATTTGAAAAATTGACCATTCCTCTAAATTCATCCTTTAATATATTTCCTATTATTTTCTATAAATTTTCCAACATTTTCTCCCACTTTTTTTTTTCTTTCTTTTTTTTCTCTCCTTTTCTTTTTTTTTTCTTTCCTTTTTCATTTCTGCTCTTCCCATCATTTGTCCCCCCCCCCCCCCCCCCCCTAATATGGCATTGAGTGAAAGTTTGATATTTTCAATAAGGATAAAAGAGTTATTTTGACCAAAATCAAGTCATTTGACCTTGTGAGAATGGTATTTTTAAAAGATTTTTTTTATTTTGGGTGGGCACACAACCAATTACATAATTCTTACATATATTTCCTGAATTTTGGATTTTGCTGTGGCATATACCGCTTTCAAAAACAAAATTGATTTTGAGTTTTCTATCCAGAGTTTCATACAAACATCACTCCCATCTGATCTTAATTGAATGACTTAGTTAAATCAAGCATATCTTTTTAGTTATGTCAGGCTCTCTCCAACTCACTGGCGCTTCGCTTGGCGCTTCAACAGAATATTCTTCAGCATATTCTGTGCCACGTATGCGAAGTACTATCTGAAGCACCACCCTTCTCCAACCCACCGGCGCTTCGCTTGGTGCTTCGCGAGGCACCTTCTCAAGCACCACCCTTCTCCAACCCACCGGCGCTTCGCGAGGCGCTTCGCGTGGGGCCCGCACATACAATATTTATTACACATTAACAAATTGCTAAAATAAAATTCAGATAATTCGAAGACAACAAATTAAACGAAAATTGTTGTAAATAACAAAAAAAATTTAAAATTATTTTTATTTAAATGGCACACGGGAAAAAACATGACATATACTAAATTAAAATTCGGCAACAGTCGACTGTTAACAACCGCACAAACAACTACTAGTCGGTATCGTCGGCCCCGAAACGCTGCCAAATGTGCTCAATAAGATCTCGTTTCAGTTGCCGATGTGTTGGGCGAGCACGGATCGCATTATTTTGATCTAGCATATGTTCGAAAATTGGCGGAGTACTGCTGTAGATAGTAGGCGGTGTTACGGTTGATGTGCCTTGAGTATCGTACAATTGAGTGATCGGGTCATGAGAGTGCCACTCATCCTCGATTATCATGTTATGGAGGATGACACACGCTTTCATAATATTGGCAAGAGTTGATCGTTGCCAAAATCGAGCGGGGCCGCGGACAATAGCAAATCGAGCTTGCAACACCCTAAACGCTCGCTCCACATCTTTTCTTGCCCCTTCTTGATGTTGTGCAAACAACCTGAGTTTGTTCATTTGGGGCAAGGGTGCGGTCTTTACGAAGAAAGCCCACTCGTGGTAAATACCGTCGGCTAGGTAGTACCCATATTGTACTCTGTCCCATTAACAGAGTACTGAACCGTAGGAGCTTGCTCGCGCAACACATCAGTGAAAAGGGGGATTGGTTAAGCACGTTTATGTTGTTGGATTCGGCGACACCAAAAAAGGCATGCCATATCCGCAAGTCTCTGGACGCGACCGCTTCAACTATTATGGTAGGGACTCCTTGATCACCACGGGTGAATTGGCCCCTCCATGCAATTGGGCAATTGCGCCATTCCCAGTGCATACAATCGATGCTTCCCAGCATCCCTGGGAAACCTCGGTCCTCTCCTTCGTGGAGCAGACGCTGGAGGTCTTCGGTAGTAGGTTTACGGAGATATTCCTCCACGAACCGATCGATGATTCCTTCGACGAAATTCTCCAGGCACCGAATAGCCGTCGACTCTCCGATGCGTACGTATTCGTGATGGCATCAGCGGGCGAGCCCTACGACAACATGCGCAAAGCCGCAGTGCACTTCTGCAATGGAGATAGCCCCTTTCGGTTGATGGCATCTCTCCTCTCGGTGAAGTACGGGGACCACTCCCCGAGAGCTTTGATGATTCCCAAAAAGAGGGGTCTCCCCATTCGGAACCTTTTGCGAAACAAGTAGTCGGGGTAGACCGGAACGTCGGCGAAGTAGTCCGCGACTAGACGGTTATGACCGCCTTCGCGATCTCTTTTGATGTACCTTCTGCTACCTCCTCGGCGGCGGTGCGAGGTACCAGCGTCAATGCTGGCTTCAACATCAACAAGAGCTTGCTGCAGATGGAGTTCGATCGTCAGAACGGTTTTTGCGAACCCCGTCGCGAACTCTTCCATCTGGTTGAGGCATTCGTCCTCAGCACTACTTGTGCTTGAGCTGGACGACATTTTTTTGGGGTTGGTTGTGAAGTTGAGATCACCAAGAACGGAGGCTTCGGTTGTGAAGTTGAGATTACTGAGGTGTGAAAATGAGGGCATGGGGGTCCAAATATATAAGGGGAGAAGCGAATCGATCACATGCGTCGGCTCCAACGGCTAAAATCCAAAGGCATCGAGTAGATGTGTCAGCTCCAACGGTCAGATGCCTGTACATGTCGCGTGCTTGCGACATCAACTGGTCGTCTGAACGACCACTTGCGTAGGCATCCCTCAACCTACAAAAGATGCCATTGAACTGAACAATTTTCTTATTGTTCTTTTGCCAATGTCTTTGCAGTGCCTGAGGTCTCGTCTGCGATTGGACGGACTGCTCGTGTTGTACTCCTCAGTGACCTTTGACCAGTACATCTCGAATTTTTGGTTGTTCCCATCGATCGGGTCGATGGAGTTATTCAGCCATGCACTGATCTGGATAAAAAAATAAGTGTTCAAAAATTTGTCATAAAATCGGGGAAACAAATATGCGTTAACAAAATTTAATATTTAAATGAACACTCACGAGTCGCATGTCGTCCTGTTGCGACCAGAGCATTTGTTTACGCGGCCGTTCAGCGTTGTCGTCCTCCACGATCACGACTGGGGGCGTGCTCTCCGGAGTGGTGGTATCCGATCAGGGGGTCGAGCGATCATTTCTTCTCGGTGCTTGCGGAGGCGACATTTCTGTAGGGATGGTCGGAGCCCCGACCAAATGAGGATTCTGGCCGTAAAAGCTGTAGGGGGGTTGTGCGTAAGGATGCCCGTGTGTGTACTGCCCAGGATATGCATACGGATGTGGTTAGCCGTATGGAGGGGGTGGACCCAATGGTGGGTAACATCGGGTATGGGGGGTGGGGGTTGAAAACTAGGCAGATTTTGGCTGCTTGGTTCTTTGGTGTTGGCCTCATCTATATTCGGTTTGCCAAACCAATTGACAACCGCCGGGGGGATTGTTGGCCATTGAAAAAATTTTCGGAAAATATTGCAGGAATGAGTGTGGAAAGTGTATGGTATGTGGTTGTGTTTGAGTGAAAATGATGTCAAGTGTTCTCATATTTATAGGGGGAGGACCACAGAATTTTTCTATATTTTTTTGGTGATTTTTATGAATTTTTACACTCAAAAATGAATAAAATAAGTGTAACGGCTAAATTTAACGGCTAGTTTTATGGGTCGCTGACATGTGGGACCAGCTCAAAAAATATCCAACAGCTAATTTTTCCCGCTTGCACACCACTTCGAGGCTTACATATAGGCCCTCCAATCGACCGGGCCCACTCGTCAGTGGGAATAAAAAATCCGGCCTCGGGTGCACAAAACACGCCAAACGAGCCGACCTAATCTCCCGGGTTACATCCGCACCACACACCCCTTCGTTGACATGTGGGCTGGACTTGGAACTGGCCCACTTGTCAGTACGAGGTTTGCGAGGGTACGGGGCGCACGCTCGCTGGAAAAGCGGGGCCCACAAAACGCGTTAACGGGTGTCGCGTGAACTCCAACGCGTGTGGATTCGAGGACGAGGCGTCGGGGGGCCCACTCGTCAGATCCTCGCCCACGCTGCCTCGCGAAGCGTCCTCGCGTGGATTTTTTATTAATATTTTCGTGTGGGGCCCGCCCGTTAGACCTTCGTTGCGCCGGTGTTGGAGACGATCTCACTAGATTAGATGGATCTTAGCATATATTGCCCAGGATCAAACGATTTTAAAGATTTTTTATGTATCGCTAGATGGGAAGCTTTCTCTTCAAATTTTTGTAGATCACATGGTAGGATAATTTTTAGAGTTTAATTATGGTACTCAAATTTTTATAGTATGATTGATAAGTAGAATTTTCTATAAAAATAATTTTATGTGATTAAGGTAATCACCTCTTATAAACTGAAAAAGTAGAAAATTTGAATAAATATTTATATAATAGTCATTCTGTTTTTTTAATTGTAAAACCATGGACTTTTTTCTTTATCTAGAATAAACCGATTACATCAACATTCACCCAATATATTTCCCTGAGGTGTACCACCGCACTGTACTGTTGTCCTCTTAGGCTCTCCCCACCGGCGAAGCGATCGCCGGCGCGCGTCGACGGAGGCTATCATGGGCTCGACGCCTTCTTGGCGTGATGGGACGCGCGGATGCTTTGGGCAGAGGCGACCGAATGGCAAGCGCACGGTGACGGGAGCGTTGCCACTGAAGACGAAGATGCTCCGTCACGCGTTTTTGCGGGCCTCACCAAAATTAAAACCGTCTAACGTTATTTACGAATTTTTAAATCTGACAAGTGGGTCCACGGAACAAAAAACCTCACTGTAAGTGACAGGTGTGTACGATGCACGCGTGCACAAATGTATAGCATGGGTCCCATCACTATCGAATTTACTGTGTCAGCACACATGTACCGTCCGTAATTCGACCCGTCTCACTGACAGCTGGGTCTCACCTAATTTGTCCCCACATATCAGTGAATGAGTAAATACGGGGTGCGTCACAATAAAATCGATAAAAGTGGGCCCCACCAACCGTGTTGAGTGTTGTTGCCTCATTGCCCTTACATACGCTTGTGAGTTTGACCTCGTCTTGTTGACGGGTGGGTCCACGTTTTCTGGGGCTCTCTTGTAAGTGAATGAAATGAAAATTTGACCGTTGTATTTATATATTTTTGTCGGGGTATTATGAATACCCCGACAGGTTTTTCGGTTGTTCCTAGCGAAGAAAAGACGACGCGAGCTAACCGTGTGACCGGTCCTCTCCCGTCAGACAAGCACGAAGAATGACACGAGGATTTATATAGGTTCAGGTCTCAGTGGAGACCCTAGTCCTATCGATGTGCTCCTAACAAGAGTTGGCTGGGGCAGTTCTCTCGGGGAGAGAATGCTCCTCAGCACACCTGTTTGTTTGAGTATTGACGTAAAAATGAGTTTTCTCCCCTACAAGAGGGGTTACAAGAGCTTATATAGGCCCAAAAGATGCAAAAAGACTAAACTATTCTGGTTGTAGCCGTTGGATCAAAGGGTACTAGCGTCCTTCCGGTCAAGGGACTTGGATGCTTGACAAGTGTCCTCGCCAATTCCCGAGATGCTTCTCGCGTGATCCTCACGTGACCCGGCACCGGGGGCCTTCTCTCTGGGCAAATGGCGGCGCTCGGTCGCCGGGAGCCTTGCCTCTGGGCAAGGGTCACCGGGGGCCTTGTCCCCGGGCAAACGGCGGCGCTCAGTACGAGGGTCACCGGGAGCCTTGACTCTGGGCAAACTGTCCCCGCAAACGGCGGCACCTGGGACGAGGGTCACCCGCAGCCTTGCCTTCGGGCAAACAGCGGCGCCCGGGACGAGGGTCACCGGGAGCCTTGTCCCCGGGCAAACGGCGGTGCCCGGGACGAGGGTCACCGGGGGCCTTGCCTCCGGGAAAATGGCGGCGCCCAGGACGAGGGTCACAGGGGGCCTTGCCTCCGGGCAAATGGCGGCGCCCGGGACGAGGGTCACCGGGAGCCTTGTCCCTGGGCAAACGGCGGCGCGCCCAGGACGAGGGTCACCGGGGGCCTTACCTCTTACCTGGACTTGATCCCGTGGAGATTTCCCCCAACAGCAGCCCCCCATCTCCTTCGGGGATGCTGTTCGAGTCCCTGGAGGGGATGGCTCTCATTATCGGGAACATCTCCCCCGGGGTGGATTTCCGGCTCTTTGTCGACGCTTCGAACTTTGCGCCAAGTGTTTATGGCGGCGCCGTCGGTCATTAAGTCCCCTAGTCTCGGTTGAAGCGCGCCGTTTGGCCATAATGACCTCGCGCGGTTGGAACCGACGATGCATCGTTTCCCGCGTTCGCCACTTCGATTCGCGGGCGCCGTTTGAATTGAGTGGCGTGGATCCACCACGAGGGGCCATGTGGCGTCCATTGGGGCCAGGCTCGACCCCTATATATGGGGCTTCGAGGGGCCCGGAGACGTCATTCGAACCTTCGATCCTCGAACGCCACCGGTGCCCTAAGCTCTCTTGGTAGCCTTCTCCTGGAAGCTTTAACCTCCGAAAACCCAAGCCTAAGTCTCCTTAGAGCCTAAGCCACTGGGGAAAACAATGGGTCCCAAGGGTCGCGCCAAGGCCATCGAGGTGCCTCCGGAGGAAGTCACCGCGGACTTCCTCTGGGCCTTTGAGTTCACTTCGGGGGACTTAGAGTCCCTCGTGGACCGGGGGGTTGTCGCGGACGGGGACATTCGGATCCCTTCCAAGAAGGATGGCGCCCCCCACCCTAGGGCCCGGAGAGGTGGTTTTCTTCGAGGCCTTCCTCGAGGCCGTGCTTCGGCTCCCGGTGCATCCGTTGCTCCGGGAGTTCCTCTGGGAATATGGGGTGGCGCTCAACCACCTGACGTCGAACGCCTTCGTTCGGATGAGGCTCTTTATCTGGCTGTTCGAGACAGCCACCAGACGGGAGCCTCCTACGCTCCGGTGTTCCGGTACTTCTATGAGCCGGCGGCGAGGAGCTCCCATCTGGTGAAGGGAGGGCCGAAGTCTCCGTTCGGCTCCGTCATGATTCAGCTCCTGCCATCACCGGTGCAGGAGTACCCGGTGGCGGCTTCCTGGGACCACTGGGGGGACTGGGTCCGGAGATGGTTTTACCTCCGGGTCCGGGACGCCGAGGTGACCTACTCACCGGAGCCCTCTCCTATAGCCGGTCGTCCGCCCCCAAGCCCCCGGTGTGGACCGAGGAGGAGCTGAAGCTCCTCAACCAGGTGGTTGGCTCCCGGGGCGTCTGTTTCATGAGGGACGCCGCCGAGGAGCTGACACTACTGAAGGTCTCCCCTTTCTCGTACGGGAGGAGGGGGATTGGAATGTGTCCGGCGCAGCGGCCCCCGCAAAAGCCGGTGACCCGATGTAAGCTCCCGACGACTTTCTTTGTTTTTTGTTAATTTTGCTAACTCTCTTCACTTTTGTAGTCCGGCCATACCCGGCTGCCCGAGAGAAGGCGGAGAACCTCCTTGGGAGGTATTACGTCGACGAGCACGAGCGTATCGTGCGCGTCATCGGGGAGGGTCCTCCCTGGAACTTGGTGGCCGAAGCCTTTGGGCTGAGGCTACCGGAGAGGACGCCTCTCCCGACCCCCAGCTCTCACAAGCAGGGGAAGGAGGCCGCCGGGGGTTCCGAGCCGAAGTGTGCCAAGGCTCAGAAGGCCCCCGGTCCAGCAGCGACGCCAGGTTCCACACCTGTGAAGGCCCGGGACGCCGCCCCCGGGTCAGGACGTGTGCGAGCGCCTTCCCGGCGCGAGGTGATGCCGCCCCCCGGAGAATTCCGGGGGGCAATGGAGGCGCAAGAGTTTGCATGCCTTCTTGAGGCCTCCTGGGAGGCGCGGAGGAAGGAGCTAGCCGATGACCGGGGGGGGGCATCTGACTCGGCGAATTATGCCCCCTCGCCACCTCCGGCGATCGTGCCCCCGGTGTGCACCGGCACTACCGGAACCGAAGAGGCCGGAGGTTCGTTTCGCGATGCTAGACGAGGGGGGAGCCCCTCGGTCTACGAGGTCCCCGCGGCGACAGAGGTCCCGGGGGCCCCGCGGCCCGGAAAGGGGAAGGGCTCCTCATCCCTCCCCGGGGTGGCACCCCTCGGAGAGCTCGTCGACTTCTTCGGCCACCTCCTAGGCAGCGAGGACTCCGGCCGTTGCCACTCCTGTTCACATCACCCTCGCAACCTTCGTGAGTGGGCCCGCTGGCGCGGACAGGTTCGGAGCCGTTGGGGGGGGGGGAGACCCCCCTGCTGTCCGCGGGGGAGGTCTTCCGGTTCGCGGAGGGGCTCCAGACTCAGAAGGTGCAGGAGTACGTCTCGCAAGGGACGCTCCATGACCGTTGTGGGGAGCTGCAGTCGCTCCACATCCAGTTTCGTTCTCGAAACGGTGGGTCATTTTTTCTAAGATTTTACCAACTCTCGTGCTTTGCCTAACCTTCGTGTTCGTAGGGGGTAGCTCTAGCCTGGGGCATTAAGGCGCGCTTTGACAAGGCGCTAAAGGAGGCGAAGGGGAAGGCCGCCTCCTTTTCTGAGGAGCGGGACAATGCCCTCCGAGAGTTGGCTCGAGTCCGGGCTCAACTCCACGCCTCCAAGAACACCAACGACCTACTCCGGAGGGAGGCAAGGGCAAAGGAGGATGCCCTCCGGGAGCTCGAGGGCTCCAGTGCCCGGCGGTGGCGGAAGCGGGTCGCTCCGTCCGCTCGGCCCTCGAACGGCTTGGGGTAAGCCTTGGCCCGGGGGGCAGCTCTGACGCGGTGCCGGCGACGCTCGCGGAGGCTGTGCGTTTTCTTAACGCACAAGTCTCTGTGATCCTGGAGGCCGCCGATGCTCGAGCACGGGGCCGGGCGATCCCGGTGGTGGCTGCCGACGCGGGGCTTGTGGAACACCGGGGAATCGGCACCCGGGCGATTGGGGGCCGGATCCCCCTGGGCTTTCCCTAGTTCTTTGAGCCGCTCCGGCGAGAGGTGGAGCAGCTCGCCGGGGGCTTCTACGACCGGATCGTGCGGGTGCGATTCCCGGCGTTGGCACCTCCGAGAGCGGACACTACAGCTCCGGCGGAGGCCTCCTGGGGGGAGGACACCAATGAGCAAGTATGAGCCTCCCCCCGGGCCTTTAGATAGGTCCTTTTTTGTTTTAGGATTTTTGGTCCCGGTGGCTTCTTAGAAGAAGCCTCGGAGACTTGTACAAAAGACATTTTGATGCAATAGAAATGAATTTTTTTGCTAAGTCTCAACTTGCCGTGACAAGTCCTCCGGGAGCCGGCTCCCGGGGGAGGGTTTTCAGGACCTGGGCGTCTTAACCTTAGGGAGCCTCGGTGACAAGGGGGATCGCCCCCAGGGCGAGGCCTCCGGGCCCGGTGAGGCATGATTTTGCCGAGGCCCAGGTGGCCTTGGCTTTGCTTAGTCTCGGCGCCGGGAACTTTCACCATTGTACTCCCCGGGAGCCACTGCGGTTGCTGTGGCTCCCAGAGTGGCACTTGGACAATTTTGACAATCACCGCGCCGAATTATCCCCTCCACGACCGGGGTCCCGAAGGGTTCCACCACTTCGAATACTCCCACCGGCGGGCTATGAGCATTGGCCCGAGAACTTGCTTCGGGAGGCCTAGCGACGCATATGGAGCTTGTATCGAGACCTGACCCGGGAGCTATCAGAGGGCCTCCGGGATTATTAGGTGTAGGAGCCCTCCGGGTTGTATCTCGTGTTTTATGTACCGATACCCACCAGAGGGGGAAGATGTCCTCCGGTTAGATATTTCAATAAAGCTAAGTTTTCTTGTTAACTTGTTTTGCGAATTCTCAAAGGATGGTCCGGAACAGGGCAATCCCCGGGCGCGAGTTACCCCCCCCCCCTCCACAGCGGGTTGGAGCGTGGCTCCGCCTGTTGTGAGGGAGAAGTGAAAGGCCCGGGGTAAAAATTCTCTAAGATTTTCCAAAGGTCCCGGTGAGGAATTTCCCGGTCACCGTGAGAACGGGGAGCCAGGTAATTACCTCCGGGAACGATTTCTCAAACCTACATAAGCGTATGACACATGCGCTCCGTGAGAACGGGGAGACGGGTAAAAACTTCCGGGAACTATTTTTCGAAAGTCTCAGTGAGAAATCTTCCGGTCGCCGTGAGAACGGGGAGCCGGGTATAAAATTTCCGAGAGAAAGTCTCTAAAATCCCAGGGGATAATTTTTCCGGGAGAAAACCCTCCGGTCGCCGTGAAAACGGGGAGCCGGGAATAAGATCTCCGAGAAAGAATATCCGAGAATTCCGTCTCACTGAGGAAAAAATCGACTCTCGGAGGAGGATGTGCCCAATGACGGGTCTGAGTGTTTGAGGGGGGACTAGTCTCTCAAATTGACTCGTTACCACGGTCCTTGAGGACCGGGTTGCCGCTTACACCCTTAGTCCATGAGGGGCGATCGTAAGCTGCCCTATGGGAGTAGGACTCCCGTTGTAGGGACTTTTTGGGTCGTGATAGCCCACTTTCTCACAGAGAGGGCGTCCTCACTATGAGGGCATCCTCACGGGGAGGGCATCGTCGTGAGAGACGATAATGTAGGGATCGGCAGTGAGCCCAAGCTGAGGAAAAACCAATTGTATTAACAAGGAGTTGAGATACAACGCCTCCCCCCGCGAGATCGCGATGGGGGAGGGAATGGTGAGTACAATGTCTCCCTCCCCTCCGGCGTAATCGCTTCGGGGGAGGGGACGAGCCCATAGGCTAGATGTAGAACTTGCGGAGCAAGCGTACGTTCCACATGTGTTTCATCTCCTGCTCTTGAAGGTTGGAGAGCTTGTAAGCCCCCGAGCCCAGGACTGCTGAGATCTTGTAGGGGCCCTCCCACTTGGGGGAGAGCTTGCCCTAGGCTTGGGCTCTGGTTACGCGCTTGAGGACAAGGTCCCCGAGGCGGAAAGCTCTCTTGCGGACGCGCTGGTTGTATGCGCGCGCCATTTTGCGCTCGTAGATGGCGTGGCGGAGGAGCGCTTGGTCGCGTTTCTCATTGACGAGGTCGACCTTCAGTCGCTGATTTGTGTAACATCCTGAGTTTTGGGGTGAAAAGTTCTTTCTTAAAAATCATGCATACATATGTCTCTTCTAGATCAACCAAATCAGCCTCAGCTTTATTCTGTTCTAGCCCTAAAATCTCCAAATTTATCCTGTGACCCAAAGTCAAGATCTGACTTTCCAGATTTGATCTATCAATTATCCTAAACCTAAAAGCCTTCAGAACCCAGATTCAATTCTATCTCTAACTTCCAGATTTGTCAACTCCTTTCTGTTTTCGAAAACAGAATATCTGTTATTACCTTTTACCCTAAGTTTCAGAAATTCAGATTTAATCAAAATCTTAGCCAAGTTCAGACCGGATTATTCTTGGATTATGATCAAGGGTATGCCAATACCTTAATCCAAAAAGTTGGCAGCCAGATTTCACCACCTAGACTCTTTTCACAAATCAGTCCAAAAGTTATTACGAATTAGTCCTTATCTGATATCTGAAAACCCAAAAAGGCTAAAATCTCCAGATTAACTCCAAATTCAGAATTTCTTCGGCAAATCTTCTCAAAATGCTATTTGCCACAAGTCTCTCTTCTGTGCAGATATCAAAATCGAACCCTAAATTCCAGAATTCGAGATCAATAAGTTTCAGACTTATTTTACCCTAATCTACTCTGTTTTCAGTTCATATCAAAAGTCATCCAAATGTCTCAAACTTTATCTTCTAGCTGTGCTAAATCATCTATGGAATTAAGTATATCAAAACAGCAGAATCAATTCCAGATCAAACCTTCCAAATCTCCAGAATTACAGTTCAGTCCAAATTAAGAATTGGAAATTGCAAATCAGCCCTATTCGACCAGGCTGTTTGCTGTGCTCACGACCAGAGTTGCTGTGCACGACCAGAGATCTCCGTGGTTTCCTTGCGCCGTGTTTACTCGCCGCCAGTGAGGCTTCGCCGCACTCGTGACCGTGCATGCTTGTGTGTACGTGTCCTTGCTTCAGCCATGCCGTGGCAACGCCGTGGCAGCGCCGTTGAACAGCTTGCTCCCGTGTGCGACCGTTGTCAGCATTTTCTTGCCACGTCGCTGTGCTTTGCCAACCCTTGTCGCCACTGCCTTGCACCGCCCAACAGCATTGCGTCCCGATGAAGCAATGGTTTGATCAGCAGTCACCTCACCAGTGCACAGTCGCGTCGCCGCTCGCCGTTGCTGCTTATGCGCCCGGCAAATCTTGTCATCTGGCACAAATTCAATGCTGTAAATCCTTGCAAGCTTCGCCCTTTGGTCTATTTAAACCACCAGTGCCTTGTATCATCTCCTCTTCACCAGGACTTAGCCGATTTTGCAAATTCTCCTCGCCGTCGTCTTCTTCTCCGGCGAGTCCAGATTGAGGCCTCACGGTGCCAGCACAATCTGCTGCACCTCTCACCAAATTAAAGCTATCAGTGAGTTCCCCTACCCATAATCTCTGTGTAGTACCATTTAATTGCTCACCGGTGACCTCTAACACCGGCGATCACCGGAATTTCCCGATTGCCCTGTTCCGGCAATGCAGGCCAAATTACTTCGAATTAGCTCTCGATCCTGTGAAGGAAGATGATCAGTGACTCATTTCCAGCAAGCCTATGCATCAAGATCTCCCGATTGAGCTTCAATCGAAGCTTTCCCCAATTTTGAGCTTCTCCAGAAACCGGCGATCGTCGCCAGGCTTCTCCGGCCATCCTCCGGCCAAATTGACTGTTCAGGTAACTTCCACTTATCTCTCTTTCACTTCCCAAGCTTGGAATCGAGTTCATTCGGCCTAAATCGAAAATCCTCAAATGGCAGTGTTTCTTCTCCGGCGTCGATCACCGGAAAACCTATTCCTGGCCGTTTCAGCTTCATTCACTTTGTCATTCAGGTGTGCTTCAACCTCCTGAACATTTTTGCCTTCTAGCTCGATCTCTGAAACTGCCCAGAATTCAAGTTATAGCCATGCCAAGATTGTTGTCCAGTGGCTTCACTGTGCGGTGTCGCCACCACACTTCTCCTTCGAATTTCATCACCTTCCAGCCATCTTCAGCTTTGAATCCTGTTGAATGATTTGTTCCTGTTATCATTGCCTACCTCCCAGACAAAGTGGTGCATCATTTGGAGCTCTAGATCAAAAGTTATGCCAAGCCCTAGTTTCTGGCCATGTCAAGATCAATGCCAGACTATGTCAGTCAGTGGCATTAGCCCTTTTCACTCCCTTCCAGATGTGCATTTTGGGCATAACTTTGTCTCTTAGATTCCTGAGGTTGTGATTTACATTTTATTCTTCTATCACAACTTGATTTGAGCCCTTGAATTATACTTGCTACTAAACCCTAGTTTTTGACACTATTCCAGTGCATGCCATCCAATGGCATTGCCTTGTTTACCCACTTCTGATTGTGCATTTTGAAAGCCACTTTGCCCACTGAATTTGTAGAGTTATGATCTACATTTCCTTCTACTATCATAACTTGAGATAAGCTCTCTAGCTTTCCCTGAAGTTATGTCAGAATCTTGATCCGAATGTCAATCCGCTGACATTCGCTGTTCTTGATCAAACCAACCACAAAACTGATGTTCTTATTGTAACCTTGAGATCCTAAGAGCATCTAACACCATTCTTAGCCTATTCTTTGAAACCCTAGATCTCAACTCAGTTCAGCTCGCAATCTCAATTATCTCCAGTATCGTTTAGTCACTCTTGTTAAGCATATCTGCATATAGATCCTAAAACATCTTAATATATAAGTAATATTTGTGTGTATTGTTTGGTTTGTCGTCGAGCAGATTCAGAAGCTGAATTTGAGGACTTCGCTGTTGACCCGTCATCAACTGCTGTTTCTTACGACGCGGAAGGCAAGTCATATCCTTGGTCATCTTGAACCTATATTTTAAATGTTGCTAAAACATAACCTTGAATATAGGCAATATTGCATGTGAAAGATTGAGAAATGGTTGATTTATGAATTGGCAGTACTAAACTGGTTATCTGTGAAATGTGAAATAAACAAGTTTTGAGCCATGAACTATTATATGTATGTATATACTTATATTCATGAAATAAAACCCCTAGCCGTGACCAGAAAATGGTATGGATGGCGGTAGCACTGGAGGTGCTAGACTGCAAAGGAATGCAGGCACTGAAGGTGCAGGGTTGTGGATGGTCTGGTCACTGGCATATAAGGACTGGAACCTTGTGTTGTGCGTCTAGTGGCATGAACAACGTGCTAACCGCAAGCCTGGTATGGGACAGGCCTGAACAAGTACTTATGTGGATCGCACATGAAACCCCTGGATGAGATGTGTTGTGATGATTGATATGGAGGCTGACTCCCACTATCACTGAAGGTGATCTGACATTACACCCAGCAATGGGGAAATGAGTAAGGGTGGGGGTATAGCCCGCCACAACTGTGTTTCGCGAGAGATCCACAGGGTCAGGGGTGAATTGTGAGTAAAGCATAACAAAAGTTCTTGTTATCTCCACCTTGCCACTCACACATGGTTGTGAGGAGGGGTCTAATCATTTTGATAGGATGGGCTTGAAAGTGGAATATCTTGCGGGTAAATTGGTACCTCTCTGCAGAGTTAAAAACGTATTCGAATACTCCGAGCTCCCGGGTTTTATAGGAGTCTGCTGCGGTGGATTAAATCCACGGGGTGTGACACAAGTATTATTTTCTAAATAAAATATGTTTTAATCAACATTACCCAAATGACATGTGTTGTCATGATAAGGAGTGCTGCCGTGGGCTGTCGTGTGTCGACGTGTCGCAGTAGTGCTATAATCTAGTGAACATGAATGATGATGTTATATTATGAAAAGTGCTGCCATAAGATGAGATGAGAAAGGAAAAGGTTATTTTACAAACATCCATAATTCTTGACTAGTCTAGGTTCATATCATCACTACTATATGTATCTACTCTTACCTATGACTTGCTGAGTACGTAAGTGCTCACCCTTGCAACATTCAAATCAGTAGATGGAGCGCTCTACGACCAAGATGAGGGCATGGAGTACTTCGTGGATCCAGAAGGAGGAGCGTCAGTCCCGTCATTTCCCTGATGTGTGTTGTTCTGCCGTCCACTTCTCTTTGTGGGTGGGTCACCTACCTTCTGCTGTGTAGATGTTATCTTGCTAAACCATGAATGCCGTGAAGGCATTGTAATCTTCTTATGTAATATCAAGGCCAGCAGGCCACACTGCTTAACTATTTTGTAAGTTACTCTGTTGCAATGTGATATACTCCTGTGCTTGACTTATCCTGGGACGTCAAGGGTATGTGTATGCTATGCATATATGGGACTAGCTGCAGCGAGCTAGGTCTCTACAGGAGTAGTCGTAGTCCCTGTTTCGGGGCGCGACAATTTGCCTCGTTGGCTTGGTACGTTGCGATCGTAGCTCCGTCGAGGAGCTCGACCCGCAGCGACGGGAAGCCAATCTCCGGGGGAATAACCGCCTCGGCCCCGTACACGAGGGAGAAGGGTGTGCGTCCCGTCGCCCGACTTGGGGTCGTATGCATGGAACAGAGGATGCTAGGCAGCCCCTCCGCCCACGCACCCCGTTTGGAGGCGGCTTGTTCGAGCCGTCGGCGTAACCCCTGTAGGATTATGCCATTGACCCTTTCAACGGCCCCGTTGCTCTGGGGGTGAACTACCGAGGCGAAGTGGATGGTGAGCCCTAAGCCTTCGCAGAATTCACGGAAATATGCCGAGTCGAATTGGGTCCCGTTATCGATAGTGATTTCCTGCGGGACCCCGAAATGACACACGATATTCTTCCAGAAAAACCGCTGTACCTCTCGGGACGTGATGCTGGTCAGAGGTTCGACCTCTACCCACTTGGTAAAAAAGTCAACCGTGACCACCGCATACTTGTAGCCCCCGGGCGCTGGGGGGAAGGGACCTAGGAGGTCCATCCCCAGCGCGCGAAGGGTCAAGTGATGGGGATAGTCTGCAGCGCTATGGAGGGGAGGTTGGAACCTTTGGCCATCTTCTGGCAGGCCTCGCATGCGGAGACAAGGTCTCGCGCGTCACGGACCACCGTGGGCGAATAAAAACCCTGGCGAAGGGCCTTGGCTGCGATTGCGCGCGGAGCCAGGTGAGACCCGCAGCATCCCCAGTGGATATCCTCGACGAGCCGGAGCCCTTCCGGCCGTGGGAGGCAGTGGAGCAAGCCGGAGGCCCCCCGCTTGTAAAGCTTCCCCTCCAGTAGGAGGGATGCTCGAGCCTTGGCTCGGAGGCGCTTAGCCTCGGTCTTGTTGGGAAGGTCCCCCTCCCCCTTTATGAAGGAGATAAGGGGGTCCATCCAGGATGCGACTCGGGTGATTTCGGAGACTTCTGGGACGCATGACCCATTGTCTGCGTCCGGGGAGGTCACCGAGGGCTTCGCGATGATATCCAAAAAAGCTCCCCTAGGGAGAGGTTCCCGGGCGCTGGCCACCCGGGCCAGGGCATCGGCCCAGTCATTGTCCCTCCGCGGGATGTGCCGGACCTCTAGACCGTCAAAGTGCTTCTCCATCTTGCGCACCTCCTGCAAGTAGAGACTCAAGTTCGCGTCATGGCACAAGTAAGACTTGTCCATTTGGCAAACTACGAGTTGGGAGTCTCCTTTCACAAGGAGGTGACGAATCCCCAGGGAGTGCGTGAGGCGCAACCTGAGGAGCAAAGCCTCATATTCGGCGATGATGTTCGTGGCGGGGAACTCGAGCCGCGCCGCATACTCCAGTTCCCTCCCCTCGGGGCTCTGGAGGACTACCCCGTGCCGGCCCCAGCGAGACACAAGGAGCCATCAAACAGGAGCGTCCAATGGTCACTGCATCGGGGCGGTTCGGGGAGGCACGCGTCTCCGGGCCCGGAGGCAGGGGTCCACTTTGCCACAAAGTCGGTGAGGACCTGTGACTTGATGGCGGAGCGCCCAGTGAGAGAAAGGGAGAAGGGAGTGAGCTCGACCCCCTACTTTCCGATTCGGCCGGTGGCTTCTTTGTTCCGAAGTACCTCCCCCAAAGTCACCCCAGGAGCTTTCCCCCACGTACGCTGAAGGCGCATTTTTCCGGGTTGAGCTTCAACCTGTATGCTCAGAGGTTGCGGAAGGTCTCCGCTAAATCATCGATGTGAGCGGCCGTGCGGGGGCTTTTGACGACTGCGTCGTCGATGTAGACTTCGACGTTGCGACAGATCTGGTCCTTGAGGACCAGCGTCATGAGTCGTTGGAAGGTCACTCCAGCGTTCTTCAGCCCGAAGGGCATATGGACGTAGCAGAAGGTTCCGAGGGGAGTTATGAAACTCGTCTTTTCCTCGTCCTCCTCCATCATCCGGACATGGTGATAGCCCGAATACGCATCCAGGAAGCTCATCAATTCGCACCCCGCGGTCGAATTGACCAGCTGGTCAATCCGCGGGAGTGGGAAGTTGCCTTTGGGGCAAGCGCAGTTGAGGTCGGTGAAGTCCACGCACATTCGCCACTTACTGTTTTGACTTATTCATGAGGACGAGGTTCGCGAGCCACTCTGGGTGCAAGACCTCCTGAATGAACCCCGCCTCTCTAAGTTTGGCGATCTCGACCTTGATCGCCTCTTGGCGTTCAAGGGAGAGTTTTCTCAGCTTCTGTTTGACCGGGGGTGACCGGGGGTCACTGCGAGCTTATGCTCGATGACTTCCCGGGCGACGCCTCGCATGTCGGAGGGCTTCCATGCGAAAACGTCGGAGTTCTTGCGTAGGAAAGCCGCTAGTTGCTCTGCGTGCTCCTCATGGAGATCCGCCCCGATCTTGACGGTCTTGTCTCCGTCGTCTGGGGACAGCGGGACCTTCGGGAGGTTCCCTTCCGGACGCGGCTTGGGGAGAGACCTCCCGGAGGGTACCGCGGTGGCGTCTGGCGCCGGGGAAGAGGTCTCTCCCTCCGGGGTCTCGATCATGTTGACGCTCTCGATCATTGCGGCGGCGCGCTCATATAAAGCGTGGGCCACGTCTTGGTCTCCCCGGGCGGTGATCACGCCGTGAAGCCCAGGGATCTTCACGCAGAGGTAGCTCTAGTGGATTGCGGCCCCTAAGCGGTTGATCGCGGCCCTCCCCATGATTGCGTTGTATGAGGAGGGGAGGTCCACCACGTTGAACCGGACCATCTCCGTTCGTTAATTGTCTGGGGTACCGAAGGTCATGGGGAGATCCACCTTCCCCACCAGGTGGATCGTCTTCCACGAGACGAATCCTTGCAAGGGCCCTGCTGCGGGCTGCAGTAGCCTCTCGTTGACCTGTGTCTCCCTAAACGCCTTCAGGTACAGGACGTCAGTGAAGCTTCCGCCATCGATGAGGATGCGTGTCAGGTGGCAGTTGTAGACGGTGGCGGAGACGATGAGCGCGTCGTCATGGGGAAGGAAACCCCGTGCGCGTCTTCCGCTGTAAAGGTGAGGGGGACGTCCCACCACTTTGGTGGCCGGGACGTATGCAGCACCCCCACTACCTTTACTTCACGCGCGTACTCCTTGTGCTGGCGCTTGGAGTCTCGCCCAGAGGCGGACCCTCCCGTGATGACGTTGACGCGCCTTTGGGAGTTTTGGAAGGGGAGCGTTTTTGATGGGTCCCCTTCCCGCACTTGTCCTTGCTGCCCCCTCGCGGGGGCAGGGAGGGCCCGTAAATTCGGTTGAGAGGGCAAGGAGGGAGGGGTCTCCCCCCTGCCCGTGCTGGTCGAGGAATGCGGCGAAGTGTTGGAGAAGTTGGTGGCATTCCTGAGTAGCGTGGGTATTGGACTTGTGGAAAGTACACCACATGCTTTCCTTACCTCCCGCCGTGGCCCCTTCACGGTTGCGGGACGACAGCCCCCCCCCCCCCCCCCCCCCCCCCCCCCACACGACCTTTTGGCTTGGGGAAGGGGCAGTTGCCCTTGGAGGCATCCCGCGAGCCGCCTTCGCCCTCGAGGACAAAGGTGTCCCGAGGCCGTAGCTCGCTACGATTGCCCCTCTTGGGGCGTTTGAGGGGGTCCCTAGCCTCCCGGTCGACGGGGCCGGGAACTCCCTGGTTTTTCTTCCAGAGGTCATCCTCCTCCGCCCAAGCGTACTTCTCGAGTATAGTGAAGAGCTCATCGGCGGAGGAGGGGCAGCTTCGGGAGAGCCTTCGATGGAGCTCCCCGGGGAGGATCCCGCTCTTGCACGCCTCAATGACTGTGGAGTTGGGGACGTGAGCTACTTTGCTCTTGACCTAAGCAAAGTGCTTGAAGAAGCTGCGGATGGTCTCCCTCGTCCTCTGTCGGACAGTGTATAGCTGCAATGAATCCAGGGGACGCATGTAGTTCCCCTAGAATTTCGCACAAAACTCGCGTTTGAGCTGCGCAAAAGACTTGATGGAGCCGGCCTTCAGGTTGTAAAACCATGAGTGGGCGATCCCTGTCAGGTAGAGGGGGAAGACATTGCACTGGATTGTCTCGTCCCCTCAGCCGCTGAAATGGTTGTGGAATACACCTGCACAAACTCGTAGGGGTCGGCCTCACCATTGTAGTGTTCAATGTGCGGCGGGCGGTAAGGTCGCGGCCATCGAATGCACTGGAGCCCGCGACACAGTGGTTGGTTGGCCCCCTCCACCTCTTGGGGAGAGTCCCGGTCGCTGTCCCCTTTGACAGGGGACGCGCATTCGTTGTCGGAGTCGAGAAGGGGCCCAAGGGGTCCGCCGACATGGCGGTAGCGCCGCTTTTCTTCTGGGTTAGTCGAGCTAACCTCCAGGATGTCCGGGTACCCCCCAGTGGCGGCGGTTGGTTCTTCAGTAGGCCTCTTTGCTCGGCCAGAACGGGAACGTGGTTCATCGCGTCCACGACCCGGGGGAGGCTCCGGCCGGTCTTGCGAGGGAGCCTCCCCAGACCTGGTGGTACGCATTTGCTCGACCTCCTCCCGAGTAAAGCGGACTTGATCTGCCGGGGGAGCCCTCGGGGGCGGCCCCGGTGGAGGAGGGAGCTCATGTGTAGCGGTCGCGAGCTCGGGAGGTGCAACCGGGGCGCGAGCGGAATCCACCGCCGGGCGGTCCCCGGGAGTGCCGCCCGGAACCGGGGAATGGGGGCCCTGACGGGGGAGATCCAGCGGCGACGCGGGAGCCGTCCGGGGGGCCGCTTCCGGTACGACGGGCACGATCGGCTGGGCGAAGCCGGCTCCCGGCCTCGGGAAGACCCCGGGCGCGGAGTGAACCACCGGCATGGGGAAGGCCCCGGGGACAGGGTAAATCCCCGACATCGGGAACGCTCCCGAGGTCGGGATGACTCCAGATGACTGGCCCACCGGAGCGTATCCCGCGGTGGATGCTTAGGTCCCGGGAGCGACTTGACCTCCGAGGGTCGGAGGGGCCACCGGGTGTCGCATAAACTGGGGCATTGCCACCATGAACGGGAACTGCGGTGGGTAGATGGGGGCCGGTGGTCGCGCCAGGACGTGGAGGAGTTCATCCATCGAGCGTTGGGCGAGGAGTTCGCCTTCCACAAGAGCTTCGAGTAGGGCGTCCCGGGAGGCCAGAGGAGGCCACCGGGGGAAGGCCAGCCCCCTGGGGCGTCTGCGGTCACCGGGTCGGACCCGGAGGCCTGCCCACCGGAGATTACCGGAAGGGTTAGAGGTGGTACCTGGGTTTGGCCGTGTTCGGGCGGGAGCGCCGGGACGGCCGTGCTTTGGAGGGGTGGTGCCGGGTCACTAGGACCAGCGTCACCGGGTAGGGCGCGAGCCCTCGTTCTTAGGGGAGTCATGGTGATTTGTCGCGGAGTCCCCACGGTCGGCGTCAACTGTTGTGGTATTACGAATATCTTGGCAGGTTTTTTAGTTCCTAGCGAAGAAAAGACGACGCGAGTTGACCGCGTGACCAGTCCTCTCCCGTCGGACAAGCACGAAGAATGACATGAGGATTTATACAGGTTTAGGTCTTAGTGGAGACCCTAGTCCTGTCGACGTTCTCCCAACAAGAGTTGGCTGGGGGAGTTCTCTCCGGGAGAGAATGCTTCTAAGCACGCCCGTTTGTTTGTGTATTGACGTAAAAATGAGTTGTCTCCTCCCCTACAAGAGGGGTTACAAGGGCTTATATAGGTCCAAAAGATGCAAAAAGACTAAACTACCCTGGCTGTAGCCGCTGGATTAAAGGGTACTAGCATCCTTCTTCCGATCATGGGACTTGGATGCTTGACAAGTGTCCTCGCCAATTCCCGAGATGCTTCTCGCGTGATCCTCACGTGACCCAGCACCGGGGACTTTCTCTCCGGGCAAACAGTGGCGCCCGGGACGAGGGTCACCGGGGGCCTTGTCCCCGGGCAAACGGCGGCACCCGAGATGAGGGTCGCCGGGGGCCTTGCCCCAAGAGTCACCGGGGGTCTTGTCCCCGGGCAAACGGCGGCGCCCGGGACGAGGGTCATCGGGGGCCTTGTCCCCGGGAAAATGGCGGTGCCAAGGACGAGAGTCATCGGGAGCCTCGCCTCCAGGCAAATGGCGGCGCCCAGGACGAGGGTCACCGGTGGCCTTACCTGTTACCTGGACTTGATCCTGCGGAGATTTCCCCCAACAATTTTAGTCCTCATTTTTCATATATTTGCATAAAAGTTCTTTCACTTGATTACCATGTTTGTTTTTTTTGTATATAGGGCCTCGAATTTAAGTAAAATTGTAGATTGGTCATACAATGAGGTTTAATTATTGCAAGAGTGTGGGCCCGTCTTAAGAAACAGGTTATAAACAGCAGAGCATTCTCCAGAATCCATTAACGAAGCGTGGCAATGGGCATCGTCACTGTGGCAGCGGACGAGGTGGTGGGGCTGTTCTCGCTGTTGATGGCCGTATCTGCCCCGCTGTTCGACGCGCAGGTCGTCCTCCCGCGCAGCCTCTTCCCGGCGCTCCTCGTGGACATCGAACGGTGGTTCGCCGACGAGTTCGGCCACTACCTCTTGGACCGGCCGCCCGCCTTCCTCCGCGGCTTGGTCTGGCTGGAGCTCGCCTTCCTCTGGCCGGTCTGTGTCGCCAACCTCTACGCCCTCCTCGCGCGCCGCCGCTGGGCCGCCACTAGCTCCCTCATGGCCGGCGTCTTCCTGATCACCTACTTGGTAACCAACCTACAGTCTTTTGCCCCCTCTTCCTGTCTTCTTGCTTCATGATCCATGACCATCTGTGATTTGGGGCCCATCTTATGTTCGAGGTCTCATTTGGTATGATTAGAACCTGGATTCAGTTGCTTCTGAAGTGGGATTGCGTTTTGATCTAGATCAAATCCAAACATAAGAGTATACAATCTTGGTCTGGTGTTTGGGGGAAGGATGTTGTATGATGACGGTTCTCACGACGACGGCTGTCTCCTAACTATTGAATATGTGTAGATCATCCAATTCAACGAGTGAAGATTGGGTCCTCACACGATTGTGGTTCTCAAATAAGTTTCTTCCTTGTTTAAGTGTTGACCTCTGGATTTAAAGAATTCCCCCTAAATCCACCATGTGAACTTTGATCTGACCCATCAATTTCAAATCTGATACTTGGGAGAAGTGAAGTCTTTTGGAATGAAAACAAAATCTTGTTCGAAAGTATGATTAGATCCTGTGCATGAATCTTGAACAGACGACTTAGGAAAAGCTTATATTTTTTAATCCCTGCTGTTTGGGTGGTGATCAACTCCACGAATGCGCTTTGTTGTGGACCTTTCATATGAGACCCGGTTAAAATACATTTTATCATTACTTGTCTTTCTAGATTACAATTCCATGGTTATAACTTGTTTGGCTGTTCATTCTTCATTGATTAGAACGATTCCCAAATTTGGTCCTGCTGTTAGTTTTTTGGGGTTGATAAAAAGTTTGGAATGCTGAGTAGTTATGTTGAGGGATTGTCCTGACAAGTAGATTTGTTTGTTATATGACAGACCACGCGTGCAAATTCAAGTGAAGAGTAAGAATGACACAAAGGGATTTTTATAGGTTTGGGTGGAACGGATCCTTCCCTACGTCCTGGAGTACTGTCTTGCGGTTATACTGTCTTGCGGTTATATGGAGGAGCCAAAAGGTTCAAGAGTACGAAGACTACACTGTAATATCCTGGGGCTCTACGGAGGAGCCAAAAGGTCCAAGAGTATCGAAACTATACTGTAAAAAGGGTTACAGCGATAGCTGAGCGTTGGAAAAGAAAGCTGATCCTTTTCCGAGCACTGGAATTGTACAGCTCAGGCGTTGGAACAAATAAGTCTTGTCCTCGAGTGCTAATATGAAGTGTCTATCTAATCTCTTGAGTTTTTTCCATGTTGGATTCTACTTCGGAGAGAGGTGAATTGGGGACCCTTCTTCCTTCCTCGATCTTCTCTACTTAAGACCTTCAACCGACAATCAAATCCCGTAAAATGTCGCTAAGTAACTGTTGGATGGTTACCATTTGGGTGGCAAATTGAGGGTAGTGGTTTTTGTGTCTTATCTGCGAGAGATCGTGGTTTAAGAACTGTTATCCTCGTTGACATGTTCTCATCACGTGTACGGTGATGTGGCACCTCATTTGTGATGGTTCGATGGTTCAAGCGCGCTGGATATTCGCCACGTGGACGGCGGCGATGATCATATTCAACAAATACATATCATGTTCTGGAGCTTTATCATGGATCCCTTTGTGTCTACAATTGGAAGTTGTTGGAGCAAAAGAAGTCTCGTCAATTACTCGTCATGATGGGGTCTAGAGAATAATGTGGATCTGCTTGTGTGTTGTTAATAGTCTGACCTTTGTAGGCTTGTATCATTTAGTTTAGTAGTGTCTAACATGAACAACGAAAAATCAAGTGGTTTGGTAGTAAACTCTCTAAAAGTGAGCATCTTATTATTGGAAAAAAATGGCACTTTGCATGTTGTGTCCGGCAACAGGAATGTAGATTGAAGGGATGGGGATAATCCAGACGGCTGTCCAGGCCCTCCACATGGGATACTCGGCATCTCACCGTGATGCCGTGTTAGACTCGGCCTGGCCGAACTAGAGAGGGAGAGGGGGGTGAGATAAAAGTGAACAGAGATAACTTTAGTTCCTTCTCTACCTATGGCAGCATCAGATAATATATAGGATAACAATTGGATATCTAATCAAATTGAATAGCCTGCCAATGGAAATTTAATCAATGAGAATCTAAACTAATACTTTCTAAATAAAGAGATAAATTCTGATTTGAAAAAAAGATCAATCTTTAGTTACTGTTGTGCGCGTGCCCCCAAAAGCCGTCCATAGCAGTGCCATTGCAAAAACAGATATTTTGGAAGATAATGCTCCCAAATTTAGGATTAATTTGTAACCTCATAAGACCAGGTTAGGCTTGGAAAATGCCATTGTCATTATGATCTATCTATTAGGGTTTACATCGGGAAGTTGATTAATTTGAAGTATGGGGGAGAGAATAGAAAATAAATAGTAGAAACACCTCTGATTGGGTCTGTTGCATCCATTTCTCAACCAATTCTCTTTTTTTTTTTAACTTACTCTAATCTGGTGTCACTTGACATTCGTGGTTTGGATTCATATGTCAACACATAGAGGGCTTCTTTTAGACTAGGATCCAAAATTGAGGGTCTTGTTTGGTTGTTCAAAAAGTTGAGGTCTTAAAATAGAATACAGTCCAAAGTTGGAGGTCTAAAGTTGGACTTATCCCTTTAATTCAACAGTCTCAATACCTTTATTTTGAACCAGTCACCAGCAAGCAGTGATAATATTAACCTTTGGACATTGGAATGTCCAAAGGTTCAAAAGCAGATACAATGTAGGCACATATGGTTCATAAAATGTTCCACCAATCATTCGATGATGTTTGCTTTGTTCCTCCCTTTAAGTTTTGGAAAAATTACCTTTAAAACAATTAACAAAATATTTTTCCACAGTGGCTTCTCAAATAGCTGCTTTATCATGCAATGCAGCACAACATAGCCTTGCAATGCCAAACTAACCACAAAATATTAGGTGGGAACTGTGCTGTTATTCCTGACATAACAGTGATTTCCAGGTTGCCTTGAGCAATCTTTTATGAGTGCACTGAGGTCACAGCCTATTATGACTTTGTTCAATGTTCTGTCTGGGTTCTGGTTTCAGTTGATCTGCATATACTCAAAGTTTCTGAGTATTTGAGGCCTTTTTGACTAGGGCTCTGATATGACATACGCCTTTATTGGAAAGGCTTATGTCCGTAAAAGGAATCTCTAGGGTCGTCAATGGGGGGCCAATAGTTGTAACCTATTACGATTCTTAATGATTTTTTTATTAGGATTCTTATTAATTTTTTGTTAAGGGTTATAAAAGGGGAACAATTGTATCTTTTTGATCAAGCAATAATGTTAATCTCTTCCTCTTTTCTCTCTCCTCTTCCTTCTAACCCTAATACTGTACGTGTGAACAACACCATGGCCTATCATATGCGCTCACCGAACAACTCACGAGCCTGACGGCGCTGGTGCTGAGGTTGACGACACCACCGCCGCCACCTTCCACAGAACTGGTTCCCACCCTCACCTACTCTTCCCGGGGTGTGGATTGGCACGAACTGCAGGGCCCGATTGGCAAAGGCGTTGGCTGCACGACGACCGGCGGAGGCGACGGCCAGGGTGTGGGGCCCCTCAGTGGCGCTGGCTCAAGCCTATACGGGGGCTTAGCGGCAAACCACGGGCGGCGTCCCAATAGCGATGGTAGGATACTTCCTTGTCCGACGGGCTGGACGACAGAGGAGAACGCCTAGGCGGCGGGAGACGAAGGGTACCCGCTGGGATTCCAAATAGGCAGGGGTGGTGTTGCTTCGGCGATCGCAGATGGCGAACTGTCGCCGAAACCAATGGCGGCTAGGGCTGGTGGTGGTTGGGCGGCAACGGACAGGACTACACACCTTGATCCAGGCGATGGCAAGCGCTGGGCCCCGCGACTGCTGGTAAAACTCCCGAGTTCAGCGGTGAGGGCGACCCGATCCTCTAGCTCCGACGCTGCGAGTGCTACTTCCACATCCTGCGGATCACGGACGCCGACCATGTCACGGTAGCAGGCATGTTGTTGGGAGGATCAGCGCAATACTGGTTAGACACATGGTAGGCTCTACAGCCGAATATTCGTTGAGATACCTTTTCGACCAAATTCACCACACGTTTTGGTATTCTTGGGTTCTCGAATCCGGTGGGCAATATTAAAAAGTTGGTCCAGCTTGGCATGGTGAAGGAATACAGTGACCAATTCTAGGCTTATCTATCCAGAGCACCACGGATTAACCCAGCACTGCAGGTTAGCCTGTATGTTTCGGGTTTGACGTTCCTAATTCTGTGAAGAAGTGGAGGACCATGCGCCGATCGATCTTGAGAACGAGGTCAAGTGGGTGCGTCGTATTGAGTACAAATTTAGTTTGATAAAAGTGGAGCTCCCAAGGTACAATCACAAAACAAAGGGTCGCGGGGATCCGGAACTCCTCCATCTCGATCGGATGCCATAGGCGCAACACTGATCCCTCCATCACAAGCCACGCCACAGGTAGGGCAACAGCGCAACACCACCATAACAACTCATTCAGGACCAACAAGGCTACCCCAGGCGTTTCGACGCCTAAACAGAGTCGAGATGGTTGAGCGTCGTGCCAAAGGCCTCTGATTTAACTGCGATGAGCAATTTTTCAAGGGTCACAAGTGCAAGGAGTTGTTCTCTATCATAATAGTGTTGGATGAAGAGGATTACGGAACTGAGGAGCCCAGGGAGGATCAGGACGAACCCATCCTTTTGGTACCTGTGATGAATGGGAACGCCAGACCAAACACAATGAGGGTGATGTCTTGTATAGGTTTAGAGAGCATGGTTGGTCTCATGGACTCCGGGATCACCCATAATTTTATCAGCTTGCATGCTGCTCACTTTGCACATGACCGGGGATCACAGCTCAAGCCTTCGGGTGTCCGTAGCTTCTGGGGCAAAGCTCTCGTGTCAGGGTGTGTTCTCTTCCCTGGCCTTCCAGTTAGGATTCGCAAAGTTTACAGTAGATTTCTATGTGATTCCGGTAAATGGATATGATGTGGTTTTCAGCGTGGCTTGGCTTCGTACGCTCGAAGACATATCCTGGACTTTTGACACTTTGCATGAAATTTGAGTGGCAACACAGGCACATCGTGCTTAAAGGTCTGTGTGCGCCGACAGCATTCCTGTGCGCCCTAACTGGTTAGGCCGATCATCACGACCTGCAAGAGCTCTTGGAGGAATTTCGCGATTTGTTCGCTGAGCCAGTGGGACCACCTCGTGTTCGCAGTTGCGACCACCGTATCACACTTCAGGGCAGGACAAATCCAGTGGTGGCCCGACCTTACTGTTATGCACATCATTAGAAAGACAAAATTGAGAGGCAATGCAAGGAAATGTTACACCAAGGCATCATCTGCCCTAGACGTTCTCCTTTTTCCTCCCCTATTCTCCTGGTTAAGGACAACTCTTGGCGGTTCTGCGTGGATTATAGGCATCTTAACAATAAGACCGTCAAAGACAAACTTCCAATTCCAGTGGTAAATGAGCTTTTGGATGAGTTACATAGTGCCCGTTTCTTCTCCAAGTTAGATTTAAGAGTGGGCTACTTTCATATACGTATGGCAGCCTCCGACTTCCGGACTCACCATGGGGCACTACAAATTTCTAGTGATGCCTTTTGGCCTTACCAACACGCCCTCAACGTTCCAATCTATGATGACATCTTCAGGCCATATTTGCGGATATTTGTCCTCGTTTTCTTTGATGACATCCTCATATACAGAAAAACTTGGGAGGAACACGAGGGACACTTGCGGACGGTGTTCGGGGTATTGTGGAGGCATAGCTTGCACCTCAAACACTCCATGTGTACCTTCGGGCAGTAGCAAGTGGTTTACTTGGGACACACTATCTCAACAAGCGGGGTGGCTGCCGACCTCTCCAAAGCACAGGATGTACTCGACTGGCTAACTCCTACTTCACCTACAGCGCTCCGAGGATTCTTTGGTCTGACAGGGTGCTACCGCTGCTTCATCCACAACTATGTGACCATTGCGGCGCCCCTCACCAACATCCTGCGCAAAAATGCAGTCAAGTGGTCGGCCGAGTGCTCATCCGCGCATTCCAGAACTTGAAATCCGCCTTGACATCGGCCCTTGTACTCCAGCTGACGGATTCAAGGAAGAGTTCGGGTTGAATGCGATGCCTTAGGTGTTGGCATTGGGGCCGTCCTCCATCAAAACGGGTACCCTGTTGCCTACTACAGTCGGGCCCTCGTAGACTGACACAAGAAGCTGGCGGCATACGAACGAGAGCTCATTGGCCTGTCCAAGGCAGTGCAACATTGGTGACCCTACCTTCTTGGCGGCACTTTCTGCGTCTGCATCGACCATGCCAGCCTGAAATATCTCCTTGAGCAAGCTCTTAACACCTCCACATCAACACTGGTTGAGCAAACTGATGGGTTTCTCTTTTGTTGTCACATACAAACTAGGTAAACTAAACAAGGTAGCAGATGCCCTCTCACGTCGGTCGGAGACGACGGGCGAGTGTTTGGCCATATCCTTTCCTACAACGGAGGTTTTGGCCACTTGGTAGGAAAATTTGCGAGCATCACCGGAAATTCAGTCACTCCGGGACCGTATTTTGGTAGCGGGACAGCACAGCCCGCTTCTGCTTTCCGAGGGCGCCCCGCACACCTTCCTAATGGAGGACAGCAGCTGGATAGTGCAAAACGGACTCGTTTTCTTGAAAGACCAGCTGTACATACCCCTGAAATCATCATTGCCGACTGACATCATCGCTGCCATTCATGGTGCCACACACGAGGGTGTCCAGAAAACTCTTTATAGAATTAAATCACTCTTTTACTGGCCCGGTATGCGCCGCCACATCCAAGAATTCATCGCCAAGTGTGACACATGCCAATGGCACAAGGTTTCAACATTGCAACTAGCAGGTCTCCTACAACCATTGCAATTGCCAAACCAAATTTGGAGTGACATATCCATGGACTTCATTACGGGCCTTCGGAAGTCCCAGGGCTAATCTGTCATACTGGTGGTGGTGGACAGACTATCCAAGTATGCTCACTTCTTACCCCTGTCACATCCTTTCACGGCTTCCTTAGTAGCGCAAGTCTTCTTCGACCATATTGTTCGCTTATATGGGATTCCAGAGTCCATAGTGAGCGATCGTGATAAGATATTCACCAGTGCCTTCTGGACAGAATTGTTCAAATTCTGCAAAGTCACATTGGCCATGTCCTCTTCTTACCACCCGCAGACTGATGGACAGACAGAGGTTGTTAATCGTGTGCTAGAAATGTATCTCCGTTGTTTCGTGGGCGACAAACCCGCTACATGGACAAAGTGGGTACCTTGGGCAGAGTATTGCTACAATACTTCCTATCACACAGCTCACTAGTTGACACTGTTCCAACTGATCTACGGGTGATCTCCTCCAGTCTTACTTTTGTACTCGGCTGGTACGGCATGAGTAGATACAGTTGACAAGGAATTACTAGATAGGGACACGGTGCTAGAGATTGCTAAGTAGCGCCTCACCCAAGCACAAAATTGCATGAAAGACCATTATGATGCGCATCATTGCGACCTCATCCTCAACCCGGACGATTGGGTCTTCCTCTGCTTGCAGCCGTATCAACAACAGTCACTTTGTGGGACCTCCTTTCACAAGCTTCTTCCTCGCTACTACGGGCTATTTCGAGTCTTGGAACGCATCGGCAATGTGGCATACCGTCTGGAGCTTCCCCCCAATGCAAAGTTTCATGATGTTTTACATGTGTCCCAACTCCGAAAGTACGACGGATCGCCCCTACAACGGTGGCAACACTTCCTTCTCTATACGAAGGCAAGGTGTAGGATGAACCGCTTCATATCCAGCGCTCTAGACTCAACTGTGGAACCACTGAGCTTCTCATCCACTGGTTCGATCACACAGAAGATGAGTTTCCTTGGCAGAATTTCAGCAAGCTTTCCCATCCTTTAAGCTTGAGGACAAGCTTGGTGTCGATGTGGGGAGTAATGATATGACTGACGCCTTTATTGGAAAGGTTTATGTTCGTAAAAGGAATCTCTATGGCTGTCAATGAGGCCAATAGTTGTAATCTATTAGAATTCTTATTGATTCTTCCATTAGGATTTCTATTAATCCTTTGTTAAAGGTTATAAAAAGAGAACAATTGTATCTTTTTGATCAAGCAATAATATTAATCCCTTCCTCTTTTCTCTCTCCTCTTCCTCCTAACCCTAATACCGTGCGTGTGATCTTCTGGGTTGGAGTTGGAACTGACAGGTTAAATGGAATGGTTCCCAATTTTGGGTTCTTTGGACCTGTTATGGAACTGGAACCTATTATGTAGAAAAGTCAGAGCTCCCGGAAGGTAGTTTCAAGAACTTCAGAAGCTAGTTTAAATAATCTGCCCCCAAAAGTTGCATTAAATTACAAGTGTTGCTATTTGAAAGTCAAATGTGATGAGCATGCATGGCAAACACAAATTTCAGGTAGTGCTCTTAGCCAAACAGTCATTCAGCTTCAATTCTCATTTGAAACCAGAGTTGTATGGCTCCAGCCAAGCTTGGCCATAGTTTAGCTTAGCTCAACTACTAGTTAATTTGTTTGATTTTTCATGTTCTTGCACTGATGCATCTTCCATCCATTAAGGCAGCTAGCTAGCCAATGGTGATTGCTGTCCTGTTACCCTTGTCTTAGATGCTTATCCTGATTTGTTTTTTTTTTCAATTTTGATTTATCCGTTTCAGTCTGCAATACTTGGAGAGATGTTGGGCTCAGGGAGAGCAACGAAGAAGCTGCTTCAGTTATATGTTCCTTTTGTTGTTGTCGCCATCATTGCAATTCTGCGTGGACTATGCTCGTGCTCTCCAAGGGCTACTGCTGGATCATCACTTGCACCTTCTGCTAGGAAGAAGAGGGTCTAGATATTATTCTTTGTTTGCAACATTTCAATCAGTAATTTGGTAAGTATTCTGTTCTTGCAAACTTATCCAGGTGTTGTGTGGCATACTACTCCAAGATGTGTTGTTTGTTTATTTGCCATGGACAATTTTGTCTAGGCTTTAACTTTTCTGTGGACCATTTTAGGCTGATTAGATATATTGTTGTATTGTTTGAAGGCCAAGGGTTTATGTTACTTCCGGCATTTTCTTGATTCCTTGTATAGTTGTATCTTTGTTAGTTTGAGAATTTTTCTAGCCATCTTATATCTTATATGTATCATAAAACAGGGGATATAGGAGGCAACATGTTCTCTATAAGAACAAAAAAAATTCCCATATTAGCCAAAAAATTAGAAAAAGAAGAAAAACCTGACATTCATTAGAGGGTGGAAGCAGACTGTAATAGTGTAGATTAATCTAATAAGTTTGAAAAATCAGTATAAATATTCCTTCAAATCAATTTTAAATTATACACAAAGTCCTTTGAGAAAGCTAGATTACATAATAGATACATCCAAACTAGATCAATTAGATGATTTTTTGGACTTCAGTACAACTATGATTCTACATATAGAGAAATCTATTATAAAAACTTACAGTACCAATGTTCTTATTATGTTGTAAACTTGCATATATTTTCAAAATTACCGCTCAATTGCGTGAGACTCTAGACTAGTTAAAACAATTTTAGACCACCTATTCAACAAGATTTAGTGGTGTAGATTACTTCAAATTATTTCGAACTGTCTATTTAGTATGATTGAGTGGGCAAATTGATTGGTATAAGTACCTATTGGGTAGAAACTTATGACCTCTTGAATTTTGCGTGAAATAAAACATTAGATGAGCATTAATGACAAAAGTTCTCAAATTCTTGTGTTGAACAAAAGGTCTTATTATGTAATATTACACTTGCGTGATTTTCTTTGGAAGTAGACCAAAACACAATTTGGCCGAGTTTAAGACTAGGCCGGAATATGGGACACCCAAAATTTTAAAATCCTAATTTTTTGAATTTGGCACACTCGAACATGACGAACACGGTCCAAGCTTGACCGTGTTTATAATACTGGGTTGCTCTGAATTTTAGACACCATGATATAATTGGGTTCTTTGGGCCTGTTTGTACCTCGGTCGTCCAAAGATGCTGTCTAGTTGAAAAGGAACTCTTAACTTAGCTGCCACACCCACGTTTCTTTTGTGGGTCCATCTTTCTCTCACCATTTATTTTCATGATCTTCCCACTGGTATTGTAAAAAAAAATAATATATACTCATCAGACGGAGAGGTACAATTAAAAAAATAATGGTTATGTGGTTGATTAATTAGAATTTTGCAGATAATTTGGTGATCACAATAATATATTCATATTTATTTATAATTTGTTACTCCATCTGTATCTAAAAGAATATCGTTTTAGCTCCATACATAGTGTTTAAGAAGTGAATTAAAATTATATGTCTACTACTAATACTTGTAATTAATATGATATGTGTGTTGTTTGAATATAAATAATTAATGATTAAATGAAATAATGGTTATAATGGTTTTTTCGGAAGATAGATCATATTTTATCTCGAAAATATAGAACAACATTTTTTTCTATAGATTTTGCTCTCTAAAATGATGTTCTTTTATATATGGGGGGAGTATAATAATTAACGTATCAAGACTTTGATAATTTTGTCCACTATTGTGACGATCCGTCCCGTCGTTACTATTATGATGACTCTAGTTTTCGGCATTACCCCGATAAAATGGTGTTTTATCGAAAATAATCTCTAGTACTGAGTAATAGTATGGAAAAAAGTATTTTATTCAGAAAAAATATGTTAGGACTTAGCAAAATACATAGGCGATGAATTTCAACCATCATAAATACACAATAGTATTGAGCCAATTGAAACTCTGATCCAAGCTGCCATTTCTTGTCGATCACTCCTCCAAATCTCCACTCCAATCGAGGCCATCAGCTGGTGCCTCCGGTGGATACACCTCTTCTTCTAGGTTATAGGTGTCACCATCACTCTTAAAAGAATATTTATGTACTTGCGTTCTTGCATAGTACAATTGTAATGACCATTTATAGTTTATATATAAGAACTACTATTCACTTACAATACGGGTATAACTTCTTGTCTCAGAAGCCAGAGTGAATATTCATGTATTTTTTTGTGCAGAAGTGTACTGCATACTCACTGAAACCCTCTATCAAATATAATCCCATGATTATTTAAATATGTAATTTTGATTAAGTGAACATAGTATTTCCCAGATCCGTATATTGAGCATCCCCACCCGACATTCGTTTTAGAATGTCATCATAGTCAGATTCATCTATTACTCCACTGGTTGAGCATATAGCTCCTAGGTATTTTTTGTGCGACTCGTAGAACCCACTAGATTATTTTGAGTGATCTGTAACATCCTTTTAAGTTATTTGTAGCAATCCATGGCGCTCAATACATATATCATGTGTTTTTATGTGGAGTCTTAGCTATTTGATAGGTACTCAACTAGGTTTGTCTCATATTATGTCTGTGACTGATATATTTGTATGGTGTATACGAGAAAGTAATAGTTGGTTATGACCTTAAAATATTGAACCGTATATAGAGGAGCTCAAAACTCGCCTCTTAACTCTTTCTGAGCTCCCTCTATCGATCGTTTAATTATTCGTCAGTTGTTCCATCAACTGGTTACATAGAAAATAAATAACCATATTTCTTATTCATTTAAATATATTTAATTAATTTTGAAAATAGTTATTTTTGTAAAGGCAAGAATATTTAATGTACTAGATTAAAATTAAACAATATGAAAATAAATTGGGCATCCACTATGACCAAAGTAGCTTGCCTGTTGTGTTGTAATCGGTCCCTAAGTCAGAAGTCGTGACAGACACTCTGGTTCTTGAAAGGATATGCAACCAATTATTTACTGATGGAATTTTGGAAACGTGCTTAATGTCACATTCAGAAAATTTTACCGCCCGAAATCATCCTGAAAATTGAGAACCCTAGGAATAAAATAAGTGCCGACTTAATTCAAAATTTTTAAAATTACTAAAAGACTTAATAATGTAAGTTTGGATAAAATTAAAATAAGGCAAGGGGAATGTTTTGCACCATTGTAGTATATTAGGGTTTCTTAAATGGTCAAAATAATCATAAGTTGAGTTAATCATTACAAATTAGGGTTTTGGAGATTTGTTAGGGTTAAAATGTAAAAGAGTGGTTTTTATACATAAGGCTTGAGGATAATCTCTATCAGAAGATAAGTTCTTTTTGGGAGAAAATATTTAAAGGGTGGTGCGTCGGCGAAAAGAGAGTACAAATTAGTCCCTCTTCTTATTTTCCAATTACCAATAGTCCTTTCAGTCCCAAGAATTTGCCAACTCCTTGCAAATAGCTCAGAATTTGAATCTGCTTGATCAGTTAGGACCTTCTACCTATCTTTTCCGAGTTTGCCTTCAGATCAAATTCAATTCTAAGAGTTATATATTCACCTCTCTAACTATTTTTGGTAATCACTATTCCTTTACCCTAATTATTTTTAAAACTTAATCTAATCAATTCTAGAGCCATTTTCTCCTGGATCTCTCTGAAACCCTTAATCTTATTATGCTTGCATACCAGTGCTAAAATCTCTCAGTCAAATCTGTTTTCAGGAGCGAAAAATGATTAAATTCTCCAAATCACCTCCAAACCCAATTCCAACTGGATAGTCATGTCCTTCTCACTATTCAATACAAGTTTCTCTTCTGCAGTTACTTCAAAATTAGTCCCAAAACTTAACTATTCATGTTTTCAACTATGTTTAGTAAAAATACTATTCACTTCACTTTTACACTATTTTCGTTTTCATTTTCGATTCTTTTCTCTTCTCAATCTGATTCATCTGATTCAACCAGTATACCATCCTAAGTGTACATTAGTCTTCAGATTATAAATATTTACAATGTAGTCCTTTCCTCCTTCAAAATTACAATTTAGCCCTTCTATCAAATCCTTCAGCTCAACCTTCTGTTCAGTTCAGACTTCTCTCAGTCTCCCTCCTCAAACCAACACATTGCTTTATACTTATACACATTTACCAGCACACACACCTATACATGAACATATATACATACACTTAGGCATGCACACCCAGCAAGACCATACACGCAGAGCCACTTACGCAACCACTCTTCTGTTTGGGTTATACACACATCCACATTGAATTGCTCCTCCTCCAAGCCAAACACACAGTGATACACATGCAAAGAGTACCTCTCTCAACACAACCCACCCACACCCACTCACTGGATGCTTTCGCCAATCGACGGAGGATCCTTCTCTTTTTTCTCTAACTGCTCTCACAACTCCAGCAAGCAACCCATTGCTTCATCTCCTCCATAGCCAATCAATTTGCAATGCTTCTCCTGCACAGCACCACAAGCTTCTGCAACAAGCTGGAGAACTTGCATATTAGCTCAAATTGCTGCCATTGCTCACATGTGCACTCATCTCTCCCTCTCCTACAACCCCAGACACAGTCTTCTTCCTCTCCTCTCTCACCTTCTTTTCTCTGTGGAGCAGCAGCCGCAGCAATAGCTGAACAGCAAAGGCCACAACTGCGCTCCAAGATTTTCACTGCATCAACACAGAAAGGTGAGAACACTTCTCACAATGCATGAAATTGTCAAAGAAATTGGGTTCCTGTTCATTCCCTTCGTCCTTCATTGTCTGCTAAAAAACTAGCTCGCGGTGGCTAAGCCAATTCTGGCAGCCGCCGGTCATGCATGTTGTCCCATCATGGCCCCCACTACCCCACCATAATCTAGGAGTAGCCATTTGAGTTCCGCCGCCGGCAATTGCCGAAATTTTGCATTTTTCTTCTTCTGGTTGCCGAGTCCTGTTCCGCTCATCGGACTATGCTCCGGCCACCAAATTCAACCAAACCATTGAAGTAAAATCCTTGTCTTGATTGTAGCAACAACTCCCTTCTCAACTTTTTTGCAATTTCACTGCTGTTTAGAGAAGCCGCCGTTGTCCTGTTCTTCACCGTCGCCTCGCCGCATTGGACCACACCAGTCGATCACCACCAAAATCAACCACACTGTTGTTATCCTCTTGCCACCCTCCAACTCCCCTCCAGTTTGATTGGACTGCAAAGCGTCCTATCCAAAGTCCCCAAATCTAGCTCTTCTTACTCTCGGCTACGCCGCAATTGCCGAAATTTTGCATTTTTCTTCTTCTGGTTGCTGAGTCCTGTTTCGCTCATTGGACTATGCTCCGGCCACCAAATTCAACCAAACCATTGAAGTAAAATCCTTGTCTTGATTGTAGCAACAACTCCCTTCTCAACTTTTTTTGCAATTGCACTGCTGTTTAGAGAAGCCGCCGTTGTCCTGTTCTTCACCGTCGCCTCGCCGCATTTGACCACACCAGTCGATCACCACCGAAATCAACCACACTGTTGTTATCCTCTTGCCACCCTCCAACTCCCCTCCAGTTTGATTGGACTGCAAAGCGTCCTATCCAAAGTCCCCAAATCCAGCTCTTACTCTCGGCTACGCCGCGGCAATCCTCGCCGGCGTCGCCACCCTTTAATCGCCCAGGGCTACACTGAATTGGAGCCTAATTGAACCTTCCTAAGACGTACCCTCGCCAATCCACCCATTGTGCCGATCCAGCGATGATAAAGAATCAATGTTACCCTTTTCCTCATGGCATACTTCGTCGCCAACTGTCGCAGCGTCGCCGCCGGCCAATAACTCAACCCTAACATGTCTGGAATAGTTATAGCCACCCCCTAGACAACCCAGAACCCTTTGCCAGAGCCTCAAATCAAAGAATCACCATGTCGGTGACCCAAATCATGTCGCGGTGTGCCGCCGCTGTGTCGACTCATCACCTCCGACCAAATCCGGTGATGCCGCTTTGTCGAGTAGTTAGGACGCCTTGTTGCCACTTGGAACCACCGGAAAAGTGCACAAAATTGCTTCCAAAAACATTACCAGATTTGTCCCAGAGCGTGTTGCCGCCGCTTTTCCCCATCGCCATTCCACCATCTCTGGCCGCTACAATCCACGAGACCTTCTCCGTGAGGTTTGTCTCAGTGGCGCCTATCGAGTGACGCGATCATTGCAACAGCCTCAAAATTCTTGCATAGCCCCCCTTTAAAATTTTCCACATTCACCCAACCTTATAGAACCCCAACTTCATTGCATAATCCATTTGGCATGGCAAGGGAGCATTTACAAAATTTTTCCAAGAATTTTCATAAATTAAAAATAATTATTAGAGAGGAAATAGACTTTTTGAATTAAAGGTAACATTGAAAAAGGAACCCAAAAACCCTAAAAAGAATTTGGAAATGTTCAGATTTAATGAAATAACTCAGAATAAACATTATTACTTCTCAGCCCTTTTTGCAAAAACAACCTTAGTTTTTAAAGTAATTAAAAAGAAACCCTAGACTTGACTTCTATATTACCAAAATGTGGATGAAAAATACACTTGAACAACAGTAAAATTCCTGAAATAACCTTTTGCAAATCAGCCCCTATTGAAGTATTTACAAACAAGCTCAAAAGAGATTTCTTTTGCAAAATAAACATGAAAAGACCTAAGTGACCCTACCAAATACACTGCAACCTCAGAGTTCTCACTGCCACCTCACCAGACATGCAATGCCATTGCTATTTATACCATGACATACAGCAAATCACCCACACTTTGCATTTTTTAGCTGAAGGTTTGTGCATAGGAAACATCCACAACTATGTATGAATCTGGATGTGCTCCAGCGCCAGCACGACACTGCCTCGCCATTGATTTCCTCGTTCTAGTCACTTTTCTTGTGCACAACTATGTATGATGTGATCCTCAAGGTTAATTGGTCACCGTCCACCAGTTTGTCGGGCGAGATTCTGGCTAGAGGGTCGTTTTCGCTGTTGTCAGCATCCTTTAGCCATGACATCAAGAACCTGTGGCTATGGTTGTGCTTGTTTTTGGTCGAATGAGTGGATTTGTGTTGTGTTTGTTTTTGGTCGAATGAGTGGATTTGCGTTGTGTTTATTTTTGGTCGTACTTGTTTCTAATTGAATAAGTGGTTTTGCTTCTATGTTGGTCTACTTGTTTCTGGTCGAATCATTGGTTTTGTTTTTGTGCTGACAGCACTTGTTTTGGTCGAATCATGGATTTGTTTTTGTGTTGGTAGTACTCATTTTTGGTCGAACAAGTGATTTGCTTTTGTAATGACATGCTTTTGTTATGACAATAACTAATTTTAGTCAAAATAAGGTTTTCTTTTTTGTGTTAACAGAAATTAGGTTTGGTCTTGACAGCAAATTGCTTTTGTGTTGGTAGCAAAATACTGTGGTCGTGACAGTAATTGGTTTGTCGTAGCAGTAATTGACTTTGATTTCGACAGTAATTCTATGTGGTTTTGAGAGTAATTTCTTTTGTCTTGATAGTAATTGGATTTGATTTTGACAGTAACTTCTTTCGATTTTGGCCGTCATTGTTTTCAATTTTAACAGTAATTTTTTTTGAAATTGACAGTAATGGTCGTTGGTTTTAAATGGAAATTTGTTTTTGGATTTTACAGTTATTTCCTTGAGTTTTGATAATAAATCTACCTTGTCTCAACAATGTTTTTGACCACCTTGGTAGTAATTTCTACCTTGTTTTGATAGTTTTCAACCACAGCGTGAGAGTAATTATCTTGCCTTAGCAGCTATCTTCCTTGCATGCATGGTATTTTTTCGGTTTTGGCTGTGATTTTTTTTTGTCAATGCCTGTCTAGAGTGTGTCCATTGTTTGTCCACTGGCATGCAAAGGTCGTTCTATCTTAGAAACCTTTGATCGAAAATCTAGTCATGTCATCTTGTTCATTTAGTGGTCTGCTTTGAGATTTTGTGATTTGATTTTCCATCCAAGTTCTAGATCTTACTTCACACTTTTGGAGAGATCGCTTCTTTGATTTTGACCCTAAAAACAGCACATGCATGCACCTCATAAGCATATATATATATATATATATATATATACACCCACACACACACATGACTATTATTCTAAGCTAATTTCTGATTGATGGATTGATAAGCATTATTTTATTTCATATAGAGTTCAATCAACCCCAGCTCGAGGAGCAGTCGGCCGAAGATGTTACGGGAGATCCTATCGTCGAAGGCCAAGGTAAGTCATGGCTCCTTGATCATGTTGTGCCTATAATTTAAAGTCAAAATTATCTAGTTTAATGTTCCAAATATATGCATGGTTACTTTAGTGTTGAAGGATTATAAAAAGTTATTTACGTAAACCGCTAAATTGCAATGAAATTAAATTAGTTACACCCAACTTGTTGATTACCATCCTTGATATCGAAGATGCCATTATTCATTGTCGCCATAGGATGAAATGAATAAGCATAAACCAGAGAGCCATGGATTGTGATATTGTGAATTAGTCGATCTGGAAAGATTGAAATATTGACAAAAAGGATTGTGAGAATTGTTGTATTGATGAAGCCGACATCATCAGGGGACAAATGTCTAGTGAGTGCTTGGCCACCAAGTTTGAAGGGCTGTTCTTTTATTTAAACATTAAGGACCTACTTAGATGTGCTACACTTTCAGTAACATCAATAACGTGCTAACCACAAGTCTGGTATGGGACGGGCATGACCACTTAACACTGTTGAGTCGTAAAGTTATTTTTCCTGGCGGACATTTTTAACCCTTCCAAGAACCCATACTAGGTCTGGGTAAAGACTGATCAAACACTTAGTATTAGGTAAGGGTCACTTATGCACGACTGATACCAATCTTTCCAAGAACCCATACTAGGTTTGGGTAAAACTTGATGGAGCACTTAGTTTTGGGTAAGGGCTGGCATAGAACTTTAAACTCTATGATGATATTAGGAGTAGGCCTGGAAATGAGCCGAGCTCGAGCGAGCCCAGGTAGGCTCGGCTCGGGCTCGGCTCGCAATGTTAACGAGCTTTAGAACTAGGCTCGGGCTCGACTCGATAGAGCTCGATAAAGCTCGATAGAAGCTCAATAGAACTCAAGCAATTCGGAGGGTTAGTCCTCACGCAGTCTCTGGCCGTGCTCCGCCGCACCACCTCACGGCGGTCAAATCCTCACCAACCTCACACGATCTCCAACCGCACTCCGTCGCGCCACCTCACGCGGGCTCCGCTGTGCCACCTCATGCCACCTCTGCCACGCAGATCCGCCGCACCTCACATGGCCTCTGCCGCGCCACCACACGTGACCTTCGCTGCGTCGCTCTGCCGCACCGCCTCACATGACCTCTGCTGCGTAGCTCCGCCCCGCTTCACATGGCCTCCGCCGTGCTGCCTCACGCGACATCCGCCGCTCCGCTCCATCGTGTAGCTCCGCCGCACCTCACGTGGCCTTCGCGAGTACAAGACCTTCGCCGCCTCATGCGAGACCATGAGCCCTCGATGGCTGATGGATGTGGCCGTTGCGCCATGTCCTGTGACCGTGAGGTGTGACTTTGTGAGGGCGTGAGGCCTGTGGGCCGTGAGGCCGTGACCTCATGCCGTGAGTCTGTGTGGGCACGGTCCAATGGCCCATTAATTTGAGTTTTAACGAGCCGAGCTCGAGCTAGCTTGGGAAGACTTGGGCTCGGCTCAAATTTTCACTCGAGCTTCACTTCAGGCTCGAGCTCGGCTCGTTAAAGGCTCGAGCCGTTCTCGAACCGAGCCATTCTTCGAACCAATCCTGAATAGCTCGCGAGCTTCGATCTTTTTGTCCAGCCCTAATTAGAAGTACCCAGGCCAGGACTCCTCTTATTATGCAAAATAGTGATCCTCTTATTATGCAAAATAGTGATTACTATGAGATAGAGCAAAAGGCGTGTGATCCCCAACTTAGTCGCATGCTGAATTGTGGTATGTATACGTGCTAACAGTAATAAGTTCGAGTCTTGTAGGTAAAGTTGCACCCTTTTGCAGAGATTAAAAACGTATTTGGATACTTCGTACCCCTGGGTTATTGGGTTCTGTTACGGTGGTTTATACTATGTCGTATGGCACTTGTAGAATTTTCATTACAGTCTGGTTTTACTAAATTAAATGCTTGCCCAGTTATTTCTTTTGAATACTTTTTTGTGCTTCTTCATCTATTATGTTTAACTGTTTAACAACATATTGAACTTGAGCACTTTCTTGAGTCACTAGCATGGAAAATAATACTGTAATTAGTTACTCCATGACTTGCTAAGTACTCTATATTTACTCTTGCCTCATTTGCACATCAACTGAAGAAGAATATGAAGACCTGGAGTTGTTTGAGAGTAAACCAGTGATTTTCGAAGATCTTGACTTGGACGGAAATTTCTGAGGGCCCCGCACCGTAGTTCAGGCAGTTGTGGACGGGTTTCATCATGCTGTGCATTTTGGGAAAAACTAAACTTGTATGTTGGTCTTGTCGACTTGTTTATGTAAGTACGACGTTAATGTTAGTACATGTAAACTGTTACTATTTTTGTAAATTAAAGTATGTATTGTGAGTTGGTTGTGGTATACAATTATGTCACTACTATATCCTGGGAAGTTGCAACGGGGCATCTTGTGTACAGCAGGTCAGAGTGTTGTACGGGGTGCCCCACAATCACCGGCTAGATCCGATCATCGGAATGTTGTCACCATCGTTGAATGCCACAGCCGACATTGTCAATTTGTGCCATGGCATTGTTAGTGTGTGTTCACATCTTGCTAGAGTGCACCCCAGCGCGTCTTGCATTGTCAAGACAATGTCATTCAATGTCCAAGTAATTCTAGTTCATTCTCCAGCTATGTTAGACTATATGAAACTATGTTAAGACAATGTTAGACATTGTCAGTCTGTGTCTAATTCTTGTCAGCCATTGACATTCTCTTTGCATAGCTGCATACGTGCACACAATCCAAAACCAACTTGTCCACTAAGTCCATAACCAGATTTTGTAAGTTTCATTCAATAGGCTAGTTGCGAAATCCCCTCGTCTGAAGCATGTTTTGTCTATGTCGATCAAGACGATCATTGTCTGTCAATGTTCTTGCGGCACCAAGTCCATGTACAATTTGGGTATCGACTTCACCTTTGCCTTCCGACCATCCAGCAATAACTCTTAGCAACACTTCAAGTCATCCACAACCTCAGATTGTAAGTTGGCCATAAAGAGCATAACTTAGTAAATACGGGTCGTGTCCAATGTCACTTTTATTGACCCAGACCCAAGTCTGACCTAATTATCTACCAACCCCATGTCAAGTCCATCCAGCACCTTTGATATGATCTTATCATCTAAATCTCTCTCTTACTCCAGCATTCGACCCGTGTGTCTCATCAAGCATACATGCATACATATTATGTCACCCTAGCCTTAGAGACCAATATAACTCTAATTACAATCAGAAGTAGCTAATGAGAAAAAAAGAACTTGTTTAACAATACTTAGCCTTAGAGATCCATATAGCCAAGTATTATGTCATCCTAGCCAGTAGAATATTGCTCAAAACCTGGAATATGAATAGATACTCTTTACAAATATTTCTTGGTTGTAGAAAATTGAACGTCCTTGACTTCAGTGATTTGAATGGTGGAATGACACTGTATAGTGCACGGGTATGTAATATATTTCTTGTCATGGACATATAAGGATTAGAATCTTGTGTTATGCTTCTAGTGGCATGAATTTCGTAGTGTCCACGAGTCTTGCATGGGACGGGCCTGGACCGGTAGTATGTGAAACATACATGAACCCCATGTATGGTTGGGTCCCTTTTTCACGTACTTACTTATGTACACTCTCTTAGGATTATTGCTCCACGCACCACACTCTCTTAGGAGTATTGCTCCACATCTCTGCAGAGTTAAAAACATTTTTGAATACTTCGTGCTCTTGGGCGTTTAGAAGTCGGCTTGTGGTGGGTTAAACCCACATCATTCTGATGCAATTAGTGTTTATAATTTAAAATTGGATGGTTAAGGTGTAACCAATCATAGAAAACTAAAATGTTGATAGTTAGGTTTCATGCATCTATTTCAACTACTGTTACATTTACTTATGAATACATGCAAGTTATTATGAAAAAATAAACTTACCTTCTGTTCCTTAGATGTACCTTGTCATGTGCATGTTAAATATATGAAATGCTAGTTACCGGTGATTTTTTGAGTATGTTATACTCACCCTTACTTAACAACTGAATCAAGATTAGGAGAAGTTAGAACTTTTGGAGATAAGTGACTACTTGGAGTCTAGATGGTTACTAGCCGCACTCAAACTACCAACTGTGGAAGGGCCATAGAATTCCGCTGCAATTCTATTGTTTAAACTTATCTTTTATGAACTCTATGTAATTGGTCGCGTTGGCCTTATGTATTTTGCTATGACACTTGTCTTAGCAGCCCTATGTTGTACCTCTTAGTTAAATGTGAGTTACTTTATGGAAACATGTTTGTGATATCCAATCATATAAGTGCGTGTGGCTATACCCTGGGCAGCCGAAGTATATGTACGCACAAGATCCCTGTAGGGTTCCCACATCACCATTTCTTAATAAGCATTGCACACACACACACACACGCACACACTCATTGCATACAAAGAACAGTAGCAACACATACACACAATTCCTCAGCCCATCCCTCTCTTTGCCGGCCGCATGTTCATGACGCTATGAAAATTGTTTGAACAGAAATGTTTCTATGGTTGAGAGGGTAGGATTAGGAGGAAATTTTTTGGATTTTTTGTTGTGGAAAGAGGTCCGATGGAGAGCACAGAGTATATCGAAAAGCTTTACTGACCAATTTTCGGATGGAATGATGGGTGCCATGGTCTCCTTCATGTATTTTCTGCAATAGGTCCAGACCTTGATTGCAGGTTACACACTTCATGAGAATTCCAGTAGTGCCTCTCCCGTATAGTTGGTCATCAACCAACTTGTACATTCTTGACTTGCGATCGAGGCAATGAGCCTCATTTTCATCCTCTTGAACATAAGTACCTTGAATGTACTCCTTGATCGGGTCCATTCAAGTTTGTTCTTGGTCGATGGCAGCAATTTCTTCTCAGCCAAAAATGGAGGGGGTGCTTAAGCGCTCGAAAAATACGCTTTGAGGGATCTTCTCACCCCCCCTAATGCTAGCCAAGCAGGTGAGCACATCGACCACTTTGTTGTCGCGGTGTGGGATATGCAACACCTCAAAACCAAAGAAGTATTTTTGAATTTTCTAACTTCAGTCACGTAGGCCTTCATCTTTGAATTTGAGCATTCGTAGTGCTTGCTTATTTGGTTAGTGATGAGGTTGGAATCCGCTTTAGCTAGCAATTGGAGAACTTCTAAAGCTCGAGCCGCTTGTAGGCCGAACAGGGGAGCTTCGTATTCTGTGACATTTGTAGTCACTGGAAAATCTAACATTTTGGCATAATAGAATTGACCTCCCTCAAAGCTAGTTAGCAGACAATTAGCACCTGTGCCCGTCAGACAGTAGGTGCTGTCAAAAAACAGTGTCCAAGTCCTCTATGTGGGGGCGTCATCAGCGTTCTATGGGGTGGTCTATTCTGCTACAAAGTATGCTAGGACCTGTGATTTGATTGGCACCCGGCAAACAAATCAGAACTCGATATCTCCTTTCTCAATGACCCATTTTGTAAAACTTCCAGTTGCTTCTTTGTTGCGAAGGACCAGCCCCAATGGGTACTAGGATGGCACCGTGATGGGGTGGGCTTGGAAAAATTGCCTCCGCTTGCGCGATGCCATTAAGAGCGCATATAGGAGCTTTTGCACCTCTGGGTTGTGTTGCTTTGGGTCAAGAAGTATCTTGTTGACAAAGTACACATACCATTGTTTTCCATCTCAATCAACCATGAGCATTGTGCTCATGACTAATAGGTACAACAACAAAGGTTCGCTTTGAACGGGGCTACCCAACATGGGTGGCTTTGTCAAGTAACCCTTGAGCTCCTTGAACGCCTCCTTCGCTCCAGTGGTCCACTCAAAGTGGTCACTTTTGTGGAACACAGAGAAAAAGGGGAGCCCTTTGTCTCCCAGTTTGCTGATGAACCCATTGAGGGCCACTATACGACCAGTGAGACGTTGAACTTCCCACGCCGAAGTTGGCGATCGCATTGAAACCGAGAGGTTACAACCAAGTTGATGTCCAAGTGTTTTGGTCATTGCTCGTTGATAGGTTGCACCAGCGTTCTTCAATCCTTATGTAGCAGTAGGTGCCTACTGGAGTGATGAATGACTTTTTCTTCTATTCTTAGAGCGCCATGCTAACTTGATGGTAACCTGAATAAGCATCTAGGAAACTCATCAATTCACAGCTAGCGGTCAAGTCAACTAGCTAGTTTATCTTGGGCAACGGGAAATCGTTCTTAGGGCAGGTGCTGTTGAGATCTGTAAAGTGTATGCACATGTGCCATTTCACATTGAAATTTTTCACGAGCACGAAATTAGCTAGTCAATATGGGTGCTCAAATTATCGAATTATTCTCGCACAAAGCAGTTTGTCGAGCTGAGCGCGAATTGCTTCCTAGCGATCTGGAGCAAAGTGGTGAAGCTTCTACTTAATCGGGCGCAAGCTCTTTGTTACGAATAATCTATGCTCAACCACTTCTCGCGGTATGCCCGTCATGTCCGATGGGCTCCAAGCAAAGACATCAGAATTCTCTTCGAGGAATTCTGTTAGTGCTTGAACCTCCTCTACTAGGAGATCATGATCCAGGAGGATCTTCAGTTTGAGTCGCGCACGGCTTCGCGACCTTAACCGTGTTCGGAAAGATTTTGCGACCATGGATTGGATCGCGACCATGAAAAGGAATTCGTCCTTTGATCGGAATTGTAATCTGATCCAAATATATATAACTAAGCTTATCTGTTTAGGGTTAGTTAGTTATGTGAGTCTAATACATTTAGGTTATTAAGTCTGATACGTATTGTGGGACCCTCATTTGAGGAATCCGGTGGCAACCGCCCAGGTGGGTTGCACTTAGAAAGGTACATCGCAAGCTCACAATAATATGATTTACTTTAAACAGTAAAGCAGATAGTTAAAACAAGTACAAGGTCACGAGGACCAATATTACAATATCATAATGTCAAGGGTGGCACTAATTAAAGTTGATACAAAAGTAGTGAGTTTTTCAAAATCAAGAATTGGTATCAAGGTACCGAACATAGAAAACAACACAAAAAGCAACAACAAAAGTCTTCACTTTCTTTTGCAGCGGTTCGGCTTGGGCCTTCACCACATCGGACTCAACTTGGCGCATGACCTTCCTAGAAGCTCGAATCATCTGAAAAGGTTCCTTTCTCTTCTTGGTGCTCAAGGCCAAAGGAATCGGGATCCACGGATCCTTTCTTCTGAATTTGTCTGTAAAGGCAAGGGTGAGCATGTTTTTACACAATGCTCAGCAAGTCTCGTTATGAGAATGTAGGTATATAGATGAGGGGTTCTCAAGGAATGAGGTCTTTCTTTTATATGTAATAATAGAATAGGTTTCCACTCTAAAGTTATAAAGAAAAACTTTTAGTTTCAAAAGAAATACTTTGAAATCTTAAGTTATACTTTAGAAATTGTTATGTGTGATGGTCTCCCATGAGTCATCACTTTTATCAACCCACATTATGAAAACATTCCAAATATTACTTATGCTGAACCACATGGATAAATCCACCGCGAACATACTCCAAGACCTGGGAGTACAGAGTATCTGATACTTCTTTTACACTTTGCAAAGGTGTACCTCTTTTTAAATCCACTTCTTCACTCGACTTTCAAGTCGGGCCAACTCCATGCGACTTATACGCATGTGACAAGGCCGAGCTCACACAACGCTTTTACAATCGAGTATTAACTGTATCCCCGCCCAATAAATAGATAGTTAAGTCTCAAGTACCGTTGTGGGTCCTCCCCACTGCCTTACTTCCTAGCCTTGGTCTATATTCCCGCAAGACACATAGCCTATGGATGCAGCCGCACACGAATCAAATCCAGGCGTAGGGCGACTTCCTTCTATCCACCATTTTCTCTCATTATTTTTCTGAACTCACATCACTCATAGCCAAACTGCGGCCCACCAGTTTCCACGTGAGAAACCGGACCGACAAACCATGCAGGGAACTGTTAATACCAAAAAACTACTAAGTTGTGCCTGTCCCATACCAGGCAAGTGGTTAGTACATTTTTCATGTCGCATAGAGGCACAAAACAAGGTTTTTGTCCTTATCAATTAATAGTGAGGAGACATTCACATACCCAATGCGCACACAGCAGCCGACCAATCAAACCATCCTCACTATCAATTCTAATTCACATTTCTTTCACAAAAAGGGGTTTTCAAATATGTTTATCATATAATTGATCATTCAACACTCAACACATGTATTTAAGTATAAGCACAATCTAAGCATAATCTCCTAGGGTGACAAGGGTTGCACAGGATATACAAACAAAGAAGGCTTTCAAGAGATTAGGTTATATCTACTCATTTTCTTCCAACATAGTGTTTGAAAATAAAGCATGCATATACTTAAAACAGGAATTAACCTAGTTTGTTTTTAAAATATTGGGAGAGACATGGTCAAGGGGGTGAGACTTGCCTTGCAAAGTTAGGTCTACGAAGTCTACTGGGTCTTCAAAAGTTCCTTCCAAACCTTCCGCTCCTGGTTCTGAATTGCACGAGAGAGCACACGACACATACAAAGCACACGCATTCAGAAATTACTCAAAGTAGGTAAAATATACATAAAATATAGACATGTATGCAAGATAGATGATTTAGTAGAAGGTAGAACAGTGGGGGAGAAGATATTAAGGTCTGGGACAAGGGTGGGGCTTAGATGTGATGAGTGTCCAAGGGTCGACATTCGGATCAAGGTTGGACATGTCTTTAGGTAGGTTTTCTCGAAATGTTGCAGTAGAAGAAAGTGTAGAACATGGCTCCAAATGTTTAGTGGACAAAGTGGCATTTCAATTTCTCAACCAGAAGGGGTTAAACAGGGCCAATGCCAGTGCCTGACATGCACTGACACTGAGCTGACAATGCCAAAAACTAGGGCAAAGCAGTGGATTTGATTCTGGGCTTCAATTGTTTTGCAAACTATGTTTGGGAGGAGGCGTGGGTGCCAGGAATACGATGGTGGTGGTTTCAGAGGTTGAGATGGCCGGATGGTGATGAACGCGTCGAAGAATTGCGGTGGCAACACATCACAGACATGGTTCTGGACAGAGATTTGGCACGGACATAACTTCCAATCTGGGCAGATCTGGGTGTCGGGCTAGTGGAAAGAAATGCTCAGAAGGTTGAGGCCAAGCTAAGGGGCAAGGTGGTGTCGGCTGAAGTGGCTGGAGACGAAATCCGGTGGCCGGCACTGGAGAAGACGACTCTGAAATTGGGGGTTTTTGACACAGGGCATTTGAACTTGATTCCTTGCTAGGAGAGTGAAAGGGGGTAGCGAGGAAGCTAATGGCTTAGTCAATTTGGCCGGGAGATAACTGTTCGCGGTCGCGGCCATTCGCGAATCACTTTTACCTTGTCCGGGTCGATTTGCAACGTACCGTTGACGACCATGAATCCGAGGTAAAGTAGAGTTTGTTGGCCGAACTCGCACTTCTTACGGTTGAGGCGAAGTCGATGTTGCCGAAGCTGTTCGAACACCTTTTCGACATGAATGAGGTGCTCATCCCACGAACGACTATAAACCAATATGTCGTCGAGGTACACGATCACAAAGTCGTCGATGAACTATCTCAATACTTCATTCATAAGATGCATGAAATTTGCCGGGGCGTTGTAGAGAACAAACAGCATGACCAGCCATTCAAACAGACCTTGTCGTGTTTTGAACGCGGTCTTCCATGTATCCTCCTCTCGGATGCTGACTTGATGATATCCTGACTTAAGATCCAATTTGGAGAAGACAACAGCATGCTTCAATTGGTCTAGCAGGTCATCAATACGAGGAAGGGGGTACTGGTTCTTGATGGTGATCTTGTTCAGTGCTCGAAAGTCGATGCACATACGACAAGTCCCATCTTTCTTTGGTACTAACACCACAGGAGATCCACAAGGTGAACTACTCGGTTGAATGACACCATTGTTCAGCAACTCACCAAGTTGTCTCTTGATCTCTTCATTCTCCAATACTGAGTTGCGATACATTCTCAGATTGGGCAGTGTCGCATCGGACACAAGCTGAATTTCGTGCTCGACTGGACGTTTCGGTGGACGACCCTGGGTAGTCTCGAACAGATCACTGTATTTCTCCAGCAGTCCCGACAAACGACCAGAATCCTCTCGGCATGCCAACGACAATGCTGGTCGAGTACCCTCACTTGACCAATGGGTCGAATCATGACAAGCACATACTTGTGACATGCATTAACAATTCGTTTGGCTTGATTTGCTGTAATCAAGTTCGAAGTGTTGACGTGGATGTCTCTACTGATCACGAACTTAACTCCATCTTTGGTGAGGTCGTACTCTTGCGCTCGCTGATGGAAGTGAGTGTCTCGATCATACAGATACAGACTCCCAAAGATCACCTGACAGATATCTATAGGGACAACATCGCATTGCACCTCATCGATATATCGTGTAGAGATCGCAAACTTCAGCACACACTGACTCATAATTTGTTGGTTCACGTCGGATGTAAACCAACCCAGCGGATATGGTCGCGGGTGTGTGGTTGTCTTCAAACCAAGTCACCGAACCAGTCCAGCGGAGACCAGATTCTTCTGACTTCCTGGATCGAATATCGCTGCGACCACTTCGTGCTTCACCTGGATGTTGATGGTGAACAAGTCCTCCGTTGGGTGATGGTCGTTTGGTGGATCGGAACCCTTCTCCTTCGGCATTGCCATCAGAGACAAGGTCGTATCCGCCTCATTAACCGAATTCACTCGGACAACTTCTTCGTCTGGTGAAGTCGCAGTAGCCGTGGCTGTTCTTTTGCCTGGTCTGTTTTTCTTTGGTCAAAGTTCAGGATGAAGCTTATAGCATTTGTCCTTGGTATGTCCCACGACTTGACAATGTTCGCAAAAGGCACCCGTGCCCGATTTTGAAGCGTTCTTCTTCGGACTCGGCTTTTTCTTTGACGAGGTCGCATTTTCCTTCGTGCTTTTGTCGCTGCGGGATTTGTTCTTCTTCTCGATCGCCATAGCAGTTGTGCTCACAGTCGCAATGTCTTGGACGCCGAACAGACTTAGCTCAATACTGATCGATTTCTGAAGTCCAGATGTGTACTTCCGAAATACCTGAGGGTCGGATAGTGAGATGCCAATGACCATTGCTTGTCGCCGAAACTCTGTCGTATAGTCTTGGACGGTCTGGTCGCGCCGTTGGTACAATATGTGCCAACGCTCCCATCTCTCCTCAAGGTAACCCATCGGATAGAATTCTTGCTGCAGAAGTCGTTTGAATTGACCCCACGCAAGGTCATCAGCTTCACCACTGGCGACAAGGGCCTTCCACCATGTCTTGGCGTGGTCCTTCATCTTCAAAGGTGCAAATTTGACCTTTTGAGCGCTACTGAACCCTTTAAGGTCAAAGTAGGTCTCAAGCTGGTCGATCCAAGAATCCAGTTTCTCGGCATCGATCACCCCATCATATATGGGTTTATCAATCTTAGCGTCGACCTTAAAAGATCCGACAGCTAAGGAGGTGTTGGCGAGGTCGTCGGTCTTGTGGTCGCCTTCGTCTTCGTCTTCATCTTCCCTGCGTAAGTGTTCACCAGTTTTCACACCCATAACCTTCCCTACTTCAGGAGGTACAATCATGGCCTGCTGCTTAATCCAAGCAAGCACGGTTTCCATGCCGGTAGAGAGCTTAGCCACTTGTTCGGCTAGGTTAGTTTGAACGGAGGTATCATCAGACATTGTAGGAGACGCGGCTGTAGGAACCGTCAACTGATCGCCTGGAGTTTCGCCGGAAGTTTTGTAACCCTGGCGAGTCTTTGCCATCCACAAGATAGGAAAGTTGTTCTGATACCAACTTGATCCGTTTGAGACTTAGCCTTGGTTTTCGCACTAGGCTCGCCCAGATTCTAATATGCGGAATAACGGGATCTTACTCGAAAATACCAAAACCCAAAGTAATTGCACAACTCTTTGTTTCAAAGAGGGATTACACGTCGAACGTTAGGCACACTTGCCTACGTCGAAGGAATTATAAGTGTCTAAAACTCAAATAAGTTCTATGACTCTTTGATGTTCTAAACTAGACCTATTACAAGGTATTTATAGTCCAATCGTATGAGTACGTATCAGACTTAGTAACCTAAACGTTTTAGACTCATATAACTAACTAACTAACTAATCCTAAACAGATAAACTTAGTTATATATATTCGGATCGGATTACAATTCCGAACAGATAACAAATTCCTTTTCATGGTCGCAAAACCTTTCCGAACACGGTTAACGTCGCGAAGCCGTATGCAATCAGGACTTGGTCGTAAATCCGTATGCGATCAGGACTTGGTCACAAATCCGTATGCGATCAGGACTTGAAGATCCTCCCGGATCATTGTATTTAATCACCTGATTAAACTGTTGCAGATACGACATCCACTTTATGTGCTGAGCTTGCTGTAGCTTGGACTGAGTTTGCAAATATTGCAACTGTTGATGGTTGGTGTGGACAATAGTCTCTTTACCCAAGAGATAACACCGCCAATGTTTCACGGCCTGATGCAGTGTGCACAACTCCTTATCGTACTTCGGGTAGTGTTTTGAGCTCCCTGGAATAACTCGGAGTGATATGCCACTAGTCGACCTTCTTGCATGAGAACTGCGCCCATGGCATAACCTGAGGCGTCAGTTTCTAGTTCGAATGGTTTCTGTAGATTCAGCAAATCTAACACAGGCGCCTCGCTGAACTTCCTTTTCAGCAAGAGAAACGTGTCCTCATGTTTCCCTGTCCACTCAAACTTCTGATCGATCCTGGTTAATGCATGCAATGGAGAAGCTACAATCGAGAAGTATCGTATGAACTTCCAAAGGTATTAGCATGCTCCTACAAAACTACACATGTCCGTAACTGTTCGTGGTCGCGGCCACTCGTGAATCACTTTTACCTTATCCGGGTCGATTTGCAACGTACCGTTGCTGACCATGAATCTTAAGTAAAGTAGAGTTTGTTGGCCGAGCTCACACTTCTTACGGTTGAGGCGAAGTCGACGTTGCCAAAGATGTTCAAAAACCTTTTCGACATGAATGAGGTGCTCATCCCATGAACGACTATAAACTAGTATGTCGTCGAGATAAACGATCACAAAGTCATCTATGAATTGTCTCAATATGTCATTCATAAGACGCATAAAAGTTGCCGGGGCGTTGCAGAGATCAAACGACATGACCAGCCATTTGAACAGACCTTGTCGTGTTTTGAACGCAGTCTTCCACGTATCCTCCTCTCGGATGCTGACCTGATGATATCCTGACTTAAGATCCAATTTTGAGAAGACAACAGCATGCTTCAATTAGTCTAGCAAGTCGTTAATACGAGAGAGCAGGTACCGGTTCTTGATGGTGATCTTATTCAGTGCTCGGTAGTCGATACACATACGCCAAGTCCCATCTTTCTTTGGCACTAACACCACAGGAGATCCACAAGGTGAACTACTTGGTTGAATGACACTATCGTTCAGCAACTCACCAAGTTGTTTCTTGATCTCTTCATTCTCCAATACTGAGTTGCAATACATACTCAGATTGGGCAGTGTCACATCGGACACAGGCTGAATTTCATGCTCAACTGGACATTTCGGCGGACGACCCTGGGTACTCTTGAACAGATCACTGTATTTCTCCAGCAATCCCGACAAACGACCAGAATCCACTCGGCACGCCAACGACAACGCTGGTCGAGTACCCTCACCTTGACCAATGGGTCGAATCATGACAAGCACGTACTTGTGACATGCATTGACAATTCATTTGGCTTGATTTGCGGTAATCAAATTTGAAGTGTTGATGTGGATGTCTCTACTAATCACGAACTTAACTCCGTCTTTGGTGAGGTCATACTCTTGCGCACGCCGATGGAAGTGAGCGTCTCGATCATACAGATATGGACTCCCAAAGATCACCTGACAGATATCGATAGGGACAACATCGCATTGCACCTCATCGATATACCGTGCAGAGATTACAAATTTCAACACACACTGACTCGTAATCTGTTGGTTCACGTCGGATGTAAATCAACCCAGCGGATATGGTTGCAGGTGTGTGGTTGTCTTCAAACCAAGTCGCTGAACCACTCCAGCGGAGACCAGATTCTTCTGACTTACGGGATCGACTATCGCTGCGACCACTTCGTGCTTCACCTGGATGTTGATGGTGAACAAGTCCTCTGTTGGGTGATGGTCGTTCGGTGGATCCGAACCCTTCTCCTTCGGTGGATCAGAGACAAGGTCGTATCCACCTCATCAACCGAATTCACTCGGACAACTTCTTTGTCGGGTGAAGTCGCAGTAGTCGTGGCTGTTCTTTTCCCTGGTCTATTTTTCTTTGGTCGAAGTTCAGGATGAAGCTTGTAGCATTTATCTTTAGTGTGTCCCGCGACTTGACAATGGTCGCAAAAAGTACCAGTGCCCAGCTTCGAAGCGTTTTTCTTCGGACTCGGTTTTCTTTTTGTCGAGGTCGCACTGTCCTTCGTGCCTTTGTCACTGCGGGATTTGTTCTTCTTCTCGATCGCTATAGCAGTTGTGCTCGCGGTCGCGATGTCTTGGACGCCGAACAGACTTAGCTCAGTACGGATCAATTTTTGAAGTCTATATGTGTATTTCTGAAATACCTGAGGATCAGACAGTGAGATGCCGATGACCATTCCTGGACAGTCTAATCGCGCTGTTGGTACAATCTGTGCCAATGTTCCCATCTCTCCTCAAGGTAACCCATTAGATAGAATTCTTGTCGCAGGAGTCGCTTGAACTAACCCCACGCAAGGTCGTCAGCTTCACCGCTGGCAACAAGGGCCTTCCACCATGTCTTGGCGTGGTCCTTCATCTTCAAAGGTGCAAATTTGACTTTTTGAGCGCTATTGAACCCTTTTAGGTCAAAGTAGGTCTCAAGCTGATCGTTCCATGAATCTAAGTTCTCGGCATCGATCTCCCAATCATATATGGGTATTTCAATCTTAGCATCGACCTTGAAAGATCCGACAGCTAAGGAGGTGTTGGCGAGGTCGTCGGTCTTATGGTCGCCTTCATCTTCGCCTGCCCCGCGCAAGTCTTCACCAATCTTCACACCCATAACCTTCCTTACTTCAGGAGGTACAATCATGGCCTGCTGCTTAATCCAAGCAAGCACTGTTTCCATGTCGGTGGAGAGCTTAGCCACTTGTTCGGCTAGATTAGCTTGAACGGAGGTATCGTCAGACATTGTCGGAGACACGACTGTAGGAACCGTCAATTGATTGCCTGAAGTTTCGCTGGAGGTTTTGTAACCCTGGTGAGTCCACCATCCACAGGATAGGAAAGTTGCTCTGATACCAACTTGATCCGTTTGAGACTTAGCCTCGGTTTTCGCACTAGGCTCACCAGATGCTAATATGCGGAATAACGGGACCTTACTCGAAAATACTGAAACCCAAAGATTGATCGAAAACACAGCTCAAAGTAATTGCACAACTCTTTATTTCAAAGAGGGCTTTACATATCGAACATTAGGTCACACTCGCCTACGTCGAGGGAACTATGTGTCTAAGACTTCAATCTAAACTCGATGATTTAAACTAGACCTATTACAAGGTATTTATAGTCCAATCGTATGAGTACGTACCAGACTCAGTAACCTAAACCATATTAGACTCATATAACTAACTAACCCTAAACAGAGAAGCTTAGTTATATCTATTCGGATCGGATTACAATTCCGAACAGAGAACGAATTCCTTTTTAAGGTTGTGAATAAATCCATGGTCGCAAAACCTTTCCGAACACGGTTATGATCGCGGAGTCTTATGCGATCAAGACTTAAAGATCCTCTCGGATCAATCCTTCACTGCATCTCCATATTTTTCTTGAACATTGTGATACTTTTAAAGTTAATGGAGTTTCATAGGATGCACTACTACTACGTCTCTTTCCTTTCTCTCTTTGAGATAAGGCAAGAGCATGGTTTTATACTCTACCGCCCTCTTCAATAGCAACGTGGGATGAACTCTCACGCATTTTTCTCAATAAATTTTCTCCTTATAAAACTGCATATTTTCGGAACCAGATTGTTTCTTTTACTCAATAGGGAGGAGAATCACTCTACGAAGCATGGGAGCGGTACAAGGAACTTTTGAGGTCATGCCGCACCATGGCCTAGAAAAGTGACTTGTAGTTCAAACATTTTATAACGCTTTGAATTTCACGACACAGATGACTGTTGACGCCATAGCTGGTGGTGCACTCATGAGCAAAATTGTTGATGAAGTGTACGATCTAATTGAAGGTATGACACAAAACTACATGCAATGGGGGAATTAACATGCTGCTTCAAGACTGATCCAACCGCAACACCAACTCACTCAACAACAGTCATACCAAGCACCAAGGCCATCGTTTCAACAACAACAGTAACAACAACAACCGTACTGGCCACCACATCAACGACAAAATCAACCCGAACAATCTAACATTGAGCGCATGCTAGAAGCTTTTCTAGCAAATCAAGAGAAGGAAAAGGTTGCACTGAACCAGAAGATCTGCTCCATCTCTACGCACGTTCGCATGCTCGAGACTCAATTCTTGAAAATGGCCAATCCTGCACCAATGATTTCTAATCCTCTTCCTTCTCAACCTATCAACCCTTGTGATTCTGAACATATTAATGTTATATCTTGTGTTGATACTGTTGATTTGAATGGTGCAGGAACATTCCAAAGAGAGGAGGTCCAACAGAACCAACAAAGATGCCTACCAAGGATTTGACGCCTACGACCGAACTTAAATACGATGATCCGCTTACACTGGCAAACGACCTCGGTAAGGATGAACAATCAAAAGAAATAGAATCAGGTAATAATGACGTAACACATGTTTCTAGACCAACTCCATCTTTTCCAAGTTGTTACCTCCAATCTAATTTTAATGACAAATCCCTTGATATCCTAAAAAAAATTGAATGTGGCTATACCTTTTGCTGATCTTGTCACTCAAATTCCTTCATATGGAAAATTCTTAAAAGAAATTCTTAAAAATAAAAGGGACTTGGACGATTTAGACAAAGCTCAAATTGATATATGTGAGGGTACAATTGCTTTTCACATGGGGAATGAGAAAATATTGTTTAAACTGCCTGAAATTACTAACTGCCCTATGTGTGAGGACACCACATGCATGATAGACCCTCTTGAGACTGTATTGCAGGGTAAACAAATTAGAGATGATGCTCTTGATGACAACACAGAGACGAACAATAAAAATGATGATCATGCTACTACAAACACATCATCATTGTCGAATGATTCTTAATGGTAAGAAATCATGACAATTCTTACATGAACAAGGTACCAAATCTCACATCCCTTCCTTCCTCGGTGAAATACATGATTCTTGATAGAGCTAAACATAATTCTATGCTTGTACATGCCAATATAATTGAATAATCATCAAGCACATTGATCAATACATTAACACTGCATCGCAAGGCATTAGAGTATTCTATTGATGATCTAATTGGTATTCAGCCTCCACACAGATTGAACCTAGCTATGATGAAAACTGAAAAATCTGAACTGCTAGACAATAGGCTTAGTTCTCCCACTGCACCAAACATTTAAAATCACTATTGGGAACCTCCATAAAGATCATGCTAGGCTCTATGTCGAGTGGGACATTAAACCAGCGCTTGTCGGGAGGCAACCCGATGATTTTTCTTTCTTTTATTTTTTTCTTTTCTTCTTTCTCTTTTTTTCTTTCTCTTCTTTTATTTCTCTTTTCAGGACCAACCAACTTCAGACTACAACATTTGGCTCCACATCACATCATCTTCCTTCATAAAAAAAAAATTGAAATCATGATGGACTGAAGCCTTACGCAATAGAAACAGTCTTCCTGTATGGTGCTGTACAGCTTCGGGCGCATGATGGTACCACTTCCAAGCTAAACATGCATCGCATCAAGTTATACAATGCGGGAGACCAGGTAAGTGCACTGAACTCGGTCGATTCTTTCAATTCTATATATTTTTGAACGACCGAGAATATTCCATCAAGCGGGATGTTAAACCAGAGCTAGTTGAGAGGCAACCCGGTATACTAACATGTAGCTCTCTCTTTTATGAATACAGCGGCGCAAGAATCACACAATTTTGATGCCATTTGACCAACCAAAACCAATTTTTCATAAACTAGGGTTGACTCTTTTGGAAAACCAAAAAACAAAAAATTTCCAAAACTGGCCGAATCGACCACAACCAGAGGCATGATGCTGGGCTTGGCTGGGTCAATTTTAAAAAAAACACAAAATTGTTCTTTTCAATCGAAAATACGACGATGAGCGGCACAACCAGTGCTAGTTATGGTTGATCGTTTTCACAAAAAACAATTTTTCCTTTTTAATCGAATCGAGCATGACCAATGGCACATCCCGCGCTAGTTTCAGTTTGGTCGATTTTAAAAAAAAACAAAATTTTCTTTATTAACCGAACCGAGCACGACCATGGTACGTCCCGTGTTGGTTTCAGTTTGGTCAATTTTCAAAAAAACAAATTTTCCTTTTTTCTACCAAAATGAGCACGACCTATTACACAACCAGTGCTGGGCTCAGCTTGACCATTTTAAAAAAAAATAAAACTTTTCTTTTTCAGCATAAATGAGCACGACCAGTGGCACACCCCGTGCCTTGGTCGTGCACGACCAGTGCTAGTGGTCGTGTTTTTGTCAGTGCGACCAACTGCTCGAAACCGGATTTCACCTGAATTGAGCACGATCCAGAGCACGCCCTATGCCTGAATCGAGCACGACCCGTGCCTGTGGTCGTGCCAGGCTCTATTTTCTCCCTATTTTCAGACAGAACTGCTGATTTTTGTTTTCCTTTGTGTTTTTCTTCTGCCACACCACCATAACTCTTTCCTACCACCCTATATAAGGCCACCCATCTTCTCCAAACAGCCAAATCACCATTGTTAAGCCTCAAAACTCCTCAAAACCTCCACAAACTTAGCCCTAGGTCTCCTCATCCAACTATCCAAATTCGATCCAACTGCGGATTCTGTCTCCTCGTGCCTCAACTCCCCCAGATCTAAAGTTTCTAGGGCAATGCAACGCCTCGATGCAACATCAAGAAGATCATGAAGCGCAACTGAGATTATAGGACTACGATGGATTCTAGGATGGATGACCTCACCGGCCGCGTAGATTGCCTCTACGACTACCTTTTACACGCAGGCCACATCCTCCCGAACGGCACATATCCAAGAGCACATGCACACAACAAGGACTATCTTCACACCCATGGCCTTCCTCCACAACCCTATCCTCCTCTGTCATTTTTCCACCAATCACCTCCACCAACCTCCGACAAGTGATCTTCAAGGTACGCAAGTGTTTCTTTTTATTTTCCTTTTTTTTTTGTTTCTTTTTGTTTTTCTTTTCAGGTTTTCACTTGCGACGCCTTGGACCGACTCATTGGAGCTATGTGGACCACAACATCTTCTTTCACCACGGCATCTTCCACAACATCTACCTTTAGACACCACAACCGCAAACGGTAATCTGTATCTCTCTCCATACATTGAGGACAATGTCTGATTTCACTTGGGGGGTTTTCACTTAACCGTTTGCTTAGTCTTCAGTGAATCATCATTCCACCATCTTGCCATCATCATAAAATGAAAATAAAAAAAAGATATATCACTTGGAACACATGGTTTTGAAGATGATCTTTATTCAATTAGATGACTATTCTATCACACACCTTTGCATATGATCTATTGAACTTGCTCTCTTAAAAATTTCAATTCCCTATGTTCAGTTTTATCTTAAACTCACTATTAAAGTTTGAACTTGTCTTTTAGATTATTATTGATTTCTTCCAAATTGAAAGTTTCTAATAAACTATTATCTAAAATTAACTCTCTTATGCCACTTTTTATGCTTAGATTGCTAGTTGTCCTTCTCTTTAAAAATTAAGAAAACGTGTAAGAGTAAAGTATAATTGACCAACTGGGGGAGGAGGTGGTGAATCGTCAACTAGCTGGGGAAGGGAAAGTATACGAGACATTGGGATTGCTTACAGGGGCTCGGGAAATCGACAAAGCTGTCTTTCTGTAAGTGCACTTAAGTAAGCATCTTCAGCTGTGTCTCCTCTAGCCACGACGGAATGATTTAGTTCAAAACATTCTAGAAGCGCACGAAAAAGTTGAAGAAGAAAATAAATAAAAGTGAATAAATAAAAACAGAAATAAAAATGTTTTAGTTTCTCTCTTAAAAGGGCAATCTAGCAAACTTTGTATATATTGTAGCATAACGAGTGTTTTCTTTAGCTATGATTTGTTCTAAATCCTATATGAAAGAAGTTGTCAAGATGATTTACTTGATTAAGCTCTCTCTTTTCTAAGGTTGAAATTTGATAATCTGAATATTTGCATTTGGAGAGTTTAAATTGCTTAGATCAATTGTCTCATATGCATAGATGTGATGTGAATTGCCGGAAGTTGTTTATTGAAAATCAGATTAACCAAGACATCCCAATTTTTGGAAAAATCATTCACATTCTTTGCTTGAGGACAAAAAAATGCTAGCTTGGGGAATTTGATAATTACTAAATTGGTAGTATATTTACCCTTAGTTTGGTATCAAAAATATGCAAAAATAAGCTAAAAACTCTTTTGATGCGACATTTTATGCGTAATTTTATATTATTTTTACAAATTGCTTTCACGACTGTGTTTTCCATGTTGCAGGGACCAAACCTACCAAATTTGAGAGAATTTTGACTTTGTTTGGGCTAAATTCGACAAGGAAAATCGAAACTGGACAGAAAAGGACCTCGTCGAATATTCCTTGGTCAAAAATCTCTGATCGAATATTCCTCGGGCAAAAACACACCTAGGCGAGAAGGAACTCTAATTGAACATGAAGACAGCTGCTATAACAAAGTCCTAATCGAACACGAACACTTAGTTGAAAAGAGTCCCGATCAATCACGACTACCGCTTGGTAGGTTATTTGTCCAAGTGGAGTGCAATCATGGGTGCGACACGTCTTTGTCTAGGAGCCCCCTTCTCTGTTCTCGCGCCGTTTGAAGCCAAACTTTGTTGCCTGCACATCAAGGAGTTATTTTTGGGCACATTTATCCATATATCATAAATAGAGAAACTTTTGGCTCAATTAGTATGCTTTTTAGGTAGGCATTAGATGGCTTTTAGAGGCTAAATGCTTTCTTAGGCTTTAGATGCCCTTACGGCTTAGTTTTTAAATAGTTTTCTTAGTAGAGCCCCCTTCTCTATTTTTCCTACTTTTGTAAGCTAGCAAGGATGGCAAACTCAATTCTCAAGCAATCAAGTAAGTTTTGATTTAATTCTTATTGTTATTTCTGTATTATTATGGCTTTTTGCAAGTAGATCCCTTCTAGGGTTAGGGATGACCTAATCCGGAAGGCATGATTCTTCGTCGATCTTGATCTCAAGTTTTGGAGTTATTTCCTGATGTTTTCTTCCTCTAAACCCTCTCATTTCGGCAATAGACATAACAATTGAGCCCTAACAAGAATTTAAGGGAGTTCTTGAGTCCTTAGCGCTTTGACGCGGGATCCTGAACAGGAGAGAAGCTCTCACCAAACGTAACAGTGGAAGCGATCCTCTGAACGTTGTAACAGCGACCGTATTGGTAACTTAATCTGTCTTGGAAAACATGGAAATTAACTTGCAATCCTCCGACCTTGGATAGAATTATGCCGGATGGTTATGGAACTCCCGAAACCCTACATTTTCATTCCTGCTTTATAAATCCTAGATTTCATACTTGCTAGTTACTACTTTAAACCCTAGATTGATAGTTTTAGTAGTATATTTAGTTGTAGACAAACAAATCCCCCAAGTCATTCAGACTTAATCAGTAATTCATTAACCTAAAAGACGAATACGCTTATTCCTCGTGGAATTCGACCCTCAAGTGCTCAACGTTCAACCGTCTGCTTACGGTTATTACACAATCACGCCGTTTTAGGTGCGATCATTGACCTCACGGTCTACTTCCTCGAAAGGAAGGGCATTTTTCTCCAGGTATCCAATGGTTGGGAGATCAAGATCTTCACCTTGCTCGAGTGGTACAGGAAAATCGCCCGAGCCCTTGTAGTACTACTTGAGTTTGTATTGCAAAACCCAACAGTCCTTGGTGTTGTGGGATGATGCCTGGTAAAATGTTTTTCCGCTCTCTCCTACCGTAGTGGGTTCGAGGACTTTGGGACACAGCCACAATTGCAGAGATAGATGAGGGGCGTTTGACCCATGTCCTCAACCACAGCCGTGGCGGCTAGGAGTTGGACCAGAGCGCTCAAAGCAACTTACAGCGAGCACTTCCCTGACGCTCTTTTTCTTGGAGCCCTCCTTGCGATCGTCCTTATTTTTAGAAGTTTAGGCTTCCCAGTTTCTTCTCTGCCATCACTGAAGTTTATTTCTTCCATCTGACAGCTTCATTACCCGCATCATGCTTTTCGATGATGCTGAAAAGCTCGCCCACAGTCATCGGTCGAGCCATAGTGAACTTGTGGGTAAGATGGTCATCTTGGATGCCGACAATGGCAGTATCAATGACACTGCTCTCCTCAATGTCTAGAAACGAGGCACGGACTTAGACAAGCTGCGAAGGAATTGACTTAAGAGACTCCTTGCTTTGGCACACATGGAACAATTCATTCACGTGTTTCTGGCACTGGTAGATGCCTTGGAAATTCACACAAAACCTCGTACAGCTGTTCCCATGAACTAATCGAGTCAGGTCGTACGTTGAAGATCCAAGATCTTGCAATGCCCTCCAACACTGTAGGCAACAAGTGAGCCATCTTGGTCTCATCTCGGCTAACTACGAGTACGACTGTCGTGTAGACTTGTAGAAATTCTTTGGGGTTAGTTTTCCCGTTATACCTTTTGGTAAGAGAAAGACGAAACCCTGGAGGCCAGCACACCTCTTGAAGGGGTGTAGGCAGCGCTCGATAGCCACCAAAAGTGCGGTGAGTAGCTCTATGGCCCTTTGATTGTGCTAAGGCTCGTGATTGCCGCTAGACCTAAGTTCCTCGACGATGATGCTGCAGGCTCCTCACATGAGTGTTCAGAGGATGGAACTGGAGTCCCAACCCTCGGAGCCTTTCGCTTGGCCACTGTCACAGCCTTGGGCAGGTAACTATAGTGACTTAGCAGGTGCTCGAGCAAGAGTTTAGATCTCCTGCTGCATTGTTTGAAAGGTGCCCATCATGTTCTGGACCATCTAGGCTAGCATCGCTTAATTGTGAGCCTTCTGCACCTCTAGCAGTGTAGCTCTAGAATCCTCTTCTTCGCCATATTCGCTTACTCTAGTCGAAGGACTAGGACGAGTTCTAGCAGTTTGAGAAGTGGTTCTCTTTAGCATCATCGACGAATCAGCATGTCAATTGTGTCCCCACAATTAGCACCAACTGTCAAGGGATTGCCTCGGCATGTAAATTTATTTGTTCAGTGGTGGAACACGCATGTGCTAATTAAGTCGATCGAGAGCAGTACAAGAGGGATGACACAAGAGATTTTTATAGGTTCAGGTAGAGCGATCCAACCTTACGTCCTAGGCTAATGTCCTAGTGCTCTGCAGAGGAGAAAAAGTAATCCAGGAGTACCGCGACTATACCATAAATATGTTACAGTGGTAGTTCAAGGAAAGGAAGTAGGTCCTTTACTGAGCGCTGACCAAAGGATTGCAAGGGTGCTGGAACAGACAAGATGTTCTCGAGCATTGGAAATATGATAATCTAACTTAAGAGTTTGATTTAGTGATCCTTTTTCCTTTGTAGTTCCCCCCCTCTCTACACCATCCTTCGTACTTAAAGTAGGTAACAACCAATTCATCCTCCTGAGAAATCAGGATATGGTGAGATCATTGTAAGGACATTCAAAACCGATTACAATTCGGGTGCTAAATCTAGAGATAGTTGTGGTAATTCTTATATGCGGAAAGATCGTGGGTTTAAAAACGGTTAACTTGGCTGACAAGTGGGTCCGTGGTGTTAGGGGTCAGCAACTGCTTCGACTAGATGCTTGCCACTTGTACGACACAAGGGTTCTGCCCCAATAGTTGTTTGGACTAGATTTTTTCCACGTGTACGGTTGCAATGATTATTTCCAACAACACATTTTATAGCTTGTAATAAGAGCGACGATGCTTCAAATGTTGCTGATTTGTTTTTCAGGAAATTCATTCGCTTGCATGGTATGCCTCGGACAATCATTTCCAATCATGATGTGAAGTTCCTAATCTAGTTTTGGAGGACTTTTTAGCGGAAGCTTGTCATGAGGCTATTGTTTTCTACTACTTGCCGCCTACAGACCGATGGGAAAACAAGGGTCATCAACTGTACATTATCCATGATGCTCTGAACCCTAATTAAGAAGAACTTGAGAGAGTGGGAGGACTGCTTACCGCATGTGGAGTTCGCTTATAATAGGGCGGTACATTCGACCACTAATACGTGTCCTTTTGCGATTATTTATGGTTTCAAACCCATTGCTCTCATAGACTTGTTGCCGTTGCCATTATAGAACAGAGTAACATGGGTGCATCCAAATGTTCTAACTATGTAAAGAGGATCTATGAGAAGACGAAGGTGCACATTGAGAAGATTAACAAACAGTATGCAACATGGGAAAATTGAAAACGGAAGGCAGTGGTGTTTAAACGAGGTGATCTTGTGTGGCTCCATGTGAAGAATGACAGATTTCCCGAACAACAGAAGTCTAAGTTGATGCCACATGGAGATGGACCATTTCAGGTGCTTGCACGACTTAATGACAATGTCTACATGCTTGAGCTTCCAGATAGTTGTGGTGTGAGTGCTACATTGAATGTTGCTGATCTCTTCCATACTTTGGGTCTAATGATACAGAGTCAAGGATGACTCCTTTTCAAGAGGGGGAGGATGATGAAGACATCCCTAACTCTAACACTTCACCACCATAGTCAGATTTACAACATGAATACACGAGTCCAATCACAAAGAACCTTGCTAAGAAATTACAAGCACAAGTGAATTCTCTTCTCATTGAATCTCCAATTGAGTTACATAAGGATGTGTTCTTATCTAAATCTTCTACCTTGGTTCTTTTTAGGTATATTGAGGAGGAAAACTTGCTAGGGGAAAGAAGAGAGCGCCATACATGATGAGGTGGGCCAGTGTTAGGTAAGGGTGGACAGTCCAGCCCAAAAGCTTTCTGAAATTCAAGGCCATCCCAAGTCGAGATCCAAGATGAGAGACATTGGGATTCAAGGTCGAAAAGGGGAGGCATTGGGATTAAAAGTCCATGGAGTTGTTCTAGGTTTAGGAATCCTTTTTTCGTTTCTATGTTTACCTTTGTGCGCACTAGGCACTATATAGACCTAGGCTGCTGGCCTTAGTATGTTAAGTTAAATTTGAACAAAAACCCTAAGATATTGTTTGAGAGAATGAAATTCCTTTTCATCTATTGCTCTTGTGATTTCCTTCGGTGATTGCAAAGGCGGTTCTGGAGAACAAGCAATTTGTGTGTCAACTTCGTGCATAACCGTGTGGATTGAAAACTCAGGGTATGTTTGGGTGATTACAATGGTTGTAGTTCCTTGCATTGGCTTGTGGTTCGCAATCTAGTCTTCATTAGGTCACATTATTTATTCATCTATGAGAAAACATATGTCGTGAAGATCGAGACAACATCATGTGCACATTCATCTTGGGTGATTGCTAATGAACAAGACCTCATCAGAAGGTTTCAAGGAGGAAAGGTCTATTCAAATTTTGAGATGAAATCAGGGTTTTGACAAATTCAAATAGAAGGAGAGGATAGATATAAAAATGCTTCACCACTCTTTTTGACATTATGAATGGAATGTCATGAATTTTGGTTTAAAAAATGTACCTTTTGAGTTTCAGAAAATGATGAACCAAATTTTATTACTTTGCACCCCTTTTATCATTGTTTACATAGATAATGTGTCGATATTTTCTCAAAATATTAATCAGCACTGGAAACATCTAAATATTTTCCATAAGACTGTTGTGCAAAATGATCTTGTCTCCGCCAAAAAAATGGAGCTTTTTCAAACTGATATTCAATCAGTGGGCTATACAATTCGTTTTTATCAGATTTTACCTATTGTTAGAGTTATTGAATCTGTAGATAAGTTCCTAGATGAGATAAAAGAAAAGAAGAAACTACCAAGATTTTTAGGTTGCTTGAATTATGTCTCAAATTTCTATGATCTTATTAAAGATAGGAAATTCTTGATAGATAGATTGAGGAAAGATCCCCCCGCCTGAACCTCAAGTCATACTCAAACAGTTCAACATATTAAGAATAAGGTTAAAAAGTTACCTTGTTCACATATATTAGAACACAGTGCAGTCAAAATGATTGAAATAGATGTCTCAAATTTAGGTAATGGAGGAATCCTAAAACAACAAAAAACAAATTCTTAGAACAATTAGTTAGGTTCATTTCAGGAAACTAGAATGATGCTCAAAAAAATTATTCTACCTTCATAAAAGAAATCTTGGCAATTGTCAAGGTTCTCTGAAAGTTCCAAGGAGAACATTTAAATCAACAATTTCTGCTGCGATCGCTTAAAAAGCAGCAAAAGATGTCCTTCAAAAGGACATAAAAAATCTAGTTTCAAAACAAATATTTGCTAGATGGCAAGAAATATTATCATATTTAGACTTCCAAATTGAACATATCAAGGGAGAAAGTAATTCACTCCCGCATTTTCTGTCTCATGAAATTTTACGGGGACAAGACACCAAAAAGATATCTCTTAAGCTGTGGGAAGGTGAATGAGCAATCCCCAAGTAAAGCAAAGCTCTCAAATATTTACACTAAGAGTTCAACACAAAAGCCTCGATCGTTGCCTCAATGTTTTGGGCATACATCTCCATATGTTCTTGAGGAAAATATATTACCCATGTAATTCAATGATACAAGTCTTGGTCTTAAAAATATCATGACAAAATATTTCCAAAGTAATCTTATTTTGTGCCTAAATCACTATGCAAAGACAAAAATATTATGAAGCAACTTGCTTGAACCCATAAGCTCCCAAATTTATCACAATGCGAATGATAACAAAACAACCTATACAAAATTACTTATCAACAAAATTATGGATACGTAAGAATGATATACCTCTTCTAATCCATATGTTTCTATATCACTTTACTCATACCGTCCCAGCAAATATAATTACTGAGACTACCAAGATGCCTGACAAAATGCTCTCAAATATTGATATGCAACATTCATGGTTTATCCATGCTAGCAGCCTAAGCTTGTCTCGCAAGAGGACAAGGATCAAGAAATGGGCGAGTATTGTTGTTCTTTCCTCAAGGACTAAAGAGATAGCAAGTCATGTAGAGTTAAATCAGTGACAAATGAAAATAAAACAACCGAAAGAAATAGAGAGAAAATGTCAAAAGAAATTCAGATAAAGAAAGAGGTGGTCGTCAAGTGACACACAACTAGTTTTTTATTTGGACTGGCAATTCGTGAAAACAAGCAATAGAGAAGAAATCATATGGTAATTGTGCAAAAGTGGTAGTGCAAATGACTATCAACGATTACATTATACGACGAGTATCAACAAATCACGAGTAAAGAGCAAACAACAATCATCGACAGTTCCTCTCAACCACAGGCATTGATCTGATTACGGTATAGACCAGGTTTTGACTATACTCGACCAGATACTAACTTGCCCCGATTGAAGTATAGATGGGTTTCGACTATACTCGATCAGATCTTAATATTCGGAATACGGGATCTTACTCGGAATTACCGAAACCCATGTTGATCAAAACACAGTTCAAAGATAGCACAACTCTTTATTGAAAAGAAGGATCTTGTACACGTTGAACATTAAGACGCACTAGCCTACGTCGATGAAATAGACTCGATCTGATCTATGTCAAAGGTAGATACTTACTAGATACTAAACTCGATTTATTACAAAATATTTATAGTCCAATAGTATAAATACATATCAAACTTGACAACCGACTAACCTAGACGTATTAGACTTGACTAATATATATATGATCTTTAGATGTTTTATTATACCCTTATTATATGTTAATCTATCTATAGGGAATGCTTGAATAGATGTAGGTTGAATGGATGAGTGCAAATTTGATGATCCTACATGCTTACTAGTATGAGGTGACTGATCTATAGAAATTTTTTGTGATCTAGATGCATGATCTTCTGGACTATATTCTCTACATGTGGATGCAAAGTAATATGCAATGCATTGAGTACTGAAGCTTCTCTGAGGCAGATCCAGATTGCCAAATCAAGTTTAGCAACCCTTGTTGTATCTTTGTAGCAGGAAAATTATGATTAAAGCAGCTTTGTCTCCCTTGAGACGGCAGTGGCAGGTTCCATGTGCTGAATTTCATTAATTGATTGCCTTCTGGCTTCTCCATTTTCCTGAAAAAAGGATTATCTTGATGATATATAGATATATTTCGGACAAAATGCTCTTTGCAAGAAAAGGCTTTGTCCATATGATCTAGAAAGATTTCTTCAGGCTTGGAGCAGAAGTTCATATCAGCCCATTTGCCTTTTATTTTAAATTGAATACTACTATCAGTTACCAAAAATGGTCTGATAGCTGAAAGAAATGGTGTCCCTAAGATAACACCTTTTTTGAGATCTTTTACTAAGAAAAAAAATGTTTTGATGCAGACTCCAGAGATGCAAACATAAATTTCAGGAATCTTATAATTCATAATCATAGGATCACCATTGGCTGCATTAACTTTGTGTGCAGTTTTCTCAAAATATTTTGAGGGAAATATTTTTTCCCTGATACAATTTATATCAGCTCCTAAATCTAACAAAGTTTTATGTTTAAAGGCATAACCATCAGGGAATTTATATAAGACTTCTGCATGCCATTTTTGTTTGAAATATTTTTCAATAGAACCAATAAAGTCTCCATCATTCTCTTTAAGCTCAGATTCTATATCATGAATATTTTCAAGATTATTTTGTTTGTGAGATTGTAAAATTTGAATTTTTATTTTAAGATCAAACAATTCTTTTCTGACAATATTTTGTTCTTGCCAAAGATCCTCAAATTAAAAGTTTCTTACCAATCCCTCTAGAACTCCTGATCTTTTGAAAGACCTCGTCAATAGTGAAGAACTCATTATTTTGGTTTGATCTTACCTCAAGATCTTTGTTTCCACTGATCATGGAAATATATTTTTCAAGCTGACTTCTCTTTTCTTCAGAATCCTGAATTGAATCAATTGTATCCAAAATAAATTGCTCAAAACTTGTTAGGACCAAAATATTTTCTTCAAATTCTTCTTTCGAAATATCCTGCTCACAACAAGAACATTCACTATTTTCACAGCAATTTATATTAGAAGTATAGTCAGCCTCTGAATCAATGCTATTTAGAATTTCTCCCAATTTTGCTTTAAGGTCCGACATTGTCTTAACATACTTTTCCTGGTATCAGAGCCCGGCTGTCCCGGGTAGCCCCACCGTCTTTTTGTCCGGGGGGAGGGAGGAGTTGGTATAGTAGGTCCAGACGGAGATCCCTGTTGGCTTTGTCGAGGGTTCCGAGGTAGCGTCGCCCTTTTAGTCATGTGATAGGCGTTTGGTGGGGCAAAATCGTGAAAGGAACACTGCAAAGGAACGAGGTTGATCTTAATTGTGGGAGTTGTCTCTGCCGTTGACTGGAAACTATCCATTACTCTCTTTTTTGTACTAAAAGACGTCTTGGTTAATCGGGATTCTGAGCACTGCTATTAGGGGCTGTAGCCTCAAGCAGGAAAGGTCCATTAAAACAATGTCGGTTAAAAGTGGCTCTTCTATATGTTTTGAGGATGCGAGAAAAAATATTGCAAATTGGAAGACATCCAGAGAAACTACTATTAAATCTGATTCTGAAATAGATAAACCTCTTCTTATACTTGAGTTTGCTCTACCTAAAAACAAAATGAAAAAAGAAAGATTTTTCAATAAAGTTAAAGAACCTTTCAAAACTAAAATCAGAGACCTTTGGTATGCTAATATGATAAAACAAAAAAAGAAATATCTTTTTCTTTGACTGGTATGAGGATTCCTTTTGGATTCATGTTGAAGATTATTTATATGAAAAACCATATCATACTTCCAAAAGGAAATTAAAAAATCTTGATCATCCTGTTTCTGAACCTGTTCAGAACATCTCTCTTGAAGATCACCTTTCTTCTAACCCTGTTCAGGTCCTTATAGAAGCTTGTTCTTCAAAAGAGCTAGATAAAAGTACCCTTGATGAACTCAAATATACAAACTCTTTAGAAAAGTTGGATGAGAGTACCCTTGATGAACCTATACATACAAGTCATCTCATATATCATCAAGGTCTAAAATAAATTTCTTCAAATACTCTTGTCAACCAAACTGATGTGATCAAAATTGATCCCCTCTCTAGCCTTCATCATCCTGAGACTAATACTAGAAAGAAGAATCTAGAAGACCAACATCTTGAGTTTAGAATTCGTAATGAAGAATTGGGAATTTCAGATGTGGTGATTGAAGACTTGTGGCAAGAAAATACCATGATTCTATATAATAACCTAGTTTACTATCCTAGAAAAATAGATCATGATCCTGACAAAGAATCAATTCTCTTTCAAAAAAACCCCACTATGATAACTCCCTGGTATCAGAGCAGTATTAGTAATTATGAAGAAAACTATGAAAGACAGAATAAACAATTGATCGATATAAGATGTGCAATCATATCATATTTTGGAGATAATAATGATAAGATTTATATTCTCCCTAAAATATATTTTGGGAAGTAAAACTTCTTGGGAGAAATTAGTCTCTGCTTTATAGCTCAAAAAGATTGGTATGATTCTAGAGAAAAGAGAAACAGAGATATGAAGCATAAAAAATGATATATGTTTTAATCATGAAGAACAATCTCTGTTGTGTTCGGATTCAAATAATTGGAAAACAATTATTGGTATATGTAATAGACAATGGTTCACTATGAAATCAAAAGAAGTCCCTGATAAAGGTCTTCAGGAACAATTTATTCTGGATACAATTGATTCAATTCAAGGTCCAAGAGAAAAGAGAAGTCAATTGGAAAAATATATCTCCTTGATTAAAGGCCCTAAGGAAGTCGATAAAAAATTCATTCATAATAAAGGGTTTTTCGACTTAGAAAAAGACATCCAGAAGACTTTAGATTTTAAAGAAAAGCAATTTTTGCTTAATGATCTGAAAAGAGAACAAAATATTATAAAGAGAGAGTTACAAGATCTCAAAATGAAAACTCATATCTTGGATTTTTATAAACTGAGTATTTTTGAAAACGTTTTCCAAAATGATATTTTGAAAGAAACTTCTGAAGATTTTGTTGGCTCAATAGAAAAATATTTCAAACAAACATGGCATGCTGAGATTTTATATAAGTTTCCTGATGGTCATATCTTTAAACACAAAACTCTGCTTGACTCAGGAGCTGATGTTAATTGCATTAGAGAAGGCATAATCCCTCTAAGATATTTTCAAAAAACTACTCATAAAATTAATGCAGCTGATGGTAATCCTTTAGAAGTGAGGTATAAAATCCCTGAAATTCATGTTTGCATTTCTAGAGTTTGTATCAAAACCTCTTTCCTTTTAGTTAGAAATCTTAGACAAGGAGTTATCTTGGGAAAACCATTTCTGTCTCTTATTAGACCCTTTTTGGTGACTACTGAAGGTATCCAATTCAAGGCTAAAGGTAAGAATGTTACTATCAAATTTTGTTCAAAACCTAGTGAGACTATGTTAAATCAGCTTAGAGAAATCATATGTTACAAAGAGTAATTTATTCAGCAGATCTCTTCAGAGATTCAAAATATTAGGATAGATAAAATTCTTGATGATGTTAATTTTCAAAAGAGGCAGAAAACTTTACATGAAAAGTTTACTAAAGAAATTTATTCTAATCTCCCTTCTACTTTCTGGCATAGAAAAAACATGTTGTGAGTTTGCCTTATATTTCTGATTTTAATGAAGAAAATATTCCCACTAAAGCCAGACCTATACAAATGAATAAAAGGCTGCTTGAAATTTGCAAAAAAGAAATTGAAAATATTTTGCAAAAAAATCTAATTAGAAGGAGCTCTTCTCCTTGGAATTGTGCTGCCTTTTATGTTGAAAATACTGCCGAAAAAGAAAGGGATAATTAATTATAGAACCTTGAATAAAGTACTGCAATAGATTAGATATCCTATCCCCAATAAACAAGACCTGATTAGGAGAACTTAAGGAGCTAAAATTTATTCAAAATTTGATATGAAATCTGGGTTTTGGCAAATTCAGATAAAAGAAGATAGGTATAAAACTGTTTTTACCACTCCTTTTGAGCACTATGAGTGGAATGTCATGCCTTTCGATTTAAAAAATGCTCCTTCTGAGTTTCAAAGAATAACGAATGAAATTTTCTTGTCCTACACATCTTTTATCATTGTCTACATAGATGATGTTTTGGTATTCTCTCAAGATATTGATCAACATTGGAAACATCTAAATTTTTTCTACAAAACTATTATGTACAATAGCCTCGTAGTATCTGCTAGAAAAATGAAACTTTTCCAAATTGATATTCAATTTCTGAGTTATAGAATTCGTTTTAATCAAGTCACACCTATTGCTAGGGTAATTGACTTTGCTGATAAATTCCCAGATGAAATAAAAGATGAAAAGCCACTACAAAGGTTTTTGGGTTGTTTGAATTATGTTTCAGATTTTTATAAAGATCTTGCTAAAGACAGAAAAATCTTGACAGATAGATTGAAAAAAGATCCTCCTGCCTAGACTTCGAGTCATACTCAGGCAGTTAGACAGATTAAGGACAAGGTTAAGAAATTACCTTGTTTACATATATTAGATCAAAATGCTCTCAAAATTATTGAGACTGATGCCTCAGACATAGGTTTCGGAGGTATCTTAAAACAAAAGATGGGATCCTCTGAGCAATTAGTCAGGTTCAGTTCGGGGACTTGGAATAATGCTCAGAAAAATTATTCTACCATCAAGAAAGAAATCTTGGCAATTGTCAAGATCATCTCAAAATTTCAAGTAGAACTTTTAAATAAGCAATTATTGCTGCGAATCGATTGTAAAGCAGCAAAAGATGTCCTTCAAAATGATGTCGAAATCTGGTTTCAAAATAAATATTTGCTAGATGGCAAGCAATATTATCATGTTTTGACTTTCAAATTGAACATATTAAGGGAGAAAATAATTCACTCCCAGACTTCCTGTCCTGTGAATTTTTACAGGGACATGACCCCAAAGAGGGATACATCAACAAGTGGGAGGCCGATTGAGCACTCGCGAAGCAAACAAAAACTCTCCAATATATATCCTGAGAGTTCAACTCAAAAACCCCCAATGATGTCACAAGATTTTGGGGATTGACAAAGAAACAACATATACCAAGTTACTCATCAACAAAATTATAGATTTAGAAGAATGTGATACCGCTTCCAACACATATATATCTAGATCACTTTATTCATATAGTCCTAACAAATATAATTATTGGGACTATCAAGATGAATGGAAAAATATTCTACTACTCCAAAATATTCAAATGAAGCATTCATGGTTTATCCGCTTCAAAGAAAAATTATCCAATATACCACTATGGTTCTTTAAGAACTTCTGGCTCAAAATAGGAACTATTCCAGAAATTCTTCCAGTCGAAGTTATGAAGGTGGCCAAAGAATCTACCAGAGATCTGAAGGAATATCCTTTTGTACTGATGCAATTCTGTTCAGAGACAGGGATGCCTTGGATTATGAAGTGGGAATTGGACTTATGTCACAATCAGTTCTCAGCTGCCATAATAAGAAAATATCAGGTGAAATGGTGGGATAAATTTGACATAAAACCAATTGTGCAAGGAAAAGGGAACACAACAAAGTCTCACAAGTCTAACATGGTTAAACCAAAAGAAAAAGTTACAAAGGAATTACCCCTAACGAAACCAGGATTATCAGAAGCTGAGCTGCAACTTCAAGTCTACGAAATAATATTCAAGATGATACAAGAAAGTCCGCAGCCATTAGATTCAAGGGCTCCATGTCAAAGCCTAGAAGATAAATTTTCAAAAGCCAATGATTCTGGAACCTCATCTTCCCAAAAGTTTAACTACTATTCCTCATTGAAGCAAGATCAGGACGAGACATCAGAATTTATTACCTCTTTAAGAGATTAACAGAAGAAGTTTTCTCTCATGAAAATAAAATATTCCAAGATACTTCAATAATGGAAACATAACAAGATATAAGAGTCAAAAGATATTCTACTTGAAGACAATCTTGACAAGACATATGAGTTAAAAGGCACTCCACTTGAAGGACAACAACGACAAATTATATGGCAATACTATTCAAAAGGACAAATTGTATGAAGACACTATTGAAAGAGTTCTCATGGATCTACATACACCCAAGACCTCTATAAAAGAATGAGTCTTTCAAGGAGGGACACACAAGTTGGAACAAGCAAACAAGTTGGAAGAGGACACAAACCACACACAACACACACATCCACAACACTCTTCCATCCATCCTACTTCCATTCCACTTCCACTCAACTTCCACCTCAACTTCCACTTCACTTGTGATGAGGACATCACTGCTATCGGTCCTACAACTTCTATTGCTCCTCACCGATCAATAGGACCGATCACTAGAGCACGCGCACGTCACCTTAATTGTCAGGTAAATTCATTTATTGGAATACATTCATATACTTTGAACTCGATGCTGCCTGATGCGTGTGATCTTATTCTTATCAGGAACCTCGGTGTTGCTTTGGAGGACCGAACGGATTGATGGAGTTGCTGTTCGACCAACTGATTGGGATAACGGTGCTGCCGCATGACCGTCGATTATACCATAATTATCTAGGTTTATTTTAGTTATGTTATGGTACTGCGTCACCTTTTGGTTGGGTCAAGGCCAATATATCGAGTTAGAGTCCGATTAGGGAAAGAGTCCATGTCGGTTTCAGGTTTCCTTATCTGGCCACCGACCTCTTTTACCTCCTCTTTATAATCTGGCCGAACCATTAGGGTTCCGTGGGTTTTGTTTAGTCGTAGTCTTTCCTTCGTAAAGCTATTGAGATATTCTTCTTGGTCGGCTAAATCAACATCAACATTTGTATTCGGAACCCCAACTCTTTATCGTGATTCAATCAATATTTGCAATTTCAGATTGTTTGTTTATCTTATTCTTACTTGTTCTTCGATCGCTTGCAGGAATAGATCTTCGTGATCAGGTCGATCGTGCTTCTAGTTCGGTCGATAACAATCCGAAGTTGGTTTAGCGATTGCCAGAGCGTATCAGTCGTGTACGGTTGGTAGTCGGATCGTGAGAGTCGTTTTCACAAATCGATAGTTGTCGTTCTCATCGAAAGATCGGACCACCCCACGTCCCATCAACTTGTAAATAAAATCTAAGTAGTATTATAAATAGGTTTGCAGTAAATAAAGACTCTATATAGAGAGTCGTAGTGTGTAAGATTTGTACTGAACTTAAACACATGTACTAAACTGAACGCATGTACTGAACTTGAACGTGTACTGAACGTGAACTTGTACGTGCGTGAAGATAGCAGAAGCACTTGCCTTCTGCCTTTGTAAGTATCATACTTCCTTAATATGATTGTTCCTTTTGTATATTTCTATTCTTATTATCTCTTTGCTTTGTTTTCCTAGTTTACTGTTTTTATAATATTACTTTTGTTATGTGATTTACTGTTTATCTTCTTTCTTTTGCATATTTAGTATTTATCTTCTTTATTTGCATTGCATGTTTAATATTTCTTTATTTTCTTTCTTTACATTACTTTAGGTTTTCATCCTTGGTTTCTGAAAATAGTAATAGTGCTTCTCATTTTTTCATTGCTATATTAGAACTATTATCTTAACTTTACCTTGTCGAGATAGACCAGACCTGTGCTTGAGTACTTTCCTGGTATCATATATATATATCTCGGAATATGATCCGACCAAACAGTTCAAATCCTTTACGCATTCGACCTGTGACCTGACGTATTCGACCTGAAGGACCCGAAGCTCCTCCCAGATCATGACTCCCTTGTTGAGAAGGAGCCAACCCCAATTGGCGACCACTTCATCAAAACTGAAGATGTGAAAATTGAGATCAACCATCTTCTTGGGTGTGCCACTTTGCCGCACATGGTCATTGATCTTTCTGTCTGATTCGAAAAGACTCGTGTGCCGCTGCGGGTGTTCGTCACCTTCTCCAAGATCACGTCGTCAAGTAGAGGTGCCTCTCGTTGATAGAAGTCTTCAGCCGATGGTACTATGCTATCAGGCTCATCATCCAGCATCGAAGGCTCGAAGAGTTTGATGTGTCCAACATTGACAACTGAGTCAATATTCATATATAGAGATAACTCGAGCTGACAAACATTAGTATCAATTTTCGGCAAAATCCGAAAAGGACCATAAGAAATTGGTTTGAGCTTTCTCCCCTCCCCTTTAAGTCTCTCCTTACTCAGATATAGCCAGACCATATCAGCATCATGGAATTGAGCACCAACTCGATGCCAATCATGTCGCACCTTGTAATTAAGTTGAGCTTTCGCAAGTTCTGTTCAACCTCACCATGGATCTATTGAATACCTTCAAGGAACTTTTGTGCTCAATCCTGATCAAATGCTTCTTTGTTGTTCTGCGTTGAGGTGAGGATCACAAACTCCATGTCGAATGGACTCTGTGGTAGAAATCCCAAACATACCTCAAAGGGAGACGTTCCTGTCGAACCATGCATTACTCAATTAAAAGCAAACTGCAAATACGATATGCTTTCATCCCAAGTCTTCGGATGCTTAGAGTTAAAGCCCTTTAAGAGATGAATGACTTTTTGATTACCACCTCAGTTTGACCATCAGTTTGAGGATGAAACACAATACTCCTCTTCAGTTTTGTATCCATCATCGTCCAAAGCGATGGGCAAAAGTGACTAAGGAACCGAGTATCACGATCAGACACAATAGAATTTGATAGTCCGAAATGTATCCAAACGTGCTAAAAGAACACTCGAACTGTTTCTTCTCTCGTGATAGTCTTCTTACAAGGTATGAGAACTATCATCTTTGATAACCGATCATTGACCACAAAGAGGTAGTCGTTGCCACATCAGGTCTTAAGCAATCCTCCCAAGAAATCCATGAATATGCTTTCTCACGGTCGTGATGAAACTGGCAAAGGAGTGTACAAACTTAATTTTCAGTTTGTTGGTTTCGAAATACTGCAGAGACCACAGCCTCGAACAAAGCTAGCCACATCTTGCTTCATTCGCGGTCAGAACACATGTCGATGAAGATTTTGCAAAGTCTTCGTAACCCCAAGTGACCAACAACCTTCGATGTATGCGCTTCTCGCAGCCATTGAACTCAAGGTGCACCACGAGGTATAAAAGTAAATCGCCCTTGTACAAGAATCCTCGCCGAACAAACTCTATTGGTATCCCTGTTTCGAACTCAGCCAGTGCTAATCATCTTCTCTGTACATTGTGGCATAGTCATCATGACATGAGGGCTCGATCTGCATAAACACTGATAAGCAGAGGGTCGTGACTGGTGGTCATGACAACATGTCAGCCAGTTTATTGTATACGTCCTTCTTGTACTTAATCACCAGATTGAACTGCTGCAGATACGACATCCACTTCATATGTCAAACTTGTTGTAGGTTCGATTGAGTTTACAAATATTGCAAAGGTTGGTGGTCGGTGTGGACAACTCTCTTTACCCAAAAGGTAACACCACCAATATTTTACGGCCTGATGCAGTGCACACAACTCCTTATCGTAAGTCGGATAGTTCTTCTGAGCTCCTTGGAATAACTCGGAGTGATATGCTACTGGTTGACCTTGCATGAGCACTACGCCTATTGCATAACCTAAGGCATCGGTTTCTAACTCGAATGGCTTCTGAAGATTCGCTAAAGCTAGGACAGGTGCTTCACTGATCTTCTTTAACAAGAGAAACATCTCTTCATGTTTTCCATTCCACTCGAACTTCTGGTAGATCCTAGTTAATACATGCAACAGAGAAACCACAATCGAAAAATGTCGTATGAACTTCCAAAAGTACTGGCACGCTTCCACAAAACTACGCACTTCCGTAACGGTTCGCGGTCAAGGCCACTCTCGAATCACTTTTACCTTATCAGGGTTGATTTGCAATGTTCCCTTGCTGCCGAACTCACCTTTTACGATTAAGGCGAAGTCAATGTTACCAAAGCTATTCGAACACCTTTTCCACATGAACTAGGTGCTCATCCCACAAACGACTATAGACCAGTATGTCGTCGAGGTAAACGATAACAAAATCGTCGATAAACTGTCGCAATACGTCATTCATGAGAGGCATGAAAGTAGCCGGGGCGTTACAGAGGCCAAACGACATGACTAGCCATTCAAATAGACCTTGTCACGTTTTGAACGCGATCTTCCACATATCCTATTCTTGAATGCTGACTTGATACCCTGACTTTAGTTCTAATTTCGAGAAAACAGCAGTATGCTTCAATTAGTCTAGCAGATTGTCAATACAAGGAAGGAGGTACCGGTTCTTGATGGTGATCTTGTTCAGTGCTCGGTAGTCGATGCACATACGCCAAGTCCCATCTTTCTTTGGTACTAACACCACAGGAGATCTACAACGCGAACTACTTGGTTGAATGACACCATCATTCAGCAATTCTCCAAGTTGTCTTTTGATCTCTTCATTCTCTAATACTGAGTGGCGATATATACTCAGATTGTGAAGTGTCGCATTGGACACGAGCTGAATTTCGTGCTCGACTGGACGTTTTAGTGGATGACCCTGAGTACTTTCAAACAGATCATTGTATTTCTCCAACAGTCTCGACAAACGACCAAAATCTTCTCCGTACGCCAACGACAGTGCTGCTCGAGTACTGTCAGTTTGAACAATTGGTCGAATCATAACAAGCATGTATTTGTGACATGCATTGGCGATTCTTTTGGCCTAATATGCGGCAATCAAATTCGAAGTGTTGACGTGGATGTCTATACCGATCACGAACTTAACTCCGTCTTTAGTGAGCTCGTACTCTTGCGCTCGTTGATGGAAGTGAGAGTCTCGATCGTACAAGAACGAACTCTCAAGATCACCTCACAAATATCGATAGGAACGTCGTATTGAACTTCATCGATATAACGTGCAGAGATCGCAAATTTCAACACACACTGACTCGTAATCTGTTGGTTCACGTCAGATGTAAACCAACCCAATGGATACGGTCGTGAGTGTGTGGTCGCCTTCAAACCAAATCGTCGAACTAGTCCAGCGGAAACCAAATTCTGGTTTCTGGGATCGAATATTGCTGCGACCACTTCGTGGTTCACCTGGATGTTGATAGTGAACAAGTCCTCCCTTGAGTGATGATCGTTAGGTGAATCCGAACCTTTCTCCTTTAGCATTGCCATCAGAGACAAGATCGTATCCGCCTCATTGACTGAATTCACTCGGACAACTCTTTTGGGTGGAGCCGTAGTAGCTCTAGCTGTTCTCTTTTCTGGTCTGTTTCTCTTTGGTCGAAGCTCAAGATGGAGTTTATAGCACTTATCCTTTATATGCCAGGCAATATGAGAATGATCACAAGAGATGCTCGTACTTGACTTCGGAGTACTCTTCTTCGAACTCAACTTTCTTTTTGACAAGGTCAATTCTCTTTCTTGTCGTTGCGGGATTTGTTTTTCTCGATTGTCATAGCAGTCGTGCTCGCGGTTGTGATGTCATGGATGCCGAACAAGCTTAGCTCAACACTGATCGATTTCTGAAGTTGAGACATATATTTTCGGAACACTTGAGGATCAAAGAGTGAGATGTCAATGCCCATTGTTTGTCTCCGAAACTCCGTCGTATAATCCTGAACAAATTGATCACGTCATTGATACAACTTGTGCCAGCGATCTCATCTCTCTTCGAAATAACCCATCGGGTAGAATTCTTATCGTATGAGTCGTTTGAACTGACCCATGCAAAGTCGTCAGCTTTACCACAAGAGCCTTCCACCATGTCTTGACGTGGTCCTTCATCTTCAAAGGTGCAAACTTCACCTTTTGAGCGCTACTAAACCCTCGTAGGTCAAAGTAGGTCTCAAACTGATCAATCCATGAGTCCAACTTCTCCGCATCGATCACTCCATCATATATAGGCATGTTAACCTTAGATTCGACCTTGAAAGATCCCACAACTAAGGAGGTGTTGGCGAGGTCGTCGGCCTTATGGTCGCCTTCGTCTAGTCTGCGCAAGTCTTCACCAATTTTCACACCCTTAACCTTTCCTTTTGAAGCATCAACTTCAGAAGGTACAGCCATGACTGATGAGGACATCACTCCTATGCATACGCCCGAGACTCCTCCAGTTGTGATGCAAGGACCCATCACAAGAGCACGAGCACGGCAATTGAATCAACAGGTGAGCTCGTTCCGAAGTGCCCGTGCATATACTTGTGAGGATGGTATGCTACCTAATGATATTATTGATTATATTGTACTTAGGAACTTTGGAGAGGATCATGAAGGCCTTGGGAACCAGCAAGGGCCAGGAGGGAGGCAAGGAGGGCGTCCAAGTCAAGTTGGAGGCCAATTCATCTCGGAGTCGACTACCTCGGCCACCAGGAGCAGTGTTCACTAAAATCATCGCCCAGGCCACAAACGGGCTCCGATTTCGATGATCCACATATGCCTGGAAAGCTAAGGAGATAACCTTTCCAATGGCACCGGTTTCAGGTCATTTGGACTTCGGAGTCGACGGGAATTCACGTTGAAAGTTGACGGACAGAATCTGTCCCAGGGTGCTGCGTCACCAATTTGGGCCGTTGGCCCATGTATCGTGTTGGAGCCCATCACGGACGCGTCTAGGGTCTCTAGGACATCCCTTAGACCTTATATTCAGTAGCCGCCGCTAGGGTTGAGGCGGGTTTTGCTTAGATCAATTCTATCTTTGAACAGTGTCGCCGTTCATCGGTTTGTGAGACCCCAACTCGTGAGTTTCATCCTCAATTGCAAATTCAGTTGCATCTTTCTTGTTCTTGCTTGTGTTCTCGATTCACTGGCAGGGATTAGCCTTCGTGGCGAGGTCAACCGGGCAGCGCACGGTTGATAACCAGAGGACGCGTGGTGCTGCGATTGCAGGGGTTTTGATCGTGCCGATCAAGAAGCCGGATCGTGTGTGTCTCGCGCCGCCTAATCGACTTATCCTCCACCTGACGGAAGTTCGGGCATCCCCGTTCCCATTAATGACCTGTCGCTTAATCCAAGCAAGCACAGTATCCATGTCGATGGAAAGTTTAGCCACTTGTTCGGCTAGGTTAGTTTGAACGAAGGTATCATCAGACATCTTTGGAGACACGACTGTAGGAATCGTCAATTGTTCACCTTCAGCTGCAAGAGTTTCTTGTGGAATTTTGCCGAAAGGTTTGCAACCCTGGCGAGTCTTCACCATCCACAGGACAAGATAATTGCTCTGATACCAACTTGATCTGATTACGGTATAGACCAAGTTTTGGCTATACTCAACTAGATACTAACTTGCCTCGATTGAGGTATAGACGAATTTCTACTATACTCAATCAGATGCTAATATGCGGAATACGAGATCTTACTCGAAATTATATAAACCTAGATTGATCGAAACACAGTTCAAAGATAGCACAACTCTTTATTGAAAAGAGGAATTTTATACACATCGAACGTTAGGACGCACTCACCTACCTCGATGAACTAGACTAGATCTGATCTATGTCAAAGGTAGATACCTGCTAGATACTAAACTCAATCTATTACAAAGTATTTATAGTCCAATCGTATGAATACGTATCAGACTCGACAACCGACTAACTTAAATGTATTAGACCGGCTATATATAAATTGATCGGAATACGATCCGACCAGATAGTTCGAATCCTTTACGCATTCGACCTCTGACCTGACATATTCGACTTGAAGGACCCAAAGATCCTCTCGGATCAGGCATCAAAACAATCGAAAGCAATAACTCCTCATGCAGCACTCACAAAGGCCAAAAGTTATAAACAACGATCTCACCATCAAAACACCTAGCATTGAAGACCCCACATAATGACAAAATGGCAACTTAAGCATCTTTCGGGCATTATAGGTTTCTATTGAATCACAAGACAACTGAAACAAACGCTCCAGTCTCCTTGATTGATTCTCTGATATATATACACACACACACAAACCAGCAGCCAGTTTCATCTGAGTAACACAACAATATGCAGAAAAAGATGGAACCACAAATTACTGAAATGGATTACCTCAGGAACAGTATCCTCAGCCAATTAATCAAGAATCAATTCAGATTAACCCACAAGAATTTAATCACTAAACAAAAGGGAATGATCAACAAGGCATATCACAAAAGGACACTAAGATTCAATAGTTAATTCTACTCAAAGCAATTTGAATCTTCAGTGTCTTAAATAATCAATATATGAAGTTGACAAAGATCACAACCTTTCAGATGACACATAGAGCTAGATTCTTTGATACAATTCAAAAGCAGGAATGAACAATAAAAAAATCACAAGAATTTGATTCAACCAATGTGTCAGTTCATCTCATAGTATCCAGGATTTCATAAGAGATTTAGCATTTCTCAAACTGAACTAAAACATAGAAACCAATTCTAGAATCTGTTAGAACTCATTGACACACACAATCAAAAATCAACAATAGAAATTCATCAGGCATCACAGATAACACACAAATCAAAGCTGATTCCAATTCAAGTTAATATGCATTTCAGAAACTTCAAAGAGCTAGGAATTCAATCACTGGAGCTAACCACACAATTTGCATTGCAAAAGAATTAAATTCACCACAGTGGAAAACAGGGACTGAATTGCACTTGAGATGATATAAGATTATAAAATTACCTCCTTCAGCATCCCAATCACACAGAGATGAAATCACAAGCAAAATTGCATTATAGATGAGAAAAGAGCACAAATAAATCCATGCAACCAACCAAGACAGAAGAAACTGATTTCATAAAGATAGTTTCAATTCATTGTCATGTGCCTCAGTTTCATCACAGTTCAGTAAGTGCTCACATAGAAGCATTTAGTCACAATACAACAATCAATATTCATGCATCACAAATTGAAAATGGCAAAACTCAATTTAATTCAACTCAAAAATGAACAATTGATTCTAAAGATGAGTTTTGATCAAACATGCATTCATCTCATACACCATTGTTCATCACTTCAACAGTATTCTAGAATAGAGGGGGGTGAGAGGAATTGAACCACTTATGTCTGCTGCCGGTGCGAATGTCGAGGTGGCCGAGGCTAGAGCTTGCCGTGGTTGAAGCTTGGCTGTGCAAAGGAAGCAGATCAAGCCCGGTGAAGAAGAAGAAGTCGGTCGCCAAAGAGGACGCCCGTGACCAAGCTCGGGGAGCACATCTGAAGCTCATCGGTGTTGAGAAACACAGTGGCTCAAGGCGGCGCATAGCAGCATCGGCTAGGCACAAGGGAGAATGACAACCGCAGGTTTTGAGAGCGCCGGAAACGAGAATGAGAGTGACACCGGTGAAATTGGATAGAGGGAGAGAGAGATTGGAGGAGGTGCGTGGTGGCGCAACACGATGACGGCGGCTCAGGCTCAATTTGGGGCTAGGGTGAGGAAGCTTGGGGATAGGAAAGAAGTAGAACGCGAAGTAACAAAATCCAGGCTTAGAGGAACAGTGGTGACCGACGGCTAGGGTTATACTGGTTTTCGGCATTTTTGCATTTAAGCCCTCAAATTTTTAGGTATCCACTTAAAAATAGGATGAGGACCAACACCACGGCTCTAAAACATAGCTAGGGTTATTTGTTGGTATCCACTTCTCAAGGCTATTTGGGACAAAATAACATAACCACTAAGATCATCTAGCATATTATCTAAACTAGAAATAGGATGACAATAGTGAGCAGTAATGTTATTAATGACTCAAAAGTTTACACACATTCTCCATGACCCATCTTTTTTGGGAACCAAAAGAACAAAAACAACATAGAGACTAAGACTTTCATGTACATACCCCTTAGCAAATAGTTTTCGTACATGTTTTTGAATTTCCTTTGTCTCCTTAGGAATGGCATGGTAAGGTGGATGGTTGGGTAGTGTGGAGCCAAAGATGAGGTCGATCTAGTGCTCTATGCTACACATGGGTGGAAGACCAGTCGGCACCACCACTTGAAAGACATCCGCATACCCCTAAAACACACTAGAAACAACGCTAGGAAGAGAGGTTAAATCATTAGTAGAAACACATGATTACTTCTACAAGAGTACGAAGAATTATCTCTTTAGGTTTCTCACATCTCTCAAATCAGATTTGATTGTTAACAGCACTAAGCCCTCGCAATCACTCTTCTTTTTACTACTCAATTTTGGCTTGTGGCTCTCATTCTCACTATTTTTTTTGTTATCACTCATTACTTTACAATCTGGATTGATTTGCTTGAGCTCATCTGCCATGATTTCTTCTAAAATCATGGGATGAGGAACATACTCCTTTCCTTTGTGCTTTAGTGTATACTTATTAGAGCGACTGATGTGTTGTGTATCACGGTCATACTTCCATGGACACCCCAAAATTAAGTGGCAAGTTTACATGGGTACAACATTGCAGTCCACAACATCTGTGTACCCACCAATAGTAAATTGAATCTTCACCATATGTGTTACTTTCAACTCACCACAAAAAATTAACTATTGTTTGCGATAAGGATGAGGATGTTGCAACACTTTAAGTTCGATTTTATCAACTAGTTCCTTAATAGGAATATTATTGTTGTTACCCTCATCTATTACAAACCTCCATACCTTCCCTTAGACTTTACAATGGGACTGGAAGAGATTGTGTTGTTGCCCCTTGTCAGCAGCAACCATTTGAGCACTAAGCACCTTTCTCACCACAAGGCACCCACCTTTCTCATAAAACACCAACTCTTTGCTGGATTCATGCTCCCCTTCATCATGCAACTCAGGGGCTTCGACATCCTCTTCACTTGCTGATTTATACTCCCCATGATCATTCACAAGTATCGTGTGATTGTTTAGACATTGGGAAGCAATATGTCCTCTCCCAAGGCACTTGAATCATTGAATCTCTCTACTCTTTGCGGTGGAACCCAACGAAGAAGTGTGAGAGCTGTTGGTCTTTTTCTTCTCCACATTTATAGAGCCATCTTTAGTTGTAGAAGCACCACTGTCAACGATTGGGACTCGGGTCCTTACTTGAACTTATGCAGATTTAGTTTGTTTAGTAGGGAGACAATCCTCACAATCACCAAATAGAATCATGGTAGCTATGGACACAATGACACATAATTTATACAAGTTTGGATCCTCAAAGTTTGAGTAATAACGCTACTTCCTGTTGTGTTTTCACTATGAATAGGATGAACTACAGAGAGAATTTGTTGTAAAGCCTAACAAGTCTTTTCTGAATCAATCCTCCTCTCTTTTTCCCATGTCCCTTCTCTTCTAAATTGATCCTCTTTTATACTTGTCGAAAGGATGCCAATAGAAGGAAGTTTCGAGCGGTTGAACAGTTGCTAGGTGCAGTTTAGATAACTGCACATCTTTTCCTATCTTCTTGATGGTTGTAATGCATGGTTAGAAGTAACTGCACATTCTTTGACGGTTTATCATGTCAATGAGAAGATACGTTGCATTGTTCTGGTATCATGGTCGGTAGATCTCAACCATGCATCAGGTTTGCCTACGATCAAGATAGTCGTGGGAAAAACTCTCCATGACCGAAGTGATCGTAACAAGATGTCTCTACGACAGGAGTGATCGTAGGAAGGTGTCTCCACAACCACGGTGATCATAGGAAGGTGTCTCTATGACCACGGTATTTGGGGGTGTATGAGACTATATCCAGAAGATCTTGGATTATCTCCTAATCTCTCTCCTAAGCCTTTTCAACTACAGAGAGGTATAAATAGTTCATGTCTCATTCTGTAGCTTCTTTAACCATAGAACAACGCAGGTGACTAACTTGGGTAATAATCTCCATCAGCTAGCCCCCGATTCGAAACGACATAGCTCTTTTAAAGCAATGCTTCAGATTCTGAAAAGTGCCTTTGCCGCTTCAAATTATTGCAGAACCCAAGGAGTAACTCTAGGTGCGGTTGTCAGATAATCATGACTGGCATTAAACGGAAAAAATCTCAAGGTAGTTCGCCGTGTCCCAATGCCGGGAACTCGAACCGTCGCCTTCAAAATTCTATAAATTGGGCCTCCGAGTTTCAGAGTCTTCAAGCTTTTTCTTTAGAGTTTGTAAGTCCTTAGATCCTTCATCTTCTTAACCTTCTTTTCTCTATGTTCATCTCAATGGCGTCCCAATTTCCAGGGCAACTTACTGGAGATCAGGAAGAAAATATGGTTATAGATGTTGATATGGAAACTCCAAGGCTTCAAGACATTGTGCGGATGTCTCAAAAGGTAATCCTCTTTTCGAAAATCTGTACAAGTCTTTTTCTTTGAGCAAAAGTTTTCAAAACAGAGCTTTTTGGTTCTTACAATTGCTCAAATATTCTGTGGTTCAACAGAGGTGAGCTGGTGATGATGTTGAATCCTCTGGTGATACTTCATCGAAAAGGCTAATGAAAATCTCCAAGAGCATCGACGATCAAAATGAAGAGTCTGTGTGTCCATAACCATTAGCTGCAACTGTGGCTCAGGCTTCTTCACCAACCTCTTCTTTTGCCACAGAAACTACTCCTCGAAATCTCAATCTCCAAGGAGATTGCTTGAGGTAATACTTTTTCTCTCTAACTAAATCATACTGTTTAGTTAGGAATGACTTATCCAATTATAAATTGGATGTATAGGACGAATTGGACCACTTCCTCTCTTGTTGCAGCATCTCTATTTGAACCAGCTGTGGTTGAGAAAGAAGCTGTTATTGCTGGGTGATCGCACCCGAAACGGTTGAGCGCGATTTGTAAAGCAATAAATCACAAGTGAATGGTTGAACGTTGAGCACTTGAGGGTTGAATTCCACGAGGAACAAGTGTATTCGTCTTTCTAGCTTAATGGATCACTGAGTAAGTCTAAACGAGTTGTGGTTGTGTCTTTCTACAACTAAGCTATCAATCTAGGTTTGCAAGCTGGAATGAAAATCTAGGGTTTCGGGAGTTCCATAACCATCTGGCGTAATTCTATCCAAGGTCCGAGGATTGTAAGTTAATTTTCATTATTTTCCAAGACAAATTAAGTTTCTAGTTCGGGGCGCTGGGTCAACAATCAGAGGATCGCTTCTACTGTCACGTTTGGTGAGAGCCTCTCTCTTGTTCAGGATCTCGCGTCAAAGCGCTAAGGATTCAAGAACTCCCCTAAATTCTTGTTATGACTCAACTGTTATATTTATTGTCAAAACAAGGAATTAGGGTTTGGAGGAAGAAAACATCAGGAAATTACTCCAAAACTTGAAATAAAGATCAAGGAAGAATCATGCCTTTTGGATTTGGTCATCCCTCACCCTAGAGGGGATCTACTCGCTAAAAGCCATAATAATGCAGAAATAAAAATAACAATTAAATAAAAACTCACTTGATTGTTTGGAAATTGAAGTTGCCGTCCTTGCCGGCTTACAAAAGCAATAAAAATAGAGATGGGGGCTCTTCTAAGAAAATTGAACTAAAACTACGCTAAACTACCTAAGGAACCATGTAAAAGCATATCTAATTGAGCCAAAATTTTCTCTATTGACGTGCAGGTGACGAAGTCTAGCTTCAAATGGTGCGAGAACGGATAAATCTAAGTCAAAACCGACCAGATTCGACAAGTTTTGATCAAATACGACTAAAACTGACCAAATCTGGATAAAATCAATCAAATTTGACCAGTTCTAGTCAAAACTAGATCAAAATGGCCCAAGTACGACTAGTCCTGGTCAAACCTAACCCAAAACAACCAGTTTTGATCAATTACGATCAAAACCGACCAGTAAAAAGCCGAGGAATCCAATTCGAACACGACTAGGACACATGGCACAATTACGACCAAACATGTGTCGTAACCAAAACCGAGTTTCAACCACGTTGTGTTCGACCTAGATTCGTTTTTCGAGTAGGAGTCTTTTTCGAGTAGGAGTCTTTTTCACCCAATTTTGTACGGATAAGGACTTTTATCGCCAATTCGACTTCGATGAGGTCTTTTTTGCTTGTCCAGTTAGGTTTCTTGGTCGTGTGAGGCTCAAATGTGGTCAAATTCTTCCCAAATTTGGTAGGTTTGATTCCTGAAACCTGATGAACACAACTGTGAAAGCAATTTGTGAAAATAATCAAATTTTGCACATAAAATGTCGCATCAGAGGAGTTTTAAGTATGATTTTGCACGTTTTCAATACTAAACCTAGGGTAGAAATGCTATCAAGTTAGCACTTATCACTGGGGAAGTAGTGAATGTCCCAAACCTTTCTAAGGTTCAATCAGCATTTATCCCACAAATTGTTGTGGTAAGGACTCTTGCTCTTTAAGTTTTTCCTCCATAATACTAAGAATTATCTCATTGTCATATAGGGAACGGAGGATGAGACAATGAGGGTAAGCAGCGAAAAGCTTACTGAAGCCCTGGCATCCCTGAAGGAGAAGACTGCATTATGCAACTCCCTTCATAGGGAAAGAGAGCACCTCCTCTCAGTCTGCAACAAATTGTGAACCGATGCATATTGTAAGTTCATTTCAGTAGAATTTGACATTACTTTGATGAACTTTAGTTAATAAATTCAATCAAATTTATTTCTTTGATCAGATCAAAGAGAAGTAAACTTCGTCCTAGCTGAAGAAAAGAGACATGGAAACGATCAAGGACTACAGTCTCCTTGAGAAGAATTCCCTCAAAAAGTTAAGGGAGTTGCGGACTCATTTGGAGCTGATGTGATCGATCCTGAGAAGGATGATCTATCTCTTTCTGAATCTTGCAACCTGGTCACAGGTCAATCTGATTCTCTTGTCGCTAACATGCTACAGTTTGCAAAGAGGCATAAGGAAGAAGTGAAGACCAATGTCAATGTTGTAGCCTCTGCTATGCTCTGCAAACTTAGACGTCACCACGGTTCGAATTTGCAAAGAGGTAGTTTTTGATAGTTAGGATCAATTGAATGCGATCAGGGCTGAGGTCAAGCCTTTAGTAGAAAAATTGTTACACGACCTCGACCTCCCTTGATGTATTTCCTCTCACTGTAATTTTGTACAAAATTAACAATGGAAATGGAAATCTTTTGCTATATTTGAGTTTTTTGTACCTTGCAGCTATATATAATTAGCAGAAAATATAGGAGAAAAAATGTAAGTACTTAATTTCTGACTAAATGATATAGTTATATCCTCCTAGCCCCCTCCTATGATCACTTATACTGAAAACCTAGTATAGTGGTTGCAGGATAATTATTCCGGACTAAGTAAACCGAGGCTTAAATGATTAGAAACATGTTAGTAAGTCTCTTATGCGTTGAGAAATGGTTTAAAAAGAGATGTCTTAACTAGATGCGATCATAAAGTCGTGGAGATAAATGGCAAAGTACAAATGCACAAGGTTTTTGCTAACTGATAGCCACTCGAATGATAAGAAACACTCTAGTAAGTCCTTTATGCGTTAAGAAATGACTTAAAAAGAGATGTCTTATCTAGGTGCGACCATGAGATCGGTCAGTGAATCCACTTAAACATCGTAGCAAAGCACTTATCACGACTAGCCCCCGGGCGTGGCCCGAGAAAAGAATAAGGTTGAAAAAACGAGAATACGACTATAAAAAATAGTGAAAAAAGCACTTATTATTTAAGAGATCAAAATAGAAATGGAAAAACTTACACATAGAATTTACGCAACTGGTCGATGTTCCAGGAGTTTGATAAAATTCTTCCATCGTCCATGGCTAATCGAGCAGAACCTGGTCGTGGCAGTGAAACTACAGTGTAGGGCCCTTCCACTAAGGGGAGAATTTGTTGCGACCAAACTGGCTTTGAATTTTTCTTAAGACCAAGTCTCCCACGTGAAGGCTATTGGTCGCACCATTTTACCGTGATATTTATACAAAACATGTAAATATGCCACTGACCGAATTAGTGCTCGATTACACTTCTCTTCAAGAAAAGTAATTTCATCTTCGCGTGTTTCACTTTGATTCATGACATCTAAGTGATCCACACGAGTAGATTCAATTTGAATTTCAATTGGTAACATGGCTTCTGCACTATAAACCCGTTGGAAAGGTGTCTTGCCTGTAGCCCGACTGGACTTAGTGCGCAATGCCCATAGAACAGAGTAGAGCTCGTCTATCCAAGCCCCTGAGCGTATCTTAAGGCGGTCAAAAACACATTTATTAACCCCTGTATTATTTGCCCATTACACGTTCAACTGCACCATTGCTCTGCGGATAAGCAACGGATGCGAAACAGATTTTGGTCCCAATATCGTTACAATAGTCAAGTAAAACCACTAACGAACTAGGATTCATTGTCAGTAATGAGACAACTTGGAACACCAAATCATGTCACAATGTTCTTATAAAAGAATTTCTTTGCCGCAACAGTAGTAATGGTTCAGACTAGTTTAGCCTCAATCCATTTGGTAAATGTATCAATGGCTATGAACAGAAAATTATACCCATTGACCGCTTGGGGCATAGGGCCCACCATATCTATTCCCCATACGGCGAATGGCTAGGTCAAGGGAATAGTTTGAAGGGCATATGCTGGCTGATGAACTTGCTGAGCATGAAATTGACAATGTGGGTGATAATTCTCATAAATATGCATATTTTCCAATTATTTTGCCCCCTGTTTATGCTAGATTCAGTCATAAAAGTCATTGTATATTCAAATACAGCTACATTTGTTGCCGTTCGACTCGACTACTCGTTCTATTTATTTCTATTGCAGGTTGAACAGGCTTAGACCTATCTGCAAATTCCCAGAAATCCAAGTATCAAAATGCATCAAGACCAAGACTCATGAAACTAAAACCCTAGCCGCCCGGAGGTCATTGCAGTTACCCAAAACCTCAAGGACTTTTATGCAAATTGCCAAATAGTTCACAAAACCAGATCTAGCCCCCGATTTTTTCTCAACCGGTCCAACCCCCACTCTTCTTCCCCTTCTCACCACAGTTGGTCTTCCTCATCTCCATTCGTCTTTCCCACCGTCGGCGACCGGCCTTGGCCGGCGGTCTCCCCCTTTTTTTCTTCTCCTGCAAGCCCCTCAAACCACCTTCTCTTTTTCTCCTCCTCCCTCCTTCCTCTTTCTTTTTCTTCCCTTCTCTTCTTCATCTCTGGTTCCTCTCCTCCCTTTCTCTTTCCTTCCTCCAGTCCTCTTTTTCTTCTTCTCTCCTCCTCCTTCTCCCTCCTTCTTTTGCCTCCCTTCTTCTTCTTCCTCTCCGTTGCTTCCTCCCTCTCTCCACTTTCTCACTTCCTACTCACTGGATCTGCCTTCCTGCCGCTGGAGCTGCGTCTGCGCCACCGATCGCGCCTCCCGCCGCCGATCCACCAACCACGTCACCGATTCGTCACCGATCCGCCACTGAGACGCCGCCGATCTGCCGCCACACTGTCGCAACCGCCGCGCCTCCTTAGTCGCCGCCCCCGCTGCCATCAACCACACCGCCGCGCTGCACCACCACGCCAGGCTCACCTCCACCTCCACACCACCCGCAGCCGCTGCGCCACCATCCCGCCCCGAGCCGATCCGCTCGCCTCGCCACCTCTCTAGCCCCGAGCCGCCGGATTTGCCTCATGCCGCGCCAGAGCCGCCCCCGATCCCGAGTGCGCGCTCCGCGCTGCATCAATCTTGTGTCCACGCCACCGCGCCGCGTCGTGTGAAGCTCCACTTCGACACCTTGGACAACCTACAGCGGCGACCACTCCAGTGCTGTTCCAGATCGTCCCACAAGCTGCTACATCCCTGACTTCTTCCTCAGCCCCGGCGATGACTCCATTGCTGACGGCCACTTCAACCATAATTGTGACCACGAAAAAGCTGCTGTTGCTGGCAATCTGTTCGGAACTGTCTTCATCACCGGCGTTCTTCATCAAGTCTACATCCAACTAGGCAACAATTTCTTCTCTCAATCTCTTCCCTTCTTTCCCTGAATTGTAATTTCTGTGATGTTTGTATTGACTTGAATTGAGTGAAACTCCAATTGGAATTTTGTTTCAATCTCTGTTAATGTTGGGCTGTGAATGTTTAATGTGAGTGAGGATTGAATAGACTATTTTCTTTTGTTGAGTGAATTCATCTGTGTGATTGCAACATGGTGCAAAAATCTAAAATCAAGTAATCGAATTGGTCTATCAATTGAAAATCAAATTCTGCGTTGTGTTTTCCTATAACTGAATTGAGTTGCTATTGCCCTACTTAAATACTGCTCTTCTACTTGGATTGTTTTTCTTGAGGCAAGTTGACTCATCTGGAAACACCGTTCTTTCTTAATTTAAGTTTTTCACTGCTAGCCTAGGACACGATTACAGAATCTCATTTCTGTTAGTTGTGTCCTAGTTGGTGCGACTAGCCAAGGCACACGACAATCTTCACCCTGTTTTTTCGGCGTTTTCTCTTTCTTTCGACTTAGACATTTTGTTGTTTGTCAATTTAGTTTTAGTTTTGTACGTTTTGCTTCTGATCTTGTCCCTATGGAAGAACGACATACTCTCCCACTGCCGCGTCTCCGTTCTCTTGTGGAACTCACCTTAGGCCTGTATCAGTGGGCATGTCTCGACCAATTGCATGGCATCATTAAGTGTTGAAGGCCAATAATAACCCTGTCGAAAAGCCTTCTCGGCCAATGTCTGATAGGATGTGTGTGCACCACACATACCACCATGAATTTCTCTCAGAAGAGATTTTCCCTCTTCTTGAGGTATGCAGCGCATTAGCACTCCTTGTGCACCTTTGCTGTACAGGGTTCCTTCGACCAGTCTGTACATGCGCGCTTTTCTAACTAACTGATCACTTTCTGTTTCATCCTCGGGCAGCATCCCATGCGCAAGATAAATTCTCAATGGTCAAATCTAATCTGCTTCTTGCTCGAGGGCGGCAATGTTAGTCATCGCCTCGGGTGACTCGATGATCCAGGGATATTTTAAGTGTTCAACGAACACTTCTACTGGAGCGGATGTACGTGAGAAACCAATTTTTGACAATTGGTCTACAAGAATATTGTCTCTTCGCGGAATGAATTGGACTTCAAAATATCTGAAGTGTTTTTCCAATTTCCTCACTTCCTCCAGGTACTGAGCCATTGTCTCATCAGAGTAGTTTGACTCTTTATTTACCTGATTTACGACTAGCTGTGAGTCTCCCCTCACCACTAACCGATGGACTCCGAGGGATTTGACTGCTCGAAACCCTGTTAGAAGACCTTCATACTCTACTACATTATTGCTAACAACAAAGTGTAATTGTATGATATACTGGAGTTGGTCACCATGAGGTGAAATTAAGACCACTCCAGCCCTCGAGCTTGAGAAACTTCAAGAGCCATCAAAATACATCGTCCAGTGGTCGGTATTTTCTAAATCCTCTGGTTCTTGTGTAGGTGGTTCGGGATTTGTCGATTCGACCACAAAATCTGTACGAATTTGGGATTTAATTGCTACTCGAGCAGTGAAATGGAGATCGAATGCTCCGAGTTCTACTACCCACTTTGCAACACGACCAGTAACTTCCAGATTTCGGAGAATGTCCCCTAAGGGAAAAGATGATGGCACGAAAATCTTGTGTGCTTGAAAGTAATGTTGTAGCTTTCTGGAAGCCATTAATAGAGTGTAAAGTAACTTTTGGACCTCAGGGTAACGCTCCTTTGGTCTGTTAAGCACTGCACTTACGTAATAAATTGGTCGTTGCATACCTTCCCTCTCCGCTACTAGAACAACACTGACCATGTGAGGGGTAGTAGCCAAGTAAATGAGTAAGGATTCTCCCGTGATCGGGGAAACCAACACTGGAGCACTTGTCAAATATGCTTTAATTTCCTGAAAGGCTTTTTCGGCTTCGTCCGACCAGTGAAAACCACTGTGCTTATGTAGTTCCTTAAAGAAAGGTAGTCCATGCTCACCTAACCGTGATATGAAACGACTCAAGGCCGCCATTTGACTGGTTAGGCTTTGTACCTCCTTCGTGGATGAAGGAGATCCCATTTGCTCAATGGCCCGGATTTTTTCAGGATTAACCTCAATGCCTCTCAAACAAACCCAAAAGTTTACCCGAAGAACTTCAAAGGAGCACTTTTCAGGATTCAACTTGATTCCATGTTTATTCAAGTTACAAAAAGTCTCAGTGAGATCATTTACATGACTAGAGCTTTTCAAACTCTTTACAACCAGATCATCAACATAAGCTTCTAAATTAGGCTCTAGTTGTGAAAGAAAGGTCTTCTGCATCAAGCGTTGGTATGTGGAACCAGCAGTCTTAAGCTCAAATGGTATTCTGACATAGCAGTAGGTGCCAAATGGTGTGATGAAGGCAGTTTTCTCTTCATCTACCTCTGCCATGCTAATTTTATGGTACCCTGAGTAAGCATCCAGGAAGCTCATCAGTTTGCAATCTGCTATTGAATCGACCAACTGATCGATACAGGGAAGGGGAAATCATCCTTCCGGTAGGCACTGTTAAGACTGGTGTAATCGATGCACATGTACCACTTACCATTAGATTTCAGGACCATGACCGGATTCGCGAGCCATTCGGGATGGTCTACCTCAGGAATGAAACCAGCCTCCTAGAGTTTATCTAACTCCGAATGGATGGCTTCTTGTCGATCAGGAGCAAAGCGTCTGAGTTTTTGCTTTATTGGTCGCTGTCTAGGCCGAATTGCTAGGTTGTGCTCGATTACATCCCTTGGGACTTTAGGCATGTCGGATGGTTTTCACGCAAACACATCTGCGTTAGCTTGGAGGAAAGTAACGAGCACAAGTTCCTATTTGTCATCCAGGGCCGACCCAATCCGAATGGTTCTAGACGGGTCATCTGGGAATAAAGAACCAGATTTAGTTTTTCATCTGGTCGTAGAGTTTCCTTAACCACATCTAGTTCCTTGGTCATAGCTTTAACATCCCAGAGGGGAAGCTGATCGACCAATTCCTGGGAGATTCAATAACATGTTAGAGCTGTATTTTCGCTGCCTCTAATAGTGATCACGCCTTTTGGTCTCGACACCGTGACACACTGATAAGCATAATGTGTTGCAGCCATAAATTTGGTGAGTGCAGGCCTACCAAAAATAGCATTATATGCTGAATCAAAATCAATTACATCAAAAGTAATTAATTCTGTTTGAAAATTCTCTGGTCCTCCAAGTGTCATGGGCACTACGATCTGTCCAATAGGCATTATCGATGGACCAGGTATAATCCCAAAGAATGGGTGAACCACTGGTTTAATTTTTGATCGAGGTATTTGCATCTCATCAAGTACTTTTGCAAAAAGTAGGTCGAGAGAACTTCCTCCATTGACCAATACTCTTCCCACTTTAGCATTGCTAATAGTGGGGGAAATGACCAGAGGGAGTCGCCGTGGTCACGATAGTCCCTTAGGGAAATCATCCCGGCTGAAGGTCAGGGAATTCTTCGAACAGCGAGGAAATTGAGGCTCTTCAATGGGAGCTCAACATTATTTACCTCTCAGTAAACAAATTTGAAATGGCACTTAGAGAAATAAGATGAAGAACCACCAAATATAATATTAACATGATTATTCGGTTCCTGTATGGCATGTTATAATCTCCATAGTGTGCTCAATCTCACAGTATTGTCCCTATTCTGGTATAGTTGGCAGAGGTGCTATACCTTGGTAAAAGTCATTCAAGCTCTTCAACCAATTGCGACAATTCTGGATATCGTGTCCAGAGACATTGTGCAACGGACACCATTTCTTTCCTTTCAATGTTCTGCATCGTCGTTGGTGTGACCACCAGAAGGAGATTTATTGCTTTTGGATGGAACTTTTTTACCTTTTCCCTATGGTTGCTTATCCATGATCGCGACCTCTCTTAATTAGCTTGCTCCATCCTTCTTTTTGGGCTTCTTGGATTTTCCGCCGGCCCGTAGATGATCCAAACTTTTTGGTCGAATCATCCGTCTTCTCAGACTTGAGACCTAGTTGAGGAGGTAAGTTACCCGTGTCCACCATCCTATTCCATTCCACGGCCTTATACACGTCAGAATATCGATCAGCCATGTCAAAAAGCTCAGACACTGATTGTGGTGGATGGATACTCAGATCCTGTGTAAATCTTTGGTATCAAATGGCGTGTTTGAAAGCCCTGATAACCGAATTGTCAGAGATATTGGGAATGGTATTTCTCACTCCCATAAATCTCTTGACAAACTACCGAAGAGTTTTGGTCGAAGTCTGGCGTAGTTGATGAAGATCATCTTCCTTGTTAGGCTTCTCAAAGCAGTTTTGGAAATTGTTGAAGATGGCATCGCACAACATTTCCCAATTGTATATCAATCCTTCTGATTGATTAAACAACCAAGTCCATGCTGGACCTTCAAGGACTGTTGGCAAATAGTTTGCCATAACCCGATTGTCTCCTCCTGCCGCTTGAATGGCAGTAATATAGATTAGAAGAAATTTTGATGGATTTTGAGTCCCATCGAATCTTTCGATTGTACTAGACTTGAACTTATTTGGCCAGACTACTACCCGTAGCCCTGGCCAAAAGCTTTACAACCTATGTATGAAACACGCGGTTGTTGATCGTCGCGACTATCACCTTGGCTGCGGGAATCAATAGCTTGAGGGAACTCATGATGTGGCCCCAAACACGAGTGCACCGATACACGGGTATGTTCACGAAAACTACCAGTTCGTTGGGCCTTGTCGTGCCAGGTTGATGTAGTGTGAGCACGATCATGTCTTCTTTGGCTCTAGTAAGCTGATCCGGGAGGATATTTCGGTCCTTCAGGTTGAATACTTCAGGTCGAGTTCGGAACGGCTTGCGACCTCGGAAGGCTTTGCGACCTCGGGAAGGAATTCGATCCCTGGTCGGATTGCATGCCGATCCGATCCAAATACATATAACTAAGTCTTATCTGTTAGGTTTAGTTAGTGTCCGAATCTAATACGTTTAGGTTATTGAGTCTGATACGTATTCATACGATTGGACTATAAATACTCTGTAAGAGATCTAGTTTAGATCATCGAAGAGTCATTGAACTTATTTAAGTCTTAGACACATAGTTCATCGATGTAGGCGAGTGCGTCCTAACGTTCGACGTGTACAAGATCCCTCTTTGAAATTAATAGTGTGTTATCTTTTGAATTGTGTTCGATTAATTTGGGTTTCGGTAATTCCGAGTAAGATCCCGTTATTCCGCATATTAGCATCTGATCAAGTATAGTCGAAGCCCGTCTATACTTCAATCAGGGCAAAGCCGCATCTGGTCAAGTGGTCCGTTTGAGATCTATCCTTGGTTTTCGCACTAGGCTTGCCCAAATGCTAATATGTGGAATTATGGGATCTTACTAGGAATAACCAAAACCTATCGGTTGATTGAAACACAATTCAAAAGGTAGTATGCTCTTTATTTCAAAGAGGGATCTTTACACATCGAACATTAAGACACACTCGCCTATGTCGATGAACTATAAGTGTCTAAGACTTAAATAAGTTCTATGACTCTTTCGATGATATTCGATAATCTAAACTAGAACTATTATAAAGTATTTATAGTCCAATCGTTTGAGTACATATCAGACTCAATAACCTAAACGTATTAAACTTGGACACTAACTAAACCTAACAGATAAGACTTAGTTATATGTATATTGATTGGATTACTATTCCGACCAGGGATTGAATCCTTCCCAAGTTCGCAAATCTTTCCAAGGTCGCAAACCTTTTCAAGGTCGCGCTCCTTTTCGTGGTCGCGAATCCTTTCCACACTCGACCTTAGATCCACCCGGATCATCGAGGCTAGATCAAAACCTGACCTAGCCCGTAATTAGATCAAGTTGGTATTAGAGCAACTATCCTATCCTGTGGATGGTGAAGACTCAACAGAGTTACAAAACCTCCGGTGAAACTCTAGGCGATCATTTGACAGCTCCTACAATTGCGTCTCTGAAGATGTTTGACGATACCTCTGTTCAAGCTAACCTAACCGCACAAGTGGCTACGCTCTCCACCGACATAGATACTGTGCTTGCTTGGATTAAGCAGCAGCCATGGCTGTACCTTCTGAAGTTGATTCTTCAAAAGGCAAGGTCAAGGGTGTAAAGTTTGGTGAAGACTTGCGCAGGACAGACGAAGATGAAGACGAAGGCGACCATAAGGCTGACTGTCGACGATTCGGACTCGGGGTCCTTAGCCGAACTTATGCAGAATTTATAAACAGTGAGACCTTTCAGGGTGACCCTCCGGGAAGGTATGTAGAATTATGAAGAACTGGAGCACAGAAAAGTTTATACAGGTTCGGGCCCTCGATGGTGGAAGTAATAGCCCTACGTCCTGTTGGGATTGCACTATGCGTGATAAAGAGTTACAAAGTGACGGGAAAAGACCTTCACAGGCGAAGATTTTTCCTGTACGAGTGTACAAAATGAAGCCTAGAAGGCTTATGGAAGCTATCTAATCTAAGCCGTAGCCTTGGCTGTTTGATTCTTCAAGTGAGATGTTGTGTCTTGATCTCTTGATCGATCCCTGTTTGATACACCATGCCGCCCTTTTATACTGGTCGAAATGGCGCCAGGTCGAAATGGCGCCAAGTCGTAACGGCATCAGACGGTTGCTTGGATGCGGTTTGGAGAACCGCTCTTAACTCCCACACAGGTTTAACACGTGTTATTCGTGGATAACTGCACGTATTAACCTCCTGGCGGTTGCTCCTCTACGTGGAAGAATCTTCGGGATACTTGGGATATTCCTGTAGCAAAAATAGATTAATCCCACGTTCCCTAGTCGAAAGAATTCTGACCGCGAGATGTTGGCTGACCGCGCAACACCTTCAGCCTTCTATCCGCGCACAGCATACGAACTTCTGACCGCGCACTAGCTACGGTCTGATCGCGTAAAGACTGCGATCTGATCGCGCACAGCCTGCGACCTTGGGCTGGTACTTCTCGAAATGTCTTGAGTTCGCACCGCCAGGCACATGTCTGGCTCGAATCTATCTTGAACCAATCGTGCACTTATTTTGAACTGACTCGGGTGTCAATCCTCGTCAGCTAGCCCCCAAATTCGAAGAAAACGAAGGGACGTGTTTATTTCGAATTTCAAGACATGCATCGGATTTTTAACCTGACGCTTCAAATCTTCCACTTAGTGGCGCACTAAGTGTGACGGTTGGTTCCCCGAGATGGGCTCTGGGTATTATGTGATGGGTAATGATGGTGCTGTTGAAACGTTTTTTAATCCGAGGTGAAATTGTAAATGCTTTTAAAAACCCGAGGCGTTCGGAAGGCGAACCGTCATCTTGGCGGCTATAAATACCGAAGCCTTCGAATTAATTATGCATAATCCCAACAAAGGACGACCTCAGTCCAAGTGACTGGTCTACGCTAGTCATAGCCCAGGCGGAGTCACTTCTCGAGTATCTTCCTGATGATACACGGCGACGGGAAGAGGCGATCAGAACCAGGGTTCGATCAGCAGCTTCCGCCATTCTCTGCCAGTTTCGTCTCCACCATGGCCCGGATACGGATCTGAATCCACTGGTGGGACCGGTAGAGATCGAAAGTGAGGAACAATTTGAGGCGATCATGGAGATCACACCCCTTGTAAATAAGCTCCTGACTGAGCTCGGGATCGAGTGATCCCTACATCTGTACAGAAATAACATGTATAATGCAATGTATGTACAAATTGATTTTGAAAGAAAGTAAATATATTCTTGTTTTTTGTTGTTTCATATTATAAACATATCCCCCTAGCCCCCGCCTGTGATTATAGATACTGAAGGCTCAGTATTATAAACACAGGAGAAATATGAATATAACGACCAGGGATGTGTGATCGGACCAGCAATTATGATCAATGTAACTCTTAACCTTGTTGCAAACCGGCAGCCACTCAGATGACCAAGGACTTACCAGAAAGCCCCGTATACGTTGAAAAACGGCTTATTTAGGAGTGACTTATCTGGAAGCGGTCATGAGATCGGCCAGCGAATCCGACTAGAACGTTGTAATGATCAAACCGCCGGCGACCAGCCCCCGAGTCAAAATCGTAACACATGGGCATGAAGGGAAATGTTCATCGTATGAAACCAAAGCACTTTTTTGTTTTATGAAGAAATGCTAATTGAACAGGAAAAAGGATTGAGTACTTACACGTAGAACTTGCGTAGTTGATCGATGTTCCATATATTGGACAGAATTCGACCATTCTCCATGGCTAATCGCGCTGATCCTGGTCGCGGCATTGAGACAACAGTGTAAGGGCCTTCCCACTTCGGGGAGAATTTGTTGCGATTAGACTGGTCTTGAATTTTTCGTAAAACCAGGTCGCCCACGTTAAGACTACGTGGTCGCACCCTTTTACTATGGTACTTGCGCAAAGCTTGCAAGTATGCCGTGGACTTGATCAAAGCGCGATCACACCTTTCTTCTAAGAGGATGAGATCCTGTGATCGCTGTTCGGACTGATCAACTCATTCGAATTGTTCTGTCCGAACAGACCCAATACTAACTTCCATAGGCAACACAGCCTGGCCCCATAGACCAGATGGAAAGGTGTCTCACCGGTGGCTCGACTAGAGGTAGTTCGTAATGCCCATAGAACGGTATAGAGCTCGTCTGCCCAAGCCCCCGAGCGAGTCTTAAGGGGATCAAAAACACATTTTTTGATGCCTTTCAATATCTGCCCGTTGGCTCGTTCCACGGCACCATTGCTTTGTGGATGTGCCACAGAAGCAAAGCACACCTTGGTCCCGATCTGATCGCAATAGTCCAGAAAAAGACCACTGGCGAACTGAGAACCATTGTCTGTGATGAGACGGTTTGGAACACCAAATCGAGCAACAATGTTCTTATGGAAGAACTTTTGTGCTGCTGATGCAGTAATATTTCATACTGGTATAGCCTCAATCCACTTTGTAAACGTGTCAATGGCTACGAACAGAAACTTGTACCCATTGATCGCTTGTGGCATAGGACCGACAATATCCATCCCCCAGACCGCAAAAGGCCATGCGAGGGGAATGGTTTGTAACGCGTAGGCAGGTTGATGAACCTGTCTCGCGTGGAATTGACACTGAGGACACATCTTGACCATGTGCTTGGCATCATCGAGTGCCGAAGGCCAGTAGAATCCTTGTCGAAAAGCTTTTCCTACCAGTGTCCGATATGACGCGTGCACACCGCATACACCGTCATGCATATCTTTCAAGAGGGATTTACCTTCCTCCTGAGATATGCAGTGCATGAATACTCCTTGAGTACCCTTTCTATACAAAACTTCCTCTATGAGCTTGTACAGACGCGCTTTTCGAATCAACCGATCTCTTTCGGTTTCATCCTAGGGTAGGGTCCCATGTTCAAGATAGACTCTCAATGGATGAGTCCAATCCTGTTCCTGACCGAGGTTGGTAACACAGGCTATTACCGGATCATCCTCGACCAAAGCCATGATCGAAGGACGGTCCAAGTGTTCAATGAACACTCCTGCCGGAGCGGATGTGTGTGAAGACCCAATTTTGGATAATTGGTCTGCGAGAATGTTGTCCTTTCGCGGGATGTATTGGACTTCGAAATGACTGAAGTGTTTTTCCAATCTCCTCACTTCCCCCAGGTAATGAGCCATTGTCTCATCGGAGGTGCTGTACTCCTTGTTTACCTGGTTTACGACCAGCTGTGAGTCTCCCCTCACCACTAATCGACAGACTCCGAGGAATTTTGCTGCCCAGAGCCCTGCAAGAAGACCTTCATACTCCGCTGCATTGTTGGTCGCAACAAAGTGTAATTGGATGACATACTTAAGCTGTTCGCGCTGAGGCGTAACTAAGACCACTCCAGCCCCCGAGTGTTGAAACCTACGGGAGCCATCAAAGTACATTGTCCAGTGATCGGGGCATTCCAATTCCTCGGGCACCTGCACGGGTGGCTCAGGGTTGGTCCATTCGACCACAAAGTCGGCCAAAACCTGAGACTTAACCGTCGTGTGGGGCGTGAAATGGACATCAAAAGAACCGAGTTCGACCACCCATTTGGCGATTCGACCAGATTTCTCTGGATTTCGGACAATATCCCCCAGAGGAAAGGAGGAGGGTACAGTGATCTTGTGAGCTTGGAAGTAATGTCGTAACTTACGGGAAGCCATCAGTAGCGCGTAAAGTATCTTCTGGACCTCAGGGTAACGCTCCTTAGGACCATGAAGTACCTCGCTCACATAGTAGACGGGTCTGTGTATTCCTTCCCTATCCGTGACTAGGACAGCGCTGACCACGTGCGGTGTGGCCACCAGATAAAGAAGCAATGGTTCTTCTTTGTCGGGAGACACCAACACTGGCGGACTGGATAGATATGTATTTACCTCCTGAAACGCCTTCTCGGCCTCATCGGACCATGTGAAATTGTGATGCTTCCGCAAGGCCTTGAAGAAAGGTAATCCCCATTCACCTAGTCGCGATATGAAACGACTTAAGGCCGCCATGCGACCAGCCTGGCGTTGAACATCTTTCATAGTCGAGGGCGACCTCATTTGTTCGATGGCCCTAATTTTCTCAGGATTGACTTCAATGCCTCTGGAACAAACAAGAAAACCAAGAAGTTTTCCTGAAGAAACCCCAGAAAAGCATTTCTCCGGATTCAATTTTATTCCAAAGAGATTCAAATTACAGAAGGTTCAAGCGAGATCGTCCAAATGGGACAATCTCTTGGTACTTTTTACAACCAAGTCGTCTACATATGCTTCGAGATTACGCCCTATCTGGGAAAGAAAGGTCTTTTGCATCAAGCGCTGGTACGTGGAACCCGCGTTCTTGAGACCGAACGGCATTCTGACGTAGCAGTAGGTGCCGAATGGGGTGATGAAGGCAGTTTTCTCTTCATCTTCTTCTGCCATGCTAATTTGATGATATCCTGAGTAAGCGTCCAGGAAGCTCATCAGTTCGCAACCCGCGGTTGAGTCGACCAGCTGGTCTATGCGGGGAAGGGGAAGTCATCCTTTGGACAGGCACTGTTAAGGCTAGTATAGTCGACGCACATGCGCCACTTGCCATTTGACTTGCGGACCATGACTGGATTGGTGAGCCATTCTGGGTGATCGACCTCGTGAATAAACCCGGCTTTTAGGAGTTTTTCCAACTCCTCTCGAATGGCTTCCTGTCGTTCAACAGCAAAACGCCTGAGCTTTTGCTTTATTGGCCGCTGTCTAGGTCGAATTGCTAACCTGTGCTCGATTACTTCCCTTGGGACATCGGGCATGTCGGACGGTTTCCACGCAAACACATCTGCGTTAGCCCGGAGGAAAGTAATGAGCTCGAGTTCCTATTTGTCATCTAGGCCTGATCCGACCCGAATTGTCTTGGATGGATCATCTGGGTACAATGGAACTAGTTTGAGTTTCTCATCTGGTCGAGGAGCAGCCTTGATCGTGTCGGTGGCGACAGTGGCGACCTGAGCGTCCCGGAGGGGAAGTTGGTCGACCATCTCCAGAGATAGCCGGTCGCACGTGAGTGCCACGTTGCGACTGCCTCGGACCGAGATGACACCTTTGGGGCCAGGCAATTTACCGCACTGATAAGCATAGTGTGTTGCCATCATGAACTTAGCTAGAGTTGGCCTGCCAAAGATTGCATTATAAGCCGAATCACAATCAATTACGTCAAAAGTAACCAATTCTGTTCGGAAATTATCCGGCTCTACCAGTGTGACCGGGAGGACCACCTGTCCGAACGGCATCATGGAGGGAGCTGGGATTATCCCATAAAACAGATGGATTATGGGTTTAATCTTCGAGCGAGGAATTTGCATCTCGTCGAGTGCCTTGACCAAAAAAATGTCAAGGGAGCTCCCTCCGTCGATCAGGGCCCTTTCGTCTTTTGCATTACTGATGATCGGGGTAATGACCAGAGGGAGCCTCAATGGTCGAGTAAGCCCCGCAGGACAATCAGTGCGATCAAACGTCAAAGGTGTATCCGACCAGCGGGGGTACTGAGGTTCACCAAGGGATGTCTCCGTTTGGTTAACCTCTCGGTAAAAGGCTTTAAACTGCCTTTTGGAAACAAAAGAGGAGGAACCCCCGAAAATAACATTAATGTGATTACGAGGTACCTGGTAGGACATCTCCTCGTCTCCGTCAGCGTCTCTAAGTCCGCATGCTTGTTCTTTAGTTGGTAAGGTCGGCATTGGTCCAACTCCCTGGTAGAAGTCATCCAACTGCTTCAACCAACTCTTGCAGTTCTTGAGGTCGTGGCCTGCGGAGTTGTGGAGTGGACACCACTTCTTGCCTTCCTGCGGATTAGTCAACTTTTCTGGCTGGTCGGCACTACGACCACCAGAAGCAGTTTTATTCTTAAATGAAGGCTTGTTACCTTTGGTCGAAGGCGGCTTCTCTGCAACTGCGACCTCGCGGTACTGTCCAGAGCGGTTCCTCTTCGACTTCTTTGATTTCCCGCCCGTTGAAGATTCTGACTTCTTGCTTGAATCTTCTTTCCTGGCGTCTTTGAAACCTGGTTGAAGTGGTAGGCCACCCTTATCGACCATCCGGTTCCATTCGACCGCTTCGGCTGCATCGGAGTATCGGTCGGCCATATCAAAAAGATCGGCCACTGATCGAGGAGGATGGATGAGCAAGTCTTCGGTGAATCTCCGATATTGAACCGCATGTTTAAATGCCCTGATAACGGAGCCGTCAGATATGTTCGGGATGGTATTCCTCACCCCGACAAACCTCTTGACAAACTGACGAAGGGTTTCGGTCGAAGTTTGTCATAGTCGATGGAGGTCATCCTCTTTACCCGGCTTTTGATAACAATTTTGGAAATTGCTGAGGATAGCGTCGCACAACATTTCCCAATTCTAGATAGAACCTTCGGGCTGATTAAACAGCCAGGTTCTAGCCGGTCCTTCAAGGACTGTAGGCAGGTAGTTGGCCATGACCCGGTCATCGCCTCCTGCCGCTTGGATGGCAGTGATATAGATTTGAAGGAACTCGGATGGGTTCTGAGTTCCGTCGAACCTTTCAATGGCCCCTGGTCGAAACTTATCAGGCCAAACGATCGCACGAAGGCCGGGCGAGAAAGCTTTACAACCAACGTAGGGACCGTGAACTGCCCTGTGACTCTCGACCGGATCACGAGCGACTTCACGCAACGGTGAAGTTATCCGCGGTCCCAAACGAGAGTGGACAGGGACTCGATCCCTACCACGAGAATCCTGTGTCGGCCTGTACTTGTCCTGGCGGGATGGTACAGGCGGCGGGTAACTTCGTCGACCAGAACCAGAGTGAGAACACTCTCGTTCGCGGGAACGTGTTACCGACCGGGAAGACGCCGTTGGGGTCGCCTCAGATGCGACCTCGTCCAACCTTTCCGCTAGGATTCTGGTGAAGGCCGGTTTCTGCGCATCCGTGACCGTAGGAGGGAAATTACGCATGACTTCTGCGATAGATCGCAGTTGACCATGTGTACTTCTCCTAGGGGCACCAGGTGTTACCGTTTCTTCTTCCACTGGGAAACGCTCCGGAGGCAAAGAAGGGGTCTGGTCGCGTCTGCGACCACGTGATCGTCGAGAAGAACTCGGAGCAGCATCGTAATGAGCCTGCGCATCTTGAAGAGCCTCTAGGGCCGTTCTGCGTAGTTCGTTGTTTTGTTGCTCGAAATCTTGATCCTCCTTCTGTTTGCGTTCCCGTTCTTCCCTAGCAGCCTATTGATCAGGAGTTTCCTCTGATAAGGCAGCAAACTGTCTAGGGAGAGAGGTCACCGATGGGGAAAACATCTCAGTTTGTTCCGAGTCAGACTCGAAATCAAAGAGACGGTGGAGGTTATTAGGGTCGAATCTCCCCGGGCTGATTTCCAGGTCGATATCATCCTTCCCCTCAGCGGGGTTGTATGACGGACCGGACTCACCCTCTAGCGCATTAAGAACCTCGGTGGGTTCTGACCTTGCGCTAGTTTCTCCCTGGTCGATGGACAAGACCTGGAGAGATGATTCGACCTCTGGGAGATTTTCGCCTCCAACCTCCTCCATCGGAACAGGATCGCTTGGAGAAGGCATTGGAATGTGAGCATAATCCTCGAGATCAAAATCGTTCTCGGAATCATATACTCCAGCCATATTTCAGCGAACCTCCGAATGAAAATTAGGATGCCTTGAGAAAGCCCCCACGGTGGGCGCCAGCTGTCGACGATTCGGACTCGGGGTCCTTAGCCGAACTTATGTAGAATTTATAAACAGTGAGACCTTTCAGGGTGACCCTCAGGGAAGGTATGTAGAATTATTTAGAACTGGAGCACAGAGAAGTTTATACAGGTTCGGGCCCTCGATGGTGGGAGTAATAGCCCTAAGTCCTGTTGGGATTGCACTATGCGTGATAGAGAGTTACAAAGTGACGGGAAAAGACCTTCACAGGCGAAGGTTTTTCCTGTACGAGTGTACAAAATGAAGCCTAGAAGGCTTATGGAAGCTATCTAATCTAAGCCGTAGCCTTGGCTGTTTGATTCTTCAAGTGAGATGTTGTGTCTTGATCTCTCGATCGATCCCAGTTTGATACACCATTCCGCCCTTTTATACTGGTTGAAAGGGCGCCAAGTCGTAACGGCATCAGACGGTTGCTTGGATGCGGTTTGGAGAACCGCTCTTAACTCCCACGCAGGTTTAACACGTGTTATTCGTGGATAACTGCACGTATTAACCTCCTGACGGTTGCTCCTCTACGTGGAAGAATCTTCGGGATACTTGGGATATTCCTGTAGCAAAAATAGATTAATCCCACGTTCCCTAGTCGAAAGAATTCTGACCGCGAGATGTTGGCTGACCGCGCAACACCTTCAGCCTTATGTCCGCGCACAGCATACGAACTTCTGACCGCGTACTAGGTACGGTCTGATTGCGTAAAGACTGCGATCTGATCGCGTACAGCCTGCGACCTTGGGCTGGTACTTCTCGAAATGTCTTGAGTTCGCACCGTCAGGCACATGTCTGGCTCGAATCTATCTTGAACCAATCGTGCACTTACTTTGAACTGACTCGGGTGTCAATCCTCGTCACCGACAACCTTGCCAACACCTCCTTAGCTGTCAAATCTTTCAAGGTCGAAGCTAAGGTTGATATACCCATATACGATGGGGTGATCAATGCTGAGAAGCTGGATTCTTGGATTGACCAGCTTAAGACATACTTTGACCTACGAGGGTTTAGTAGCACTCAAAAGGTGAAATTCGCACTTTTGAAGATGAAGGACCATGCCAAGACATGGTGGAAGGCCCTTGTCGCCAATGGTGAAGCTGACGACCTTGAGTGGGGTCAGTTCAAGTGACTCCTACGACAAGAATTCTACCCGATGGGTTATCTCGAGGAGAGATGGGATCATTGGCATAGATTGTATCAGTGCCGTGACCAATCCGTCGAGGATTACACGATGGAATTTCATAGACAAGCAATGATCATTGGCATCTTGCTCTCTGATCCTCAAGTGTTTTGAAAATACACATCTGGACTTCAGAAATCGATTAGTGCTGAGTTGAGCCTGTTTGGCATCCAGGATATCCCAACCGCGAGCACAACTGCTATGGCGATCGAGAAGGAAAATAAATCTCGCAACGACAAGGACAAGAAAGAGAATTTGACCTCGTCAAAAGGAAAGTTGAGTCCGCAGAGGAATACTCCGAAGTCTAGTACGAGCATCTCTTGTGATCATTGTCACGTTGCTGGGCATACAAAGGATAAGTGCTATAAGCTCTATCCTGAACTTTGACCAAAGAGAAACGGACCAGGAAAGAGAACAGCTACAACTACTACAGCTACACCTGAGGAAGGAGTTGTTCGAGTGAATTTAGTTGATGAGGCGGATATGACTTTATCTCTGATGACAATGCCGAAGGAGAAAGGTTCGGATTCACCTGACGACCGTCACTCAACGTAGGACTTGTTTACTATCAATATGTAGGTGAAGCACGAAGTGGTCGCAACAATATTCGATCTTGGAAGTCAGAAGAATTTGGTTTCCACTAAACTGGTTTGACGACTTGGTTTGAAGACAACCATACATTTGCGGCCGTATTCGCTGGGTTGGTTTACATTCGATGTAAACCAACAGATTACGAGTTAGTGTGTGTTGAAGTTTGCGATCTCTGCTTGATATATCGATCAGGTGATCCTTGGGAGTCCTTATCTGTATGATCGAGATGCCCACTTCCATTGACGAGCGCAAGATTATGAGCTCACTAAAGACAGAGTTAAGTTCGTGATCGGTAGAGACATCCATGCCAACACCTCGAACTTGATTACCGCAAACCAGGCCAAAAGAATCATCAATGCATGTCATAAATACGTGCTTGTTGTGATTCGACCAATTGGTCAAAGTGATAGCATTCGAGCAGCGTTGTTGCTAGCATGTCGAGAAGATTCTGGTCGTTTGTCGGGACTGCTGGAGAAATACAGTGATCTGTTCGAAAGTACCCAGGGTCGTCCCCTGAAACGTCCAGTCGAGCATGAAATTCATCTTGTGTCTGGTGCGACACTTCCCAACTTGAGTATGTATCGCAACTCGGTATTGGAGAATGAAGAGATCAAAAGACAGCTTGGTGAAATGTTGACTGATGGTGTTATTCAATTGAGTAGTTCACCTTGTGGATCTCCTGTGGTATTAGTACTAAGAAAGATGAGAGTTGGTGTATGTGCATCGACTACCAAAACCTGAATAAGATCACCATCAAGAAATGGTACCCCCTTCCTCGTATTGACGACCTGCTAGACCAAGTGAAGCATGATGTTGTCTTCTTGAAATTGGATCTAAAGTTAGGGTATCATCAAGTCATCATCCGAGAGGAGGATACTTGGAAAACCGCGTTCAAAACATAACAAGGTCTATTCAAATGGCTGGCCATGCTGTTTGGCCTTTGCAATGCCCCAGCTACTTTCATGCGTCTTATGAATGATGTATTACGATAGTTCATTGATGACTTTGTGATCGTTTATCTCGATGACATACTAGTTTATAGTCATTCGTGGGACGAGCACCTCATTCATATTGAAAAGGTGTTCGAATAGCTTCGGCAACATTGACTTTGCCTTAATCGTAAGAAGTGCGAGTTCGGCCAGCAAACCCTATTGTACTTGGGATTCGTGGTCGGCAACGATACGTTGTAAATCGACCCGGATAAGGTAAAAGTGATTCTCGAGTGGCCGTGACCACGAACCGTTTTGAACAATGATCACAAGAGTGGACAGGGAAGCATGAAGACACGTTTCTCTTGCTGAAGAAGAAAATCAGTGAAGCTCCTGTTCTAGCTTTGCCGAATCTACAGAGACCATTCGAGCTGGAAACTGATGCCACAGGTTATGCAATGGGCGCTGTGCTCATGCAAGAAAGTCGACCAATAGCATATCACTCTGAGTTATTCTAGGGAGCTCGGAAGAACTATCCGACTTATGACAGGCCATAAAACATTGGCGGTGTTACCTCTTAGGTAAAGAAACGGTTGTCCACATCTACCACCAACCTTTTCAATATCTGCAAACTCTATCGAAGATACAATAAGCTCAACATATGAAGTGGATGTTATATCTGCAACATTTCAATCTGGTGATTAAGTACAAGAAGGGCATACATTGTAAACTGGCTGACATGTTATCGCGACCACCAATTACGACCCTCTGCTTATCAGCATTTATGTAGATATAGCCCTCATATCATGATGACTATGCCACAATGTACAGTGAAGATCCTGATTTCCGATCAGCACTTGTTGAGCTCGAAACAGGGAAACCTACAGAGTTTATTTAGCGAGAAGGAGAAGGATTCTTGTACAAGGGCACTTTACTTTGTATACCTCGTGGAGCACCTCGAATTCAATGGCTGCGACAAGCACATACATCGAGGGTTGCTTGTCACTTTCGGGTTATGAAGACTTTGCAAAATCTTCATCGACATATATTCTGGCCGCAAATGCAGCAGAATGTGGCTAGTTTTGTTCGGGGATGTGGTCTTTGCAGCATCTTGAAACCAGCAAACCGGAAACTAGATTTGTACACTCCTTTGCCAGATCCATTGCGACCATGCGAAAGCATATCCATGGATTTCTTGGGAAAATTGCGTAAGACCCAACGTGGCAATGACTATCTCTTTGTGGTCGTTGATTGGTTCTCAAAAATGATAATTCTCATACCTTGTCGAAAGACTATCAAGGGAGAAGAGGCATCTCTGGTATTCTTTCAACAGGTTTGGACACATTTTAAACTACCGACTTCTATTGTGTCTGATCGTGATACCCGATTCCTTAGTCACTTTTGGCGATCACTCTGGACGATGATAGATACAAAGCTAAAGAGGAGTACTGCTTTTTATCCTCAAACTGATGGTCAAACTGAGGTGGTAAAAAGACCTGGGATGAAAGCATACCGTACCGGCAGTTTGCTTTTAATAGAGTAGTGCATGGTTCGACTGGAAAGTCGCCCTTTGAGGTCTGTTTGAGATTTTTACCACAAAGTCAATTCGACATTGAGTTTGTGATCCCTACCTCATCACATACCAGCAAGGAAGTATCTGATCAGGATCGAGCACAAAAGTTCTTGGAAGGTATTCAATGGCTTCATCATGAGGTCGAACAGAACTTGCTGAATGCTCAACTCAAGTACAAGGCGCGACATGATCGGCACCGAGTTGATGCTCAATTCCATGAAGGTGATATGGTCTGGCTACATCTGAGTAAGGAAAGTCTTAAAGGTGAAGATAAAAAGCTTAAACCTATCTGTTATGGTCTTTTTTGGATTTTGCCGAAGATTGGTAATAATGCTTGTCAGCTCGAGTTACCTCCATACATAGATATTTACTCAGTTATCAATGTTGAACACCTCAAACTCTTCGAGCCTTCTATGCTGGATGATGAGCCTGATACCATGTACCATCTGTTGAAGACTTGGTCTATCAATGAGAAGAACCTCTACCTGACGACATAATCTTGGAGAAGAAGGTGACTACCACCCGTAGTGGCACACGAGAGTCTTTTCGAATCGGCCGAAAAGATCAACGAGCGCGCACGACAAAGTGGTACACCTGAGAAACTAGTCGAGTTTAATTTCCACATCTACAATTTTGATCACATGGTCACCAACGGGGATTGGTTCCTTCTCAACAGGGGAGTCATGATCCGGGAGGATCTTCGGGTCCTTCAGGTTTAATACTTCAGGTTGAGTTCGGAACGGCTTGCGACCTCAGAAGGCTTCACGACCTCAGAAGACTTCGCGACCTCGAATACTTCGCAACCTTAGGAAGGAATTCGATCCCTGGTCTGATTGTATTCCCATCCGATCCAAATACATATAACTAAGTCTTATCTGTTAGGTTTAGTTAGTGTCCGAGTCTAATACGTTTAGGTTATTGAGTCTAATACGTATTCATACAATTGGACTATAAATACTCTGTAATAGGTCTAGTTTAGATCATCGAAGAGTCATTGAACTTATTTAAGTCTTAGACATATAGTTCATTGACGTAGGCGAGTGCGTCCTAACGTTCGATGTGTACAAGATCTCTCTTTGAAATAAAGAGCGTGCTATCTTTTGAACTGTGTTTGATCAACTTGGCTTTTGGTAATTCCGAGTAAGATCCCGTTATTCCACATATTAGCATCTGATCGAGTATAGTCGAAGCTCATCTATACTTCAATTAGCGCAAATTCGCATTTGGTCAAGGCTAGATCAAAACCTGACCTAGCCCGTAATAAGATCATAAGCACTATCCCGTTCCCCGGAGAAGTTACCGATCGCGATGATTCAGTCAGAGTCACATCGAATGCGACCCTGTCGAAGTTTTCTACAAGTACCCTTGGGAATGTTACCCCATCATCATTTGCAAATCCAGAGGGAGGGTTACAGAGTGTCTCCACGATTACATGGATGCGGTCTTGAGTACCCCTTTTGGGAGCCAGCGGAGTTGTTGGAAACATTGCCTCAGCTATCGGGGAACACTTTGGGGCCGAGAGTGGCATCTGATCACACCTACGACCATCAACATGTCGTTGGTGAGATGTCCTTGGACAAAAGTCACGGGTAGCAGCATCATGGCGAGATTGCACAAGATGTAGAGCTTCCTCCGTGGTCTTGCGAACCTCAGCCTCTCGCCATTCACGAGCATCATCCTCTTCCTGTTTGCGTTCTCCTTCTTCCCTAGCAGCACGTTGCTCAGGGGTCTCCTCAGAAAGTGCAGCGACTTCCCATGGAACGAAGGATGCAGACGGAGAAAGCATAACCTCTTTGTCTGAATCGGATTCAAAATCAAAGAGGGAATTTAGGTCCTCCGGAGAAAATCTTTCCGGAGCTAATTAAAGATGATCATCGCCTGTATTGTCTGGGACAATGGGTTGTGGTACATACTCGCCCTCAAATGTGGCGAAAATCACAGAACGAACGTACTACCTCATTAGGTTCCTGGTCGATAGGCGCAACCAGAACCTGAGAGGAATCTTCTTCCACACAAGACTCAAGAACGACATTGATCCCTTCCATGGGAACAGGATCCTCATCCATGGGAACGTCGACGTCGTCGGCGAGATTGAAGTCGTTCTCGGAATCGTATGCACAAGGGAACATAGCTTATTGTAGTTTTTGGTGAAGAACAGGAAATGTCTTGTAAGATCCCCACGGTTGGCACCAGCTGTTGATGATTCGGACTCGGGTCTTTAGTCAAACTTATGCAGATTTAGTTTGTTTAGTAGGGAGACAATCCTCACAATCACCGAATAGAATCACGGTAGCTATGGACACAATGACATAGAATTTATACAGATTCGTGCCCTCAAAGTTTGAGTAATAACCCTACTTCTTGTTGTGTTTTCACTATGAATAGGATGAAATACAGAGAGAATTTGCTGTAAAGCCTAACAAGTCTTTTTTGAATCAATCCTCCTCTCTTTTTCCCATGCCCCTTCTCTTCTAAATCGATCCTCTTTTTTACTTGTTGAAAGGATGCCAATAGAAGGAAGTTTTGAGCGGTTGAACAGTTGCTTGGTGCGGTTTAGATAACTGCACGTATTTTCCTATCTTCTCGACGGTTGTAATGCACAGTTAGAAGTAACTGCACATTCTTTGACGGTTTATCATGTCAATGAGAAGATACATTGCATTGTCCTGGTATCATGGTCGGTAGATCTCAAACATGCATTAGGTTTGCCTACGATCAAGATAGTCGTGGGAAAAGTCTCCACAACCGGAGTGATCGTAAGAAGGTGTCTCTACAACCGGAGTGATCATAGGAAGGTGTCTCTACGACCGGAGTGATCGTAGGAAGGTGTCTCCATGACCACGATGATCGTAGGAAGGTGTCTCTACGACCATAGTGATCATAGGAAGTTGTCTCTACGACCATGGTATTTGGGGGTGTATGAGACTATGTCCAGAAGATCTTTGGACTATCTCTTGATCTCTCTCTTAAGCCTGTTCTACTATGGAGAGGTATAAATAGTTCAGGTCTCATTTTGTGGCTTCTTCAACCATAGAACAACGTAGGTGACTAACTTGGGTAATAATATCTGTCGACCACAAACAACACTAGATGTGCTATGGCCAATAGAGGAAGATGGGGCCAAATCACCTTTGTTGTCGGTAGGACACCATGTGGAGGTGCTAGTGAATCAGCTGGGCCTGGCATCTTGCTTCAATTGCCTCTCTACCTTAGTTGCTGATATGCCTATTGAACCACAATGTCGTATGGCTGAAACTCCACAATTTTGTTGGATGTAGCAGTTCAGTCCAGACAAAAACCTCACCATGGTTTGCTCCTTTGGCTCGTGCAAGTTGACACTAATCATAGCCTTCTCCATCTCCTTGTAATACTCCTCAACAGATTATGAACCTTAGGTGAGGTGCTGTAATTTGTTGAAGAGATCTCGCTTGTAATGTTTTGGCACAAAATGATGTCTCATCTCATCTTTCATCGCTCTCCAAGTACGAACAGGGTACTCACTCTCTTTCTCCCTATTTTTATACAACTGATCCCACCAATTAGTTCATAATCATCGAATTCAATGGAGGCAAGATCAACCTTCATCTCTCAGTTCAGATAAACTTCATGATCTGAACTCCCACCAAACTTTGGCATTTTGAATTTGAACTGGCCAAAGCGCTCATCATCAGTGCGATGATGATCATGACCAAGTGGTCTATGTCATCCTCCATGAAAATAGTCATCATCACGAGGGAACCGTAATGACCATCATCCTCGTTTTCAGACTTAGAATGTGAGTGATTGTCATGCTGGTCACCCTTGAACCACCCATAGTGGGGTAGAGGCCATGGTGCATAAGGAGCAGGGTGGCCGTCATGGAGAGCCACAAATCTCTCCCTCTCCTCCATAGTGCCTTGGGCAAAGGCATGTGGTGTACCTTCATTAAGATCTCCTTAGTAGCTAGCTACTTCCTTGTGCCCATTGTCATGTAGGTGACGATCAATGCTTGTATTAATTTCCTCCTTGAGGGATTCCTGAAGCCACTCCATGTTCGTAGTGAGCTCTTGCGTAAAGAAATCACGCATAGCTTGCAAGTCCTTCGAAGTGACACACTATTCAGAGTCACCCTCACCCAATGTAGATGCATGTTGTTTTCCCTTACCTGCCATGATTACTGAAGCAAAGAAAACAATGTTTGTGGATAGGACAAATTATTTGGAATTCTCACAACCTGACCTTCTCTTACCAACCAAAGCTCTTATGCTTCCTTGTGGGATGCAGTTGTGCGAACTTGTGGTGTTAGTGGTGATATAATAGGTGCTGGTGTGGTGATTACACAATGAGATTTGCACTAACCAATGATTCTCTGTGGATCTTGGTTAGGGAAAACAAACAAGGAGAATTATTTGAAACTTAGTAATGCAAAAATTGAATAACAATCCAATGGTAACAACAGTCCAAAATTGCTGATCACTAAAGATAAGAATAGTATGAGATTATGCAGCTAGGTAGACTATGCCAATGGATGATAACCAACAATTGCACCACGAAAGCCCAAAACAACAACTTCACTTCACGTTCTCCCTTCTTTTGCTCTCTTTTCTTCCTCTTTTGTTTTCTTTTTTTTTGTTCTATTTATTTTTTATTTTATTTTTTTGAACTTTCCAAACACTAACTAAATGGATCAAAAGTGGAAACACACAACTTGGAAAGAAAGAAAACACTAAAAAAATGAATCAACGACGATCGGTAAGTTGAAATTGCGGTTGCTGAAACTTGTAGGACTCCAAACAGCATGAAAATGATGGAATTTGACATCCAAGAAGGTGAATAATTTGCACAGTCATATTTAGCAGATTGGGCTCGATGTAAGCTTTCCAATGGCTATTAGAACACTCGAATTGGAGTTCATTTGCAAAAATTATGGCAGTTTTATTGAAGGTCGCATGGAACAGTAAACCATAGTAGATCAAAACTCGGCTAAAACTTGACCAGCAACAAAAGACACTAAACCAAGGATTAAAACTCAATAACACACACTAAATTAACAGATTAACCCCAAGGCTAGGTTTTTTTTCCATTATTTTTGGTTTTTGGACTCTTGGACATAAAATTTTAAAGAACTAATCTACTAACTACGGGTAAGTAGAAAGATCCTACCATGGCAATGGATAATCTGATACCAATTAATATGCACATGCACAGTGATGAACGTGCATATGACGTTGTCTTGATATTCATGACGTAGGTTTTATCGAAGATGGATAAATAATGTAACCTAATGAAGACTATATTGCCAACCACAAGTCAGTGCAAGGACCTATAATTGTTGTAATCACCCAACCACACTTTAAGTTTCCAATCCATGCGATCACGCAATAAGTTGACGTACAAATTGGTCGTTCTCGAAGAATCGCCTTTGCAATCACTGAAAGAAATCACAAGAACAATAGAGGAAAAATATTTTCATCCTCAAAACAGCAACATAAGGGTTTTGTTCAAATCTAACATAACTTTATAAGGCCGGCGGCCTGGGTTTTTATGGCATCTAGTGCACACAAATAGAAACAAAAGAATTCCTAAACACAAAACAACTTCTAGGCGTGGATCATTAATCTAAATGTCTCTCCTCTTGGATCTCTACTTAGACTGGCCTTGAATTCGGAATGCTTGAATTCATAGTGCCTTTGGGTTGGGCCAACCTCCCTCACCTCCTTCTGGCCCATCTCAACATGCTTGGCGGCAGTAGCTAAAGCTCTTCCTCTAGTGAGCTCTCCTCCACAATATACCTAACAACAATCAAGGTAGAAAATTTAGGTAGTAGAACATCCTCATGTAAATCAATTGGAAACTCAGTAAGAAGATAATTCACTTGTGCTTGGAGTTTCTTAGCATGGTTTCTTGTAATTGGACCATTATAATCTGACCATGGCAGAGAAGTGCTAAAGCTAGAGATGTCGTCATCAGTTGGAAAAACTAAAAGTTTTTCCAGTTTGAAGGATCAAAATCCACAAGTAAGAGACATACTAGATCTGAAATAATGGAGTTGAATTATCATCAAAAGGGTAAAATTGTGCTCTTTAGGATTGGGTTGATGTACTTCAAAGATATAAATGGGTGACGAAAGATCAATTTGGGATAACCATGATGAATTTCAAGAATTTGTTTAATATTGTTATCATCTTCGCGTGTTTCACTTTGATTGATGATATTTAAGTTATCCACATAAGTAGAGCCAAGTTGGATTTCATTTGGCAGCATGGCCTCTGCACCAAAAACTAGTTGGAAAGGCGTTACGCCTGTGGCTCTACTGGGTGTGGTGCGAAGTGCCCATAGAATAGAGTAGAGTTCATCTACCCAAACCCTCGAGCGTACTTTAAGGCGGTCGAATACACGTTTCTTGACCCCTTGTATTATCTACACATTGGCACGTTCAACTGCACCATTGCTTTGTGGATGAGCGACTGATGCGAAACAGATTTTGGTTCCAATATCATCGCAATAGCCTAGAAAAAGACCACTAACGAATTGGGATTCGTTATCCGCGATGAGACAACTTGGAACTCCAAATCATGTCACAATGTTCTTATGAAAGAACTTCTTTGCAGCTGCGGCGATAATGGTTCAAACTGGTTCAACCTCGATCCATTTAGTGAACATATCAATGGCTATGAACAAAAACTTATTCCCATTGATAGCTTGGGGCATTGGCCCCAGAGTATCTATTCCCCATATGGCAAATGACCAAGTCAAGGGAATAGTTTGTAAAGCATATGCCGGCTGATGAACTTGCCGAGCATGAAATTAACACTACAGGCATGTTCTGATCAACTTCCTGGCATCGTTTAATGTCGAAGGCCAATAATACACTGTCATGTCTGTGACATCACCTGTGAGGAGCCCAGCTCAGTGCAGTTGGTCCCATAAACCACTTGACTTCCCAGGATGAGTCAATCACAGGAATATATTGAAGCAGCAAAATATTACAGTAGACATAATTGTATGGCCATCAAGCCTTAATACAGTACGGGGTACAGTGCCTTACAAGGCACAATGGTGCAACAAAATAAAACATCTAGTCGACGGAAGCTAGGTGCCAAAAGCAACCCACAGGAAACAGAGATTGGCAGCAAGACTGCACCACATTAGGGCTCAGGAGGAATCTGCTCGTCTCCTTCTGGATCTGCAGCGTCTTCAGGATAATCACCAAGGTCGTAGAGTGCTCCATCTATTGATGAGTTGTTGCAAGGGTGAGTACTTACGTACTCCGCAAGTCATAGGGAAGGTAGAGATACATATAGTATAAATGACATGAACCTATGCTATTGGAGGAAAGAGTGAAGGGTTTTTCAAAATACTTTTCTTTTCATCTCTTTCTCAACTCCTGATCCTACTCATGGCAGTGTATAAATCATATCGAAGGCAATATATCCCATAACTAAGGCAATATATCCTCATATCACATTACTTTTCTTCAAGCTTTTCAATCTTATGCTCATGATAGTATTTCATATACTTAGGGCAAAATCCACATGCCTCTTAGCTATTATATGTTCACTACATTATGGTACTACCGCGACACGTCAACACATGACAGTCCACGGCAACACCCCTTATTGTGACAACACATGTCACTTGGGTAATCTTGGACTAACAAATTTTAGTGTATAAAACAATACTTGTGTCACACCCCGTGGATTTAATCCACCGTGGCATACTCCTAAAACTCGGGAGCACGAAGTATTCGAATACATTTTTAACTCTGCAGAGGTGTACCTCTTTTTAAATCCACTTCTTCACTCGACTTTCAAGTCGGGCCAGCTCCATGCGACTTATACGCATGTGACAAGGCCGAGCTCACACAATGCTTTCGCAGTCTAGTATTAACAGTATCCCTTCCCGGTAAATGGACAATCTAGTCCCAAGTACCGTTGTGGGTCCTCCCCACTGCCTTACTTCCTAGCCTTGGCCTATGTTCCCGCAGGACACATAGCCTCTTTTGATTACAGTCGCGCACGACTTAATCAGGCGTAGGGCGACTTTCTTCTTTACACCTTTTCCTCTCATAATTTTTCTGATCTCACATCACTCATGGACGAACTGCGTCCCACCAGTTTCCACGCAAGAAACCGGACCGACAAACCATGCAGGGAACTGATAATACTAAGAAAGCTACTAGATTGCGCCTGACCCATATCAGGCAAGTGGTTGGTACATTTTTCATGCCACTAGACGCACAACACAAGGTTCTAGTCCTTATATGCCAGTGACCAGATCATACCACAAACCATGCACCTTCAGTGCCTGCTCATCCTTTGCAGTTAAGCACCTCCAGTGCTACCACCATCCCATACCAAAATAATGGTCACGGCTAGGGGTTTTATTTCATAAATATAGATGTATATATATATATATTTATTAGTTCATGCCTTGCTATCTTAACAAATTCACACTTCTCAGGTATTCAACCTATCACTGCCATAATATCATTGATCTCAACAAATGCAATATTAATGAAATATCTACTCATGGAATAGCATAGCAAGTCATTAAATATAGGTTCAATATGATCAAAGTATGACTTGCCTTCCGCGTCGTAAGTGTCAGCAGTTGATGTTGGGTTTGCGACAAGATCTTCAACCTCAGGCTCTTGCTCTGAACAAGTTCAAACAAGCAAACAGGCATTACAATCAATCCTATTCTTACTAATCCACTACATGCGATAATGCAAGATGAAAACACTTTGGTGATACACGATTCGAGAGTTCTGGAAAGCGATTAGAGTTAAACTATGGAAACCAGGGTTAAGGTTAGTGGTCAAGGTTTACAAGGTTCCAAAATATCAGAGTAATAACAAGGTTGCGACTGGTTTGCCCAAAAACAGCGAACGTCTTTAGGTTGACATTCGGTTCAAGGCATCGACATAAGGTCGATGGATGATAGAGGGCTCAACTCAAGTTGTGACAGTAGAAGAAAATGTAGATCACAACATCAGGAGTCTAAGGGACAAAGTTATTTTCAAAGTTCATGGTTGGAAGTAGGTGAAAAGGCTCAATGCCACTGGCTGACATAGGCTGACAAGGGCTGACAATGCCCAAGAATGGCATCGACATGGTTTGAATAGTTCCCAGTGGCCAAAATGGGTTTTGATTCAAGCATATGGTGCACAAGGTAGTGAGCCAACTATTTGACAAAGTAGTTTTTGTTTTACATGACCAGAGGTGGGTGAACAGGGCTAATACCATTGGCTGACATAGCCTGGCATAGGGGTTGACATGGCCAGAAACTAGGGTTAGCCATATCTTTTGATTTAGGGCTCCAAATGATGCACCACTTTGTCTGGTAGTTAGGCATTTGCAACAGGAACAATTTACTCAACAGGTTCTTGGGCAGGAGATGGCCAGAGGATGGTGAAAACTAGCGAAGAAATCTGCGGATCTGGAGTACATGCAATATAACCAGTACAGCAACTAGGACATAGCTATAACTTCTGTTCTAGGCCGAATCAGAAGTCGTGCTAGTAGACAAAAATTCTTAGAAGGGTGGAAAACATTTAAATGGCAAGGTGGCCGGAGCTGGATTGGCCGAGATCAACGTCCGGCGACCAGCACTGGAGAAGAAGATGCAAATTTGGGCATTTCTGTTCTAGGGCAAATAAACTCAATTCCTTGCTTGAGGATGGTCTCTGGAGCATAAGAAAGCTAGGTGTGAAGTTAGATTAGCTGGGGAAGCACCAGAGAAGCTTAACAGCAAGCTCTAGTTCACATGCAAGGTGTAAATTTGGGGTTTTCCAGATTTTAGCAAAATCTTCAATTTTAGTTGCTCAGGGGTGCTTAGATGAGTTCACTGATCACATTTGATCACAGGTTCAGGAGCTGAAGAGGTCTGGTTCGAGCTGAATTGCTCACTGGAGTTGTTGGAGAAAAATCGGTGATTGCCGACGTCAGAAAGCATTTAAACTTAATTCCATGCTTGAGTAGGATGAGGGAGATGAGAGAAGCTCACTGGGGGTGTTGGATTGAAGAAGGAAGCAGTGGAGAAGATTGGCACCGAAGCCCCTCCTCGAGTTCGCCGGAGAAGACGACGAAGATGGCGAGGTTAGAGATTTAGTTGATTCTGGTGTGTGTGCCTTTGAGCTGAGATGGGGTGGCTTTTATAGGCACGGTTAGAAGCTTGCAATGGCTGGGATTGCCTGGAAAGTTGAAGCGGCCGAAGTGACTGGAAAGCGACCGGGCGGTGAAGACAGGTGGCGAAACGACGTGCTATAGCGGCTCTGCTGGCTTGCAGACTGGCGCGCGCTGTCCTGGTTGATGCAACGGCGAACTGACGGTTTCCTTTGGCATGCTTGCAACGTGGTGCAACTGTGCTGTTCTTGTCGGGCGCGCGCAGGAGAACGAAGGCAACGCTGGCGCGGCACGGCTGCTCCACGGTGGCAAACAAGATGCACACGCGTGGCAACCAAACAATGGCAAAGGTGGCAGTGCTGGTGATCGATGGCGATGAGGCTACAGCAGCAGCAACGATCAATGCCAAGGTTGCGGTCGAGTGCTCCTGCTCGTGAGCTGCGGTCGCGGGCAATGTGGTCCAAGGCAACAGCTCGAGGTCGAGGTCGATGCAAACACGAGCACACAGCAGTGAACAGGTCGGTTAAACAAGGCTGGTCGAAGTCGAAGAAGCAGATCTGGTCGGTTGAGCAGCTTGGTCGTGAACAACAGCCTTTGGTCGAATCAGGGGCCTGATTGTGATGATTTTTGATTAGCTTTGGACTGAATTGTAAATCTGGTCTTAAAGATGATTAATTTGGGATTTGATTGCATGGCTGAGTATAATATTTCTATTAGTACTCATTTAGCTCAAATTTAGAGCAATTTGATAAGATTTGAGGGATTTCACCTATTTTTGAAAATAGAGTAAAATTAGGGTAAAATAGATTTGGATTTTGTCGATCTCGAATTCTGGTAATTGGAGTGAGATTTTGAAGTCTGATCAGAAGGGAAATCTGTATCGAATATCATTTGGGAGGTGTTCCCTAAAGAAATTCTGGATTTGGAGTTGATTAGTGGATTTAGCCTTTTCAGGTTTCCAGGTAAACAGAAAGGACTTATTCGCAGTAAAATTTGGACTAATCTGCGAAAAGTGTTTAGATGAGACAATCTGGCTCCCAAGTTTTTGGGGTAAGTTGAGGATGTATCTGGAAACATATTCCAAAAGATACTTGAGTCTGGATAGGGTTAAATTAAGATAACTCAGTTATCTGGAAACTGGGGTATTTAGGGTAAATCTGAATTTTCTGTTTTCGAAAACAGAAAGAGTTTAGATACTGGAAGTTAGGGTTAGAATTTGATCTAGCTCCTGAAGACTTTTATCTTCAGGGTAACTGGTAGGTTAAATCTGGATGGGCAGATCTTAATCTGGATCTAGAGGATAGATTTAGAGATTTTTAGGGTTTGAGAGAGATTAGAGCTTAGCTGATCTGGTAGTCTACAGAGATACATGCATGCAGGATTTTTATGCAAAAACTTTTCACCCCCAAAATTAGGGTGTTACATACACTTGTCGAAAAGTCTTTTCGACCAGCGTTCTATAGGATGCATGTGCGCCGCATATGCCTCCATAAATTTCTCTTAGAAGGGTTTGTCCTTCTTCTTGAGGTATGCAACACATGAGTACTCCTTGAGTACATTTTGTATACAAGGTCCCTTCGACCAGTCTATATCTGTGTGCTTTTCTAATTAATCGGTCAGTCTCAGTTTCATCCTCGGGCAAGGTCCCATGTGCATGATAGATCCTTAATTGTTGGGTCCAATCTGGTTCATGCTCGAGAGCGGAGATGTTAGTCATCGCCTCTATCGTCTCTGTGATTGAGGGATGTTTTAAGTGTTCAATGAATACTCCTGCTGGAGCGGAGGTGCACGAGGACCCAATTTTTGACAATTGGTCTGCAAGCATATTGTCTCTTCGCGGAACGAATTGAATTTTGAAATTTCTGAAATGTTTTTCCAATTTTCTCACTTTGTCCAGGTAATGGGCCATTGTCTCATCGGAGGTGTTGTACTCCTTGTTTACCTGGTTTACGACTAGCTATGAATCTCCCTTCACCACTAGTCGATGAACTCCAAGGGATTTGGCTGCTCGAAGCCCGACCAGAAGACCTTCATACTCTGCTACGTTATTGGTTGCAACAAAGTAGAGTTGTATGACATACTAGAGTTGGTCACCCTGAGGTGTGATTAAGACCACTCCATCCCCCGAGTTTAAAAAACCGCGAGAACCATCGAAATACATTGTCCAATGGTCGGTAGTTGACAAATCTGTTGGTTCTTGCGCAAGTGGTTCGAGGTGAGTCCATTCGACCACGAAATCTGCAAGAACTTGAGATTTGATTGCTACTCGAGTAGTGAAATGGAGTTTAAATGCTCTGAGTTCTACTGCTCACTTCGCAACTTGACCAGTTGCTTCACCTTCCCTTTCTGCGATCAAAACCGCATTGACCGCATGAGGGGTAGCAACTAAGTAAACGAATAAAGGCTCTCCCATGTTTGGGGAAACCAACACTGGAGCACTTGATAAATATGCTTGACTTTCTTAAAAGCTTTAATTTTTGGCTTCGTCCAACCACTGGAAACCATTGTATTTACGTACAACCTTAAAGAATGGTAATCCACGTTCGCCTAACCGCGAGATAAAGTGACTCAAAGCTGTCATTCGACCTGTTAGGATTTGAACCTCCTTCATTGTCGAAGGCGATCGCATTTGTTGAATGGCCTGGATTTTATCGAGATTAACCTCGGTGCCTCTCAAACAAACAAGGAACCTAAAGTTTATCGGAAGAAACTCCAAAAGAGCACTCTTGGGATTCAACTTGATTCCGTGTTTATTCAAATTACAGAAAGTCTCAGTGAGATCATTTACATGATTAAAGATTTTTAAGCTCTTTACAACCAGATCATTAACGTAAGCCTCTAAATTGCGCCCTAATTGAGATAAAAGGTCTTCTGCATCAAGTGCTGATACGTGGAACTAGTATTCTTGTGCCCAAATGGAATTTTGATATAACAATAGGTGCCAAATGGTGTGATGAAGGCGATTTTCTCTTCATCTATTTCTGCCATGCTAATTTGATGATACCCTGAGTATGCATCCAGGAAACTCATCAGTTCACAACCTGTTGTAGAATTGACCAACTAATTAATGTGAGGAACGGGAAAATCATCCTTCGGACAGACATTATTAAGACTGGTGTAATCGACGCACATGTGCCACTTACCATTAGATTTCAGGACCATGACCGGATTCGCGTGCCATTCGGGATGATTAACCTCACGAATGAAACCAAACGGATGGCTTCTTGTCGATCAGGAGCAAAGCGCGCGTCAAAGCTTTTGCTTTATTAGTCGCTGTCTAGGCCGAATTGCTAGCCTGTGCTCAATCACTTCCCTTGGGACTCTGAGCATGTCAGATGCCCAGAGGAAAGTAATGAGCGTGAGTTCCTAGTTGTCATTAGTGCTGACCCAATCCGAACGGTCTTAGATGGGTCATTTGGGAATAAAGGAACCTGCTTGAGGTTTTCTTCTGGCCACAGAGTGACCTTGACCGCATTAGGCTCCTTGGTCGTTAGCTTTACATCTTGTAGGATCTAATTGAAGGTATGACACAAAACTACATGCAATGGGGGAATGAACACGCTGCATCAAGACTGATCCAGCCGCAGCACCAACTCCCTCAACAACAACAATCGTACGAAGCACCATGGCCATCGTTTCAGCAACAACAACAACAACCACCGTATCAGCCACCACATCAACGACAAAATCAACCTGAACAATCCAACATCGAGCGCATGCTAGAAGCTTTTCTAGAAAATCAAGAGAAGGAAAAAGTTGCACTAAACAAGAAGATCGACTCCATCTCTACACACGTTTGCATGCTTGAGACTCAATTCGTACGAACAGCCAATACTGCACCAATGATTTATAACCCTCTAACTTCTCAACCTATCAACCATCGTAATTCTGAACATATTAATGTTATATCTTGCGTTGATACTGTTGATTTGAAAGGTGCAGGAACTTTCCAAAAAGAGAAGGTGCAACCAAAACCAACGAAGATGCCTACCGAGGATTTGACGCCGACGACCGAACTTAAGTATGATGATACACCTGCGCCGGCAAACGACCTTGGTAAGGATGAACAATCAAAAGAAACAGAATCAGGTAATAATGAGGTAACACATGTTTCTAAACTGACTCCATCTTTTCGAAGTTGTTACTGTGCCTTTTGCTGATCTTATCACTGAAATTCTTTCATATGGAAAATTCTTAAAAGAAATCTTACAAATAAAAGGGATTTGGATGGTTTAGAAACAACTCAAATTGATATATGTGAGGGAACAATTGCTTTTCGTGTGGGGAATGAGAAAATATTGTTTAAATTGCCTGAAATTGCTAACTGCACTATGTATGAGGACACCACGTGCAGGATAGATCCTCTTGAGACTATATTGCAGAGTAAACAAATTGGAAATGATACTCTAGATGACAACACAGAGACGAGCAATAAAAAGGATGATCATGCCACTACAAACATATCATCATTGCCCAATCGACTCTTAACAGTAAGAAATCATGACAATCCCTGCGCGAACAAGGTACCAAATCTCACACCCCTTCCTTCTTCAGTGAAATATATGCTTCTTGATAGAGATAAACATAATCCTATGCTTGTAGAGGCCAATATAACTGATAAACCATCAAGTACATTGATCAATACATTAACACTGCATCGCAAGGCATTAGGATATTCTATTGATGATCTAATTGGTATAGAGCCTCCACACCGATTAAACTTAGCTACGATGAAAGCTGAAAAATCCGAATTGCTAGACAATAGGCTTAGGTCTCCCACTACACCAAACATTCAAAATCATTATTGGGAACCACCATAAAGATCATGCTATGGTCTACGTCGAGCTGGACATTAAACCAGCGCTTATCAGGCGGCAATGCGTTACTTTTTCTTTTCTTCTTTCTCTTTCTTTTCCTTTTCTTTTTCTTTTTCTTTTTCTTTTTCTTTTTCTTTTTCATGGCCAACCAAATTCAGATTACGACATTCAAGTCCACATCACAGCATGTTCAAAAATAAAATCGCAAAGGACTAGGCCTTGCACGATAGAAAAAGTCTTCCGGTATGGTGCCGTAGAGCTTCGGGCGCACAACGGTACCACTTTCAAGGTTTTCACTTGCGACACCTCGGACTGCACCATTGGAGTTGTGTGGACCACAACATTCTCTTCCACCATGACATCTTCCACAGCATCTACCTCCAGACACCACGACCGCAAACAGTAATCTGTATCAATCTCCATACATTGAGGACAATGTCTAATTTAGCTTGGGGGTGTTCACTTAACCGTTTGCTTAGTCTTCATCGAATCATCATTCCACCACATTTCATCATAAACTGAAAAAAAGAGAGATTTATCACTTGGAATGCCTAGTTTTGAAGATGATCTTTAATCGATTAGATGACTATTATATCACATCTTTGCATATGATCCATTGAACTTAGCTCTCTTAAACATTTCAATTGCTTATGTTTAGTTTTTATCTTAAATTGACCATTAAAGCTTGAACTTGTCTTTTAAATTATCATTGACTTCTTCCAAATTGAAGGTTTCTAATAAACTATCATCTAAAATTAACTCTCTTATGTCACATTTTATGCCTAGATTGCGATTTGCCCTTCTCTTTAAAAATAAAAAAAATGTGTAAGAGTGAAGTATAATTGACCCACTGGGGGGCGGCAGTGGTGAATCATCGACCAGATGGGGAAGGGAAGATTTACTTAACTTATGCACACAAAAAAAGTTATATTTTCAATAAAACGGTTGCTTAAGATGCGGCTTTGTCTAGTCTCGTGTAATGTATATGCGACCTACTGGGGGGAGGCGGTGGTGAATCGTGACCAGCTGGTGAAGGGAAGGTATACAGAGCATTGAGGTTGCTTACAGGGGCTCGGGAAACCAACAAAACTGCCTTTCTATAAGTACACTTAAGTAAGCGTCTTCAGCTGTATCTCCTCTAGCCGCGACGGAATGATCCAGTAAAAAACATTCTGGCCAAGAGGATGAAAAAGTTGAAGAAGAAAAAAATAAATATAAAAAGAAAAAAGTGAATAAAAAATAAAAATATAAGTGTTTTAATTTTTCTCTAAAGGATAATCTAGCAAACTTTATATAAATTGTAGCATAATGAGTGTTTTCTTTAGCTATGATTTGTTCTAAATCCTATATGAAAGAAGTTGTCAAGATGATTTAATTGATTAAACTCTCTCGTTTCTAAGGTTGAAATTTGATAATCTGAATATTTGCAATTGGATAGTTTAAATTGCTTAGATCAATTGCCTAATATGCATAGATGTGATGAGAGTTTTCGAAAGATTGTTTATAGAGAATCTGATTTACCAAGGCATCTCAATTTTTGGAACAATTATTCACATTCTTTGCTTGAGGACAAGCAAAATGGTATCTTGGGGGAATTTGATAAGTCTTAATTTGGCAGAATTTTACCCTGGGCTTAGTATTGAAAATGAGCAAAAATGATTCTTAAAATTCCTTTGATACGTCATTTTATGTGACTTTTGTAACATTTTTACAATCCACTTTCATGAGTGTGTTCGTCATGTTTCAGGGAACAAACGTATCAAATTTGGAGTTATTTCGATATCGTTTGGATAGGAAATGAAGTGGAGAAAGAAGATGTTGAAAATCTGAAAAAAAAAACAGGAATCAGACCTGAAATTGGACCCAAATCCGACCCGAAACCTGATTTCCGAATCCAAAATAGACCCGTTAGTTGGTTTAAAGTCCTAATTTGAGACAATTTCCTTCCTAAATAAGTCTTGAGTTGTAAATGGTTAATTCTAGGACTCATGTACTATAAATAGGGAAGCTTTTGGCTTAATTAGACATGCTTTTTTACATACTAGCCATTAGGATTTAGTTTAGTTTTAGTTTAGTAGGGCCTCCTTCTCTATTTTATTGCTTTTGTAAGCTGGCAAGGACGACAACTTCAATTGTCAAGAAATCAAGTGAGTTTTTATTTATTTCTTATTATTATTTCTGCATTCTTATGGCTTTTTACAAGTAGATCGTTTCTAGGGTTAGGGATGACCTAATCTGGAAGGCGTGATTCTTCCTTGGTTTTGATCTCAAGTTTTGGAGTTATTTTCTAATGTTTTCTTCCTCTAAGCCCTAAATTCTCGTTTCGGCAACAAACGTAATAGTTGAGCCTTAGCTAGAATTTAGGGGACTTCTTGAGTCCTTAGTGATTTGACGCGGGACCCTGAATAGGATAGAGGCTCTCACCAAATGTGACAGTAGAAGTGATCCTCTAACTGTTGACCCAGCGCCCCGAACTGGAAACTTAATTTGTCTTGGAAAACAATGAAAATTAACTCACAATCCTCGGACTATGGATAGAATTATGCTGAATGGTTATGGAATTCCCGAAGCCCTAGGTTGTAATTCCTGCTTTATAAATCCAAATTTCATACCTGCAACTTACTACTTTAATACCCTAGATTGATAGCTTTAGTAGTAGAATTAGTTATAGAAAAACAAACCCAAAACTCGTTTAGACTTAATCAATGATCCATTAAGCTAGAAAGAAGAATAAGCTTGTTCCTCGTGGAATTCGACCCTCAAGTACTCAACATTCAACCGTCCACTTGCGGTTTATTACTTCGCAAATAGCGCTCGACCCTCTTGGGCGCAATCAGTTAGTCAAGAGGACTTTCTCCATCGACTGTACTCATCCCACTTTAGCATTGGTAAAATGGGGGAAATTACCTAAGGAAGTCGTCATGGCTGCGACAATCCTTTAGGACAATGTTCCTAGCTAAAGGTCAAGGAAGTCTCTGACTAGTGGGGAAATTGAGGCTCTCCAAGAGGAGCTTCAACACTATTTACCTCCCGGTAAACAGATTTAAATTGACACTTAGAAAAATAAGACGAAGACCCACCAAAAATAATATTAACATGATTACTAGGTACCTGGTGTGGCATTTTCTCGTCTCCATCGACATCTTTAATCCCACAGGATTGTCCCTATTCTAATATAGTTGGCATAGGTGCATTATGCTTCCATGCACTTCAACTAGGTGTGACAATTCTTGAGGTCGTGTCCAGAAACGTTGTGTAACGAACACCATCTCTTGTTTCCCTGCGGGTTAGTCTGTTTTTCTGTATGGTCGCCATTGTGACCACTAGAAGGAGGTCTATTAATTTTGAATGGAACTTTTTTACCTTTCTCCTATGGTTGCTTGTCCATGATTGCAACCTCTCGGAATTGGCCTACTCCATTCTTCTTGGGCTTCTTGAACTTTCCACCTGCAAATGATTCAGACTTTTTTGCTTGAATCTTCTTTCTATTCGGTTTTGACGCCAGGTTGACGAGGTAAGTTTCCCTTATCCACCATCTTATTCCATTCTACAATGTTAGAACATCAGAATATCGATCGGCCATGTCGAAAAGCTCTGACACTGAACTTGGGGGATGGATACTTAAGTCTTCTGTGAACCTTTAGTATCAAACACTATGTTTAAAGGCCTAATAACTGAAGTATCAGAGATATTTGGAATGGTATTCCTCACTCCTAAAAATCTATTAACGAAATGCCGAAGAGTTTCAGTTGAAGTCTGGCGCAGATGATGGATATCATCTTCTTTGCCTGGCTTCTCATAGCAGTTTTGGAAGTTGTTGAGGATGGCATCACACAACATCTCCCAATTGTAGATCGATCCTTCTGGTTGACTGAACAACCAAGTCTGTGCTGGACCCTCAAGGACCGTTGGTAAATAATTTGCCATTACCCGTTTGTTTCCTCCGGCCGCTTGGATGGCAGTGACATAAATCTGGAGAAATTCGGTTGGATTTTGAGTTCCATCGAATCTCTCGATTGTACCAGGCTTATATCAGGCTAGACCATGTTTCATAGTCTGGGTAAAAAAGCCTTACAACCCACGTACAAACTACACGTTTGTCGATCGTTGCGACCCTCATTATGGTCGCGGGAAGAGTCAACCTGAGGAAATTCGTGACGTTGTCCAAGGCACGAGTGCACTGGTACTCGATTATGGCCGCGAGAAGTACTAGTTCGCCTGGCCTTGTCATGTCGGGTATGGGCAAAGTTACGTCTCTTTTGGCTTTGGTAGGAACCATCTCGCTCTTGAGTCATCGAACGCGATGAAGCTGTTGGAGTGATATCTGAAGTGACTCCATCGAGGTTATCTGGAAGTGCCCTTGCGAACATTGCCCCATCATCATTCGCTAGACCAGAAGGAGGATTGCGAAGCACCTTTGCAATCACCTGGATACAGTCCTATGTGCTCCTTTTGGGTGCCATAGGAGTCTTTAACACTGTCATCTCAGCCATAGGGGAATACTCCGAAGCCGAGAGCCGCATTTGTTCACGTTTGCGGCCATCTAGATGTCACTGACGAGAAGTTCCCGGACCAAAGTCACGAGTAGCGGCATCGTGGCGAGTTGGCGCAAGTCATAGAAAATCCTCTGCGACCTGCAAACCTCAGCCTCTCACAGTTTGCGCGCTTCATCCTCTTTCTGTTTGCGCTCTTGTTCTTCCCTAGCATCACGTTGCTCAGGGGTTTCCTCAGAAAGTGCGGCGACTTCTCTCAGAATAGAGTTCGCTGATGAAGAAAGCATCTCATCTTTCTCTGAGTCACACTCGAAGTCAAAGAGAGGTTTCAAATTGTCTGGAGAAAAGTTCTTTAGACTGAATTCAAGATCATCATCTCCAGTATCATCTGGAGCAATGGGCTGTGGCACACTACTACAGATTACATTATCACAATCGGGTCAAACCAGTCATCACAGACGGTTCTGAACCGTCAGTGATATTCGAGTCACTGATATTCGAGTACTATCACTGACGGTTCTGAACCGTCTGTGATTTTTTCTATCACAGGCGGTTTTGACCTCAAAACCATCTGTGATACTCAAAACCATCTGTGATTTTTCGCACGGGCATTTAAATGCAGTTTTCTCCTGTCGTCCTCAGAGTGACTTGCCGGATCATCCAGAGGAGTAAAACTGAGTTTAACAATATCCCATACGTCAAGCCCCATGGCCTCTAGGAATACCGACATGCACACTTTCCAATAGGGATAATTTGCCCCATCAAAGATCGGTGCACGACTGGTATGACCAAGAGAAAAACCATTAGTAGACGACATCCTCTCTCTAGGTGGTAAAGCCTAATGAATTGAGAGACTTGGCTCTGATACCACGTGTAGGATCAAGGATGCCGACTAGAGGGGGGTGAATAGGAGGCTTTTAAAACTTTAAATAATTGCAAATCAAGAGCAAATAAAAATATTAGCAAGAAGAGAAGAGAACGAACACCGTGATTTTTACCGAGGTATCGGAGACTCGCCCAGTCTCCACTAATCCTCGTTGAAGCACTCAAGTCACTTGAGTTTAGCATCAATACCCACGAAGGGTATTATCAACTAGTGATTGCTCCTTGTCCAGTCCGGAAAGGCGAGCACCGATGCCTTGTACACTTTTGCTGAGCCTCTCCAACAATCTCCAAATTGGAGAGGTCAACGGCCATACCTTGTCCATTTCTGGCAATATTTTTTTTATTTTTGGACTCAACCGCGAAGGATCCATCTAAACCAATTAACAAACTCTTGCTTCGATTTTCTGGGCCTTTACGGGTATGCCTGTTTTAGGGGACCTTATAGTAATAATAGTATAATAGACCCACTAGAGGAGAGGAATCAGCGGCGGCGAGAGGAGGCGAGAAGGCACGAAGAAGAAAACAGGGGTTTTAGGGTTCGGGACCCGGCAACTGACAGTCAGTTTAATAAACTGATAGTCAGTTCCAAACTCAGAAACATGGAATTGACAATCAGTGTACCATGCTGACAGTCAGTTCACAGAACTGAGTTTTGAAACTGACAGTCAGTTTGAGACTTGAAAGCAACCAGGAGCTACGACCAAAATCAATTGTACATAACTGACAGTCAGTTTGTGAAACTGACTGTTAGCATGGTCAATGACTTCGACCAGAGGCTAAGAACAGGCTCCTAAGCACTAAACTGACTGTCAGTTAGATGAACTGACTGTCAGTTAGATGAACTGACTGTCAGTTTGGTCAATTTCGACCAGAAGCAGATTAAGACCAGAGAGGGAATAAAATAATATTATTTTATACAAAAAGCACATTTAGCATATCAACTAGTATTGGATATATCAATAATGTGCAGTTCACCCCTTAAAAAGAAAAATCTTGATTCATCTAAGGGTTTGGTGAAAATATCTGCTAGTTGCATATCTGTTCTGACATAATTCACATCAATATCTCCTTTTGCCACATGATCTCTAATAAAATGGTGTTGTATTTCAATATGCTTAGTTGTAGAATGTTGAACAGAATTATTTGCAATTTTAATGGCACTTTCATTATCACACAAGAGTGGCACTTTATCAAATATGATTCTATAATCCAGAAATGTCTGCTTCATCCATCGTAATTGAGCACAACAACTACCTGTAGACACATATTCAGCTTCAGCTGTGGAGAGAGCTACATAATTTTGTTTCCTAGATGACCATGATACTAATGATCTCCCCAACAGCTGACAGCTACCAGATGTGCTTTTACGATCAATCTTGCACCCAATATAATCAGAATCCGAATACCCAATTAATTTCAAAATTTGCATTTTTCGGATACCAAAGGCCTAAACTGGGATAGCATTTTAAATATCTAAGGATTCTTTTAAGAGCAGTTAAATGACATTCCTTAAGATCTGATGAAATCTAGCACATAAGCACACACTAAACATGATATCAGGCCTAGATGTAGTAAGATACAAAAGACTACCAATCATAGACCTATAAAGTTTAGAGTCGACCGATTTTCCGCTTTTGTCCATATCTAGATGTCCATTTGTTGCCATGGGAGTTTTGATTTCCGTAGCGTCTTCCATCCCGAAGCGCTTGAGCAGGTCCTTCACGTACTTTGTTTGACTCATGAACATACCGTTCTTGAGTTGCTTGATTTTAAGTCCAAGGAAGAAGCTCAGCTCACCGATCATGGACATCTCGAACTCCCTAGACATCATCTCTCCAAACTCATGACAGAAATGTTCATTAGTAGATCAACATATATTTGACAAATGAGCAAATTTTTTTTCAATTTTCTTTGTAAATAGAGTTGTATCAACCTTCCCAATTTTAAAACCTTTTGATAAAAGAAAGTCTCTAAGTCGCTCGAACCAAGCTCGAGGAGCTTGTTTGAGGCCATAGAGAGCTTTGGACAATTTAAACACATGGTTTGGAAATTTAGAATCTTCAAAACCAGGAGGTTGTTCAACAAAAACAAGTTCAGAAATTTCACCATTTAAGAAAGCACTTTTAACATCTATTTGAAAAAGTTTGATATTAAAACATGATGCATAAGCAAGAAGTATGCGAATAACTTCAAGTCTTGCTACAGGTGCAAAAGTTTCACCTAAGTCTAAACCTTCGACTTGAGTTAAACCTTGAGCAACAAGACAAGCTTTATTTCTAATTACAACTCCATTTTCATCTTGCTTATTTCTAAAAACCCATTTTGTTCCAATTACATTATGATCCTTGGGTTTTTCTACTAAAGTCCAAACTTCATTTCCAGAAAAGTTATTAAGTTCCTCATGCATGGCATTTACCCAATCAGGATCATTTAAAGCTTCGTTAACATGTTTAGGTTTTAAAGAAGATACAAAAGAATGATGTTCACAAAATGCAGCAGTACGAGAGCGAGTTTGAACATCCTTACTGACGTCACCCAATATTTGATCTAGAGGGTGATCCTTTGTGATCGTTGGATGTTGCCTTGGTGCTTCATCTTGTATTGCTTCATCTTAATCTTGTTCTGGTGGATCATTGTGAGGTGGTGGTACACTTTGATCAACATTTTCAATGTTGACATCATCTTCTTCTCTTGGCTTGATTTCTCCAATAGTTATGTTCTTCATGGCTTCTTGAAGATCTTCACCTGAAACTTCACAAGAAACTTGCTCCTTTTGCGAGCCGTTAGTTTCATCAAACTCGATATCACAAGATTCTTCAATACAACCAGTATTTTTGTTAAAAATGAGATAAGCTTTGCTATTGGTGGAGTATCCGACTAGAAAGCCTTCATATACTCTTCTTTGAAACTTACCACCAAAATTTCTTTTCTTAAGAATATAGCATTTGCATCCAAAAACTCAGAAATAAGAAATATTTGGCTTATGCCCAATAAGAAGTCCATAAGGAATCAAATTAAGAAGATGATGCAAATAAAGTCGGTTTATAGAGTAGCAAGCGGTATGCACGGCTTCAGCCCAGAAGTGAGTAGGAGTATCATACTCACTTAGCATAGTTCTTGCCATTTCTATAAGTGTTTGATTTTTCTTTTCTACAACTCCATTTTGCTGTGGAGTGTAAGAAGTAGAAAATTCGTGTTTGATTCCAAGAGTCAAAAAAATCAAATAGAGTTGAATTAATGAACTCTCCACCATGATCACTATGGATTTTCCTAATGGAAAGTTCGAATTCCGTGGAGACACGTTTTGCAAAACTTTAGAAAACATCGGGGGTTTCAGATTTTTGGGAAATAAAGAAAACCCAAGTATAGCGAGTAAAATCGTCAACAATCACAAAACCATAATTTCTACCCCCGATACTTTGGAACTCAAAAGGTCCAAATAAATCCATATGAAGAAGTTCCAAAGGTTTGCAAGTCGAAAGAATGCGCTTAGTCGGATGTGAAGTAGTTACTTGCTTGCCAGCTTGACAGGCGCTGCAAGGTTTATCCTTTTCAAAATTCACATCCTTTAAGCCAACAACCAAATCACGTTTTAAAAGTTTTCTCAATTGATGCATTCCAATATGTGCAAGTCGTCTATGCCATAGCCAGCCTTTTGAGGTTTGAGAGACAAGACATGTTGAAAGAGATGCATCTTTTGAGTGAAAATCAACCAAATAAAGATTTCCAAAACAAAAGCCTTTAAAAATCAAGGAATTATCTTTCAAACTTTCAACTAAAACTTCTTTGGGATAAAATGTGCAACAAAAACCAAAATCGCAAATTTGTGCAACTGAAAGCAAATTAAAGTTCAGAGATTCAACCAACAAAACATTCGAAATAGAGAGATCGTTTGAAATTGCAATTTTACCCAAGCCTACCACATTTCCTTGACGGTTGTCGCCAAAGGTGATCTTTTGATTCTCGCTTGAGTTGTCTTCAAGTGAGGTGAACAGCTTCTTGTTACCGGTCATGTGTTCCGAACATCCGCTGTCTAGCACCCAATGCCTCCCACCGGTCTTGTAGTTCACCTGCATAAAAAGAATTAAGTTCTTTTAGGTACCCAAACCTTTTTGGGTCCTTCAATGTTAGCAATCAAAACTTTGGGCACCCAAATAGATTTCTTTTTATTATTTAACATGGGTGCACCAATATACTTTGCTATAGCATAACCTTTCTTTGACTTTTGAAGCATGTAGCAAGTATCAAAATAATTTGGAGTCATTAAAGGACATGCTTCATGCGAATGACCAATTTCATGACATTTAAAAAAAATGTATTACATGCTTTTACAAAAATAGTTTTAGTGTTAGGTTTCTCTCCTTTCTTCGGAAAGTATCTTAATCCTTCTTTTCTAAATGAACATTTTTGTTTACTAAGGATTAGATCAAGAGAAACTTTGCCTTTGCAGCAGTTTTCTAAGCCTTTTCCAAGTCTTTCGACTTGTGCCTTAAGTTCATTATTTTCATTTAAGATATTATCATTCGAAGTACATGGAATGTGATGACTACTAGAAGGAGAATCATCTAAATCACATGAAGTGGATAAATCAACTTTAGATGGAGCATGAGAAATGTCTTTAATAAGCAAATTTTCACATGAATCTTTTAATTCGGAGTATTGAGTGCGTAGGGAAGAATGTTCTTCCTTAAGCGCCTCATACTTCTTAGTCTTTCCAAAAACTTCATTCAATTCGGTTATCATTTCAACTAAATCATCATATGAGGGATCGTTGGTGTGTACCTTTTCATCTCCTTTAGCCATAAGACAAAGGGATGAGGTAGTTGAAGTGTTGATGTTGCCGAGAGCTAATCCGGCCATCTTCTTGGAGTAGCTTCTTTCGTCGTCAGAGTCGGAGTCGGAGCTCTCACCTCCGGACATCCACTCTCCGAAGCATGCTTCTTTGGTTTCTTCATTCTTCTTCTTGAAGAATTTCTTCTTTTTGTTCCATCCCTTGTTCTTGTTTGGACATCTTGAAGCTATGTGTCCCTTTTCATGACACCCATAGCAAATGATGTCCTTGAAGTTGTTTTGCTTTGGTCCCTTTGGTCGTGTGTCAAGGTTGACACCCTTCTTATGCAACCTATGGAGAAGTTTTTGAGTATTTTTTACCATGAGTGCTAGATCTTCATCGGAGCAGCCATCACTTGAATCGTTCTTTACGTTGGCTTTGAAAGCCAAAGCCTTCTTCTTCTTCTCCGAGGGTTCGGCTGCTTCCTTCTTCTCCTTTTTGTGCATCTCATGGGTGATGAGGTTCCCATAGAGATCGGTCAGTGTTGTGGTCGACAAATCGGAGTATGTGAGAACCGTGACCAAGGTGTCGAAGCTTTCAGGTAAGGCCCTAAGCATCTTTATCACAATATCAAGGTCAGTGAAAATGACTCCAAGCCCCTTGAGTTCATTCACAATATTATTCAACCGAGTGAACATGGAGTCCACGGACTCAGTTAATGACATGGTGAATGTCTCATATCTTTGCCTCACCATAAGCAGCTTTTCCTCTTTTACTTTAGTTGTGCCCTTGTAAATTTCTTCGAGGGTGGTCCAAACCTTGTGAGCAGTCGTGAGATTGCTTACACGGTTGAACTCGTTTAGATACAAACCCGCAAAGAGTGCATTTTGCACGGGCATTTAAATGCAGTTTTCTCCTGTCGTCCTCAGAGTGACTTGCTGGATCATCCGGAGGAGTAAAACCGAGTTTAACAATATCCCATACGTCAAGCCCCATGGCCTCCAGGAATACCGACATGCGCACTTTCCAATAGGGATAATTTGGCCCATCAAAGATCGGCGCACGACTGGTATGACCAAGAGAAAAACCATCAGTAGACGACATCCTCTCTCCAGGCGGTAAAGCCTAATGAATCGACAGACTTGGCTCTGATACCACATGTAGGATCAAGGATGCCGACTAGAGGGGGGTGAATAGGAGGCTTTTAAAACTTTAAATAATTGCAAATCAAGAGCAAATAAAAATATTAGCAAGAAGAGAAGAGAACGAACACTGTGATTTTTACCGAGATATCGGAGACTCGCCCAGTCTCCACTAATTCTCGTTGAAGCACTCAAGTCACTTGAGTTTTGCCTCAATGCCCACAAAGGGTATTATCAACTAGTGGTTGCTCCTTGTCCACTCCGGAAAGGCGAGCACCGATGCCTTGTACACTTTTGCCAAGCCTCTCCAACAATCTCCAAATTGGAGAGGTCAACGGCCACGGCTCTGAACCGTCTAGGTGAGGGCGCTCACCAAGAGTAATAGGCAGCAAGGTCTTCTCTAGACCTCCAAACACGCACCGAGAAACCACGAGTATGCAAATGCACTGAACTGAAACTCTCGGTGAATCAAAAAAACACTCGACTTGATCAACAGATCAAGATTTTGTGTAGAAAACTAAAGCTCAAGAGTGTATAAGAGCATGTTGCTGCTTGTTATGTAAAACTCATGCCCAAAGCCCCTATTTATAGCCTCAAGAAACAAAAGAACCGTTGGAGCTATGGCTGAAAATCAGCAACACTAATTGACAGTCAGTTTGCCTAACTGACAGTCAGTTTCGTGTAGAACGGCCGATAAAATTTACGGATAAAAAATAGCTAGCCGTTTGTGGTTGTTTATGGAAACTTGAAACCCACAACTGACAGTCAGTTATGCAAACTGACAGTCAGTTCGACCAAAAACTCAACCAAATCAAATAGAAACTCAGATGAAAACAACTGTGGTCGAACTCCAAACTGACAGTCAGTTTAGTACAAAAATTTTGAGCCCAAAATACACCCTCTCTAGACAATTGTCAGTTTAACTGAACTGACATTCAAACTGACAGTCAGTTATGCAAACTGACAGTCAATATGAACAAAAACAGAGATAACTTTAAATTCAGAAATCCAAAAAAGGTGTTTAATAGCTCGTTGCAAAGATAATTTTAAGAGCTACATTTTTGTCAACAGAAGCAAAAACCAGATCTGCCTAGATCTTTCTAGAAATTTGAAAAACTCTTATACTGTCAAAAACTCAATTGAAAATCCAAATCTTTCAAATCAAAATCAGATCAAATCCAATCAAATAGATGTAATGCAATGACCTAAGTTTCTCGATTTATGTTGGAGATAAAAGAGAGGACTTTTGCAACCCCTCTTTGTAGTACGGTTAAAATCTAAGCAACAAAGTCCTTAACCGATCTATCTCCAAACATCAAGATCGGGAGAAAATGAAATTACAGATTACCTTAGGTCCTTTGCCTCTTCATGTTTGCGTCTTGTCTTTGCTCTTCTGCACCTTGTGCTTTACTTCATGTCGGGTTCATCTTGATCATCTCGTATTTCTTCCCGAACAAATTCTGTATCAAAAATCTCAGAAGCACAGTTAGTTTAAAACACTTTGTTTTCCTTAATCATCAAAATTAGGGTTAGGCATGAAGGCCTAGATGCAACACTACTACCACAGACGGTTATAAGATCAAAATCATCTGTGATACTAATACTATCCCAGACGGTGTTGATCTTATAACCGTTTGTGATAAGTAGAATATCACAGACGATTTTGAGGTCAACACCATCTGGGCTAGTGTTTTTATCACAGATGGTTATGATATCCGAATCGTCTGTGATAGTGTCCTTATCAGAGATGGTTTTGAGGTCAAAACACTCTGGGATAGTGTCATTATCTGAGATGGTTATAATCTCACAACCGACAGTGATATTATGAGTATCACAGACGATTTTGAGGTCAAAACCATTTAGAATAGTGTCCTCATCAGAGACGGTTATAATATCAGAACCGTCTGTGATGCTCATATTATCACTGACAGTTGTGAGATTATAACCGTCCGTGGTAGTATGAGTATCACAGAGGGTGTTGAGCTTAAGTTCTATGATTGAATCTTCGAAGACGATGTTGAGTCTGATGCTGAAAGAGGGTCTTCTGACTCTGAGTCAACCTCTTTTTAGCAACTCCCTCATTCACCACACTATTCTGATCTTGCTCCTTCCATCGCTTCTGATGAGGAACAATATCTTGGAATTGGTGTTGGTGATGACAACACTGCTCCAGTTAACATGGCTATAGGTCAAGGCGATGCAGGTGATGAAACCAATGCCAATGAAGAACAAGGGGCAGATGCTAATCCTCCTACACTCGATCCTTCCATACGCCGTGCCTTTGAGGAACGAGAACGCAAGTACAAGAAGATGTTTGGTGAATTGGGAGCGAAGTTTGATTAGTTGGTTGAAACTCTGACAAATTTTGGTCATAGAGAAATACCATCGGATCCGCCCCAGCCAGTCATTGATCCTCAAATAGTAGAGTTAGAGGCTGCCACACAATCCCGCCCTACAGATAGTAGTGAGCAACACGCCGCAGCAGTAGATGCTCCACCTCTCTTTTTCAAATGCCCACCATTGCTGCAAATGTTGCACCAACACCTACTGCATTGAAGGATTGCCACAACTATGTGGAAGACTTAATAAATCAAAGAATGAAGCAAATCACGGCCGAGAAAGCTCCTCAAACTCCAGAAAGTGAGCTTGAGAAGCCTTACGAAGTATGGCATGATTTAGTGCTCTTCCCGTCTGGATGGCATCCACCTAAGTTCCCTCAATTTGATGGAACTGGCGTGTGAGGGAGCACTTAGCCTACTTTGAAGAAGCTTGTGGAGACACAGCCAATAAGCCCTCACTTCTTCTGAGGCAGTTCTTAGGGTCCTTGACTAGCTCTGCTTTCCATTGGTACAGCCGTCTTCCGATAGGATCTGTCCGCGATTGGATAGGCATGAAGAAACTTTTCAAGACACACTTCATGACTATGCAAAAGGACATCTCAGCTTTGGAGTTGTCCCAAGTCAAGCAGAAGAGTGATGAGAAGATTGATGACTACTTGGTCTGTTTCCGCGACAACTATGTGCGTCTCACCAGGGAAATGCATCAAGAAGAGGACATTCGCATGTGCGTCCATGGATGCAACAACATTGGTCCATCGAAGTTTCAAGGCGCGAGCCTAAGACCTTTAGCACTTTGGGCACAGCGGTAGCAACAACCAAATTGGAGTTTGAGAAGTCTCCTCAAATCATAGAGCTTTACAAGAATGCTGGTCATGCTGATAATTCAAGAAGATTCAACTCAGCAACCAAGCCTCCCAGCACCGGAGTCAAGGCCAAGGCACCGGCTGAATCTCACAATGCTATGCATGCACCTGTTTCACATTTTAATGTTCCAATTTTGGGTTCAAGGAATGAAGCCGCACCAAGACCGCAGCACGTGACTATTCAACGCCCAACTGTTCGAGAGATGTTGAAGAAACAGTATATCTTTCACCGAGAGTTAGTGAAGACGTTCTTTGATTAGCTGATGGCACAACATGACTTGAATCTTCTCGAGCCAAGAAGACCTGATCAAATTGGGATGACAGACAATCCTTTGTATTACCCATACCATCAGTATATTGGGCATGTAATTGAAGATTGTTTTGCCTTCAAGGAGTGGCTTCAAAGGGCAATTGATGAGAAGTGACTTACTTTAGAGCCTCAAGCCATCAATCCTGACTATTGTACAGCAAACATCACAACAGTGTATGACGGTCCTTCACCCATTCAAGCTGATGATGAAGATGGAGGCTTGTGGTTGCCACTTGAGAAAGTAGAGCAACAACTAGCCAATCATTGGCCGGTTTCAACTATTTCCAAACAGGGAGGAAGACCGTGGGAGATGATGGAATAAAGACGTCCACAACGTAAACTTCAGGAACACACTCAAGGTCATGCTTCCACCTCGACGATCAAGTCATAAGCAAGATAGAGTCAACCTGATCCAAGCCGTCGACGCATGCCACCAAGATTTGTCCCTTTGTCAGAAGGAAACAAATCTTTTCCTCGACTAAGCTGTGCTCTTCCTACTTTGGCACAGTTCTTGCCTAAAGACTGGGGGCAACCCTCTACACCAGTAGGGGGAACTGACGTGTAACATCCCAGTTTTTGGCTATCTTTTCTGCTTGCGAGTCAGCATATCTTCTTTGGAATCCTTATGTCTCAACCCTATTTTGATCTTAGGTGTGCCACTACCTTAACCTAAAAAGTTGGCAGCTAAACTTCATCTCCCAGATCATTTTCACGTTTCAGTCCAAAAGTATTCAGTTTAGCCCTTTTCAGAATTTTCAGAAAGCCTAAAAAGGCTAAAAGTCTCAGATCATCTCCAAACTCAAATCTGATCAAATGGTTGTCTTCCTTTTTCTTTTCTGAACATTTTTCCCTTCTGGAAGAACTCAAAAATCTCAATCGAAACCCTAGTTTTAGCCCCGACAAAAAAATCAAACCCTAATTACCCTATTTTACCCTGTTTTCGGTTTTTGTCGAAACCCTCAGATCTTATCAGATTTTGCCATTTTCCCTGCTGGATGAGTCCAAGTATTTTGGTAACACTCATCTGCAAATTCAGAATTCAAGTCAGCCCTCCAGATCTTCAGATTTGCAAATAGGCCCAAATTCCCGAACCTAACTCCTTGCAGATTAGTCCAAACCTTCGCAATTCAGTCCAAAGCCTTGCGGTTTAGTCCCTGGCTTCTTTTCTTCGACCACGACCAGAGCTCGCGTGCATGACCACGACCTGAGGACGTTCGACCGTAGCTGTTGCCGTTGCCGTGGACCACCGTAGCCTTCACCGCCGGCTAGATTCGCCGCCGCCAACGGCCGAATCCCACGTGTACCGCACGTGCTCACGTCGCGCCAAGGAACGCCACCGTGGCGACGACCGGAGACCCCAGCTTCATCGTTCGCGCGCGCGCGTTCTCCAGCAGCAGCAAAGCAACGCCACGTTGCAGCCATGCCGAAGCCAGTGATCCCGTCACCCTGGTCCAGCCAGATTTGCCGTGATTCCTCTCGCCTGGCACAGTCCTTGCCGCGTCCCAACGTCGTCTCGGTCCCGCCTCCGGTGTCAGTCACACGCATCTGTTGGATTTGCCTCAACTCCCGAGAGCCCAGCCCTTCGCCTATGTAAGCCCCTCGTCAACTGCAGCATCTCTTCACACCACCCCTCAGCTGCAAGCTTCAGCTTCTAGCACCAGAGAGCAATCGATTTTCCTAGCGCCGCCGTGAAGACCTTCTTCTCCGGCGAGCTGCTTTTGAGGCCACCGTCGCCAGCTTCTCCCATAGCTTCTCACTCCAAACCAAGGCCACCAGTGAGTTACTCTCATCCCCCTCTCCGTATCATATCATTTAATTGGCCCCCGGCGAACCTCAACGCCGGCAATCACCGGAAAAGCCCAAATCCCCTGTTTCCTCAATGCTGCCCGATTCGATCCAAATCAGCCCTCGTGCCAGTGGAAGAAATTGTTCACCACACTCCCTTTAGCAAGCCTACGAGTTTGGATTTCAAAATTGAGCCAAGATTGTGGCTTTCCCCAATTTGAGCACCACCAGTGAACTGGTTCTCGTCGCCGAGCTTCTCCGGCCATCCCTCGACCAAATTGGCTTCACCAATAGTTCCCTCACCTCACCCTCTCACTCCCCGAGCAAGCAATTGAGCTCAAAGTCTTTGAATCGAAAACCCCGAATTTACATGTCGTCTTCTCCAGCGCCGGTCGCCGGAATTCCTCACCAGCCGATCTAGCTCCGGTCACTTTGTCCCTTAGATAGATCCCAATACCTTGAGCAATATTGTCTACTAGCTCGACTTCTGAATCGACCTGAATCAAGAGATATTCCAATGCCACGATCACTGTCCAGTAGCTCAGTTCATGTCCAGACCACCGTGTTTACTCAACTGATTTGGCCACCCTCCGGCCACTTTCTGCCCTTGAGCCTGTTGAGTGTTTTGTTCCTGTTGCCAAGGCCTAACCCCCAGACAAAGTTGTGCATCAATCGGTGCCCTAGGTCAAAAGTTATGCCATGCCCTAGTTTCTGGCCATGTCCAGCACTATGTCAGTGCATGTCCACCAGTGGCATTAGATGATTTAGACCTGTTTCACTTGAGCAATTGAAATTTCACCTTGTCCATTAGATTCCTGGAGTTGTACTCTACAATATTCCCTACTGTCACATCTCCAGAAAACAGAATTAAAACCAATTTAGGGCTATGTCAAGCCATGAGCCGAATGTCAGCCCTTTGACATTCAAGTCCTTTTGAGCCCATCTCTTCGATCAATATCAAGTGACCTTGCCCAAACCTTTCCCCTGCATGCATGATATATTTACGTACTATTTTCTAGTACTTGTGTGCTTATGTAGTGTGTATGTGTTGTTTGTATCCGCCGTGGAACCAGACGTTGAAGGAACAGAAGAGATCTTCGAGGATTCATCTGAGCAGCTAGACCCATCACTGCAAGGCAAGTCTCAAACCCTTGATCATATCTAGCCCAATATTTTGAGATGAAGTATGTTAACTATTTTCAAGTATATGCATGCCTTAGATTCAAATAAGAGTTATGTTTCAATGAAATGATTAGATATGACCTAAATAATTGTAAAGCCCCTTTTGACATTGAACATTCATGCACCCTTGTTACCCTAGAATATAATGCTTAGGCTATGCTATGCTCAAGATTATATGTTAAATGTTGAATGATCACATATGAGAAAAGCATGTTCAAAACCCTTTTTGTGAAAGAAAAAGTGATTGGAATCGATAGTGAGGATGGTTTGATTGGATGGTGCTGTGTGTGCACTGGGAATGTGAAAGACTCCTCACTAAAGATTCATAAGGACTAGAACCTTGTGTTGTACTTCCATGCGGCATGAAAAACGTACCAACCACTTGCCCGGTTATGGGACGGGAGCAACTTAGTAGCTTTCTTTAGTATTAGCTTTTCCCTGCAATGGTTGTCGATCCGGTTTCTTGCGAGAGCTGGTGGGCCGCTGAAGGCCATGAGTGATGTGAGTTCAGAAAAATTATGAGAGGACAAGGCGGAAAGAAGGAAGACGCCCTATGCCAGATTAAGTCGTGCGCGGCTGTAATCAAGAGAGGCTATGTGTCTTGCGAGAACATAGACCCAGGCTTGGAAGTAAGGCAGTGGGGAGGACCCACAACGGTACTTGAGACTTAACTGTCTATTTACCGGGCAGGGAATTGTTAATGCTAGGACTGTAAACTGTTGTGTCATCTCGGCCTTGTCACATGCGTAAAAGTCGCATGGAGAGGTACCGACATGAAAGCTGAGTGATCGGTGGATTAAAGTGGTACACCTTTGCAAAGTTTAAAAAGTATCGGATACTCTGAGCTCCCAGGTCATGGAGTCTGCGCGCGGTGGATTTTATCCACGTCGATGCAGCACAAGTAGCTTTTGGAAAGTCTTTCACAAAATATGAGTAAAGTGGTGACTCATGAAAGACCGCCACACACAACATTTTCTGAAAATCTAGCTTAGGATTCTAAAAGCCTCGCTTTTGATAATAAAGACCTTTCTTCAAAACTGTGTGTGAAAATCTACTCTATATACATATTTAAAGCCAAAGAGCCATTCTTTGAGAAATTTCCCCCTCATCTATATGTACATGCATTCTTATTTGGGACTTGTTGAGCACCATGTGGACAATGTACTCACCCTTGCTTTTACAAACAAATTTAGAAGAAGGATTTATTGACCCTGAGTCCTACGGACTTGAACCCAATATGGAACAAGAAGAAGAAACTGAAGACCCAGCTTGTTAGAGGGTCACATACCAAAGTGGAGTCCGATGTGGAGAGGCCCGTGCAACACCGCTGCTGCTGAAGAAGAAGACTGATGAAGTCCTTTTGCTTATTATTACTGTTTCATTTTGTGCCAACCCTTGTGTCGAAAACTCCTTAATTTTGTATCAACATTTAAGTGCGTCATTTTGGCGCTAAATTATTGTAATGTTGGTCCCTGTGATCAGCACTTATTTTTAATTACTGGCGTTTTTATATAATGCATCTTGTTGTTGTGAGCTGCAATGTGCCATTTCTGAGTGCAACCCACCTGGGCGGTTGCCACCGGATTTCTCAAATGAGGGTCCCACATGACGCTGAAATACCTTCACCTGCTTTAAACATTGGCTCATGCAATGTGATTCTTGCAGGTTACATCTCCAATACATTTAAATCAGAGGAGATATTCACGGCGCAGGAACGTGAAGTACTTCGTACGGATGTCTTACCTACAGAAGTTCAAGTTGAGGAAGTCAACATGAACTTACGAGGAGGCAAGGCCGGTCCTGAACCTCTCAGATCTCGGCTGTACAGAGAAGAAAAAGAGAAGGCCTTACTCAACAAAGTTGCTAATGTACCATGATGCTCTAGATGCCCGTGCTGCTGAAGAAGAAAAGCAAGCGCAGCAGGCAATTGATTATAATATTATTGCACATCTGAAGCGCATTCCTGCACTCTTGAGTGTGTATGATGCTTTAATATTGGTGCTCGATCTTCGGCATACCCTTATTAAAGCGCTACAAGCTCCTGAGTTGTATGAAGTGGCAATGGAAAAACACTGTCTTCTTTGCAATGCTACCTACACAAATGAGATCACCTTTTCTGATGAAGATAAAGTCATAGAGAATGGCGATCACAACTGCCCTCTCTACATAGAAGGGAACATTGGAAGTGCCTACCTCCAACGAGTCTTGGTCGACCCAGGATCCTCGGTAAACATCCTTCTAATTTGAAGTTTAACTCGTGCAAGTTTCTCATTCGAAGACTTGGAGCCCACAGATGTGATGATATGTGGCTTCGACAATCAAGGAAGAGCTGCCTTGGGGGCAATTACTTGAAAGCTCCGAATGTCCACTTTCAGTTTCAAGGTGCGATTCTTCGTCATCGAAGTGAACACTTCCTATTCCGCACTATTGGGAAGACCTTGGATACACAAGTATCAGGTAGTTCCATCAACTCTACATCAATGCCTCAAATTCATAGATGGAAATGGAGAGCAACAGAGGATAGTTGCCAACAACAATCCATACACCTTCCAAGAGTCGCATCTCGCAGATGCGAAATATTATTTTCCAAGTGTAGTTCTTGGGAAGCAGCAAGGAAGATCGACGCCAGCTGTAGATGCCCTGATGGTGCCAAGTTTAACTCGTCCTACACAAGAGAAATTTCTGATTTCACCATCCCTACCGACCAAAAAGAGGGAGATTGGAAAGCGCGCCTATAGGGGGAGGGATTCCAATTGTGAAATGTCATTCACACCTGTCCCTTACTTATATGGCTCTTCAACCCCTACATCAGCGCCGCGGGAGTAATACTCTTTTGCCCTGTTATTGTTGAAAGCGGAAGCTACATCTCCTTCTTTTGCACCTATGTTGCTACGGTCAAAAGTGGAAGCATCACCAATACTCTTTACCTCAAGCTTAAAGGAAGCCAGCATGGCTCCTACTTCTTCACCACTCATTTCTTTAACTAACAAAAATGTTGCAGGTGCTCAAGAAAATTACAAGTCAATTGCGGCCCTAGATGAGTCATCATCTCCTTTCATCTTTAATGCATGTGGGAAGCCGAGGGCACAAACGGTTTTCATGCAGAAGCAAGGACTCGTCAAAAGAAGAATAAAGCAGTTTGAAAGGCAGCGATGAGTGCCACTTTTAGGCAGCCTCCATCGCGCCATATATCCGTAACAACACCATTGGAAGTCTGGCATGTACCAGACCCGATTGGTTGTGCTTCTCCCACCATATTCTACAAATTTCCAAAGAAGAAAGAGTATGACTCCATCATTGAATGGCCTAGTCCTCCGACTGACTCTGAAGCAACTTTGATTGCCATGAAAGCTGAACCCCGAATAGCCAATCTGCTCAAAAGGGCTGGAGTGAAGTTGGAAAGAAATCAAAGGTTGCCACCTCCGCTGGCAATTTGTGAAGAATGGTGGGAGCAATCAGAAAAGCTCATCCGGAAGGGGCACAAGTCTCGTGACCTCCACCCGAAGTATGGTTTGGGCTATGCCGGCCTTGACGATGAAGATGATGAAGCTGATGATGCACAAAGAGTCACATGTGATACCATAGTGACTGGCGTCAGCCCACCAAGGTATAATGAATTTGAATTTTCAAGTTCCATTGAATACGATTGGACTCTTCATCAACCTAGGTCCTTTGGAGTTGCTGCAAATCAAAGTCATTGGGATGCAGACGAGCAACATCTCTTGGCCAGAATGCATGAAGCAATGCCTTTTGAACATGGAGAAGTGCTAGATGCTGCACCTGCACCTCAACAACTTGAAGATGGAGGGAAACTTACTATTGATGAACTCGTAAAAATCAACTTGGGAAGTGAGGATGATCCGCATCCCACCTTTATTAGCGCGACCCTCACGCCTGAAGAGCGTGAAAGTTACCGAAACTTCTTAATGGAGTACAAGGATTGTTTCACTTGGTCTTATAAAGAGATGCTGGGACTTGACCCTCGTGTCGCCACTCATAAGTTGGTGATTGATCCACAATTTTGCCCTGTGAAGCAACATCCGCGACGTTTTTGCTTAGAGTTACAAGAACAAATTGTTGCTGAGGTGGATAAGCTAATCATAGTTGGCTTCATCAAGGAAGTGCAATACCCACGGTGGCTGACTAATATTGTCCCGATGCGAAATAAGAATGGCCAGGTACGTGTTTGTGTTGATTTCAGGGATTTGAATCGAGCTTGTCCAAAAGATGACTTCCCCTTACCTATCACGAAGATCACCATTGATGCCACTACGGGCTATGGTGCCTTCTCCTTCATGGATGGATCATCAGGCTACAACCAGATCAAAATGGATGAACATGATGCCATTGACACTGCCTTTCATACGCCTAAAAGGAATTTCTATTATATAGTCATGCCCTTTGGATTGAAGAATGCTGGTGCTACTTATCAGCAAGCCATGACATTTATCTTTGATGAATTAATTCATCATTCGAAAGAATGTTATGTTGATGACTTAGTGGTGAAAACTCAGAAGCGTGAACATCATCAAGAGGACCTCCGCATTGTCTTTGAAAGACTGCGTAAGCATCAAATGAAGATGAATCCCCTCCAGTGTGCATTTGCTGTTCAATATGGTGTCTTTCTAGGATTTATTGTGTGCCACCATGGCATTGAGATTGATCCTAAGAAGATCAAGGCAATTCTACAGATTCCCCCGCCAAAGAACCTGAAGGAGTTGAAGTCACTTCAAGGCTAACTTGCCTATATACGGCGTTTTATTTCTAACCTTTCAGGTCGCATCCAACCTTTCACCAAGTTGATGAAGAAAGGAGTGGAATTTGAGTGGGACGAGATGTGTGAAGATGCTTTCAATAGTATTAAAGAATACTTGCTCAACCCACCTGTTCTATCAGCACCAATCAAAGGGCATCCTCTCATTCTCTATGTAGCAGCGTAGCCTAACTCACTAGGCACACTTCTTGCCCAGCATGATGATAAAGGAAAGGAGGTGGCATGCTATTATTTAAGCCACACCATGGCAGGTGCTGAACACAATTATTCACCCATTGAACAATTGTGTTTGGCCTTTATCTTTGCTTTGAAGAAGCTACGACATTATATCTTATCACATCAGATCCAGCTCACTGCAAGAGCGGATCCAGTGAAATACATACTGAGTCAGCGGGTTCTCATGGGATGACTCGGTAAATGGGCTTTACTCATGATGGAGTATGATATCACTTATGTCCCACAGAAGGAAGTTAAGGGTCAAGCCTTAGCTGATTTTCTTGTAGCACATCCTATGCTGGATGATTCTCCGCTGGTCATCGACTTGCCTGACGAAGAAGTCTTCACCTCCAACACAAAAGAATGGGAGTTGTACTTTGATGGTGCCTCGCGAACTGAATTAGACCCTGATGGTATGCCAAGAAGGCGAGCCGGAGTAGGTCTCGTGTTCAAGACACCAGAAGGTGGGACAATAAATCACTCTTTTTCTCTCCTAAAGGAAGAATGTTCAAATAATGAAGCTGAGTATGAAGCACTTATCTTCGGCCTCTTATTGGCACTTTCTATGGATATTTGTTGCCTCCATGCATTCGGTGATTCCCAGCTTATTGTATGCCAAGTGAATGGCATTTATGAAGTCCGGAAGCCTGAACTATAATGCCATACCATGAAGTGGCCCGGAGGCTTATGAAGAAATTCGAGCATATTGAGATTTCTCACGTGCCTCGAAGTCAAAATGCATTAGTTGATGCTTTAGCAAAACTTGCTGTAACTCATGCTCTTCCAGATGGAGAGTCTGCACAAGTCGTCATTGAAGAAAGGTGGTCACTTCCTACGGTTTTGGAACTCATCTCAGAAGAAGTTGAAGTTGGCATTGTTGTCACTTCCGATGTTGAAGAGGAAGACTGGCGTAAACCCTTCCTCGATTATTTCAATCATGGTACTCTACCAGATGACCCTGTGAAGATACGTCAGCTGCAACGATGACTCCCAACATACACATACAAAGTGGGGGTCCTATATTGACGGTCCTTCAATCAAATGCTCCTTCGATGTCTTTCCCGAAGAGAAGCTGACAAAGTTCTTCAAGAAGTTCACCACGGAGTTTGTGGTGGCGATCAAAGTGGACCAAAAATGTATCACAGTATTAAACTTGTTGGTTACTATTGGCCCAGCATAATGACTGATTGCCTCAAGGTGGTCAAATCTTGCCATGATTGTCAAATACATGGTGATATCAAGCATCGACCACCAGTTCCTCTTCATCCCACTGTCCCTTCATGGTCGTTTGACGCTTGGGGCATTGATGTCATTGGTCCCATTGAGCCTCCTTCATCCAGGGGTCATCGTTTCATTCTCACAGCAACTGATTTTTTCTCCAGGTGGGCTGAAGCAATCCTATTACGAGAAGTGAAGTCAGACAACGTCATCAACTTTCTGGAGCGCAACATCCTTTACCACTTTGGGATACCTCATCGCATCATCTCCGACAATGGAAAAGCCTTCAAGTCGCAAAAGATCTATAATTTTGCAACAAAGTACAAGATCCAGTGGAATTATTCTACCGGATATCATCCTTAAGCCAATGGATTGATTGAAGCCTTCAACAAAACATTGGGCAAAATCTTGAAGAAGACAGTCGGAAGATACTGAATAGACTAGCATGATCGTCTTTTTGAGGCATTATGGGCTTATCGCGTCACGGTGCGCACTCCAACACAGGCAACACCCTATTCCTTAGTGTTTGGGAGTGAAGCCGTGTTGCCATTAGAGGTTGAGATTCCCTCATTAAGAAGCGCTCTTCAAGAAGAACTCACATGACGAACAGATTTGGATTCATTTTCAAGAGATGGATACCTTGGAGGAAAATCATCTTCACACACTTCAAAACATGGTACGGGCATATGACAAGCTTGTCAAGCTGCGTGTTTTCAGGAAAGGCAAACTTGTGCTTGTTCTTCGATGCCCCATTATGGTCACAAGCAAAGTCAAAGGCAAGTTCGAACCTAAATGGGAAGGACCGTACATCATCGAGCAGGCATATGATGGTGGTGCATGCCAACTCATTGATCAACAGGGGAACCGCCCAATGCCTCCCATCAATGGCAGGTTTCTAAAGAAGTAATTTGCATGATTGTGTTTTTGGCATGATCTCCTCACCTCTTCTGCTCTTTCTTTCACCCCATTGCTTTTGATTAAGTTCTTTTTGTGTTAAAAAAACTTCAAAAAAAACTTTTCAAAAATGTTTTCTCTTACGAGTGTCAATACCCAACAATGAAATGCTTTCTCTTATTATGTCAAGCCAATTGCCTTGGGTTTTGTGGCTGAAGGATTCATGTGCTGAACAAAGAATGAATCAGCTTGACTTTATTTGCAATAGAATGACCTCCACACAAAGCACATGGCACGTGTAAAGTATGTGTAACCAAGAGCAGTAGGATGCCAATTCTCATCCTATCTGAAGCAACCAGTTCATCATTTACTTTGTTGTCCAATGCCTCTCTTCAGATCCATGGAGACATCAAGCCCCTGGAAAAACTATAAGATGAAGAGCAGGAAAGGGCTACTTGACTCGGCACAAGTCGTAGTTCAATGTGCAGCCATTTGCCACTCCTGTGAGGAATAAACAAGGGTCCTTTAAAAAAAATGAAGCCTGCGAGGATTATTTAGTCACTACAAGATGTGGATTGGTTACATTTGAAATCTCAAAGCAAAGAAGCATAAGTCAAAGTCTCAAAATAAAGAAGCAATCCTCAATGGGAAAATCCTCAAAGGAAGCTTCCAAGAAATCTTAAGGAGTACCTTCAAGAAATCCTCCAACAAAGCAACGAAAAAAGCCATCCACCATCCTTAGCAAAAGTAAGGCAAAATTCCAGCAATCCTTTCACCCTACAAACCTTTCAGCTATTCAAGTCAAACCAGTCATACCTATGTGATACGGATCCGTCCGTGGTTTGGCCTGATCTTCACGGCGTAGGATTGGAGATAACTGGATCCATGCAACCTGATGAATGACACCGCTAACCACCGTCTCTATTACCGCAACCTGCGACACTCGATTCACCCAACCACACACTTCGATCCCTTTGTCTACTTGCTCACGTGGAGTAAACGTGTTTGTTACAATCATCGAGGTAATCACAAGAACGACAGAGACAAGAATCTCTGATAATTCCAAATTCTAAGGAGGTGGAAATGCTTCACTCAAACCCTAGAACAAAGAAGTGTTTTATTCTGAAAATTCTCATTTTATTCATTACAATATAGCACTTGCCTATTTATAGGCTACAAAAGCTGATGAGGTCATCCCAACACGTCTTGCACCTTCGCATGTAGACCAAAGATCTAATCAAGAATACAATGGACCGATCACTCGACGTCGTGCAAAGAATCTACAACAAGAGGTGATTTCACTCCTTGCTGAAATTGACATTACAAATGATGAGAATTTTATACTACCTAAAAGTTCTACACTTTTGCTACTTAGGTTCACATACGAGGAGATAGAAGATGGTCCAGCTAAGAAGGCCTACGTGGAGGACACGGAGGATAAGGAAGATTGCATGGAGGCAAACATGGGTGCTGCCCAAAGTTGAGACGTGTCACGTGACAAGTACTGCAACTTTCACAAGTCGTACGACCCAATATTTTGACGTTTTTGGATGCATAATGCACATGGATGGAAAGATTATCGAGTCTACTTTCCAACACAACAAACGGCTCGTCTTTTGGACTTCCCAATTAGGAGTAATCACCATTTTAGTGCTGGCTGCACAGAAGCCAAACAGCCGCGCGCGAATTACTTCGTGGTGACCTTTCAGCTAGCTTATCTTCAGAGTCTTAAGAGTCTTTTCACACATAACTAGAAGGGTTGTTCTCTAGTATGAATGTCCACTATGTATTGTGTTAAGAGGAATTATTTTTGGAGAAGCAAATACCAATCCCTTTTGTTCAGCTGTATGCTAACAATTTCCGAGAGTGATCTCTACCCCTTTGCTCTTGTGATTTCCTCACGAAATTACAGAAGCGGTCGCATCATCGACTTCCAATCGGTGCTCCTGCTCCGTTTGATTGTAGGTTGTGTTGGTTGGTTTCATAAGAGTGTGGTTGGACGAATCCTCGATTCAGGTTGCCGTATTTCGACGGTGGTTGGCTTCGAGTTTTATTTGTCAGGTTGCACTAGTTATCTTGGTTGTTTTCAGTAAGTTATCGTGTTCGTGATCCTACGCCGTGAAGATTGGGACCAAAGGACTCATCATCTGGTATCAGAGCTTTCGTTGCCACGGTAGGATTCTTTACCCTTAGCTACATATATTTGTGTTTTGTCCTATCCACTAAAAAGCCTTAAAAAAATTGTTTTAGCCGTTCTTCAATCTGTTATTTTGGTGAGTTTAGTTAAGTTTCTGTCCATTAGTCTTTGTTCTTGTTGTTGATCATAATTTCCTTTGTGTGTCCCTTGAGCCATTTATCTCTCCATATCATTTGTATCTACATTTGAAAACCAAAAAAAAAAAAAGAGTATTAGTCCATTTCCTCCTTCACGAAAACTTTGCTCTAGCCTCTGGTTGTGCTGAGATTATATGTTCAAGTTGTGCAAGTGCTATATCTGTTAGTTGCTTTCAGTTTGTTAAAAAAAAAGGTTAAAAAAAAGTGCAAAAAAAAAAAAGAGTTGAGAAAAGAAGTGAAAGAACAGATCGTATTGTTTATATGCACAAGTGTTGAAATCTCAAAAAAAAAAAATGTTGTGCAACCAGATTGCTATCCTTCTTTGGTGAAATTTTGCTAGGTATATCTCAAGAACCATCAATCCCTATCATAATCCTTGTTTGCATCAAAATCAGAATTTCCTTTGCGTGTGAGTTGCTCATATACATCATTCCTAACTTGTGATTAGTGCTAGACATTGGGCTGCTAGTTTGGATTGTTACTTAGCTTTACAATATCTGAAATTCAGATTGTTATTTGTGCATCATTCCCTACCAAGCTCCACAAAAAAACCATCGTAGACAGAACGTTGGTCGTGTATTCGCCTAACCATCACTTACCACCACACATATACTTCTGTAATTTTCAGGGAAAGCATAAGAGCTTCAGTTGGTAAGAGAAGGTGAGGTTGAGAGATCCACAAATTAATTTTCATACATATACTTGCTGCTCGTGTTCACTAACAGTGCAGAAAGGATGTCCAAAGAACCAGAGATTGATGATTGTGTCACAATGGCACAATTCAATGAGCTGAGACAAAGATTGGAGGAGAGACAAGAGAGAATGTCCCAAGATCTTCAAGCTCTTCTAGCTCAGCTTCGAGATCAAGGACGTGGTGCCAACAGTACAGCTAACCAAGATGAAGAAGTAGATGAAAATGATAACGAAGTTGTTGCCCAACCTCCAATACCACCGCGAGCACGAAGAGATCGAGCTGCTGCCCGAGCCATGAGACCCCCAGGTCCAGGTCGTGGGAATGGGGAAAAAGCTTTTGGTCGTGGAAGAGGAAGAGGTCGCGGCCAAAGAAATGAAAACGCTGCTGAATTTGAAGATGAATCAGAGGAAGATGACCCCTACCAGCCCCAAAATAATGGTAATCACCGTCGAGGCCATAACCAACGTCGTCGGGCCGAGGAGGAGAGGTTTGGTAAGCTAAAATTCACCATGCCAAAATTTAATGGTGAATCTGATACTGAAGCCTATCTCTCATGAGAGTTGAAGGTTGATAAGATTTTTCGCTTGCATAACTACTCTGAAGAGAAGAAGATAGCAATGGCTGCTCTTGAGTTTGAAGATTATGCCCTAATCTGGTGGGAACAAGTCCTGAATGAGCGAGAAGACGCTGGAGAAGGTGTTGTTAGTACCTGGGCTGAAATGAAACGGGAAATGCGAGCGAGATTTGTCCCTAAGCATCACTGTCATGATCTTTTTAACAAGCTGCAGAATTTGAATCAAGGAAGTCTCTCAGTTGAAGGATATTATAAAGAAATGGAGAAGGCTATGATCAGGGCCAATGTAGTCGAAGATGAAGAGCAAACTATTGCACGCTTCATGTCGGGATTGCATCGCAACATTCAACGAATTGTTGAATTTTAGCCATATCGCACACTTATTGAATTGGTACACCAAGCTACTAAGGCTGAGTGTCAATTGCAGCAAGATACTAAGTCAAGTAGAGCTGGTTCATTCGGTACAAAGGTGACAACAAATGGAAACAACTTTACCCCAAGGTTTGCTGAAGGCCGAGCTACCACCACAAGTGCAAATGGTGGTACACGCTCTAATACTCAAGGAGATTTCAGCAGCAAAACCACAACTGCTCCAAGTGCAACGAAACCCGCTTCATCAGCAACCTCATCAGTCAGTTCTACAGCCCGAAGTAGCCAAATTCAGTGCTTCAAGTGTGGAAGCCATGGTCATGTTATCAAGGAGTGTCCAAACAACCGTGTGGTACTTGTTAATGACCTAGGGGAGTATGAATCAGCAAGTGAAGAAGAACAAGATCCTGATGAAACACTATTAGAAGAAGCACAAGAAAATGATGGCAAAAAATATTGTGAATTTGAGAGAGGGACTGCTCTTGTAGTCACTCAAATCTTGAGTGTGCAGCTGAAAGAAGCTGAAAATGGACATCGCCATAATCTCTTTCAAACAAGAGCCAAAGTTGAAGACAAGATATGCAAGGTGATCATTGATGGTGGAAGCTGCCATAATCTTGCAAGCAAAGAGATGGTTGAAAAGCTTGGATTGAAGCTGCTGCGACATCCTCACCCATATCATGTGCACTAGTTGAATGATTCTGGTTCCATCAAGATTGCACACAGAGTGAAAGTATCATTCAAGATTGGTGAATATGTTGACACCGTGGAATGTGATGTGGAACCCATGACAGTGTGTCATCTGCTGTTAGTAAGGCCATGGCAATATGATCGTTCATCCCAACATTGTGGCCGCACAAACAATTTCACAATCAAGTGGAAGGGAAAGGACTTGGTTCTTAAACCTATGATGCCTCAACAAATCATGGTTGAGCATTTGCAAAAGAATTCAGAAGTGAAGGTGATTAGTGAGAGTGAAAAACAGTAAAAGAATATGAATGCCCTCCACAAATCAGTGAGTGAGCGCCACAAGCCAAATATGAAAGGTAAAAAGAAGATAGAGGGAGAGAATTTAGTCATGATAGCCACCAAATCTGAAATGTGAGATGTGAGGAATCACCCAGACCAAGTACTCATTGTACTTGTGTAAAAAGACACATTGCTTTCAGCTAATGACATAACATCTCTTCCTAGTGCTATGTCTCATCTTTTGCAGGATTACCAAGATATTTTTCTAGAAGAATCACCTACTGGACTTCCTCCTTTGCGTGGCATTGAGCACCAAATTGATCTCACTCCGGGAGCTGCACTACCTAATCCGCCACCATACTGCACCAACCCTGAAGAAACCAAGGAAATACAAAGGCAAGTGCAAGCACTTTTAGATAAAGGTTATGTGCGAGAGAGTTTAAGTCCATGTGCTGTCCCGATGATCTTGGTGCCAAAGAAAGATGGTTCTTGGAGAATGTGTGTTGATTGTAGGGCCATCAATAACATAACTGTTCGTTATCATCATCCTATTCCTAGGCTTGATGATATGCTTGATGAATTGAGTGGTTCTATGATATTTTCTAAAATTGATTTGAGAAGTGGTTACCATCAAATAAGAATGAAAGTTGGAGATGAGTGGAAAATTGCTTTCAAAACAAAATTTGGATTGTTTGAATGGTTAGTTATGTCTTTCGGTTTGACAAATGCACCTAGTACATTCATGAGATTGATGAATCATGTTTTGAGAGTATTCATAGGAAAATTTGTTGTTGTTTATTTTGATGACATCTTAATTTACAGCAAGACATTTGAGGAGCATATGGATCATATTTGACAAGTTTTGGATGTGCTTAGAAAGGAGAAATTGTTTGCTAACCAAGAGAAGTGCACATTTTGTACAGAACAAGTTGTGTTTCTTGGCTTTGTTGTTTCAGGTCATGGAATTCAAGTTGATGAGTCAAAGGTGAAAGTAATCAAGGAATGGCCAACTCCTGTCACTATAAGATAGTACTTCAATGCTAGTAGTTGAGCAGCTGGCAAAAGCCAGTATTCCCAACACTTTAGCTGCTGGGAATGAGGTTTGCTACAGCTGGGCGAAAAGGTGCTGCGAAAAGTTTTTCCCAGCTGTAATTTTTTTCCCAGCTGTAGGTCCAATGGCAAAGAGTATTCCCAGCTGTAGACCGCTTGGAAAGTTTGAACTTTTCCCACCTGTATGTCCACTTGTAATATATTATTCCAAGCTGTATAACTATTTGGAATATTTTTTCCCAGCTGTAGGTCTGGTGGCAAAAAGTATTCTGAGCGGTAGGTTGTCCACTTGTAATATATTATTCCAAGCTGTATAACTATTTGGAATATTTTTTCCCAGCTGTAGGTCTGGTGGCAAAGAGTATTCTCAGCGGTAGGTTGTCCACTTGTAATATATTATTCTAAACTGTATAACTATTTGGAATATTTTTTCCCAGCTGTAGGTTTGGTGGCAAAAAGTATTCCCAGCTGTAGGTCACTTGGAAAGTTTGAACTTTTCCCACCTGTATGTCCACTTGTAATATATTATTCCAAGCTGTATAACTATTTGGAATATTTTTCCCAGCTGTAGGTCCGGTGACAGAGAGTATTCCCAGCTGTAGGTCTCTTGGAAAGTTTGAACTTTTCCCACCTATATGTCCACTTGTAATACATTATTCCAAGCTGTATAACTATTTGAAATATTTTTCCTAGCTATAGATCCGGTGGCAAAGAGTATTCCCAACTGTAGGTCGCTTGGAAAGTTTGAACTTTTCCCACCTGTATGTCCACTTGTAATACATTATTACAAGCTGTACAACTATTTGAAATAAATTATTACCAGCTGATCTGTTATTGAGAATTTAGACTATCAAATTTAAATATGTGAATTATTTGTAGTAAATTTACCGCTAGGAATTGTGTCAATAATTAATTTTAAATATATATTTTTTTTAGTAATTAAGCAACAATATTACAACTAAAATTATAATATGCACTATCCTAACAGAAATCACACCATATTTTATTGAATTCTTTGCTTTATATAGCCATTGACAAGATTCGTAATGGTAACAAATTATTCAATTGACAAAACCAAACAAAATAGATATAGAATCTCTGAAATAATTGCGATAAAAATATCACTTAAGAATTGTTTACACCAAATGTATGCCCATATATAATATTCCTAACTTTATATATTTTGTTCCAACTATAACTATCAAAAGTAAAATATTCCACTTTCAAACTCCTCTTATGACGTAAAATATCTTCATCACTTCATATGATTTTAACACCTTACTGTTAACCACCTGCAAAAGAAAAGATATTGATTACAATAGTCTTGAGATAAATATATACAAATCAATAACTTTTGCTTTAAGGAACATATAAAACATATGACAATTATAATAAAAGATGGTTGGTCGATTGTTGTAGAACAAGTACAAGCTGTTGCTTATGCGAATGAGAAAATTGTGTTGATTGACATGACTTGCATACACTTGATAAAATAAATTAATCATATGAAAGTGTGCTTCTAATTCAAAGCACAATTAACATACACTTAAAATTTTAAAAATGAATAACATGTGGATTGTGTTGATAACACCTCACCTTTATAAAATTATTAAGTATTTCCACTTAGTTTCAACTAATTCTCTTGTCCCTTTCACCTGTAAGCATTGTTTTATTAATAACAAAACAAAACAAATGGAAAAATAGTAACTAACCAAGTAAATAACAGGTTAGAATTATATATACCTAGAACACGAGATGGACCACCACCTATTGTAGTATCATCTTGGATCTACAAGTAAAAGTTCATAATTTGTTTACTTAGATGGTATTAGTAAGTAAATAAGAGTGATTATACTAGATAGAATGGATTACTTTTTCACGTGGCCATGCAATTGATCGTCCAAGCGCATCAGACATTTTTCTAACATTCCCATATGGACGTAACAATGAAGCATCTCTTTTCAACACATAGTTCACAACCACCTCACAACACTCGGGCCCAAGAGGTGTGTCACCAACTATTACACTTCGAGATGCCCTTTGAAGCGTACCCTTAGCAACAGGAATATATGGCCTCATAAAAGAAATCAAAATAACTTCCTTTCCTCCCTAAAGATCAAATAGAATTGCATATAAGCTCAATGATTACCTCAATAATGAGCATCCAAATTCAATAGAGTATAATTAACTGGCAACTATTACCTCCTCATGCCTATAGCGTGGTACATCATGTGTCTTACCAACTCTCCTTTGCATTATCTATACAAAAATTAAGGATAAGTTGATAGTCTAAATATTGTTAGGTTAGGTACAACTTTTAGGTAAAATAATAAAATGTAAACTTACGTTTCGTGGAACCCTATTTTCACCTGCAGATGACTCTATAGAACAACCATCACTTTCGTCTCCCGTGTCCTACAATAATTAGTACATAACATTTGAGCAATTTAGTAAATAACCATATGTATATTATTGCTTAAATATTATAAAGAACACATATAAAAAAATCACCTGTACATGACCCTTAGATCTCTGATTGTAATCATTATCTATATTTTGCCTAGCCTGTGAAGCAAGCATTTGCTTCAATTCTTCAATTTCTTTTTCCATCCGTGTCAATTGATCTTTGTTTCCCACACTCTCACTCTCCATTTTATCTAGCCTCTCTATCAAAAGATTATTCTGATTTTGAAGTCTTATCCTTGCTGCATTAGCTATTTGAAGCTTAGTGGATGAATACTTTTGTACCCCTGGCATCTTTAAGTCTTGAGGAGTAGGGCCCAAACCAATAGCACGTACACGTGAGCGTTTTTCTTTTCCAAAGACATGGTAAAATAGATCTCCTTCTGTTATGGTTTTTTTAGTGAGTTCTGGCTTGTTGGCACATGTCTCCGCAATTGTTTTCTGAAAATTAGATAAAGCTCATATTTATATATATATGTTTACATTTGATCGTTGATTATAAATACATGTAACCCTTCAATGACACTTACAATTATGTCTTCAGCTCCTTTTTCTGGAACTCCATTTTTATGGGTATGTGTTTTGATAAAAACTTCATGTCTAGCGGGCATATAACCTAGCTCTTTGGACTGCACTTCCATTAATATTGACAATTAGTTATCTAAAGAAAGTAGAAATAAATATTAAGACATTTAATACCATATCATGTGCAATCCGAGCAAGACTCTTGCTTCCAGCAGTATGTGTCATTGTCATTTTTGCACTATTTGCTTTTCCAATTTCACTTAGAGCCTATAAGATGAGAATAAAATTAATTGCATAAAATATATTTAATTTGTAATTAAGAATCATTTATAAAGAAGTTTTACCTGACTTTTCGGAGCTCTCCAATGCTCTATAAGCCACATCCAATCTGTTTTAGGTACTCTAGAATCAATCTTCATAGAAAAAAGTTCCTCATCAGTTTTTGTTTCATCAAAATAATTCCTCTTTATTTCACATTTGAAATCTTTCCATTTCACTGCCGCTTTTTGTAAAACCCAATCCTCAAGGTCATCATGAACATCAAAAAATTCCTACAAAATTATCAAGTTGTCAATGATTATATACTATTGTACTATACATGTCTATGGAATACATAGACCATGAGCCTACAAAACTTGTCACTAGTTACTATTTTTGATGATTTTAAATAACTATAAAGGAATGCTATCCAATTTATGAAGTAAAATTCAAAATGCAAGTAAAAAATAAAATATAGAATCAAACTCTCTCTTCATATTAGAATGACACATCTAATAATAAATTGCAAAGCTCCACATATATATTTTCACCCTTAATTAGAAGAAAAATTAGTCAGTGCTATGTATAGTAAGAGGAGCTATTGAAGCATATCTCAGTTCTATTAAAATATACATGTAAGGCTGAAATGAGAGTAAATTAATTTAGACTTTTTACTCTAAGTAGTATACAAATGTACCTTTACAGTAGCCCAAACAGATTCCTTTTTATCTGCATCAATTTCATTCCAATCTTTATAGGAAAGTGGTATTCCTGATCTCACTATTGTAGAAATAAAGTTGGTTAATGGTGAAGCTTGATCACCAACTGGTTGATTATTCATATTATGGTCAACATGAATTTTTGGTTCATTCCTTCGCTTCCATATGTCATGCTTGGTAGTGGGTCATCGTCCCTTCCTTTTATTTTTTTGACCTGGATGAATTTGCTCTACACAAATATGCAATTGAAAATAACAACCAATGATATAAAAGTGAGCAAAATAATGCAAAACTATACTTAAATATACCTATATTCAATGTTTCATCTTCATTATCACCAAGTTGTTGTTCTTCTATAGAAATGTCGTCAGGATCTTCATTTTCAATACGTTCATTGCTAGTGATATGCCTTTGACGTTGTGATGGCTCTTGATGGGGAACTACAGGCTGATCATTGATGTGCTATGACATAATCAACATGCATCATATTGGGAGATAATTACAAAATAGTTCTTAGAAACAGAAATTAGCAACACATCAGGTAAAACAAACAACCTTTTTAGTTCTTGTAGATGGTCTCAAGACATTTTCCCTCATTTCATTTCCAGGAAGTCGTATAGGCAAGCGCAATGCTCTCAATACCTCATTGTTTCTTTCAATGTTTGCTTGCCGTAACTCTTCATACTCACTCCGCATAACTCCATTATTTCTTCCTCTTGCGTTTTGCATCTTTACGGCTACAATAAAATTTTACAATATTAGACGAAAAAAATAAAAGAACATAGACATAAACAACACATTCAATGAATATCATCTTACTTCCCCATTTGAGGTGGAGATTTCTCAACAAGTATACCATCAATGTTTGTTCTAACACAATTATTGTTGCCATCTGGAAGATTTATTTCAGCACCAACATTCAACTCAGAGATTTCACTAACTTTGTCAGTTACCACTGTATTTTCAATTTCTTCCTCCGCAGACATGTCATAGAGGTCTCTTGGCCTTGACTCAATGACAGCTTTCCAGTCTTTATCGATAGGATCCTCAACATAATAGACTTGAGTAGCTTGTGATGCTAAAATATATGGCTCATCTGATAATTTTTCCCCCGTATTAATTAAATGCTTGAAGTTCACTGTCGTAATCCCAAATTTATCTTTCTTAACCCATTTGTCCTTTCTGAGAACATCAACCCAATCACATTTGAAGAGAACAACATTACCCTTTCGACGATAATCTAACTCAAGTATCTCAGTTATGACACCATAGTATGTTATATCTCCTATTTGTGGATTTTGATCCTTTGAACTAGAAAAACTACAAGTTTTTGCAACAATAGCTACCCCACTACTCTGAACTGATCTGCCCTCATCATAAGATATTGTATGAAAATTGTATCCATTTATTGAATAACTATTATATTTTGTTGCAACCATAAAAGGCTCACTTGCTAGTATCTGAATCTCTTCTCCTACATCTTCCCCAGTTGATAGTAACTCAGTCACCTAGAAAAATTTATTTATACGATTAATAAAAAAAAACATTGAAATATGTATTTAACTAAAATTGTTGTTTATGAACTTACATGCAATCTAAACCACTCATGAAATGTTGCATGATGTATACGCTCTCTCTCATGAATCCTTTGATGACCAATAGATGAAAGATACCCCAAATGTTTTCTACAAATATTTTTTGAATGTAAGATATTATAAAATATATATTTCAACTAATTTAATAACATTTAATAAAAAATTAGCTAGAGAACATACATCAAATATGGCTCAATATGCTCATAATTAAATAAGACATATCTGTGAGCTTGAATCCATGTTTTATGGTCCAACGTAATAGTGCACTTGCCAGTCAAACCGCGACCTATGTTGTTCAAGTATGTGGTACCAGTTGACAAGGTATTGAATTGTGCATCATCATTTCGACTCGGCCGATTAAATCTAGTCTCACAACCATGCAAATAACGAGAGCAAAATGTCATACTCTCATCAAATATATAACCTTCCGCAATTGATCCTTCTGGGTGACTTCTAGTTCGAACATAGCTCTTCAACCTCATTAAAAATCTATAAAAGTTTTGAAATAATTAATTAATGAAAATATTAATAACAGTCTAATGAAATTGAGCCTTCTACTATAGAATTAATATACCTTTCTATGGGATACATATTGCGGTACTGGACAGTGCCAGCAATCCTTGCCTCAGTAGGGAGATGGACCATTAAATGCACCATAACATCAAAAAATGATGGCGGAAATATTTTTTCAAGAAGGCACAAGGTTTCAGAAATTTCAGACTCTAATCTCTCCATATCAGTTACATTGATTACAGGAGAAAATATTTTCTTGAAGAAGTTGCTTACACGAATCAATGCAATACTAACATTTTCTGGTAGTATCCTTCTAACAGCCAATGGAAGCAAGTGTTCTAAAAGAATATGACTGTCATGGCTTTTTAACCCAATTATCTTCTTATCATGAACATTTACATGACTTCGTATATCAGCTGCATATCCATCTGGAAATTTAACTCCTTTTAATACTTCACAAAACATTCTTTTCTCTGCAGAACTCAATGAGTAAGATGCAGGAGGTAAATAGAACTTGTCCCCTACTGAGATAGGATGCAGATCCTTCTTGATACCTAACAGTTGGAGGTCCAAGCAAGTGTTCAAATTGTCTTTTGATTTGCCATCAATATCCAAAAGTGTGTTAATTATATTGTCACAAACATTTTTCTCGATATGCATCACATCAAGATTATGCCGCAACAAAATATCCTTCCAATAGGGCAATTGCACCCATATTGGTTGTTTTTTCCAAATAGTTTTTGGTTCACCATCCTTACCCTTACACTTTCGGGATGGTCTTTTCCCTGTTGGGTCCTTCCCAAAATCATTTTTTACATCTTTTGTTTGTTCTATAACATCATATCCAGAAAGAGAAACTGGGGCTTCCCTATACTCTTTGGTACCATCAAATGACTCACTATCATTTCTAAATTCATGACAAGAATGCAAGAATCGACGATGTCCCATGAAGCAGTGTTTTTTACCATTTTTAAGACGAAGTGAGCAAGTATTTGCATGGCAAACAACACATCCAACCTCACCAGAAGTAACTTGTCCAGATACATATCCATATCCTGGATAATCAGTAATAGTCCAGAACAAGGCGGCACGCAATTGAAACCATTGACCAGATGATGCATCACGAGTTTTGACACCATGCCACATCTCTAACAAATCATCGATCAAAGGTTGAAGGTAGACGTCAATATCATTTCCAGGAGCTTTAGGACCAGGAATAAGCAGAGAGAGGATAAAATTTGGTTGCTTCATACACATCCATGGTGGAAGGTTATAGGGAATCAAGACAACAGGCCATATGCTATGTAATGAACTTAGGCTTCGGAAAGGATTAAAACCATCAGTTGCCAAACACAGCCTAATATTGCGACAGTCAGAACTGAAGTCTGGGTACCTGTGGTCGAAATCCTTCCAAGCGGGAGAATCAGCTGGATGGCGTATCAACCCATCTCTAGTGCGCCCTTCACTATGCCATCTCATATCAGCTGCTATCTTTGATGACATATACAGTCTCTGGAGCCTCTTTTTAAGTGGAAAATATCGAAGAACCTTTCTAGGAATTTTGTGTATTCGCTTCCCATCAAGGCTCTTCTTTTCTATCTTCCATCTGGAAGTTCCACATTTTGGGCATGAGTCTATATTTGCATGCTCTTTCCGAAATAGTATACAGTCATGTTCACATGCATCAATATTCTCATAACCCAACCCGAGACTTCTCACCATCTTCTTTGCATCATGGAAGTTTTTTGGCATTGTGGCATTCTTTGGAAATGCTTCCTTCAGTAAGTCTAATAACAAATCAAAGCTACTGTTACTCCATCCACCTAGGAATTTTATGTGAAGGAGCCTCACAATAAATTGTAGCTTTGTGAGTTTGCACCTAGGGTAGAGCTCTTGACTAGCATCACTTGCTAACCTATAGAATGTCTCAACATCTACATCTTGATCCTCCGAATCGGAACCATCACCACCTATATCACCAACTTCTTGGTATCCACATCCTATGTCATGAATCATTTCAGTGATCTCATCTAGCTGCGGCTCACTATCCATATTAGGAACATTTTCTATATTAGATTTCTTGTTTGTCCTGTGCAATGATGTTTGTTCACCATGAAATATCCACTTGGTGTATCCTTCTAAAAACCCATCACAAATCAAGTGTTCATAAACAACTTCAGCTTCTCTCCAAACACAGTTCACACATTTCCTACAAGGGCAGAGAATTTCATTTGCTTTTGCAGAATTTGCAAAAGCAAACTCTATGAAGTCCTTTATGCCTTGGCTATATTCAGTTGAGTACCTACATTTAATTATCATTAGTTTCAATCAAAAGAATCACATAAAGTAGCATCGTATTTGATTTAGTGACTGAGTGTTTGATTTCTACCTAGCCGCACTCATCCAACGCTTGTCCATAATAAATGCCAAAGACCTTAAAATCCTCGTAGTCTTTCCTTATTATATGGCTTACTGTAAGAATCAGCTAGTATATCTGAAATAAAATCAGCTAGTATCATTACTAGTTTAATACGGATTTTAATCGGAAATGAGTTTATAAACAAGAACACAAATAGACGGGGGAGGGAGGGTTAACAAATACTTCCTATTTAGAAAGAAGTAATAGCTTACTGCAAAAATTTCTCTCCAAAGTGATTTGAAATTACTAGGTTAATTTTAATAATAATCTCAGCTAACTACAAAAATTGGATAGCAAAATACAATTTGATAAGGTAAGTATTGGCCCATCACACCATGTTATTGTTCATGTAAGCAAGCAATAACATCATTCTATACAGTCATTCATTCATTGTTGAAATACTTCTTTTGATTCATAATATAAGTTTACTTATTATTCACATGCGAATTAAGAGTATTGAATGAGAGAAAATAATCATAATAAATTAATGATGCCTCTATTATATAAAGTTTGGATGTGTGAAGAAAAAATGTAAATGGAGGCGTGAGAAGATACCATAGAGGATAAAGAAGTCAAACATGTACTAAATAATATATTGGAATTATAGTAAGGTTTATATTGTGAAATATAGAAAAATAAAAATATTCTTAAATTGTGAAAAGGAAAGTATACGACACAAAGGCATAATTACAACCTGCAAACAAATATAAGTACTTAAATGGAAAAAATATAGATCTACCTGGAAAATTGAAAAATATGGGATTAGGGGTAAAAATTACTTTTCTAAAAACCATAAAAAATTCAAATTAAGGCACACAATTGGTGAGACTTTCTTCCTACTTGTCCAATTTTTCTCACCAAAATGAAAATAGAAACTCATTTGATATTTAACTTCTCCAATTAAGAGTCTAAAGACTTATATGATTAACATTGTATGCCAAAAAAATATACTATTGGTCCCTCTAAATCATTGATTTCCAAGTTAAATAATATTTCAAAAAAAATTAAATGCTAGTTTTAAAGAATTGATGTTCAAGACTTAGTTTGGTAAGTTTTGGATTCAACTTCTATCATAGAGAAACTAAAGTCATATATGATATAACTCTACTGCAACATATACTAAAAACTAGAGTTCTGATAGTGTTTGACAAAAGACTATTATTTTGTTGTTTTAAATAAAATTTACATTTTATAATAGAAGGTAATTGTAGTTGTAATCAATGACATAGCCATATAAATAATTCTAACTTTATGAGTATTTGTAAACTTGAAGTTAGAGCTGTTAAAGCACATCAAATTCTTTAGTGTAAAAGTGGTTTCAGCTTCATGCAGAAGCACCAACACCACAATGGATCTAACCTGCGGATTTTGTAGGAGTATATATATGCACAAACACAATCACATAACTAGGAGTATTTCCATACATTTCACATCTATGCACCAAAATTATAAAAAATTCACTAATGTCTATCTAAAGAGATAGATACAAAACTGTTAAATAGTTATGACTATATAACATAAGATTACTATTTTTTCTGTTTAGTGGATACATTGTGTAACACCTATAAATTAAAGGGCATGCATGCCTTTTAGAATACAATGATTGACTGTGTCCAGCCTTCCAGACATATAGAACTTTTTAAGGGTGATTAGTGATGGAAACTACTCAAAATATAGCATTATTAGTGTGCACATTAGCCATACTAAAAACCCTTGTTCTTTAGGACCATGTGCACCAACTATTATGGAATCCACTTTGTTGCTGATCACTGATCACTTGAGTCCTTGCACTTTATTATTTTGGTCAAAATAGACCTGAACATTCATCCACCTATGCAACATGGGAATAGAAGAGCCTATTAACAAGAATTTGATCAATATAAGACTAGAAAGTACAGAAATTTGGTGTTACAATTTGAATTTATAAATATCATATCTAAATCACTAACTCTTGTTGATACTATATTACTCCAAGTAAACTAAAATCTTTATACAATAGCCGGTTACAAAAATTTGGAGTTACAATTTGAATCTCTAAATATCATACATAAATCACTAGCTCATACCAATGCTATATTACTCCAAATGAACTAAAGTATTTGCACAATAACCACTAGTTAGCTCCTCTCTTTGACATACTTCTCAAAGAATCTATAGCAAACATAGTATTGTTTTTTACTTATTGATTGAATATTGATTGAATTTTTTTTTCAATTAATTGATATTGCAATTTGAATATTGCAATAATTTATGTCAAAAACACAATAGCCAATTTATCGGCTAATTATAATTCGCATGTACAATTCGTATAATCATGATTGTTGAAGTCCAAAATTCAAGTCTCTTGGCTCTTTTCATATTTTCTCACAAATTAAAAAACATATTGCATTGTTTGTTGAAGTTTGGATAAATCATTGCTTCATCTGGTGTCTACAATACAATTGACTCATTCATATAGTACTAATTTTATTTTTACCAGATCGAAAATTTTTATGTTGAAAAGGAAAATTTATAAATCCAATGTCACATTCAGTAAAAATTTATGATACATGTATAGGATGCACTCAATGTGTACGAGCTTGTCCAACGGATGTATTGGAAATGATACCCTGGGATGGATGTAAAGCCAAGCAAATTGCTTCCGCGCCGAGAACCGAAGATTGTGTGGGTTGTAAGAGATGTGAATCTGCATGCCCAACAGATTTTTTAAGTGTCCGTGTTTATTTAGGGCCTGAAACAACCTGCAGCATGGCTCTATCTTATTGATAGATTACAAAAAACTCCACTCGAATCATCTGATTCCTCTTTACCGAAAAAGTCTGTGTTTATTTTGTGCAAACATATGGTATACTCAAAATGTTTATGTCTTCACTAGAATGATATGTCTAGGATTTGTCAGTGAATTATAAGTTTTGCTTGCTCATTATACACTTGTAGATATAAATATATATAATTTGTAAAAACTAAACCTCATAGAAGGCCACATATTGCATAAGTGTTGCATGGCAGGGCAACTACTCACTTACCACTAAACATTAGAAATTTCACATATTTACTAACATGTCAGAGTCAAAATAGACTAACAATGATATATTTATTTCATTGTTTTTCTCTGAAAAAGAAACTAGAACTTCAAAGTAATGTTTTGACTAAAAAAAACTGTATTTCTTATGCAAAAAAATAAAAAATGGAACATGGAATTGCTAACTCTAGATGTCCTGAAACTAACCTATTTGGATGCTGTTACACTAATTTAAATAGAAATATAGCAGACGTTATAACAAATACTGCAATGTTAATAAAAATTTACCAAAAAAATTAATATACATATCATAGAACAACATTTGACACTGAAATTGACCAAATGTACCATTTTTTTCAACTTAAAAAGATATAGAATTTTAGTTGGTGTAATGTAGCATCTTTTCTATAACTATTGCAATATTTATATGAGATAACATAACATTCCAAAATAACCTTATTTCAGGACACTTTAAGAGTGTCCTGAAGTGAAATAATGTTCAGAATTTTTACATTGACATATGAGCACTATATAGATACTAGGATTATGTACGTATGTACCATATGGCTCTAAACAAACATATCTTATGCATTGGGCATTGGGCATGGATATATTCATGCTCAGTAAAAGTATTTCTTAGGCCGAAAGCACAATGCATATTCTGGGGAGCAACCACATTCTGGGTCATAATTTTGACTGCCTGTGATAGGCTGGAAAGCCGAGAAGTGTATGATGCACTTTGTCTTATAGTGTAGAGCAGGGCATAACATGAGAAAGGGAGTACAAGCATTCACCTTTTGAGTTCCAAGAGCTTTTTTGTCACCACAAAGTGAAAACCTGTACAAGTAAAAAAAAAAAAAATTGTCTCTGAGAACTAAAGACTGAAGTTTGAAGATTACTGAAAGATGGAAGCTAGCATTTTTTACAGCTTTCCAAATGCTTCACATATTCCCAGACATGTACACTTGAGTTTGCCATGCACAACAGGTGGAATATTGAGTTTTATCTATGATTAATTCACTTAAAAATTTATGATGTTCAAAAAAGATAAGCAATATATTCATATTTCAACATATAAGATACAGTAATTGTTTTCATGGTATCTTATATAAAGAAGTTGTGATTGGATTATATATCTAAGAACATTTTTGCTGACCATGTGCTTTGGTTATGCATGCTTAAAATTCTGTTTTGTCATGCAGACAACAAGTTCTTTTAAAAGATTATGATGGCAACAAGTTGTGGTTTCCAAATATGCTACCTAGCTTAAACTATTACTAATTGGTGACCTCAAAACAAAAACAAATATATTGGTTGATTATGTAGATATAGAACTTAAGAAAAAATTGATAACAAAATATAATTTTTTTAAATAGATATTTTGGTGCATTATAAAGTCACATGTTCTCTTTTATAAAAAAAAAGAGTAATTTTTGTGGGAGGTTCCATTTCAAATTTGTTAAGTGAATCCTTTATTGACGAATCAAAATTATTTAAGCAGTAATGTGCAATACAAATTGTAGCAGGCTAGCTGCACACAAGTTGTTTTAATTTTATGCATAGAAGAGTTGAAGTAGGCAGTGAGGGGTCCAGTCAGATACTCCCCAAGATCCAAATCTAAATACAATAAATTATCAAATTTGCTGGCCAATACATACACATCCCAGATAGAAAATTGCAAGAACATCTGAACATTGTTTTGCTTCAAATCTATCTGAGGTAAATTAAGATTTCATTCTGCAAAAGCATTTTGATCTCAATGTTTTCAGAAAATAATTTGGTTCACTGGATGGGATTGACAGGCTTTCTGAGTTGACTAACACATCATTAATTTCACTTTCTACTATACTACCACTACCCAAAAAAAAACAATTTAAAACAAACTGCAAATTGAATTTAACATTGCTAATTCCAAATCTACATGACCTAAACTTAGGTTTCTGACAGAAAGGACTTCTAAACAGGAAGGCATTCAGACATTCAGTTCTATGATTGTATCCATTTGTATCAAAGTCAATGTTAGTATTAGATGCTACCATGCATACAACAACCACAGTTAGCCTGCACTTCTCAAAGAATCTATAGCAAACAAACTCCTTGTTCATATACAAATAGCATAAACAAGAATATAACAACAAAAATAATAATAATATTACCTGATTGCAACTAATTTTTCCAAAGATAAAACCTGACAGAAACAATCTCCAAGTTGGAAGTCCAATCTATGAAATCTGAAATTATGCAAACGGAGAAAGTAGATTGAAGAAACAACTTTCAAGGCAAAAAAATACAAATGCAATTTAAGAACAAAAAACATAAGTTAGGGGAGGTGTGATTAGAGGCATCGTGGTGGGTAATCGTAGCAATTAATTTCTATAATCATGTTTCTCATCCCCAAATAAACTAAAATGCTGAAATTTTCTTCGAACATAAACTACTTCTCTGTAATGTGAGGGAGTGGTGTCACTGAAATTTAAATACACACACACAAAAGATCTTTAGCAAAATGCAGGAGTAATATATCACCACACAAAGACGAAATTTCAATCGCAAAGCATGAGAACAAAATATGATAATATGTTTCAGAAACTTCAATGGTAACTGTTGGTAGTTTTACAACTGCTACTAGATTGAAAATGACCGCCCAGTAAAGAAAATAATATCAAGGATATGCAGCAGTAGTACATTATAGCAACTTTCGCTGCAAATGCCCCTCAAAAATATTTCCAAACAAGTTTGGGTAAAGCCACATCCAGATAGAGTCCATGGGGTTCGATACTACGCACATGGATAAATATAAGGAAGCTACTTTTTATCAATACTAAACAATTGTTAGGAACAGGGAACCATCTTCAGATAGCAAGAATGCATGAGTTATTTGAGACATAATCACATATCAACTGAGCTTCATTAATATAATATAAGAGTCTAGCTTCATTAACCAAGTCTTTTATGTATGAGGAAATATTATCAATATTCAGTTAAAACAAGGCAACATCCAATAAGAATCTAGATCTAGATGTATTCATCTATGAATTATATAAACATTTTTTACCAGTTTTCAAGCAAGATCTGATGAACCTTTTCAATGACTTCTATGAACACAGGCTAAATTTGGAAGTAACAAGTTCAGCATTCATCATTCTAGAAAAGAGAACCCAACTCTAGTCAGTGAATTCAAACCAATATCTCTGATTCACAACATGGTAAAGATTAGTTGCAAGGTATTCACTAACATAACCAAGCATATGATGCCACACAATGATAGATTTAGGGGTGTAAATTGAGTGCATATAATCTAAAAAAATCCGAGATCTGAAACTGAAAATTGTCATTTTGGTATAGTTGGTTGGTTTTTTTTTGGCACCGGAATTATAAGCTGAATTCAGATTCCGATTTACATATGTGAAAGTTCTCAAGTTCAAGAAAATAAAAAGACATTAAAACGTAAAATTGGTATTTAATTTCAATACCTATGAAATGAAAAAAATTGAATGATATAGACAATTTTATTGGCTAAATTAACAAGAAAAGTTAGGGACCTAATTTGGTAAGTTAAATTTTGAATTTGGAAACCTAAATAATACAATCATACAAGTTTAAGGGCTAAGAGCATAATTTATTTTTCTTTTGTTTTTTTTTTGGCAGTAACAGTAACATGATACACACTTCTTGGTCGACGCTACATCGACGCTACTTTGTAACATTAAGTTTAAGGGCTAAGTGATCACTATTTTTGAACCGGTGATCACTTCACATACAGTTAATTTGTAAGATTGCAAGTGCAAGTTGTTCATAATATATTACTTCTAATGCACTTGTAATTAGTGTTAGGTCAAATCAATAGTACTACCAACTTAGTACTAGTTACGAGCTTCTTGGTTGCGATGCAATATCGTCAAATGTCAACTCAACTAATTTTATAGATCAATCAGCCGATGGATGAATCAATTAATTTCTAAATGTGCAGATTTATTTAGGTCATGGTTTACTTCACTGCCATATGCATGGATCCAACTGGCAAAATTACAACTAATCACTTCATGTATTGATTAATTTCTAAACGTGCAAGTTGTTCATAATAATATTGGATGGTCAAATGCAGACCTGGTATTGGATAATACATCCCTAATTTGCATCTAGTATAGGCTAGTAGATCGCTTCATGCAAGATCCAGCTCATGCAATCTCTACTTCAATACTTACACCCTCCCTTCCAAACTATAATGGCTATAGTTTTAGAATGGAGCTAGTATATAACAGTGGACAGGTTTCCTTCAAGTAGTACGGCAAGCAGAAAATTTACCTTGCTCGGCAAGATCAATTCAAGATACCAAATGGCTTAGAACTTGAGGAGATGAAGAATGAAAATAGCATGCCATAGGAAGAACTCGCAGCTCAAAAGAAGGCAATTAGTGAGGTTGAAGCTGGTATGTTTTATGTACTCTGTACTCTGTAGTATATGGTCCTGTTATCTTTGGCTGTTGGCAATTTGATTGGAGCTTAGAAATATCTAAGTACAAATACAATTTTGCATAGGTACGAGCTCTGCAGTCAAACTTGACTCTAGAAGAAATTAATTCTAAGGAGGCTAAATTGCAAAGCGAAGTATGTTCCAAGGCCAGTCATTTATTTATAAATGTGTTCTTTTTAACCAATGTTGATGGTGGATCTCATGTTCATGAAGGTCCAAGAAATGGAAGAAAAGCAAATTGCGGGGTGGAGTAATCTTGGTAAAACGTGAGGACAATAAGGTTACCGAAGAGACATTTACTGAGAAATTTAACCAGTGGAGAAAGCGGAAGAGGATCACACACCTTTGCTTGCCAGAAGTAGCCGTCGGGCGTGATGCGGCTGTAGAACAGGTCCACCACTGCCCGCGAGTTGCCGTGGCGCCAGCCCTCGCCCCCTCTGCCCCTCTGCCGTGCTTGGCCGCCGGCCTCGACCCCTCACCAAGCCAATCTGTCGCGTCGTGCCCGATCTGCAGATCTATCGCACCGCCTCCTCCCTCCGCCACAAGCCACCTCCCTCCGCCGCAGGCTGCTGCCGCTCCGCCTCCTCCCTCCGCCGCAGGGCTGCTGCAGCTCCGCGTCCTCCCTCCGCCGCAGGCCGCTGCTGCTAGGAAATTGAGGTGGAGGTGCGGTGGGGATTGGTGGGGGTGCGGAATTGGTGGAGGATTAGTGGTGGAGAGGTGGGGGTGCCGGCGGCTGTGGGGAAGAGGCGCAGCGAGGGGATTTAGGTGGGGTGTCGGCCGGCCGTGAGGATGGATGGTGAATTTAGCGCGAGGGTTTATATTTGGCTGAAAAGAAACTCCCGAAATATTTTCTGTTATTTTTTACTCAGAAAATTTTCTCTCAAAAAATAATATATCTGTTATTTTTGTGCTAAAAATTTTCAATCTCAAAATAATATATCTGTTTTTGTTGTGCTGAAAATTTTCAGTTTTGCCAAAAAAATATATTATTTATTCCTAGCAGTAGATCTGTTAAAAATGATAATTTTTCCCAACTGACACATCGGTGAAAAATCAAAATTTTATTTTCACCTGTACAACTGTTGGTAAAAAAAAGATTTTTCCAGCATAAAAAACATTGCCAGCTGTTTCACAGATCCTATATATTTTTTTCCAAACTGATCTACAACTTGCTATATATTATTTATTCCTAGCAGTAGATCTACTCAAAATAATAACTTTTCCCAGCTAACACATCGGTGAAAAATCAAAATTATATTTTCATCTGCAGGACTGCTGGGAAAAAAAGTTTTTCCTAGCAGTTTTACAGCTTGCGCTGGCCTACCGTGTTGTAGTGTGTGAATGTAAGCCAGGAAGCTCATGCAGGAGGACTGATGGGTCACTTTGGATGGAAAAAGACCTACGAGCTGCTGGCCGATCATTTCTATTGGCCAAAGATGAGAAGGGACGTGGAGAGATATGTGCAACGCTGCAACACTTGCCACAAAGCTAAGTCAAAACTGAAATCCCATGGTCTATATACTCCATTACCTGTTCCTAGTGTACCTTGGGAAGACATTAGCATGGACTTTGTTTTGGGTTTACCTAAAAGTCAACTGAAATCCCAACACGTCTTGCACCTTCGCATGTAGACCAAAGATCTGATCAAGAATACAATGGACCGATCACTCGACGTCGTGCAAAGAATCTACAACAAGAGGTGACTTCACTCCTTGGTGAAATTGACATTACAAATGATGAGAATTTTATACTACCTAAAAGTTCTACACTTTTGCTACTTAGGTTCACATACGAGGAGATAGAAGATGGTCCAGCTAAGAAGGCCTACGTGGAGGACATGGAGGATAAGGAAGATTGCGTGGAGGCAAACATGGGTGCTACCCAAATTTGAGACGTGTCACGTGACAAGTACTGCAACTTTCACAAGTCGTACGACCCAATATTTTGACGTTTCTGGATGTATAATGCACATGGATGGAAAGCTTATTGAGTCTACTTTCCAACGCAACAAACGGCTCGTCTTTTGGACTTCCCTATTAGGAGTAATCACCATTTTAGTGCTGGCTGCACAGAAGCCAAACAGCCACGCGTGAATTACTTCGTGGTGACCTTTCAGCTAACTTATCTTCAGAGTCTTAAGAGTCTTTTCACACCTAACTAGAAGGGTTGTTCTCTAGTATGAATATCCACTATGTATTGTGTTAAGAGGAATTATTTTTGGAGAAGCAAATACCAATCCCTTTTGTTCAGCTGTGTACTAACAATTTCCGAGAGTGATTTCTACCCCTTTGCTCTTGTGATTTCCTCGCGAAATTACAGAAGCGGTCGCATCATCGACTCCCAATGGGTGCTCCTGCTCTGTTTGATTTCAGGTTGTGTTGGTTGGTTTCATAAGAGTGTGGTTGGACGAATCCTCGATTCAGGTTGCCGTATTGCGACGGTGGTTGGCTTCGAGTTTTATTTGTCAGGTTGCACTAGTTATTTTGGCTGTTTTCAGTAAGTTATCGTGTTCATGATCCTACGCCGTGAAGATCAGGACCAAAGGACGCATCAAAGGCTCCTTGCTAACTCATCATGAGTTGTATTTATTACAACTCATTACATGTTGTCATGGTGCACTTTACAACTCAACAGAGGTGGTAAATTTGAACTTTACAACTAGTTTACAATTCAATAGAGGTTATAAATTTGAACTTTACAACTCATTTCTTTTTGACCAAGAAAGTGGTTGTAAAATTCAATTTTACTACTGTTACTTCTTGTCCAAGAAAGAAGATAGTTAAGCGATGACATCAGCATTAATGTTGACATATGCAATGATCTCATGTGTAGGCCCTGCATATTTTTAGAATATCCTTATCTTCTGCTGTTCCTTCTTGTAGTTGCTTGGCTCCTTCTTCATGGTCCTTGACTACAATTAGAGTACAAGCACTAGGTAGTAATCCATTCTCATATGTATTAAAACGTTGTTCTTTAAGGAAAAGGTTCACCTGTTATTGTATTTGTTTGGCTCAAGCTCTTGTAATTGGTCCTGTTGGTGCTGGAAATATACGTGAGGAAGTATGTGATGTATGTGTGCTATAGATATCCTCATCACTATGACTCTCGATTCAATGAAGTCAGTGCAAGGTGTGTGAAGTCTTGGTGATCTCTAGCAAAAGAGAAAGATTTGAAAAGGTTCCTACTGCCTTTGGTGACTTTTACTGAAGCATTATGCTACATACACATCATCACGAGCGAATGAAGTTGTAAATGAAGCTCATCATGGACATTCGATGTCTTCAAAATAATGAATCCTTCAGAGACTCTATCTCGAGATGATATCCATGGCTTGATGTTTAAAGAAAAGCCGATATTTCAAACAAAAAAAATCTCTTTTGGGAAGGTTTTGCCCCAATATTTTAAAGATGTCTCTTTTCCTTTCTTTAATCATTTTAAAACAAAAATTCTTGGGACGTTTTTTCCCAACATTTTCTAAAGAGAGATTTTTTTCTCTTTCTTTGTTTCTCTTCCTTTCTTTAAAAAAATCAAAATCGTCTATTTTGGGAAGGTTTTGCCCCAATATACTCTAAAGAAAGATATTGTATTCCTTTCTTTAATACTCTTTTTGCTGGGAAGGTTTTACCCCAACACTTCAAAGAAAGAGGTTGTTTTCCTTTCTTTATATGTAAGTTACCATTGTCAAAATTAGGTCTAAAGATGGCTATGTAATGCCTTGACCAAACAAAGTTTGCAATGTGACCATTGATGGGAGTAGTGAAGCATACCAATGTGGTTCAGGTGGATCTGTGAAACTCTTCAACTCTGCTGGTTAGCTCTGTGGTGGTTAAACGGATGCAATGAAGTTGATAAAAGGCCTTAAGTTATGACATGGTCCTGCGTCATGACTTAGGAATAATGGGAGTAGTGAAGCGTGCCAGTGCGGTTCACGTGGATCTGTGAAACCCTTCAACTCTACTGGTTGGCTTCGTGGTTGCAAGACGGACACAATAAAATTGATAAAATGCCTTTGGTTGTGGCATGTTTTTTCGCCATGACTTATGAAGACCAATGACAATATATCATTTTGATGAAGCTGTCAATCTGCCTTGCTCGTTGGCTCCGTGGTAGCTACACAGATTTTTTATTGTTGCATGGCTTTGTAAATGATTAAAGATACACATGTTTAAACATAAATGATATATGCTTCTGTTGTATTCAAAAATATATAAGAAAAGAATGCATGGACAGCATGGATATAAAGAAAGTGAAATAATCTTTACTGAAGGAATTACTTAGAACGATGCATGCCTAATGCCCCAAAGAAAGAAAGAGACTCAAAAGCCAAAGACAAAAAAAATATAAAAAATAAAATAAAATAAGAGTAAAAGGGTGCACGACAAATGCCCCACCTAATCAAGTCTTTCTAAACTTTCAACCTCTCAGGATCGAATGAAAGATATTATTGACTGGAGTGATCTAGGAAGGCCGGAGTTGCTCTCTTCCTTGGCCACCCGAAGGCGCTCTTCAATTTTCTTCAAGCGAGCTTCTCCTTGGTCATCTTTATTTTTCATAGAAGAAAGAGATGAGTTGATTCTTTCAACAAATATTATATTTACAACCAAAGAAGTACTTTATATATGTACATAATAAGTAATTTTTATACTCTCAAGAGTATGTATTTCATCATTTAAATTACAGTATGAATACTTTTATGGTTAAGTATATATTTTTTAGTCATCTACTATATTATTTATGTAAAAATACAACTTATAGCTTTACAATTGTATAATATAGTTCATCATTAATGTATTCCTTTTGTTAAATATATATTTTTAGTTATATAATATATTATTTATGAAAAATATATCTTACAACTTAAAAAGTGTGTTTCGTACTTCATTAAGAATGTTATGCATAACTAAAACAGTATATAGATTAGAACTAAAAAAAGCATATATAGTATATTTAATGATGTAAATACATACATCTAAGAATATATTATTATTTTCCTATATAGATACCATAATAAAATCCGGTTAATATATGCCCACATGATTCTTGTGTCAATTTCTAATCTGATCTAACAAAATTTCACATATATATATTTGATTCAGACTAATCATTATCTGCTACATAATCTGAAAAAAATATGCACTAACTTGTTTTATAATCAGTATGCATCATATAACAAAACTCATTGATAATAGTAGAATTTGATGCAACAAATTTTCAAATATCTATATTTTTTGGGTAAGTGCTCCTGCTCTCAAAAACAACTGGCCCTTGCTCTGAATAGGACAACAGAGAGTACGAATCCAATGCGTCCACAGGATGGTGATAACAGATACAACCCAACGAAAACCATGTCAGAAAAAACTGGGAGGTCTCTCAGCCACAAATTTCTTGTGGGTCATGTCTCGTCACCCTAAGGCTGTTCTCCCCGTGAACCCAACCCGGAGTGAGTTTACAAATAGATGATAAGAGCATGTCACGGGTGAGCAAAAAGCCGGTTACATTCAACATAGTGCTTGTGTTATCTTGATATTGCAGACAAGTACTTGTTTTTGTTGGCCACAATAGTTGGGTATTGTTTTTCTTTTGAGTTCCAATTCTTAGTTGCCCATTTACAAATATTAAATATCACAATTCACAAGTATTAGGGAAGCTATCAATACTGATTTAAAAAAACTTCGCTGAGGACTCGTTCACATGAGATCTTACTCACAAACTATTTGATACTACAAAAAGTATATTATGAGATTATATCATCTCTTGCATTGCATTATATATGAATTTTTGTAATTACAATATTATAAAATTGCTGTGTATCTAGTGGCAGTCATTAAGGAAGGTGTCGATCCTTTGACACTACACCATTTTACAAAAAGTTAAAAAATCTATAAATTTTTCTATAATAATCCCTTAAACATAGAGATTTTAAATTAAATGACCTCAATAAGCATATAAATAATATAATTGATCTCTAATGTGAAAAATCTTGAATCTGCCTTTCTATGTACCTAGCTAATGTTGCATCCTAATCACCTATCGTAACAATGATTCACTTCAGTAATCAAACGACTATACTCATCTTGATATGCATTACAATAGTCAAGGTGGTTTTCACTCAAAAAAAAAATCCAATAGCCAGTCAAGATGGTGATTTCTACCAAATTTTGATCAAAATTTTGGGCACATTCATGAAATAGTCTCAATTTGAAACCCAAAATAAGGACCCAACTCCAAAAACACAATCACACATTCTTACTGGTCCACCAAACCTAAAATTCCCAACTCTTCTATAAAATAGCCTCAACCCAGCAGTGATACGGATCAGTCTGTAGTTTGGCCCGATCTTCACGGCGTAGGATGGAGATAACTGAATCTATGCAACCTGATGAATGACACCACAAACCACCATCTCTATTACGGCAACCTGCGACATTCGATTCACCCAACTACACGCTTCAATCCCTTTGTCTACTTGCTCACGTGGAGTACACGTGTTCTTACAATCACCGAGGTAATCACAAGAATGACGGAGACAAGAATCTCAGATAATTCCCAATTCTAAGGGGGTGGAAATGCTTCACTCAAACCCTAAAACAAAGAAGAGTTTTATTCTGAAAATTCTCATTCTGCTTATTACAATATAAACTTGTCTATTTATAAGTTACGAAAGCTCTTTGCTAACTCATCATGAATTGTATTTTTTACAATTCATTACGTGTTGTCATGGTGCATTTTACAACTAGTTTACAACTCAACAAAGGTTGTAAATTTGAACTTTACAACTCATTTCTTTTTTACCAAAAAGTGGTTGTAAAATTTAATTTTACTACTATTACTTCTTGTCCAAGAAAGAAGATAGCTAAGCGATGACATCAGCATTGATGTTGACATATGTGATGACCTCATGTGTGCTATAGTTGTCCTCATCAAGTAGCCTTCAGCCATCAATCACGACAACCTCACCCACTCAAAACTCACACAAAAATCTATCGAACCCTAGCTAGCTTTGTACCCATGGCTTCAAAGACACCGACACTCCCTGCGCTGTTGATCCTTGTGGCGGTGGCTCTCGCCACCATAATGGAAGGCGCCGACGCGGTGTGAAACATGAGCAACGCGGACTTCATGGAGTGCCAACTGGCGACAGCGAAGACGACGAACCCGACACCGAGCCTGACGGACAAGTGCTGCGCGGTGCTAGGCAAGGCCGACCTGCTGTGCCTCTGCGCGTACAAGAACTCCAGCTGGCTCGCCGTCTACAACATCGACCCCAGCCGTGCCGCCCAACTCCCGTCCAAGTGTGGCCTCACCATTCCCACCAACTGCTAGAGCTCTAGCTATAGCTCTGAATGGGCTCACGTACAATATTGTCAGGCATGCATGCATTAATGGCAAAGAATATAATATGTTGTGTCTTAGTACGTACATGCGTACACACTATCACGAGCTTGTGTAGGTGCTCTGGTATTGTATTGACGTGTATGTGTGTGGTTTGGTGAAGGTTATAAAAAGAAGAAATCGTGTTCTTATTGATTGGCTTTATATATATCATATCCATTCCCATATCATGTTCTCTATAATATAAATTACTTTTACATATATTGTTAAACTATAATATTTAGTTTTGTGTATTACTATTTTAGTTAAATATTCTATAGATATAACAACCTAAAATAGTACAAATTAATCAATATTTTGAAATAAATATATACATGTGGAGTAGAAAATATTTTATATTAATCATTTTAGTTTGAATATTGTTAATTTAAAAAACTAATTTAATATGAGTTCATCATAATCATATTTATAAACATAAAATTTATGACTAAAATATTGAACAATACATATCATGTATCTGATTTGATTGACCCTACAACTATCCTTTCGATTGCATCTGTACGTATGTACGTAAGCGGTATGTAGCAGCTAGCATGCTAGCTAGCTAGTCACGTGCGTGTTTACTGCTTAGGTAGTTGTGCCTTGTGCTATATATCCTTGGGTTTGTCCTGTATAAAAGAACTTGCTGGTACTAGTATAATGAAAATCATGTGGTCATGTCACTGAGTCTCTGTCGAAATGCATGCTTGATAAGTGTAAGTTTAATCTCAAAAAAATTAAAAGAATTGTTAAGGAGTAAGTATCTTTTTTTTATCCTGTATATATTTTTCTCCACCCTTGATTAAGTCATAATCAAGCATGCATCTCGACAGAGACTCGGTGACACGACCACATGATTTTCATTATAATAGTAGCAGCAAGTTCTTGTATACAGGACAAACCCAAAGATATATAGCACAAAGTCACAACTACCTAAGTAGTAAGCATGCACGTGACTAGCTAGCTAGCTAGCCAGCTGCTACATGCAGCTTACGTACATACGTATAGATGCAATCGAAAGAATAGTTGTAGGGTCAATCAAATCAGATACATGATATGTATTATTCGATATTTCTCATAAATTTTATGTTTATAAATATGATTATCATGAACTCATATTAAATTAGTTTTTTAAATTAACAATATTTAGACTAAAATGATTAATATAAAATAGTTTCTACTACACATGTATATATTTATTTCAAAATATTGATTAATTTGTACTATTTTAGATTGTTATATCTATAGAATATTTAACTAAAACAGTAATGCACAAAACTAAATATTATAGTTTAACAATATATGTAAAAGTAATTTATATTATAGAGAATATGATATGGGAATGGATATGATATATATAAAGCCAATCAATAAGAACACGATTTCTTTTTTTTATAACCTTCTCCAAACCACGCACATACATGACAATACAATACCAAAGCACCTACACAAGCTCGTGACAGTGTGTACGCACGAACGTACTAAGACACAGCATGTTATGTTCTTTGCCATTAATGCATGCATGCCTGACAATATTGTACGTGAGCCTATTCAGAGCTACAGCTAGAGCTCTAGCAGTTGGTGGGAATGGTGAGGCCACACTTGGCCGGGAGCTTGGCGGCACGACTGGGGTCGATGTTGTAGATGGCGAGCCAACCGGAGTTCTTGTACATGCAGAGGCACGGTAGGTCGGCCTTGCCCAGCGCAGCGCAGCACTTGTCTGTCGGGCTCGGCGTCGGGTTCGTTGTCTTCGCCGCCGCCGGCTGGCACTCCATGAAGTCCGCATTGCTCATGTCGCATACGGCGTCGGCGCCTTCCATTGCGGCGGCGAGAGCCACCGCGACAAGGATCAGCAGCGCAACAAGTGCCTGTGTCTTTGAAGCCATGGGTACAAAGATAGCTAGGGTTCGATAGGTTTTTGTGTGACTTTTGAGTGGGAGAGGTTGTAGTGATTGATGGCTGGAGGTTGCTGGGTTGAGGTTATTTTTATAGAAGAGTTGGGAATTTTAGGTTGGTGGGACCAGTAAGAATGTGTGATTGTGTTTTTGGAGTTGGGTCCTTATTTTGGGTTTCAATTGAGACTATTTCATGAATGTGCCCAAAATTTTGATCAGAATTTGGTAGAAATCACCATCTTGACTAGCTATTGGTTTTTTTTTTGAGTGAAAATCACCTTGACTGTTGTAATGCATATCAAGATGAGTATAGTCGTTTGATTACTGAAGTGAATCATTGTTACGATAGGTGATTAGGATGCAACATTAGCTAGGTACATAGAAAGGCAGATTCAAGATTTTTCACATAAGAGATCAATTATATTATTTATATGTTTACTGAGGTCATTTTATTTAAAATCTCTATGTTTTAGGGATTATTATAAAAAAATTTATAGATTTTTTTAACTTTTTGTAAAATGGTGTAGTGTCAAAGGATCGACACTTTCCTTAATGGCTTTGCCACTAGATACACAGCAATTTTATAATATTGTAATTTCAAAAATTCATATATAATGCAATGCAAGAGATGATATAATCTCATAATATACTTTTTGTAGTATCAAATAGTTTGTGAGTAAGATCTCATGTGAACTGGTCCTCAACAAAGTTTTTTTAAATCAGTATTGACAGCTTCCCTAATACTTGTGAATTGTGACATTTAATCTTTGTAAATGGGCAACTAAGAATTGGAACCCAAAAGAAAAACAATACCTAATTATTGTCCCCAACAAAAACAAGTACTTGTCTGCAATATCAAGATAACACAAGCACTGTCTGTTGAATGTTCTCGGGTTTTTGCTCACCCGTGACATGCTCTTATCATCTATTTGTAACCTCACTCCAGGTTGGGTTCACGGGGAGAACAGTCTTAGGGTGACGAGACATGACCCACAAGAAATTTGTGGCTGAGAGACCTCCCAGTTTTTCCTGACATGGTTTTCGTTGGGTTGTATCTGTGATCACCATCCTGTGGACGCATTGGATTCGTACTCTCTGTTGTCCTATTCAGAGCAAGGGCCAGTTGACAGAGGAAGACAAATTTGAATTTTAACATGTAAAAAAGGAGAATTTTTTTTTAAAATGTGCACTAATTTGCTAAATAGTGCGTCAGCACTATATATATGCCCCCTTATCAATTAAGGGTCTATTTAATTTTGACAGGTTGCCATATATGTGTATCGAGAAAAAGGGTAGGGTAGCCCTTTTTCCCTTAGCCTACTGATGAACCTATTGTGGCCCACAATATGACCGGTGAGACGTTTAACTTCTAGCACTGACGTTGGCGAGTGCATCTCGTTGATGGCTCTAATCTTGCCAGGTTTAGCTTCAACCCTCGAGCAGAGATGAAGAAGTCGAGGAGCTTTCCTGACTTGACCCCCAAATACGCACTTCTTAGAGTTCCGCTTGATGCCATATCTTCTGAGATTGGCAATGGTCTACGCCAAATCTTTGATATGATTGGAGCGGGCTGCACTTGTTTTGCCAAGAAGATCTCTCTTCTGAGAAATTGTCCCCTTTGTGTGGTGCAAGCGTGCTAGTATACATAACTATATACATAAAAGAACAGAGAATGCACAATCTTTAAATGAAACACTGTATTTTATTAATTCTAAAAATAATTACAAATTACAAGTCTCTTTGGGATTTACATGCTCTCATTGCGTCAAAGGAAAGTACATCTTGACATACAAGGGATTGCATAGTTCATGGTTCCTCAGGATTTTTGAAAAGCTCTTAGTTAATTACATCTGCAGAATGAGTCCATAGAAAATCTCTGATTAAGCTGTGCTAATGGTTGTCATCTTCAAGCTTCCAAGTAATTTTGCCCTTAGTAAATAAATACAATGCGGATGCCCATGCATGCAAATATACAAGTCTATAGCTTTGTTAGCGTATGGTGCTATCACAAATGGGTAGCCTTTGCCTCGTTGGTGCCCGGCCGGGGGGTTGTTCAGCCTTGTTAGTCGCGAACAAATGGATGCCTTCGCCTTATTAGTACTCGACATGAATGGTGTCTGGTTTCATCAGTCACGGACAAAAAGCATGTCACTTTCGCCTCATCAGTACCAGTGACATGGAAAAGTGTGGATGATAATGAGTTTTGATACATCTTCAAGTTCTTTAGCTTCAAAAAATGCACATTACATGGGTGGCAGCACATTGGGATATCCATCAAGTCTCTTGACAACTTTTGACATGGTCGAACAGCATTGGCTCCTCTTTTGACTAGTTGGATGGGAGCTTTTCTGGCCTCTAAACAGCTTGAAACTTGGAGGAATAGTTTCTGGATAGATCCTCGATTGTTCATCAAAATTTAAGATCAATCGGGCCATCGGATTAGAAATTATCTTCATTGTATTGCTCATACATCAAGCTGGAATTCAGTGAGACAGAGCTATTTGCAATGGTCTTGATGATCTTCTTACCCTCTGAGCATCTTGAAACTTGGAGGAATAGTTTTTGGACAGATCTTTGATTATTCATCAAAATTTGAGATCAATCGGACCATCGGATTACAACTATCTTCATTGCATTGCTCATATATCAAGCTAGAATTCAGTAAGATAGAGCTATTTGCAATGGTCTTCATGATTTTTTTGCCCTCTGATCACCTTGAAACTTGGAGAACATCTAGTGCATTGGATCTCTATTCACCATGCAAATTCAGGGTCAATCGGACTTCTAGATGAGAAGTTACCATCGATTTTCTCCCGTGGGACAAGCTGATCTTCAACTGGACAGAGCCTCTCCTTAGTCGAATTGGAGGTCGTGGTCAAAATTGACCTTCGATCGAATGGCTAACTAGATCGCACTCGAAGGCTTGACTGAGTTTCCTGTTTCGATCTGGTCGTGGTCAAATTCATCTCCTAGTCATGGTCGAATTGACCCTTCGATCGAATGGCTAACTGGATCGCACCCGAAGGCTTGACCGAGTTTCCTGTTTTGATCTGGTCATGGTCAAATTCGCCTCCTAGTCGTGGTTGAATTGACCCTTCAATTGAATGGCTAACTGGATCACACCCGAAGGCTTGACTGAGTTTCCTGTTTCGATCTACTCGTGGTCGAATTTGCCTCTTGGTCGTGGTCGAATTGACCCTTCGATTGAATGGCTAACTGGATCACACCCGAAGGCTTGACTAAGTTTCTTGTTTCGATCGATCTTTGACTTGCAGAAATAAAAATCCACCCGAGGCTCCCTTTGCTCCATCTTCAGGTGTAGGCTCACACGGGCACCAACGGACAGGTCTTGCTCTTAATGCAATGCATGATGATGATGCACACTTTAGGATTGATCAACACTCACCCATTGGAAACCTTCACGGACTTGAGTGGATCTACAAAAAGGGAAGAAGAAGGCTCCCTGGTCGAATAGAGCGACCTTGATCTTCGTCTTCGTTCGCCTTCTGTGCACCTCCTGTTGACCTACAAAAAGGTTAGAATCCCCTCTCTATTTATAGAGCCTCTGGGTTGGTTGCAACCATCCAACAACCAGAGATTTTGTGTTGATTTGAATTTGAATAGGAGATAAACATGATTATTTTAAAAAAAATAAAAGATAACGTTTATCCTTATCTTGTTCGAATTCGGCTGAATGTCGATGCGACCAGGACCTGAACCGGGTTGAATTCAGCCAGACCCGAGTCCGATTCGAATCTGACCAAGACTTGGTTTGACCAGACTCGAGTCCGAATCTGACTTCGACCAAGCCCAATTGGCCTAATTTGTCAGTGCGACCTGGCTTATGATTCGACCAGTGGGCTTTTTGACTAGTTTTACTCACTATCAAAATTGTATACATTTTTTTGATTCCTTGGTTATATGGGACTTTTATGATGAATTGTATTACAAAAATTCATCAAACAAATGCCCCTCACCAAGTTGAGTTCGTGTGCAAAGCAACTCGAACTTAACATGGTGAAACCGACTATTGCATTTGAGTTGTAACGCTTGAAACCAGCGTCAAGAAACAAACTCTACATGTAATTAACTTACAGATGCTTTGGTCAAAGATGAGGCGATCAAGGAAACCGTGGTCGATGATGCACTCATGTGTATCTTAATCATCTGTGAAGCCATGCGACAATTAAAGATAGCAACTCTGCTATGTCTGTCTAGCTGCCACGGAGCCAACCAGCGAGAGAAATTGATAGCTTCATCAAAGTGATCTGTTTCGCCAGGAAGATCACTCTTCTGGGAAATTGGCACTTTTTCATGATGCGGGCGTGCCAGTATACATAAGTATACACATAAGAGAACATAAAATATACAATCTTAGAGGGGACAATGCACTTTATTAATTCTAAAAAGAATTATAAATCACAAGTCCCGTTGGGATTTACAAACTCTCCTTGCGCCAAGGAAAGTACATATTGACTTCAGAAGACTGCATGGTTCATGGTTCCTTAGGGCTTTTGAAAAGCTCCTGGTTAATAACATCTGCAGAACGAGTCCAGAGAAAACCTCTGATTAAGCTGTGCTGATGGTCATCGTCTTCAAGCTTCAAAATAACTTTTCCCTTTGATGATATGCAATGCGTATGCTTATGCATGCAAGTATGCAAATCCATAGCCTCGTTAGTCTATGGTGCTATCACAAAATGTGTCCTTCGCTTCGTCGGTGCCCGGCCAGGGGGTTGTTCGGCCTCGTCGACCATGAATAAATGGATGCCTTCGCCTCATCAGTGTAGGATCAAGGATGCCGACTAGAGGGGGTGAATATGAGTCTTTTAAAATTTCTTTTCAATTAAGCAATTTTAAAAGATATTTCGGATAACCTAGATTTTGCAAAGGGGTTTAAAACTATCTAATCAATTAGTTGCATTCAACCATATGAAATAAATAATTCAACATGCAACAACAATCTAACATATAGATGTAATTGATCGATATGAATTATACAATACACCAAGCAACTAATGAGTTAAACAATTGTGTCAAGGTAAATATGAAATGAATAAGAGATACACAATTGACACAATATTTATACCGAAGTCTCGGAGACTCGCCCGGTCTCCCCTACTCCTCGTTGAAGCGCTCACTCGTGAGCCTCGCTTCTATATCCACGAAGGATATCTCACTAGGGTTGCTCCTTCTCCACACCGGATAGGCGAGCACCACACCTTTCACAAGTTCTTGCGGGCCTCCCCGACAAACTTCAATGAAGAGATCGCGACTCTCCTTCATCACCGTCTAGACGAAGGCGATCGCCAAGAGTAACAAGTCGGATGTGCTTTCGCTTGAACAAATCACGTGCTAGAAGCTCAATGATGCAAATGAGATGCTCAACACTCTAGCACTAGCTTGCAAATGTAGATGACGTGGACTCAACACTCACAATCTCTCCCAAATGCTCTCTCTCAAATCCACTAAGGATTTTGGCTCAAATTTAGCCTCTAGATGAAATATCTCAAATGCAAGGACTTGGCTAGCTTATCAACTGAAATATCAATATCAACTCCTTGAGCCACCACAAATGAAGGCAAACACAAGATATATATAGCCCTTAAAGAAAACTAGTCGTTTGCCACGAACAGGAGAAATTTTGTACAGACCGGACATTGTCCGACCATGCCAGACACTGTCCGGCCAGCACAACAAATTTTGACCGTTGCAAAATGTCAGTTACCGTTGGGGGGTTTTTTTGTAAAGGCCGAACAATGTCTGGCCATGTCGAACAAAAGCCCCCGGACATATATATCTCTATCTGTTTGCACTTAAAACATGAGGCAAACACAATTTGTATAGGTTGGACAATGTCCGGCCATACCAGACAAAGTATAGCTTCAGGAAAAGCATGTTGCATGGTAGACAGCTCATTGGAATCAAGCAGTTAGTACGATTTCGACTTGTCTTGACAGCTTCAGACATGATAATCATTGCACTAGCTCCTCTTCGACTAATTGTATGTGAGCCTTTCTAGTCTCTGATTAGCTTGAAAGTTGAAGGAATAGTTTCTGGACAGATCCTCGATTGTTCATCAAAATGTGAGATCAATCGGACCGTCGGATTATAAACTATCTTCATTGCATTGCTCGTACGTCAAACTAGAATTCAGCGGGAGAGAACTATTTGCAATGGTCTTGATGGCCTCCTGGTTCTCTGATTGTGGTGAAACTCAGAGGACATATTGCACATTGGATCTTTAGCTTACCATACAAATTTGGGGTCAATCGGACTTCTGGATGAGAAGTTATCATCGATTTCCTCCCATGAGACAGACTGATCTTCAACTGAACAGAGCCTCTCCTTAGTCAAATTGGGACTTGGAGGCCTTGGTCGAATTGACACACTGGTCGTGGTCGAATGAGACCGCTGGTCGAGTGCTATTTGATCAAGCCCAGAAGGATTGATAGAAAGGAAAAGTCGAACAGAAAGTGGACGAATTCTACCCGTGGTCAAATTAGACCCACTGATCGAATGCTATTTGATCAAGCACAAAAGGAATAATCGAAATGCAACTTCAAACAAAAAGTGGTCGAATTTTTCCCCTGATCGAATGTGATGAGGAACGGGGTCCCGATCTTCCGACAGGTAAGGGATAGTTCGATTGGTGGAGACTCGATGTTGACGATCCGACTTTCGACCAGAACCGATCTAGGCCTGCAATCGCTACACCACTACTCCATTCGTTATCAACCGTACCGAGGCGCTGTTGACCTAGCCACGAAGGCCTGTTCCTGCAAGCGAATCGAAGAACACGTGCAAGAACACAGAAGAAGCAATCTCGAATTGCAAGTATGTATTAAGATCACGAAGTGTTGAGGTTCCACAAACCGAAAGACGGTGAACTGCGATAGCAGAAAATTCTAAGCAAAACTCAAGTCTAACAATGACGGCTACGAGGTTTTAATATGCGAGAGGGGTGGCGTCTAGGGTTTGGGGCGCACCCCCCCACACGGGATACATGGGCCGAGGCCCAATAGACAGGTGACGCAGCACCGCACGGCCCAATAGAATTTGGTCTCCACTTGTTTCGACGATTTTGATTGACTCAGAAGGATTTTGACGTGGGACCAGATCCGTTGGAAAGGTCTCGTCGAGGGCTTCTCTGTAATGTACTTGAACGCCCCAAACGGAGTTCGTATGCATCTGCTACACCCGTTTGAAGACAGGCTGCTCCGCCGTGGCCGACCCGGACTCCAGCTCACGATAGACTTGATTCCCGACCCGTCTTGGCGCAAAGTGACACCCTCGCTGATCAACACCATGATTCCTGACCACAAGCACAATATTATTAGGTAGTAACTCGCTATTGTCAATATTCTCTCGTGTACTAAGAAACGAGCTCACCTGGTGATTTAGTTGACGTGCACGTGCCCTTGTTATTGGTCCTTGCACAACGGGTGTTGGAAGAATGGACGCATCGTTAGGGGTGATGTCCTCATCAGAATGCTATTTGATCAAGTTCAAAAGGAATGATCGAAATGCAACTTCGAACAAGAAGTGATTGAGCCGAATATGGTCGAATTACACCCTCTGATCGAATGTTATTTGATCAAGCCCAGAAGGAATGATCGAAATGCAACTTCGAATAGAATGTGGTCGAATTCTTCCCCTGATCGGATTCTATTTGATCAAGCCCAGAAGGAATGATCAAAATGCAACTTAGAACAGAAAGTTGTCGAACAGAACGTGGCCAAATTAGACTCAATGATCGAATGCTATTTGATTAAGCCCAGAAGGAATGATCAAAATGCAACTTCGAACAGAAAGTGGTCGAATTCTTCCCCTGATTGAATGCTATTTGATCAAGTCCAGAAGGAATGATCAAAATGCAAATCGAACAGAAAGTGGTTGAACAGAATGTGGTCAAATTAGACCCACTGATCGAATGCTATTTGATCAAGCCTAGAAGGAATAATTGAAATGCAACTTCGAACATAAAGTGGTCAAATTCTACCCCTGATCGAATGCTATTTGATCTGCACAGAAGGAATGATCAAAATGCAACTTCAAACAGAAAGTGGTCGAATTCTTCCCTTGATCGAATACTATTTGATCAAGCCCAGAAGGAATGATCGAAATGCAACTTCGAACAGGAAGTGGTCGAGCAGAACGTAGTCGAATTAGACCCACTGACCGAATCCTATTTGATCAAGCCTAGAAGGAATGATCGAAATGCAACTTCGAACAGAAAGTGGTCAAATTCTACTCCTGATCGGATGCTATTTGATTAAGCGAATGATCGAAATGCAAAATCGATCTGGTTGTCCTATGAAGAAATCAATAGGGCTACCTTCTGATTGAGGCACCCTTTGCTCCATATTCTTCTCTTTTTTAGGAATGGATGGCCATGGGCACCAATGAACAGGTCTGCTTCTTAATGTAATGCATAATGATGCAAATAGATCAATACTCACCCATGGAAACCTTCGCGGACTTGAGTAAATCTACAAAAAGGGAAGAAGATGGCTCCTTGGTCGAACAGAGAGACTCTATTCTTCTTCTTTGCCTAATGTCAATCTCTCGTCAGCTTTGGTGCCCTTCCTGTCTCCCCTCTGTCTGCGCTCCTGCAACTGCTTCTGTGTTCTCAAAAGGCTAGCACCCCTCTCTATTTATAGAGGCTCTAGGTTGTTGCAACTATCCAACAACTAGAGATATTTAGGGGATTTGAATTCGAATAGGAGATATGTTTTCTTATTTAAATAAACAAGAGGATAAAGAGAGAGATTATCCCCTTTTTGAATTTGAATAGGAGATTGATTTCCTCATTTAAATAAACAAAAGGATAAAGAGAGAGATTATCCCTTTTTTTGGATTTGAATAGGAGATATACTTTTGCTTATCTAAATAAAAAAAATCAAGCTGCAGATAAGTCTTGTTCGGACTAAAACTTAATATAGGTATGTTTACGCTAAAATCTGGTCTGATTCGCATTTGACCAGACCTGAACCCGATCCGCATTTGACCAGACCAAATCTGATCCGCATTTGACCATACCCGAATCTGATCTGTGTTTGACCATTCTAAATCCGATTCGCATTTGACCATTCCGAATCCAATCCAAATTCGACTAGTGATCAAATTTAATGGTTTTAACAGTGAACACACATATGCATTTTTATTTTAGCCCATTTATTTTATTTATTTTTAATATTTTTTAATATTTATTTTTTTTACTTTTCAAATGAATTTTTTATTACAAAAATTCATCGAACAAATGCCCCTCACCAAGTGGAGTTCGCATACGCAGCAACCCAAACTTGACTTGGTGAAACCAAATCCAATATGGCTCAACTTTTAGTCATATACGTTTAGGACTTGATTTGGAAGGTTTCATGTCTATTAGGAAAAGGCTATCCTCAAGTTTTAAATTGAATCAGGAACCAATTCAGGTTTTGGAAGATAATCTTATCCTATTCGAACTTGCATACATAGATGACTATAAATAGTCAAGTCTTGCTCATAATTTAAACATCAAAACATAGGTAATAAAAGCAAGATCTAAAGGTAATTACTTACAGAGGCTTTGTTTGTTCTTTGCTTGATATCAACCAGAGGTGGAAGGGCTTTGCTTGGCAATGAACATGGGTGGAATTGTGGTCATTGGTGACCAGAAAGAGAGGAGTTTTTTTTATTTTTTTAGAGAAGACAAGGAGATGAATTTTTTTTAAGGTATAACTTCTGATGTTGAATGAGAAGATCCCAAGATAGTCTACGTCTCACTTCATCCTCCTTCAACAAGCACCAAAGAAGAGAGCAAGGCAGAAGAGGTCTACTTCGCATAGATCAAACCCGACCAAATCAGGGAAACGTCAGTGAACCTTGTTGACCTCATTCTTGCAACGATATGAGGAAGTCTGACGATAAACGTGTCAAGAAAGACCAAGGAGAATCTTCGAATTCTTCCAGAAAGATAAGCATTTGAAATATTCTTTACTAATGAATTCTTGAGTACATCTCTCTTTTTTCATTTTTGAATTTACCCGATGCGCCCTGTAGGGCAAGGCTTCGCAAGGAACAGGCACGGTCAGGGTACCACCCGTTTCGCACAGACTGATGGATGAACCCGATCAGTCAGCTTGTGAGGATGAGCTATTTTGGCAAGAAGAATACGACTTCTATGGTGAAGATTCCATTGATGTTGAAGATGAGTTTGTGGTTGAAGAAGTGGAAGGCTGCATCACCAGAGTAGCAAAGACAATGAAACTTGCTCGAAGTGAACAACTTGCCATTAATCTTACCCCTACACTTCATTCCTTTCGAGTACCCACGCCGCCAAAAGAACTCACAAGTAGGGTTTACCGCGACGCTGGCTTACAAAAGGGTCCTGGAATGTGTGTTGACCCAGAAGCACAGTTGTTGTTCTGTGTATTGGAACCTATTATCAAAGATGCACCCATGGTACCTCTTCGTACTTTAGCTCAAGAGTTCATTCGTGCGCCCGAGAAAAGGAGGGTTGCTGACCAAAAACTTCAACTCCACATGGAAGTCCCTAGTCGTACGATGCTGCTAATATGGACTCGCATGATGTTGGAGAGTGAAGAGGACAAAGCCATGTTGCTGAAAGCCGATATTTACCGTGGAGTGCTGGCTTCATTGTACTCAGCGCCGATCAATGAACCCTTGCTCATGGCATTCCTTACTTTTGGAGGGGCATACACTTGTCACCGGAATTGGAGAGATGGGCTACCCTCTCTATGCTATATATGACAGCTTGGGAATCCCAATTTCGGGGCAAACTTATGAGGAATACATCCCACCTCCATCTTCAGTCCAAGGTACGGTGAAAATCCTTCATGTCATGTATGCTGAATTGTGCTTGAAGAAGACAAGGACCGGCTACAAAACGGTGTCCATTGCTGAGTGGGTAAGCATTTTTTTGGGAAGAAATGTGGACTTCCCACCCAACAAGAAAGACAAAATTCTGTCAGACCTTCATGCTGATCCAAAAGATCCATTGCTCAAATGATTGAAGTTCAAGACTCTTGAGGTAAATGGGCGATGGTCGGCTTCTTTTGGTGATATGTTGTTTCAATATGAAAGACCCTATGACCGAGAAGTGTACCGTGCTGCTTTTATTGCTGCATGGTTGTGGACTTATTGTGTTCCCTTGGAGATGGGAACTTGCATTCACCCGGAGGTCTTTTCTGCTGCTTTGAGCATTGCACAGGGCGTGCACCGTGCCATTGTAGGATGTATTCCTTACATCGACGTTGTCAATATTATGACAACCTTGTCTATTGTCCTCATCGGTTTTCTTGGACACATGGTTGTGACCAAGATGTTCTCGATTTCTTCATGGAAGATTTGGAAGGTACCTCTCTTCTATAGTGCTCAAAATACTTGAAAAACACAAGAGAAGAAACCATAGAAATATTACGAGGGAGCCACCTTGCCTATTGGCGACCACAGTTTTCAACCACGCCGCCGATCCATGAAGCAATCCTATGAGTATGCTCTATGGTGCACTACTGCCTTTAGTTTTTTTGAAAGTTGTTAACAAATTCTTTGTATCGTCAGAAGAGCCACATGATCTTGCAAAAAGCTTTGAGCCCTCCAATGGTAAGATTTCTCCTATTTACCTTCACTGTTGTTCCTTGTTTGAAACTTTGTGCCCTCCAATGGCAAAGTTAGTTGTGTAATCTTCAAACTCTAGTCCAATTCAGATTCAAATTGCTCAATCTGAGACAGCTTTGGTAAAATTACCATATCTTTTGATTCCCACCTCCGTTTTTTACGTTCTTGTACTTGTTGGAAAGATAAAAAGATCCTCTACAACGTTTATGTTGGCTAGAGCTTCAGATTTGGAGCTTTTGGAGTTCAAAATTACTAAACAATGTTTCTGTCCTAGTTGTGCAGCCCAAAAGAAAAAGGCAAAGTGCAACGAAAGCCGCACTGTTCATAAAAAGAAAAGAAGTAATAAAAAGGCAAGTGCACAAAAAAAAAGAGCCGCACAAAAAAAATTAGAGAAGAAAAATGTGTGTAGCAAAAGAGGAGAATTTTCTGTGGTGCATCTTTTGGTTCTAGTCCTTTGTGTTGCTAGTTGCTTGCTTGAGTTAGGTCTGAGTCTAGGCTAGTTCCAGCACATTGACTATTACTTTGGACTAATTTTTAATCTTGCATTATTGATCTTGAATTGTTGATCTTGAATTGTTGCTACACATATAATAGCCTATCCAAGCTCCACCTTCTACTAACCAGCCAGGAACAGGGCCTTGCAATCGTTGAACTCACGTCTCAATTGGCTTGTCATGAACCAGCCACCAGTTGAATCCTTCCTCGTTGCGGCTGGTAAGAACGAGTAAGAACTTGGTACAAGCATTAGCGTGTGAGCACTCCACATCCTAGTAGTTGGTAGGACGCACATATATTCTGTGTTTTCCTTTGTCTCATACTAAAAATGGAAAGATCTAATACCGAAGGGGATGATGAGTGCATCTTAAGATCAGAATTCAACAAGTACGTGGAGGACAATCATAATGCACTGAACAGCATCGGCGCAAACCTCACCAAGCTTGCCCAAGACAGCGAGCAAAGGACGGAGCGCACTGAGCGGAGCATCTCCAACCTCGTCAACAGAATGGATCAGTTTGAGGGGGCACTGCACACTGCTACCCCAAGACATGTGCCTCCTTTTGATGCTGCTGGACTTGCGGCCAACGCCGCATCCAATGCGGTTCCCATTCAGCATAACCGCCACTCCTGGGCAGACGAGGTCGAAGAGTATGAGAACACCTACATTGCTGATACTGAGGCAGATGATGGTTTCAATGTCCAGAATGACCGTGCCCATCGTCGTATTAGACACAACCTCCAAGGTCTGGCTAGAAATCCCAATTGAAATCCAAGATAGGTAAATGATGATCCACTAGCTAACGTCAAGTTTTCCATACCTCCTTTTGCTGGTCGATATGATCCTGATGTTTACCTGAGTTGGGAATTATCTGTAGATCAAAAATTTGCATGCTTTAATTTCTCTGAGGATAGGAAAGTTAGTGCTGCTACTAGTGAATTCACTGATTTTGCATCCATTTGGTGGCATGAAATTTGTAGAAAACCAAATATACCTAGAACTTGGGAAGGACTAAAATGAGCTATGCAATCTAGATTTGTCCCTTCTTATTATGCTCGAGATTTGCTTAATAAGCTGCAACGTTTGAACCAAGGTGAAAAATCTGTCGAGGAATATTATCAAGAATTGCAAACTGGCATGTTGCGTTGTGGCTTAGAAGAAAATAATGATGCTAAGATGGCTAGGTTCTTGGGAGGGCTCAATTGTGAGATACAGGATATTCTTGATTATAAGGATTATACTACTATCACTCGTTTGTTTCATCTTACCTGTAAAGCTGAAAGGGAAGTACATGGACTCCATCCCAAGACAAGAGGACACTTTGGAGGCTCTTCTTCCTCAGGCCAGACCCCGGTGGTGCATTCCAAGGCACCATCCACTGCTTCCGGTCATGCACCTCCGCCTACTGCCACTACATCCACTCCTTTGCGTGCTATCAAGGCAGCCGCACCCGCGAAGGGCGCTTCTTCTGTTGCTCCCACAGGACGTACTCGCGACACACAATGTTATCGTTGCAAGGGATTTGGGCATGTGTCGCGTCATTGTCAAAGTCAGCGTGCCCTCCTTGTGAGAGAGGATGGTGAGTATACTAGTGCTAGTGACATTGATGAAGAAGAATATGCCCTTGTTGCAACTAACAATGCAGGTAACATTGAACCACAAGAAGAGCTCTTGAGTTCTGCATTGGTGGAGAAATACCCGGCCCTTGTTGTCACGCGTGTCCTTAGTGCACAACCAGTGCGTGCTGAACAGAATCAACACCACAACATCTTTCAGACAAGGTTTATTGTCAAAGAGTGTGCTGTGCACGTCATTGCTGATGGAGGTAGCTGCAACAATCTCGCTAGTGTGGACATGGTCGAGAAGCTTGGCTTGACCACGAGTTCACATCCACACCCATACTCGATTGAATGGTTAAATTCGTGTGGTAAGCTCAAGGTAACTAATACTGCGCGCATACACTTCTCCATTGGTTCTTACCATGATCACATTGACTGCGATGTTGTACCTATGGATGCATGTTCTCAGCTATTAGGTAGGCCGTGGTTATATGATAGAGATGCCATTCACCATGGTCGAACCAATCAGTATAGTTTTACGTTCAAGGGTAAGAAAATTGTTTTGGATCCTGTGACCCCTGCAGAGCTGCTGAACATTGATAAAGAGAGAGCCCAAAGAGAGAAACAGGAGTGTGATAAAACTGAAAATCAATGTGTAGCTCAAGAACACAACCCACCAAACGAACTTGGAGTTAAACAATCTGAGATTAAATTGAAGGGTGCTGTTTTGTTAGCTACAAAAATTCCTTCTCATGTTCCATTGACTAACAAGGATTCATTGCAAGCATCTATTTCTTTGCCTCCTATTGTTGCCACTAACCTTTTGCAGGAGCATGAGATGGAGTCGAGGACGACTCCAATTCAACAAGGGGAGGATGATGAGGACATTGCTGACATGGTTGCGACCGCCGCTCCTTCCCGTACTACTTCTTCGACGCATGGAGACCTCAATCCACAAGCCGTGCCTTTCAAGACTTCATCAATAGTTCAGAGCCTCATGCCAAAAGCCTCAACGCCCCAAGGAAGGTCCAACTCCAAGCCCAAGTCGCCGTCGAAGCCCAAGTTGCAGAAAAGCCTGTTTTGGCAGTCCAGGAGCAATCCAACTTCAAATGGCCGTAACTTTCGCGTCCGAAGTCCATTTTCGACGATCCACCACTCCACGGAAAGCTTATTTCCTAAGCTTTCCAATGGTTCTGGTCTCACTGCCAGATTTGGCTAGGAACGGAGGGAATCGCCAAAATATACCACGGGATAGAAACTACCAGGTGCTGTGTCACCTCTTGTTTGGGCCAAAAGCCCATGTATTCCTAGGGTTGCGTGTGTGTGGGTACCATCGTGGCCAGCGCCCCTCCTTTGACCACCACTCTATTTATGGCCGCCGCTACCCTTCTTCTTGCTCGGGTTTTGTTTTGTTTAGTTATCCACTGCGCGTGTGAAACTTCCTCGATTCCTTTTGTATCGGCTAGATCATCAGGAATGAGCTCGGAACCCCAAATTGTGTGAGCTTAATCTAATTCCAGCAAATTTAGTTGCTTTTATCTTGTTCTTGCTGTGTTTCTTTGGTTGCATCGCAGGAATCGACCTTCGTGGTCAGGTCAGCCGTGTTTGGCACGGTTGATAACAAATTGTGATCGTGGTTTGACGATTGCCGGCGTCCACGCCTGTCTAGATTGGTAGCCGTTTCGCCTAGGTCACATTCCACCCAACCAAACGTACCCTCTCACCAGAAGATCGGCATCCGTTGGCGCATCATGATGTCTCCATGGATCTGAAGAGAGGCATTGGACACCAAAGTAAATGATGAACTGGTTACTTCAGATAGGACAAGAGTTGGCATTGTACTGCCCTTGGTTACACACACTTTACACTTGCCATGTGCTTTGTGTGGAGGTCCTTCTATTGCAAATAAGTCAAGTTGATTCATTCTTTACTCAGCACATGAATCCTTCAGCCGCAAAACCCGAGGTGATTGGCTTGACATAATCAGAGAAAGCCTTTCATTGTTGGGTATCGACACTCGTAAGAGAAAACATTTTTGAAAAGTTTTTTTTGAAGTTTTTTTTAACACAAAAGAACTTAATCAAAAGCAATGGGGTGAAATAAAGAGCAGAAGTGGTGAGGAGATCATGCCAAAGACACAATCATGCAAAGTAATTCTTCAGGAACTTGCCATTGATGGGAGGCATTGGGCGGTTCCCCAGTTGATCAATGAGTTGGTACGCACCACCATCATATGCCTGCTCGATGATGCACGGTCCTTCCCATTTAGGTTCGAACTTGCCTTTGACTTTGCTTGTGACCACAATGGGGCGTAGAAGAACAAGCACAAGTTCACCTTTCCTGAAAACACGTGGCTTGACAAGCTTGTTGTATGCCCGTACCATGTTTTAAAGTGCATGAAGACAATTTTCCTCCAAGGTATCAGCTCTTGAAAATGAAGCCGAATCTGTTCGTCATGTGTGAGTTCTTCTTGAAGAGTGCTTCTTAATGAGGGAATCTCAACCTCTAATGGCAACACGTCTTCGCTTCCAAACACTAACGAATAGGGTGTTGCCTGTGTTGGAGTGCGCACTGTGACGCAACAAGCCCATAATGCCTCAAAAAGATGATCATGCCAGTCTCTTCGCTATCTTCCAACTGTCTTCTTCAAGATCTTGCCCAATATTTTGTGGAAGGCTTCAATCAATCCATTGGCTTGAGGATAATATCCGGTAGAATAATTCCACTTGATCTTGTACTTTGCTGCAAAATTATAGATCTTTTGCAACTTGAAGGCTTTTCCATTGTCGGAGATGATGCGATGAGGTATCCCGAAGCGATAAAGGATGTTGTGTTCCAGAAAGTTGATGACGTTGTCTGATTTCACTTCTCGTAATGGGATTGCTTCAGCCCACCTGGAGAAATAATCAGTCGCTGTGAGAATGAAACGATGTCTCCTAGATGAAGGAGGCTCAATGGGACCAATGACATCAATGCCCCAGGCATCAAACGACCATGAAGGGACAGTGGGATGAAGAGTAACTGGTGGTTGATGCTTGATATCACCATGTATTTGACAATCATGGCAAGATTTGGCCACCTTGAGGTAATCAGTCATTATGCTGGGCCAATAGTAACCAGCAAGTTTCATACTGTGATACTTTTTGGTCCACTTTGATGGCCACCACAAACTCCGTGGTGAACTTCCTGCATAACTTTGTCAGCTTCTCTTCGGGAAAGACATCGAAGGAGCATTTGATTAAAGGACCACCGATATAGGACCCCCACTTTGTATGTGTATGTTGGGAGCCGTCATTGCAGCTGACGTCTCTTCACAGGGTCATTTGGTAGAGTACCATGATTGAAATAATCAAGGAAGGGTTTACGCCAGTCTTCCTCTTCAACATCAAAAGTGACAACAATGCCAACTTCAACTTCTTCTGAGATGAGTTCCAAAACAGTAGGAAGTAACCACCTTTCTTCAATGACGGCTTGTACGGACTCTCCATCTGGAAGAGCAAGTGTTGTAGTAAGCTTTGCCAAAGCATCAGCTGATGCATTTTGACTTCGAGGCACGTGAGAAATCTCAATATGCTCGAATTTCTTCACAAGCCTCCGGGCCACTTCATGGTATGGCATTATAGTTCAGGCTTCCGAACTTCATAAATGTCATTGACTTGGTGTACAATATGCTGGGAATCACCGAATGCATGGAGGCAACAAATATCCATAGAAAGTGCCAATAAGAAGCCGAAGATTAGTGCTTCATACTTAACTTCATTATTTGAACATTCTTCCTTCAGAGAGAAAAAGAGTGATGTATTGTCCCACCTTCTAGTATCTTGAACACAAGACCTACCCCGGCTCGCCTGCTTGGCATACTATCAGGGTCTAATTCAGTTTGTGAGGCACCATCAAAGTACAACCCCCATTCTTTTGTGTTGGAGGTGAAGACTTCTTCGTCAAGCAAGTCGATGACCAGCGGAGAATCGTCCAGCACAGGATGTGCTGTGAGAAAATCAGCTAAGGCTTGATCCTTAACTGCCTTCTGCGGGACATAAGTGATATCATACTCCATCATGAGTAAAGCCCATTTACTAAGTCATCCCATGAGAACCGACTGACTCAATATGTATTTCACTGGATCCGCTCTTGCAATGAGCTGGATTTGATGTGATAACATATAATGTTGTAGCTTCTTCAAAGCAAAGATAAGGGCCAAACATAACTTTTCAATGGGTGAATAATTGTGTTCAGCACCTACCATGGTGTGGCTTAAATAATAGCATGCCACCTCCTTTCCTTTATCATCATGCTGGGCAAGAAGTGCGCCTAGTGAGTTAGGCTGCGCTGCTACATAGAGAATGAGAGGTCACCCTTTGATTGGTGCTGATACAACAAGCGGGTTGGGCAAGTATTCTTTAATACTGTTGAAAGCATCTTCACACATCTCGTCCCACTCGAATTCCACTCCTTTCTTCATCAACCTGGTGAAAGGTTGGGTGCGACCTGAAAGGTTAGAAATAAAACGCCGTATATAGGCAAGTTGGCCTTGAAGTGACTTCAACTCCTTCAGGTTCTTTGGCGGGGGCATATGTAGAATTGCCTTGATCTTCTTAGGATCAATCTCAATGCCACAGTGGCGCACAATAAATCCTAGAAAGACACTAGATTGAACAGCAAATGTACACTTGAGGGGATTCATCTTCAGTTGATGCTTACGTAGTCTTTCAAAGACAATGCGGAGGTCCTCTTGATGATGTTCACGCTTCCGAGTTTTCACCACTAAGTCATCAACATAACATTCTATCGAATGATGAATTAATTCATCAAAGATAAATGTCATGGCTCGCTGATAAGTAGCACTAGCATTCTTCAATCCAAAGGGCATGACTATATAATAGAAATTCCCTTTAGGTGTACGAAAGGCAGTGTCAATGGCATCATGTTCATCCATCTTGATCTGGTTGTAGCCTGATGATCCATCCATGAAGGAGAGAGCACCATAGCCCGTAGTGGTATCAATGATGATATCCGTGATAGGTAAGGGGAAGTCATCTTTTGGATAAGCTCAATTCAAATCCCTGAAATCAACACAAACACATACCTGACCATTCTTCTTTCGCACCGGGACAATATTAGCCAGCCAGCGTGGGTATTGCACTTCCTTGATGAAGCCAACTATGATTAGCTTATCCACCTCAGCAACAATTTGTTCTTGTAACTCTGGGCGAAAACGTCACGGATGTTGCTTCACAGGGCAAAACTGTGGATCAATCACCAACTTATGAGTGGCGACACGAGGTTCAAATCCCGACATCTCTTTATAAGACCAAGTGAAACAATCCTTGTACTCCATTAAGAAGCTTTGGTAACTTTCACGCTCTTCAAGCGTGAGGGTCGTGCTGATAAAGGTAGGATGCAGATCCTCCTCACTTCCCAAGTTGATTTTTACGAGCTCATCAATAGTAAGTTGCCCTCCATCTTCAAGTTGTTGAGGTCTAGGTGCAGCATCTAGCACTTCTTCATGTTCAGAATGTATTGCTTCATGCATTCTGACCAAGAGATGTTGCTCATCTGCATCCCAATGAATTTGATTTGCAGCAACTCCAAAGGACCTAGGTTGATGAAGAGTCCAATCGTATTCAATGGAACCTGAAAATTTAAATTCATTATACCTTTGTGGGCTGACACCAGTCACTATGGTATGACATGTGACTCTTTGTGCATCATTAGCTTCATCATCTTCATCGTTAGGGTCGGCATTGTAACACCCCTGTTTTTGCCAAACCTTAAAATAGCCAAAATCCACATCTGGACCCCAAACCCTAATATGCTCCAGCCATTCCCTTCTAAATGTTGTTCAGAGCATTTTTCCCTTCGGGACCATCTCCAAAATCTCACCCTAAAGCTGAGTTTCAAGCCTTGCCATTTTAAAACCCTAATTACCCTATTTTACCCTAAACTGTTTTCCCCAATTTTGTCGAAACCCTTCAGATCTTGCCTGATCTTACCAAACTTTGGCCAGATAAGTTCTAATAATCTTTTGCAACTTAACTGCGAAATCAGATTTCAGATCGGACCCTCAGATCTCCAAATTTGCAAACAGGCCCAAGTCCTATTCAAATTTTCCTCACAGAACAGTCCCTGGAGCAAGTTTCAGAATTACAGAACAGCCCAAATATTCTTTTCAAGTCCATTCGACCAGCGCCTGGTCGTTGCTTACGACCAGTGCGAGTCGCCGTTGCCGCGCCGTGGATTTCGCCGTGCTTGCTCCCGCCGGCCACCGCTTCTTGTCGCCTGCATTGTGAACAACTGAGCCACCCCGTGCGCACGTGCCAGCACAGTGCGTCGCCTTGCCCAGCGGATAAACGGCCGTGCTCCAGTAGCGTTTCGCGCGCGCTCTCGTTGCCGTGGCATTTGCATGGCATTAAGTGTCGTTGCCGGAGCTTTGCTGTTGCCTCCGCATCTGCGCCGTTCCAGGTGAAGTTCCAATGCAACGGGCAAAGCTGCAGCACCGCCTGAGCGCGATCACATCGCCGTCGCCGTCGTTGCGCCTGCGCCCGACAAACTTCTCCCCGGCGCAAGCAACCGTTGTCGTGTTTTCCCTCGCAAGCTCCGTCCCCGTGCCTATTTAAACCCCCTCAGTGCTGTGAAAAGCACAACCTCAAGACTTAGCCAAATTTCCAGTTTCTCGCCGTTTTCGCTTTTTTCTCCGGCGAGCCAGTGAGTGAGCTCACGGTGCTAGCCCATTCCACAGCCCCTCTCTTCAATCCAGGTTCACCAGTGAGTTCCCCTCGTTCCCCTCTCTGTGTCATAGCAACCAATTGCACCAGATCGATCCCCATCGCCGGTGATGGCCGGATTCCCGAATTGCCCTGTTTCCCCAATGCCGTTCGATTCACCCCAAATTAACCCTCGATTCTGTAGAAGGAATTGATCAGTAAGCTTAGTAGAGCAAGCCTGTAGAATCAAAACCCCCATTTGAGCTCAAATCAAAGAAATCCCATTTTGGAACCTCGGCAGTTCGCCGGACCTCGTCGCCGAGCCCCTCCGGCCAATCTCCAATGAAATTAACCCCTCCAGTAGCCTTGCTGTGCCCTAGAGATCATTCTCAAGCTTGGAATTAAGCTCATTCGCCCTGTATCAAAAATTCCCGAGCTCCAGTGTCATCTTCTCCAGCGCCGGTCGCCGGAATTCTTTCCCCGCCGATCTAGCCCCTGAAACCTTGTCCCTTAGCTTCACCTCACCTCCCTGAGTAATTTCTTCCACTAGCTCGACACCTGGATCTGCCTAGATTGTGAGTTATGCCTTTGCCAAGATCACTGTCCAATAGCTCAGTTCATGTCCAGGCCACCGTAGTTCATCGCCGGATTTGGCCACCCTCCGGCCATTTCCAGCCCTTGTGCCTGTTGAGTATATTGTTCCTGTTAGTAATGCCTACCTCCCAGACAAAGTGGTGCATCAATTGGAGCCCTGGATCAAAAGTTAAGCCATGCCCTAGTTTCTGGCCATGCCCAGCACTATGTCAGTGCATGTCAGCCACTGGCATTAGCCTTGTTTGACCCCTTCTGGTTGAGCCATGGAAATGTCACTTTGTCCCCTAGGTTCCTGGAGTTGTGTTCTACATCTTTCCCTTCTGTCACTTCTCCAGAAAACCATCCTAAGACTAGTTTAAAGTTATGCCAAAGCCATGAACTGAATGTCGACCCTTCGATGTTCAATCCTTTTTAGCCGTTTCTTTGACCAGAGCCCTTGTGACCTTGCCCTAACCTTTTCCCCTGCATACATGACTTATTTACTTAATAATTTCTATAGAAACTATTTTCTGTATGCTTATGGTATGTGTTTGTGTGTTGGTTGATTGCCGCAGAGTCAGAAGCTGAAGGAGCGGAAGAAGTCTTTGAAGATCCGTCTGAGTTTTTAGACCCAACATCGCAAGGCAAGCCTCATTCCTTTGATCATGTCTCACCCAATATTTTCATATGAAGTATATTCACTGTTTCTTACTATGCATGCTTAATTGAAATACAAGTTATGTTTGAATGACATGAGTAGATATTACCTAATGGATCATGAAACCCTTTTTGCTATTGAACCTTCGTATATATGCTTTTGTCACCCTAGGACTCATATACTGAATATTCACCTTAAACTTGAAATGGTCAAATACATGAGAAGTTATAATGAAAACCGTTTTGTCAAGAAAACTGATAAAAGGGATCAGTAGTGAGGATTGGATTGTATGGAGAGGGTGCGGTGCGCACCAGGGAATGTGAATGCTCCTCACTATTGGTTCATAAGGACGAGAACCTTGTGCTGTGTCTCTATGCGAATTGTAAACGTACCAACCACTTGCCTGGTATGAGACAGGCACAACTCAGTAGCTTTTTGGTATTAGCAGTTCCCTGCATGGTTTGACGATCTGGTTTCTCGCGTGGAAACTGGAAGGCCAAGGTTCGGCCATGAGTGATGTGAGTCAGAAAAATGATGAGAGAAAAAGGCGTAAAAGAAGGAAGGCGCCCTAGACCTGATTAAGCCGTGAGCGGTTGTAATCTTAAATGGTCGTATGTCTCGCGTGGACATAGACCAAGGCTATGTGTCCTGAGGGAACATAGACCAGAGAGGCTAGGAAGTAAGGCAGTGGGGAAGACCCACAACGGTACTTGAGACTTAATTGTCTATTTACCGGGCGGGGATACTGTTAATACTGAACTGTAAAAGCGTTGTGTGATCTCGGCCTTGTCACATGTGTATAAGTCACATGAAGCTGATCCGACTTGAAAGCTGAGTGAACCAGTGGATTTAAAAAGAGGTACACCTTTGCAAAGTGTAAAAGAAGTATCGGATACTCTGTACTCCCAGGTTCAGGAGTCTTTTCATAGTGGATGTTATCCATGGGTTATAGCACAAGTAATGTTTTGGAATGTCTTCATAATGCGGTTAACAAAGTAGTGACTCATGGGAGACCACTACATCTAAGGTTTTATTGAAAACCTGTTTAATGTTTAAGGTACCATTTAAATGACAAAAGTACTGTTTTACTGAACAAATGACTTGGAAATCTACATATCTTTATCCTTATAAAACCAAAACCCCAGAATCATATGTTTCACCCTCATGTAAGTACAATTACAATAATCCCCGGAATGAGTGTTGCTGAGCACCAAGTGCTCACTCTTGCATTTATATCCAACTGTAGAAGAGGGATTCGAGGATCCCGATTCCTTCAGTTATGAGTACCCGGCAGAAGATGGAAGCGCCCCGGACGAGCCCACTTTCTAGAAGGTTTGCGCACCAAGTCAAGTCAGATGTGGGAAAAGCCCCTCCAACCCTGCTGCGGATGGAAGTCAAGCTGTTTGTCGTCGCTTTGTGTTTTATGTTGTGTGTTCGGTATTTGGATACCGATTTTGGTTCTGATAAACTGGTTATTTTCTTAGCAACTCTACTCAGCGCCATTTTCGGTGCTTTGGCTATGTAATATTGGCCATGTTGGCCTGATCACTAGTACAGAAATGCAGTCTTCTATCGGTAAAAAAAACCCTTCTACTATCAGTTTTTATACCGATAGAGATAGACACGATAGAACAAGACTGGACATTTTCTATCGGTAAATAACCGACAGAAGAAGTTCACTATTCTATCGGCATATTATGAATCTACCGATAGAAAACCCGTCGTATTCTTACGTCCAGCAGTTGGAAAAGTACCACTATTCTAACGGTTAACTACAAGATTACCGACAGAAAAAAGCTTAGTACTCTATCGGCATATTAGGAGTGTACCGATAGAAAACTCGTCGCTAGCGGATTGAAAAGTACCACTATTCTAACGGTTAACTACAAGATTACCGACAGAAAAAATCATACTATTCTATCGGCATATTAGGAGTGTACCGATAGAAAACTCGTCGTCAGCGGCTGGAAAAGTACCACTATTCTAACGGCTAATTATAAGTTTACTGTAACATCCTGAGTTTTGGGGTGAAAAGTTTCTTTCTTAAAAATCATGCATGCATATGTCTCTTCTAGATCAACCAAATTAGCCTCAGCTTTATTCTGTTCTAGCCCTAAAATCTACAAATCTATCCTGTGACCCCAAGTCAAGATCTGACTTGCCAGATTTGATCTATCAGTTATCCTAAACCTAAAAGCCTTCAGAACCCAGATTCAATTCTATCTCTAACTTCCAGAATTATCAACTCCTTTCTGTTTTCGAAAACAGAATATCTGTTATTACCTAAATACCCTAAGTTTCAGAAATCCAGATTTAATCAAAATCTTAGCCAAGTTCATACCAGATTATTCCTGGAACATGATCATGGGTATGCCAATACCTTAAACCAGAAAGTTGGCAGCCAGATTTTATCATCTAAACCTTTTTCGCAAATCAGTCCAAGAGTTATTGCAAATTAGTCCTTTACCTGATATCTGGAAACCCAAAAAGGCTAAAATCTCCAGATTAACTTCAAACTCAAAATCTCTTCAGCAAATCTTTTCTAAATGCTATTTGTCATAAGTTTCTCTTCTGTTCAGATTCCAAAATCTCATCCTAAATCCCAGAATTCGAAATCAATTGAAATTCAGATTTCAATTACCCTAAAATACCCTATTTTCAGTTCATATCAAAAATCATCCGAACATTTCAAATTTTATCTTCAATCTGTGCCAAATCATTTGTTGAATCAAGTTTGCCAAATCAGCAGAATCAAAATCAGATCAAACCTTCCAAAACTCCAGAATTACAGATAAGTCCAAATCAAGAAATCAGAAATTGCAATCAGGCCCCTAATTCGACCAGGGCAGTAGCCAGTGCACGACCAGAAGCTTCGCCGTGCATTTGCGCCGTGCTTGCTCGCCGCCGGCCACGCCTCGCCTGCGCCTGAGCTCGTACTCACTTGAGTTGCATGTGCACACGCGTCCACGCCCCAGCCATCGCCGTGGCAACGCCGTTGAACAGCTTGCTCCCGTGCGCGACCGTTGTCAGCATTTGCTTGCCACGTTGCTTTGCATTGCCAGCTCCAGTTGCCACTGCTTGCACCGCCCGACAATGTGGAGTTCCAAAGAGCCGACAAGCTGAGCAGTAGTCACCTCGCCTGAGCACTGTCGCGTCACCGCTCGCCGTTGTTGCTTCTGCGCCCAGCAACTCATGTCAACCGACACAAATTCCCTTGCTACTATCTCCTTGCAAGCATCGCCCTGTGGTCTATATAAGCAGCCATACCCTGTGTCATCTCCCCTTCACCAGGACTTAGCCAAATTTCCAAATCTCCTCGCCGTCGTCTTCTTCTCCGGCGAGTCCAGATTGAGGCCTCACGGTGCCAGCACGCCCTGCTGCACTTCTCACCGAATTAACAGCACCAGAAGGTATAGCTCATCTCCCTCATCATGCTGTACCATCTAATTGAGTTATATTGCATCCAGTCGCCGGTGATTGCCGGAATTCCCGATTGCCCTGTTCCGGCAATGCAGACCAAATCACTTCGAATTAGCTCTCGAACTTGTGAAGAAAAATGATCAGTGATTCATTTCCAGCAAGCCTATGCATCCAGATCTCCAGATTGAGCTCAAATCGAAGGTTTCCTCAAATTTGAGCTCCACCAGTCACCGGCGATCGTCACCAGGCTTCTCCGGCCATCCTCCGGCCAAATTGATTGTGCAGATAACTTTCTCTTACCCTTCTATCACTCCTCAAGCTTGGAATCGAGTTCTTTCGGCCTGTATCAAAAAGCCCCAAATCTCATGTCTTCTTCTCCGGCGCAGTTCACCGGAAATCCTTTCCCGGCCGTTTCAGCTTCATCCACTTTGTCATTCAGGTGTGCCCCAACTTCCTGAGCATATTTGTCTTCTAGCTCGATCTCTGAAACTGCCCAGAATTCAAGTTATAGCCATGCCAAGATTTCTGTCCAGTGGCTTCACTGTGCCGTGTCGCCACCACACTTCTCCTTCGAAATTCATCACCTTCCAGCCATCTTCAGCTTTGAATCCTGTTGAATGATTTGTTCCTGTTATCAATGCCTACCTCCCAGACAAAGTGGTGCATCATTTGGAGCTCTAGATCAAAAGTTATGCCAAGCCCTAGTTTCTGGCCATGTCAAGATCAATGCTAGACTATGTCAGTCAGTGGCATTAGCCCTTTTCACTCCCTTCCAGATGTGCATTTTGGGCATAACTTTGTCTCTTAGATTCCTGAGGTTGTGATCTACATTTTCTTCTTCTATCACAACTTGATTTGAGCCCTTGAAATGCATGTTATGCTAAACCCTAGTTTTTGACACTATTCCAGTGCATGCCAGCCAATGGCATTGGCTTTGTTTACCCACTTCTGATTGTGCATTTTGAAAGCCACTTTGTCCACTGAATTTGTAGAGTTATAATCTACACTTTCTTCTACTGTCATAACTTGAGATAAGCTCTCTAGTTTTCCTTAAAGCTATGTCAAAGTCTTGATCCAAATGTCAATCTGCTGACATTCGCTGTTTTTGATCAAACCAGCCACAAAACTGATGTTCTTATTGTAACCTTGAGATCCTAAGAGCTTCTAACACCCATCCTTAGCCAAATCCTTGAAACCCTAGATCTCACCTCAGTTCAGCTTGTAATCTCAATTATCTCCAGTATCGTTCAGTCACTCTTGTAAAGCATATCTGCATATAGATCCTAAAACATCTTAATATATAAGTAATATTTGTGTGTATTGTTTGTTTGTCGCCGAGCAGATCCAGAAATCAAGTTCGAGGACTTCGCTGTTGACCCGTCATCAACTGCTGTTTCTTACGACGCGGAAGGCAAGTCATATCCTTGGTCATCTTGAACCTATATTTTAAATGTTGCTAAAACATAACCTTGAATATAGGCAATATTGCATGTGAAAGATTGAGAATGGTTGATTTATGAATTGGCAGTACTAGACTGGTTATCTGTGAAATGTGAAATAAACAAGTTTTGAGTCATGAACTATTATATGTAGTTATATACTTATATTCATGAAATAAAACCCCTAGCCGTGACCAGAAAAATGGTGTGGATGGCTGTAGCACTGGAGGTGCTAGACTGCAAAGGAATGCAGGCACTGAAGGTGCAGGGTTGTGGATGGTCTGGTCACTGGCATATAAGGACTAGAACCTTGTGTTGTGCGTCTAGTGGCATGAACAACGTGCTAACCGCAAGCCTGGTATGGGACAGGCCTGAACAAGTACTTATGTGGATCATACATGAAACCCCTGCATGAGATGTGTTGTGATGATTGACTTGGAGGCTGACTCCTACTATCACTGAAGGTGATCTGATATTTGACCCAGTAATGGGAAAATGAGGTGGGGTGGAGGTTATGATACAGCCTACCACAACTGTGTTTCGCTGAGAGCCACAGGGTCAGGGGTGAATTGTAAGTGATGCATAACAAAAGTTCTTGTTATTTCCACCTTGCCGCTCACAGTATGAAGTGAGTCAGGGGTCCAATCATTTTGTTATGATAGGAAAGGTTTGAAAGTGGAATATCTTGCGGGTAAATTGGTACCTCTCTGCAGAGTTAAAAACGTATTCGAATACTCCGAGCTCCCGGGTTTATAGGAGTCTGCTGCGGTGGATTAAATCCACGGGGTGTGACACAAGTACTACTTTCTAAATAAAATATGTTTAAATCAAGATTACCCAAATGACATGTGTTGTCATGATAAGGAGTGCTGCCATGGGCTGTCGTGTGTCGACGTGTCGCGGTAGTGCTATAATCTAGTGAACATGAATGATGATGTTATATTATGAAAAGTGCTGCCATGAGATGAGGTATGAAAGAAAAAGATTATTTTATAAACATCCATAATTCTTGACTAGTCTAGGTTCATGTCATCACTACTATATGTATCTACTCTTACCTATGACTTGCTGAGTACGTAAGTGCTCACTCTTGCAACCTACAAATCAATAGACGGAGCGATCAACAATCAAGATGAAGGCGTGGAGAACTTATTGGATCCAGAAGGAGGAACGTCAGTCCCGTCATTTCCCTGAGGTGTGTTGTTGTGCTGTCCACTTCTCTTTTGTGGGTGGGTCACCTATCTTCTGCTGTGTAGATGATATTTTGCTAAACCATGTATGCCGTGAAGGCATTGTAATCTCCTTATGTAATATCAAGGCCAGCAGGCCACACTGCTTAACTATTTTGTAAGTTACTCTGTTGCAATGTGATATACTCCAGTGCTTGACTTATCCTGGGACGTCAAGGGTATGTGTATGCTATGCATATATGGGACTAGCTGCAGCGAGCTAGGTCTCTACAGGAGTAGTCGTAGTCCCAGTTTCGGGGCGCGACATTTACCGATAGGAAAACTCATACTATTCTATCGGCATCTTACAAGTTTACCGATAGAAAACTCGTCAATAGCGATTGGAAAGTACCACTATTCTAACGGTTAACTACAAGATTACCGACAGAAAAAAGCTTAGTACTCTATCGGATATGTATGAGTTCACTGGCAGGAAAGGTCACACTCTTCTAACGGTTAATTTTGATTGTACCGATAGAAAAAAGGAGAGTAGTCTCTCGGTTGTTGATGAATTTACCGATAGAGCATTCACATATACAGTACATTATTTGCATTCACAATACAGTACATTCACATATACAGTACAGATGCAATACAGTATAGATTGGATACACAATACAGTACAGATGCAAGGTAAATTCACAGAACAAATTGACACATTAGGCAGTTATTCACATTTATTCACATATGTATGGATAAATACAGATTGCAATCCAATGTGGACATTTATTCACATATATATATTTATTCACATGTATATGAACAGTCTATGCAGAGTACACAAAAAGGAGAAAATTGTCATGCTGGATGGTTGGGCGCTACTTCCTCCATGACATATTGTGCCCAGATTTGTCGAAGATATATAATCTTTGCATTTTCATATTGGTCTTTCGACATGGCGATCTGCAAGCATGTGTGCATACTGAGTAACTAACTTCGATCCTAATTTAGAACGTGACACCCATTTTTGAAATTTGAGTTAGTTATCGATGCTTACCTGGGGGAATCGGGAAAAGTTTGTCTGCACTAGGTCGTACATGTAGCGCAGCACATAAAACCCGCATTCCCACGATTGCGGCTGCTGATCGCACTGAGATAATTGCATATGCGAATACATGTTAGCTATATATTGTTTCCATAAACTAATTAAGCATAAACAAAAAGTCTCGTGAGTACCTCATATTCTTTCCAAGCTAGTACGGAGCCCTGCGGTGCGGCATGCCTCCCTCCAGCGGACACATATTTATCAAAAGCCCTGCATTTCAGTTAGTATTGCCAGTTAATGTATTATCATTAGCTAATGAGGTCAAAATATAAATCAAACATATAAGTTACTTACGCCTCCATATTCCCCTTGAGCACATATTCCATCGATAATCTGTCACGCATCGAATCGAGGTAGTACACCTCATTCCTCGGCGGACAGATCACGATGAGGATCCAGTGGCCCCTGCATTGTATGTAAAAGAGGACCGCTAGCTCAAAGTACATCTCAGGTGTAACATACAAGATTGAGTTAAATTAGTACGAAATGCACTAACCTTTGGTGGTACGGCACCAGAATGAAGTCCCTGTCCTGCTGCGCCATCAGCGCGCTGGATATGTACTACTCAGCGTGCGCGGCATCCTACTCTAGCATCGTGAGGCTTATTTTCTCTGGGTCGAGGAAACCCACCTTGTCACACGCAGCCTCCGATGCTAGCCTGTACATGCACCTGCATGCGAAGGACGAGATTAATATTAATTTCACAGAAAGTTACTCAGTATTCAAATGAACTGCAACATTAATGCAGAGTTAGCAAACAGAGTTAGAAAACAGCAATACATAGCATCAACAAACTCACAGGACTCCAGTCCGTATGATGGACATATCGAGCTCCCGCCAGTTGTAGAGGTCGAACAGATCCTCGTGTGCCACGGATATAGTCCCGGGCTCACGGTGGAACTGCCCAGGCCTGTAGGGAACTAAGAAGTTCAGGCTGCGCCGAGCTCGATGTAGGTACCAGTCGTGGAGGTCTCTGGTTGATCGATCCAATTTCCGCAAAGATGCCTCCGACAGGAGTGGGAGCGCGTTCGTGAACGTCCGCGGCAGTCCCTGTCGCCCTTTGCCCTTGCCTTTGCCGCCCTTGCCTTTTGCCGGGGACTGAGCGCGTACCTTCGAAGGCAAGGGCGAGGTGATGGCGGCTTTCTTCCGAGGTGGAGGTGTGGATGCGCTGGGTGGGGTCGAGGCCGTCTTTGATGTGTCCAGGTTCGCACGAGATCAGCCCTCATGCCCCGAGCTGGGGGCGCAATCCCCTGGTAGCCCCGCGGCAGGCCACTTCAATTAATGAGCACGTATGTTAGATTATGCAAGTTGAGTGTACTGAGTAGGATGTAATCTAAAATGTGTAGGATTTACCGGTTGTATTACAAGACACTTCTTGGGCCACTGTACGTAGGAGCCCACTGCCTCAGCAAGTGTCTGCAGTTCCTCTGTTGGGACTGGCAACGGAGAATCGTTGTAGCCCGGCATGGCCATGTCCACCTGTACCTTTGCGAAACCCAACCGCAGAGGTGCACAGTGGACCCGGACATCCGGCCCAGACGGATATACGAAGCCGTGTGCAACCACTTCCTGCCCGGCGCCTACGTGATTCTGTAGGATGCAGCCCTCCGGCCCCTGCAAATTTGTAACAATTAAAATAGGTTAGCGAAACAACTCTAACAGAATGGGAGTGGCATCAACTTAAGTGCACAGATGAAGGCTTGCAGTACCTCAAGTAGATCCACTGGATCCGCGAGTACCTTCGAAGCGCAACTGCTTATCGGACCCCGCGGGGTACCATCGTCCTGGGGATCCGCATCTGCACTCTTGGCCAGCAATGTTTCTCTCAACCGTGCAAACTCTTCCCTCATTTGTGCGACCTCGGTCTGCACCTCAGACTGTACCTCAGCCCGTATCTCAGCCCGCATCTCCGCCCGTATCTCCTCCCGTACCTCAGCCCGTATCTTATCGGAGAGGTCAGCTTCCTTTTCCTTCCAGGTGCGGGCCTTCTTCCTCGGTGGAGCCGGATCTACGAAACCGGCCTTCCACGACACAATGGCTCCCACGGCCCGTGTCCGCCCGGGATGCTCCTTATTTCCTAGAGCTCGGGTGAGGATGTCGTTCTCCCTCTGCGGGGTAAACAATCCCTCCGCTGCCTCCTTCTCAAAAGAGATCTGTTACATTTAAAGGTACCTTATGAGACAAATTGCCTTATATACACTTGTGCGCACACAGTTTACGAGGTTAGCCAACTTACCATTCGCCTCACAACGTCGGCGTCCCCAGGGGTTGCGAACTGCACAGACCCCGTGGACGACACGGACCCCCTCCCCCTCCACCATCGCTTGCACCTCTCATCCCTGATCTCGGAGAGCGGCAACTCAGGGGTGTCGATGACAGGATTTTGTTCGTCTTCCTTCTTCCACTGTTCCTCCTTCCCTACATAGCCCCGGGATCCGAGCCGATGCGGGCGGTCGTTCCTCTTCTGGATCGCCCTATTCTTCTCGCTAAGGGCCTTGAACTCCTCAGTCCCCTTCTGCTTGGTGAATTCCTCCCATACCTCCTCCGATATGAAGGGGTACTTCTCGCAAGGAGATTTCCCCACAGCTAGGAAGTTACTGACGAGCCAGCTCTTAAAGGTTTTCCATGTTCCGTTCATGTCCTTCAAGCAGGCAGTCCTAGGTGTATCGTCGGGGATGTTCCACTTAGCCTGTTTCCGAAAAATGCATACAATTAATCACGAGTTAGTTAAACTTTAGTATAAGCCAAGAGAACGTGATTACGAAAGAGTTCAGCGATTTCAGTTCATTTAACCTTCACTTCCACCCACAACCTATCCCTCTCGTCCGCCGTCACGTCCTTCCAGCTCTGGACGGTGATCTTCACCCTTTCTTTCGCCAACAGTCCAACGTAGGCCGTGTACCTCCCAGCATTCTTTCCAATCGGCCTCCCAAATTGGTTGAACTCACAAGAAAGATCAGTGCGTTTGGCCAAACGCCTCAACGTCGTCGCGCCTCGCCCCACCCTCTTGCGCTGGGATGTAACAGCCCCATCTTCAGTAGTTACGATGGGGTTGGCCCTAGTCGAACCACTAGTACCATCCGATGAAGACGACGACATGTCTTCCCCTACAAAACCTTCAACAAACCATATATATGGCAATTAATTCGCCTTGGACTTCCATAACTCAGCCCAGGACTGGAGACTAACTAGGGCGGCAAAAGGGAAAATAATACAAAAAGAAAGACATGCATAAATTACTTACTGAACTCTTCAGAAATATTTTCTATCGGTAAACACATGAGCTGCCGATAGACCATAACAATTACCTCCACACAAGACAATTTTTCTATCGGCAAACACGTGAGATACCGATAGAACATAATAATGTTCTCTACATATGGAATTTTGTTGAGAAGCCACCATTCACTGTCATCACATAACATTCTCGATGATTTGCTACACTAATATTCATGGGCCAGCATTATTATTTCACACGTAAATATGCACACAAGCATCTAAGTGCTACTGTGCATAATCTTTAGCCTAGCCTGTATGTGAGTCATCAGGACTTCACAGCTATTAAGTTGGGAAAAGTCATGTATATAGGCATTTGAAACATATACATCGAAGACCCATCCACATTGCCATATATTCATACGAAGTGAGTAAAAATTCCCAACCAAACTAGTACATTGCATGGCTCATGTCCTTCTAGATCCAAATTAAGTTTTACTACTTGTGCAGAAAAATTTTCTATCGGTAAACACATGAGCTGCCGATAGAATATGTGTAAGAACACCTCCAACATATAATCTGCATTACATGGCAGTTGGATACAATTGATCACACATACAGCAGTATAGAGAAGTTAAAATCTCAAAACAGGTTCATTACAGCACTGGAACATATTATGTAAACCCTAATTAAAATCAACATTGCCTGCGGAATGTACATAAGCCAACACAATAGGGAACCCTAGTGTAATTGCAAAACTCCAAGAATTAGTACGTGCAAAACACTAGGATCAAATAAAGAAGATGCTGGAAATAGAACGACGAATTAGGGTATTTACGGCGGCGATCAGTTCTGGTGATGCAGAGGCGGTGTAGAACGCAGCAGCGGCGGGCGAAGGACGAAAATAAGAACCGGTGGCAGTGACGAACCAGTGTCCAGCCGGCGATCGTCGTGTGGGAGAGAGGAAGTGAGTGCTCACGGCGGAGGTTGGGGTTTTCTTCGCTCTCGAAGAGACGCAGTGCTCTAAGGTGGAACTGTTCGAGTGGAGGGAAACTAAAGGGCCGTGTACGAGTAATAAAGTAGCGGAGGAATTTTTCTATCGGTATAACAAAATGATACCGATAGACTTATGTAATTTTCTATCGAAACAACAAAATAATACCGATAGAAAAAGTAAATTTCCCAGAAAAATATTCGAATTAGTGGATGCATTTTTCTATCGGTATAAACAATAAAATCCCGTGAGACCAATTTTCCACAGAAATTTTTTTTAAAGTGCTTGAGATTGGGTGCCATTTTTCTATCGGTAAAAACAACAAAATACCGTGAGAGTAATGAAAAGGTGCCCTTTTCTATCGGTATAAACAAAAAAATCCCGTGAGCCCAATTTTCCCCAGAAAATTTTTTTGATTAAGTGCTTGAGATTTGTGTGCCCTTTTTCTATCGGTAAAAACAACAAAATACCGTCAGAGTAATGAAAAGGTACACAATTTAACATCAAACAGACCGTGGTTGAAAGCTGTTGAATGTTAAAGAAAGAGGGAAGATAGCCGAAAAATTGGAAAATTGACATAAAAAGAAATTGTTCATTCATTGTTGTTTTATCACTTACAAAAAAAAATAAAACCCAAAATGCTAGGTCAAGGGGTGGTCTTAGCCCTGGCTGCATGTAGAATAGAGTCAGTTAGACTTGCAGCCAGGACGCAGGACTCCTCTAGCGACAAGTTGTCCCTAGGATCAACTACTACCGCGTCAAGAAGGCCTGCGACCTCCCTCAGCTTCGCTATGGTATCCTTCATAGTCAAACCGCAGCCAGCGATGGTCATATCCGCGGCTTTCTTCTCCTCGCGAAGACGCCTCGTCCTCGCCCTAGCATTGTCACCATCCGTCTTCATGCGCTTAATGCGCTGGAAGAGATCGTCAAGGTCAAGCCGTAGCTGAGTGTGCTTGTCTGTAAGGAGCTTGTGCTCCTCCTGGAGGGCCCTCAGGTCAGCCTTCACTTTGGCAGTGTCTTCCACGGCTACCATTCCCTGTGCAAATCAACAGGTCAAGAATGAACTGAACATGGATTAACAATACAGGGGTAAACCGAGGAGATTTAGAGTTCTTACCGGGGAGGCCGTGGATGACGATCCCATGGAGGTTGCCATTGTGAAAGAGAAGATGAGGAGTCCAACCGTTCGAGAATTAGAAAAACAACAAAATACCGCGACGCATGGCGAGGTACTTATAGAGTTTCCAAGGCGACGCATGGCGACACGGTTGAGAATTCGAAGCGGCAGAGTATTCTTCTATCGGTAAAAACAGGAAAAAACCGTTAGACAACAAATACGGTGAGACAAATGAATTTATTCTAACGGTAAAATAGAACAATACCGATAGAAAACGTTTTGAAGTGCATGAGAGAAGATGTCCTTCTCTATCGGTATAAATAACAAAATACCGTCAGGGATTTTTGCTGAACTTAATTTGAAGAGGCTGCGATGAGATTTTTGCAAGTGCTATTTGAAGGGAAGAATTAAATATTTACAGGATAAAGGTACTGTACATGTTAGAACTCATGCTGTGGAGTAAAATTGAGATGTATTAATGCTGTGAACTAGCTTATCATTAAATTCTAAAGAAAAATGTACTGCCTGATGTATTAATGATAAGTTCCTCACCTTGCTGCAGAACTTGTGGGCTGTTTGCTTGGCATTTATCCCTGAAATAGAAATTAATCATCAATGGTTCTCAACCCATAATCCTTCTTCGTGGTCATCTCGCAGATACGTTGTTTCGTCGATATCTTCAGTACGGATAGATTGAATGTCCTCTAAAAATGGAGGTATTTCATCGAATTGGTTATACTCCTCTTCGTCGACAACATCTTCGACCCCAACAATACGTCTCTTGCTGTGGAGGACAACATGCAAGTTTGGATTGGCCGGGTCAACGATGTAGAATACCTGTGTGGCTTGCTTTGCAAGTATGAATGGATCGTCTTGGTGTCCGACTCTACCAAGATCGACGAGAGTAAACCCGTAACTGTCAACTTGAACACCTCGAGGGATTTCGACCCATTGGCATCGAAACAGGGGAATCTTAAGTAATCCGTAATCGAGCTCCCATATTTCGTCAATAACACCGTAATATGAGTTCAGCGCCCTTACTGACCAGGCATCCTCGGAAATAGCAAATAGTGTCACTCCGCTACATTGCGTGCTACTCTTGGCGTCTTGAGCTCTTGTGTAAAATGAATACCCATTGATGTCGTACCCCTGCTAAGTCCCTACAGTGAATCTTGGGCCTCTAGCCAACCATGTCACAGTTTCACTTACGGAGCCCTCGGCAGCTCGCGTGACTCTTTCTTGGATCCACTCAGCAAATTTCCTGTTATGTTCTCTGCTTACCCAAACGTCTGACTTCGAAGGATTCTGTGACCGTAACATTACCTTGTGCTCGTGTATGTATGGCTCGACCTCCGTCATGTGTTGTAAGACCCAAAAATGTGATTTTGCGTACACATCACGAGCGGGGACGATAGCTTTGAATCCAATCGTTCCAATTCCCTCAAGCCTACCCTCGTGTCGGGACCTAGGAACACCAATTGGGTCAACCCCGGCCATATAATCTGTGCAAAATTCAATCACCTCCTCGGCGGCATAACCTTCCATGATACTCCCCTCGGGTCGACGACGAGTCCTTACGTATCCCTTCAATACACCCATAAATCTCTCAAATGGATACATGTAGCGCAGGCACACAGGTCCACAAAACTTAATTTCTCTGATAAGGTGAACAATCAGATGGACTATAACATCAAAAAAGGATGGAGGGAAATACATCTCGAGCTGACAAAGAGTTGTAACCACGTCGCGTTGCAAAGCGTCCAGTCCATCGGGATCAATTACCTACGAGGACACAGTTGCGCCAAATATTCATATCAGAAAAATCTTCTAATTAAGCTCCACAAATGGAGGTAGTGAACTTATAGTACGAGTGCACGTACTTACCTTGCAAGATATTGCGTTGAAGAAATAACATAGGTTTGTGATTGTCTCTCTGACTTTAACTGGGAGAATGCCTCTGATAGCAATGGGAAGCATCTGTGACATCAAGACATGACAGTCGTGGGACTTCATGCCAACCAGTCTTAGGTCCTTCATAGACACAAGTTTTTTCAAGTTCGCGGAGTACCCACATGGAACTTTAACACCGTGCAGGCACCGACAGAGTTCTGTTTTTTCGCTCTTGGACAACGTGTAGCAGGCCGGGGGGAGGTATGTACGCTTTCCATTCTCTAAAGGTGCAAGCTCAGTCCTTATCCCCATTTCCACCATGTCACGACGAGCTTTCACACCATCCTTTGTCTTTCCCGGAATGTTCAACAACAAACCAATCAAACTGTCACAGACATTTTTCTCTACATGCATGACGTCAATGCAATGTCGAACTTGTAAGTGCTCCCAGTACGGTAGATCCCAGAGAATCGATCTCTTCTTCCAAACATTTTTTTCTCGAGGTTTAGAATGCTTACCGAACTCAACTTTGATGTCGTTCACGCGTGAGTAAATCTCCTTACCGGTCAGAAACACTGGAGCTGATCCCTTCTCAGGCTTCCCGTTAAATGATTTCCTCTTCTTACGGTACGTGTGATGCACCGGAAGAAACCTGCGATGACCCATGTACACTGTTTTCTGGCAGTTTCGCAGCCAGATGCTCTCAGTTTCATCTAGGCAAATAGGGCAAGCCTTGGCTCCTTTCGTACTATACCCCGACAAATTGCCGTAGGCAGGAAAATCATTTATGGTGCAAAATATCAGGGCCCGCAAGATGAAATTCTCTTTCTTGTATGCATCCCACACCTGAACACCCTCGCTCCACAATTTCTGTAAGTCCTCGATTAAAGGTGCTAGAAACACGTCAATATCATTTCCGGGTTGTCTGGGTCCTGAGATTAGTAACGCCATCATGATGTACTTGCGCTTCACGCATAACCAAGGAGGAAGATTGTAGATGCATAAAAGAACCGGCCAAGTGCTGTGCCGGCTGCTCATATTACCATGTGGGTTCATACCATCTGTACTCAGCCTGAACCTTACATTCCTAAGTTCGCCGCTGAACTCAGCAAATGTTCTATTGATGTTTCTCCATTGAATAGAATCAGCTGGGTGTCTCAGTTTTCCGTCTTGTTTCCGGGCTTCAGCATGCCAACGCAAGTGCTTCGCGACTTTCGGATTTGCAAACAGCCGCTTCAATCTAGGTATCACAGGCAAGTACCACACAGTTTTTGCCGGGGGCCCTTTCCTTACCTCGTGACGTTCACTGTCAATCCGGTCCCTAGGCGTATACCTCGATGCGCCGCATCTTGGACAAACATGCAAACTGGAGTACTCGTTACGGTACAACACACAATCATTTGGGCATGCGTGTATTCTTTCGATTTCCATTCCCAACGGACACAACAGTTTTTTGGCTTGGTAAGTAGATCTTGGCAACTCATTTCCCTCTGGAAGCATGTCCGCTAGAAGATCTAATAGTGCCGTGAAACTCTTATCACTCCAACCGTTTCCTGCCTTCAAGTTATATAATCTCAGCACAGAAGACAGTTTTGTAAATGTTGCACATCCAGGGAACAGAGGCTTCTCAGAGTCAGCAATCAGTTTCTCAAATTCACAGAAGTCATTTTCGTTGTAATCTTCCTCTACATCACGTAACATCTCATCTAGATTGTCATCATCATCATCTACGTGCACATCGGAATTAACATTACCAAAATTGGGATGATCATCGATATTATTGCAATCCACATCCGAGTCGTGCTGATTGGTAGTAGTGGTGCTTGTTTCCTCAAGATCTTCGCCATGCCATATCCAACGGGTGTATCGCGCGTTAAAACCACGACGAATCAAATGACTCTTAATTTGATCAGAGTTGCTAAACCTCTTCAAGTTCATACAATCTGTACAAGGACAGAGCATATTTTTCTCTCCCTTCCTCTCCTTTTGTCGCTCAGCAAATTTAATAAACTCATTCACACCATCCAAATATTCAAGAGTAGTACGTTTTATTCCATACATCCAATATTTCCTGTCCATCTACAATTAACAAAATTTAACGAGTAAGCCATGCATGAAACCTGCCCGATTAAGTTATGTATATGTACATGTACAGCCTCTTACAACAGATACATGTGTTGAACCCTAGCCTGACGAAATTAACACTAATTAACCTAGCTAACTACACAATACAAGCTAGTTAGCTCCTAAAACATGACGCATTTCCAGCTACCAAGCTCCCAAGCTTAGAGCTACAAACTTGGAACTACACAATACAGCTAGCTTGCAAGTAGAGAGGAAGGGAGATCTAGAGGGAGAGAGAGATAAGTGTCGACGATTAAGCATACCTTAAAGAGAGGGGCGCAATCAACTTCCCTCCAGCCTGCGCTGATCACCCTAGCAGTGTAGCTGGAACTTTCGTCACAAACAGAGGGACACAGAGTGCAACAGAACAAATTAAAGAGCAGCTCAGCAATGGTCGACTGGGGTTTTCCTTATAATGGACATTTTTCTAACGGTAAATACATGAAATAACCGTCAGACTAACTTAGGTAATTTGCCGCTCACATATTCTATCGGTAAAAACACACACATACCGTTAGAGCATATACATTACTGAGCAAATATATGTGTTTTCCTATCGGTAAATATGTATACTTACCGTTAGACATGCGTGACACAGCACGCACATGAGTTTTTCTATCGGTAAATATGTGTACTTACCGTTAGAATATGCATGACTGAACAAATATATGTATTTTTCTATCGGTAAATATGTGCATTTACCATTAGAATATGCATGACTAAACAATATATGTGCTTCCTATCGGTAAATATGTGTATTTACCGTTAGAATATGCATGACTGAACAAATATATGTATTTTTCTATCGGTAAATATGTGCATTTACCGTTAGAATATGCATGACTAAACAAATATATGTGTTTCCTATCGGTAAATATGTGTATTTACCGTTAGAATATGCATGACTGAACAAATATATGTATTTTTCTATCGGTAAATATGTGCATTTCCGTTAGAATATGCGTGACTGAACAAATATATGTGCTTCCTATCGGTAAATATGTGTATTTACCGTTAGAATATGCATGACTGAACAAATATATATGTTTTCCTATCGATAAATATGTGTACTTACCGTTAGAGGAGGTACTGTTACCAAACTGGGACAAACATGCACATGCCATTTCTCACATTCAAGGAATCATATCAATGTAACATCAAACAGATCTTACATCAAACGGATCTTAACTAGAAGATAAAGCAACATATTTCAAGAAATGCTAATTTGTGGATTAACTAGGAGACACAAAAATACTTTTCGTAGGTAGTTGGGACTTTATCTTGCCAAAGAAATTACAGATGCCAGTTCACAAATTCAGGTACAAACATACACATGCCAGTTCACCAATACAAATTCAGGTACAAACATACACATGCCAGTTCACAAATTGAAGTGCATGTCTGAAACAGCAGTACAAATACACACCTACCTACCAATACAATTAAATACACAAATGCTCCCTGCACATTCAAGTTCATGTCCCAATTAGCAATACATGATACACAAATATACAACAATATACAAATACAACAATTCACACATTCGATGTATATTACAAAAGCCATGTCTGAAATTAACAACAGATCACGACGAGGACCCAGTGGCCCATACATGCATTTTACATAAAAGGGAACCTTTGCAGGTTGCCACAATGCAACTACCGACTACAAGTTAGACCTGATACATCACAAATCCATTCATCCAAAACAGCAAATGTCTGAACCACATTGGACTTAACCATAGGAGTTCAGTTCGAAGACGCCCGAGGAGCTGGAACTGCTGTCGACATACATTTGTACGTAATGGTGATTTCCTCAGACTCAAACTCGATCAACTCAACTCAACTCAACTCAACTCCATTAACAAAAAGAACCTACCTTCCAAGATGTTGTTCTGTGTAGTGATGGTGTAGAATGGCTGTGCAAATAACAACAATTCTTCTTCTCCAAGCAGGTAAGCATCTGGCCACAAGCTGGTGCATGCAAAAACATGTAAGATGCTTTCTATAGGTCCTGATTTGAGAAACACGCCGGGCTTAAGCATCTTCTCGACCGAGCCAACCAAGATCTCGCCCTTCACGTCCTTCCAGCTCTCGACGGTGATCTTCACCATTTCTTTCGCCAACAAGCCAACGTAGGCAACGTACTGCGATGAAGAACCGTGAAATACGTTGCCCCTCACGAGCATCATCCAAGGACCTGAACAGATCATAATCATATTGAAAAGAAGACACATAAAAATGAAGGATACAAAAAAAGCAGAATTATTGCCATAATCGGATTAGAATAATCTAACAATATTGCAGAAATTTTACGTACCTTCCTTGGGATGCCGACGTCTAGAGGGCGTCGATGGAGGTGCGGAGGTGCAGCGGTCCCCTGTAGAGGTGCGCCGGCCGTCCATGGAGCTTACGGGTTAGGACTACGAGCCCAGATGAACTGTGAGAATGAAAGAGACATACCCGTGTATTTATACAATTATATATTTTCTATCGGTAAGAAAACAGAATACCGTTAGTAATAAAAACATCTGTAGAAGCCGAATGGTTCTATCGGCACAATAAATATTACCGATAGGAATTTTTGTACATACTCTATCGGTCTGTACGTACACTACCGATAGAATATTACTAGTTGTAGAAGGCCAACAGTTCTAAGATATTTTGTGCAATATTCTACCGGTATAAACATGCATTATCGATAGAATAAAACTATTAGAAGACGAATAGTTCTAAGCAATTTTCTATATATTCTAACGGTAAAAGAATCCATTACCGATAGAATAAAAATATTTGTAGAAGGTCAACTATTCTATCGGCGAACTACATATTGCCGATAGGAATTTTTAATATATTCTGTCGGTATATTCATACAGTAGCGATAGAATAAGTCTAGTTGTTGAAGTCGACCAGTCCTATCGGCGCACAACATTCTTCCGTCAGTACTTATGCATCTCTTCTAACGGCAAATATGTTCATCACCGCTAGAGTAAATCATACTATTTATTCTATCGGTATGTTTCTTAGAAACCGATAGGGAAAATACATCCGTCGGGCTTTTTTGACCGCGAGGCACATTTTCTATCGGTTTTGTGCTGTTTCGCTAATAACCGATAGAAGATAGGGGTTAGTAGACTGCATTTCTGTACTAGTGGATACTTGTTTAATGATATTACTATGCTTGTCTGGTTTGGAGCTCATGTGACATCCTGCTGTGTGTAACCTACCTGGGCGGTTACCAAGGTGATCCTCAAATGGGGGTCTCACAGCGAATGGTATCAGAGCATGAAGCTTGACTGTAGGTCGTGACCCTTACTAGAATGGGCGTCCCTAAAGTAGAGAATCGCTAGATTATTTGGTAAAAATCTAATTGTGAAAAACCTAATTTGTTTAAGAAAAGCATAATGAGTATTATTTGAAAATTTTCAAAACCGTTTTCCTACTTTTAAGTGTTCCGTGTCTCATCATCGCAGATGGCCCCTGGTAAGAAGCTAATTCACGGAGACGAGTTGGGATCATGGGCATTGATGCTTTGGATGATGTTGCAATTTCTGGGAGCAAGAGACAATCAGCGACCCGTATACTACGTCCGTCGAGAAGAAGTCGATGGTAGACCTTTTGGTTTCCTTGCCTCGGTGATTGTGTACGAGATTCCAGAGATCGGGAGAGGATCAACAAGAAAGGAAGCTCGTAGAGAAGAAGAAGAAGATGCCATCCAAGACGCTGCTCGTCGTGCTATAGGTACCATCCGCCAGCTGTACGATGACTTTCTTATAGGTTCTCCTTTCTGCTTTGTACCCTACCAAGTTCCCGGATCGGATCGTCGAACTGTCCATCCCTCCACCAACCAGAGAGACGCCATCCTGACCAAAACCAGAGATGTAGTCCAAGTCTTGGAGTCAAGCTACACTCGGTTGTTGCGTGAGCATGAAAATGCTCGGGATGACCGTCACTATCTCGAAGGAGCGCTTGCGAAAGTCCGCTCAGAACTCCAAGAGAGAGAGAAACAGATTCAAGAGTTGGCTGAACCTAGCAGAGCACGAGAAGTCGAAGACGAAGGATCGGTGAACAAAAAGAACCGCTTGAAGATAAGACTCACAGCCCGCAAGAGTGTGGGAAGACCTAGGGATTACCTGGGTTATTTCACGCCTGCTTCGCGTGGCATTGTGATCAACACCCCTGCACCAGAATATCCTACTCTCGCGAAAGGGAAGGAAGTTCCTGAAGGCAAAGGAAAAGAGATTGCTACATGCAACACCAACGATTCATCTGAGGAAGAAGAGGACAATGATATGCAATGGGACCCTATGGATGCTGACGAAGATCAAGAAGAGGAAGACCCTGAGGAAGTGGAACCTTGCAGTTCTTCCAAGACCGACAGGAGATCCTAGCTTTCTCTTCAACTTGACCCTTCTGCTTTAACCCTTGTAATCGTTAGTTTTTAGCTCTTGTTGTGGTAGTTGCTTTGTTTGTATTGTTTGTTGGTAACTCTAAGGCTGTAAAGGTGAAAACCTTGTATCTTTTGAAAACCTTTGAAAATGGCAATCGCATGTTCCAATCCAATCTCTTGGGTTGATCTTTCATTTCAGCTTGTGTTCAATCTGTGCTCTCTTGAATTAGTAGTCTTTTCTCAATTATCTTGTCAGAACAGAATGGTGAACACCAGAGGTAGAATCCAAGGCTCGGAAGAAGCCCCAAGGAACACATCAACGAGAAGGACTAGAGATGACTCAGATCAGCCAAATTCATCGACCTCAGTACCGCAAGGGGGAAATCTGATGGAAATATTAATATGGATGGAGCAAAACCGACAGAGATCCACAGAGGTACAGAGTCAAATTCTGGAACAGTTGATGCAAAACTCCGCAACACGCCGCGAGGAAGGTTCGAACATTGGAGCAAGACTGACAGACTTTCAAAAGACGCGTCCTCCAACTTTCTCCTGCACTGAAGACCCAATTGTGGCAGACGATTGGTTAAGAGAAATTGAAAGGAAATTGGACACTGTCAGGTGTAATGATGAAGAGAAGCTGCTGTATGGACCCCATCAGCTCACAGGATCGGCTGCAGCGTGGTGGAAAAATTACAAGACGGTACACCCTAATCAGAATTCCATTACCTGGAATAAATTCAAGGAACAGTTCCGTAAATACCATGTCCCCAAAGGAGCTATTCAAGCCAAACGCAGAGAATTCTTGAATTTAAGGCAAGGAGGAAGGACGGTGAAGCAGTATTTGCATGAATTCATCAAGTTGGCCAGGTATGCACCTGAAGATATCATGACAGAAGAGCGGAAGATCGACAGATTTTGTGAAGGTCTACAAAACTCATATCAGTATCACCTGTCAACGCACGAATTCACGGACTTCCAAGTCCTTGTGAATCGAGTGCTCAAAATGGAGGAGAAAAGAGGCATAGTAGAAGAGGACCGCAAGAGGAAAAGTATAGCATATCCATTTCAAGGCAATTCTAGTCGAGGAAGACCAGCGCCATATGCCAGAGCCGCTTTCAGACCACCCGCACCTCCAAGACCCCAGAGGACTCCATCACCAACAACTCCAACATGTCCCGGATGCAAAGGGAGTCACCTCTATAAAGATTGTACGCTGAAGAATGCAGAGTGTTTCCATTGTGGCAGAAGAGGACACCACAGAGAGACTTGTCCATTTCGGCATTTACCTCCCAGCGTTGCTAAAGCTCAGGCAGCCAAATCCCCTGCACCTGCACGAACTATTGCCAGAGGAGCACCACAAGCCAGAGGAGGAAGATTCCAAACCAGCAGAGGAAGAGGAACATCAACCACCGGAGGAAGACTCAACTTCGTGACTGCTGCAGAAGCAGGAGAGGCAACTGACGTCGTGATCGGTAGACTCTTGATCTCCTCTCAGATTTCAGTTGTTTTATTTGATCCCGGTGCAACTCATTCATTCATGTCAAAAGATTGCTTGTTGAGTAATAACTTGCCTGTGGTTGCTTTAGAGCATCCTATCATCATTCAGTCACCTGGTGCTAGGATGATTGTTAATTCTATCTGTAGAAATGTTGCCTTCTGTATCGGCAATCTAGAATTCCTGGCAGACATGCTAGTTCTAAACCTTCAAGGATTAGATATCATTCTTGGAATGGATTGGCTGGCCAAGCATAAGGGATTGATGGATTGTGAGAAGAAAACAATCACCCTGACAAATGCCAGTGGAAAGCAAATTACATTCCATGCAGACAGAACTCCAATCTGCGACCACCTACAGAGATTGAACTGCATTGAAGAAGTGAAGCTTGAAGAGGTACCGATTGTCAACGAGTACCCGGAAGTCTTTCCAGAAGAACTTCCCGGATTGCCACCAGATAGAGATATAGAGTTCACTATTGAACTAAAACCCGGATCTGCTCCGTATGCTAGGAAGTTGTTTCGGATGACTGGACATGAGCAAGAGGAACTGAAGAGGCAGATAGCTGAATTGGAAGAAAAAGGATTCATCAGATCAAGCTCATCACCATGGGGAGCCCCAGTGCTCTTTGTTAAGAAGAAGGATGGTAGCATGCGACTTTGCATAGACTACCGCAAGCTAAATGATATGACCATTAAGAACAAATACCCCTTACCAAGGATAGATGACCTTTTTGACCAGCTCAGAGAAGCGAAAGTATTCTCAAGAATAGACCTGAGATCGGGATACCACCAGTTAAGGATCCGAGAGCAGGACATTCCTAAAACTGCTTTCGTGACCAGATATGGGTTGCATGAGTTTACAGTGATGCCCTTTGGATTAACTAATGCACCCGCGGTATTCATGAATCTAATGAATAAGATCCTTATGGAATTCTTGGATAAGTGCATCATTGTATTTGTAGATGATATCCTCGTATATTCCAAGACAGAGGAGGAGCACGCACATCACCTGAGGATAGTGCTACAGAAACTGGCAGATCACCAGCTATACGCCAAGTTTAGCAAATGTGCTTTTTGGTTGAAGAAGATCTCTTTCTTGGGACACATCATCTCAGGAGAAGGAATATTTATGGACCCGTTGAAGATACAAGCTGTTACTGATTGGAAACAACCAGAAACCGCAACAGAAGTTAGAAGTTTCTTGGGATTAGCGGGATATTATCGAAGATTTGTAGAAGGATTCTCGAAGATCACCAAACCGCTGACCCAGTTACTGAAGAAAAACGCCTCTTTTAATTGGACCGAGGAGTGCGAAAGAAGTTTTGAGGAACTGAAGAAAAGACTGACAACTGCACCAATCCTGATACTGCCAGACGTCAAAAAGGATTTTCAAGTCTACTGTGACGCCTCCAAACAAGGATTAGGATGCGTATTGATGCAAGAAAGGAAAGTGATAGCTTATGCATCGAGACAACTACGACCTCATGAGGAGAATTATCCAACACATGATTTGGAGCTAGCTGCGGTTGTACATGCACTGAAGATATGGAGACACTACCTACTAGGCAGTAAGTGCGAAATTTATACGGATCATAAGAGCCTGAAATATATCTTCACGCAACAGGAGTTGAATATGAGGCAGAGAAGATGGCTAGAACTGATCAAAGATTATGATCTAGAGATCCACTATCACCCGGGAAAGGCCAATGTAGTAGCTGATGCTTTGAGCAGGAAGTCTCGTTGCAACCAGATAACCCAGCTAGAAGTGCCAACGCAACTAGTTAAGGACTTCGAAAGGTTACAATTGGAACTAGTGGACCAAGGAACCATCACTACCCTGAAGATGGAATGTGAGTTGAAGGATAAGATCCGACAAGCTCAAGCGATTGACCCAGACCTTCAAGAGATGAAGGAGGACATGAAGAGCAAAGATACAACCAACCTTCGAGAAGATGAACAGGGAATTCTATGGCACGATGACCGTATCTGCATTCCAAATGACCACGAGATCAAAAACCTGATCATGCAAGAGGCTCATCAAACCCCATATTCCATACACCCAGGCAGCACCAAAATGTACAAGGACTTGAAGAAAAATTTTTGGTGGAAAGGAATGAAGAGAGAAATTGCCAAGTTTGTCGCAGCTTGTGACACATGTCAAAGAGTGAAAGCAGAACATCAAAAGCCTGCGGGACCGCTACAACCTCTACAAATCCTAGAGTGGAAGTGGGATGAAATCGGAATGGGGCTACCAAGGACGAGAAAAGGATTCGATTCTATATGGGTCATAGTAGATAGATTAACAAAGGTAGCACACTTTCTCCCAGTAAAGACCCTATATACAGCTAAGGATTTAGCAGAGCTGTATCTCAGCAGAATAGTGGTACTGCACGGAGTGCCGAAGGCTATCGTTTCCGACAGAGGAGCCCAGTTCATTTCAAGATTTTGGCAAGAGTTGCAGAAAGCCTTGGGCACAAAGTTAAAATTCAGCACCGCTTACCACCCTCAAACTGGAGGTCAGACTGAAAGGGTAAACCAAATTTTGGAAGATATGTTAAGGGCTTGTGTTTTGGATTATGGAGACTCTTGGGAGTTATTTCTACCGTATGCAGAGTTCACATACAACAACAGTTTCCAAGCAAGCCTACAAATGGCACCATATGAAGCTCTATATGGAAGAAGATGCCGCACGCCTCTGTATTGGACAGAAATTGGTCAAAAGCAACATCTAGGACCCCAGTTGATAGAAGAAGCCACAGCCCACGTCAGGATCATACAAGAAAAACTAAAAACAGCTCAATCTAGACAGAAAAGCTATGCAGATAACCGTAGAAGAGAGCTATCTTTTGAAGAGGGCGATTATGTATATCTCAAGGTTATGCCATACAAAGGAGTTCGAAGATTCCAGATGAAGGGAAAGTTAAAACCTAGATATGTGGGACCATATCGAATTCTGGAAAAGCGAGGTGAAATGGCATACAAGTTGGAATTACCACTAGAACTAACTGGAATTCATGACGTATTTCATGTATCTCAGCTGAAGAAATGCTTGAGAAAACCAACGGAACAGATATCTCCTGCAGAGATTGAGATTCAACCAGACTTATCTTGTCAAGAATACCCTGTTAGAATTCTGGAAACCAGAGAGAAAGTGCTGAAGTCAAGAACCCTCCGATTCTGCAGAGTCCAGTGGAACAATCACTCAGAGGAGGAGTCAACTTGGGAAAAAGAAGAAGATCTCCGACGAGAATTTCCCTTCCTATTTTCCGACCTGCCCTAATCTCGAGGACGAGATTGTTTCTAAGGTGGGTAGATTTGTAACACCCCTGTTTTTGCCAAACCTTAAAATAGCCAAAATCCACATCTGGACCCCAAACCCTAATCTGCTCCAGCCATTCCCTTCTAAATGTTGTTCAGAGCATTTTTCCCTTCGGGACCATCTCCAAAATCTCACCCTAAAGCTGAGTTTCAAGCCTTGCCATTTTAAAACCCTAATTACCCTATTTTACCCTAAACTGTTTTCCCCAATTTTGTCGAAACCCTTCAGATCTTGCCTGATCTTACCAAACTTTGGCCAGATAAGTTCTAATAATCTTTTGCAACTTAACTGCGAAATCAGATTTCAGATCGGACCCTCAGATCTCCAAATTTGCAAACAGGCCCAAGTCCTATTCAAATTTTCCTCACAGAACAGTCCCTGGAGCAAGTTTCAGAATTACAGAACAGCCCAAATATTCTTTTCAAGTCCATTCGACCAGCGCCTGGTCGTTGCTTACGACCAGTGCGAGTCGCCGTTGCCGCGCCGTGGATTTCGCCGTGCTTGCTCGCCGCCGGCCACCGCTTCTTGTTGCCTGCATTGTGAACAACTAAGCCACCCCGTGCGCACGTGCCAGCACAGTGCGTCGCCTTGCCCAGCGGATAAACGGCCGTGCTCCAGTAGCGTTTCGCGCGCGCTCTCGTTGCCGTGGCATTTGCATGGCATTACGTGTCGTTGCCGGAGCTTTGCTGTTGCCTCCGCATCTGCGACGTTCCAGGTGAAGTTCCAATGCAACGGGCAAAGCTGCAGCACCGCCTGAGCGCAATCACATCGCCGCCGCCGTCGTTGCACCTGTGCCCGACAAACTTCTCCCCGGCGCAAGCAACCGTTGTCGTGTTTTCCCTCGCAAGCTCCGTCCCCGTGCCTATTTAAACCCCCTCAGTGCTGTGAAGAAGCACAACCTCAAGACTTAGCCAAATTTCCAGTTTCTCGCCGTTTTCGCTTTCTTCTCCGGCGAGCCAGTGAGTGAGCTCACGGTGCTAGCCCATTCCACAGCCCCTCTCTTCAATCCAGGTTCACCAGTGAGTTCCCCTCGTTCCCCTCTCTGTGTCATAGCAACCAATTGAACCAGATCGATCCCCATCGCCGGTGATCGCCGGATTCCCGAATTGCCCTGTTTCCCCAATGCCGTTCGATTCACCCCAAATTAACCCTCGATTCTGTAGAAGGAATTGATCAGTAAGCTTAGTAGAGCAAGCCTGTAGAATCAAAACCCCCATTTGAGCTCAAATCGAAGAAATCCCATTTTGGAACCTCGGCAGTTCGCCGGACCTCGTCGCCGAGCCCCTCCGGCCAATCTCCAATGAAATTAACCCCTCCAGTAGCCTTGCTGTGCCCTAGAGATCATTCTCAAGCTTGGAATTAAGCTCATTCGCCCTGTATCAAAAATTCCCGAGCTCCAGTGTCATCTTCTCCAGCGCCGGTCGCCGGAATTCTTTCCCCGCCGATCTAGCCCCTGAAACCTTGTCCCTTAGCTTCACCTCACCTCCCTGAGTAATTTCTTCCACTAGCTCGACACCTGGATCTGCCTAGATTGTGAGTTATGCCTTTGCCAAGATCACTGTCCAGTAGCTCAGTTCATGTCCAGGCCACCGTAGTTCATCGCCGGATTTGGCCACCCTCCGGCCATTTCCAGCCCTTGTGCCTGTTGAGTATATTGTTCCTGTTAGTAATGCCTACCTCCCAGACAAAGTGGTGCATCAATTGGAGCCCTGGATCAAAAGTTAAGCCATGCCCTAGTTTCTGGCCATGCCCAGCACTATGTCAGTGCATGTCAGCCACTGGCATTAGCCTTGTTTGACCCCTTCTGGTTGAGCCATGGAAATGTCACTTTGTCCCCTAGGTTCCTGGAGTTGTGTTCTACATCTTTCCCTTCTGTCACTTCTCTAGAAAACCATCCTAAGACTAGTTTAAAGTTATGCCAAAGCCATGAACTGAATGTCGACCCTTCGATGTTCAATCCTTTTTAGCCGTTTCTTTGACTAGAGCCCTTGTGACCTTGCCCTAACCTTTTCCCCTGCATACATGACTTATTTACTTAATAATTTCTATAGAAACTATTTTCTGTATGCTTATGGTATGTGTTTGTGTGTTGGTTGATTGCCGCAAAGTCAGAAGCTGAAGGAGCGGAAGAAGTCTTTGAAGATCCGTCTGAGTTTTTAGACCCAACATCGCAAGGCAAGCCTCATTCCTTTGATCATGTCTCACCCAATATTTTCATATGAAGTATATTCACTGTTTCTTACTATGCATGCTTAATTGAAATACAAGTTATGTTTGAATGACATGAGTAGATATTACCTAATGGATCATGAAACCCTTTTTGCTATTGAACCTTCGTATATATGCTTTTGTCACCCTAGGACTCATATACTGAATATTCACCTTAAACTTGAAATGGTCAAATACATGAGAAGTTATAATGAAAACCATTTTGTCAAGAAAACTGATAAAAGGGATCAGTAGTGAGGATTGGATTGTATGGAGAGGGTGCGGTGCGCACCAGGGAATGTGAATGCTCCTCACTATTGGTTCATAAGGACGAGAACCTTGTGCTGTGTCTCTATGCGAATTGTAAACGTACCAACCACTTGCCTGGTATGGGACAGGCACAACTCAGTAGCTTTTTGGTATTAGCAGTTCCCTGCATGGTTTGACGATCTGGTTTCTCGCGTGGAAACTGGAAGGCCAAGGTTCGGCCATGAGTGATGTGAGTCAGAAAAATGATGAGAGAAAAAGGCGTAAAAGAAGGAAGGCGCCCTAGACCTGATTAAGCCGTGAGCGGTTGTAATCTTAAATGGTCGTATGTCTCGCGTGGACATAGACCAAGGCTATGTGTCCTGGGAACATAGACCAGAGAGGCTAGGAAATAAGGCAGTGGGGAAGACCCACAACGGTACTTGAGACTTAATTGTCTATTTACCGGGCGGGGATACTGTTAATACTGAACTGTAAAAGCGTTGTGTGATCTCGGCCTTGTCACATGTGTATAAGTCACATAAAGCTGATCCGACTTGAAAGCCGAGTGAACCAGTGGATTTAAAAAGAGGTACACATTTGCAAAGTGTAAAAGAAGTATCGGATACTCTGTACTCCCAGGTTCAGGAGTATTTTCGTAGTGGATGTTATCCATGGGTTATAGCACAAGTAATGTTTTGGAATGTCTTCATAATGCGGTTAACAAAGTAGTGACTCATGGGAGACCACTACATCTAAGGTTTTATTGAAAACCTGTTTAATGTTTAAGGTACCATTTAAATGACAAAAGTACTGTTTTACTGAACAAATGACTTGGAAATCTACATATCTTTATCCTTATAAAACCAAAACCCCAGAATCATATGTTTCACCCTCATGTAAGTACAATTACAATAATCCCCGGAATGAGTGTTGCTGAGCACCAAGTGCTCACCCTTGCATTTATATCCAACTGTAGAAGAGGGATTCGAGGATCCCGATTCCTTCAGTTATGAGTACCCGGCAGAAGATGGAAGCGCCCCGGACGAGCCCACTTTCTAGAAGGTTTGCGCACCAAGTCAAGTCAGATGTGGGAAAAGCCCCTCCAACCCTGCTGCGGATGGAAGTCAAGCTGTTTGTCGTCGCTTTGTGTTTTATGTTGTGTGTTCCGTATTTGGATACCGATTCTGGTTCTGATAAACTGGTTATTTTCTTAGCAACTCTACTCAGCGCCATTTTCGGTGCTTTGGCTATGTAATATTGGCTATGTTGGCCTGATACTTGTTTAATGATATTACTATGCTTGTCTGGTTTGGAGCTCATGTGACATCCTGCTGTGTGTAACCTACCTGGGCGGTCACCAAGGTGATCCTCAAATGGGGGTCTCACAGGCATAGCCCAAGCCATACTTCGGGCGGAGGTCACGAGACTTGTGCCCCTTCTAGGTGAGCTTTTCTGATTGCTCCCACCATTATTCACAAATTGCCGGCGGAGGTAACAACCTTTGATTTCTTTCCAACTTCACTCCAGCCCTTTTGAGCATATTGGCTATTCAAGGTTCAGCCTTCATGGCAATCAAAGTTGCTTCAGAGTCAGATGGAGGACTAGGCCGTTCAATGATGGAGTCGTACTCTTGCTTCTTTGGAACTTTGTAGAATATAGTGGGTGAAGCACAACCAATCGGGTCTGGTACATGCCAGACTTCCAGTGGTGTTGTTACAGATATATGGCCCGATGGAGGTTGCCTAAAAGTGGCACTCATCGCTGCCTTTTCAAACTGCTTTATTCTTCTTTTGACGAGTCCTTGCTTCTGCATGAAAACCGTTTGTGCCTTCGGCTTCCCACATGCATTAAAGATGAAAGGAGATGAAGACTCATCAAGGGCTGCGATTGACTTGCAATTTGCTTGAGCACCTGCAACATTTTTGTTAGTTAAAGAAATGAGTGGTGAAGAAGTAGGAGCCAAGCTGGCTTCCTTTAAGCTTGAGGTGAGGAGCATTGGTGATGCTTCCACTTTTGACCTTAGCAACATAGGTGTAGAAGAAGGAGATGTAGCTCCTGCTTTCAACAATAACGGGGTAAAAGAGTCTTGTTCCCGCGGGGCTGATGTAGGGGTTGAAGAGTCATATAAGTAAGGGACAGCTACGACTGGAATCCCTCCCCCTATAGGCACATTTTCCAATCTCCCTCTTTCTAGCCGGTAGGGATGGTGCAATAAGAAATTTCGCTTGTGTAGGATGAGTTAAACTCGGCACCATTAGGGCATCTACAGTTGGCGTCGATCTTCCTTGCTGCTTCCCAAGAACTTCACTTGGAAAATAATATTTCGCATCTGCGAGATGCGACTCTTGGAAGGTGTATGGATTGTTGTTGGCAACTATCCTCTGTTGCTCTCCATTGCCATCTATGAATTTGAGGCATTGATGTAGAGTTGATGGAACTACCCAATACTTGTGTATCTAGGGTCTTCCCAATAGTGCGGAATAGGAAGTGTTCACTTCGATGACGAAGAATCGCACCCTGAAACTGAAAGTGGACATTTGGAGCTTTAGAGTAATTGCTCCCAAGGCCTCTCTTCCTTGATTGTCAAAGCCACATATCATCTCATCTGTGGGCTCCAAGTCTTCGAATTGGAAGGATGTTTACCGAGGATCCTGGGTCAACCAAGACTCGTTGGAGGTAGGCACTTCCAATTTTCCCTACTATGTAGAGAGGGCGGTTGTGATCGCCATTCTCTATGACTTTATCTTCATCAGAAAAGGTGATCTCATTTGTGTAGGTAGCATTGCAAAGAAGACAGTGTTTTGCCATTGCCACTTCATACAACTCAGGAGATTGTAGCGCTTTAATAAGGGCCTGCCGAAGATCGGGCACCAATATTAAAGCATCATACACACTCAAGAGTGCAAGAATACGCTTCAGATGTGCAATAATATTATAATCAATTGCCTGCTACGCTTGCTTTTCTTCTTCAGTAGCACGGGCATCTGGAGCATCACTTGGTACATTGGCAACTTTGTTGAGTAAGGCCTTCTCTTTTTCTTCTCTGTACAGCCGAGATCTGAGAGGTTCAGGACAGGCCTTGCCTCCTCGCAAGTTCATGTTGACTTCCTCAACTTGAACTTCTATAGGTAAGACATCAGTACAAAGTACTTCACATTCCTGCGCTGTGAATATCTCCTCTGAGTCAAATGTATTGGAGTTGTAACCTGCAAGAATCACATTGCACGAGGCAATGTTTAAAGAAGGTGAAGGTATTTCAGCATCAGTTGCCCCTACTGGTGCAGAGGGTTGCCCCCAGTCTTTAGGCAAGAACTGTGCCAAAGTAGGAAGAGCGTGGCTTAGTTGAGGAAAAGATTTGTTTCCTTCTGACAAAGAGACAAATCTTGGTGGCATGCATCGACGGCTTGGATCAGGTTGACTCCGTCTTGCTTGTGACTTGATCATGGAGGTGGAAGCATGACCTTGAGTGTGTTCCTGAAGTTTATGTTGTGGACGTCTTCATTCCATCATCTCTGATCCGTTTGAGACCTAGCCTTGGTTTTCGCACTAGGCTCGCCCAGATTCTAATATGCGGAATAACGGGATCTTATACCGAAAGCCCCAAGGTAATTGCACAACTCTTTATTTCAAAGAGAGCTTACACATCGAACGTTAGACACACTTGTCTACGTCGAAGGAACTATAAGTGTCTAAAACTCAAATAAGTTCTATGACTCTTCGATTGAATTCGATGATCTAAACTAGACCTATTACAAGGTATTTATAGTCCAATCGTATGAGTACGTATCAGACTTAGAGACCTAAACGTATTAGACTCATATAACTAATCCTAAACAGATAAGCTGAGTTATACACATTCGGATCAGATTACAATTCCGAACAGGGAATGAATTCATTTTCCTGGTCGCGAACCAATCCATGGTCGCGGACTCATTCAGGTCGCGAATACTTTCCGAACACGGTTAAGGTCGCGAAGCCATATGCGATCAGGACTTGGTCGCGAAGCCGCATGCGATCAGGACTTGGTTGCGAAGCCGCATGCGATCAGGACTTGGAGATCCTCCCGGATCAATCTCCCACGGTCTTCCTCCCTATTTGGAAATAGTTGAAACCGGCCAATGATTGGCTAGTTGGTGCTCTACTTGCTCAAGTAGCAACCACAAACCTCTATCTTCATCATCAGCTTGAATGGGTGAAGGACCTTCATACACTATTGTGAAGTTTGCGGTACGATAGTCAGGATTGATGGCTTGAGGCTTTAATGTAAGTCGCTTCTCATCAATTGCCCTTTGAAGCCACTCCTTGAAGGCAAAACAATCTTCAATTACATGCCCAACATACTGATGGTATGGGCAATACAAAGGATTGTCTGTCATCCCAATTTGATCAGGTCTTCTTGGCTCGGGAAGGTTCAAGGCCTGTTGTGCCATCAGCTGATCAAGGAACGTCTTCACCAGCTCTCGACGGAAGATATACTGTTTCTTCAACATCTCTTGAACAGTTGGGCGTTGAACAGCCGTGCGCTGCAGTCTTGGTGCGGCTTCACACCTTGAACCCAACATTGAAACATTAAAATGTATAGCAGGTGCATGCACAGCATTGTGAGATTCAGCCGGTGCCTTGGCCTTGACGCTGGTGTTGGGAGGCTTGGTTGCTGAGTTGAATCTTCTTGAATTATCAGCATGACCAGCATTCTTGTAAAGCTCCATGATTTGAGGAGACTTCTCAAACTCCAATTTGGTTGTTGCTACTGCTGTGCCCAAAGTGCTGAAGGTCTTGGGCTTGCGCCTTGAAACTATGATGGACCAATGCTATTGCATCCATGGACACACATGCGAATGGCCTCTTCTTGATGCATTTCCCTGACGAGATGCACATAGTTGTCGTGGAAACGGACCAAGTAGTCATCAATCTTCTCATTACGCTTCTACTTGACTTAGGACAACTCCAAAGCTGAGATGTCCTTTTGCATAGTCACGAAGTGTGTCTTGAAAAGTTTCTTCATGCCTATCCAATCGCGGACAAATCCTATCGAAAGACGGCTGTACCAATGGAAAGCAGAGCCAATCAAGGACCCTAAGAACTAGGGGTGTAAACAGGATGCGGATATCCGCGGATATCTGTTTACCGAATTCGATGAAATAGAAATTTGGTAAGAAAATTAGCATCCGACAAATAATCCGAATTCGGATTCGGATATATTAGGTATTGTTATTCGGATTCGAATCCGGATTCGGTAAGATATATATACAAAAACGGATGCGGATATCCGGATCATCCGAATCCGAATTGGGCCACTGCATTCAGCCATTCACGGGCTGTTGGGCTCAGGCCGAGTTTTGGGTTTCCTGTTTCCCCAATCCCCACCGTTCCTCACGTCCCCAATCCACACCAACCACACTCAACCCTAATTCACTGTCCCGACGGCCGCGCCTCGCCTCCCACCGTCCCGATCTGCGTGAGCTCCATTTTCTGATGAAATCCAAGGCTGACGCCATAGAAAATATTAATGCGTTGAAGAATCGACAAGCATAATTTGGTTAGTTGGAATCACAAACTTTTTTATGATATGAATACTAAAGATGGGTCTGTCTGTCTGCAGCTGCTTCTGTCCATCTAATTGAATTTGCATTTGTCATTATTTTTTTTTGTTGTCTCTACAATATAAACATGACTCATTTGTATTTTTGATGACTACAAAATTTCTTTTTCATGATGATTTGTCCATATCTAACGAAAATTGGTGACTTATTACTAATTTTGTCACGTTATTTTTTTCATCATGTTTCGGTAATGTCTTGTTTTGATCTGTTGATTCACAATGAATTTTGGTGCATTGGTTGAATAATTGTAATTGCTGCCATATTAGTATTAATGATTATCACAAAGAATGTTCTTATCTTTTCCGGTTGCAGATCACCAAAGAATATTGCTTTGTTTTTGTGTGTGCATTTTTTTGGAAGCCCATTATGGTTGGCAGTAAACAATAGTGATCTCTCAATTTGCTGGCAACAGGGTCAAAATAGCTGTAAAATATCCATACTGTGCATTGAAATGTCATATATGCTCATTTCTTTTTCACACATCATCCCCTTCAATCCATGTTGCTGTTGATCAATAGGCACATTGCATAGTTTCATGTACTGTTGCTTTTGCTTTAGGGTCCAAAGGATGTCAGCAGTCAATTCTATTTTATGTGCTCTAAATTAACACAAAGCCTTTCTGTTACTAGCTGATATGCTAAACTTTCATTTGAATTTTTGTATACTGCCAATAGTTAGGACCAAAAGCCTGCTTTTTTAATTTTCTTAACCATCCTTACAATTCATCGGCCTGTCATTTTGTTGGGAGATTCCAGTGGAAATGGTGTTTTGAAAAGTCCACGTCGTGATTATCTTGATGACCTGGTGGTGAATATTTGTCTTCTGGATATTCCTAGTATTTCCTTTACACTGTCATACGTTGGCTACTCTGTAAATGGTCAATAACTGTATTTTTTTTTCCAGCAATGAGCCCCAACCATTTCTTGTTGAGCATCACATATAAGCCATTCTGTTTTTACCTTTTGTGTGCTTTGATCTGATTTTGTGCTTTGGTATGCATCCTGAACTTGGCAGGCTGCCCCCAAGTCCCCCTTCATAAGCTGGATGTGGTCATACTTGGTAGGCTGCCACTGCACATCCCAAGTTATGTACTGGTGCTACTGAATGCATTTTGTGACTCTTTATAGTGCAGATTATTAGTATGCAGCCAGAAGTATTATGAAAACAATATTGATCTCTGTAATCTTGGAGCAGTTCACTTTAAATCTGTAATTGCTTGCCAGGATTCGTTGGGCTGTATTTCCATTCAAGAGCTTGGTGCAATCATATGATGTGACAATGTGCATATGGATGTTAAAAAAGGATAAAATCAGAGTTGTATTGCAAAAGGTTAACAATTTTTTTTAGCATACTACAGAAGCATTGCCAAATAGCCTATAACTCATTATATATGCGGGGGTACTATTTGATTAGATCTTTTGAGAGACTGATTTCTTGAATCACACTGAATTTGACATATTTTGATCCGATGAACCTTTTGATTCTCTTTTTCCACTAGACCTTCTTTTCATAGTTTTATCTCATGAGCTGTTAACTGCAGGTTATTGCGACAGTTTCTGAGGAGCTGTCTCCAGATAGTATTTTACTCATCTACATATCAGCATCAGGTCGCTCGCCTCCCGCCGTCCTGTGTAGTATTTTTTAAGCTTTTATGATCATGTGTCTCAGACACATCTGAGTTTGATAGTGTCACATTTGAACAGGAGGTAAAATAAATCGAACCGAGTGTGATCCAAAAAGAAATTTGAGCACAATGTCGGCATCTGGAAGTGGTACTAAGAAGCATGCAACTGATACAAGTGGTAATAATTTAGAGAAACAGAAACAGGTATTTAAAGTTTAGTAACAACATTACATTTGGAGTTACAATTTCTAATATTGTAGGTTAATTCTTAATTTGTTGTTTATCTATACAGATTTCTTTGGCATCTAGTAGTGGTGCTAAACCAGGAGGTGTTAACATTCAAAGTGTTGTGAGTGAGAATGTTGCTGAAACAAGTGAGAGTGATGGGACAAAGACTGCTACTACTGGGAATCCATCATCAAAAATGAAGTCGAGGGCACCAAAAAAGAGAACTTCAGATGTTTGGAATCATTTTACCATTGAAGAAGTGAAAACTGAAGTGGAAGGCAAGGTTGTGATGAGTAAGATGGCAAAATGCAAGTATTGCAAGAATGTGTTTTCTAGTGAGAGCAAGTATGGTACGACTCATCTCAGAACTCATTTTAAAACACAACATGAAAAGTCTTCTCATCAAAGTACTCTTAGCTTTACAAAAATAGGAGAACAAAATGCTTAGCAAGCTTGGAAGTACAATGAAGAAGTTAGTATGTACAAGTATCATCTTGCCATTATCATGCATGAGTATCCATTCAATTTTTCAGAGCATGAATACACTAATGATTTCATCATATCATTATCCCCCTCATTTCCTATTAAAGGCCGCAATACTACTAGGAAGAGAGTTATGGATATTTTTAAAGAAGAGAAACAGAAGTTGTTTGATCTCTTTTTATCTCTCAAGTGTCGGGTGAGTTGCACAATGGATCTTTGGACTTCTAATCAAAATAAAGGTTATTTGTGTGTCACTTGTCACTTCATTGATGATGATTGGAAAATTCAGAAACGAATAATAAATTTTATGCATTTAGAGGGAAGACATTCAGGTGCCAATTTGAGTAATGCTTTTGTTAGAAACATCATAGCTTGGAATATTGATCAGAAGTTGTTTGCTTTGACTATGGATAATGCCTCTGCCAATGAAGTTTGTGCTAAAACTGTTGCTTCAACCCTTGATGAACATAATTCTTCTAATGGCAAGTTCTTTCATGTTCGGTGCGCGGCTCATATTATTAATCTTGTAGCAAATGATGGTTTGAAAATAGTTGGGCATGCTATAGACAACATTCGTTCTTCAGTTATGATTGTAAAGAGTTCTACTTTGCAATGGGAGGAGTTTCAAAAGCGAGCTTCTGAACTTAATTTGGATATATCAAAGGGTCTTTCTCAAGATGTAGCTACTAGATGGAATTTCACTTATTTAATGCTCTCAGATGCACTTTATTATAAGCAGGTTTTCCAAAGATTAGCTTTTCTTCATCCAGAAAAATATGGGAATTGTGCTCCTTCTAGAGATGAATGGGAAAAAGCAACTGTATTGAATAAGTGCTTGAGGAATTTCTTTAGTGTTACAGAACTCTTGTCTGGTCCTTTATATCCAACTGCCAATTTGTTCTTTATAGAATTTTGTGAAATTAATCTCATGCTTATTGATTGGATAAAAGGCAGTGATGAGTTTATTTCTTCCATGGCCAAAGCAATGAAGGAAAAGTTTGACAAGTATTGGGAGTTAAGTAACATTGCTTTAGCGGTTGCTTGTTTTCTAGATCCTCGCTACAAGAAGAAGGTGGTTGAATTTTATTACAAGAACATGTGTGACTATGATGGGATTGATGAGATTTCTGGTTTTCAAATTACTATCAGGCACCTATTTGAGTCATATGCATCTAAATATAATGCTTCCTCAATTAGTGGTGTGAAGTCTTTTGTTGGAGCCTCTAGTGAAGTTGTTTCTCGTCGTCATGTTTTTGTTGATGAGCCAAAACGGAGGAAATTAAGTGCTTTTTTGAAGGATATTGGTGAAGATTGTAGTGAGAAGTCTGAATTGGAGAAGTATGAGAGTGAACCACTATTGAAATGGCCTGAAAATGAGAATTTTGATATTTTGGCATGGTGGAAGACTCAAAGTACAAATTATCCTATTCTCGCTCATATGGCACGCGATGTGTTAGCTATTCCTGTATCAACTGTTGCATCTGAGTCTGCTTTTAGTGCTGGGGGACGAGTAATTGATAAATACCGCAGTTGTTTAGAACCCGAAGTAGTTGAGGCCTTGATTTGCACCAAAGACTGGATTAAAGCGTCTAGGAAAGGTAAATATATAAATAAAATCAATCAAATTTTGCATCTATTTGTGCATTGGCTGATTTTCGTTATTTTGTTATTGTAGGTCAAAATGATGTTCCTTCAATTATAGAGGAATTAGAAGGTATTGACATGGATGACATAAACACAACTGAAGATGGTAAATCAAAAAAGTCTTCTAGCTACTATACGATATCATTTTAACAAGTATTTTACTAACTTCATGTTATTTTGTAGGTGACAAATTAACTATCTCTTGAACTCAAGCACGCTGCCATTATCTTGGACTTCCCGTCTGTTTTCTGGATTTGGAGAAGTGTCGACTTTCAAGAACGTGAATCTTATGATGTTTCACTACTTCTTGCTAGACTTAGATTTAGCCTTCTGTAGTCATGTATGAACTATGAACTATGTTGTTATTATTTTGATTGTGTCTTGTTGAATACTTGGATTCCGCTACTGTTTTATGGTTGGACACTTGGACTTTGGATGAGAGTTACAATTATGAACTTCTTATGTTTTATTTGTGCAATCATTATCAAATTATGATTATTATGTGATGTTGTTTTGGTATGTCGTATGTTTAGAGTTATAATTTGTTGTGTATTTACGATGACAAATTATTTGCTATCATAATTATGATATTGGGCTATTGGCAACCGTAATATAATGTTTAATTGTTTATGTTTTGTATTGTCGTATTGTGTTGAGATAGAAAATGAGTTGAAAATAGCACTTTTGTTAATCAACAAATATTTAACATCCGAATAGCGTCCGAATTCGTACCGAATTAAAGAAAATCCGATTCGAATTCGTATCCGATTAACATCCGCACCGTATTCGAATCCGAGAAAATCCGAATCCATATTCGTATCCGATTAAAAAATATGGTATAGGATATGGTTTAACCAATATCCGCTCCGAATCCGACCGTTTTACACCCCTACTAAGAACTACCTTAGAATAAGTGAGGGCTTATTGGCAGTGTCTCCACAAGCTGCTTCAAAGTAGGCTAAGTGCTCCCTCGCATCGCTGGTTCCATCAAATTGACGGAACTTAGGTGGATGCCACCCAAACGGGAAGGGCACTAAATCATGCCATGCTTCATAAGGCTTCTCAAGCTCACTTTCTGGAGTTTGAGGAGCTTTCTTGGCCGTGATCTGCTTCAATCTTCGATTTATTAAGTCTTCCACGTAGTTGTGGCAATCCTTCAATGCAGTAGGTGTTGGTCAACATTTGTAGCAATGGTGGGCATGGTTGAAAAAGAGAGGTGGAGCATCTACTGCTGCGGCGTGTTGCTCACTACTGTCTGTAGGGCGGGATTATGTGGCAGCCTCCAACTCTGCTATTTAAGGATCAATGACTGGCTGGGGCGGATCCGATGGTATTGCGCTATGACCAGAATTTGTCAGAGTTTCGACCAACTGATCAAACTTCACTCCCAATTCACCAAACATCTTCTTGTACTCGCGATCTCGTTCCTCAAAGGTAGGGCATATGGAAGGATCGAGTGTAGGAGGATTAGCATCTGCCCTTTGTTCTTCATTGGCATTGGTTTCATCACTTGCATCGCCTTGACCTGTAGCCATGTTAACTGGAGCAGTGTTTTCATCACCACACCAATTCCAAGATATTGTTCCTCATCAGAAGTGATGGAAGGAGCAAGATCAGAATAGTGTGGTGAATGAGGGAGTTGCTGAAAAGAGGTTGACTCAGAGTCAGAAGACCCTCTTTCAACATCAGACTCAACATCGTCTTGAGACGGTTTAGTCATAGAACTTAAAGCTCTTTGACGTGCCCTCATCCTCAAGCAAGTCTCCATGCCTTGTCGGGTTGCAACATCCCATAATTGAGCAAGATCCTCCAGAAGATGGGACGTGATGTCGACATAAGGGCGAGAAGATTGCCCCTTGTTAGGATCTTTTCCAGAAGTGACAAGAAGACAAGGAACTTTTTTTACTGCTTCTTTTTTTGATGCTTCTTGATATTCTTGTGCTTCGGCAGACTTGGACCAGGAATGAACATCTCCCAAGCATGGTAAGAATGCCACATGTTTGGGGTTTGGGACAATCTCCTCATTCAAAGGGTACGAAAAATATTGAGTAACAGGAGGAGGCCTCCAGTCAGAATCAATGCCACCCTCGGGTTGAGATATCACCCTCCCACAAACCATGACATGTTTTCCAATGACCTGAGTACTTGACACTTCAGTTATTGTTGCAAGAGATTATGTAGTCTCCTGGGGAGAAGTCATCACAGCTTCTTGTGGTGCTTCCTTCATGATAACATCATTTGAGGGGTCAACATCTTGTCTTGTAGTGGTTAAAGGATCCTGGATTTGCAGAGCTTCGGGGGGAAGAATGACCGATTGGAGCCGTCTTTGCTTAGGAACTCCTATACCTTGAGAGGATGTTCCTATAATGGTTAATGGAGATGATAGAGATGATACCTTCTCATTTTTCTTGCTTGGGTTTGGAACATCTCCAGCTCGTTGATCATGATGCCGCTTTGGATCTAGACAGTCAAGAAGGTAATGATACCTATGACTCTGTTCTAGTGTCGAAGAGATGAGGAACATGATGTTCTCATCATCAGGACGGATGCTACCATCAGGCTGGACGTGAACTTGTACATTTTTCAGTACAAGATCCTCCAACTCTTGGCGCAACATGCGACAATTCCTCCTATGCCAATCATGCTTGCGTTGATTGGACGTATGGACATGAGCGGCCTTGGGTAGGCCAGGTGGTGTTGGAAGAAGAGGAGGAGCCTGAGAAGGAGGCATCCAAGTGCGTCTTGCTTGAGATGGCAAGTCGACTTGCTTTCTAGGCGAAGTAGGTGCCTGCAGAGGATCCCTGCCTTGCCGAGATGAAGTCGATGCAGGTGGAGAAGTCCGCACACGCCATTGTTGCTGGACACGTGGTGGTTGCTCTGGCCGATGAGACCACTAATTCCAACGGGGTGGTAGTGGTGCTTGCCTAGGCTGGTAAGTTGATGTAGGTGAAGGTCTTTGACGCGGTGCCCCAGTCTAGTGCATGTGCTGTGGACGGCATCTTGAAGTGTCCTGCCCCAAACTTCTTCTAAACCGAGAAGAAGAGTTAGGCACGTCATGACCTCGCATCCGCTCCTGTAGACTCTTCATTTGTGTTTGCAGTTTTGGTAGTTGTTGTTGTACATCATTAGTACCGGGAGCGGGTATTTCATTCAGCAACACTGCGAACTTGTTATCGATATTGGATGGGCCAGCTTCCGCAAAAACGTGGAAGCATGACTCCCAACCAATTAGCTTAACTTTGGGGGTGAAAGAACCTGTCGGACCAGGCAGTCTTGCTCGCTTGGTCGAATGGCTCCTCGAGAATTCCCTCATGATGGCAAGCCTCAACAAGTCCTTGATCTTGCTATTCGCCCATTCATCAGGGAACAAGTCATAGGGCAGTGTCACTATGTAGGGATAGCGACAAGTCCTTGTCGACGATTCGGACTCGGAGTCCTCAGCCGAACTTATGCAAAATTTGTAATAGTGAGACCTTTCAAGATGACCCTCCGGGAAGGTATGTAGAAAAATGAAGAACAGGAGCACAGAGAGGTTTATACAGGTTCGGCTGAGGACTCCGAATCCGAATCGTCGACAGCTGGCGCCCAGCTGGGGCCTTTCTCAAGGCGTCCTGATTTTAATCCGGAGGTTCGCTGAAACATGGCTGGAGTGTATGATTCCGAGAACGATTTTGATCTCGAGGATTATGCTCACATTCCAATGCCTTCTCCAAGCGATCCTGTTCCGATGGAGGAGGTTGAAGGCCAGAATCTTCCAGAGGTGGAATCATCTCTCCAGGTCATGTCCATCGACCAGGGGGCTACTAGCACAAGGTCAGAACCCACAGAGGCTCTTAATACGCTAGAGGATGAATCCATTCCGTCATACGACCCCAATAAGGGGAAGGATGACGTCGACCTGGAAATCAGCCTGGGGAGATTCGACCCTGATAACCTTCACCGTCTCTTTGATTTTAGGTCTGACTCGGAACAAACTAAGATGTTTTCCCCATCGGCAACCTCTCTCCCTAGACAGTTCGCTACTTTGACGGAGGAAACTCCTGATCAACAGGCTGCTAGGGAAGAACGGGATCGCAAACAAAAGGAGGATGAAGATCTCGAGCAACAAAACAATGAACTACGCAGAACTGCCCTAGAGGCTCTTCAAGATGCGCAGGCTCGTTACGATGCTGCTCCGAGTTCTTCTCGACGGTCACGTGGTCGCAAACATGACTAGACCCCTTCTTTACCACCGGAGCGCTTCCCGGTGGAAGAAGAAACAATAACACCTGGTGCCCCTAGGAGATGCACCCATGGTCGACTGTGATCCATCGCGGAAGTCATGCGTAACTTTCCTCCTACGGTCACGGATGCGCAGAAACCGGCCTTTAATAGGATCTTGGCGGAAAGGCTGGATGAGGTCGCGTCTGAGGTGACCCCAACGGCCTCTTCCCAGTCGGTAACACGTTCCCGTGAACGAGAGTGTCCTCACTCTGGTTCTAGCCGGCGAAGTTATCCACCGCCCGTACCGTCCCGATAGGACAAGTACCGGCAAATGCAGGATTCTCGTAGCAGGAATCGAGTCCCTGTCCACTCTCGTTTGGGACCGCGAGTGACTCCAGCGTTATGTGAGGTCGCCCGTGACCCGATCGAGAATCACAGGGCAGTTCATGGTCCCTACGTCGGTTGTAAAGCTTTCTCGCCCGGCCTACTAGCGGTCGTTTGGCCCGATAAGTTTTGACTAGGGGCCATTGAGAGGTTTGACGGAACTCAGAACCCATCCGAGTTCCTCCAAATCTATATCACTGCCTTCCAAGCGGCGGGAGGCGATGACCGAGTCATGGCCAACTACCTGCCCACAGTCCTCGAAGGACCGGCTAGAACCTGGCTGTTTAACCAGCCTGAAGGCTCCATCTATAATTGGGAAATGTTGTGCGACGCTATCCTCGGCAATTTCCAAAACTGTTACCAAAAGCCGGGTAAAGAGGACGATCTTCATTGGCTACGACAAACTTCAACCGAGACACTTCGGCAGTTTGTCAAGAGGTTTGTCGGGGTGAGGAATACCATCCGGAACATATCTGATGGCTCCGTTATCAAGGCATTTAAACATGTCGTTCGATACCGGAGATTTACCGAAGACTTGCTTATCCACCCTCCTCGATCAGTGGCCGATCTGTTCGACATGGCCGATCGATACTCCGACGCAGCCGAAGCAGTCGAATGGAACCAGATGGTCGACAAGGGTGACCTACCACCTCAACCAGGTTTTAAAGACGCCAGGAAAGAAGATTCAAGTAAGAATCCGGAATCTTCATCAGGTGGGAAGTCGAAAAAGTCGAAGAGGAACCGCTCTGGACAGTACCGCGAGGTCGCCGTCGCAGAGAAACCGCCTTCGACCAAAGGTAACAAGCCTTCATTTAAGAATAAAACTGCTCCTGGTGGTCGTAGTGCCGACCAGCCAGAAAGGTCAACTAACCCGCAGGAAGGCAAGAAATGGTGTCCACTCCACAACTCCGCAGGCCACGACCTCAAAAACTGCAGGAGTTGGTTGAAGCAATTGGATGATTTCTACCAGGGAGTTGGGCCAATGCCAACCTTACAGCCTAAAGAGCAGGCGTGCGGACTTAGAGACGCCGACGGAGATGAGGAAATGTCCTACCAGGTACCTCAAAATCATATTAACGTTAATTTCGGGGGTTCTTCTTCTTTCGTTTCCAAAAGGCAGTTTAAAACCTTTTACCGAGAGGTTAACAAGCGGAGACATCTCTTGGCGAACCTCAATACCTCAGTTGGTCAGATACACCCTTGACATTCGATCGTTCTGATTGTCCCGTGGGGCTTACTCGACCATTGAGACTCCCTCTAGTCATTACCCCGATCATCAGTAACGCGAGAGTCGAAAGGCTCCTGATTGATGGAGGGAGTTCCCTTGACATTTTGTTGGTCAAGGCGCTCGACGAGATGCAAATTCCTCGTTTGAAGATCAAGCCCATAATCCATCCGTTATATGGGATAATCCCAGGCCCCTCTATGATGTCGTTGGGACAGGTGGTCCTCCCGGTCACACTAGGAGAACCGGAGAACTTCCGAACAGAGTTGGTTACTTTTGACGTAATCGATTGTGATTCGGCTTATAATACAATCTTTGGCAGGCCAACTCTCGCTAAATTCATGATGGTGACGCACTATGCTTATCAGTGCGGAAAGTTGCCTGGCCCCAAAGGTGTCATCTCAGTCCAAGGCAGTTGCAACGTGGCACTCACATGCGACCGGCTATCTTTGGAGATGGTCGATCAACTTCCCCTCTGGGACGCCCAGGTCGCCACTGTCGCCACCGACGCGATCAAGGCTGCTCCTCGACCAGATGAGAAACTAAAACTAGTTCCTTTGTACCCAGATGATCTATCCAAGACAATTCGGGTCGGATCAGCTCTGGATGACAAATAGGAACTCGAGCTCATTGCTTTCCTCCGGGCTAATGCAGATGTGTTTGCGTGGAAACCGTCCGATATGCCCGGTGTCCCAAGGGAAGTAACCGAGCACAGGTTAGCAATTCGACCTGGACAACGACCAATAAAGCAAAAGCTCAGGCATTTTGCTGTTGACCGACAGGAAGCCATCCGAGAGGAGTTGGACAAACTCCTACAGGCTGAGTTTATCCGTGAAGTCGATCACCCGGAATGGCTCTCCAATCCGGTCATGGTCCGCAAGTCAAATGGCAAGTGGCGCATGTGCGTCAACTACACTAGCCTCAACGCTGCCTGTCCGAAGGATGACTTCCCCTTCCCCGCATCGACCAGTTGGTCGACTCAACTGCGGGTTGCGAACTGATGAGTTTTCTGGACGCTTACTCAGGATATCATCAAATTAGCATGGCAGAAGAAGATGAAGAGAAAACTGCCTTCATCACCCCGTTCGGCACCTACTGCTACGTCAGAATACCGTTCGGTCTCAAGAACGCAGGTTCCACGTACCAGCGCTTGATGCAAAAGACCTTTCTTTCCCAGATAGGGCGTAATCTCGAAGCATATGTAGACGACTTGGTTGTAAAAAGTACCAAGAGATTGTCTCATTTGGACGATCTCACTGAAACCTTCTGTAATCTGAATTGCTTTGGAATAAAATTAAACCCGGAGAAATGTTCTTTCGGGGTTTCTTCAGGAAAACTTCTTGGTTTCCTTGTGTGTTCCAGAGGCATTGAAGTTAATCCTGAGAAAATCAGAGCCATTGAACAAATGAGATCGCCCTCGACCATGAAGGATGTTCGACGCTTGGCTGGTCGCATGGCGGCCTTAAGTCGCTTCATATCGCGACTAGGTGAAAGGGGATTGCCTTTCTTCAAAGCCTTGCGGAAGCATCACAATTTTACATGGTCGGATGAGGCCGAAAAAGCGTTTCAGGAGGTAAAAATATATCTATCCAGTCCACCAGTATTGGTGTCTCACCATTTCTTCTTTATCTGGTGGCCACACCGCATGCGGTCAGCGCTGTCCTGATCGCGGATAGGGAAGGAATACACAGACCTGTCTACTATGTGAGCGAAGTACTTCATGGTCCTAAGGAGCATTACCCTGAGGTCCAGAAGATACTTTACGCGCTACTGATGGCTTCCCGTAAGCTATGACACTACTTCCAAGCTCACAAGATCACGGTACCCTCCTCCTTTCCTTTGGGGGATATCGTCCAAAATCCAGAGAAATTTGGTCGAATCGCTAAATGCGCGGTCGAACTCGGTGCTTTCAAAATTCATTTCACGCCCCGCACGGCGGTTAAGTCTCAGGTTCTGGCCGACTTTGTGGTCGAATGGACCAACCCTGAGCCACCCGTGCAGGTGCCTGAGGAATTGGAGTGCCCCGATCACTGGACAATGTACTTTGACGGCTCCCGTAGTTTTCAACACTTGGGGGCTGGAGTGGTCTTAGTTACGCCTCAGGGCGAACAGCTTAAGTATGTCATCCAACTACACTTTGTTGCGACCAACAACGCGGCAGAGTATGAAGGTCTTATTGCAGGGCTCCGGGCAGCAAAATTCCTCGGAGTCCGTCGGTTAGTGGTGAGAGGAGACTCACAGCTAGTCGTAAACCAGGTAAACAAGGAGTACAGCACCTCCGATGAGACAATGGCTCATTACCTGGGGGAAGTGAGGAGATTGGAAAAACACTTCAGTCATTTCGAAGTCCAATACATCCCGCGAAAGGACAACATTCTCGCAGACCAATTATCCAAAATTGGGTCCTCACGCACATCCGCTCCGGCAGGAGTGTTCATTGAACACTTGGACCATCCTTCGATCATGACTTCGGTTGAGGATGATCCGGTAATAGCCTGCGTTACCAACCTCGGTTAGGAACAGGATTGGACTCACCCATTGAGAGTCTATCTTGAACATGGGGCCCTACCCGAGGACGAAACCGAAAGCGATCGGTTAATTCGAAAAGCGCATCTGTACAAGCTCATAGATGGGATTCTGTACAGAAAGGGTGCTCAAGGAGTATTCATGCGTTGTATATCTCAGGAGGAAGGAACATCCCTCTTGAAGGAAATACAGGACGGTGTATGCGGTGCACACGCGTCATATCGAACACTAGTCGGAAAAACTTTTCGACAAGGATTCTACTGGCCTTCGGCACTCGATGATGCCAAGCATATGGTCAAGATGTGTCCTCAGTGTCAGTTTCACGCAAGACAGGTCCATCAACCTGCCTACGCGTTACAAACCATTCCCCTCGCATGGCCTTTCGCGGTCTAGGGAATGGATATTGTTGGTCCTATGCCACAAGCGGTCAACGGGTACAAGTTTTTGTTCGTAGCCATTGACACGTTTACAAAGTGGATTGAGGCCGAGCCGGTACGAAATATTACCGCCTCAGCGGTACAAAAATTCTTTCATAAGAACATTGTCGCCCGATTTGGTGTTCCAAACCGTCTTATCACCGACAATGGTTCTCAGTTCGCCAGTGGTCTTTTCCTAGATTACTGCGACCAGATTGGAACTAAGGTATGCTTTGCTTCTGTGGCACATCCGCAGAACAATGGTGCTGTAGAACGGGCCAATGGGCAGATACTACAAGGCATCAAAAAGCATGTTTTTGATCGCCTTAAAACTCGCTCGGGGGCTTGGGCAGACGAGCTTTATACCGTTCTATGGGCACTATGAACTACCTCTAGTCGAGCCACCGGAGAGACGCCCTTCCATCTGGTCTATGGGGCCGAGGCTGTATTGCCTATGGAAGTCAGTATTGGGTCTGTTCGGACAGAACAATTCGAACAGGTTAATCAGTCCGAACAGCGGTCGCAAGATCTCATCCTCTTAGAAGAAAGGCGTGATCGCGCTTTGATCAAGTTCGCAGCATACTTGCAAGCCTTGCGCAAGTATGACAACAAAAGGGTGCGACCACGTAGTATTCATGTGGGCGACCTGGTTTTACGAAAAATCCAAGACCAGTCTAACCGCAACAAATTCTCCCTGAAATAGGAAGGCCCTTACACTGTTGTCTCGATGTCGCGACCAGGATCCGCGCGGTTAGCCATGGAGGATGGTCGAATTTTGTCCAATACTTGGAACATCGATTAGCTTCGCAAGTTCTACGTGTGAGTACTCAATCCCTTTTCCTGTTCAATTAGCATTTTTTTCATAAAACAAAAAATGTTTTTGGTTTTATACGATGAATATTTCCCTTTATGCCCATATGCTACGAATACGACTCGAGGGCTGGTCGCCCGCGGTTAGATCATTATATCGTCCTAGTCGGATTCGCTGGCCGATCTCATGACCGCTTCCAGAAAAGTCATTCCTAAATAAGCCGTTTCTCAACGCACACGGGGCTTTCTGGCAAGCCTTCGGTCATCTGAGTGGCTGCTAGTTTGCAAACAAGGCTAGGCGTTACTTTGATCATAATTGTTGGTTCGACAACACACCCCTGGTCGTTATATTCGTCTCTCTCCTGCGTTTGTAATACTAAGTCCTCAGTATCTACAATCACAGGTGGGGGCTAGGAGGATATGTTTATGGTATGAAAACAACACAAAATCAGAATATATATTCATTTTCAAAAATGAATTTCCATATACATTGCATCGTATAAATTGTTTTTGTACAGGTGTAGGGATTACTCAATCCCAAGCTCAGTCAGGAGCTTATCTACAAGAGGATTGACTTCCTCCATGACCGCCTCTAGCTGTTCCTCACTCTCGACCTCAACCGGTCCCACCAATGGATTTAGATTTACATCTGGGCCATGGTGAAGTCGAACTCGGCTGAGGATGGCAGAAGCGGCTGACCGAACCCTGGTTCTGATCGCCACTTCTCGTCGTCGTGTATCTTCAGGAAGATACTCGAGAAGTGACTCCGCCTGGGCCATGACTAGTGTAGACCAGTCATCTAGGCTGAAATTATCTCTTGTTGTTTCGACCACATCAGCCTTCAGGAGATGAGCCACCGCCTTCAGTTTTTCGAAGATCGAATGGCTCAGCTCCCTGATTGCCCTTTCGGAACATTGAATAGAGTCACGGAGGAGTCCATAGTCCTGACTGAGTTGTTTCATTTGAACCGCTTGCGCTGCAGCAAGAGAAAAGATTACTCGCGCGTTATGAAGTTAAGTCTTCCTAAAATCAGGAATCGACTTACTAGCAAGTTGTGACCGCAGTTTGTTGTTTTCGATCTCTTGGTTCCTAGTCACTGAGATCGAATGAGGCTTGACTGTGGCCACTTCTTTATTCAGCAATGCCACCTCTCTGTAGAAGAACAGGAGTAATCATAACCAATTAGTATCTGTACAGGTTGAAGAGTGATGATCCTTACCTGCGCAAGCTGTCTCTTTCTTTTTGAATGGCCTCAACGTTCGCCATCATAGCGTGCGACGTGGCCGACATCCGGGATAACTCCTATGATACAAAAAAGGAGTTAAAGGTGTCCTATGTACAATTCAGGCACCAGAAGTGAAGTTCATCATACCTTCATGAATTCCCGTAAGGAAATGTCTTCCGAAGTAACCGGAAGACCCGTTGAAGGCCCCGATGCGGCCACAACAAGGGCAGCCGGTGGGAGTGCCTGCTGGGCACTACCCCCAGTCGTTGTTGGTAGTGACTGGATCTCCGCACTTGTCTCTCCCCTCACGGCCTGGACGACTTCCTGGACCGAGGGGGCGGAGCGCTCCTCACTGGAGGCTCCTGCACCAGCAGCAACTTCAACCCTCTCCGAAGTGGTTGAAGGGCTGGATGTTGTCTCTTTTCACCTGACAAAAGAAAGAGGAACCAAGCAGTTACAATTCGTGATCGTCACGAATTGTTTTAAATACAACCAGGATAGAGGTTCTTACCTTATTTGAAATCCCATTAGCTTTTGGGATTTCAGGGAAGGCTCTCCTCGAGAAAGAGGACAACTGTCGTCCGTCCTGATCTTCCTCTTGGAGAACAAGGCATCTCCCCCCTAGGTGTGTTCCTCTGTAAATACATTTCTAGGGGAAGAAAAAGACTAACGATAAGAGTCTCTACCTGGGCAACTGGACCAGTTGGCAGGGCTGCATCCGAGGGCCTAGATGGCTCCTGAACTTCTGGAGCCGGTGCCTCGTTTGTGACCGCAGTAGGGTCTGCGACCACCTCCATTCCTGTCTGCAGGGGTGGAGGATTTTCCTCCCTGGGACTCGCCGGAGTTACAGGGGGAAGTTCTTCTCCCTGCATAAACATTAACTTATCGAATGCACGGGGAGAATTGAAGAAAACAAGACTGTGAGAAAATCTTACCACAGTCGCCCTGCCGACCAGGGAAGTAGAGGCAACTGGCCCTGAAGACTCGGGGGCTTCAGGAGTTGGGATGTTGTCTGCGGCCACAAGACTTTCGATGGCCGCGGGATCTGCTACAGCCGCCTCTGCGGTAGCAGTTGTTTCTGCGGAAGGAGTTGGAGCGTCACCGGATGGAGAACCCGCAATCCTTCTCCTCCGTCGAATCAAGGGGACATCATCGTCTTCCTCCTCTTCTCTCCCCTCTCCCTGTACGACAAAGAAGTAATTCCAGTTCGCATCTGGAAAGATCCGAGGGATGTGATATCTTACCGCAGTTTTTCTGGTGGTAGGAGGAACACTTCGTGAAGACCCTTCCCCAAGATTCAGCCTGGTTTTCTTGAGGGCAGGATTCCTCGTCCTTGGTCTCGAGGAAACCTTCTTCACGAATTTTATCGTCGGCTTCCCCAGGGAACCAACGTTCTCGCTGGGAAACGTCGCTTCGGCGAACCTCCCTAGGAGCTGTTCTCATTCCGATGAAGTTGATTAGTGCTGGACATACATGAGACCTGCAAAACAGAGGCCAAGTGGAAAAAGTACCTTTCGGCGCTCCTGTTTAAGGTCATCGCCGGCGTGAATCAAGCTTTGGGTACGAGGTGATCCCCTGGGGCCCTCTACCTCGGCGTTGTAAGCCCGGAGAAGGTAGTTAGTCCGCCTCTCAATCTCGGCTGAGGGCAGGACTGTTCCCAGACACAAGTTAAATCGATGCATTTCAGAAATGGCAAAAGGATTTCAGTGTCAGGAATGAATACCTTCGTTATAGTCCAGGGTGCTGTCCGCCATGGACTTGATCTCCCAAGCCGGATGAACCCTTTCACACAGGGGGCTCACCCGGTTCTTCACAAAGTCTCGGATGACGTCACGTGCTGTCAACCCTTGTCCGACTAAGTGAAGGATCACCTCGGCGTGCTTCATGAACTCCGCGTTCATCGTCGGGAGAGTGTCCAACTCGCTCGGTTTCTCCGGCCGCGAGTTTTCAAACCACAGCCCGCTCTCGGTTGGCGGGGTGCAGTAAAACCATTTCTGGTGCCACCCGTGCACCGAGTCTCGCAGGGGTGGAAAGGAATACTCCTTATCCCTTAGCCGGAAGTAAATGCATGCGGCGGCGTTGGCGCTCTTCGACCACGCCGAAAAATAAAATCGCCGGAAGAGACCACACTGGGATACACTCCGACGAACACCTCGCACAAGTGTTGGAATACCGCCAGTATCAACACTGTGTTTGGGTGGAGGTTGATTAGCTCCAACCCGTAGTGCTCGAGGACGTCCTTCAAGAACCGACTCTCAGGGAATCGGAACCCGCAGCGCAAATACTCTTCAAAAACCACCAACTCGCCCTCTCGGACGGTCGGGGTTTCTTGATCCTTCTCCGCGGGCCGCCAATTGATTAGCAGCTGGGGAGGAAGGATTCTTCCTTCTCCAACGCCAGTAAACTCTCCTCGGAATGGTGGATGGATCGGCTCCAAGACACCATTTTTTGGTGGAGAGTTGAAGGAAAAGTTGGTGACTTTTGGGGAAGATGAAGGGTGAGGAAGAACGAGGGTTTTGTGCGGCGGGAATGTTAAGGGGTTTTTTGCTGTGTGGCTTCCTCAAGAAGACACCTGCTCTTTTCATAGACCCGAGGAGACGCATTAATGTGAGTAACGTTCCACCGAATATTTTATTCATTCATTTCCCATAATGGATACTGTCTCTGGCGGACCCGATAAAGTGTTCAGGCATCGAATCTGAAACAAAAAGACTTCTCTGTTTTAGAAACTGAAACTGCAAAGGGACTGAAAAGTTTTCAGTGCTTTTCAGAGAACGTTTTTCCTTTATATGCCTCGGACATTTTTATGGAAAAAATCCTATGACCCAATTTTTGGACGTATGGATGTATTTTGACCGGGTTGTGGTATAATCGAGACCCTGTTTTTAATTAAGCTCTGATTCTAATCGAAGTGACGGTCTGATCGAGCCTCAATTCTGGTCGCAGTATGTTTTAGTTCTAACCGCGGTTTTAAGTCTGATCGCAATATCAAAGCTGGCCGCGGTACTTTTGTAAAAGCATGATTCTAATCACAGAAACGGAAATTTCCCTGTGTATGAGTGGTCGTGAAGACATTGTTTACGCCCATATATTCGCACAGAAGATGTGAAGATTATTCATATAAAAAAGAAAGTCTTATTTCTTGCATTCTTTACATACAAAAGAGATACCGGCGACCAAAGCGTCGACCTGATCCGAAAGAAGTTTGCAGAGTTCTCCTAGGGACATGTTGTTGTTAGTAGGATCTACACTAACAACTCCCAGGGAACTAGCAACTAATATTAGCCTATCTACATCATCCCTAATAAAAGATACACTACTGTTCCTAATTAAATCGGAGAGTTCTCGTTGTTGCTGAGCGTGGTCCCTCTCTCTACGGAACTGGTGCGCCTCTTCACGGGATCGTTCAAAACATTCTGCCAGATGCAGAATCGCCGAAGACATCTCTTCGGTCTTCTTCTCCAGGGCATTCTTCTCCTCCAGAAGATTCTGCCCGGAAGGAAGAGACGGAGCAGCAGAAGGCTGATCACTAGGGCCTCCAATCTCCTACATTTGCAAAAGTTAGTGGTGCTAACTATAACTATCAGCAAAAGGGGAGGAGGATTATTACCTGTCCCTGCTCATGACACGTTGATGTAACCATCCTGGGAAGTAGATCATCCGATAAAACCGGATGATCACCAGATGGTGGAAGTACAACCTTCCCACCAGAAGATGGCTTCCCCAACACAAGTTGAGGATTTTCTGGTCGAATAGTCACCGCTTGCTGACCAGAAAATCGATCACCCAAACAAAAGCAAGGAGTGCTAGAGAAGAAAGCTGAAGGAAGAAAAGATGATTGCTCATCTTTTACCTTTGCTCTGATGGAAGATCCTTCGTCAACCTTGGGTTTCTTCCTTGAAGGAGATGGATTTTCAGGCATTTGAGGCTCTTGCTTGCAAACTTCCTCTTCATCACTTTCAATCTCAATGATGTTGTGATCTGCCATCAGGAAGTGTATGAAGAGAAGAATGAAGGTAACTTTAGAAAGGACTTAGCCGTGGGAAGAAATTGTGGAGCTTTGCAAAACGAAAGACCCGGTATCTATAGCCGCCAAAGGTGACGGTTCACTTTCTAAGCACCTCGGGCCTTTAAAAGCATTTACAATTTCACCTCGGGTTAAAAAACATTTCAACAGTGCCATCATTACCTGTCATGTAATGCCCAGAGCCCGTCTCGGAGAACCAACCGACCCACTTAGTGCGCCACTAAGCGGGGGATTTGAAGAGTCGGGTTAAAAATCCGATGCATGACTTTAAATTCGAAATAAACACGTCCCTTCGTTTCCTTCGAATTTGGGGGCTAGCTGACGAGGATTGACACCCGGGTCAGTTCAAATAAATGCACTGTTGGTTCAAGGCAGATTCGAGCCAGACACGTGCCCGGCGGTGCGAAATCAAGTCATTCTGAGAAGCATCAGCCCGAGGTCGCAGGCTTTGCGCGATCAGGTTGCAAGCTTTGCACGATCAGACCGCAGGCTTTGCGCGATCAGGAGTTCGTATGTTATACGCGAACAGGATGTCCGAGATGTTGTGCGGTCAACCAACATCCCGCGGTCAGAACATTCTCGACCGAGGTACTTGGAGTTCATCTGTCCGGTTGTCCCTATAGCAAGAATATTCCAAGTATCCCGAGGATTCCTCCATGTGGAAGATCAACCGTCAGGAGGTTAATGCATGCGGTTATCCATGAATAACACGTGTTTAACCTGCGTGGAGGTTAAGAGGAGTTCTCTAAAAACCGCATCCAACCATCCAAGCAACTGTCTAATGCAGTTACGACTTGACACCCTTTCGACCAATATAAAAGGGTAGTAAGGTGCATTAAATAGGGGATCGAAGGAGATCAACATCTATGATACAAGTGAGATACCACACATCTCAATCGCTCAAACAGCCAAGTCTACGGCCTAGATTAGATAATATTTGCAAGCCTCCTGGGGCTTCTTTTTGTACACTTACATAGGAAAAACCTTCGCCTGTGAAGATTTTTTCTCGCTAGTTTGTAAACCTTTACCACATATAGTGAAATTCCAACAGGACGTAGGACTATTACTCCCACCATCGAGGGCCCGAACCTGTATAAACCTCTCTGTGCTCCTGTTCTTCATTTTTCTACATACCTTCCCGGAGGGTCATCTTGAAAGGTCTCACTATTACAAATTTTGCATAAGTTTGGCTGAGGACTCCGAGTTCGAATCGTCGACAGTCCTGTCAATGAGATCACTCACACCGAGCGACCAATCTTCTTCGGGAATAACAACAAGGGTGATGCAGGCACCAAGTTGTTCCTGCAAGGTACTCACCTTACGGTACTTCCTTCTGAGATTGCGCAGCTTGTTAGGATTGAAGGCATGGTGGGCAAATGACATTTGGCTCCAGAGAGTATAGGAGGCATGCTCTAGTGCATTGAATAACTCAACCTCAGTGCGCTGCACGCCTAGTGTAGGCAATGCAGGACTGATGAGCGAAGCATCCACAAGAAGAGAGGTGGCATGGTGCTGCCTGTTAGTGGCTTGCTGACGAAGCCGTTGAGCAGCTTGAACGTCACCTTGAATGTCGATGGAGACAGCATTCTTTAGAAGGTTGCGTGCTTCTACCATCAAGGCATGACGCTCCTTCTTGGCTTTAGTAGAGGCACATTTATGTGCCTTCTTTGACTCTGTCGCCTGGAACTCCACAGGCTCTTGAGTCTGGTGGAAGTACGTTGTGTAGTTGTACTTGAAGATTACCACCGGAGGCAATGTCCCAAACTGAACCATCAGAACTTCTTTGTCTGTGTGAGCAAGCTTGTTGAGGAAGGACTCACCTGCAAAAAGGGATTCCTTGATCAACTTATGCATCATCACATATATGCGCTCTACAAATAAGCTGCACTCTATAGACGAGCAGCCATATGCATGATGGATGAAAGACAGAGGGCATGCAGAAGTGAGTCAGATGACCATCAGAGCACAGCAAAGATGAGAGAGAACCATGTCCCACTGGGTGTGCCATTTTGTTTCGCCGGAAACATCACTCTTCCGGGAAATTGGCCCCTTTTCATGGTGCGAGCGTGCAAGTATACATAAGTATACACATAAGAGAACATAAAATGTACAATCTTAGAGAGGACAATGCACTTTATTAATTCTGAAAAAAATTACAAATTACAAGTCCCTTTGGGATTTACAAGCTCTCATTGCGCCAAGGAGAGTACATATTGACTTCTGGAGACTGCATGGTTCATGGTTCCTTAGGACTTTGAAAAGCTCTTGGTTAATTACACTGGTCGTGGTCGAATTGACACACTGCTCATGGTCGAATTAGACCCCTAGTCGAATGCTATTTGATCAAGCCCAGAAGGAATGATCGAAATGAAATTTTGAATAGAAAGTGGTTGAATTCTTCCCCTGATCGAATGCTATTTGATCAAGCCCAGAAGGAATGATCGAAATGCAACTTCGAACAGGAAGTGATTGAGCAGAATATGGTCGAATTAGACCCTCTGATCGAATGCTATTTGATCAAGCCCAAAAGGAATGATCGAAATGAAAATCGAATAGAAAGTGGTTGAACAGAATGTGTTCGAATTAGACCCACTGATCGAATGCTATTTGATCAAGCCCAGAATGAATTATAGAAATGGAAATTGAACAGAAAGTGGCCAAATTAGATCTACTGATCGAATGCTATTTGATCAAACCCAAAAGAAATGATCAAAATGCAACTTCAAACAGAAAGTGGTCAAATTCTTCCCCTGATCAAATGCTATTTGATCAAGCTCAGAAGGAATGATCGAAATGCAAATTGAACAGAAAGTGATCGAACAGAACGTGGTCAAATTAGACGCACTGATCGAATGCTATTTGATCAAGCCCAGAAGGAATGATCGAAATGCAACTTCGAATAGAAAGTGGTGAAATTCTACCCCTGATCAAATGCTATTTGATCGAGCCCAGAAGGAATGATCGAAATTCAACTTCGAACAAAAAGTGGTCGAATTCTTCCCCTGATCGAATGCTATTTGATCAAGCCCAGAAGGAATAATCGAAATGCAACTTCGATCAGGAAGTGGTCGAGCAGAACGTGGTTGAATTAGACCCACTGACCGAATGCTATTTGATCAAGCCCAGAAGGAATGATCGATATGCAAAATCGATCTGGTTGTCCTATGAAGAAATCAATAGGGCTCTCTTTTGATTGAGGCTCCCTTTGCTCCATATTCTTCTCTTTTTTTAGGAACAGACGACCTTGGGCACCAACGAACAGGCCTGCTTCTTAATGTAATGCATAATGATGCAAATAGATCAATACTCACCCATGGACACCTTCACGGACTTGAGTAGATCTGCAAAAAGGGAAGAAGATGGCTCCCTGGTCGAACAGAGAGTCTCTATTCTTCTTCTTTGCCTAACATCGGTCTCTCATCAGCTTTGGTGCCCTTCCTGTCTTCCCTCTGTCTGCGCTCCTGCAACTGCTTCTGTGTTCTCAAAAGGCTAGCACCCCTCTCTATTTATAGAGGCTCTAAGTTGTTGCAACTATCCAACAACTAGAGATATTTAGGGGATTTGAATTTGAATAGGAGATATATTTTCTTATCTAAATAAACAAGAGGATAAAGAGAGACATTATCCCCTTTTTGAATTTGAATAGGAGATATATTTTCTCATTTAAATAAACAAAAGGATAGAGAGAGAGATTATCCCTTTTTTTGAATTTAAATAGGAGATATATTTTTTCTTATTTAAATAAAAAAATCAAGCTACAGATAAGTCTTGTTTAGACTAAAACTGAATATGGGTATGTTTAGGCTGAAATTGGGTCTGATTCACATTTGACTAGACCCGAACCCGATCCGCATTTGACTAGACCCGAATCCAATCCGCGTTTGACCATTCCGAATCCGATCCACATTTGACCAGACCTGAATCCGATCTGCGTTTGACCATTCTGAATCCGATTCGCATTTGACCATTCCGAATCCAATCCAAATTCGACCAGTGATCAAATTTAATGGTTTTAACAGTGGACACACATATGCATTTTTATTTTAGCCCATTTCTTTTATTTTTTTAATATTTTTTTGACTATTCTAATGAATTTTTTATTACAAAAAATTCAATGAACATGATCCACTACCATCAGTTTTCCTAAGTCATGGCAAAGGAACATGCCACAACCTAAGGCGTTTTATCAACTTTACTGCATCCGTCTTGCAAGCACAGAGACAACCCGCAAAGTTGAAGGGTTCCACAGATCTACCTGAACCGCACTGGCATACTTCACTGCTCCCATCAATGGTCACATTGCAACTTGTTTGGTCAAGGCATCTGATCACACTCGAAATGGCGAGCTCAATTTGTGTAATAACGGCAAGTAGACGGTTGAGTGTTGAGCACTTGAGGGTCGAGAATTCCACCAGTAATAAGCATATTCGTCTTTCTAGCTTAATGGATTATTGACTATGTCTAAAAAAGTTGGGAGGGTTTGTTTGTCCACAACTAAATCTACTACTAAATCTATCAATCTAGGGTTTAAAGCCGTAAAGTGCAAATATGAAATCTAGGGATTATAAAGCAGGAATAGAAACCTAGGATTTCGGGATTTCCATAACCATTCGGCGTAATTCTATCCAAGGTCCAAGGATTGCAAGTTAAGTTCAATCGTTTTCCAAGACAGTTTAAGTTGCCAGTACGGTCGCTGGTACAACGGTCAGAGGATCGCTTCCATTGTTACGTTTGGCGAGAGCCTCTCTCCTGTTCAAGATCCCGCATCAAAGCACTAAGGACTCAAGAACTCCCCTAAATTCTTGCTAAGGCTCAACTGTTATGTCTGTTGCCGAAACGAGAATTTACTGTTTGGAGGAAGAAAACATAAGGAAATAACTCCAAAACTTGAGATCAAGACCGAGGAAGAATCATGCCTTCCGGATTAGGTCATCCCTAACCCTAGAAGGGATCTCACTACTACAGAAATGCAGTCCACTAACCCCTATCTTCTAGCGGTTATATGCAATCTGGGAGAAAACCGTTAGTGTACGAGAACCGCAGTGGAGAAGAGGTTTTGTATAACTGTTATGGTCTGGGAAACCGTTAGTGAATAGCATGTCATTTGTACTATCGGTTAGTATTGTATGAACCGTCAGAAGAGACGAAATTACCATAATTCTTTAACAACAGGACTCCATAATTAGAGGATTTGGTAGTAGTAAAATCTCATACTCAGCCTTCAAAACACAAGTTCATGTAAGACTATCAAATTGCAAGTTCATTTAGGACTACTTTTCTTTCAATAAATTTCAAATTTTTTCTCTTAGCCTTGCATTTACTGCAACTACTAAATTATGGTATCCTTTCTTTTCCACACATAGAATCTATTCACAGTTCTTTAATCAAACCTCATTCATGATTTATTACTTACATATTACACTTACATCCATGAAGAGGTGTGATGCAAGTATGCACTCATTATCATCATAATTATTCTCGAGTGTCACAATTAAGAGAAGTACAACTTGTTGTAGAGAGCTTAAACCCAAAGCAAGACGGATGGAGTGTATGCAACGTATGACTGCTGCATAATTGTGTAAATTTACTTCAAATAAAATGCCAAACAAGTGTTTAATTGACGAATCCAGAAAATGATTGTCTTATGGCCAATTTGCCACAATTAACTTGCTGTTTAAACATATTCTAACGGTTTGATATTTCTTGATCACTTTTGATACAAACTACTGTACGTCTTAGAATATGTACCTATTCTAACGGTTCACTACTAAGAACCGTTAGAATATAGTCATCTATTCTAAGGTACCTACTCTAATGGTTCTTAGTAGTGAACTGTTAGAATATAGTCATCTTTTATATCGGTTCACTACTAAAAACCGTTAGAATATAGTCATCTTTTCTATCAGTTCACTACTAAGAACCAATAGAAAAGAATACCTTTTTCTAACGGTTCCTATTAGTAAACCGTTAGAAAAAAGTATAAGAACCGTTAGAAAAAGGGATTTCTTTATAACGGTTTGAAATCGTTAGAAAAGAGTTAGTTTCGTTCTATCATGCCGATCACTAACGGTATAAGAACCGTTAGTAGAGATATGTTTTGAACCGTTAGAAGAAAGCATTTTTGTAGTAGTGTCTACTCGCAAAAAGCCATAATAATGTAGAAATAATAATAAGAATTAAAGAACTTACTTGATTGCTTGAGAATTGAGTTTGCTGTCCTTGCCGGCTTACAAAAGCAGGAAAAATAAAGAAGGGGGCTCTTCTCAGAAAACTAAACTAAAAACTAAGCCCTAAAGGCATCTACAGCCTAAGAAACAATGTTTAATTGAGCCAAAAATAACTCCTTGATGTGCAGGCGATTAACTCTAGCTTCAAATCGTGCGAGAACGGACAAATCTGAGTTAAAACTGTACAAATCTAACCAGTCCTGATCAAATCCGATCAGAACCAACCAAATCCGACCAGTCCTGATCAAACCAAATCAAAACTGACCAAATACGACTAGTCCTGATCAAATCCAACCAGAACCAACCAAATCCGACCAGTCCTAATCAAACCCGGTCAAAACTGACCAAATCCGACCAGTCCTGATCAAACCCGATCAAAACCGATCAAATTCGACCAGTAAAATCCTCCGAAACCGAGACGAACACGACCAAGTACACGTGGCGTGCTCCTGGCCGAACACATGTCATGCCCGAAATCGTGCTCTGCTCGGCCAAATAACCGGCCAAGCGGTAGTTTTGTTCGATCGGGACTGTTTTCATCCAGGTGTTTGTATTCTATCAGGACTCTTTTCGACCACATGCTCGTGTTTGATCAAGTCTCTTTTTCATCCAGTCATGTTCGATTAAGGTTCTTTCTCGCGTAGTTGTGTTCGACCAAGTCTTTTTGTTCGAAGAATATTCGATCATGGCCCTTTTGCTGTCTAGTTTTGGTTTCTTAGTCGAATTGAGCCTAAACGAAGTTGAAATATTCTCAAATTTGGTAGGTTTGGTCCCTGAAACATGGCAAACACAGCCGTGAAAGCAATTTGTAAAAATAATATAAAATTATGCATAAAATATTGCATCAAAGGATTTTTTTAATCTTATTTTTGTACGTTTTTGATGCCAAACTTAGGATAAAAATACTACCAATTTAGTACTTATTAGCATCACATAGCCATCTTCAGACCTAATTTTGGCAATGTCAACCTGCATATCAAAGAAAGAAAAATAACCTCTTTCTTTGAACAATTGGGGTAAAACCTTCCCATTATAAAGAACATTAAAGAAAGGAATAAAATGTCTTTCTTTACAGAATCGGGGTAAAACACTCCCAATAAACAAACATTAAAAAAAGAATAAAACATCTTTGTTTAAAACTTTGAGATAAACCTTCTCATAACAAGGAACATCAAAGAAAGGAAAAAAAAACATCTTTCTTTGAAAATATGGAACAAAACCATCAAAGAAAGGAAAGAATATATTTCTTTGGAATAATGAAACAAGAAAGGAAAGTACATCTTTTTTTGATATATTGGGGTAAAACCATCCCAAAATAAAGAACATCAAAGAACGGAAAGACACATTTCTCTTTAAAACTTTGGGGCAAAACCCTTTCGAAATAAGAGAACGTCAAGGAAAGGAATAAAAAGTCTTTCTTTGAAGCCCTAATTAGGGTTTTGGTGATTAATGACATCCGTGAGATATGCGACTAACCTATGTGTGTGAGACTCAGGTTAATCAGAGGAGAAAGCATCACAAGAGTGAAAATCAAGATTATCAAGACTCCATGAAGCAAAAATGACGAAAACCCCGACAAAAGTACAAATGTCTAAATCTAGCACTTTTATGTTTTGAAAATTTCTAGGTTGGATGGTCGTACTATTAAGAGGGGTCTTAGCATAGATCATTTGATCAACCTTGAAGTCTTTGGAAACATATTTGCATATGCATCTAGCCCCAAATTAAAATTGAGTTCAAATTTAGCAATTCTGTTTTCGTTTTGAACTGGCCGGACAGTGTCTGAAGTGACAGGACAATGTCCGGCCAATACACTTTTCTTCTGAAAAATTGCAAAACGAGAACCAAAGACAAATAAACTTGTCCGGTGCATCGGTCCAATTTAGGCCGGACATTGTCCGAAGTGACCGGACAATGTCCTGCTAGTACAATTCTCACGGCAAGTTTATATCCAAGCAACAGAGACAAATAAATCTATCCGGAGGCATTTGTCCGAAACGCACCGGACATTGTCCGAAGTGACCGGACAATGTCTGGCCAATACAATTTCTGTGGAGTTATAAACCTAAGTGTTAACAGAGACATATGTATTTGTCCGGACATTTTGTCCGGACAAATCACATATGTCCGGCCTATATAGTTGATGTGTTGTCTTAAGCCAAGTGTCAACAGAGACATAAACATTTGTCCGGACGTTTTGTCCGGACAAATCGTATTTGTCCGGTGTGTATATGTGCTGTTAAAACATGAGTGTTAACAGAGACATATACATTTGTCCGGTCCATTCGTCCGGCCTTCACAAAAATCCTCAAATGGCTACTGACACTTGAAACTCTCGTGAGCAACGGTCAATTTTTTTGTACTGACCGGACATTGTCCGAAGTGACCTGACAATGTCCGGCCAGTACAACTTTCACCCAATTTTCTTGAAAACGACCATTTTGCTGAGACTATATAAACCCTACTGTTTGTAGAAGCCAAACACACACGAAATTCATCTCTCAACCCTTGTGTAACAGCTTGCAAACCCTCTCACACTCATTCTCTAGCAATTGAAGTCAAATCTTGAGCAAAACTTTGAGTGCTAGTTGAAAGAAGTTGAAATCAAGCCATTTGCATTTGCATATTTGTTCTTCAAGTTTTGAGGTTGATCAAGCAAGGTGCTAGGCTTGTTACTCTTGGTGATTGCCGTCACCTAGACGACCCGGGAGGTCTGGCGATCTCTCCATCGACGGTGTGTGTCGGAGAGGCCCGGCGATTGGTTGTAAAGGCTCAGAGCTCGCCTATCCGGAGAGGAGAAGGGCTACCCCTAGTGGAATCGAAGCATAAACTCTAGCGAAGAGCGCTTCAACGAGGATTAGTGGAAATCGGCAAATTTTTGAGACCTTGGGAAAAACTCGATCTCTTCGGTTACTCCTATTACTTGTTTTATACTTATAGAGATTGAATTGTCGCTCTTAACTCCTTAGCAATTGCAAAACTTGCTTTGTGTTGTCATTCATATCATTTGAGTATTGTTATCGCAATTTAGGTTGTTAATCACTAGATTAAAGGTAAAAATTTAAAAACCTCCTATTCACCCCCCTCTAGTCGGCATCCTTCGATCAACACACTTATCATAACATAATATCAATATCTTTTGTAAACAATTAGAAGCACAGATGAGCTAGGTCTAACAAATTTTATTTGGAAAACATACTTGTGTGAATCCGCCGCATGCAGACTCCAGAACCTGGGAGCTTAGAGTATTCGAATACATTTTTAGAATCTTTGCAAATGATCCGGGAGGATCTTCAAGTCCTGATCGCATACGGATTCGCGACCAAGTCCTGATCGCATACGGATTCGCGACCATGTCCTGATTGCATACGGATTCGTGACCAAGTCCTGATCACATACGGATTTGCGACCAAGTCCTGATCGCATACGGCTTCGCGACCTTAATCGTGTTCGGAAAGGTTTCGTCACCATGGATTGGTTCGTGACCATGAAAAGGAATTTGTTCTCTGTCCGGAATTGTAATCCGATCCGAATATATATAACTAAGCTTATCTGTTTAGGATTAGTTAGTTAGTTATATGAGTCTAATACGTTTAGGTTACTAAGTCTGATACGTACTCATATGATTGGACTATAAATACCTTGCAATAGGTCTAGTTTAGATCATCGAAAAAGTCATAAAACTTATTTGAGTTTTAAACACTTATAGTTCCTTCGACGTAGGCAAGTGTGCCTAACGTTCAACGTGTAAAGCCCTCTTTGAAATAAAGAGTTGTACAATTACTTTGGGTTTCGGTATTTCTGAATAAGATCCCGTTATTCCGCATATTAGAATCTGGGCGAGTCTAGTGCGAAAACCAAGGCTAGGTCTCAAATGGATCAAGTTGGTATCAAAGAAACTTTCCTATCCTGTGGATGGTGAAGACTCGCCAGGGTTACAAAACTTCCGGCGAAAGTCCAGGCGATCAGTTGACGGTTCCTACTGCCGCGTCTCCTATAATGTCTGATGATACCTCCGTTCAAGCTAACCTAGCCGAACAAGTGCCTAAGCTCTCCACCGACATGGATACCGTGCTTGCTTGGATTAAGCAGCAGGCCATGATTGTACCTCCTGAAGTAGGGAAGGTTATGGGTGAGAAAACTGGTGAAGACTTACGTAGGGCAGAAGAAGATGAAGACGAAGGCGACCACAAGACCAACAACCTCGCCAATACCTCCTTAGCTGTCGGATCTTTTAAGGTCAACGCTAAGATTGATATACCCATATATGATGGGGTGATCGATGCCGAGAAGCTGGATTCTTGGATCAACCAGCTTGAGACATACTTTGACCTGAAAGGGTTCAGTAGCGCTCAAAAGGTCAAATTTGCACCTTTCAAGATGAAGGACCACGCCAAGACATGGTGGAAGGCTCTTGTCACCAGTGGTGAAGCTGACGACCTTGCGTGGGGTTAATTCAAATGGCTTCTACGACAAGAATTCTATCCGATGGGTTACCTTGAGGAGAGATGGGAGCGTTGGCATAGATTGTACCAACAGCGCGACCAGACCGTCCAAGACTATACGACAGAGTTTCGGCGACAAGCAATGGTCGTCGGCATCTCACTGTCCGATCCTCAGGTATTTCAGAAGTACACATCTGGACTTTGGAAATCGATCAGTACTGAGCTAAGTCTGTTCGACGTCTAAGACATCGCGACCGCGAGCACAACTGCTATGGCGATCGAGAAGAAGAACAAATCCCGCACGACAAAAGCACGAAGGAAAATGCGACCTTGACAAAGGAAAAGCCGAGTCCGAAGAACAACGCTTCAAAATCGGGCACGATGCCTTTTGTGAACATTGTCAAGTCATGGGACATACCAAGGACAGATGCTACAAGCTTCATCCTGAACTTCGATCGAAGAAAAATGGACTAGAGAAAAGAACAGCCACGGCTACTGCGACTTCACCCGACGAAGAAGTTGTCTGAGTGAATTCGATTAGTGAGGCAAATACGACCTTGTCTCTGATGGCAATGCCGAAGGAGAAGGGTTCGGATCCACTGAACGACCATCACCCAACGGAGGACTTGTTCACCGTCAACATCCAGGTGAAGCACGAAGTGGTCGCAGCGATATTCGATCCCAGAAGTCAAAAGAATCTGGTCTCTGCTGGACTGGTTCGGCGACTTGGTTTGAAAACAACCACACACCCGCGACCATATCCGCTAGGTTGGTTTACATCGGATGTGAACCAACAGATTACGAGTCAGTGTGTGTTGAAGTTTGCAATATCTGCCCATTACATCGACGTGGTTCAATGCGATGTCATCCCCATCGATATTTGCCAAGTGATTTTTGGAAGTCCGTTCTTGTATGATCGTGACACCCATTACCACCGAAGAGCTCAAGAATACGACCTCACAAAGGATGGGACGAAATTTATCATCAGCAAAAATGACCACGTCGACACCAAGAACTTGATGATAGCAAATCAGGCGAAACGTATTGTCAATGCATGCTCAAAGTGTGTGGTGAGTGTGATGCATCCAATTAGCCAAGAGGATTGTGCTGCATCGAGTATGGAAAGTGGTGGTTGTTTAGCAAGCTTGCCGGAAGAAAGTAATGCGCTATTCGCAGAGGTATATAGTCGATCACCACAACAACTAGTCGAAAACGACATGGAACTTGTCTCTACGGCACCACTATTCAAACTTTGCAATCCTAGCTTTGGGATCGGTGATGGTATCAACCTCGACAAGGGGAAGGCTATCCGCGAGTGGCCAAGGCCACAATCCATGATGGAGGTGCCAAGCTCCATGAGCACCTATCCATACATTCGATCCGACGATTGTAGCATTGCTCATCGTGTGTTCATTCCAAAACTCCCAGTCGTTCTCTACATCTTCACAGTTGGTCACCAACGGGTGTTGGATCCTTCTCAATAGGGAAGTCATGATCTGGGAGGATCTCAGGTCGAGTTCGCAACGGATTTGCGACCACAAAAAAGTTTGCGACTTTGGAAAGGTTTGGACCTTGGGAAGGATTCAAACTCTTCGAGCTTTCAATGCTAGATGATGAGCCAGATACTATAGTACCATCTGTTGAAGACTTGGTCTATCAACGAGACGAACCTCTACGTGAAGATGTGATTTTGGAGAAGAAGGTGACTACCACCCGCAGTGGCACCAAGGAGACTTTTCGAATCGGTCGGAAAGATCAACGAGCACGTGCGGCAAAGTGGTACACCAAAGAACATGGACAAGCCCAATTTCCACATCTCCAGTTTGATCGAGAGGTCGCAACAGGGGTTGGCTCCTTCTCAACAAGGGAGTCATGATCCGGGAGGATCTTCAAGTCCTGATCGCATATGGATTCGCGACCAAGTTCTGATCGCATACGGATTCGCGACCAAGTCCTGATCGCATACGGATTCACGACCAGTCCTGATCGCATACGGATTTGCGGCCAAGTCCTGATCGCATACGGCTTCGCGACCTAACTGTGTTCAGAAAGGTTTCGCGACCATGGATTGGTTCGTGACCATGAAAAGGAATTTGTTCTCTGTCCGGAATTGTAATCCGATCCGAGTATATATAACTAAGCTTATCTGTTTAGGATTAGTTAGTTAGTTATATGAGTCTAATACGTTTAGGTTACTAAGTCTGATACGTACTCATACGATTGGACTATAAATACCTTGTAATAGGTCTAGTTTAGATCATTGAAAAAGTCATAAAACTTATTTGAGTTTTAAACACTTATAGTTCCTTCAACGTAGGCAAGTGTGTCTAACGTTCGACGTGTAAAGCCCTCTTTGAAATAAAGAGTTGTGCAATTACTTTGGGTTTCGGTATTTTCGAATAAGATCCCGTTATTCCGCATATTAGAATCTGAGCGAGCCTAGTGCGAAAACCAAGGCTAGGTCTCAAACGGATCAGCAAAGGTGTACCTCTTTTTAAATCCACTTCTTCACTCGGCTTTCAAGTCGGGCCATCTCCATGTGACTTTTACGCATGTGACAAGGCCGAGATCACACAACAGTTTTGCAGTCTAGTATTAATAGTATCCTTGCCCGGTAAATAGACAGTTAAGTCTAAGATACCGTTGTGGGTCGTCCCCACTGCCTTCTTCCTAGCCTTGGTCTATGTCCTCGCAAGACATATGACCTATGGTTGCAACTGCGCACGACTCAATCCAGGCTTAGGGCGTCTTCCTTCTTTACACCTTATCCTCTCATTATTTTTCTGATCTCACACCATTCACGGCCATCTGTGGCCCACCAGTTTCCACGTGAGAAACCGGATCGACATACCATGCAGGGAACAGTTAATACCAAGAAAGCTACTAAGTTGTGCCTGTTCCATACCAGGCAAGTGGTTGGTATGATTTTCATGCCGCATTGAAGTACAACACAAGGTTCTAGTCCTTATATGCCAATGACCGGTTCATCCCACAATCCCTGCACTCGTCGGTGCTACCACCATTCCATAACAAACTCTGGTCACGGCTAGGGTTTTAATTCATGAATATACATATATACATATATATTAGTTATGGCTCACAACTTGATCATTTTGTAAAGAATCTCCTCACATTTCACTGGCATACAGCCTGGTACTGCCATGTCTTACTTTTCTCATTTCATCACATGCAATATCACAATCCCTGCACTCGTCAGTGCTACCACCATTCCATAACAAACTCTGGTCACGGCTAGGGTTTTAATTCATGAATATACATATATACATATATATTAGTTATGGCTCACAACTTGATCATTTTGTAAAGAATCTCCTCACATTTCACTGGCATACAGCCTGGTACTGCCATGTCTTACTTTTCTCATTTCATCACATGCAATATTATTTATAGTCAAGGCGATATCTTAACAATTCATAAAATATAGGTTCAACATGTTCAAGAATATGACTTGCCACTTGTGACGTAAAAATTTGGAGTTGGTATCGGGTCGACAGTGATGTCCATGAACTCCGTCTCTGGATCTACTCAGCAACAAATCAAACACACAATGATTACTAATTATATTAAAATGTTTTCTGATCTATATGTAGATATTCTTGCTTTGGAGAAGGAAAAGAATTGGCGATTTAGGGATCGAATGCATCTATATGCCGAGGCTAGGTCGAAATGATGGAATCAGTAGGATTTGGACTAAGATTGAGTGTTAGAGACTCTTAGGGTTTCAAGGCATAAGTCTTGATATTTGGTTCACAGCTGGTTTGCTCAAATACAATGAATGTCAACAGGACGACATTCGGTTCACGGCCTGGCATTGTCAAAGAATGGCATAGGTATGGTTTGAAGGATTTCCAGTTGACAAAACAAGTTTCGCTTCAGGCGTTGGGTGCACAAAGAAGCAAGACAACTAATTGACAAACTGGATTTTATAGAAAAGTCCAAGAATTAGAGGAAATAGAAAAAAGGTCCCTGTGCACAGTGAACTGAGTGTCTGTGCACTGTCAAGATTTAGGGCTTCGGTGTTTGATCGATTTACTTGTGCAATCTTCACCAACTTTGTCAATCAGGTAGGCGAGGTTACAAGGATGTTGCTGGCAAAGTCAATTGGACAGTGGCGGTGAGACGACGGCGAACGGCGTGGTCGAACTCGTCGGCTTTCAAGAACAAGGGCGAGCTACGCTGACAGTGAGCTAGGGTGGATGAATCAAGAAATTGATTGAGGGCTTATGATCCTGGAGTGGTGCTGATCATTCTCCAGTGAGGAATTGGGTTGCAGTCAAGTACTGGAGCTCGCCGGCGTTGACTCTAGACTCAAAGAAGATGGCAGATGTGGCGGTGCTAGTTTACGGCAATGCAGGTTAAATGGGCTCGGCTACACCATCTACAAGATACAAGGAACAAGTTGGTGCAGCTGGTTTGGCCAAGGACACGGCGAGGCGTGCCGGCGATGTGCGACGGTCACGACAGCACACGAAGAATAAGAAATCAGCAAGCACGGGTTAATTTCAAAATTGGATTGAGCAGGCTTGTTCAAGGGGCTCTAGTGATCATTTAATGCTACATAAAGGGAGGTTAATTCGGGCTGCAAGTGGGTGCGATGAGAGGAATAGGGCAAATGCAATTCACAGCGATCACCGGTGTTGAGGTCCACCGGAGTTCGATTAGGAGCTACAGCATGATGAGACGAGCATAAGGCACTTATGGGTTGAATCGAATTGGAAATTGGTGTAGCGGAATGATCTGACGTCGTGCTCCTCCTCGGCGGCTAACTGGAGAAGAAGAAGAAACAAGAAGAGAGCGAGATGAGCTGAGACTAAACTGAGTTTTGGTTGTGATGGAGATGTAGCTGGTCGCAGGCGACCTTAAATAGCCACGGGATGAAGATTGCAAGGGAGGTAATCGCGAAACTTGTGCTGGCGAAGCGGCTGGTCGAAGCAATCGGCGACAATGACGCGATGGCGATAGGCGGTGCTGCAACTGACACTTTGGTCGGCACCTTGGGACTTGACGCTGGCCGGTGCAAAGCAGAGGCGACAAGGTTAGCTCGGCGTGGCAACGTGGCACGAAACTCCTGACAACTGCTACTGCTGCTGAAGCGCGGTCGCTGCTGGTCGCACGTGCGGTTGCTGCTGCTACTGGTGCTGCCACGGTGACGATTTTGCCACGGACACGTGCGCACATGCAGGTGCAAGCGAACACGGGCACAAACGAGGGCCGGCGGCGAAGATCGCGGGGAGGTCTGGCGCTGGTCGAAGGCGTGTCGGCCGGTGTGGTCGAATAGGGGCTGAACAAGAAATCTGGACTGAAATGTAATTACAGAATTTGGGTTTTGGACTGATTTGTAAATCTGGCAAAAGACTTAGATTAAACTAAGATTGATCACACTGCTGTGGCTTAATAAACTCAACAAGTAATTTGGTAATGACATAAGATAGAATTTAGGTTTTCTGATCAATTTTGATTGAAAATGAAAATAGAGTAATTGGGGTATTGGAATCTGAATTTTGTCGAAACTGAAATTCTAAGACTTTGGATAAGATTTTGAGATCCTTACAAAACGAGATTTTATATTGAATAACATTTGGGAGGTATTCCCGGAATCAGATTAAGATTTGGGGCTGATTTGTGGCTTTTAGCCTTTCAGGCTTCTGGGAAATCTGAAAAGGATCAATTTGCGATACTTCTTGGACTGATTTGAGAAAATGGTTTAGATGATGGAGTTTTGCTGCCAACTTTTTGGATGAAGGTAGTGGCATACCCTTGATTATAATCCAAAGATAATTTGGTCTAGATTAGGTCAGGATTTGATTAGATCAGCATTCTGAATTTCAGAGTACTTAGGGTAATTAGGATATTAATTAATTAATTCTGTTTTCGAAAACAAATTGAGACTGATAACTCTGAGAGTTAGAGATCGAATCTGATCTGACTTCTTAAGGCTTTTCTACTCGAGGTAATTAGTAGGCCATATTTGGATGATCTGATCTTATTTTGGGTCTAAGGTAATGATTTTGATATTTTTGAGCTTCAGAAAAGAATAGATTTGAGATGATCTTGCTACTTCTAAAGAGACATATGCATGCATGATTTTCCATGAAAAACGACGTTTTCACCCCAAAACCAGGGTGTTATAAATCTACCCTCCTTAAAAAAATCTCGTCCCTGAGATTTACCTAAGACAAGAAAAGATTGGGGGGGGCACTCTTGCTGAAGACCTTCTTCTTTTTCCAAAGTGGCTTCTCATTCTGACTAGTTTCCTCACTGAACCTTGCATAACTTAATCTTCTTCCTTCTGATATCCTGCTTTAACTCACTAACAGGTGTCACAGTTTACAACGTACTCTGTGATCTCTTTCTTCAAACTATCCCACCAAAACTGATTTTTCAAGTCCTAGTACATTTTAGTGCTACTTGGGTGCATTGAGCACAGGGTTTTATGCGCCTCATGAAGAATTAATTCCTTAATGTCTGTGCTTTGGGGAACACAGATCCTTCCCTAATATCGTACAATTCTTTGTTCATCTTCAGTAAAATCCTGAATCTTTCCCAACTTAATTCCGCTCTTAATCTTGCAAATCTCTTCATTCTCTTTCTGGGCATTCCTTATCTATACCAAAATGGCTAATGTCTCTTGTGATATCATTTCCACCTGAAGATCTTGTATCTGGTGGTGAAGGCTGTCTTTGGTATGTTCTCTTTCTTGATGTTCAATTGATGGTATTCGGACTTCAAATCTATCTTGGAAAAATGTCTTAACTCCTCGAAGTTGATCGAACAAATTGTTATTCCTTGGCAATGGATACTTATTCTTTATGATAACCTCATTTAGAGTTCGGTAATTCACACACATCCGTAGAGCTTTATCCTTCTTCCTCACAAACACTATTGGGGTTGGCATCCGGTAAATAGTCTCTAAACTATTTGGGCTAGCAGCTGGGTATCATCTATGGGTATAAGAATTTCCTGAATATTAGGTTGCTTACTAAAGGGAGAGTTGGAACTTTGGGCTTCCTGCCGAAACAAGAGTTCTCTTACTATAGGATCTTCCTCCTGCGGAGTTTGCCTTATATCCTCTCTGCTGTTTCAGGATTTCCTTCTTGCGTCAACCCTAATGTCTCTGAAGACAATTCCAGACAGATCTAGGCTTTCTAAGAACAACTAAGATACTAGTGCAGAAATTAATGCAAGCTACATTAATGCATAAAATACTTAGGCTTCTAGCCATAATACATCACAGATTTACCATTACAAAAGCAATGGCAAAGCACAAAAGCTACCAAAAGCACTTACCAGATCTAACTACACTATGCCCTGGATAAACCCTCTTAACGGTCGGTCAGCTACTCGAACAGAGCTCTAACCTCAAGAACGGAACTATACCAAAGCAACGTAGCACAATCCACAAGACTCTCGATGCAAGCAGAACATGCTCTCGACACCCTGCCGAATTTTGAAAAACCAAATATAATTTTTTTGAAATCAAAATTTTTAAAAGCTACTAAGCTCTTTTCACAAAAATAGAGTTTTTAGAGAAATAATTTTTAGATAAATTACGCCGTCCTGGCGTAGCCAACTCCTAATGGTGTCGCCCTACTGTCAAGTTCTTGTACTGCTCTGATACCATTTTTGTCGCGCCCCGCCTTCATAGGGGAACGTGACTAATCCCGTGAGGGCCCAGCTCACTGCAGCTGATCCCAAACCATTTGACTTCCCAGGATGAGTCAAACACAGGAGTATATTGCATCAATTCAACCTTCATTACATTAAGCAGTATGGCCTGCTGGCCTTATTACAACATAATAATTACAAGCCATCACGGCATAAATGAATCTGATTGCAGTAAAATAACTATTCGTCGGAAGCTAACTGAACCCCCACAACAAGAAGTTGAAAGCAGAGCAACACACTTCAGGGCTTGGGCGGAACAACTGCCTCTCCTCCTTGTGGTTCCAAAAGTTCTTCGAGCATTCATCTTGGTCATGGAACATTCTATCTGTTGGATGGTGGATTGCAAGGGTGAGTACTTACGTACTTAGCAAGTCATAGTATATAAGAGTGTATACTTATAATAGTGATGATATGAACCTATGCTAGTAAAGAAAGGGGGAAGGTTGCAAAATACCTTTTCTCTTTACAATTCATATTAATGGCAGCACTTATCATAACATAATATCAATATTTTCCGCTTCATTCATGCACATTTTATTCATATAAGGCGGCATTTGCATTAATCATACATATCTTTATCATCAAATCTACCATATTATTCGTGTTGTGATTTTATTACTGGTCGATGCAATTTGGGTGAATTTTGGCTGATGGAACTCATCTCATCGAATAAACCTGACCCTCGGTTGACTCCACATGGAAGCACATGTTTCTACGGACGCGTAGGAACTAACCGCGCCGAAATCGGAGTCTCCGAGGACCCGAAATCTCAAAACCTAACAACCTAGGACTCAATTGTAAAATCCCTGAAATCTGAGTACCCAGGATCAACAATTGATATTTCAATATACATGATAGAATGCGACAATATAAATATCAATAAACATTAAATTTCCACGATATCCACAATGAAACTAAGCACAGGCAATTTTAGTATCATTAGAAGATGGTTAATCACAATTCAACCTACAATAGATTGTCGAGCCACTAATGCATGCATATAACTCAACACGACATGCAAAGGGATCTTAGAAGCCAAATATCAACGATAAAATGCACAAGTCTAAAATTTTTTTTGAAAATTTTGACATGACCTCTCTAGAATTACCTTGCGGTAGAACAGTTCAAACACAAAACAGGTCATATCAACACACAACAAAGCCCATAAGGCTAGATATAAAACTATCACAAGCTCAAATAAGCACAAATAGTCAAACAACTCAACAATCACAAGAATATAGAATTTAAGCACAAGTATGCCTCTGTGGCCACATGAATCACAAATGTTATCAATTTATGGGAGCTATTGGGCGGTTTCCTTGTTGATCAATGAGTTGGTACACACCACCATCATATGCTTGCTTGATGTAGTACGGCCCTTCCCATTTAGGCTCAAACTTGCCTTTAACCTTGCTTGTGACCACAATGGGGCGTCAAAGAACAAGTACGAGTTAGCCTTTCTAAAGACACGCGGCTTGACAAGCTTGTCATATGCCCGTACCATGTTTTGACGATACAATTCAATGTCTTGAAGTGCGTGAAGACGATCGTCCTCCAAAATATCCACCTCTTGATAACGAAGCCGAATCTGTTCATCATGTATGAGTTCAACCTGAAGAGCGATTCTTAATGAGAGAATCTCAACCTCTAATGGCAACACGGCTTCACTCCCAAATACTAAGGAATAGGGTGTTGCCTATGTGGGAGTGCGCACCATGATGCGATAAGCCCATAACGCCTCGAAAAGATGATCATGACAGTCTCTTCTGTATCTTCTAACTGTTTTCTTCAAGATCTTGCCCAATGTCTTGTTAAAGGCTTCAATCAATCCATTGGCTTGAGGATAATACTCGGTAAAATAATTTCATTGGATCTTGTACTTTGCTGCAAAATTATGGATCTTCTGCGACTTGAAGGCTTTTCCATTGTCGGAGATGATGCGGCGAGGTGTTCCAAAGCGATAAAGGATGTTACGCCCTAGAAAGTTGATGATGACGTCTGACTTCACTTCTGGCAACGGGATTGCTTCCGCCCACTTGGAGAAGTAATCAGTCGCCACCAAAATCAAACGATGTCCCTGATAAGTGTTAAATTGGTGACATTTTTACCCTAAGTTTGCTACTAAAAATGTGCAAAATCATGCAAAAACTCCTTTGATGCAACATTTTATGCGTAATTTGATATTACTTTTACAAATTGCTTTCACGGCTGTGTTTGCCATGTTTCAGGGACCAAACCTACCAAATTTGAAAAGATTTCGACTTCATTTGGGTCAAATTTGACTAAGATATCACAACTGGACAGCAAAAGGGCCCTGGACGAATATTCCTCGGGCAAAAAGATTTGGTCGAACACAATCAGGTGAGGAGAAACCCTAATCAGTCACAAACACTTGGTCGAAAAGAGTCCCGATCGATCACGACTACCACTTAGCCGGTTATAGGGCCGAGCGGAGCATGATTTCAGGCACAACACGTGTTCGGCCAGGAGCACGCCATGTGTCCATGGTCGTGTTCGGTTTGGTTTCGGTGGCTTTTACTAGTCAAAATTGGTCGGTTTAGATCGGGTTTGATCAGAACTAGTTGGATTTGGTCGGTTTTAGCCAGAGTTTGATCAGAACTGGTCGAATCTAGTCGGTTTTGACTCAGATTCATCCGTTCTCGCGCCGTTTAAATCCAGACTTCGTTGCCTGCACGTCAAGGAGTAATTTTTGGGCCTGTTAACCCATGTACTATAAATAGAGAAACTTTTGACTCAATTAAACATGTTCCATGTACTATAAATAGAGAAACTTTTGGCTCAATTAAACATGTTCTCTTAGGCTTTAGTTTTTAGATAGTTTTCTTAGAAGAGCCCCCTTCTTTATTTTCCTGCTTTTGCAAACCGGTAAGAACGACAACTTCAATTTTCAAGCAATCAAATAAGTTTTCATTTATTTCTTATTATTATTTTTGCATTCTTATGGCTTTTTGCGAGTAGATCCCTTCTAGGGTTAGGGATGACCTAATCTGGAAGGCGTGATTCTTCCTTGGTCTTGATCTCAACTTTTTGAGTTATTTCTTGATGTTTCTCGCCGTTTCGGGTGTGATCAAGTTTTTGGCACCATTGCCGGAGAACAACGGTAATTCATCTTTTTAGATTAATTTTCACTGATATAAGTCAGTCTCACTTCTCAATCTAGCTTCTATTTTTCTTTTTCTTTCTTGTTTTCTTTTCCCCACTAACCTTTCAGGGAAGTAGTGCAAATCTGGATAGCTCGGACAAATCTATCAAAACCGCGCACCGACTTCGGTACGAGGCAAGGCAGGTAAGATTGGAGGAAAACTCGCAAACTTTTGAAGACATTAAAGAACAACCATCAATGGAGGACCAAAAGAGACTGAAGGACTATGCAATCCCACTCAACATGGGGTTGCAATCAGGTATTCTTAGACCACCAATTGAATCAAATAACTTTGAAAAAAAACCTACGCTTTTGAATTTGGTTCAACAAAATCAGTTCAGCGGTCTCCCCGCTGAAGATCCATCTTTACATCTGCACATGTTTCTTGAGCATTATGATACTTTCAAGCTTCATGGAGTAACACAGGATGCACTTCGTTAGAGGCTCTTTCCTTTCTTGCTTCGCGAGAAGGCGAGGGCATGGCTATACACTCTTCCTCCTATCTCAATCATTACTTGGGATGAACTCTCACGAGCTTTTCTTGGTAAGTTTTTCCCTCCTGCTAAAACTGTTCTATTCGCAACTAGATTGCATCTTTTTCTCAGCAGGTAGGTGAATCACTTTACGACGCATGGGAACGGTACAAGGACTTGTTGATCAAATGTCTGCATCACGGACTAGAGAAGTGGCTAGTAGTTCAAACATTTTATTGCGGATTGAACTACAATGTGCGGATGGCCGTAGACACCGCAACCGACAGCCTACTAATGAACAAAAGTGTAGACGAAGCGGAAGACCTCATTGAAGGTATTACTCAAAACTACACTCAATGAGGAACCGTACGAGATGCTCAACAAACTCCGACCAACAACATGGATGTAAGTGTAATGTCGCAATTGTCCGAACAAGTAGCACTTCTAACTGATAAACTGTCTATTCCTGGATCAACTACTGCCTCATCTGTTAATGCGATTACACATGTGTGTGAATTGTGTGGCATACAAGGCCACCATGGCCATGAATGCCAATTTAACCCATCCATGGAGCAGGCAAACGCTTTTTAGGGTATGCAACAAAGGCAACATAATGCTTGTCCTAACTCGTATAACTCTGGATGGCGCAACAATCAAAATTTTTCATGGTCAATACAAAATCAGTGACCTCAACGTCAACAACCAAATTTTGGACAACAGGAACTACATCAACAAAATCCCCCATATCAAGCTCAAAGGCCATCGTTCCAACCACAAAATCAGCAACCTTATTGACTGCCACACGAACGACAACCATGCAGAGAACTTTCTAGCAAATCAAGAGAAAAAGAAGATGTCCATGAGCCAAAAGACAGACTCTATATCGACTCATGACCCCATGCTCGAGATTCAAATTGCACAATTGGTGAATCTTGCACCGAAAAATGATAACCCTCTTCCTTCTCAACCTATCAATCCTCACAATTCTAAACAAATTAATTCCATAACTTGTTCTAACGCTTATTTCTAATGCAGTGATCTTAAGGAGTGGAACAGAGCTACCAGAACGAACACCATCAACCGAACTGGAGTCGACAAGCAAAATCCAAGAAATACCATTACCTTCGACAAAAGATGACGACAAGGAAGCCGAACCAAAAGGAAAGGAAAGTGGAGAAAATCAGGCAATACGTAATTATAATCCAACTCCACCTTTCTAGAGAAGGTACGTAAAAGTGAAACTTGATAAGCAATTTGAAAAGTTTGTGGAAATCTTGAGAAAGCTTAATGCGACTCTTCCTTTTACTAACTTAGTAACTCAAATGCCTTCTTATGAAAAATTCTTGAAAGACATTCTTACTAAAAAGAGGGATTTGAGTGAATTTCAAACTGTTGCTTTGACCGAAAATTATAGTGCTTTGATTCAGAATAGGATACCGGCAAAGCTACGGGATCAAGGTAGCTTCTCCATCCCTTGCAACATAGGTACGGTACACACAAATCGAGCTCTTTGCGACCTAGGCGCAAACGTTAGTGTGACGGCTCTCACCACTGCACAACGTTTAAGCATGGGTGCGATCAAACCTACTCGTCTGGTTTTGCAACTTGTCAATCGATTGGTGAAGAATTCGGAAGGAATCCTAGAAGATGTGCCTCGACAAGTTGATAAATTTTATCTTCCAATCGATTTTGTCGTTCTTGATATGGATGAAGATGTTGCTATACCTATTATATTAGAACGACCAATGCTCCGGACAACAGGTGCCCTCATTGACGTTTGTAAGACACAAATTACTTTTCACATAGGGGAGGAGAAAATTTTGTTTAAAATGTCTAAACTTGTGACTGCCCTATGTATGAGGAGAAAATTTGTAGCGTGGATGACCTCGAAGAAGTCCTTTGGGAGAAATAACGGATGACATATTCGAAAATAAACAAACGGACAGCAGCAAAGAAGAACAAAACGAAGACAAACCAACAAAAGAAACATCCAAAGAGGACATCTCGGATTCTAACGCCACCAATAAGGAAAAGGTAAGTAAACCTACACTTAAAACTCTTCCTTCCTCGCTGAAATATGTATTCTTGGATGATTATGAGATGCAACATGTCATTGTTAATGCAAACTTGACCAATTCGCAACTAGAAAAATTTCTTTACTTCATGTGCATCGCAATGCTCTCGGTTATTCAATTGATGATATCAAAGGGATTAGCCTTGAAATTTGCATGCATAGGATCTCTCTAGTTAATGAAACTAAAACCTCTGCTGAGCATCAACGTAGACTAAACCCAAACTTGAAGGACATTGTAAAAGCTGAAATTTCTAAACTATCAGATGCGGGTATCATTTATCCTATTTATGATAGTAATTGAGTTAGCCCTGTTTATGTGGTTCCAAAGAAAGCAGGTATGACTGTGGTTAAGAATGCTAACAATGAGTTGATCCCTAGTAGATTTGTTACTGGATGGTGCATGTGCATTGATTATCATAAATTAAATAGCACCACTAGGAAAGATAACTTTCCATTACCTTTCATTGATCAAATGTTGGAAAGATTAGCCAAACCTGCATATTTTTGCTTTCTTGACAGGTATTCGGGGGGTCTTTCAAATCCCAATACATCTCGATAATCAAGATAAGACGATGTTTACATGTCCTTTCGGTACTTTTGGCTACTGGCGAATGCCGTTTCGATTATGTAACGCGTCTGCAACCTTTCAAAGTTGTATGATGGCTATATTTTCAAATTTAATCAAAGAAATAATGGAAGTCTTCATGGATGATTTTAGCGTTTATGGTTCCTCTTTCGATGTCTTTCTACAAAATCTTTCCCGAGTCTTATGCAGGTGCAAAGAAGTTAACCTTGTGCTAAATTGGGAAAGCATTAATTCATGGTTCAAGAAGGCATGGTACCTAGCCACGTGATTTCTGGATGAGTGATTGAAGTCAACAAGGCAAAGATCGACGTCATAGTAATCCTTCCATCACCAATGAATGTGAAGGGCATACACAGTTTCTTAGGACATGCAGGTTTTTATCGTCATTTCATTAAAGATTTTTCCAAAACTGCTAAACCTATCACTCATTTTGTTGAAACCAAGCCACGACATGCACGATGGGTCCTACTGCTACAGGATTTGATTTGAAGATCAAAGATAAGAAAAAAAAGGTGTTGAGAACATCGTCGTCGATCATTTTTCGCGACTCTTCACCGACTCCGCCGACGTTCACATCAATGATGCTTTACCTAACGAGCACCTTTACATAATTCAACAAGAACCATGGTATGCTGATTATGCAACTTATTTATTTAACCATGAACTTCCTCCAAGGTTGACAAGTACACAATGAAAGCGCTTCCTCAACAACATCCGACGCTACTACTGGGACGATCTGAACCTTTTCAAAAAGGGAGTTGACAACATCTTTCGATGATGCATTCTTGATCACGAGATCCAAAGTGTTATTGAACATTCTCATTCATCTCCATGTGGTGAACACGCCGGAGCTTCCAAAATAGCGGCAAAGATATTCCAATCAGGTTTGTTTTGGCCTTCTTTATTGAAAGATGCTTATGACTTTGTGCAAAAATGCGATCCTTGCCAATGTTCTGAAAATTTGAGTAAAAGACATGAAATGCCCTTAACAAACATTCTTGAAATTGAATTTTTTGATGTATGAGGAGTAGATTATATGTGACATTTTCCATCTTATATGGGCAACTCCTACATCTTAGTTGCGGTTGATTATGTTTCAAAGTGGGTAGAGGCTGTTGCTACACCAATAAATGAATCAAAACATGTGATCAAGCTTTTCAAAACAATTATCTTCCCCGATTTCACAAATTACCAATTTCAGAAATTGTTGATGAAATATGAGATTATTCATAAAGTTGCTCTTGTATATCACCCTCAAACAAGTGGACAGGTTGAAGTGTCGAACAGAGAAATTAAGACGATCTTGCGGAAGGTGGAGGCACCGTCTCGTATGGATTGGGCGCCCAAACTTCCCGATGTCCTTTGGGCATATCGTACTGCATTCAAGACTCTACTAGGTATGACGCCTTACAAAATTGTATTTGGTAAGTACTGCCATTTGCCTGTTGAACTGTCGTCACACAGGGCGTTATGAGCGTTAAAAGAACTCAATTAGGACTCTTAACAAAGCGGGGCGAAAGCAAATCCTTGAATTGCATGAACTCGAAGAGCTTCGGAACAACTCCTACGAAAATACCTTGATTTACAAAGACAACACGAAGAATTGGCACGACAAACGGATCCTCAACCGTGAGTTCAAACCAGGTGATTTTATTCTTTTATTTAATACAGAGTTGAAACTATTCCCAGGAAAATTGAAATCGCGATAGACTGGGACATACGCGATAGAAAAAGTCTACCCGTGTGGTGCCATAGAGCTTCGAGCACAAGATAGCACCACATTTAAGGTAAACATCATTGTATCAAGCTGTACAATGCGGGAGACCAGGTAAGTATGCTGAACTCGGTCAATTCTTTCAATTCTATATATTTCTGAACGGCCAAGAACATTCTGTTGAGCGGGATGTTAAACTAGCACTAGTCAGGAGGCAACCCAATATACTAACATGTAGTTCTCTCTTTTATGAACACAACGGTGCAAGAATCACTCAATTCCGATGCCGTTTGACCACCCAAAACGAATTTTTCGTAAACTACAGCTAAAAATTTTGAAAAAACAAAAAATTTTCCAAGATGGCTGAACCGGGCACGACCAGTGGCACAAGTACTATTGCACTCGGTTTGTTATTTTTCAAAAAAACAAAATTTTTCCAAACTGACCGAACTTAGCATGACCAGTGGCACAACCAGTGCTAGGCTCAGTTTGGTATTTTTCAAAAAAATAACTTTTTTCCAAACTGGCCGAACTGGGCAGGACCAGTGCTGGGGTCGATTCAATTTTTCTAAAAAAAATAAGGTTTTTCAAAACCACCCGAGCTGAGCATGACCAGTGCCGGGGTTGGGTTGATTTTTTTCAAAGAAAATAAAGTTTTTCAAAAACAAACAGAACAGAGCACGACTAGTGGCACATGCTGTGCTAGTTTCGGTTGGTCGATTTTCAAAAAAAAGAAATAATAAAATTCTTTGTCAGCAAAAATGACCACGCCTAGTGGCACATGCTGTGCCCTGGTCGAACACGACCTGTGCTCGTGGTCGTGTTTTTGTTGGTGCGACCAGTTGCTCAAAAATGAATTTACTCGAACCGAGCATGATTCGGAGCATGCCCCATGCCCGAACTGAGCACGACCCGTGCCTGTGGTCGTGCCAGGCTCGGTTTCCCCCTGTTTTTTGGCCTAAAGTGCTAATTTTGACTTTTCCTTGTGTTCTTCACCCAAACCTTTACAACTCTTACCTACCACCCTATATATTATTGGGGAATGAGCTCACTACTCTAGCGCAATTTCAACAATTTTACCCTAAATCCAAAAATATTGCAAGCAATAGATCATAGATCAAGAGATTTACCACTAGATGCGTGGATGCGACAATGCAACAGTGGGAGAAGAGTCGATGTCACAACTGGATCGTGACCAGCAGTGCAGCAATAACAGCCGCACCTCTACGGAAGTTCACACGTCCGGGGAAGGAGCACCACGTGTTCATGTGCTAGCACCAGCGCACACGGCTAGGGTTTCATGAGATCTATCTCATGGATGGTGGTTACCGAACGATCGACAAGTTGTAGAACCATGCGTGTAGACTTGATCTCACCCATGCTCAAACATTGTGTGATGGTTAAAGGCATCACACTAACGCTTGCACCTAGGTTGCAAAGAGCTCGATTTATGTGTACTGTACCTATGTTACAAGGGATGCAGAAGCTCCCTTGATCCCGTAGCTTTGCCGGCATCCTATTCTGAATCAAATCACTACAATTTTCAGTTAAAGCAACGGTTTGAAATTCACCAAATCCCTCTTTTTAGTAAGTATATCTTTCAAGAATTTTTCATAAGAAGGCATTTGAGTTACTAAGTCAGTGAAAGGCACTGTCACATTAAGCTTTTTCAAGATGTCAAGAAAATTTTCAAATTGCTTATCGAGTTTCGCTTTTACATATCTTCCTGGAAAAGGTGGAGTTGCATTATAAATACGTGTTACCTGATTTTCTCTACTTTCCTTTCCTTTTGATTTGGCATCCTTTTCATCATCCTCTGCCGACGGTAATGGTGTTTCTTCGGCTTCGCTTGCCGGCGCAGGTTGGTTGGTGATGTTCGTTCTGGTAGCTTTGTTCCACTCCTTAAGATCACTGCATTAGAAATAAGAGAGTTAAAACAAATTATGGAATTTATCTGTTCAGAATTGCGAGGATTGATAGGTTGAAAAGGAAGAGGGTTGTCTTTTTTTTAGTGCAGGATTCACCAATTGTGAAATTTGAGTCTCAAGCATGCGAACGTGAGTCGATATGGAGTCTACATTTTGGCTCATGGACGTCTTCTCTTTCTCTTGATTTGCTAGAAAGTTCTCTAGCATACGCTCCATGTTTGACTGCTTGATTTGTCGTTGATTTAGCAGTCAATAAGGTTGCTGATTTTGTCCTGACCATGCAAAATTTTGATTGTTGCACCATCTAGAGTTATACGAGTTAGGAAAAGTATTACCTTGCCGTTGTTACATACCCTGAAAAGCGTTTGATTGATCCGGGAGGATCTTCAGGTCTTGATCGCATAAGGCTCCGCGATCATAACCGTGTTCGAAAATGTTTCGCAACCATGGTTTGGTTCGCGACCTTGAAAAGGAATCCGTTCTTTGTTCAGAATTGTAATCCGATCCGAATATATATAACTAAACTTATCTGTTTAGGGTTAGTTAGTTATATGACTCTAATACATTTAGGTTATTGAGTGCGCTGACAGTGGTAGTCGAAGTAAATTGTGGGAAAAGTAATACGCTTTTGCAGAGTGTACAAAATGTATAACCGTTGTTGCATTAGAAGCTAACTTCCTATAGCTTCTCCAATTGTTGAGGGTGAAAACAAAGACAATTGGTTATGATTCCTGAGAAATGTAAAGAGGTGGATTATGCAAGATAGGGAGAATGTGTGCGTCATTCACGATCGCAACAAAAGGATGCTTAGCACTATTGAGGACATGAGGACACTTGAGAGTGAGCCATACTCGGTGGAAAGATATACAAAGTCGTTAGTGTATGTGTCAAATTGCTGCCAATTTGTTCAATCAGTTTAGCCGGCGGTAGATTGTGATGCTTTTTAAGAAATTGTGTGTGCAAAACCAGGAAAGCAAGTTCAAAAGTGTCAAGGACAAGCTAGATGATCTCACACTTCATTTAGCAAAAGATAGGAAATCACAAATCAGTGCGCAAGAGCAACAGGCCCATCAACAACGAGAAATGAGACAAGGCCCAATGGAGGACAATCTGCATGTCAATTCCAATGGCACAACGCGACGAAGGTGTAGGATAAAGAAGTCCTTCAATTGGATCATCGACCTTCCTATTAAAAAGTGGACGCTAATTGAGGATGTCAAAGGAAGAAGATATGGTATAATGACAACAAATTTTTTAGAGGTATACAATAATGTGTTGAAAGAGTGAGGTCCCTTCCAATAACCGTGATAGCGAAGATCACTTTCTACTGCACTATTCGTTATTTCAACAATAGATTCCCTTCAGCAATCCAGGCACTCGTGAAGCCAAATGTACGATATCCTAAAATCATTCAGAGATATATGGATGAGACAATCACAAAGACTCAGTCGCATATCGTGGTAATGATGAGCATTCAGGAGAAGTATGAGGTTCACTTGCAACATAGACATGTCTGTGGGCACATAAGGTCGCAGAGGATGCATCAATGCACTCTAGTAGATGGGGTAGCTCGTTGCACATGCAACAAACGACAACTTCTTCACAAATCCTACTTGTATGTTATTGCAGCATGCATCAAGTGCTTCAAAGACCCAGGTGAACACCTTTCTCCTTATTTTAGTTTGCAGAACTTGGCGAATACATGGCAAAGTGGGGAGAATAGTTTCAACACTTTGAGAACATTCGACGATTACAAAGAAGTGAAGGAAGGAGAGATCGCTTGGATCCCAGACAAGCAGTTAGAATGTACATGACCAGGACGATGCAAATCTACTCAGATTCGTAATGATATGGATGAACAAAAGCATGGTGGATTAAGAAAATGTACTACTTGTCGGCAACTAGGACATACAAAAAAGCAATAACCCAATGGCTCTAATAGTCATGCCTAACTATGTAGTATTGTGTATGTTTTGTAATAACTTCGTATTATTTTTTGTGTTGTGCCTGAATTATGTGACAATTTATATATCTGAATTAGTATTATTTTCTTTGCTATGTCTGAATTATGTGACAATTTATGAATCTGAATTGTATCAATTCCTATGTTGTCAATTAATATTGTGATTTATTTGATATGTTCTAAATTTATTTTTTATGTCACATCTTAACACTTTCTTGCAGGCAAACATGACTAGCGACAACGAGTGGCAGGAGCTACTTGATCGTAACATTGATCAGCAGCATCAATCACATAAACTTGCCAGAGGAGAGGTAATTGAAGTACTTCGCCTGTGTGGCCCTGACAGGTGCTGGTGGATGCACCACGGTTCGTTCCTATTCTCAAACATGCGGGGTTGCTTCCCCTTGCCAAAATGGTGGTGGTCGGAGATTAATGATTCGTTTTCAACTATTCTTTGATCACCACACTAGTTGACAAATGGAGGCCGGAGAACCACAACTTCCACCTCCCGTTCGGCAAGATGACCATCACGTTGCAGAATGTCTCCATGCCTCTATGCCTCTAGGTTTGCTGATTGCTGCTAAGGTGTACACCCCTACTGCCATGCAGCACGTAGTATGGCACAAGACGCTTTTGCAGCGATTTCATGGTGTAGTTGCGCATGGACTAGATGGTGCATCGTACGTGGAGTTTGACCATCGAGTCAAAGTGCCCCTTACTTGGCTCCATCAGTTTGAGATATGTCCAAACGAGGGACCTACTTGGATTATGAGGCACCTGGAGGCATATCTACTTTTCTTATTTGGGTAGGTGTTGTTTACGTCCTCGCACAGCGACACTGTAGACCATAGTTTCATCCTACTAGCACAGAGGATTACAGAGGCGGCAGATGTTCCGCAAGTGCTAGTGATCAGCTAGGGTTCAGCTACTCTGTGCACTACATATCAAGGTATCTGCGACTCATTCGGCAACAATCCCACAACTGTCACAGGCTGCTCCTTGCTTCTACAGCTTTGGCCATACGAGCAGTTCAGCATCAATCAACGTCGGCTTGACATTACTTCATATCCTCCTGTCGCCGACTTGTAAGAAAACATTGACAAGTCGACTATGGGCCTACTGATGAGGACATCATTGCTATCGGTCCTACAACTTCTATTGCTTCTCACCGATCAATAGGACCGATCACTAGAGCACGCGCACGTCAACTTAATTGTCAGGTAAATTCGTTTATTGGATTACATTCATATACTTTGAACTCGATGCTGCCTGATGCGTGTGATCTTATTCTTATCAGGAACCTTGGTGTTGCTTTGGAGGACCGAACGGATCGATGAAGTTGCTATTCGACCAACTGATTGGGATAACGGTGTTGCCGCCTGACCGTCGATCATACTATAATTATCTAGGTTTATTTTAGTTGTTATGGTGTTGCGTCACCTTTTGGTTGGGTCAAGGCCCATATATCGAGTTAGAGTCTGAGTAGGGAAAGAGTCCATGTCGATTTCATGTTTCCTTATCTGACAACTGACCTCTTTTACCTCCTCTTTATAATCTAGCCGAACCATTAGGGTTCTGTGGGTTTTGTTTAGTCATAGTTTTTCCTTCGTGAAGCTATTAAGATATTCTTCTTGGTCGGCTAGATCAACATCAGTATCTATATTTGGAACCCCAACTCTTTATCGTGATTCAATCTATATTTGCAATTTCAGATTGCTTGTTTATCTTGTTCTTCGATCGCTTGCAGGAATAGATCTTCGTGATCAGGTCGATCGTGCTTCTAGTTCGGTTGATAACAATCCGAAGTCAGTTCAGCGATTGCCAGAGTGTATCAATTGTGTACGGCTGGTAGCCGGATCGTGAGAGTCGTCTTCATAAATCGATAGTTACCGTTCTCATCGAAAGATCAGACCACCCCACGTCCCATCACCTATAATAGTGATATTGGCCAAAGCCGTCTCGCAAGAAGACAAGATTGAAGCAGCATGGGGAGTATATATTGTTTTTTCTACAAGGACTAGAAGCGAATCATGTAAAACTAAAACTAAAACTAAAACTAAATCAACGACAAATGAAAATAAAATAAACGAGAGAAAGAGAGAAAATCCAGGAAGAATTTAGAGAGAGAGAGGTGGAGGTCTCACGACTCGACATTATTGTTCGATGATCTAGACTGGAGATCCGTGAAAACGAGCGATAGAAAGTAATCATGCAGAGATCACACGTTTGGCAACAAAAATGTTTCTATGTATTGATGAATTAGCACCCTAGAGATTGCATGTATTGTCATTTCAGTGATTGTTTTTATTTGGAGATTTTGTGTGGTGTCAGGCCCTAATAGCTGCATTTCTTCTTAGTTGAATTAGATTGAAATGTTAAGATGTTGTAACTCTCCATAATTCCAGCAGATTTAATTGTGCATTCATTGCAGAAGTACTCACTAGAACAATAGACTCACAGAAGAATGACACCATTCAGCAATCAATGCTGGAAGAAGTTAAATGTATTCTATTCACAGCACAGGTTCAACACAACATAACATGAATTTGATAATTGATTAGTGTCTCAATTCATCAAGCGAAGCATAGGAGAGGGAAAAAAGGTGATACTATTTGAGTAGAGGAAGCTGGCGCTTTTCGGCTGAGCTGCCAGAGCTGGTGAAGCAGTCAGGGAAGTAGGGCTCACTGTTGCCGGCGAGGCCGAGGTCCTAGAGGTGATGCTCTGGCGAGGAGAAAGTAGTTCGCAGACCAAGTTGATGAAGAGGAAGCAGAGGAACCAGGACGTGTCCGCGGCGCCTTGGAGGAGTTCATGGCGGAGCTCGAAGAAGATGGTCGCAGTTGAAGAAGAAAAGGAGCTGGCGTTGTAGGGCTCGGATGCGCCGGTGGATCGGCGAGGAAGACGGCCGTGGACATTTGTTGATGACGGCGGCGTATTTTGGTCGCGACTGCACGTGTATCACGGCGGTGGATCGTTGTAGGCGCCTGTGGTGTGGAGGCGAGGCAATTGACCGGTGGCGGCGAAGTTTGGTGGAGGCGTGGCGCACTTTTGGCCGCCACTATGATGAACGGCACCGGAGATGAGAGGGGGTTGCTCACAGGACGCAGCAGCGAAGGCGGCACAGCACGAAGTTGGATTGGGGGCAGTGACAGTGAATCGGCGCAGGCTATGGCGGCACAAGGGCTGCGTCGGCGGAAGAGGATCGAACGGCGATGGGCCGCGGCGGCAAATTTTTGAAGATCTGGTGGTGAATCAACCGGAATTAGGCAGCGCGAATGGGTCACGGATGCATGGCGGAGGTGAGAGAGAAAAGAAAGAGGCGGCGGCGTGTGGGTGTTTGCAGTGGTGAGGAGGTTGGCGCCGCCGGCGTATGGCTTAGGCACACCAGATCCGGCGGATCTGGAGGTGGCGGTGCGGCTTGGAGCGCGGCGACAAGGTGACGCGGGCAGAGTTGAGGGCGCGGATTTGGGGTTGCAGGGAGAGAGGATGGAGTAGATCTAGGGCGGAAGTAGTGGCGAAGTGGAGTCGCAAATCTGGAGGGCGGTGCTAGCTGGAGGTGAGCGGTGGCCGTGAAATTGAGGGCTTTAAGGTGAATGGAGGTGAGGAATATTCGCGGGGGGGCGGGGTTGAGGAGAGAAAAGATGCTCCACTAGCAGCATGTGGCTGGTCGTCGCTGGTGTGGTGGTAGGAGGTGTGGATTGTGAAGAGAGATAAAAGAAGAAATGTTAGATTTTGAGAAGAAAAGATGATTTTGTGAAAAGACCCTCAAATTGTTAGAAATCACAAAACGATTCTTCCCGAGATTGGGTTTAGATTTTAAGTCTAGGCTATTATGCAATCAGGTACTCGAGATTTAGAGATAATACATTTTGATCCTTAGCTGATGGTTTTTAAGAATCTGGGTTCCAGAAACTCCGATTTAAGCGCGGTTAGTTCCTACACGTCTGTGGTGACGCGCACTTCTTTCGAAAACTCCTTGTAAGTCAGATCCATCTGATGAAGCACGACCAATCAGTCAAAAATCACCTAATTTGCATCGACCTGCATTTAGAAATCGAAAATGAGTAATCTGATCTATTTCGCAATAAATGCATATATAATTCATGCAAATGCTGAGCTTTAGAAATAAATTATCCATGATCGAGAGGTAAAATGTTTGGAAAATATGTGCAAACGTGATGAATGTCATGTGGACTCAGCAGTCGCATGTTTAGGCACATCATTAGGTGACCAGATGTTATCTGGACTTCATCGCATAGTTTGATCATCTCCGTGACACTGATGTCATATGGGGGTGAAGCCAGGATTATATACATCAGTTTGCTCCTTACAGTCTATCCGCACTTTGCACCAGGGATGATGGCTTCTATCTTACTCACTGTCGGCTAGTTTTTTCTTTCATGGTGCAGCGTTACACACTGTGAAGAGTGATGCACCAATTCGGCCTCTACCAATATGTGCCTCCTCTACCGGTGCCACCCCTCGCCCAAGATGTGCATGAGTATGTTATCTTATCCTAAATTAGTGCATTTAATTATTACTCTTAACTTGTTTACTAGTTTTACTTAATTATTTGTAAAAGGCAAACAAGGAAGGGTAACGTTGGAGATAGATGAATCAATCGCCAGCAGACATGGAGAGATGGATGGATGAACAACGAGAGCAATAGGTCATAGTAGAGGCCCATCCATTCGATCCATTATTATGGACTAGGTATTTGGAGTAGTACATATCGAGGATGCCCATAAGACTGGTTCATACCACTAAAATAGAGGGGCATACAAATTAGCCTACTACTACGGAGCGCACATTTGATCTTTACCCGGTTGCTAGGCTACATCATGCGGTAAAGTATTTTTAATTCAAATTATCTGACATAGTAGCTTTCAACTAATCTTGTCTTGTATTTGTTGTAGGTTGACAACGTTCAAGACAACTGTCGTTTGGCTCAAACAGTCCTTCGCCGTCTCTAGCGATGATTGCGAGTGGTGACGCACAAGGTCATCTTAGTACTCATCAGGATATGTGAGACATCAAAGTGCCACATGGAGGAGATGGGATGCTGACACTTACCCGAGGATCGTGTTTTAGTAATATCGGAAGCGAACGGTTGATGTTGAGCACTTGAGAGTTGAATTTCATGAGGAAAAAGAGTATTCGTCTCTTAGGTTAAAAGATTGTCGATTAAGTCTGATTGAATTTGGGGGTTTGTTTATCTACTACAAAGTTCTATCACTAAAAACTATCAATCTAGGGTTTAAAAGAAGTAAAAGAGTAAGTATGAAAATTAGGGTTTTAGAATAAAGAGACAAAACCTAGAGTTTCGGGAATTTCATAACTATTGGACATAATTCTAACCAAGGTCTGAGAGTTGTAAATTAGTTTCAAGTGTTTTCCAAAATAGACTAAGTTGCCGGTACAGTAGCCGATACAACGGTCAGAAAATCACTTCCACGGTTAAGTCTGGCGAGAGCCTCGCCTTTGTTCAGGGTCCTGCATCAAGGCATGAAAGGACTCCAGAACTCCCCTAAATTCTTGCTTAGGCTCAACTGTTACGTATGTTGCTAGGTGAGAATTTAGAGTTTAGAGGAAGAAAATGCGAGAAACTAAGTCACAAAACATGAAATCGAGATCGAAGAAGAATTACGCCTTCCGGATTAGGTCATCCCTAACCGTAAAAGGGAATTACTCACAAAAAACCAATTTCCGGCAATTCACATTACATCAAGGCGTATGAAACAATTAATCTAAGCACTTTTAAAATTTTCAAATACAAGCATCTGGCTTATCATATCTCAACCTTAGAAAAGAGAGGACTTAATCAACTAAATTTATTTTGACAACTTCTTTCATAAAGGACTTAGAATAAGCAACCGCTAAATCAAACAGTCACAATATCACAAATTATACTATGTTTGCTAGATTGCCCTATCTAAAGAGAAAAAACTAAACACTTTTATTGCTGTTTTTTATTCTTTTTTTGTTTTATTCTTTAACTTATTCGTGCTCTTAGCTAGAATGTTTTGAACTAGATCATTCTGTCGCGGTTAGAGGATACATAGTCAAAAAAATTTACTGAAGTGCAGTTACAGATAAACATCTTTGTCAGTTTCCCAAGCCTCTGTAAGCAATCTTGTTGTTTTGTATACATTCCCTTCACTAGCTGGTCGATGATTCATCACCGCCTCCCCCTAGCGGGTCGCATATATGTCACAAGAGACTAGACAAAGTCATATCTTAAGCAACCGTTTTATTATAACAAAGATTTCTTTTTTGCGTGCATAAGTAAAGTAAATCTTCCCTTCCCTAGTTGGTCAACGATTCATCACCGCCTCCCCCTAGTGGGTTGATTATACTTTACTTATACACATTTTTTTAAAGAGAAGGCAATTAGCAATCTAAGCATAAAAATGACATAGGAAAGTTAAATTTAGACGATAGTTTATTAGAAACCTTAAATACGAAAGAAGTCAACATTAATTTAAAAGACAAGTACAATTTTTAATGGTTAAGATATGATGAACACTAACACAAGTATTTGAAATTTTTTAAAGACGGCTAAGTTCAATTGATCATATGCAATGATGTAATAGAATGACCATCTTATTGATTAAAGATTATCCTCAAAACCAGGCATCCCAAACTGATATCTATTTTATTTTATTTTGGGTTTATGATGGCAAAAGGGTGGAATGATGTGTACTGAAGGCAAAGTAAATAGCAAAAAGGCTATCCCCCAAGCTAAATCAGACAATGTCCTCAATTATGGAGAGAGATACAGAGTATCATTTGTGATCGTGGTGTTGGTGGTGGATGTTGTTGATGATGATGAGGTGGAAGAGGGTATTGTGGTCCACGTAGCTCCGATTGTCCGATCCAAGGCGTCTCAAGTTAAAACATGAAAAGAAAAAAAAAGAAACAAAAATAAAAGGAAAATAAAAATAAGAACTTGCATACCTTGGAGATCAGTCGTCGGTGGGTGGTGGAAGTACTACGGAGGGTAGTATGGGTAGGTAGATGTAACACCCCTGTTTTTGATAAACCCTAAAATAGTCAAAATCCACATCTGGACCCCAAACCCTAATCTGCTTCAGCCATTCCCTTCTAAATGTTGTTCAGAGCATTTTTCCTTCGGGACCATCTCCAAAATCTCACCCTAAAGCTGAGTTTCAAGCCTTGCCATTTTAAAACCCTAATTACCCTATTCTACCCTAAACTGTTTTCCCCAATTTTGTCGAAACCCCTCAGATCTTGCCCGATCTTACCAAACTTTGGCCAGATAGGTTCTATTAATCTTTTGCAACTTAGCTGCGAAATTAGATTACAGATCGGACCCTCAGATCTCCAAATTTGCAAACAGGCCCAAATCCTATTCAAATTTTCCTCACAGAGCAGTCCCTGGAGCAAGTTCCAGAAATTGCAGAACAGCCCAAATATTATTTTCAGGCCCTTTCGACCAGTGCCTGGTCGTTGCCACGACCAGTGCACGAGCCACCATTGCCGCGCCGTGTTCTCGCCGTGCTTGCTCGCCGCCGGCCACCGTTTCTGTCGCCTGTGCCCGTGAGTTGCTGTGCCACCCCGCGCGCACGTGCCAGCAGTGCGTCGCCTTGCCCAGCGGATAAACGGCCGCGCTCTCGAGCTTTGTTTTCGCGCGCGCTCCCGTTGCCGTGGTAGTTGCATGCGTGTACGTGTCGTTGCCGGAGCTACGCTGTCGCCTCCACATCTGCGCCGTCCCGGACGAAGTTCCAAGGCAACTGGCAAAGCTGCAGCACCGCCTGAAGCAAATCACGTCGCCGTCGCCGTCGTTGCGCCTGCGCCCGACAAGTTTCTCCCCGGCGCAAGCAACCGTTGTCGCGTTCTCCCTCGCAAGCTCCGTCCCCGTGCCTATTTAAACCCCCTCAGTGCTGTGAAGAAGCACAACTTCAAGACTTAGCCAAATTCCCAGTTAATTTCTCACCGCCGTCAAGTTTGCTTTCTTCTCCGGCGAGCAACCTCTGGAGCTCACGGTGCCAGCCTAATCCACTGCACCATTCTTCAAACCAAAGCCACCAGTGAGTTCCCCTCTTCCACCTGCTCGTGTCATAGCACCCAATTGCACCCCGGCGAACCCTAACGCCGGTGATCACCGGAAAAGCTCAAAACCCCTGTTCCTGCAATGCTACCTGATTTAGTCCAAATTAGCCTTAGTACCAGTAGAAGAAATTGATCAGCATACTCTTTTTAGCAAGCCTACCAATCTGGTTTTCAAAATCGAACTAAGATCATAGCTCTCCCCAAATCGCGCGCCACCAGTAAACTGGCTCTCGTCGCCAGGCCACGCCGGCGATCCTCCGGCCAAATTGACCCCTCCAGTAGCTTTGTTGTGCCCTAGAGATCATTCCCAAGCTTGGAATTGAGCTCATTCGCCCTGAATCGAAAACCCCCTTTGTCCAGTGTCGTCTTCTCCAGCGCCGGTCGCCGGAATTTGTTCCCGGCCGATCTAGCGCCTGAAACCTTGTCCCTTAGATAGATTCCAGTACCCTGAGCAATATTGTCCACTAGCTCGACACCTGGATCTGCCTAGATTGTGAGTTATGCCTACCAAGATCACTGTCCAGTAACTCAGTTCATGTCCAGGCCACCGTAGTTCATCACCGGATTTGGCCGCCCTCCGGCCACTTTCAGCCCTTGTGCCTGTTGAGTATATTGTTCCTGTTAGTAATGCCTACCTCCCAGACAAAGTGGTGCATCAATTGGAGCCCTGGATCAAAAGTTAGGCCATGCCCTAGTTTCTGGCCATGTCCAGCACTATGTCAGTGCATGTCAGCCACTGGCATTAGCCTTGTTTGACCCCTTCTGGTTGAGCAATTGAAATGCCACCTTGTCCTTTAGATTCCTGGAGTTGTGTTCTACAACTTTCTCTACTATCACTTCTCCAGAAAACCATCCTAAGATCAGTTTGAAGTTATGCCAAAGCCATGAACTGAATGTCGACCCTTCGACGTTCAATCCTTTTTAGCCGTTTCTTCGACCAGAGCCCTTGTGACCTTGCCCTAACCTTTTCCCCTGCATACATGACTTATTTACTTAACAATTTCTATAGAAACTATTTTCTGTATGCTTATGGTATGTGTTTGTGTGTTGGTTGATTGCCGCAGAGTCAGAAGCTGAAGGAGCGGAAGAAGTCTTTGAAGATCCGTCTGAGTTTTTAGACCCAACATTGCAAGGCAAGCCTCATTCCTTTGATCATGTCTCACCCAATATTTTTATATGAAGTATATTCACTGTTTCTTACTATGCATGCTTAGTTGAAATACAAGTTATGTTTGAATGACATGAGTAGATATTCCCTAATGAATCATGAAACCCCTTTTTGTTATTGAACTTTCTTATATATGCTTTTGTCACCTTAGGACTCATATACTAAATATCCACACTAAACTTGAAATGGTCAAATACATGAGAAGTTATAATGAAAACCGTTTTGACAAGAAAACCGATAAAAGGGATCAGTAGTGAGGATTGGTTTGTATGGAGAGGGTGCGGTGCGCACCAGGGATCGTGAATGTTCCTCACTATTGGTTCATAAGGACGAGAACCTTGTGCTGTGTCTCTATACGAATTGTAAACGTACCAACCACTTGCCTGGTATGGGACAGGCACAACTCAGTAGCTTTTTGGTATTAGCAGTTCCCTGCATGGTTTGACGATCTGGTTTCTCGCGTGGAAACTGGAAGGCCAAGGTTCGGCCATGAGTGATGTGAGTTCAGAAAAATGATGAGAGAAAAAGGCGTAAATGAAGGAAGGCGCCCTAGACCTGATTAAGCCGTGAGCGGCTGTAATCTTAAATGGTCGTATGTCTCGCGTGGACATAGACCAAGGCTATGTGTCCTGTGGGAACATAGACCAGAGAGGCTAGGAAGTAAGGCAGTGGGGAAGACCCACAACGGTACTTGAGACTTAACTGTCTATTTACCGGGCAGGGATACTGTTAATCCTGAACTGTAAAAGCGTTGTGTGATCTCGGCCTTGTCACATGTGTATAAGTCACATGGAGCTGATCTGACTTGAAAGCCGAGTGAACTGGTGGATTTAAAAAGAGGTACACCTTTGCAAAGTGTAAAAGAAGTATCAGATACTCTGTACTCCCAGGTTCAGGAGTCTTTTCGTAGTGGATGTTATCCATGGGTTATAGCACAAGTAATGTTTTGGAATGTTTTCATAATGCGGTTAACAAAGTAGTGACTCATGGGAGACCACTACATCTAATGTTTTAGTGAAAACCTGTTTAATGTTTAAAGTACTATTTTCATGACAAAGTACTGTTTTTACTGAACAAATGACTTGGAAATCTATATATCTCTATCCATATGAAACTAAAACCCCTGAATCATATGTTTCACCCTCATATAAGTACAATTACAATAATCCCCGGAATGAGTGTTGCTGAGCACCAAGTGCTCACCCTTGCATTTACTTCCAACTGTAGAAGAGGGATTCGAGGATCCCGATTCCTTCAGTTATGAGTTCCCGGCAGAAGATGGAAGTGCCCTGGACGAGCCCACGTTCTAGAAGGTTTGCGCACCAAGTCAAGTCAGATGTGGGAGGAGCCACTCCAACCCCGCTGCGGATGGAAGTCAAGCTTTTTGTCGTTGCTTTGTGCTTTATGTTGTGTGTTCGGTACTTGGATACCGATTCTGGTTCTGACAAACTAGTTATTTTCTTAGCAACTCTACTTAGAGCCATTTTCGGTGCTTTGGCTATGTAATATTGGCCATGTTGGCCTGATACTTGTTTAATGTTATTACTATGCTTGTGTGGTTTGGAGCTCATGTGACATCCTGCTGTGTGTAACCTACCTGGGCGGTTACCAAGGTGATCCTCAAATGGGGGTCTCACAGTAGATGCGCCTGGATAAGTGTCGTTTGGGAGGATGTGGCCTGTGTGTATATGATAATCGTAGAGGTGGTCCATGTTGTTGGTGAGGTGATCTATCATGGAATCCATCGAAACCTTGTCACTTGAAAATTCCGACCAAAGTTGCAGAAACTAATGCCCAAGGACTCTATGGAAGCATGTAAGCGGTGAAATCATACATCGTCGATTGGTCAAGGTCGATGGTAGCTGAGGAACTAGTACCGAATGAGCTAGATGGGAGCAATTTTCAGTTTCACTCATTAGATATGATCGTGTGAGGGATGTTGGGCAAAAGGATGGAGGGAAGTCCACTAATGAACTAACAGAACGAATCTGCTTCCCTCCGACAAAACCCCATTATGAGCAATGTGGGAAGGTCAAGGGTGGTAGAGGGTAGGTACTCTTGATGGTTGCTAGCGTTAAAACCAACAGAAGATGCAATGTGAGTGTAAGGCCACCTAAGACTATGGGAGGTTTTGCACAAATTTTTGCCTATTAGGTCAAGGCGGCGGGCAAAGTAGGCGGTGGATGAGAGTTCAATTTTTCTTAGCATAGCCTCAATAAACTCTATCTCGGTCTCTAGAACCTTATCTTGGTTGTTGTCACGGCCGAAAATTGTTCTGGCCATGAGGCGTTGCAAGTAGCGGAAGGTAGGGTTGCAAATTTAGGCCGCTTTGATTTTTCGGGGTGAAATTGGTGCTACCCCTCCTCGGTGATTGATTTCCAAATGCAACCAGGAAAACAAATGAGAGACTTGAAAGGATCCCTCGATCCTAAAACCTAAAATATCAGCAAATTCATCTAGGGTGAAATTGTAGTCATCATTATCGAATTTGAATTTTACACCTTCAGATTGGCTGGGAGGAACATGAAAGGTATTTTGTTCGAAGGAGGCTAGAATCTTCTAAACAATTTCACAAAAAATAGGGGCAACACATCATCTTCAACTCCTACTGTCTAATAGCATGGGCATCTAAAAACTGACTTGGCTATAATGGCCTCTTTTTTATACACATGAAGCAATTAAGATGATTGGGGTTAGTGAAAAGGATGTGTGGAAAATCAGGATCGGAATAGGTTTGAGAAGACATACCTCTTTGGCACTTTGCCATTTGCTTGATGTTGCCATCATAGCGTCGTCATTCGCGTAGAAGTTGCAGATCCGGAGGAGTCACAGTGTGCAGAGTTGGAATCCAAGGTCGGATCAGATTTTTATCGGTTAGATTTAAAGATCCGGTGGCTGTTTGGTGGAGGTTTTGTGGAGTTTGTAGATAAATAATGGAGTTTGGGGCTGTTGGAGGAGGAAGAGATATGTTTAAATAATGAGGGTTGGTAGAAGTTTGGATGGCATAAGGAGACAAAAGGGGCAAGAAATCAGCAAAATAGGGGCCAGACCAAGCCGGGCACGAGCACTGGCACGCCCCGTGCTCGGCCCAGGGCCTGGGCCGTGCCACAACCCATGTTGGGCTCAATTCCCAGGCCTATGGTTTTCTTTTTTTCTGATTTTTTTGGATTTTCTAGTATTTTTGTCATTTTATGTGAATGACTTCTAGAATACAAGTTTTGGAGGGTCAAACAATGTCGGAATTGAGCAAGTATTTCACTGTTGTATTCATAAGAGATAAATCTACATGTTAGTACACCGGATTGCCTCTCGGCTAGCACTGGTTTAACGTCCCGCTCGACGGAACGTTCTCGATCGTTCAGAAAAAGAAAAAATCGAAAGAATTGACCGAGTTCAATGCACTTACCTCGTCTCCCGCATTGTACAACTTGATGCGATGCATGTTTACCTTCAAAGTAGTGTCGTCATGTGCTGAAAACTCTATGGCACCATACAAGAAGACTTTTTCTATCACGTAAGGCCCAATGAATCGCGATTTCAGCTTTCCTGGGAATAATTTCAACTGCGTATTAAATAATAAAACCAAATCACCTTGTTTAAACTTACAGTTGAGGATCCGTTTGTCGTGCCACTTTTTTGTGTTATCCTTATAAATAAGGACACATTCGTAGGAGTGGTTCTAAAGCTCTTCCAGTTTATGCAATTTGAGGATTCACCTTCGCCCCGTGTTGTCGAAATTCCAGTTGAGTTCTTTTAATGCCTATAACGTCTTGTGTGACAATTCAACAAGCAAGAAGCAGTTCTTACCATACACAATTTTATAAGGTGTCATACCTAGTGGAGTTTTGAATGCAGTGATAAGTAAGAGCGACTTTATGAATAACCCCATATTTCATTAACAATTTCTAAAATTGGTAATTAGTGAAATGCGCACCGCCATCACTAATCATCACTCGCTATACACAAAATCAGGGGAAGATGACTGATTTAAAAAGCTTAATCATATGTTTTGATTCATTCGTTGGTGTTTCCATAGGCTCTACCCACTTTGAAACATAATCAACCGTGACTAAGATATAAGAGTTACCCATAGAAGAAGGGAAAGGACCCATGTAATCAACACCCCATACATCAAAAAGTTTGATTTAAAGTGTGTTCGTCAAGGGTTAAACAAATAATTTGCATAAGCAGCATACCATGGTTATTTTTAAATTAAGTAAAGGTGATCATCAGGTAGGGCATCATTGATGTGAACGTCGACAGTGTCAGTGAAGAGTTGTGAAAGATGATCAATGTTCTCGGCACCTTTCTTGTCTTTTATTTCCAAATTGAACTCCTGCAATAGTAGAATCCATCGTGCGAGTCGTGGCTTGATTTCTATCTTGGTCAAAAGATACTTGAGAGCAGCATAATTAGTATGCACAATAACTTTTGAACCAATCAAATACGGTCGAAATTTGTCTTGGGCATATACTACAGCAAGCAATTCCATTTCAGTTGTAGTGTAATTAATTTGAACACTATCCAGTGTTTTGTTTACATAGTATATAGCATGTAAAACTTTATTCATCTGTTGCCCTAGAACAGCACCAATCACATAATCACTATCATCATACATCAATTCAAAAGGTTCATTCCAATTTGGAGGTTGGATGATGGGAGCAGTGGTTAAAGTATGTTTCAATTGATTAAAGGCACTAAGACAGTTAGTATTGAAATCAAATGGTGCATCTTTACCAAGAAATTTGGTGAGAGGTTTAGCAATTTTTGAAAAATCTTGAATGAAACGGCGGTAAAAACCTGCGTGTCCCAAGAAACTGCGTATGCCTTTCACATTGGTCTGTGGTGGAAGAATCATAATGATGTCGATCTTCGCCTTGTCTACTTCAATCCCTCGGTCGGATATTACATGGCCAAGCACCACGCCTTCTTGAACCATAAATTGGCTCTTCTCCTAATTGAGCACTAGATTCACTTCTTCTTACCTGCGCAAGACTCTAGAAAGATTATGTAGATAGGCATTGAAAGAGGAGCCATAAACACTGAAATCATCCATAAAAACTTCCATTGTTTCTTCAATTAAATATGAAAAGATAGCCATCATACATCTTTGAAAGATTGCAGAAGCATTACATAGCCCAAACGGCATTTGACAATATGCAAAAGGACCGAACGGACATGTAAATGTCATCTTGTCTTGGTCATCGAGATGGATTAGGATTTGAAAGAACCCCAAATACCCATCAAGAAAGAAAAAATATGAATGTTTGGCTAATCTTTCTAACATTTGAGCGATGAAGGGTAATGGGAAGTGATCCTTGTTAGTGGTGTTATTTAATTTGACAATCAATACACATACACCATCTAGTGACAAGCCTAGTAGGGATTAATTCATTGTTTATATTCTTAACCACAGTCATACCCCCTTTTTTTGGAACCACATTAACAGAACTAATCCAACTATTATTAGAAATAGGATATATAATACCCGCATCTAATAGTTTAGAAATTTCAGTGTTAACGGTTTCCTTCAAATTAGGGTTTAGTCTACGTTGGTGTTCAATGGAGGTTTTTGTTTCATCAACTAGAGAGATTTTATACATGCAAATTTCAGGGCTAATTCCTTTGATATCATCACTTGAATAACCTAGGCCTTTGCTATAGACACGGAGTAAAGAAATTAGTTTTTCTAGCTCTGAATCAGTCAAGTTTGCATTAACAATTACGGGTTGCATATCATCATCGTCCAAGAACACATATTTCAGCAAGGAAGGAAGGGTTTTGAGTGTACGTTTACTTATCTTTTCTTTACTTGAAGTATCGGAGTCAAAGATGTCCTCTTTGAATGGTTCGCTTGTTGGTTCGTCCTTGTTTTGTTCATCTTCTTCGTTGCTGTCCATTTTTTTGTTTTCAAGAATTTCATTCATCTCCTCTTCTAATGTGAGTCTTAGTGGTGACTCCATGTTGCAAAGTTTTTCCTCATACATAGAGAAGTTAACAAGTTTAGACATTTTAAACAAAATTTTCTCCTCCACTATATGAAAAGTGATTCGTCCCTCACAAATATCAATGAGGGCACCTACTGTCCAGAGCGTTGGTCATTCCAATATTATAGGTATAGCAACATCTTCGTCCATATCAAGAAAGACAAAATCGACTAGAACAAAAAAATATACCAACTTGAAGGGTACGTCTTCCAAGATTCCTTCCAGATACGTCATCGATCGATTGGCAAGTTGCAAAACCATGCGCGTAGGTTTGATCTCACTCATGTTCAAGCATTATGTAGTGGAAAGAGGCATCACACTCACACTTGCACCTAGGTCACAAAGAGCTTGATTGACATGTACCGTGCCTATGCTGCAAGGGATGGAGAAGCTCCCTTGATCCCAAAGCTTTGTCGACATCCTATTTTGGATTAAAGCACTACAATTCTTGGTCAAACAAACAGTTTGAAATTCACTTAAATCTCTCTTTTTAGTGAGTATGTCTTTTAAAAATTTTCATAAGAGGGCATTTTAGTTATCAAATCAGTAAAGGGTACGGTGGCATTGAGTTTCTTCAAGATTTCCAAAAATTTTTCAAATTTCTTTCTTGAACGTACCTTCTTGGGAAAGGTGGAGTCGAATTATAAACACGTGTTACCTGATTTTCTCCACTTTCCTTTTTGGCGATCTTACTGTGATCCTCCATCGGCGGTAATGGTACTTTCGTTGTTTTACATACCTATGGTGGTTCGGTGGGTGGTGTTCATTCCGATAGCTTTATTCCACTCTGTAGGATCACTACATTAGCAATAAACAAGGTTAAAATAAGCAATAGCATTTATTTGTTCATAATCACGAGAATTAATGGGTTGAGAATGAAGAGAGTTAGCATTTTTCTGTGTTGGGTTCACTAGTTGTGTGATTTGTGTCTTGAGCATGCGGACGTGAGTTGATATGAAGTCTATCTTTTGGTTCATGGACTTTTCTTTGTTCTCTTGATTTTTTAGAAAGTTCTTTAGCATGCACTCCATGTTCAACTGCTCAGGTTGCCATTGGTGCGGTGGTTGATATGGTTGCTGATTTTGCGGTTAGTACGGTGGCCTTTGCGCTTGATATGGGGGGTTTTGTAGATGGAGTTGCTGCTGTCCAAAACCTTGTTGTTGATGTTGAGGTTGCTGATTCTGTCCCAACAAAGAGAAATTTTGGTGATTTCGCCATCCAAAGTTGTAAAAGTTCGGGAAAGAATTACCTTGCCGTTGTTAAGCACCCTAAAAAGTATTCACCTGATCCATGGGTTGGTTAAATTGGCATTGATAGCCACAATGGCCTTGTATGTCACATAGTTCACATACAGGTGCAATGGCATTAACAAAAAAATTAGTAGGTGATCCAAGAATAGCCAATTTATCAATGAGAAGAGCTATTTGCTCGGCTAATTGAGCCATTACACTTACATCCACGTTGTTGGTCGGAGTCTATTGAGCAACTCATTCAGTTCCTCATTGTGTGTAGTTTTGAGTTATATCTTGGATTAGTTCGAATGCTTCATCTACACTTTTGTTCATCAGTGCGTCGTCAGCTGCGGCATCTACAACCATCCACACATTTTAGTTCAAACTGATATAGAACATCTGAACCACAAGCCACTTTTCTAGTCTTTGATGCGAACATTTGATCAGCAAGTCCTTGTATCGTTTCCAAGCATCATAAAGAGATTCTCATACCTGTTGAGAAAAAGACGCAATTTGGTTGCGAATATGAATAGTTTTAGCAGGAGGAACAAACTTACTAAGGAAAGCGTGTGAGAGTTCGTCCCATGTGATGATTGACACAAGAGGAAGAGTGTATATCTATACCTTCGCCTTTTCCCGTAGCGAGAAAGGAAAGAACCTCAAGCAAATCGCGTCTTGTGTTACTCCATGAATCTTGAAAGTGTCACAATATTCAAGGAACATATGCAAATGCATAGATGAAGACCACTGAATTGATTTTGTTGTACCAGGTTTAGAAGTGCAGGTTTGATTTCAAAATTGTTCGATTCAATTGTTGGTCTAAGAATACCTCACTGCAATCCGATGGTGAGCAGGATTGCATAATCCTTCAATTTCTTTTGGTTCTCCATTATTGGTTGTTTGTTGTTCGTTGTAATGTTTTGTTGCAAATTCTCCTCCAATCTTCTCTGTCTTGCCTTGTACCGAAGTCAGCATGTAGATTTGACAGGTTCATCTAAGCTATTTGATAAGTGCTAAATTGGTAGTACTTTTACCCTAAGTTTGCTATTGAAAACGTGCAAAAACATGCTAAAAACTCCGTTGATGTGACATTTATGTATATTTTTATATTATTTTTACAATCCTCTTTTATGGCTGTGTTTGTCATGTTTCAGGGATCAAACCTACCAAATTTGAAGAAATTTTGACTTCATTTGGGCCAATTTTGACAAAAGATACCAAAGCTGGACAGAAAGAAACCCTAATCGAATATTCCACGGTCGAAACTACCTAGTTGCACACACTTAGGAGAGAAGGAACCATAATCGAACATACCTTGAAGAAAAAAGAGCTATGATTGTACACGAAGACACCTGCTCGAACAAAGTCCCAATCGAACATGAACACGTCTGGTTGAAAAGAGTCCCGATTGAATACGACTATTGCTTGGTTGGTTATTTGGCCTAGCCTAGCACGATCGAGGGCACGACTCATGCTTGGCCTGGAGTACGACCCGCGCCATAGGTCATGCTCAGCTCGGTTTCCAGAGGCATTTTTGCTTGAAACTGGTCAGTTTTGACTCGGATTTGTCTGTTCTCGCGCCATTTGAAGTTAGATTTCATCGCCTGCACATCAAAGAGTTATATTTGGGCACGTTAAACCATTGTATCATAAATAGAGAATCTTTTGGCTCAATTAGATAGGCTTTCATATGTTTTTTTAGTATTCCTTTTAGAGGCTAGATAAGCTTTAGGAATAGTTTTAGATACTTTTCTTAGTAGAGGCCCCTTCTCTATTTTTCCTGCGTTTGTAAATCGGCAAGGACGGCAGACTTAATTTTGATGCAATCAAGTAAGTTTTGTTTTACCTCTATTATTTCTGTATTTTTATGGCTTTTTGCGAGTAATTCACTTCTAAGGTTAGGGATGACCTAATCTAGAAGGCATAATTCTTTCTCAGTCTCGATCTTAAGTTTTGCATTTAGTTTTTTATGTTTTCTTCCTCTAAACCCTAAATTCTTGTTTCGGCAACAAACATAACAATTGAGCCTTAGCAAGAATTTAGGGGTGTTCTTGAGTCCTTAGCATTTTGACGCGGGATACTGAACAAGAAAGAGGCTTTCGCCAAACGTAATAGTGGAAGTGATCCTCTGACCGTTGTACCAGTGACCATTCTGGCAACTTAATCTGTCTTGAAAAATAATTGAAATTAACTTACAATTCTCAGACCTTGGATAGAATTACGCCTGATTATTATGGAATTCCCAAAACCCTAGGTTTTCCTTCCTGTTCTTTAAACCCTGGATTTCATACTTGCTATTTATTGCTTTAAACCCTATATTGATAGCTTTAGTAGTAGATTTAGTTGAAAAAAAACAAACCCCCAATTTGTTTAGACTTAATTAGTGATTCATTAACCTAAAGGATGAATACGCTTGTTCGTCATGGAATTCACCCTCAAGTGCTCAATATTCAACTGTTCATTTGAGGTTATTACTCACAATTGCGTGCACCCCTCCGTGTGCGATCACTATCCAAGGTGCACTACCTTCCTAAAAGGTTAGCAGTGCACAAAAAGAAGAAAAGAAAAATAGAAGCAAGATTGAGAAGTGAGATTGAGTTATATTAGCAAAAAGTAGACCTAAAAGATGAATTACCGTTGTTCCCCGGCAACGGTACCAAAAACTTGATGCTTACTTGAGGATCGTGTTTTAGTAATACCACAAGCGAATAGCTAATGTTGAGCAGTTGAGGATTGAATTCCATGAGGAACAAGCATATTCGTCTCTTAGGTTAAAAGATTGCCAATTAAGTCTGACTGAATTTGGGGATTTGTTTATCTACTACTAAGTACTATCACTAAAAGCTATAAATCTAGGGTTTAAAAGATGTAAAAGAGAAAGTATGAAAGTTAGGGTTTTAGAATCGAGGGAGAAAACCTAGGGTTTTGGGAATTTCATAACCATCGCACGTAATTCTAACCAATGTCTGAGAGTTGCAAATCAATTTCAAGTGTTTTCCAAAATAGATTAAGTTGTCGGTACGGTCGCCGGTACAATGATTAGCGGATTACTTCCATGGTTAAGTCTACCGAGAGCCTCTCTCTTGTTCAGGGTCTAGCGTCAAGGCGTGAAAGGACTCTAGAACTCCCCTAAATTATTGCTTAGGCTCAACTGTTACGTCTATTTCCAGGGCGATAATTTAGGGTTTAGAGGAAGAAAACACGAGAAACTAAGTCGCAAAACTTGAAATCGAGACCGAGAAAGAATTACATCTTCCGGATTATGTCAATCGTAACCCTAAAAGGGAATTGCTCAGAAAAGAACCATAAAAATACAAAAATAACAAGAATTAAATAAAAACTCACTTAATTGCATTCAGTGATGAAGTCTGCCGTCCATGCCTGCTTACAGACGCAAAAACTAGAACTAAATAGAGAAAGGGGCTCGTCTAAACCTAACTTCGAAACTTGGATCAATTCTAAAAATACCTTCAAAAAGCACACCTTGAGCCAAAATCTTCTCTATTTATAGTACAATAAGATAACATGACGTAATCAAACTCTTGATGTTCAGGCGACAGAATCCGAATTCGAACAGCATGCGAAACGAATGAGATGGAGCTAAAATGGGCCCAAAATAGCTAGAACTAAGCTGGGCACGGGCCCTGGCATGGGCCGTGCCCACGTCCGAGCATGGGCCATGCCAGGCTCGGCTAAGCTAGGGTTTGCCACCCCCCCCCCCCCCCCGCGACCCCTTTTTTGTCTGATTTTCGTGTTTTCATTGTATCTTGTCCAAACGAGCTCGACACACTTTCAAAGTTTGTAGGCATGATCCTTGGAACATAACGAATACAACCGTGAAAGCAAATTGCAAAAATAATACAAAAAGTCACATAAAATGTAACATCAAAAGAATTTTCAACATGTTTTAAGACACAAACTTAGGGTAAAATTCATACCAATTTAGCACTTATCAGATGTCGTGGAGGTAGCGATGTGGTGGACCCCATGATAAGTCTTAACGTGGTAGCATTTTACCCTAGGTTTAGTTTTAAGAACGTGTAAAAATCATGCTTAAAACTCCTTTGACACGACATTTTATGTGCAAATTTTCACTAGTTTTACAAAATGCTACTAGGGATCCGATTCCCAATCATCAACAGCTGGCACCCACCGTGGGACCTTTCTCAAGGCATTTTCTTCATTAGAAGTCTTGGTAAGTTATGGCTGGAGCACACGGTTCCGAGAATGATTTCGATCTCGACGACTATGCTCATATCCAGATGCCTTCGCCTAACAACCCCGTTCCTATGGAAGAGGTTGGAGATGAAGACGTCCATGAGTCACATCTCGAGGATGCATTTTCTCCAACTTTGGTCATGTCTGTCGACCAAGAGACAGAGAAGATGAATTTTCCCCTCATATGAATCCCACCACATCGGAGGTTGAGTATGTATATATACATGTACAGCCTCTTACAACTGATGTGTTAAACCCTAGTCTGACGAAATTAACACTAATTAACCTAGCTAACTACACAATACAAGCTAGTGAGCTCCTAAAACATGAAGCATTTCTAGCTAGCTAGCTCCCAAGCTTGGAGCTACAAGCTTGGAACTACACAATACAGCTAGCTTGCAAGTAGAGATGGAGGGAGATCTAGAGGGAGAGAGAGATAAGAGGTGACAATTAAGCATACCTTAAAGAGAGGGGTGCAATCAACTTCCCTCCAGCTTGCCCTGATCACCCTAGCAGTGTAGCTGCGAACGTGGAACTTTCATCACAAACAGAGGGACACTGAGTGCAACAGAACAAAAGAGCAGCTCAGCAATGGTCGAGTGGGGTTTTACTTATACTGGACCTTTTTCTAACGGTAAATACATGAAATACCTGTTAGACTAAGTGCGGGTAATTTTGCACTCACATATTCTATCGGTAAAAACACACATATACCGTTAGAGAATGTACTGGTGCATTGCTGAGCAGGTACAGGTTTTTCTATTGGTAAATATGTGTATTTACCGTTAGAAGAGGTGCTGGTACATGGCTGAAACAAAATCAAACTGGGTAATGCATCACACAGCAAATACATGTGTTTTTCTATCGGTAAATATGTGTATTTACCGTTGGATGATGCATGACTGAGCAAATACATGTGTTGTTCTATCGGTAAATATGTGTATTTACTGTTAGAGGAGGTACTGGTACCAAACTGGGTAATGCATGACACACATGACACCAGTTCTCACATCCAAAGAATCATATCTAAACACAATGTAACATCAAATAGATCTTACATCAAACAGATCTTAACTAGAAGATAAAGCAATATTTCAAGAAATGCTAATTTGTAAATTAACTAGGAGACACAAAAATACTTTTCTTAGGTACTTGGTAGTTCATCTTGCCAAATAAATTACACATGCCAGTTCACAAATTCAGGTACAAACATACACATACCAGTTCACAAATTCAAGTGCCTGTCTGAAACAGCAGTACTCAAAAATTTCTCTGCGAAAAATTTACTTATTCTATCGGTATTGTTATGTTCTACCGTTAGAATAAATTCATTAGCCTGACGGTATTTTGTTGTTTGTACCAATAGAAAAGGGCATCCAATGCTTTAATCTCAGGCACTTGAAAAATTACTCTGGGAAAAATTGGTCTCACAGTATTTTATTGTTTGTACCGATAGAAAAGGGCATCTACTACTTCAAATATTGTTCTAGGAAAAATTTACTTATTCTATCGGTATTATTTTGTTGTACCGATAGAAAAGGGCATCCACTACTTTATTACACGTACATGGCCCTTGAGTTTCCCTCCAGTCGAACAGTTCCAACTTATAGCACTGAATCTCTTCGAGAGCGAAGAAAACCACAACCTCCGCAGTGACCACTCACTTCCTCTCTCCCACACGACGATTGCCGGCTGGATACTGGTTTGCCACTGCCACCAGTTCATATTTTCGTCCTTCGCCGGCCACCACTGCGTTCTACACCGCCTCTCCATCACCACAACTGATCGCCGTAAATACCCTAATTCGTCGTTCTTTTTCCAGCATCTTCCTTATTTGATCTTTGTGTTTTGTGCGTACTAATTCTTCGAGTTTTGCAATTACACTAGGGTTCCCTATTGTGTTGGATTATGACCATTCCGCAGGCAATGTTGATTTAAATTAGGGTTGACATAATATGTTCCAGTGCTATAATGAACCTATTTTGAGATTTGAACTTATATATACTGCTGTATGTGTGATCAATTGTATCCAACTGCCATGTAATGCACATTATACGTTGGAGGTGTTCTTACACATATTCTATCGGTATCTCCTGTATTTGCTGATAGAAAAAATTGTTCTGTTCTATCGGCAGCTCATGTGTTTACCGATAGAAAATATTGTTATGTGTGAAATAATAATGCTGTCTCATGAATATTAGTATAGAAAATCATGGAGAATGTTGACTTAAACCAAGACTATGTGATGCCAGTGAATGGCGGCTTATCAACAATATTCCATAACAATATTTTCTATCGGTATCTCGTATCTTTGCATGTCTTTTAGTATTATTTTCTTCCGACATCCCTTTTGCAGCCCTAATTAGTCTCCAGTCCGGAGCTGAGTTATGGAACTCCAAGAATAATTAATTGCCATATGTTGCCTGCTTCCTATATGAAAATGTGTAGATGAAAATGCTCAGAAATAGAATCTTATCTTCTATTGGTAGTTTCTGTGTTTACCGAGAGAAAAAATATTTAAAATAGGTCCTTTTGCTTTGTAAAATGATTTGGTTTGTGTTTCCATTAAATTTTTGATGGTTTGTTGATGGTTTTGTAGGGAAAGACATGTCGTCGTCTTCATCGGATGGTACTAGTGGTTCGACTAGGGCCAACCCCAACGTAACTGAAGATGCAGTTAGTTCATCCCAGCGCAAGAGGGTGGGGCGAGGCGCGACGATGTTGGGCCGTTTGGCCAAAGGCACGGATCTTTCTTGTGAGTTCAACCAATTTGGGAGGTCGATCTGAAAGAATGTTGGGAAGTACGCGGTTTACGTTGGGTTGTTGGCAAAAGAAAGGGTGAAGATTACCGTCCAGAGTTGGAAGGACGTGACGGCGGACGAGAGGGATAGGTTGTGGGTGGAAGTGAAGGTTAAATTAACTGAAATCGCTGAACTCTTTCGTAATCACGTTCTCTTGGCTTATACTAAAGTTTAACTAACTCATGATTAATTGTATGCATTGTTTAAAAATAGGCTAAGTGGAACATCCCCGACGATACACCTAGGACGGCCTGCTTGAAGGATATGAACGGAACATGGAAAACCTTTAAGAGCTGGCTCATCAGTAACTTCCTCGCTGCGGGGAAATCTCCTTGCGAGAAGTACCCCTTCATATCGGAGGAGGTATGGGAGGAATTCACCAAGCAGAAGGGGACCGAGGAGTTCAAGGCCCTTAGCGAGAAGAATAAGGCGATCCAGAAGAGGAACGACCACCCGCATCGGCTCAGATCCCGGGGCTATGCGGGGAAGGAGGAGCAGTGGAAGAAGGAAGACGAGCAAAATCCTGTCATCGACTCCCCTGAGTTGCCGCTCTCCGAGATCCGAGATGAGAGGTGCAAGCGATGGTGGAGGGGGAGGGGGTCCGTGTCGTCCACGGGGTCTGTGCAGTTCGCAAACCCTGGGGACGCCAACGTAGTGAGGCGAATGGTAAGTTGGCTAACCTCGTAAACTGTGTGCGCACAAGTGTATATAAGGCAATTTGTCTCACAAGGTACCTTTAAATGTGACAGATCTGTTTTGAGAAGGAGGCAGTGGAGTGATTGTTTACCCCGTAGAGGGAGAACGACAACCTCACCTGGGCTCTAGGAAATAAGGAGCATCCTGGGCAGACACGGGCCATGGGAGCCATTGTGTCCTGGAAGGCTGGTTTCGCAGATCCGACTCCACCAAGGAAGAAGGCCCACTCCTGGAAGGAAAAGGAAGCGGAGCTGTCTGGTAAGATACAGGCTGAGGTACGGGCTGAGGTGCAGTCTTAGGTGCAGTCTGAGGTCGCACAAATTAGGGAAGAGTTTGCACGGTTGAGAGAAGCATTGCTAGCCAAGAGTGTAGATGCGGATCACCAGGGCGATGGTACCCCGCGGGGTCAGATAAGCAGTTGCGCTTTGAAGGTCCTCGCGGATCCAGTGGATCTACTTGAGGTACTGCAAGCCTTCATCTGTGCACTTAAGTTGATGCCACTCCCATTCTGTTAGAGTTGTTTCGCTAACTTGTTTTAATTGCTACAAATTTGCAGAAGCCGGAGGGCTGCATCCTACTGACTCACCTAGGCGACGGGCAGGAAATGGTTGGACACGGCTTCGTATATCCGTCTGGGCCGGATGTCCGGATCCACTGCGTACCTCTGCGGTTGGGGTTTGCAAAGGTACAAGTGCACATGGCTATGCCGGGCTACAATGATTCTCCATTGCCAGTCCCAACAGAGGAAATGCAGACACTTGCTGAGGCAGTGGGCTCCTACGTACAGTGGCCCAAGAAGTGTGTTCGAGTACAATAGGTAAATCCTACACATTTTAGATTACATCCTACTCAGTACACTCAACTTGCAAAATCTAACATACGTGCTCATTAATTGAAGTGGCCTGCCAGCGGGCTACTAGGGGACTGCGCCCCCAGCTCGGGGCATGAGGCCAGATCTTGTGCGAACCTGAACACATCAAAGACGGCCTCGACCCCAGCCAACGCATCCACGCCTTCACCTCGGAAGAAAGCCGCCATCACCTCGCCCTTGCCTTCGAAGGTACGTGCTCAGTCCCTGCAAAAGGCCAGGGCAAAGGCAAGGGCAAAGGGGGAAAGGGACAGCCGGAGAGGTTCAGGAACGGGTTCCCACTCATGTCGGAGGTAGCTTTGCACAAATTGGATCGATCAACCAGAGACCTCCATGAGTGGTACCTACACCGAGCTCGGCGCAATCTGAACTTCTTAGTTCCCTACAGGCCTGGGCAGTTTCACCGTGAGCCCGGGAGTATATTCGTGGCACACGAGGATCTGTTTGACCTCTACAACTGGCAGGAGCTCGATATGTCCATCATACGGACTGGAGTCTTGTGAGTTTGCTGATGCTATGTATTGCTGTTTTCTAACTCTGTTTGCTAACTCTGCATTGTTGTAGTTCATTTGAAATGTAATAACTTTCTGTGCAATACTAATGTCGTCCTTTGCATGCAGGTGCATGTACAGGCTAGCATCGGAGGCTGCGTGTGACAAGGTGGGTTTCCTCGACCCAGAGAAAATAAGCCTCACGATGCTAGAGCACGACGCCGCGCATGCTGAGCAGTACATATCCAAGGCGCTGATGGCGCAGCAGGACAGGGAGTTCATTCTGGTGCCGTACCACCAAAGGTTAGTGCATTTCGTACTAATTTAACTCAATCTTGTATGTTACACCTGAGATTTACTTTGAGCTAGCGGTCCTCCTTTACGTACAATGTAGGGGCCACTGGATCCTCATCGTGATCTGTCCGCCGAGGAACGACGTGTACTACCTCGATTCGATGCGTGACAGATTATCGAACGAATATGTGGTCAAGGGGAATATGGAGGCGTAAGTAACTTATATGTTTGATTTAAAGTTTGACCTCACTAGCTAATGATAATACATTAACCGGTAATGCTAACTGAAATGCAAGGCTTTTGATAAATATGTGTCCGCTGGAGGGAGGCATGCCGCACCGCAGGGCTCCCTACTAGCTTGGAAAGAATATAAGGTACTCACGAGACTTTTTGTTTATGCTTAATTAGTTTATGGAAACAATAGCTAACATGTCTTCGCATATGCAATTATCTCAGTGCCATCAGCAGCCGCAATCGTGGGAATGCGGGTTTTATGTGCTGCGCTACATATACGACCTAGTGCAGACAAACTTTGCCCAATTCCCCCAGGTAAGCATCGATAGCTAACTCAAATTTGAAAATTGGGTGTCACGTTCAAAATTAGGAAGTTAGTTACTCAGTATTCACACATGTTTGCAGATCGCCATGTCGAAAGACCAATACGAAAATGCAAAGATTAGAGATCTTCGACAAATCTGGGCTCAATATGTCATGAAGGAAGTTGCGCCCAACCAACCACCATGACAATTTTCTCTTTTTCGTGTACTTTGTGCATAGACTATTTATATACATGTGAATAAATATATATGTGAATAAATGTCCACATTGGATTGCAATTTGTATTTGTCCATATAGTGAATAAATGTGAATAACTATCTAATGTGTCAATCTGTTCAATGTATATGTGAATTTACCCTTCTTTGCATATGTACTGTATTGTGTATCCAATCTATACTGTATTGCATCTGTACTGTATATGTGAATGTACTATATTGTGAATGTAAAGAATGTACTGTATATGTAAATGTATTGTATTGTGAATGTAAAGAATGTACTGTATATGTGAATGTACTGTATTGCATCTGTATTGTATTTCTATCGGTAAATTCAATCACAACCGAGAGACTACTATCGTTTTTTCTATCGGTAAACTCATCCACGACCGAGAGACTACTATCATTTTTTCTATCGGTACACTCGTAATTACCTGTTAGAAGAGTATGACTTTTCCTGCCGGTGAACTCATACACAACCGAGAGAGTACTATGATTTTTTCTATCAATAATCTCTTTCACAACCGAGAGAGTACTATACTTTATTCTATCGGTACACACGTAATTCACCGTTAGAAGAGTTTAACTTTTCCTGCCAGTAAACTCATACACAACCGAGAGAGTACTATCGTTTTTTCTATCGGTAAACTCATTTCCAACCGAGAGAGTACTAAGGTTTTTTCTATCGGTATACTCTAAATTAACCATTAGAAGAGTGTTACTTTTCCTGCCGTTAAACTCATTCACAACTGAGAGAGTACTATATTTTTTCTATCGGTAAACTCTTTCACAAACGTCAGACTACAACGGGTTTTCTACCAGTTGTCTCCTAAGATGCCGTTAGAATAGTGAAGTTCTTCTATCGGTTATTTACCGATAGAAAATGACCTGTTTTGTTCTATCGTGTCTATCTCTAACGGTACAAAAACCGATAGTAGAAGGGTATTTTTTACTGATAGAAGAAAGCTTTTCTGTACTAGTGTCATTCTGCTTCTTCTAACGGTAAATTTTGTACAAACCGATAGTAAAAATACCTCCCATATGCCTTTTGTGACTGCGAAGCACCTTTTCTAACGGTTTTCTTCTAAATCACTAATAACCGTTAGAAGATAGGGGTTAGTAGACTTCATTTCTGTACTAGTGTCAGCTTCTGACTTCAATTCTCCTTCTCTGTTCTCATCTCAATGGTGAACCGAGACTCCAAGAAGATTTTTGAGAGTGATGAAGAAGAAATGGAAATAGAAGATGAGATTGAACAGGCACTTCAGAAGGTAATTCTCTTCTGAAGAATCTGCATGAATCTTTCCTTTTGGTTGGATGTTTCCAAAGTAACACATTTTGGAATTCTTTAGATGTTCGAGGATTCGACATCTTCGAAGAAGAGGTCTGGAGATGATGCAGGATTATCCACGGCAACTTCATCCAAGAGGCTAATGGGAACTAAAGACTGGGTTGCCACATTACCACAAACTTCTATTTTGCATCCAACGTTTGTTCCACCCTCAACTTTTGCCACCCAGGTTATAATCTTCATCTTTCATCCTTGTTGAATAATTCTGGAACAAACCCATGTACATACAGGAGGACAAAGCCATGTGGGTCCTCAGCGAACTACTGGTGAAGATGGAGGGTCTTCTGAAGGGGAAGACTGCTTTGTGTAGAACTCTCCAAGAAGAAAAAGAGAGGATTGAGGAACAGCCCCTCAAGCAGGGACGCAACCTCAATACTATCTGCATGGTCATCGATCAGCTGAGGGAGAGCTATAGCAGGGCTGTGGAGGATGTGAGGTTGGCTCTCCAAGAGCTTGACCTCGTGTGAGGGCAGAGGGATATCTTCAATTCACTTAGGACTAGTTGTAGTCTTGTTATAAGAGAAGATATATATAGATTGAGGGACGTAGCAGAGTCCCTTGGGATAGCTAGTGTTAATCCCACTAGTGACAATTTGTCCATTGGAGAAGTTTGTAAATTACTTTCGGATCAAGTTGACGCTTTGGTCGCCTGCATCCCTTATATATGTAAAGAATGTTAGAAAGAATAAAATTCTTTTTCTTTATAATGATTACGCATGATCTATAATCATTTGTGAATTCTCACTTTAATTTAAGTGAATGTCTCTGTGTGAAAAATGGCTACAGGTAAATGCCTCTGCGACCATAACATCCACTGGTAAAATTTTACTATGTCAATGTTGCTGAGGTCACAAACTTGCTTTGAGACCATAAGTAGCACTGAGGTCACAGGATTGCATTGAGACCATGCGTAGCACTGAGATCACATAATTACTTTGAGATTGTAACAGTACTGAAATCACGAGATTACCCTGAAACCATAGGGTAGCACTAAAACCGCAAAAATCCCAATATGATTATTTATTCGGTAGCCCCCGAATGTGAAATAAAATGACCTTTCAATTTCCAAAAAGATTCATTTTGTTTCAAATTCTATTAGGGTTAACGGTATGGTTTCGGGTTTAATCCGTGAAAACCCGTTATGAGGAAACATTAAAATAATGAATGTAGCAGGTAGTGGCTTTGGGCATATAAAAGGAGTTACCTTTGTTGAGAAGCTTCAAAGAACCCTCTATTACATCTGCCACTCTGGCGCAAAAAACCCTCGTTGTTCACCTTTGCTCTCATTACCACCAAAAACCCTCATCTTGGCAAAAATCTTCATCGTAATGGCGTCTTGGAGCCGATCAAGTCATTGCGACACTGAGAGTTTAGCAGCACTAGAGAAAGATGAAACCCTTCCTCCTCAACTGCTGATCAACTGGCGGTCCGTGGGGAAACGAGAAGAAACTCCCAATGTCCAGGAGAACGAACTGGTGATTTTTGAAGACTTTCTGCAGTGCGGATTCCATTTGTCAGAAAGCAATTTCTGCAAGATATCTTGCCACATTTCAACTTAGAGCTGGTAAACCTCCACCCCAATGCTGTCCTCATTTTGGCTATCTTTCAACACTTGTGCGAGGCTTTTGTGGGAGTGTTGCCGTGCGTAGATTTGTTTCGACAATTTTATTTCTCAGCATGGTCAAAAAGTCCCAGTGCAGCAGGGTGTACTTCCGCCTGAGGGAGAAGAAAGATTACCCCTCCTTCCCGTTGCGTGACTCTGTGCATAGATGGAACCAACGATGGTTCTATTGTGCCACGCCGGCAGAGAGCAGTCTCTATTTGAGAACTGGCAACCAGTGAAGTGCAATGAAATGGATACTACTCCCATTCTAAGTCAAGACTTACAGAAACAGTCCCAGGTGATTCTTCACTTAGTCCAGCAAGGACTAACCGCACGAGATATCATTCATGACTTTGTGAAGAACAGGATGAGTCCTTTGAAGAAAAGGGAACATCCAGCCTGGGAGGTGTGTTCGATGATGGACGACACCTTGGACTATAACTAGGGTAAGTTTGATGACTTAAAATGTGTGAAATTGTTGATAATCTGATGTTTATACTAATTGATTGCCATGACAAGTAGCCCTGTCCCAATCTGAGATAGATAGGAGGACAAACAATCTTCTGAAGCCGTACAGCATGGCAACGGAAGGAGCAGTAGGCTCACCCTGACCATAGAGCCTGGTCGGCAACAGTGACAACGTCAAACAAGAACGTCAAAAGGTAAATCTTCTTTTGAGAAAACTTGTTCTTGTATGTTCGCTAACATTGATCATCAAAGAGTAAACTTATTGAATGCCACAGCTGCTGGAAGGGCAATTCATTAGGACAATACGTCCTATGGATGATGTTGGACCTTCTGGGAGGTCAGCATCGAAGAGAGTAAAAGTTATCTCTTCTAAAGCCAAAAAGATGAAGGAGCCAAACTCTGGAGCAACCAAGGCAAAGACCATAAGAGGGGCTTCATCAAAGGCGAAGAAAACTGACAGGAAAATGGCTACGGTAAGGTTTTCTCTTCCCCCTATTATACCATGTACGAATAAGATTCACTTCTTAATCGTACAGGGTGAGGGGAGCAAGGATGAGGAAGATGACGTTCCTCTCATCCGTCAAAGGAGAAGAACGATAAAGCCTATGTAGATTGCCATTCCAGAGAGACCATCCTCCCCCACCATCGCCAACATACTGACCTCAATAGCAGAAACAGCTATTGCGGCAGTGGAGCCTGTGGCCGCAGGAGAACTTGCGGTCACAAGGGAGATTGCCAGCCCTGAGACCAGAACATCTACAACCATGGTCGCAGAGGACTTTGCGGCCATACTTTCAACAGCTTCAAACCTGGCGGCACCCCCTGCAAACGCAGAAGGAGCTTCTACGGTAAGAATATCATACTCCGTGAATTTTACTCCATGGCAAATATGAATCATCTTTTGAATATGCAAGAAGAGGAGTCTACTGTCATGTTTAAGAAAAGGAAAACAAGGACGAGCCTCGATGATACCGCAACAAGGTCGCTTAGCGCGCCCCTATCTCCAAGGAGTACATCACCGAACCCCATAAGTCGGATGGGGCTTTGAATCAGGTAAGGATACCACTTCTTACCAAATCCTGACTTTCACAAAATTGAAACTATCAATATTGCAAATTGTGATTTTTTCAGGAATCTTGCACCTAGCACTCTGCTGACCTCACCAATATCCAGCAAAACACCTACTGTGGAAGTTGCGAGAGATGCAGGCACTAGCACAATGGCTGAGAAGGATCGTCAGGCCATTGTGGAAGAAATAGTTGCATACCTCCAATCCAAACGGATTGAGACCGTACCATTTGACCTGACCGCAGGAACAAATCAACAAGAAACAACATTTGCTACACCCGTGGTCAAGGAAAGAACTGTTCTCGTGGTTCAATCTTCAAGTGAACCCCATAACCTGCTAAAAATAACTTTCAGCAGTTTCTTAGATGTAACTAAAAAATTTTACCCTCTCTGTAGTTGAAGATGTCAGGAATATCCAGGTTTAAACAATAGGTTTTACTGTGTTTCAGGATCTGACCCAAATGTTGACTAAGTCGAAAGCTTTAGTAGAACAAATTGAGGTCGCATAGAAGGAGATCAGCCGCCTACAATAGTGAGTATCCATACAATGTTTATACTAACCTGAACATCGTCCAAGTATAAAGATTACCTCTATGGTAGCAGGGAAAACTCTTCATTGACGAAAAGCATGGCTAATCAACAAGGTCAGGAAGAAACTGCGACCATAAAATTTTCCTCTATGGAGAAATAACTCGACGAGGCTCAGAAAAAGCTTGCTTATAACTTCATTTTCAGGCAAGGGATGTTATTTCCTTACATGAACTGCTGTAATCTTATTACTTTGTTCATGTAGCACAAGAGGAACAGATAAAAGGGCTTTGCAAGGAAAGAGATGACTCCAAGCAGAAGTGTGTCCAGACTGAAACTCAAGTCGAACAACTTCTGGCAACCATCAAGCACGAGCATGCAATGATAGAGTTGTTCAAAAAGACTACTGAAACTATTTGCGAAGAAAGGAAAACCCTAAAGGCGACAATCTCAAACTGCAGCAGTATTCAATCAGAAGCTTTTGAGAAACTGAAGATGGTGGTGAATCTACTAAAGGCTGATATAATTGATCCTCAGAAGGAAAATTTAAGCCTTAGTGAATCTTGCAAAGTGGTTGCGGCTCAAACCAAGTCACTTCTCGAGTACCTCCCTGAAGACACAACAGGCAGAAAGAGGCATTGAAGACCAACGTTGGATCTGTGGCCTCTGGCATTTTGTGCAAACTAAGGCATCACCACGGCCCAAATTTGTATTTGAATCTAGTGGTGGGAGATGCTGTATTCGAGAGTGAAGATCAGCTTGAAGCCATAACGGATGAAGTCAAGCCCTTGATCGAAAATCTCTTGAAAGAACTTGGCTTGTCATGATCACATTGTAATGAACAATGATCCTCTTTTTGAAATGTACCTGCACACATACAATTATGATAGAAAATATGCAGATGCATGATTTTTTGAGTCATGAAAATACTTCTACCTAAATGTTACAGTTGTATTCCCCTAGCCCTCTCTTGATATTACTAATACTGAGAGCTTAGCTTAGTAATTGCAGGATAATAAAAATGCCCAGAAAAACCTCTTATGCATTGAGAAACAGCTTATAAAGAGATTTTCGAACTAGAGTTTATTATAAAATCACAAGTATAGACAACTCAACATGAGTGCTTAAACTTTTTTGCGAACTAACAGCCACTCGAATGATCAGAAACATGCTACTAAGTCTCGTGTGCGTAAAGAAATGGCTTATTTAGAGATGTCTTATCTAGATGCGACCATGAGATCGATTAGCGAATCCACTTTAAACACTGTGATGAGATGACCATTTGCGATCAGATCTATGGTCGCAGACTGTACGTGACCATAATTTTGAACCTCAAGCATGGCTTGAATAGATTCAAAGGACATCAATGGAGAATACGCTTATAACATAAAAGGAAAGAAAGTTTTATTGTAAAAAATATGCTAATTGAACAGGAAAATGGAAATGCAAAAACTTACACGTAGAACTTGCGCAATTGATCTATATTCCAAGTGTTGGATAAGATCCTACCATCTTTCATGGCTAATCGAGCTGATCCAGGTCGCAGCACTGAGACCACAGTATAGGGGCCTTCCCACTGAGAGGAGAATTTGTTGTGATTGGACTGGTTTTGAATCTTTCGTAAAACCAGGTCACCCATGTGAAGACTACGAGGTCGCACCCATTTACTATGGTATTTACGCAAAGCTTGTAAATATACTGCTAACATAATCAATGCCTGATCACGTTTCTCCTTAAGAAGAACAATGTCTTGGACACGGTGTTCATTGTAATCAGAATGATCAAATTGATCGACACGAACAGATCCAATGCGGACTTCAATAGGCCATACGGCTTCAGCACCAAATACCAACTGAAAAGGCGTCTCACCAGTAGCTCGACTGCATGTAGTGCGTAGTGCCCATAGAATGGAGTAGAGTTCGTCTACCCAAGCCCCCGAGCGCAACTTAAGGCGATCGAAAACTCATTTCTTGATGCCTTGTAATATCTGCCCATTGGCACGTTCAACTGCGCCATTTCTCTGTGGATGAGCAACGGATGCAAAACATACCTTGGTCCCGATGTCATCGCAATAGTCCAGAAAAAGACCACTAATGAATTGGGACCCATTGTCGGTAATGAGATGACTTGGAACACCAAATTGTGTTACTATATTCTTATGAATGAATTTCTTCACCGCAGTGGTGGTTATATTGCGGACTAGTTCAGCCTCAATCCACTTAGTAAATGTGTCAATGGCTACGAATAAAAACTTGTACCCACTGACTTCTTGGGGCATAGAACCCACTATATCTATTCCCCATACAGCGAACGGCCAGGTTAAAGGAATAATTTGTCATGCATATGCGGGCTGGTGAACTTGCCGTTCATGAAATTGACACTGTGGGCATGTCTTGACCAAGTGCTTGGCATCATCAAGTGCCGAAGGCCAATAATAACCCTGTCGAAAAGCTTTTTCTGACCAGCGTCCGATAAGATGCATGTGCACCACATACACCTCCATGAATGTCCTTCAAGAGGGATTTACCTTCCTCTTGAGATATATAGCACATGAACACTCCTTGAGTACCCTTTCTTTACAAAACCCCATCGATTATTTTGTATAGATGTACCTTTCGTATTAACTGATCACTTTCGGTTTCATCCTCGGGCAAGGTCCCATGTTGGAGATAGATCCTCAATGGTCGGGTCCAATCTCCTTCATGTTCGAGGTCAGCGATGTGAACCTCATCATTCTCGACTAGAAACGTAATCGAGGGATATTTCAAGTGTTCGACGAACACTCTTGCTGTAGCGGATGTACGTGAGGACCCAATCTTTGATAATTGGTCTGCAAGAACATTGTTTCTTCGTGAAATAAATTGGACTTCGAAATGACTGAAGTGTTTTTCCAATTTTCTCACCTCGTCCAAGTAATGAGCCATTGTCTCATCGAATGTGATGTACTCCTTGTTTACCTGGTTTACGACTAGTTGTGAGTCTTCCCTCACCACTAATCTACGGACTCCAAGGAATTTTGCTGCTCGAAGCCCGGCAAGAAGACCTTCATACTCTATTGTGTTGTTGGTCGCAACAAAGTGTAATTGTATGACATACTGGAGTTGGTCGCCTTGAGGTGTAATTAAGACTACTCCAGCCCCCGAGTGTTGAAAACTAAGAGAGCCATCAAAATACATTGTCCAATGGTCAGTGTGTTGTAAATCTACAAGTTCTTGCGCAGGTGGATTGGGATTAATCCATTCAACCACAAAATCTGCGAGAATTTGAGATTTAACTGCTACACGGGGAGTGAAATGGATGTCAAATGCCCCAAGTTCTCCCTTAAGGGACATACTCCGTAAAGTAACTTATGGACTTCAGGGTAACGCTCTTTTGGTCCATGAAGCACTTCACTTATATAATAGACCGGTTGTTGTACCTACCAATACAATTAAATACACAACTACTCCCTACACATTCAAGTTCATGTCCCAAATAGCAATACATGATACACAAATATACAACAATATACAAATACAACAATTCACACATTTGATGTATATTAGAAAAGCCATGTCTGAAATTAACAACAGATCACGACGAGGACCCAGTGGCCCATACATTTTACATAAAAGAGAACCTTTGCAAGTTGCGACAATGCAACTACCGACTACAAGTTAGACCTGATACATCACAAATCCATTCATCCAAAACAGCAAATGTCTGAACCACATTGGACTTAACCATAGGAGTTCAGTTCGAAGACGCCCGGGGAGCTGGAATTGCCGTCGAGTTACATTTGTATTGGTGATTTCCTCAGACTCAAACTCGATCAACTCAACTCCATTAACAAAAAGAACCTACCTTCCAAGATGTTGTTCTGTGTAGTGATGGTGTAAAATGGCTGTGCAAATGACAACAATTCTTCCTCTCCAAGCAGGTAAGCATCTGGCCACAAGCTGGTGCATGCAAAAAAATGTAAGATGCTTTCTATAGGTCCTGATTTGAGAAACACGCCGGGCTTAAGGATCTTCTCGATCGAGCCAACCAAGATCTCGCCCTTCACGTCCTTCCAGCTCTCGACAGTGATCTTCACTGTTTCTTTCCAGCTCTCGATGGTAATCTTCACCGTTTCTTTCGCCAACAAGCCAACGTAGGCAGCGTACTCGATGAAGAACCGTGAAATACATTGCCCCTCATGAGCATCATCCAAGGACCTGCACAGATCATAATCATATTGAAAAGAAGACACATCAAAATGAAGGATACAGAAATTACAGAATAATTGCCATAATCGGATTAGAATAATCTAACAATATTGCCAAAATTTTACGTACCTTGCTTGCGATGCCGAAATCTAGAGGGCGTCGATGGAGGTGTGGAGGTGCAACAGTCGCCGGTAGAGGTGCGCCGGCCGTCCATGGAGCTTACGGGTTAGGACTACGAGCGCCAGATGAACTGTGAGAATGAAAGAGACATACCTGGGTATTTATAGTACTAGATAAGTTCTATCGATACACAACCTCATACCATTAGTAATTTGATACATCTTCTAACGGTATAAACATAAATTACCGATAGAATAAAAATATTTGTAGAAGGCGAACGGTTCTATCGGCACACTACATATTGCCGATAGGAATTTTTGTACATACTCTGTCGGTATATACATACATTGCCGATAGAATAAGATTAGTTGTAGAAGGCGAACAGTTCTAAGATATTTGCGCTATATTCTAACGGTATAAACATACATTACCGATAGAATAAAACTATTTGAAGACGAACAGTTCTAAGCAATTTTCGATATATTCTAACGGTACAAGCATCCATTACCGATAGAATAAAAATATTTGTACAAGGCGAACGATTCTATCGGCACACTACATATTGCCTATAGGAATTTTTGTACATATTCTGTAGGTATATACATACATTACCGATAGAATAAGACTAGTTGTAAAAGTTGACCAGTCCTATCGGCGCACAACATTCTCCCGTCTGTACTTATGCATCTCTTCTAACGGCAAATATGTTCATCACCGCTAGAGTAAATCATACTGCTTCTTCTAACGGTAAGTTTCTTACAAACCGATAAGAAAAATACTTCCCATTGGCCTTTTATGACCGCGAGGCACATTTTCTAACGGTTTTCTACTAAATCGCTAATAACCGATAGAAGATAGGGGTTAGTAGACTGCATTTCTGTACTAGTGTGATTTACTCTAGCGGTGATGAACTTGTTTACCGTTAGAAGAGATGCAGAAGTACTGATGGTAGTTTGTTGCGTACCATTAGAACTGATCGACTTCTATGAATAGTTTTATTCTATTGGTACTGTATGTTTATACCGTTAGAATATATCGCAAAATTCCTAACGGTAGGCTGTTGTGTACCATTAGAATCGATCGACTTCTACATATTGATTTATTCTATCGGTACTGTATGTTTATACCGTTAGAACGGTTTGACTTCTACAAATAGTTTTATTCTATCGGTACTATATGTTTATACCATTAGAAGAGATCTAAAATTACTAATGGTAGGCTGTGGTGTACCGTTAGAACTGTTCTAGTACTATAAATACCCGGGCATGTCTCTTCCGTTCGAACAGTTACTCGGGCGCACGTAGCCCTAACCCGTATGCTCCATGGACGACCGGCGCACCTCCACCGGCGGCCGCTGCACCTCCGCACCTCCATCGACACCCACTAGATTTCGGCATGGCAAGCAAGGCAAGTAAAATTTTGGCAATATTGTTAGATTATTGTAATCCGATAATGGCAATTATCCTACAATTTTTGTATCCTTTATTTTGATGTGTCTTCTTTTCAATATGATTATGTAGGGTGTCTTGTGGGACAGATACTGTTCAATTGTTTGAAATTGGATCAAATGAAGAAAATTATCAGGATATTTGCAAGACAAACACTAGCTAACATAATCAAATGCCAATAAGAGTATAAATGTAATATCTTCATCTCCCAGTAGGTTGGTCAATGCCAACTTGGACTGAGTAACAATTGAAATTGAAAGATCATGAAATTGAAAATGAAATTGAAAGATCATAAAATTGAAATTGAAATTGAAAGATATTTGTAATTGAAATTGAAATTGAAAGATCATGAAGTTGAAATTGAAAGATCTTGAAATTTAAATTGAAATATATATGTAGTTTACAAGTATCATGAGATACACAAATATCTCATGAAATTGAAAGATCATTAATATCAAGATATTTACAAACATCATGAGATACACAAATATCTTGATCTCTCTGTAGGTTGTTCAATGCCAATAACATAGTCAAATGCCAACTAGCTTGCACAATGATCAAGTGCATGTAAAAAGTTCATTAAATAATTAATGTATATTGGCAAGGTAATTTCTTCTGATGAAATAGAGTAGAAATGTAATATCTTGATCTCCAGTTGCAAGTTGATGTTACTATGATGGAGCACACCTAACCTTCAGTTGGTAGTCCTTCTTAGATAGGGAGCCATTTAGGAAATAGTAAACAATCTTAATCTGCTCTAGAATGCCTATTTATGATCTGTGCAGGTCCTTGGACGATGCTCATGAGGGGCAACGTACGTATTTCATGGTTCTTCGTCTCCATACGCTGCCTACGTTGGCTTGTTGGCAAAAGAAAGGGTGAAGATAACTGTCGAAAGCTGAAAGGTCGTGAAGGGTGAGATCTTAGTTGGCTCTGTCAAGAAGATCCTCAAGTCCGGCGTGTTTCTCAAATCAGGACCTATAGAAAGCATCTTACATTTGTATCGGTGATTTCCTCGGGCTCACACTCAACTCAACTCAACTCAGTAATATAAGTGGTTTCCTCTTCCATTTTCTTGAAGGAATGGAGGCAAACCAAGGCTCATCTTGGTTTGCCTCCATTCCTTCAAGAAAATGGAAGAGAAAACTACCTATATTACTGAGTTGAGTTGAGTTGAGTTGCCTTGGTTTGCCTCCATTCCTTCAAGAAAATGGAAGAGGAAACCACTTATATTACTGAGTTGAGTTGATCGCGGGGGGAGGCGTTTTATTTTGGTTCATTGTTAATAGAACTGGATTTTTCTTCAGCTCTGTCTCAATGCAGGTTTTTTATATTACCGTCTCTCACGGCGATGCCCTCCCCGTGAGGATGCCCTCTCAACGAGGACGCCCTCCCCGTGAGGAAGTGGGCTATCACGACCCAACAAGTCCCTACAACGGGAGTCCTACTCCCGTAGGGCGGCTTACGATCACCCCTCGTGGACTGAGGGTGTAAGCGGCAACCCGGTCCTCATGGACCGTGGTAACGAGTCACTTTGGGAGACTAGTCCTCTACCCAAACATTCAGAACCGTCATCGGGCGCATCCTCCTCCGAGAGTCGATTGTCTCCTCAGAGACGGAGTCCTTAGATATTTTTTCCCCAGAGACCTTATTCCCGGCTCCTCGTTTTCACGGTGATCGGACAGTTGTCTCTCGAAAAATTTACCTCCAAAAATTCTGTCTCGGGTTTTCTTGGATATTTTTTCCTCGGAGACTTTATTCCCAGCTCCCCGTTTTCAAGGCGATCGGACGATTGTCTCCCGGAAAAATTACTAGAAATTTCGTCTTGGATTTTCCCAGACGTTTCTTCCTGTAGACCTCATTTCTAGCTCCCCGTCTTCACTGCAATTGGAGAGTCCTCCCGGAACAATCTCCCAGAAAAATTTCTAACTTGGGAAAAAGTCTTAAGCAACGGGTCTTCTTCCCGGGAGCTTTGTTACCCCCACAATGCGCGGAGGTACCCTCCGGCCCGCTGTGGAGGGGGGGGGGGATACGGAGCACCCGGGAATCACACCGTCCCACACTTCAAAAAATAAACAGGCCAAACTTAGCTCTATCAAACAAAAAAGAAATCTCAAAGCAAACACTTAGCTTTATTGACCATTTAACAGGAGGACATCTTCCCCCTCTGGTGGGCATCATTACATCGGATACGATACAACCCGGGTTATAACCGGGAAAGTCTATGTCCTAAAGCACCTACGTCTAATAATCCCGGAGACCTTCCGATAGCTCCCGGGACAGGTCCCGGTACAAGCCACGTATGCGGCACTGGGCTTCCCGGAGCAAGTCCTCGGGCCAATACTCGTAGCCCGCCGGTGGAAGCATCCGAAGAGGGGGGATCATCTGGGACCTCGGACACGGAGGGGATAGCTCGGCGCGATGATTATCGAAGTTATCCAGGAGCCACTCTGGATGCCATCGCAACTGGATCGGCTCCCGAGCAACGTCCCCGCTGCGTTCCCCGAAGAAGAGACTCAACAAAATTAAAGCGGCTTGGGCGTCCCCCGGGGAACCTCTTTCGGACCTTCGCCCGGGAGTAACCTCCCGGGAAGCCTGGTACATTGCATTCATTTAAGACTTAGAAAAAATTTCAATTTCCATTGCATTCAAAATATTTTCGTACAAAATGTCCGGGGCTTCCTCTAAGAAGCTACCGGGAACAAAAAACCTGAAAAACAAAAAGGGGGTCCTATCTAGACCAGGGGGGAGGCTCATACTTGATCATTGGCGTCCTCCCCCCGGGGGGCTCCTGCCGGAGCCGGTGCATCCGCTCCCGGAGGCGCCGGTGCCGGGAACCTTGCCCGGATGATCCGGTCATAGAAGCCCCCGGCAAGCTGCTCCACCTCCCGGCGCGAGGGCTCAAAAAACTCTGGGAAGCTCCGGGGGATGCGGCCCCCGATTGCCCGGGCGCCCACCCCCCGGTGCTCTATGAGCCCAGCCGCGGCCGCAACCACAGGGATCGCCCGGCCTCGCGCCCGAGCATCCGCGGCCTCCGGGATCACGGAGACTTGTGCGTTGAGAAAACGCACCGCCTCCGTGAAAGTTGCCGGGGCTGCCTCCGAGCTGCTCCAGGAGCCTAGGCTCACGCCAAGGCCCTCGAGTGCCGAGCGGACGGAACGGCCTGCGTCCATCACCGCCCAGATGCTCAAGCCCTCGAGCTCCCGGAGTGCGTCCTCCTTTGCCTTGGCCTCCCGCCGGAGATGGTCGTTGGTGGTCTCGGAGGCGTGGGTTTGAGCCTGGACCCGGGTCAGCTCCCGGAGGGCGTCATCCCGCTGCTCCTGGAAAGCGGCGGCCCTCTCCACCACCTCCTTCAGCGCCCGGCCGAAGCGCTGCTCGAGCCCCCAGGTAATGGCCGCCCCCTACAAGTCCAAGAGTTAGAAAAAATTCCAAAGGGGGGCACCGAAGGAAAACCCCACCGGCTCGGGGACGTACCTGGATTTGGAGAGATTGAAGCACCCCAAAACGCTCGCGGAGCGTCCCCTCTGAGACGTAGGCCTGGACCTTCCGGGTCTGCAGGCCCTCCGCGTAGCGGTCGACCTCCCCCGCGGAAAGCAGGGGGGTCTCCCTCCCGGTGCCAGACCCGTCTCGGCCGATGACGGGCCCCCGGACATGAGTTGCTGGGGTGATGTGGACCGGGGTTGCGGTGGTTGGCGTCTTCGTCGCCAAGGAGGTGGCCTCCGATGAGGTGGCCGACGAGCTCTCGGAGGGGGTCCCTCCCTGGGGGTGATCAGGAGCCCCTTGCCCTTGCCAGCCCGCGGAGCCCCCGGGACCTCCGTCTCCGGTGGAACCTCGTAGACCGAGGGGCTTCCCCCCACGTCCACCGCCCACTCCACACTCGGGGGCGAGGCCTCCGTGAACCGGATCTCCAGCCTCTCCGGCTCCAGTGGCTCCGGGGCCGCCGAGAGGGCTACCGCCGAAGGGGGCGAGGGGGCGTAGTCCGTCGAATCGGACGCCCCCCCGTCCGTGGCCGGTCCCTTCCCCCGAGCCTTGGCAGGGCTCCCCGGGGGAGGCGGTGTTGCTTCCTTCCGAGCCGGCGCCCGCGTGGGCCCGATCCAGGGGGTTTCGTCCCGGGCCTTCACCGGCGTGGAGCCCGGTGTCGTTGATGGACCGGGGGCTTTCTGAGCCCTGGCCTTCTTCGGCTCAGAGCCCCCGGCAGCCTCCCTTCCCCTCTTGTGGGAACCGGGGGTAGGGAGGGGCTTCCTTTCTAGTAGCCTTGGCCCGAAGGGCTCGGCTACCAGGTTTCGGGGAGGGCCCTCCCCCACGACGCGCACGATGCGCTCGTGCTCGTCGGTGAAGTACCTCCCGAGGAGGTTCTCCGCCCACTCTCGGGCCGTCGGGTATGGCTGGACTGCGAAAGGTAAGAGTTAGGAAAAATTTACGAATCAAATTAACTAGGCCATAGGGAACTTACGTCGGGTCACCGGCCTCTGCGGGGGCCGTTGGGCCGGGCACATCCCGATACCCCTCCTCCCGTGCGAGAAGGGGGAGATCTTCAGGAGCACCAGCTCCTCGGCGGTGTCCCGCATAGAGCGGATGCCCCGGGAAGCGACGACCTTGCCGAGGAGCCTTAGCTCCTCCTCCGTCCACACCGGGGGCTTCGGGGCGGACGACCGGCTGTAGGTGGGGGCCTCTGGGGAGTACACCACGTCATCGTCGAGGACCCGGAGGTAGAACCACTTCCGGATTCAGTCGCCCCAGTGGTCCCGGGAGCCTGCCACCGGGTACTCAGCTACCTGGGACGGTAGCAGCTGAATCATCACCGAGCCAAAGGGGGACTTTGGCCCTCCCTTGACCAGGTGGGAGCTCCTCGCCGCCGGCTCGTAGAAGTACCAGAAGGCCCGGAGCGTGGGCTCCCGTCTGGTCGCCGTCTCGAAGAGCCATATAAATAGGCCCATTCGGGCGATCGCGTTCGAAGTGAGGTGGTTCAAAGCCACCCCATACTCCTTCAAGAACTCCCAGAGCAATGGATGCACCGGGAGCCGGTGCCCCGCCTCGAGGAAGGCCTCGAAGGCCACGACCTCTCCGGACCTAGGGCGGGGGGCTCCGTCCTTCTTCACGGGGATCCAGACGTCCCCGTCCGTGACAACCCCCCGGTCGACCAGGGACTCCAAGTCCCCGGTTGTGAACTCGGAAGCCCAGAGGAAGTCCGCTGTGACTTCCTCCGGAGGCACCTCAGCGGCCTTGGCTCCATCAGGTTCTACCGGTGGCTAAGGCTTCGAAAACTGGGGGGACCTAAAGGTTCCGGAGGCTAAGCTTCCGGGAACTAACTACCGGGAGAGGGCTACCGGGAAAGCTAACGGCGCTGGAGTTTTGAAAGTTTGGAATGAGCTCTCCGAGCCCCCCAAGGCCCTATTTATAGAGGCGAAACGTGGCCCCGATGGGCGCCATGTGGCCCCTTGTGGTACATCCACGCCGTTGGAATTCAAACAGCGCGCGGGAAGCGAGGGGACGGGCGCGCAAACGAGGCGCCGGCTCGAGCTGCGAGTGGCCATTATGGCCGAACGGCGCGGTCATAAACACGCGACTCAAAAATCGAAGCGTCATAGTTCCGGTAGCTTGTCCCAGAGATTTTCCCGGTAACGTGAGCCATACCCCCCGGGGACTCGAGCATCGTCCTCGGAGGACATGGGGGGATGCTATTGGGGGAAATCTCCGCGAGACTAAGTCCAGGTAAGAAGTTGCGCCATTCGCCCGGGGACATGGCCTCCGGTGCCTGTACCGGGCGCCGCCATTTGCCCGGGGACCAGGTCATCGGTGGCTGTCCCAGGCGCCGCCATTTGCCCGGGGGCCAGGCCCCTGGTGCCTGTCTCAGGCGCTGCCATTTGCCCGGGGACCAGGTCACCGGTGCCTGTCCCAGGCGCCGCCATTTGCCCGGGGGCCAGGCCCCTGGTGCCTGTCTCAGGCCCGGGGACCAGGCCACCGGTGCCTGTCCCGGGCGCCGCCTTTCGACCGGGGACATGGCCCCCGGTGCCTGTCCCAGGAGCCGCCTTTCGCCCGGGGACATGGCCCCCGGTGCCTGTCCCAGGCGCCGCCTTTTGCCCGGGGACATGGCCCCCGATGCCTGTGCCGGGCGCCGTCGTCCTTCCGGGGACAGGAGCCCCCAGTCCCGAGTCACGTGCAGGTCACGCGAGGAACGCCTCGGGAATCAGCGGACACCTGTCAAGCATCCAAGACGCCTGGTCGGGAGAAGGACGGTGTTACCCTTCGATCCAACGGTAGCAGTCGGGGTAGTGTGGTCTTTTTGGGGCTATAAAAGCCCTTGTACACCTCTTGTAAACAACAACTTGCTCATTATTGCTAGAATAGACAATATCACAGGTGTGCTCCGGAGCCTCTCCCCCGGGAGAGCTTCCCCAGTCGACTCCGGTCACGAGCACACCGACAGGACTAGGGCCCCCACCGGGATCCGAACCTGTATAAACCCTTGTGTCATTTGTTGTGCTTGTCCGACGGGGGAGGACCGGTCACTCGGTCAGCCCGCGTCGTATTTTCCTCGCTAGGATCGTCCACCAAACCTGCCTTGGTATTCACAATACCACGACATGCTTGAAGCGCAAGTACATCATGATGGCGTTACTAATCTCAGGACCCAGACAACCCGGAAATGATATTGATGTGTTTCTAGCGCCTTTAATCGAGGACTTACAAAAATTGTGGAGCGAGGGGGTGTAGGTGTGGGATGCATACAAGAAAGAGAATTTCATCTTGCGGGCCCTGATATTTTGCACCATAAATGATTTTCTGGTCTACGGCAATTTGTCGGGGTATAGTACGAAAGGAGCCAAGGCTTGCCCTATTTGCCTAGATGAAACTGAGAGAATGTGGCTGCGAAACAGCCAGAAAACAGTGTACATGGGTCACCGCAGGTTTCTTCCGGTGCATCACACGTATCGTAAGAAGAGGAAATCATTTAACGGGAAGCCTGAGAAGGGATCAGCTCCAGTGTTTCTGACCGGTAAGGAGATTTACTCGCGCGTGAAGGGCATCAAAGCTGAGTTCGGTAAGTATTCTAAACCTTGAGAAAAAAATGTTTGGAGGAAGAGATCGATTCTTTGGGATCTACCATACTGGGAGCACTTACAAGTTCGACATTGCATTGACGTCATGCATGTAGAGAAAAATGTCTGTGACAGTTTGATTGGTTTGTTGTTGAACATTCCGGGAAAGACAAAGGATGGTGTGAAAGCTCGTCGTGACATGGTGGAAATGGGGATAAGGACTGAGCTTGCACCTTTAGAGAAGGGAAAGCGTACATACCTCCCGCCGGCCTGCTATACATTGTCCAAAAGCGACAAAACAGAACTCTGTCGGTGCCTACACGGTGTGAAAGTTCCATTCTCCCAGTTAAAGTCAGAGAGACAATCACAAAGCTATGTTATTTCTTCAACGCAATATCTTGCAAGGTAAGTACGTGCACTCATACTATAAGTTAATTAGCTCCATTTGTAGAGATTAATTAGAAGATTTTTCTGATATGAATATTTGGCGCAACTGTGTCCTCGTAGGTAATTGATCCGGATTGACTGGACGCTTTGCATTGCGATGTGGTTACAACTCTTTGTCAGCTCGAGATGTATTTCCCTCCATCCTTTTTTGATGTTTTGGTCCATCTGATTGTTCACCTTATTAGAGAAATTAAGTTTTGTGGACCCGTGTGCCTGCACTATATGTATCCATTTGAAAGATTTTTGGGTGTATTGAAGGGATACGTAAGGACTAGTCATCGGCCTGAGGGGAGTATCATGGAAGGTTATGCTGCCGAGGAGGTGATTGAATTTTGCAGAGATTATATGGCCGGGGTTGACCCAATTGGCGTTCCTAAGTCCCGACACGAGGGTAGGCTTCAGGGTATCAGAACGATTGGATTCAAAGCTATCGTCCCCGCCTGTTTCATTTTTGGGTCTTACAACACATGACGGAGGTCGAGCCATACATACACGAGCACAAGGCAATGTTATGGTCAAAGAATCCTTCGAAGCCAGAGATTTGGGTCACTAGAGAACATAACAGGAAATTTGCTGGGTGGATCCAAGAAAGAGTCACGCGAGCTACTGAGGGCTCCATAAGTGAAACTGTGACATGGTTGGCTAGAGGCCCAAGATTCACTGTAGGGACTTGGTAGGGGTACGACATCAATGGGTATTCATTTTACACAAGAGCTCAGGATGCCAAGAGCAGTACGCAATGTAGCGGAGTGACACTGTTTGCTATTTCCGAGGATGCCAGGGCAATAAGGGCGTTGAATTCATATTACGGTGCTATTGACGAAATATGGGAGCTCGATTACGGATTATTTAAGATTCCCTTGTTTCGATGCCAATGGGTCGAAATCCCTCAAGGTGTTAAAGTTGGCAGTTACGGGTTGACTCTCGTCGATCTCGATAGAGTCAGACACCAAGACAATCCATCCATACTTTCAAAGCAAGCCACACAGGTATTCTACATCATTGACCCGGCCAATCCAAAGTTGCATGTTGTCCTCCATAGCAAGAGACGTATTGTTGGGGTCGAAGATGTTGTCGACGAAGAGGAGTATAACCAGTTCGACGAAATACCTCTGTTTTTAGAGGACATTCAATCTATCCCTACTGAAGATATCGACGAAACAACGTATCTATGAGATGATCACGAAGAAGGATTATGGGTTGAGAACCATTGATGACTATTTTCTATTTGAAGGAAAAATGCCAGGCAAACAGCCCACAAGTTGTGCATCAAGGTGAGGAACTTATCATTAATACACCAGGCAATACATTTTTCTTTAGAACTTAATCATAAGCTAGTTCACATCATTAATATATCTCAATTTTAGTCCACAGCATGAGTTCTAACATGTACAGTACCTTTATACTGTAAGAACTTAATTCTTCCCTTCAAATTTTCTTGCCAAAATCCCATTGCAGCCTCTTGCTTCTTCAAGAGGCCTGAAACATCATTTTCCAATGCCCTGCCCACTTCAAAAATTAAGCTCTAGAAAAAATTTACTTGTTCTAACAGTATTTTGTGTTCATACCATTAGAAAAAGTTGGCAACTCTAACGGAATTTTCTCAAACTACCGTGAGAAAAGTGCACATACATGGTTTGACGATATTATTTAGTTGTACCGTTAGAAGAAAACAATTAGTCTGACAGTATTTCTTGTTTGTACTGTTAGAAAAGGCCCTCTCTACTTTATTAAACTTCGCCTGAGAGTTTCCCTCTAGTCGAACCGTTACAACTTATAGCACTGTGTCTCTTCGAGCACGAAAACGCCAACCCTCGCCGATGACCACTTCCTCACTACCGCACGACGATCGCCGCCTGGATCACGGTTCGCCACTGCCGCCGGTCCTTATTTTCGTCCTTCGTCGGCCGCCGCTGCATTCTACACCGCCTCTCCATCGCCACAACTAATCGCCGTAAGATACCCTAATTCGTTGTTCTTTTTCCAGCATCTTCCTTATTTGATCTTAGTGTTTTTTACACTATGGTTCACTATTTTTCTCCGCTCATGTTTTGGAATTAAACTAGGGTTCCCTATTGTGTAGGATTTTGTAAATTCCGTAGGCATTGTTGATTTAAACTAGGGTTGACATAATATGTTCCAGTGCTGTAATGAACCTATTTTTAGATTTGAAATTATCTATACTGTTGTATGTGTGATCAATTATATCCAATTGCCACATAATGTACTTTATATGTTGGAGGTGTTCTTAAATATCTTTTTCGCGCCCCGAAACTGGGACTACGACTACTCCTGTAGAGACCTAGCTCGCTGCAGCTAGTCCCATATATGCATAGCATACACATACCCTTGACGTCCCAGGATAAGTCAAGCACAGGAGTATATCACATTGCAACAGAATAACTTACAAAATAGTTAAGCAGTGTGGCCTGCTGGCCTTGATATTACATAAGAAGATTACAATGCCTTCACGGCATTCATGGTTTAGCAAGATAACATCTACACAGCAGAAGGTAGGTGACCCACCCACAAAGAGAAGTGGACGGCAGAACAACACACATCAGGGAAATGACGGGACTGACGCTCCTCCTTCTAGATCCACGAAGTACTCCATGCCCTCATCTTGGTCGTACAGCGCTCCATCTACTGATTTGAATGTTGCAAGGGTGAGCACTTACGTACTCAGCAAGTCATAGGTAAGAGTAGATACATATAGTAGTGATGATATGAATCTAGACTAGTCAAGAATTATGGATGTTTGTAAAATAACCTTTTCCTTTCTCATCTCATCTTATGGCAGCACTTTTCATAATATAACATCATCATTCATGTTCACTAGATTATAGCACTACCGCGACACGTCGACACACGACAGCCCACGGCAGCACTCCTTATCATGACAATACATGTCATTTGGGTAATCTTGATTAAAACATATTTTATTTAGAAAATAATACTTGTGTCACACCCCGTGGATTTAATCCACCGCAGCAGACTCCTATAAAACCCGGGAGCTCGGAGTATTCGAATACGTTTTTAACTCTGCAGAGAGGTACCAATTTACCCGCAAGATATTCCACTTTCAAGCCCATCCTATCAAAATGATTAGACCCCTCCTCACAACCATGTGTGAGTGGCAAGGTGGAGATAACAAGAACTTTTGTTATGCTTTACTCACAATTCACCCCCGACCCTGTGGATCTCTCGCGAAACACAGTTGTGGCGGGCTATACCCCCACCCTTACTCATTTCCCCATTGCTGGGTGTAATGTCAGATCACCTTCAGTGATAGTGGGAGTCAGCCTCCATATCAATCATCACAACACATCTCATGCAGGGGTTTCATGTGCGATCCACATAAGTACTTGTTCAGGCCTGTCCCATACCAGGCTTGCGGTTAGCACGTTGTTCATGCCACTAGACGCACAACACAAGGTTCCAGTCCTTATATGCCAGTGACCAGACCATCCACAACCCTGCACCTTCAGTGCCTGCATTCCTTTGCAGTCTAGCACCTCCAGTGCTACCGCCATCCATACCATTTTCTGGTCACGGCTAGGGGTTTTATTTCATGAATATAAGTATATACATACATATAATAGTTCATGGCTCAAAACTTGTTTATTTCACATTTCACAGATAACCAGTTTAGTACTGCCAATTCATAAATCAACCATTTCTCAATCTTTCACATGCAATATTGCCTATATTCAAGGTTATGTTTTAGCAACATTTAAAATATAGGTTCAAGATGACCAAGGATATGACTTGCCTTCCGCATCGTAAGAAACAGCAGTTGATGACGGGTCAACAGCGAAGTCCTCAAATTCAGCTTCTGAATCTGCTCGACGACAAACCAAACAATACACACAAATATTACTTATATATTAAGATGTTTTAGGATCTATATGCAGATATGCTTAACAAGAGTGACTAAACGATACTGGAGATAATTGAGATTGCGAGCTGAACTGAGTTGAGATCTAGGGTTTCAAAGAATAGGCTAAGAATGGTGTTAGATGCTCTTAGGATCTCAAGGTTACAATAAGAACATCAGTTTTGTGGTTGGTTTGATCAAGAACAGCGAATGTCAGCGGATTGACATTCGGATCAAGATTCTGACATAACTTCAGGGAAAGCTAGAGAGCTTATCTCAAGTTATGATAGTAGAAGGAAATGTAGATCATAACTCTACAAATTCAGTGGGCAAAGTGGCTTTCAAAATGCACAATCAGAAGTGGGTAAACAAGGCAATGCCATTGGATGGCATGCACTGGAATAGTGTCAAAAACTAGGGTTTAGTAGCAAGTATAATTCAAGGGCTCAAATCAAGTTGTGATAGAAGAATAAAATGTAAATCACAACCTCAGGAATCTAAGAGACAAAGTTATGCCCAAAATGCACATCTGGAAGGGAGTGAAAAGGGCTAATGCCACTGACTGACATAGTCTGGCATTGATCTTGACATGGCCAGAAACTAGGGCTTGGCATAACTTTTGATCTAGAGCTCCAAATGATGCACCACTTTGTCTGGGAGGTAGGCAATGATAACAGGAACAAATCATTCAACAGGATTCAAAGCTGAAGATGGCTGGAAGGTGATGAAATTCGAAGGAGAAGTGTGGTGGCGACACGGCACAGTGAAGCCACTGGACAACAATCTTGGCATGGCTATAACTTGAATTCTGGGCAGTTTCAGAGATCGAGCTAGAAGGCAAAAATGTTCAGGAGGTTGAAGCACACCTGAATGACAAAGTGAATGAAGCTAAAACGGCCAGGAATAGGTTTTCCGGTGATCGACGCCGGAGAAGAAACACTGCCATTTGGGGATTTTCGATTTAGGCCGAATGAACTCGATTCCAAGCTTGGGAAGTGAAAGAGAGATAAGTGGAAGTTACCTGAACAGTCAATTTGGCCGGAGGATGGCCGGAGAAGCCTGGCGATGATCGCCGGTTTCTGGAGAAGCTCAAAATTGGGGAAAGCTTCGATTGAAGCTCAATCGGGAGATCTTGATGCATAGGCTTGCTGGAAATGAGTCACTGATCATCTTCCTTCACAGGATCGAGAGCTAATTCGAAGTAATTTGGCCTGCATTGCCGGAACAGGGCAATCGGGAAATTCCGGTGATCGTCGGTGTTAGAGGTCACCGGTGAGCAATTAAATGGTACTACACAGAGATTATGGGTAGGGGAACTCACTGATAGCTTTAATTTGGTGAGAGGTGCAGCAGATTGTGCTAGCACCGTGAGGCCTCAATCTGGACTTGCCGGAGAAGAAGACGACGGCGAGGAGAATTTGCAAAATCGGCTAAGTCCTGGTGAAGAGGAGATGATACAAGGCACTGGTGGTTTAAATAGACCAGAGGGCGAAGCTTGCAAGGATTTACAGCATTGAATTTGTGCCAGATGACAAGATTTGCCGGGCGCAGAAGCAGCAACGGCGAGCGGCGACGCGACTGTGCACTGGTGAGGTGACTGCTGATCAAACCATTGCTTCATCGGGACGCAATGCTGTTGGGCGGTGCAAGGCAGTGGCGACAAGGGCTGGCAAAGCACAGCGACGTGGCAAGAAAATGCTGACAACGGTCGCGCACGGGAGCAAGCTGTTCAACGGCGCTGCCACGGCGTGGCTGAAGCAAGGACACGTACACACAAGCATGCACGGTCACGAGTGCGGCGAAGCCTCACTAGCGGCGAGTAAACACGGCGCAAGGAAACCACGGCGATCTCTGGTCGTGCACAGCAACTCTGGTCGTGAGCACAGCAAACAGCCTGGTCGAATTTGGGCTTGATTACAATTTCCAATTCTTGATTTGGATTGAACTGTAATTCTGGAGATTTGGAAGGTTTGATCTGGAATTGATTCTGCTGTTTTGATATACTTAATTCCATAGATGATTTAGCACAGCTAGAAGATAAAGTTTGAGACATTTGGATGACTTTTGATATGAACTGAAAACAGAGTAGATTAGGGTAAAATAAGTCTGAAACTTATTGATCTCGAATTCTGGAATTTAGGGTTCGATTTTGATATCTGCACAGAAGAGAGACTTGTGGCAAATAGCATTTTGAGAAGATTTGCCGAAGAAATTCTGAATTTGGAGTTAATCTGGAGATTTTAGCCTTTTTGGGTTTTCAGATATCAGATAAGGACTAATTCGTAATAACTTTTGGACTGATTTGTGAAAAGAGTCTAGGTGGTGAAATCTGGCTGCCAACTTTTTGGATTAAGGTATTGGCATACCCTTGATCATAATCCAGGAATAATCCGGTCTGAACTTGGCTAAGATTTTGATTAAATCTGAATTTCTGAAACTTAGGGTAAAAGGTAATAACAGATATTCTGTTTTCGAAAACAGAAAGGAGTTGACAAATCTGGAAGTTAGAGATAGAATTGAATCTGGGTTCTGAAGGCTTTTAGGTTTAGGATAACTGATAGATCAAATCTGGAAAGTCAGATCTTGACTTTGGGTCACAGGATAAATTTGGAGATTTTAGGGCTAGAACAGAATAAAGCTGAGGCTGATTTGGTTGATCTAGAAGAGACATATGCATGCATGACTTTTAAGAAAGAGCTTTTCAACCCAAAACTCAGGATGTTACAATCTTCTATCGGTATCTCATGTATTTGCCGATAGAAAAAATTGTTATATTCTATCGGTAGCTCATGTGTTTACCGATAGAAAAAATTACTACACACTTCAACATTTTTTGGCCTTTTAGTACTTTTTTTTTGTTATGGTTCATATCTTCTTGTTCCATGCCATCTAAACCACCTATTTTACTTCCCTGCTGTGACTTGCATTGCAGCTAAATCATATTATGATCGATCCGGTCAGTTGTTACATTATACCTCCTTCTAATTGTGTCAATCTGACTTGCTATATTACATAGGCCAAGAAACAATCAGTACCTTGTTTTCTATGTGTGTTCATTTTGTCATACAAGTTCAACAAGTCTTAAAACTTAGGATCTGGAAGGACATGAACCATGCAATATCACATAGAGAGAATACTTTCAGTTTTTTACACTCTCATTGAAACCAAGAAGAATTAGTCTCCAATTAATCCTCAATTGAGTTATGGAACTCTAAGAAGAATTAATTGCCATATGAACCTATTTTGAGATTTAAAATTATCTATACTGTTGTATGTGTGATCAATGGTATCCAATTGCCATATAATGTACTTTATATGTTGGTGTTGTTCATAAACATATTCTATCGGTATCTCATATCTTTGCTGATAGAAAACATTGTTATGTTCAATCGGTAGCTCATGTGTTTACCAATAGAAAAAATTGTTGAATACTTCAACAATTTTTGCATGCCTTTTAGTACTATTTTCTTCTGACATCCCTTTAGTAGCCCTAATTAGTCTCCAATCCCCAACTGAGTTATGGAACTCCAAGAAGAATTAATTGCCATATGTTGCCTGCTTCCTATGAAAATGTATAGATGAAAATGCTCAGAAATATGTTCTAACGGGAGTCCATGTTTTTACCGTTAGAAGAAATCTTATCTTCTATCGGTAGTTGCTATATTTATTGATAGAACAAATATTTAAAATAGGTCTTTTTGCTTTGTAAAATGATTTAGTTACTGTTTCCATTAAATTTTTGATGGTTTTTTAGGGAAAGAAATGTCGTCATCTTCATCGAATGATAGTAGTGGTTCGACTAGGGGCAACATAACTGAAGATGCTGGTTCATCCCAGCGCAAGAGGGTGGGGCGAGGTGCGACGACGTTGGGCCGTTTGGCCAAACGCACTGACCTTTCTTGTGAGTTCAACCAATTTGGGAAGGCCGATCGGAAAGAATGTTGGGAAGTATGCGGCGTACGTTGGGCTGTTGGAGAAAGAAAGGGTGAAGATCACCGTCCAGAGCTGGAAGGACGTGACGGCGGACGAGAGGGATAGGTTGTGGGCGGAAGTGAAGCAAATGGTAAGTTGGCTAACCTCGTAAACTGTGTGCACACAAGTGTATATATGTATTTGTTTCACAAGGTAGCTTTAAATGTAACAGATCTCTTTTGAGGAGGCAATGGAGTGATTGTTTACCCACAGAGGGAGAACGACATCCTCACACGGGCTCTAGGAAATAAGGAGCATCTCGGGCGGACACGGACTTTGGGAGTCATTGTGTCGTGGAAGGCCAGTTTCGTAGATCCGACTCCACCGAGGAAGAAGGGCCGCTCCTGGAAGGAGAAGGAAGCGGAGCTCTCCGAGAAGATACGGGCTGAGGTACGGGCGGAGATACGGGCTGAGGTGCAAGCTGAGGTTGAGTCCTCGGTTGCACAAATGAGGGAAGAGTTTGCACAGCTGAAACAAGCATTGCTGGCCAAGAGTGCAGATGCAGATCCCCAGGGCGACGGTACACCGTGGGGTCGGATGAGCAGTTGCTCTTCGAGGTCCTCGTGGATCCAGTGGGTCTACTTGAGGTATTGGAAGCCTTCAGCTGTGCACTTAAGTTGATGCCACTCCTGTTCTGTTAGAGTTGTCTCGCTAACCTGTTTTAATTGTTCCAAATTTGCAGAAGCCCGAGAGCTGCAGTCTACTGACTCACCTAGGCGACTGGCAGGCAGTGGTTGCACACAGGTTTGTATATCTGTCTGGGGAGGATGTCCGGATCCACTGTGTACCTCTCGGGTTGAGGTTCGCAAAGGTACAGGTGGACACGGCCATGCCAGGCTACAACGACTCTCCGTTGCCAGTCCCAACGGAGGAAATATAGACACTTGCTGAGGCAGTGGGCTCCTACGTACAGTGGCCCAAGAAGTGTGTTGTAATACAGTAGGTAAATCCTACACATTTTAGATTACATCCTACTAAGTACACTCAACTTGCAAAATCTAACATACGTGTTCATTAATCGAAGTGGCCTGCCGGCGTACTACCAGGGGACTGCGCCCCCAGGTTGGGGCATGAGGGATGTCGTGCGGACCTGAACATAGCAAAGATGGCCTCGACCCCAGCCAGCGGATCCACGCCTTCACCTTGAAAGAAAGCCTCCATCACCTCGCCCTTGCCATCGAAGGTACGCGCTCAGTCCCCGGCAAAAGGCAAGGGCAAAGGCAAGGGCAAAGTGCGGAAAGGACAGCTGGAGAGGTTCAAGAACGGGTTCCCACTCGTGTCGGAGGCAGCTTTGCACAAATTGGATTGATCAACCAGAGACCTCTACGAGTGGTACCTACACCGAGCTCAGCGCAACCTGAACTTCTTAGTTCCCTACAGACCTGGGCAGTTTCATCATGAGCCCGGGAGTATATCTGTGGCACACGAGGATCTGTTCGACCTCTACAACTAGCGGGAGCTCGATATGTCCATCATATGGACTAGAGTCCTGTGAGTTTGCTGATCCTATATATTGCTGTTTTCTAACTCTGTTTGCTAACTCTGTATTGTTGTAGTTCATTTGAAATGTAGTAACTTTCTATGCAATACTAATGTTTTCCTTTGCATGCAGGTGCATGTACAGGCTAGCATCGGAGGCTGCGTGTAACAAGGTGGGTTTTCTCGACTCATAGAAAATAAGCCTCACGATGCTAGAGCACAACGCCGCGCATGCTGAGCACTACATATCCAAGGTGCTAATGGCACAGCTGGACAGGGAGTTCATTATGGTGCCATACCACCAAAGGTTAGTGCATTTCATACTAATTTAACTCAATCTTGTATGTTACACCTGAGATATACTTTGAGCTAGCTGTCCTCTTTTACGTACAATGTAGGGGCCACTGGATCCTCATCGTGATCTGTCCGTGGAGGAACGAGGTGTACTACCTCAATTCGATGTGCGATATATTATCGAACAAATATGTGGTCATGGGGAATATGGAGGTGTAACTAACATGTTTGATTTAAATTTTGACCTCACTAGCTAATGATAATACATTAACCGGCAATGCTAATTGAAATGCAGGGCTTTTGAGAAATATGTGTCCACTGGAGGGAGGCATGCCGCACTGCAGGGCTCCCGAATAGCTTGGAAAGAATATGAGGTACTCATGAGACTTTTTGTTTATGCTTAATTAGTTTGTGGAAAGAATAGCTAACATGTCTTCGCATATGCAATTATCTCAGTGCCATCAGTAGCCGCAATCGTGGGAATGCGGGTTTTACGTACTACACTACATGTACGACCAAGTGAGGACAAACTTTGCCCAATTCCCCCAGGTAAGCATCAATAGCTAACTCAAATTTGAAAATTGGGTGTCACGTTCAAAATTAGGAAGTTAGTTACTCAGTATTCACACATGCTTGCAAATCGCCATGTCCAAAGACCAATATGACAATGCAAAGATTAGAGATCTCCGACAAATCTGGGCTCAATATGTTATGGAGGAAGTTACACCCAACCAACCGCCATGACAAGCTTTTCGCTCACTTCTTGTCAATTTTCCCTTTTCCGTGTACTCTGTGCATAGATTGTTTATATATAGTCTTATTGGTTAGTATTTGTCCATATTGGATTTCAATTTGTATTGGTTGATATAAATGTGAATAAATTGTATATGTGAATGTACCCTCCTTTGCATCTGTACTGTATTGTGTATCCAAATAAAACTGCATTGCATCTGTACTGTATATGTGAATAAATTGTTGGTTCGTATTCACAAAAGCCTCGAGTTCTTAAAATGCACTTAACTTTCTGCCTTGATTTGTTGCCAAAAGCTTCATGATGACTTGTTGAATTTTCCTCAAAGTTCTTCTTGGGAAACCAAACAGCACACGTTGGGAAGAAATGTCTTCAAAACAACAGAAGAAGGCGGAACGTTGGATGATATATTCTTAAAGTTTTAAATTTGAAGTAATAAACTTTTTTACTTCAAATTTGGGGGCTAGCTGATGATTAATATCACTTGGGCTAGTCATCTGTTTATTACATATATCATATTTAAGATATTTTGGATATGATATATGGCTCCATGGTCGCAGAGCTCAGTTTCCTGTGGACCAGAAGGTCGCATGACTAATGACGACCTTGATACTGACCTATGGTCGCAGTCTGTGCGCGACCATAGCATTGAGAGAGTCATGTCTAACCTAAGTAGTGGCTAAGTCTTCTAGTCACGGTTCAGGATCAGATAACTTCCTCTCCCACATTTGTGAATATAACCACCCGAGAGTTAAGATATGCAGTTATCCGAAAATGCATATTGGCAACTGTCGAACCTCCCGAAACTGCTTCATGATTGACACTCCTTCAATCACTATAAAAGGGCAACAATCATACTGGAAAAGAGATATAACAAACAAACCCGAAGATATAGAACATCAAACAACAGAGTAGCAAGATATCAAGAGATTATTGGTTCTTAGCAATAATCTCTCTCTTTTTCTGTAATCCTTTACATACATAGTGAAAACAAAATAGGACATAGGGTTATTACTCAATTCTTTGAGGGCCCAAACCTGTATAATTCTCTGTGTCTCTAGTTCATAACTATCTTAACTTACCTAGTGAGCATCTTGAAAGGTTTCCACTTCCTACCTACTAAATTTTCATAAGATCGACTAGTGATACAACTCCCAATCGTCGACAGACACCACCAATTCCAATGCCACTAGCATCACACTCAAGTTCGAAGGTCTTACCAAAATCTGGAAATTGGAGCAATGGTGCGTTTGTGAGCTTCTCTTTCAAAAGGTTGAAGGTGTCATCTTGTGCTTGTCCCCAATGGAATGCAACCCTTTCTTCGTCAACTCATTTAATGGTGCGGCAATGGTGCTGAAATTCTTCACAAAGCAACGATAGAATCCAGCAAGTCCATGAAAACTCCAAGTTTGATTCTAATTTGGTGGTAACCACTACGCAAGTCCACTTTAGAAAATATGGTAGAGCCACTTAATTCATCAAGCATATCATCTAACCTAGGAATAGAATGATGATATCTAACAGTTATATTATTGATAGCCCTACAATCAACGCACATACGCCATGAGCCATCTTTTTTAGGAACTAAAATCACAGGAACAGCGCATGGACTAAGGCTTTCACGTACGTACCCTTTGTCAAGCAAGTCTTGCACTTGAAGCTGAATTTCCTTAGTTTTATCCGGATTAGTCCTATATGGTTCACGTTGGGCAAAGTTGCTCCCAGAATCAAATCAATTTGATGCTCAATTCCCCTAAGTGGTGGCAGCCCTGGGGTATCTCAGTTGGAAACACATCCTCATACTCCTGCAAAAGGTTAGCAATAGCGGGGGAAAAGAAGCAGACATTTCCTCCAAGGAAAACAAGGCCGTTTTTCAAATCAAAGCATAGTAACCAGAGTTACTCTCTTCCATGTCATGTAAATCAGATTTGGTAGCTAACATAACAACACCTTTCAATTTAATGTCAGATTTCTTAGAACTAGATTCTTTCTTTCAGGTGGAGCTAACTCTTTAGCAACAATCTGGGTTTCTCTTTTAGCACTCTCCTGCTTCTCTCGCTCAGTTCTCTCTAAGTCATCTTTTAAAATTGCAGAGGGGACATAGGACGCAAAACAATTTTCTTTCCTTTATGCATGAGAGTGTATTGATTAGTTCTACCATGATGTACAACATCTTTAACATATTGCAAAGGTCTACTGAACAGCAAAGAGCATGCTTGCATAGGTACAACATTGCAATCAACATAATCATGATATGAACCAAGCGAAAAGTGAAATCGCACCATTCTAGTTACCTTCAATTTTCCACATGCATTGAACCACTAAATGTAGTACGGGCGTGGGTACTGTGTTGCAGTCAAGTCAAGCTTCTCGACCATCTCCATGGTAGCAAGATTGTTGCAACTCGCTCCATCAATGATGACTCGCACAGAACGCTCCTTGATGACGAACTTGGTTTGGAACAAGTTATGGCTCTAGTTCTGTTCAGCACACTCCATTTGTGCACTAAGTACACGCTTGACAATGATACTCATGTAATTGTCTGAAATTTCAGCGCCTAACTACTCCTCCTCACGTTCATCACCATATTCTTCATCTGCGGGGTCAGTTGCAACTAATGAAAACTCATCCTCGTTTGAAGGCAGACTGTCTCGGTGGCCGAACTGGACTCCAACCCGTACAGAGCTTGGAACTTGGCTTGACTTGGTGAAGAATTGCTTCCTTATAGATCCATGCCATGGTTCCTAAGTAAAAGAACATCATTAAGTAGCAATCTATCCTCCACAGTGTAATGATGCAACTCGAGGAACGAACTCACCTAATAATTCAACTATCGCGCACGTGCTCGTGTAATTGGCCCAAGTCCTTGTGTAGGAGGTGATGATGGTAAAGTGGTGCGTGTATTTGTAGCAGTGATGTCCTCATCAATATTCCACAAATTATCCTCCATAGTCCAAGATATTCCAATTCTCCTCCAACAGGAAATAGCAAATGGACAAAGAAAGAATAAATGGTCTTGTGTTTCTAAGGAATTACTTTGACAACAAACAAAGTCTTGATTCTCCAAATGAAAAGGCTTTCTCACTAGTAAATCTCTTGTATTCAGTCTATTAAGTAAGAAGATCCAAAAGAAAGTCTTTTGTTTAAGGAGAGAACTGTTCTTCCAACAATACCTGAAAATTCCATGCACTTGTGATTGGCCCATCATAGCCGTATAAACCTTCTTTGTTAAGTAATCCTTTTTTGAGAATCATTGAAACAGCATACATCATTTCCTCCCCCAATTCGTTGAAGATTCTGATGCATGTGAGATAGAAGAATGAATTGTTGATGAGCAACAGGCGACAAAGGGGGCGAAAAAATCCACTAATTCTTCTTCTACCACAATAATCATAAGGATCAAGGTATGGTTATAATAAAGGGTGATCGCGTACCTCTATGACCGCTGTAATGATATTACACTTTTTGTATTCGCGAGAGAGTCTGGTCATAGGGAGATGCCTCTGCAACCATAGTGTTTGTAGATACGGTACGAGATTATGGTCTTTATGATAATGAATATTTGAGATTCATAGAGTTTCATTATAATTACCAAGAAATAAATATGATTACTAGGCTATGTCTAGAATATCTTTGGATTACCTGATATCTCTTTCTTAGGCCTTCTGTTACCATAAAAAGGTATATGCGACCATAGAATGTTGTGTGTGACCATGGACATGTACATGCGACCATGAGAGCATAAGCCCAGCTAACAATCCTCATCACCTAACCCCTAAATATGAAACGACAAAGGCCCATTACAATGGTTGTGTCGCTTCGAATTCTAAACAGTGTCTGGTGCTTCGAATTCCCGCGTTGAACTGCGTTGTTTAAAATCCCAACAAAACTCAAGGAGAAAATTTAGCCAGCAAGCACTAGGGAAGATCTCGAGGTCTTCGCACTACGCCCTAGGTCAGGAACTCGAAGCGTCACCTTTGGAATTCTATAAATAGTTGTTTACCTTGTTTTGGAATTTCCAACTTCTGCACAAATTTTTCTAAGTCTCAAACCTTTCATCTCCTTTACCTTCTGTTTCAATGGCATATATCCCCGAACCAAGAGTGATTTGATGAGGAAGAAGATTTAATCAGAGAAGAGAATGTTGAGGTGCTGGACTCACAGAGGATCAGCGTTGCATTGTTGTCTCAATAGGTAATTCTCTCTCGGTAGGTCGGTGTAGATTTTTTCTTCTTGAATGTAGTTTTTTAAGACACTTGGGTTTTGTGCAGCCGCTTGATGGTTTAGCAGCTTCATGGAAGCGATCAAGAGATGATGTTGGATCATCTAGTGGGTTATCTTCAAAGAGGATGGTTGGGACCTCTTCCTTGACTGTCCAAAGTGATTATGATAGAAGAAACGAGGTCTCATCCCCCCAGCCATTAGCTACAACTGTGGTTCAGGTCTTATCCAGGGCCATACAAACTGGTCCTTATGGCTTGAGGTAAAGCTTTGTCTTTTTCTCTAACTAAATCAAGTTAGTTAGGAATGAATTAATTTGGTCTTTATGTGGTTTGTTCAGGATGTCTTCCCCTCCTTCTGCAGCACCAGCAGAGGATGTGGAAGTCATGGACCCTACTGTGGTTTGGCCCATATCTGTCTCTCAGGTAAGGATCCTTAACTTTTTGAATGTTTTGCTTGTTATTATGTTCATGGCATAGAACAATCTTATAGGGAGGTGGAGCCGGGGGCGAGCTGGCTGAGGCATTGGCCTCATTGAGGGAAAAGACTGCATTGTGCAGCTCCCTCCAGGAGGAGAACGAGCGCCTCGAGGATAAGTACATTCAGTGAGGGCTCGATATGGACTCTCTTCTTCAAGTTGTTGACTGCTACGAGGCGACCAATGATAGGGCTCAAGAAAATGCGAGGCTCGCTCGAGAAGCTGAGAGGCTTGCTCGAGAGGCCGAGGGGTTCGCCTGCGGAGAGAAAGAGACCTTGGATTCCATTAACAAAGGCTGCAATCTTGTTGAGGGGGATACCTTCAAGAAACTGATGGTGGTTGTGAACTCTCTTGAGGCTGAAGTTATTAAACTTGAGAAGGTTAACTTGTCTCTTCAGGATTCTTGCAATCTGGTCGCGGCCAAGGCTGATTCGCTGGTCGCCAACATCCCAGCGATGAGGCATAAGGAGAGGCTAAGGACCAAATTCGCTACTGTGGTCTCCACTGTTCTCTGCAGTCTCAGGCTTAACCACGGCCCAGGCTTTAGATCTGGATCCAGTGGTGGGGGATGCCACTGTCGGCAGACAAGAGCGACTGGACGCGATCAAGGCCGAGGTCAAGCCCTTAGTAGATAGATTATTACATGACCTTGACCTCGCCTGATGTATCCCTTCTCAGTTGTAAATTTCTTGTAAAAAACTTTAACTATATATGTTATAAATGAAAACAAGAAATTTTAGCATGTCAAAATTTTAGTGTCAATGATAAATTTTGTCCAGAACAACCTTGGACTATTTCTTTGTCTCTTTCCTAGGCTTTCTTCGACAATAGAAAGGTAGATGTGACCACAGAACATTATGCGCGATCATGAGACGACTATCGCGGTCATGGAAGGTTATGTGCGATCATGAGAATGACTAACTTTGTCGGCTAGCCTCTGAAGTTGAAGTGAAAAGGCTTTATTTTTACTGAAAAAGGCGTTTCAGGTTCTGAAAAGGTGTCTTTTCATTTCGACTTCCCGCCGAACCCAAGAAGAACTTTGAGTGCGCTTGTCAGGTTTGTTTTGACGGGCATTTAATGCGAAAACTCCTTTTTGTCGCTCGGCATGAACAACGGCTAAGAACCTGAGGGAAGTGGGTTTTTAAACACTTCGTCCCGATCCCTGTTTGTGCACGCGACCTTCCGCAAAATTTCCTAAGTTTTCACTGAGTTCTTCGCTTTCCCTTTGTCTGCGGAGCTCTCAACCTTCATTTTCTTCTACCAAAACTTAACCCAATGGCGTGTTGGATGCGATCCAGTCTCCGATCAGAGGAGAGTTTGTTGGCGTTGGAGGCCGACGGTTACCTTCCCTCCAGTTCACTGATTCCATGGTGGCCTGCTGGGGAGAACGAGGAGAGCTCGAAGGTGCAAGAGGGCGAGTTGGTGGTGTTCGAGGATTTTCTGCATTGCAGTTTCCGTTTGCCGGAGAGCGACTTCTTGCGGGAGATACTTGCCCAATATGACCTAGAGTTGGTGAATCTGAATGCCAGCTCAGTGTTGATCCTCGCTGCATTTCAACATTTGTGCGAGGTGTACATTGGTGTTTTGTCTAGTGTGTCATTCTTCCGCCAGTATTACTTCCTGGTGAGTACGAAGGGCACCACTGGGCCAAGCTGTGTCTACTTTTGGCTTCGAGAGAAGAAAGACTTCCCCCCTTTGCACTTTGTGACTCAGTTCATAAGTGATATCAGTGGTAGTTCTACTGTACCGCGCCGAAAGAGAGTCATCTCTAGTTGTATAGGGGGAGGGGAGTGACGTGTAGGAGGACGCTTCCCTGTTTTTCTCGAGGAGGAAAACAAAGGCTTCCTATGGCGACTTTGATTCTGAGGCGCTGTCCACACTCTTATCTCCCAAGGGCGTGGCCTCGAGTTCCCGTAACATCCTTGGCCTCAACATCAGGTACATGTTTACCCCTTTCTCTGACCAAGTTACATTGAGTAGTTCGTGACACTCAGTCGCATTTGGGAAATTGTAGGGCTCCTTCTGTTGCTTTGTCCATGCCATCGACCTAGGCTGCGGCCAGAGCAACAAAGGTGGCGGCCATAGAAAGTATCATCGTGACAACTGAGGTTGTGGTTTCGAAGGCCATTGGTGGAGAGCCTACGTCCATCATTAGCGAGGTGGTAAGAGACATCCACTCAGATGTTCTGGCCCCGGATGAGGTGACTGAGGCCACTGTTGAAGTTTCGGCCACGGGGATAGGCGAACAGGTAAACACCTCTGCTTCCCCTAAGGTTGAAGGAGATGCGTCTCCCTCTTGTTTGGGAGAACAAGGAGAGGAGGTATCGGCAGATATGGTAAACCATCCTGGCCAGATCCAGTGCCCTGCTCACGACTCGTAGGCTCCAGTGGCGCCTTCTTGCTTGGCTTATATTAGCCAGGCAAGTGGATCCGAAGATCTCTGTGAGGGGTTTGTTCGCGAGTTTCTGGAGGGAAGGTAACCTTTGGGCTTTGTGTTGTTTTCTTAGAGATTGTGCTCCTAATATTTCTTGTTCTATGTAGGATGCGGCTCGCACGTCTGGTTTACTGGCCGAGTGTGTGACGGTCGCTCAGTCGGAGAACTGCCAATTGAAGCAGTACGTGTCTTGCTTCCAAGCCCAGTCTGTTGAGAATGTAGTAATACTTGTTGTTGCAGGGAAAATACTGTCCTTGGCGTGTTTTAACAGATTTTATTCCTTCTTCTTTTCAGTACAAGAAGAACAAATTAAGGTGGTGACCGAAGAGAGGGATCAATTTGAGGAAAAATTAATCCAGAGGAGGATAGACATCGACACTTCACAGGGCTTGTGAGCGTCACCAAGCATCCAGCGACAAGGCCAGAGACACTGCCAAGCTTGCTCGCAAAGAGAAGGACGCTTTAGAAGCGACTATCAAGAGCTTTAGCAGTGTCGAATTGGACAATTTCAAGAAATTGAGGATGGTCGCGGACTTACTGAGGGTAGACATTATTGATCCTAGGAAGGATGACTTACGCCCCAGTGAGTCGTACAAATTAGTCGCCGCTCAAGTTGATTCACTGGTCAAGAGCATTCCTAAAACTATGAGGAGGCAAAAGGGAGCTTTGAAGTCCAACGTTAGGGCTGTTGCTTCCGCCATCCATAGCAAGTTAAGGTGTCACCACGGTCCGAATCTAGATCTGAACCCTATGGGTGAAGATGCTACTTTTGATAGTGAGAGTCAGCTGGGTGCTATAATGGATGAGGTGAAACCTCTGGTTGAGAAATTGCTTCGAGATCTTGATCTTATTTGATGTAAAATTTGCGATGACATCTTGTAATAGTGACTTTATTGAAATAAAAATGGACATGTTTACCTGGTTTAGCATTGATTTTGTACCTTGCAAATACATACAATTAGCAAAGTTTTCAATAATGCAAAACAATATTGAAATGTTAAGTACTTTCCCTGACTTAATGCCATAGTTATTTCCCTAGCCACCTCCTGTGATCATGCATAAGTTGTTTGGCATCATGATCGCAGGATTGAAATGAATTCATGGCATAGATGATTGAAAACGTATAAGTCAGCCCCATATGCGTGAGACGGCTTAGAAGGGGAGTTTGGCTATACGAGATCACATGGTCGCAAGAATAAACATTTTAATGTAAATGCAGAAGCTTATTGCAATCTGACAGCCACCCGAATGATCTGTGACATGCTAGTAAGTTCATGATGCGTTGCGAAATGACTTATAAAGGGATGTCTTGCCTAGATGCGACCATGAGATCGGTCAGTGAATCCACTTAAACATTATGAGAAAAATGTTTATTGCGACCAGCCCCCAGGCGTAGCCCGAGAAAAAAGACTAAGGACAAAAAATGGAAAAATAACGATAACATATAGTGAAAAAATGTTTTATTGAATGGAAATATATAAGGAAAATGAAAAACTTACACATAAAACTTGTGTAGTTGTTGTTAGATAGAACTTGATGAGGACATCACTCCTTCGGATACACGCACCAACCATAATCCTCCGCTTGTTACACAAGGACTAATAATGTGCGGCCGAGCTCGATTATTGCATTGCCAGGTGAACTCGTTCCTAAGTTTATATATATATGGTTTTGAGAATGGTTTACTACCTAATGGTGATAATATTGTACTTAGTAACCTGGAGAGGACCAGCAAGGATGCGAGGACCAGCAAGGAGCCCAAGTCGAGTTGGAGTCTAAGACGGATTTGAGTTGGAGTCCGGTTCGGCCATCCAGGAGCAGCTTGTTTTCAAACGACCATAACTCCCTCATACGAAGTCCGATTGGGATGTTCTTATAGTCCATCGAGAAGCCCACGACGAGATATTTCCAATGGATCTGGGTTCACATCGAAATTCCTTTTGGATCTATGGAAATTAACAAAACAAATTTCAACTAGATTCCGATTCAGCCAAGTCGGTGCTGCGACACCTTGTTTTGGGCCTTCGGCCCATGTATTCCCTAGTAGGGCGTGAGAAACCCTAGCCACGCCGCCTCTTCATATACTCAGTAGTCATCATTATTTAGATTTGGATTTTTCTTAGATTATTCTGCCATTGCAGTTTCGCTGAACTTGGTTTGTGAAATCCCAACTCGTGAGCTTAATACAATTCGCAATTCAGTTGCTTCTTCTTCGTTCTTGTTTGTGTTCTCGGTTTGTAGCAGGAACAAGCCTTCGTGGCGAGGTCAATCCGTGCGTGTGAGTGGTTGATAACCAAAGGAGCCGTGGTGTAGCGGTTGCAGGTTTTGGATCGGTTTTAGATCGAAAGTCGGATCGTCAACGTCGAGTTCTCCACCAATCGACTTACCATACCTATCGGAAGATCGGGCACCGTTCACCATCAGAACTCGTCCATCTTCCATAGCTAATCGAGCTAATCCAGGTCGTGGTATTGAGACCATAGTGTATGGGCCTTCCCATTAAGGGGAGAATTTGTTGCAACCAGACTGATTTTGAATCTTTCGCAAAACCAAGTCTCCTATGTGAAGGCTATGGGGTTGCACCCTTTTACTATGGTATTTACGCAAAACTTGTAAATACGCTGCGGACCAAAACAGTGCTTGATTACACTTTTCTTCTAGAAGAATAAGTTCATCTTCCCGTATTTTACTTGGATTTGTGATATCAAAGTTATCCACGCAAGGAGAGCCAAGTTGGATTTCACTTGGCACATGGGTTTGGCACCAAAAACCAGTTGGAAAGGCGTGTCGCCTGTTGCTCGACTGGGTGTGGTATGAAGTGCGCATAGAACGGAGTAGAGTTCCTCTACCCAAGCCCCCAAGCGTAACTTAAGGCGGTCGAAAACATGTTTCTTGACCCCTTGTATTATTTGCCCATTGGCACGTTCAACTGCCCTATTGCTTTGCGGATGAGCAACGGATGCGAAACAAATTTTGGTCTTGATATCGTATCAATAATCTATAAAAAGACTACTAATGCATTGGGAATTGTTATCTGTGATGAGACAACTTGGAACACCAAATTGTGTCACAATGTTCCTATGAAAGAACTTCTTCTCCGCTGCGGCGGTAATTTTTCAGACTGTTTCAGCCTTGATCCATTTAGTGAACGTATCAATGGCTATGAACAAGAACTTGTATCCATTGACGGCGTGGGGCATTGGCCCTAGAATTTCTATTCCCCATACGGCAAATGGCCAAGTCAAGGGAATAGTTTGTAGTGCATATGCCGGCTGATGAACTTGCCGAGCATGAAAGTGACACTGCGGGCATGTCTTGACCAAGTGTCTGGCATCATTCAGTGCCGTAGGCCAGTAATACCCATGTCGAAAGGCCTTTTTGACCAGTGTTCTATAGGATGCATGTGCGTCGCACATGCCTCCGTGTATTTCTCTCAGAAGGTTTTGTCATTCTTTGTGAGGGATGAAATGCATGAGTACGCCTTGTGTACTCTTTTTGTACAAGGTCCCTTTGACCACTCTATACATGCATGCTTTTCTAACGAATCGATCAACTTTGGTCTCGTCCTTGGGCAAGGCCCCATGCGCAAGATAGATCCTCAATGGTTGGATCCAATCTGCTTTGTGCTCGAGGGCGACAACGTTAGTCATCGCCTTAGTCTTCTCGGTGATCGAGAGATATTTTAAGTGATCTATGAACACTCCTGCCGGAGCAAATGCGCGTGAGGACCCAAGTTTTGATAACTGGTCTGCGAGAATATTGTCTCTTCGCAGAACGAATTGGACTTTAAAATTTCTGAAGTATTTTCCAATTTCCTCACTTTATCCAAGTAACGAGCCATTGTCTCGTCAGAGGTGATGTACTCCTTGTTTACCTAGTTTATGACTAGCTGTGAGTCTCCCCTCACCACTAGCAGATGAACTCCAAGGGATTTGGTTGCTTGAAGCTTGCCTTCATACTCTGCTCCATTGTTGGTAGCAAGAAAGTGGAGTTGTATGATGTACTGGAGTTGGTCGCCCTGAGGCGTGATTAAGACCACTCCTGCCCCCGAGTTTAAAAACCGCGAGAACCATCGAAGTACATCGTCCAAAGGTCGTTACTTGCAAACCTGTTGGCTCTTGCGAAAGTGGCTCGGGATTAGTCCATTCGACCACGTAATCGGCAAGAATCTGAGATTTGATTGCTACTCGAGTAGTGAAATGGAGATCAAACGCTTCGAGTTCTACTGCCCATTTCGCTACTCCATCAGTTGCTTCCGGATTTTGGAGAATGTTCTCTAAGGGAAACGATGATGGCATGGAAACCTTGTGTGCTTGAAAGTAATGTCACAACTTTTGGGAAGCCATTAATAGGGCATAGAGTAGTTTTTGGACCTCGGGTTAACGCTCCTTTGGTCCGTTTAGTACTTCACTTACATAATACATTGGCCGTTGCACTCCTTCCCTTTCTGCGACCAGTACTGCATTGACTGCGCAAGGGGTTGCGACTAAGTAAATGAGCAATAGTTCTCCTGTTGTGGGGAAACTAATATTGGAGCACTCGATAAATATGCTTTGACCTCCTGAAAGGTTTTTTCAGCTTCATCTAATCACTGGAAACCATTGTGCTTATGTAGTACCTTAAAGAAGAGTAAACCACGTTTGCCTATTCGCGATATGAAACGACTCAATGCCACCATTCGGCCAGTTAGGCTTTGAACATCCTTCGTTGTTGAAGGGGATCTCATTTGCTCAATGGCCCGTATCTTATCAGGATTAACCTCAATGCCTCGTGAACAAACAAGGAAACCTAAAAGTTTACTAGAAGAAACTCCAAGAGAACACTTTTTGGGATTCGACTTGATTCCATGTTTATTCAAATTGCAAAAAGTCTCAGTAAGATCATTTACATGATTAGAGCTCTTTAAGCTCTTTACAACCAGATCATCTACGTAAGTTTCTAAATTACGCCCTAATTGAGATAGAACAGTCTTCTGCATCAAGCGCTGGTACGTGGAACCAGCGTTCTTGAGCCCAAATGGCATTCTGGCGTAGTAGTAGGTGCCAAAGGGTGTGATGAAGGCAGTTTTCTCTTCATCTACTTCTGCCATGCTAATTTGATGGTAGCCTGAGTAAGCATCTAGGAAGCTCATCAGTTCACAACCCGCTGTTGAATCAACCAACTGATCGATGCGAGGAAGGGGAAGTCATCCTTCAGACAGGCATTGTTAAGACTGGTGTAATCAACACACATGCGCCACTTACCATTGGACTTAAGGACCATGACCAGGTTCGCGAGCCATTTGGGATGGTTAACCTCGTGAATGAAGCCAGCTTCCTAGAATTTAGTCAACTCCGATCGAATGGCTTCTTGTTGATTAGGAGCAAAGCGTCGAAGATTTTGCTTTATTGGTCGTTGTCCAGGCCAAATTACTGGCCTATGCTGGATCACTTCCCTAGGGACTCCGGGCATGTCGGATGGTTTGCATGCAAACACATCTGCATTAGCTCAGAGGAAAGTAATGAGCGCGAGATCCTATTTGTCATCCAGTGCTGACCCAATACGAACAGTCTTAGACGGGTCATCTGGGAATAGAGGAACTTGCTTAAGTTGTTCATCTAGTCGCGGAGTTGTCTTGACCGCATCAGGCTTTTTGGTCGCCAATTTGACATCCCGTAGGGGTAGTTGGTCGACCAATTCCAAAAAATGCGATCACAAGTGAGAGCCGTATTCTAATTGCCTCTGACTGTGATGACACCTTTTGGTGCTGGTATTTTGACGCATTGATGAGCGTAGTGTGTCGCCGCCATGAACTTGGCGAGTGAGGGCCTGCCAAAGATGGCATTGTAAGCTAAATCAAAATCAATTACATCAAAAGTAATTAATTCTGTTCAAAAATTCTCTAGTCCCCTGAGTGTTATAGGTAACACTATTTGCTTGATGGGAATCATCGAGGAACTAGGGATTATCCCAAAGAATGGGTGAGGCACTGGTTTAATCTTTAAGCGAGGTATCTGCATCTTATCAAGAGCTTTGGCGAATAATAGGTCGAGAGAACTACCCCCATCGACCAATACTCGTCCACTTTAGTGTTGCTAATAATGGGGGAAATTACCAAAGGAAGCCATCGTGGTTGCGACAACCCTTTGGGGCAATCTTCTTGGCTAAAGTTCAGGGAGGTCTCTGACCAACAGGAAATTGAAGCTCTCCAAGAGAAGCTTCAACACTATTTACCTCCTAACAAACAACTTTAAACTGACACTTAGAATAATAAGATGAAGACCGACCGAAAATAACATTAATATGATTACTAGGTACCTGGTATGGCATTACCTTGTCTCCATCAGCGTCTTTGGTCCCTCGGGATTGTCCTTGTTCTGGTATAGTCGGCATAGGTGTAGTACCTTGATACAAATCTTCCATGTATTTCAACCAGGTGTGACAATACTTGAGGTCGTGTCCAGAAGTGTTGTGTAATGGACACCATTTTTTGTTTCCCTGCGGGTTAGTCTGTTTTGCTGTGCGGTCGCCATTCTGACCACCAGAAGGAGTTTTATTAAATTTGAATGGAACTTTTTTACCTTTCTCCTATGGTTGCTTGTCCAAGACTACGATCTCATGAAACCGGCCTACTCCATTCTTCTTGGGCTTCTTGGATTTGCCACCTGCCGAGGGTTTAGACTTCTTGTTCGAATTGTCTTTCTTTTCAGTTTTTAGGCCAGGTTGAGGAGGCAGGTTGCCTTTATCCACCATTCTATTCCATTCTATAGCCTCAGTTGCGTCGGAATAACGATCAGTCATGTTGAAAAGATCTAACACTGATCATGGGGGATGGATACTCAAATCCTCCTTGAACCTCCGGTATCGAACACCGTGCTTAAAGGCTCTAATAATCGAACTATCAGAGATGTTAGGAATGGTATTCCTCACTCCTACAAATCTTTTGACAAACTGCCGAAGAGTCTCAGTCAAAGTTCGGCGCAAACGATGAAGATCATTTTCTTTGCCAGGCTTCTCAGAGTAGTTTTGGAAGTTGTTGAACATAGCATTACACAACATCTCCCAGTTGTAGATCGATCCTTTTGATTGGTTGAACAACCAGGTCTGTGCTGGACCCTCAAGGACCATCGGTAAATAATTCGCCATAACCCATTCGTTTCCTCCAGTCGCTTGGATGGCAGTGACATAGATATGGAGAAATTTGGTTCGATTTTGAGTCCCATCGAATCTCTCGATTGTACCGGACTTAAACTTACCAGGCCAGACCACATTTCGTAGCCAGAGTGAAAAAGCTTTACAACCCACATGCGTACTACGTGGTTGATGGTCGTCGCGACCATCGTCATGGTCGCGGGAAGAGTCTGTTGGAGGAAGCTCACGATGTGGCCCCAAATGTGAATGCACTGGTATGCGATTGTGGTCGCTGGAAGTGCTAGTTCACCTGGTATTGTTGTGTTGGGTATGTGTAAGATTACGCCTCTTCTGGCTTTGATGAGATCCTTCGTCCCTTGGGAACGAGTGGTCGAACGCGAGGATGCTGTTAGGGTTATGCCCGATGCGACTTCATCGAGGTTTTCCGCAAGCACCCTTGCCATTGTTGTCCCATTGTTATTCTTGATACCAAGGGGAGGATTACGAAGTGCCTCTGAAATCACCTGGATGCGGTCCCGCGCACCCCTCTTGGGCGCTGGAGGAGTCTAAAGCACAGTCGCTTCAGTCGTCGGGGAGTACTTCGGGGCTAAGAGCGGCGTGTGCTCAGGTCTTCGACCATCTGGATGTCATTGACGAGAAGTTCCTGGACCAAAATCGTGAGTAGTGGTATCATGGCGAGCTGGCGCAAGTCGTAGGAAATCCTTTATGACCTTGCTGCCATCGGCCTCTTGCTGCTCACATGCCTCATCTTCCACCCTTTCGCATTCTTGTTCTTCCCTAGGAACGTGTTGCTCGGGGGTCTCCTCAGAAAGTGCTGCAACTTACCTTGTGATTGAATTCACAAATGGAGAAAGCATCCCATCTTTGTCTGAGTCGGTCTCAAAATCAAAGAGAGATTTAAGTTATCTGGGAAAAAGTTCTCCAGACGAAAGTTAAGATCATCATCTCCCGTATCATCTGGGGCAATGGGCTGTGGCACATACTCGCCCTCAGATGTGGTAAAGCTCATAGAGGGTAAGTGAATTGCCTCGTCTGATTCCTGATCAACAGACATGTATGGAAACTATGCCAATACTTCCTCGGGAGAGGCCTCGAGGGTGCTTTCATCACCATTGATGGGGACGCTATCTTCATCCATTGCATCTACATGATCCTCGAGATCGAATTCATTCTTGGATTAGTGTAAGAAAGGGAAGGAATCCATAGAGATGATGAACCTTGGTAAAAATGTCTTCAAGGCCCCACGGTGGGTGCCAACTATCGACGATTGGAACCCGGGGGTCCTCTTGTCAAACTTATGCAAGAATGAGATGGGTTATGAAGGGAGCCAATCGGGCAAGTACCAAGGTATTCAAAGTATCTACAAATCAGAGACACGGAAATTTATTTAGGTTCAGGCCCTCGTAGCTGAGTAATGACCCTACTTCCTATGTATTTGTTTATGTGGAAAAAGTATTACAAAGAGATCATTACAAAGTCAGTGTGCTAGCTAATCCTATCTGGCTATGTCTAATCTTCTCTGTAGTTGATCGTCCTCTCTTGATCCTTCCCTTGAAGGTCTTTTTATACTTGCCGAAGAGATCGTCGGTTATCCTTCTGTAGGCATGTCCCACAACTATCTATAACCGCCTCATAGTGGTAGCTATGGTCGTGGGTACGTGGAAGTTGGGTAGCTTTGACTTGGTGTCGTCGAACTGCCTCACCATTCTAGTCTTCTTCGACGGTTTTTGTCAGGGACTTATGATTATCTCGGGAATAATCATAAGGATCAAGGTACGGTTATAATAAAGGGTGATCGCATACTTCTGCGACTGCTGTAATGATATTAGACTTTTTGTATCTGCGAGAGAGTCTGGTCGTAGGGAGATGCCTCTGTGACCATAGTGTTTGCAGATACTGTATGAGATTATGGTCTTTATGATAATGAGCATTTGAGATTCATAGAGTTTCATTATAATTACCAAGAAATAAATATGATTACTGGGCTATGTCCAAAATATCTTTGGATTACAAGGTATCTCTTTCTTAGGCCTTCTGTTACTGTAGAAAGGTATATGCGACCATGGAACGTTGTGTGTGACCATGCAAGCATAAGCCCAGCTAACAATCCTCATCAGAAGGCTCTTCGGATTTTATCAATATATCAATTACCTTCTTCGGCATTTTTAAAGTACTCATAGAAACATTGGTAGAGAGAGTAAAACCGAATTTAATAAGGTTAGTCTCCCTCCTAGAGAAAGGAAAGAAAGATGCCACCTCGTGAGTCTTTTCTACATTGTATTAACCAAACCATCAAATCTGCCATTTTATGCTGCATAGTACCAAGAGGAAACCCTAAATATGTGAAGGGGAAAGAGCCCAATTTACAACTGAGGATTCCAGCAAGATTGACTACAGTATCTTGATCACAATGCACTGGAACTAAAAAAGATTTATCAAAATTCACCTTCAATCCTATTGAAGAAGCGAAAGATTGTAGAAGTGCTTTTAATAAGAATATTTCTTTAGACGAGGCTCTTAGGATAATAAGAGTGCCATCTGCATACTGGATGATGGGAAAATCTTAACAAGATAAGCCATCAATCGGAAGACCCAAAAGACCTTTTCTTTTGGAAAGGTTCAAAATACTTTGAAAAAGGTCTGCCACCATTACAAAAAGCAACGGAGAGAGAGGATTTCCTTGTCTAACACCACTATTTCACTGAATAATTTTTCCAGGAACATTGCTTAGGACAATGTTAGAGGATCCTATTTGCAAAATAGTTGAGATCCAATTCAGCCATCTATTACCAAATCCTCTAACTTTCATTACTTCCAGAATTGAGTTATGATCAACAGAATCAAAAGCTTTCTCAAAACCTAATTTGAGCAACACAGTTGGACATTTCTTTACTTTACAGATATGTAAATATTCAAAAGTTCAAGCCAAGCAATCCTGAATAGTACAACTTTGGATGAAACAATATTGATTATTATGAATAGTGATTGTGATCTCTTTCTAGAGTCGAGAGGCAAGGATCTTTGTAGTTAGTTTGATAACACTATTAACAAGTGAAATTGGCCAAAAATCATTAACCTTCTGGGCTTCATCCTTTTTCGGTAAAAGAATAATCCAAGAGGAATTTAGTCTTTGTAACTCCACTGATCCATGTTATAGTCAATGGATTTAATCCATGTTGCAAGGCACAAGTAGTTTTGAATGAGTTGTTTTATCAATTATCTTAAGTGTCGACGATTGGGACTCTGGTCCTTAGTCGAACTTACGTAAAATTAGATGATGAAATGTGAAGTCGATCTAAGGTGAATCTCAAGTAAATCAGGGTATCTATGTCTAAGGAAGAAATGAATTTATACAGGTTTGGGCCCTCTGATGATGAGTAATAGCCCTACTCCTGTTGGCATTTCCTGTCGCGCCCCTGTCTTGGGGACAGCGACTACTACCGTAGGGACCCAGCTCGCTGCAGCTGATCCCATACATGCATACCATTGACTTCCCAGGATAAGTCAAGCACAGGAGTATATTACATTACAGCAGAGTAACTTACAAAATATTTAAGCAGTGTGGCCTACTAGCCTTAATATAACATAAAGAGATTACATTGCCTTCGCGGCATAAAAGGTTTAGCAAAAATAACAACTACACAACGGAAATTAGGTGAACCCCCACAGCAAGAAGTTGACAGCCAACAACACACATCAGGGTTCTGGCGGAACTAGCTCTCCTCCTTCTGGATCCACGAAGTTCTCCACGCTTTCATCTTGATCATGGAACGCTCCATCTATTGGATTGTAGGTTGCAACGGTGAGTACTTACGTACTCAGCAAGTCATAGGTACGAATATTTACATATAGTAGTGATGATATGAACCTATGCTAATAAAGAAGTGTGGACGGTTGTAAAATAGTCTTTTCTTTTATATCTCATCTCATGGCAGTATTTTCATAGCATAACCTCCTATTCATGTTCACTATTTATAGCACTACCACGACACGTCGACACACGACAGGCCACGGTAGCACCCCTTATCATGACAACACATGTCATTTGGGTAATCTTGACTTATCAAATTTTATTTAGAAAACATACTTGTGCCACACCTCGTGGATTTAATCTACCACAGCAGACTCCTATAAACCCGGGAGCTCAGAGTATTCGAATACATTTTTAACTATGCAGAGAGGTACCAATTTACCTGTCGCGCCCCAAAACTAGAGACTACGACTACTCCCGTGGAGACCTAGCTCGCTGCAGCTAGTCCCATATATACATACCTTTGACTTCCCAGGATAAGTCAAGCACAGGAGTATATTACATTGCAACAGAGTAACTGACAAAATATTTAAGCAGTGTGGCCTGCTGGCCTTAATATTACATAAAGAGATTACAATTCCTTCACGGCATTCAAGGTTTAGCAAAATAATAACTACACAGCAGAAGATAGGTGACCCTCCCACAATGAGAAGTTGACAGCAGAACAACACACATCAAGGTTCTGGCGGAACTGGCTCTCCTCCTTCTGGATCCACAAAGTTCTCCATGCCTTCATCTGGATTGAAGAATGCTCCTTCTAATGGATTGAATGTTGCAAGAGTGAGTACTTACGTACTCAGCAAGTCATAAGTAAGAATAGATACATATAGTAGTGATGATATGAACCTAGACTAGTCAAGAATTATGGATGTTTGTAAAATAATCTTTTTCTTTCATATCTCCTCTTATCTTATCTCATGGCAGCACTTTTCATAATATAGCATCACTATTCATGTTCACTAGATTATAACACTACCACGACACGTCGACACATGACAGCCCACGGTAGCACTCCTTATCATGACAACACATGTCATTTGGGTAATCTCGACTTAACAAATTTTATTTAGAAAACATACTTGTGTCACACCCCGTGGATTTAATCCATCGCAGCAGACTCCTATAAACCCGGGAGCTTGGAGTATTCGAATACGTTTTTAACTCTGCAGAGAGGTACCAATTTACTCGCAAGATATTCCACTTTCATGCCTTTCCTATCAAAATGATTGGACCCCTGACTCACTTCATACTGTGAGTGGCAAGGTGGAGATAACAAGAACTTTTGTTATGTTTCACTTACAATTCACCCCTGACCCTGTGGATCTCTCGCAAACCACAGTTGTGGCGGGTTGTACCCAAACCCCCACCCCTATGCATTTTCCCATTACTGGGTCAGCGTGCATGATCACCTTCAGTGATATGTGTAGGAGCCGCACTCCGTGCAAAATCGTGCATCACTTCGCATCTCATGCAGGGGTTTCATGTGCGATCCACATAAGTACTTGTTTAGTCCTGTCCCATACCAGGCTTGCGGTTAGCATGTGTTTCATGCCACTAGACGCACAACACAAGGTTCTAGTCCTTATATGCCAGTGACCAGACCATCCACAACCATGCACCTTCAGTGCCTGCACATCCTTTGCAGTTAAGCACCTCCAGTGCTACCGCCATTCTTTACCAAAATTCTGGTCACGGCTATGGGTTCTATTTCATGAATATAAGTACATACATAGATATATATTAGTTCATGGCTCAAAACTTGTTCATTTCACATTTCATAGATAACCAGTCTAGTACTGCCAATTCATAATTCAACCATTCTCAATCTTTCACATGCAATATTATCTATAATCAAGGTTATATTATAGCAACTCTTAAAATATAGGTTCCAGATGTCCAAGAATATGACTTGCCTTCCGCATCGTAAGAGACAGAAGTTGATGACGGGTCAACAGCAAAATCCTCAAACTCAGCTTCTGGATCTGCTCGGCGACAAACAAACACACAATGATTACTTATTATATTAAAATGTTTTATGTCTTATATGCAGATATGCTTAACAAGAATAACTGAATAATGCTGAGATTAGTTGAGACTACCGACTGAACTGAGTCAAGATTCTAGGGTTTCAAGGAATTTGGGCTTAAGGATAGGTGTTAGATGTTCTTAGGGTTTCAAGGTTGCAATAAGGACATCAATTTTGTGGCTGGTTTGATCAAAATTAACGAATGTCAACAGATCGACATTCGGTTCAAGGCTTTGACATAGCTTTAAGAAAAGCTAGAGTGCTTATCTCAAGTTGTGGTATTAGAAGAAAATGTAGATTATAGCTCTACAATTTCAGTCGACAAAGTTATTTTTAAAATGCACAGCCAGAAGAAAGTGAACAAGGCAATGCCATTGGCTAACAAGCTCTGGCATAGGGCTGACAATGTCAAAATCTAGGGCTAAGCATAAAATGCTGTTCAAGGGCTCAACTAGTGTGCTAACATTGTCTAGGAGGTAGGCTTGAGTAACAGGAACAAAAGACATAACAGGATCCACGGCTGAAGATGGTCGGACGGCAAGAAATCCGGTGATGAACTGCGGTGATCTCACTGCACTGAAATAGTTCTGGACACAGATCTTGGCAAGGCTATAACTTTCAATCTAGACCGATCTAGTTATCGAGCTAGAAGACAAAAGTACTCAGGAGATTGAGGCACATCTAGAGGACAAAGTGGTTGAAGATGGATCGGCCGTAATCATTTTTCCGGTGAACGGCGCCGGAGAAGATGACACAGGAATTGGGCATTTTTTATACAGGTCGATTGAAGTCAATTCCTTTCTCGAGGAGTATCTAAGAGGTATAAGGAAGCTGTTGGTGAAGTCAATTTGACTGGAGGATTACCAGAGAAGCCTGGCGACGTGAGCCGATTTCTGGTAAAATTCCAATTTGAGAACAGCTTCGATTCGAGTTAAATTTTAAAATCTTGATGTACTGGCTTGCTAAGAATAGTGCACTAATCAATTTAATCTACAGATTTGAAGGCTAATTTGAGATAAATCAAGCTGCATTGCCGGAACAGGGCAAATTGAGAATTCCGATGATCGCCGGCGTTAAAGGTCACCGGTGAGCAATTGGATGCTATCACACAGAGAGAAGGATAAGAAAAACTCACTGGTGGCTTTAATTTCGAAAGTGGTGCAGTGGAGCGTGCTGGCACCGTGAGCGTCCTCGACGGTTCGCCGGAGAAGAAAACGAAGGTGGGAAAATCTGGGACTTAGCTGATTTCTGGTGAAGTGTGAAGAAGCTACTGGGTACAGGGGTGCTTAAATAGGCACGGCGAAGCTTGCAAAGAGGGAACAACAAGGAAATTGGCACCAGTGACAAGACTGGTTGGGCGCAGAAGCGACAGCGGTGAACGGTGATGCGACGGCACGCAGGCGGTGCAACAGCTTTGCCAGTAGCGGTCGGGACGCATTGGAATTTGATTTGGGATGGCGTAGATGCGGAGGCAGTGACACAGCTCCGGCAACGACACGTAAGAACATGCAAAATGTGTCTTCACGGGAGCGCGCGAAAACGCAGCTGGGGCACGAGCGAAAATCCTTGAGTCGCAGCACTGCTACGGCAAAGTTCTGCCTGAGGTCACGTGCACACAAGGTGGCACGATTGCTCACAAACACAGGCGGCAAGAATTTCTGGCCGGCGGCAAGGCAACACGGCGCGGAAGCACAGCTCAGCTCCGGTCGAACGGCCTCTGAAGACTGGTCGAAAGGAATGACCAGAGCTGGTCGAAAAAGGATGAAAAAGAAGAGAAGGATTGATTTGAAATTTCTAATTTGGGTTTTGGACTGATTTACAAATCTGGAGATTTTAGAAGGTTAAAACTGAATTCGATTGCACTGATCTGGCAAACTATATTCAACAAAATATTTGGTAAAGATATTTGATAAAATCTGGCACATTTGAATAGTTTTTGATATAAACTGAAAATAGGGTATTTTAGGGTAATTGAAATCTGAGTTTTGGTTGATTTCGAATTCTGGCATTAAGGATGAGATTTTGAAATCTGGACAGAAGAGGAAATTGTTTCAAATATCATTTGGAAGAGGTTTGCTGAAGAAATTCTAAATTTGGTGTTGATTTGCAATATTTAGCCTTTTTCAGCTTATGGAAAATCTGGAAAAGGACTGATCTGCGATACCTCTTGGACTGATTTGTGAAAAGAGTCTAGATGATGAAATCTGGCTGCCAACTTTCTGGTTTAAGGTATTGGCGTACCCATGATCATAATCTAAGAATAATCTGCTCTGAATTAGATCAAGATTTCGCTAAATCTGAGTTCAGAGTATTTAGGGTAATTAACTTAATTCTGTTTTCAAAAACAGAAGTTTTGACAAATCTGGGATTTAGAGATGGAATTGAATCTGGCTTCTGAAGACTTTTAGGTTCAGAGTAACTAATAGATCACATCTGAGCTATCTGATCTTGATTTGGGTCTATGGAATAAATTTGGAAATTTTAGGGCTTGATAAAAGTAATGATCTGGCTACTACTACAGATATATGCCTGCATGCTGTTCATGAAAAAGGAAGTTTTCACCCCTAAACTCAGGGTGTTACAGATCTACCCTCCTTAAAGAAATCTCACCCCGAGATTTACCTAAGATAGGAAAAGATAAGGATAGGCTTGCTTAAGATATTCTTCCTTCTCCCAAGTAGCCTCTTGCTCTGAATGATTTTTTCATTGAACTTTACACAATTTGATTTTCTTCCTTCTGAGCTGACGTTCATCAGTGGCTAGGATTCTGATTGGGTGCTTGAGGTAAGTAAGATTCTTCTGTAATGATATGTCTTGTACATTTATCTGGTCAATAGGTTCCTTCAAACATTTTCGTAGCTGAGAGACATGAAACACATCATGTACTCCTACTAATCCCACGGGTAATTCCAATTTATAGGATACTTCCCCTTTTCTCTTGATTATCTTAAATGGTCCAATATATCTTGCTGACAGTTTTCCTTTCACTTGGAATCTTTGTAATCCTTTGAATGGTATGACCTTAAGATAAATAAAATCTCCTGGTTCAAATGATAATTCTCTCCGTCGATTGTCTGCTAACTCTTTTGTCGTGATTGTGCTGTTTTCAACCTTTCTCTGATGAGTTTGACATGAGCTTCTGCCTCTTCTACTATCTCTGGTCCTATGACCTTTCGTTCTCCTGTCTCATTCCAATGCAATGGGGTTCTGCATTTGCATCCATATAAAGCTTCAAATGGTGCCATTTGTATACTAGCTTGATTACTGTTATTATATGTAAACTCTGCATGATGTTCCATAATCTAGTATACATTTGTCCCATGATGTTCCATAATCTAGTATACAAGCTCTTAGAAGATCTTCTAGGATTTGGTTGACTCTTTCTGTCTGTCGTCCTGTCTGCGAGTGATATGCAGTACTGAAATCCAACTGAGTTCCTAGGGTTTCATGCAGTCTATTCCAAAATTTGGAGGTAAACTGTGCTCCGCGATTTGAGACTATCTTCTTAGGAATACCATGCAATGCCACTATTCTTTGCATGTATAACTCTACTAGTTTATTGCCATCATAAATCTTTTTGACTGGTATGAAGTGAGCTACTTTAGTAAGTCTGTCCACAATAACCCATATGGAGTCATATCCTCCTTGAGTTTTAGGTAGTCCTATAATGAAATCCATACCAATTTCTTCCCATTTCCATAATGGTATTGGTAGAGGTTGTAGCTTTCCGGCTATTTTCTGGTGTTCTGCTTTAACTCGCTGACATGTATCACAGTTTGCAATATATTATGTAATCTCTCTCTTCATATTATCCCACCAGAATCGAGTCTTTAAGTCCTGATACATTTTTGTGTTACCAGGGTGTATTGAATATGGAGTTTTATGAGCTTCATGGAGAATTATTTCCTTATGGTCTGCGTTTTGAGGTACATAGATTCTTCCTCGATACCATACAATCCCTTGGTCATCTTCAGTAAAGCCTTGAGCCTTTCCTAACTTGATTCGGCTCTTGATCTTACAAATTTCCTCATCTTCCTTCTGGGCATTTCCTATCTGTTCTTCAAGTTGAGGTTTCACTGTTAAAGTAGCTACTGTTCCCTGTGGTACTATCTCCACTTGATAATTCTACAACTCTTGTTGTAGATAAGGGTTCCTCAATATAACCATTTCTTGTAGGTTATAAACTTTTCTGCTTAAAGCATCGGCCACTACATTAGCGTTTCCTGGATGGTACTGGATACTAAGATCATAATCTTTGATCAATTCTAGCCATCGTCGTTGACGCATGTTGAGCTCCGTTTGCGTGAAAATATACTTGAGGCTTTTGTGATCTGTAAAAATCTCACACTTATTTCCAATGAGATAATGTCGCCATATCTTTAAAGCATGTACCACTGCTGCTAACTCCAAATCGTGGGTCGGATAATTTTCCTCATGTGGTCTCCATTGGCGTGAAGCATAGGCTACTACTCGACCTTGCTGCATTAACACACAGCCTATTCCTTGCTTCGAAGCATCACAGTAAACTACGAAGTCTTCTTTGCTGTTTGGTAAAGTAAGGATTGGTGTTGTTGTTAATTTCTGCTTCAGCTTCTGAAAACTTTCCTCGCACTTGGTGGTCCATTCAAATGCCACATCCTTCTTTAGCAGGTTTGTAAGAGGTTTGGCAATCTGGGAAAATCCTTCGATAAATCTCCTATAGTAGCCTGCTAATCCCAAGAAACTTCTAATCTCTGAAACTATGGTGGGTTGTTTCCACTCCTTGATCGCATAAATTTTAGCTGAATCCACTGAAATTCCTTCTGCTGTCAATACATGTCCAAGAAATGCAATTCTTGACATCCAAAACTCACATTTATCAAATTTAGCATAGAATTGCCTCTCTCGTAGCCTTTTCAAGACAAGATGTAAATGTTGCTCATGTTCTTTAGCACTCCTAGAATATATTAGAAAGTCATCTATGAACACTATGACAAACTTGTCAAGGAAATCCATAAATGTACTGTTCAAGACATTCATGAAAGCTACCGGGGCATTGGTCAAGCCAAAAGGTACTATTGTAAACTCATATAAACATATCTGGTAGTAAAGGCAGTCTTTGGTATATCTTCTTTCTTGATCTTCAACTGATGATATCCATATTTCAAATCTATCATAGAAAATACTCTGGCTCCTCGAAGTTGATCGAACAAGTCATCAATTCTTGGTAATGGATACTTGTTCTTAATAGTGACTTCATTCAAAGCTCGATAATTTATACACATTCGTAGAGTTCCGTCTTTCTTCCTCACAAACAAAACTAGGGTTCCCCATGGCGAAGCACTGGGTTTGATAAATCCTTTGTTTTCCAAGTCTTCGAGTTGATTCTTGAGCTCCTCCAAATCTGTAACTGGCATCCTATAGGGACGTATTGCTATAGGTGCTGCTCCTGGTTTAAGCTCAATAGTGAATTCTATTTCTCTGTCAGGCGGCATTCCTGGAAGTTCTTCTGGAAACACATCAGGATATTGTTGCACTACAGGCACTTGTTCCAGGCATAACTTTTGCAATGCTTGAACAGATCTTAGCAGTTTCTTGACTGACGATCTTTCTGCATAGAATAGAACTTTCTCCCCTTGGCTACTGATAAGGCTTAAGGTTTTCTCTTCACAATCTACTAGGCCTTTATGTTGGGACAACCAATCCATGCCCAAAATAATGTCTAGACCTTGCAGTTCTAGAACTAGTAGATTTGCCGCAAATTCTGCCCCTTTTATACTGAAGGTTACATTTGGGCAGATTGAGTAAACAGATAATCTAGCCCCTGGAGTTTGTATAATCATGGAGTACTCTAATGGTACTTGCTCTATATGCATTTCAATTTCAGATGCAAATGCTTTTGACATAAATGAATTTGTAGCACCAGGATCAAACAATATTAAGGTAGATGCAGATTGAATCAGAAATCTACCTAGAAGAATGTCGGTGGTGTTGCCTGCTTCTTGGATTGAAGTATAGTTTAATCTTCCTCCTTGGGTTGCAGTTGGTGCTCTACCTCTTCCTCTTCCTCGATTAGCCATGTTTCCTCCTCTTCCTGATGGAATTCCTCTAAAATTCTGTGATGATGATGCTCTGGGTACTACTGGCTGTGTTCCTGCCTAAGATCTAGCAATGGACATCGGGAGTTGTATCCAAGGACAGAATTCTTTGCAATGCCCGCGCTGTCCTCAATGATAGCACTCAACGCGGGGATGAGGACAATCCTTCTGAAGATGATTTCCTCTGCAGTTAGGGCACAATGTCATTGCTGGTCTGGGAGTCTGGGAAGATGATCGGAAATTGGAAGTAATAGGAATTCTTCCTCTGATCGGGTTTGTTTGTGGCCGTGCTTGTTGGAGCATTCTCCACTTACGGCTTTCTTCCCCCATATTCCTCTTCTCTTCCACCTTTAAAGCTCTGTTCACTAGTGTTTGGAATTCTGTACATTCATGAGAAGCAATTTGATACTGCAAATAGTGTTGAAGTCGTTCTGTGAAGTGTTCTATCTTCTTCTCTTCGGTATCCACATCTCCAGGTGCATATCGAGCCAAATGAGTAAATTGATGCAAATACTCAGTAACTGACTTGTTTCCTTGAATCAAGTTACAAAATTCTCGATGCTTAGCTGCCATGATACCAGTAGGTATATGAAATTTCCAAAATTGTTCTTTAAATTCCCTCCAAGAAATATTGTTTCTGTCCAAATGAGCTTCTTGGTAGTTCATCCACCATGCTGCTGCAGCTCCTGCTAATTGATGAGATCCGAACAAAACTTTTTCTCTATCACCACATTGAACTGTGTCTAATTTCCTCTCTATATCCCTCAACCAGTCATCGGCAACCATGGGATCGGTCGCACTAGAGAAAGTTGGTGGATGTGTCTTTTGGAAATCTGTTAATCTTGTTCCTACAGTAGTTCCTTTTATTGTTCCAGTAGGCAATTTCTGAGCTATCTGAGCTAACAACTGGGTATGGGCCGTCTGAGCTTCCTGTCGATTCTTCTCCATTGACAGAAGAATTTCCTGTAGACTGGGTTGTTCATTGTGGGGAGGATTGGAACTCTGAGATCCTTGTTGAAATAAAGGTCTTCTTGTCACAGGGTTTTCTTCATGTGGAGTTTGTTCTATGTCTTCTCCACTGCTTCGGGATCTTCTTCTTGTATCAACCATGGTGGCTCTGAAAAGGGTTCAGACTGATCTAACTAACTAGGGCCAACTAAGACAACAATGCAGAAATTAATGCAAACTACTTTAATGCATGAAATACTTGGGCTACTAGCCATAATACACAAATTAACCATTGCAAAAGCAACAGCGAATCACAAGGCTATCAAGAGCATCACCAGCTCTATTTATACCATCCCCTAGGACACTCTGAGACAACAGAACTCACTCTCACAATCTTACCGAATTTTAGAAAATACAAATCAGACATTGAAATAAAAGTATTTAGGAGCTACAAAGCTCATTATTTTTATGAAAATAAAGTTTTCAACAATTAGTTTTTAGACAAATTACGTCTTCCTGGCGCAGCCAATTTCTAAAGGTGTCGTCCTACAGTCAAGTTCTCATGTTGCTCTGATACCAACTTTTTGTCGCGCCCCGAAACAGGAGACTACGACTACTCTCGTGGAGACCTAGCTCGCTACAGCTAGTCCCATATAAACATACCTTTGACTTCCCAGGATAAGTCAAGCACAGGAGTATATTACATTGCAACAGAGTAACTTACAAAATAGTTAAGCAGTGTGTCCATTGGCCTTAATATTACATAAAGAGATTACAATGCCTTCACGGCATTCAAGGTTTAGCAAAATAATAACTACACAGCAGAAGATAGGTGACCCTCCCACAATGAGAAGTTGAAGACAGAACAACACACATCAAGGTTCTGGCGGAATTGGCTCTCCTCCTTCTGGATCCACAAAGTTCTCCATGCCTTCATCTGGATTGAAGAATGCTCCTTCTAATGGATTGAAGGTTGCAAGAGTGAGTACTTACGTACTCAGCAAGTCATAGGTAAGAGTAGATACATATAGTAGTGATGATATGAACCTAGACTAGTCAAGAATTATAGATGTTTGTAAAATAACCTTTTTCTTTCATATCTCCTCTTATCTTATCTCATGGCAGCACTTTTCATAATATAGCATCAGTATTCATGTTCACTAGATTATAGCACTACCGCGACACGTCTACACACGACAGCCCACGGTAGCACTCCTTATCATGACAACACATGTCATTTGGGTAATCTCGACTTAACAAATTTTATTTAGAAAACATACTTGTGTCACACCCCGTGGATTTAATCCACCGCAGCAGACTCCTATAAACCCGGGAGCTCGGAGTATTCAAATACGTTTTTAACTCTGCAGAGAGGTACAAATTTACCCGTAAGATATTCCACATTCATGCCTTTCCTATCAAAATGACTGGACCCCTGACTCACTTCATACTGTGAGTGGCAAGGTGGAGATAACAAGAACTTTTGTTATGTTTCACTTACAATTCACCCCTGACCCTGTGGATCTCTCATGAACCACAGTTGTGGCGGGTTGTACCCAAACCCCCACCCCTATGCATATTCCCATTACTGGGTCAGTGTGCATGATCACCTTCAGTGATATGTGTAGGAGCCGCACTCCGTCCAAAATCGTGCATCAGTTCACATCTCATGCAGGGGTTTCATGTGCGATCCACATAAGTACTTGTTCAGGCCTATCCCATACCAGGCTTGCGGTTAGCACGTGTTTCATGCCACTAGATGCACAACACAAGGTTCTAGTCCTTATATGCCTGTGACCAGACCATCCACAACCATGCACCTTCAGTGCCTGCACATCCTTTGCAGTTAGGCACCTCCAGTGCAACCGCCATTCCTTACCAAAATTCTGGTCACGGCTAAGGGTTTTATTTCATGAATATAAGTATATACATAAATATATATTAGTTCATGGCTCAAAACTTGTTCATTTCACATTTTACAGATAACCAGTCTAGTACTGCCAATTCATAATTCAACCATTCTCAATCTTTCACATGCAATATTATCTATATTCAAGGTTATATTATAGCAACTCTTAAAAAATAGGTTCAAGATGTCCAAGAATATGACTTGCCTTCCGCGTCGTAAGAGACAGCAGTTGATGACGGGTCAACAACAATATCCTGAAAGTCAGCTTCTGGATCTGCTTGGCGACAAACAAACACGCAATGATTATTTATTATATTAAAATGTTTTGTATCTTATATGCAGATATGCTTAACAAGAATAACTGAATAATGCTGAGATTAGTTGAGACTACAGGCTGAACTGAGTCAAGATTCTAGGGTTTCATGGAATTTGGGCTTAAGGATAGGTGTTAGATGTTCTTAAGGTTTCAAGGTTGCAATACGGACATCAATTTTGTGGCTGGTTTGATCAAAATTAACAAATGTCAACAGATCGACATTCGGTTCAAGGCTCTGGCATAGCTTTAAGAAAAGCTAGAGTCCTTATCTCAAGTTGTGGTAGTAGAAGAAAATGTAGATTATAGCTCTACAATTTCAGTTGACAAAGTTATTTTTAAAATGCATAGCCAGAAGAAAGTGAACAAGGCCAATGCCATTGGCTAACAAGCTCTGGCATAGGGCTGACAATGTCAAAATCTAGGGCTAACATAAAATGCTGTTCAAGGGCTCAACTGGTGTGCTAACGTTGTCTAGGAGGTAGGCTTGAGTAACAGGAACAAAAGACATAACAGGATCCACGGCTGAAGATGGCCGGACGACAAGAAATCCGGTGATGAACTGCGGTGATCTCACTGCACTGAAATAGTTCTGGACACAGATTTTGGCAAGGCTATAACTTTCAGTCTAGACCGATCTAGGTGTCGAGCAAGAAGACAAAAGTACTCAGGAGATTGAGGCACATCTAGAGGACAAAGTGGTAGAAGCTGGATCGGCCATAATCATTGTTCCAGTGAACGACGTCGGAGAAGATGACACGGGAATTGGGCATTTTTTATACAAGTCGATTGAACTCAATTCCTTGCTCGAGGAGTATCTAAGAGGTATAAGGAAGCTGTTGGTGAAGTCAATTTGACTGGAGGATTACCGGAGAAGCCTGGCAACGTGAGCCAGTTTCTGGTAAAATTCCAATTTGAGGTCAGCTTCAATTCGAGTTAAATTTTAAAATCTTGATGCACTGGCTTGCTAAGAATAGTGCACTGATCAATTTAATCTACATATTCGAAGGCTAATTTGGGATAAATCAAGCTGCATTGACGGAACAGGGCAAATTGAGAATTCCGGTGATCGCCGGCATTAAAGGTCACCAGTGAGCATTTGGATGCTATCACACAGAGAGAAGGATAAGAAAAACTCACTGGTGGCTTTAATTTGGTAAGTGGTGCTGTGGAGCGCTGGCACCGTAAGCCTCCTCGACAGTTCACCGGAGAAGAAAACGAAGGTGGGAAAATCTGGGACTTAGCTGATTTCTGGTGAAGTGTGAAGAAGCTACTGGGTACAGGGGTGCTTAAATAGGCACGGCGAAGCTTGCAAAGAGGGAACAGCAAGGAAATTGGCATTGGTGACGAGACTGGTTGGGCGCAGAAGCAACAGCGGTGAACGGTGATGCGACGGCGCGCAGGCGGTGCAACAGCTTTGCCAGCAGCAGTCGGGGAGCATTGGAATTTGATTTGGGATGGCGTAGATGCGGAGGCAGTGACACAGCTCCGGCAATGACACGTAAGAACATGCAAAATGTGTCTTCAGGGCGCGCGCAAAAAAGCAGCTGGGGCACGAGTGAAAATCCTCCGGTCGCAGCACTGGTACTACGAAGTTCTGACTGAGGTCACGTGCGCACAAGGTGGCACGATTGCTCACAAACACAGGCGGCAAGAATTTCTGGCCGGCGGCGAGGCAACACGGCGCGGAAGCACAGCGCAGCTCCGGTCGAACGGCCTCTGAAGAATGGTCGAAAGGAATGACCAGAGCTGGTCGAAAAAGGCTGAAAAAGAAGAGAAGGATTGATTTGAAATTTCTAATTTTGGGTTTTGGACTGATTTGCAAATCTGGAAATTTTAGAAGGTTAATACTTAATTTGATTGCACTGATCTGGCAAACTATATTCAACAAAGTATTTGGTAAAGATATTTGATAAAATCTGGCACATTTTAATAGTTTTTGATATAAACTGAAAATATGGTATTTTAGGGTAATTGAAATCTGAGTTTTGGTCGATTTCGAATTCTAGCATTTAGGATGAGATTTTGAAATCTAGACAGAAGGGGAAATTGTTTCAAATAGCATTTGGAAGAGGTTTGCTGAAGAAATTCTAAATTTGGTGTTGATTTGCAACATTTAGCCTTTTTAGGCTTATGGAAAATCTGGAAAAGGACTGATCTGCGATACCTCTTGGACTGATTTGTGAAAAGAGTCTAGATGATGAAATCTGGCTGCCAACTTTCTGGTTTAAGGTATTGGTATACCCATGATCATAATCTAAGAATAATCTGCTCTGAATTAGATCAAGATTTGGCTAAATCTGAGTTCAGAGTATTTAGGGTAATTAACTTAATTCTGTTTTCGAAAACAGAAGTTTTGACAAATCTGGGATTTAGAGATGGAATTGATCTGGCTTCTGAAGACTTTTAGGTTCAGAGTAACTAATAGATCACATCTGAGCAATCTGATCTTGATTTGGGTCTATGGAATAAATTTGGAAATTTTAGGGCTTGATAAAAGTAATGATTTGGCTACTACTACAGATATATGCATGCATTCTATTCATGAAAAAGGAAGTTTTCACCCCTAAACTCAGGGTGTTACATTACCCACAAGATATTCCACTTTCATGCCCATCCTATCAAGAATATTAGACCCTTCCTCACTGCACGGTGTGAGTGGCAAGGTGGAGATAACAAGAACTTTTGTTATGTTTCACTCACAATTCACCCCTGGCCCTGTGGTTTTCATGCAAACCACAGTTGTGGCGGGCTATACCCCCACCCCATACTGCATCTTCCCATTACTGGGTCAGCGTGCATCATCACATCCAGTGATATGTGTAGGAGCCGCATTCCTTGCCAATCGTGCATCACTTTCCATCTCATGCAGGGGTTTCATGTGTGATCTGCATGCTTACTTGTTCAGGTCTGTCCCATACCAGGCTTGCGGTTAGCACATCTTTCATGCCACTAGGTGCACAACACAAGGTTCTAGTCCTTATATGCTAGTGACCAGACCATCCACAGCCACGCACATCCAGTGCTCACACATTCAGTGCCACCACCATTGCATACCAATTTCTGGTTGCGACTAGGGTTTTATTTATGAATATACATAAATACACATATAATAGTTCATGGCTCATTACTTGATCATTTCACATTTCTCAGGCATTCAACCTTTTATTGCCATTTCATATCTCAATCCTTCTTTCACATGCGATACTACTTATATTCAAGGATTATATTGTAGCAACGCATAAAATATAGGTTGAAGATGTTCAAGAATATGACTTGCCATCCACGTCATAAAAATCAGCAGTTGGTGTTGGGTCGACAGCGAAGTCCTCGAACTCAGCTTCTGGATCTGCTCGGCAACAAACAAACACACAATCATTACTAACTATATTAGAATGTTTTATGATCTACATGCAGATATGCTTTAAAAATAATACTGAACGATGCTGAAGATGATTGAGACTACAAGCTGAACTGAGTCGAGATTCTAGGGTTTCAAGGAATCTGGGCTCTTCGGGCTAAGATTGAGTACTGGAGGTTGCCAGAGTTTCAAGACATCAAAATCAACATAGGGTTCATGGTTGGTTTGATCAAAAACGACGAACGTCAATAGGTCGACATTCGGTTCAAGCCTGGCATGGCTCTAGAGAACTTTAGAGGGCTTATTTCAAGTTGTGGTAGTTGAAGAAAACGTAGAACATAGCTCCATAAGTTTAGTAGACAAAGTGGATTCCAATTTGCATAATCAGAAGTGGTTGAACTGGCCCAATGCCATCAGCTGACATGGGCTAACATAGGCTTGACATGCAACGAAACTAGGGCATAGCTGTGAAATTGATCGAAGGCTTTAATTGCTTCGCCAACTATGTCTAGGAGATAGGCGAAAGCAACAGGAATCCAATGGTGGTGGTTTCGATCACTGGGATGGCCGGACGGCGATAAACGGCAGTGAGGAAACACGGTGGTGATAGGGCAAGGAACAGGTATTGGACAAGATCTTGGCACAGGGATAACTTGTAATTTAGGGCAGAACCAGATGTCAATGCAGTGGAGAGATATGCTCAAGAGGCTTACGCAAATATGCTGGACAAGGTGGCGACGGGACGGCTAGCAAGCGGCTCTGCACTGCGTTTGCTCGGCTAGTTGGGACTTGATGCTGGGTGGTGCAAAGCGGTGGTGACAAAACTGGCATGGCAAGGTGACGTGGCACGAAGCTCCTGACGAAATGCTGCTGCTGCTGGAGTGTGGTCGCGCGCGCGGTTGCTGGTCGCTGGTGCTACCACGGCGATGATCTTGGCACGGACACGTGCGCACATGCAGGTACAAACGAGCATGAGCACAAGTGAAGGCAAAGCTCGGCCGGCTGCGAGGAGACATGGTGAAGCCTGGCGCTGGTCGTTGGTCGTTGCTGCGGCCTGGTCGAAACAGGGATTTGGACTTGATTGCAAAATCTGGATTTTGGCTTTGGACTCATCTATAAATTCTGAGATTTAGAGGATTAGGGCTGATTTTGACTTCAAAATTCTGGTAACCTTTATTCAGCAAATAATTTGGCAAAGATAGAAGATAAGATTTGGGACATTTGAATAGTTTTTGAATGGAAATGACAATAGGGTAATTTAGGGTATTTGAATCTGGATTTTACTAAAATTGAAATTCTGGGACTTAGGGTAGGATTTTGATATCCTCACAAAAGAAGATTTTGTATTGAATAGCATTTGGGAGGTGTTCCCTGAAATATATTTGAATTTGGGGTTGATTTGTGAATTTTAGCCTTTTCAGACTTCTGGAACATCAGAAAAGGACTAATCTGCGATACAATTTGGATTGATTTTAAAAAAGGTTTAGATGATAGAATTTGACAGCCAACCTTTTGGATTAAGGTATTGGCATACACTTGATTATAATACAAGGATAATCTAGTCTGAATTAGGTCAAGATTTGATTGAATCAGAGTTCAGAGTATTTAGGGTAATTAGGATATTTAATTAAATCCTGTTTTCGAAAACTGAAAGGTTTGACAAATCTGGGAGTTAGAGATGGAATTGAATTGGACTTCTGAAGGCTTTTATACTCAGGATAAATAGTAGATCAAATCTGGAAAGTCATATCTTGATTTGGATTCTTAGGGAAGATTTTGAGAATTTAGGGCTTATAATAAAATAAATCTGGGTTGATTTTGCTGATCTTGAAGAGACATATGCATGCATGACTTTTTATGAAAAGAATTTTCACCCCAAACCCAGGGTGTTACATTTCCTTATGAATATCAAGGTTTACAAGGGGAGAATAAGAGAGTTCTTAGATGAGCTGAGAACAATCCCCTATTCTTTGTTACACAGTGTATGACAATCTACTGTTTCTATCCCTTAGGTCTTGGGTCTTTGTTCAGATGAGTCGAGCCCTTTCTCTCCTGACGATGTCCCGTTTTATAGCTTGTCGCCGGTCACCGGTTACGGGATTGAAGGGTCACTGGGAGGCAAACGTGCGCTAGCCATAATGTGCAATTATGCCTATTTATATTTGTGCCTTTAAGTCTTTGACGGTTACCAGAAATTAATTCAGGAAGTTGAAGATATCCAAGGCGGCGGTAGTGGTTGAACAGGCTTAACTACTGGGTATGGTCGAATAAGTCTAACCATATCGTCGTTGGATGTTTTGGCTCTTCAGTTGACATGGTCGCATAATAACTATGACCAGGTATTGTTATTCGTTCACTCTCCACAACCTGGGCAACCACGGGAAGATGTCTCCACAACCAGGCCATGAACTCCTTGACCTTAGTATTGTGGATGTCTCATGACTACAGACCCCGCGACAATACAGGCTGAGACCATAGAATAGGCTATGTCCATAATATCTTGGACTGTCATATTGTCTCCCTCTTAGGTCCCTGAGACAACAGAGAGGTATGTAAATAATTTAGATCTCTTTTTGTAAGCCTTGCGACCATAGAACGGCAAAGGTGACTAACTCGGGTTATAATACTCATCAGCTAGCCCTCTAATTTGAAATAACAAGTGATATACTTTGTCGTTTCAAATTCTGAATCATTATATAGGTATTTCGACGTTTCATGCCGCGCCCCGCCTTCATAAGGACCACGACTACTCCCGTGGGGACCCAGCTCGCTATAGCGGATCCCGTACCTTTTGACTTCGCAGGATGAGTCAAACACAGGAGTATATTGCATCAGTTTAACTTACATTACATTGAGCAGTATGTCCAGCTGGCCTCATTACAACATGATGAATTGAAAAGCCATCACGGCATAAATAAGGTTGGTTGCAGAAGAACAATTCCCTGCCCGGTAAATAGACATTTCAGTCCCCATTACCGTTGTGGGTACCCCCAACAGCCAATTCTACCTAGCCTTGGTCTATGGTCCCACGAGACACATAGCCTGTGGATTCAGCTGCGCACGACTCGAAATCCAGGAGTAGGGCACCTTCCTTCTCACACCTTATCCTCTCATTATTTTTCTGATCTCACACCACTCATGGCCCTCTGTGGCCCACCAGTTTGCTCTCGAGAAACTGGACCGACAACCATTGCAGGGAAAAGCTAATACCGGGAAAACTACTATGTTGCGCCCGTCCCATACCGGGCAAGTGGTTGGTACGTTTTTCATGCTGCATAGAAGTAGGTACGTTTTTCATGCTGCATAGAAGTATAACACAAGGTTCTAATCCTTACATGCCTGTGACCAGTGCATTCCACAAACCCTGCACTCGTCAGTGCCACTGCCATTCCATACCAAACTCTGACCACGGCTAGGGTTTTATTTCATGAATATACATATATACATATATATTAGTTATGGCTCATAGTTTGATCATTTTATAAAGAATCTCCTCATCTTTTATTGGCATACAGCCTAGTACTACCATATCACACTTTTCTTATTTCATGACATGCAATACTGCTTATAGTCAAGGCAATATCTTAGCAATTCATAAAATATAGGTTCAAGATGTTCAAGAATATGACTTGCCTTTCGCGTCGTAAGGTACAACAGTCGATGTCGAGTCTGACAAATCTTCGTACTCAGGCTCTTGCTCTAATCAAAGATCAAACAAGCAAACAGGAATCACAACCCATTTTAAATACATTAATAATCTATATGCAACATGCAAAGGAGAGACACTCTCGGCGGTACTGGAACAAGTAAGTTCGAGAGTTGGATTTGAGTTAAACTTGGAGATTTATGGAATTAGGGTTGAGGACGAATGCTAGAGACTCTCAGGGTTTCAAGGCTACAATATGGACATCAAGTCCACGGCTGTTTTGCTCAAAAACAACGAACGCCAAAAGGTCGACATTCGGTTCAAGGCTCTGACATAGCTTCAGAGAATGCTAGAGAGCTTATCTCAAGGTGTGGTAGTTGAATAAAATGTAGAACATAGCTCTATAGGCTTAGGGGACAAAGTAGATCTTAGTTTGCACAACGAGAAGTGGTTAAACTGGCCCAATGCCACTGGCTGACAAGGGCTGGCATTGTCCCAAAATGGCATTGACAAGGTTTGGATAATTCCCAGTGGGAAAAATGGGTTTTGATCAAATCATTGGGTACATAATTGAACAAGGCAACTATTTGACAACAAGGTTTTCTCAGGAAAGTTCAGAAATTCAAGGATTTTGCAAAAACACCCCTGGACATAGTGAATTGAATGTCTGTGCACCGTCAAGAACTAGGGCAGAGCTGTGGAAGTGATTCAAGGCTTTAATTGCTTCGCCAACTATGTCTAAGAGATAGGCGAAGACAACAGGAATCCATTGGTCGTGGTTTCAGGAGCTAAGATGGCCGGACGGCAATGAATGGCGGTGAGAAACCACGTTGGCGACACGACAAGACATAGGTACTGGACAGATATTGGCATAGCTATATCTTGTGATTTTGCACAGAATCAAAGGTCGATGCAGTGAAGTAGAATTCTCAGGAGGCAAAGGCGAAGCTGCAAGACAGAGTGGCGACGACGGCTATGGCCGGCGGCGACGGGGCGGCACACTAGTGGCACGGCAGAGAAGGGGTAAAACACCCAAACGGCTTTTAGTGCTGCGCTACTGGAAGTCGAAGCTACTGGAGCTATCTGGGGCTATTTGGTACATCCTGGGGCATTGGAATCGACTGGAGGTTGAACGACGGCGAGTGGCGGTGAACTGCGCTGGAAAAGAAGGGTTGAGTTGGGCATTTCTATTTGGGAGCTTTGGAGATCGATCCCTCACAGGGAGAGCAGTAGGTTGATGAGGGGAGTCCCCTGGTAAGGACAGTTTGGCCAGGAAATAGGTGATGCGGCCTGGCGACATGAGCTAGTTGCCGGCGGCGCACGAAGACAGGAAAAACTTCCATGCAATCTCGAATTTGAAATCTAACCGTATGGGCTTGCTAACAACGATCTACTGATCATAAAGTTCTACTAGGAGGTGAGCTAATTCTGGCTAAATCAGGCTACAAAGCTGGAACAGGGCATAAGCAAATAATGGTGATCACCGGCGATAGGAGCCACCGGAGTTCAATCAAAGGCTACAGAATGATGAGGTGAGCACAAGGTACTTAGTGGTTGAATCAATTTGGAGATTGGTGGAGTAGATTGTCCCGGCATCGTGCTTCTCCTCGGCGGCTTGTAGGAGACGAAGAAGAAACGGGAGGAAGCGAGATTTGCCTGGTTCTGGTGAGAAGCGAAGAAGCAGCTGGATGAGAGCGAGCTTAAATAGCAGAAGATGGGAGCTCTTGAGACTTGGAGCAAATCGGGAGGATATCAGATTGACTGGCGACGGTGGCGACGTTCGAGACAGCGTGCCGCGGCCTCGACGGCTTTGAATGCTGGCGTGCACGCTAGCTCCTAGCTAGTGCATATGCGGAGGTAAAGATTGGCCTCGGCATGGCGTCGTTGTGGTGTAAAGCTTCTGACACGACTGCAGGCGACCGCGCGCGTGCACTGGAAAGGAGATTCGGGCGATACTAGTGCAGCTGCAATGGCTCCACGGTGGTGGATCGGATGCGTAGACGTGGCGGTGAGGTGGTGGTGAAGCTGGCGACGGCGGAGCTTCACCGGCGGCGAAGAACATGGCGGCACAGTGCACCTGGTCGCTGGTCGAAGCTGCGCTGGTCGAAGGCGGTGCTGCTGGTCGAAACAAGAGGCTGGACCCGATTACAATTTCAGCTTTCTGAATTTGGACTAATTTGTAAAATCTGAGAATTTGAAGATTATGGCTGATTTTGACTTCACAGATCTGGCAAAATTTGTTCAACAAGTGATTTGAGAGAAGATCTGATAAAATCTGGAGACTTTTGATCAAGTTTGCACTAAGGTGGAAACAGGGTAATTAGGATATTTCATATCTGGGTTTCAGTCGAGGTTGAAAATCTGAGATCTAGGATACGACTTTGAGATCCTCACAGAAGGAGATTTTGTATTGAATAGCATTTGGGAGGTATTCCCTGAATCAGATTAAAATTTGGAGCTGATTTGTGACTTTTAGCCTTTTAAGACTTCTGGGAAATCAGAAAAGGACTAATCTGCGATACAATTTGGACTGACTTGTGAAAAGGTCTTAAATGATGGAATCTGGTTGCCAACTTTTTGGATTAAGGTATTGGCATACCCATTATTACAATCCAAGAATAATCTGGTCTAAATTAGGTTAAATCTGAATTTTGAAACTCAGGGTATTTACGGTAATTAGGATTTCAATTAATTCTGTTTTCGAAAACAGATTGAGATTGAAAATTCTGGGAGTTAGAGATCGAATTTGATCTAGCTTCTGAAGGCTTTTATACTCAGGATAGATAGTAGATTATATCTGGATAATCTGATCTTGATTTGGGTTTACAGAGAAGATTTTGAGATTTTGCGGCTTAGGATATATTAGCGTTGAACTAATCTTGCTATTTCTAAGACATATGCATGCATGATTTTCATGAAAAGAAATTTTCACCTCCAAAACCAAGGTGTTACAAATCTACCCTCCTTAAAGAAATCTCGTCCCCGAGATTTACCTAAGACAAGAAAATATAGGGGGGGGGGGTACTCTTGCTAAAGACCTTCTTCTTTCTCTCAAGTGGCTTCTCGTTCTAAATGGTTTCCCCACTGAACCTTGCATAACTTAATTTTCTTCACTCGTCAGTGTCCAGAATTTGGATTGGGTGCTTGAGATTTGAAAGGTTCTTCTGCAGTGATATTTCATAAACTTCTATTTGGTCGGTTGGTTCTCTCAAACACTTCCGAAGTTGTGAAACGTGGAATACATCTTGCACTCCTACTAATTCTGAGGGTAACTCCAACTTATAGGCCACTTCTCTTTTTCTCTTAAGTGTTTTGAATGGTCCAATATACCTAGGAGATAACTTTCCTTTCTCTTGAAATCTTCGCAATCCCTTGAATGACGTGACTTGAGGTAAACCAGATCACTTTGCTTCAATTGATAGCTCTTCTTCGCCGATTGTCCATATAATTCTTTTTGTCGAGACTATGTTGTCTTCAGCCTTTCTCTGACAAGCTTTACACGAGCTTCTGCCTCTTCCACTATCTTTGGTCCTATGAATCTCCGTTTTCTTGGCTTACTCCAATGCAACGGAGTTCTGCATTTTTTTTCATATAGAGCTTCAAATGGTGCCATTTGTAAACTAGACTGATAGCTGTTGTTGTGAGCAAATTCTGCAAATGGCAAGCATTTATATCATGATGTCCCATAATCTCGTATGCAAGCTCTTAGAAGATCTTCCAAAATTTGGTTCACTCTCTCTGTCTGTCCTCCTGTCTGAGGGTAATATGCAGTACTAAAATTCAATTGGGTTCCTAGTGTTTCATGGCATCTGCTCCAAAATTTAGATGTAAACTGTGCTCCGCGATCTGAAATGATCTTTTTAGGAATACCATTTAGTGTCACTATTCTTTGCATGTACAACTCAGTTAATTTACTCCCATCGTAGTTCTTTTTAACTGGGATGAAGTGTGCTACTTTGATGAGTCTGTCAATGATGACCCATATGGAGTCATATCCTCCTTGAGTTTTTTTTTGGGAGTCCTATGATAAAATCCATTCTGATCTCTTCTCATTTCCATAGTGGTACTGGCAAAAGTTGTAACTTCTTGGCTATCTTCTGATGTTCTACCTTAACTTGCTGACAGGTGTCACAATTTGCAACGTATTATGCGATCTCTTTCTTTATATTATCCCACCAGAGTCGTTTCTTCATATCTCACTACATCTTAGTGCTACTTGGGTGCATTGAGTACGGGGTTTATGTTCCTCATGGAGAATTGATTCCTTAAGGTCTGCGCTTTGGGGAACACATATCCTTCCCCGATACCATGCAAGTCCTTGCTCGTCTTCAGTAAAATCATGAGCTTTTCCCAACTTGATTCAGCTCTTAGTCTTGCAAATCTCTTCATTTTCTTGCTGGGAATTCCCCATTTGTTTTTCGAATTGGGGTTCTACTACCAAAGTGGCCAACGTCCCTTGCGATATCATTTGCACCTAAAGATCTTGTATATCTTGCTGCAAGTATGGATTACTTGGCATGACTCTTCCCTGTAAGCTTTAAGCCTTCCTACTTAAGGCGTCTGCTGCTATGTTAGCCTTTCCTAGATGGCAATGAATACTGAGATCATAGTCCTTGATCAATTCTAGTTATCGTTGTTGACGCATGTTGAGCTCTACTTTTGTGAGAATGTACTTGAGGCTCTTATGACCAGTGTAGATTTCACACTTGTTTCCAATTAAATGGTGTCGCCATATTTTCAACGCATGAACTACTGCTGCTAATTCCAAGTCATGCGTGGATATGAACCATCGCTTCTAAGTTCTATAAATACCTAGCTTTTGCGTTCCAAAGTCTTTAAGCTTTTGCTGACAAGTCTTAGAACCTTTTTTTTTCATCTTCTAACTTTCTTCTTCTCTGTTCCTATTCCAATGGCAAGCCAAAGCTCTAAGCAACCCATTGAAAGTAAAGAAGAGGAATTAGTGATAGAAGACAATGTTGTGCAGGCATTCCAAAAGGTAATCCTCTTTTGAAGAATCTGCATAAGTCTTTCTTCTCGAGTAACAATTTTCAAAGTAATGCATTTTGGTTTTTTCAGGTACTCGAAGATCAATCAGCCTCAAGAAAGCGAGTAGGTGATGACATAGGATCATCTAGTGGATCCTCATCGAAAAAACTAACGAGGTTCGATGTGTTAGTTGCCACTGCATCTGAAGCTGCAGTGTCTTTTTTACCATATGCTTCTGACATTTCACTTGCTCTCCTCACTTGAGGTGAGTATTGATTATCTCTTTAACTAAGTTTAAATTACTTTAGCTAGGAATGACTCATTTAAAACTGAAGTTGGATATGCAGGGGAGATAATACCATTTCGGCTCCAAGCTCTTCGGTGGTCCAATCAGCATCTACTTCCAAGGTAAGTATTGACCTTTCCAAACCTTTTCTTATGCGACCTGGTTTGATCCCATGATCAAATAGGAGGACAAGGCTTTATGGGTTCTCAGTGAACAGCTTCCTGAGATCCATGTTCTTCTAAAGGAGAAGACTGCTCTATGCAAGATTCTTAAGGAAGAGAACGAGGAGCTGGAGGAGCAGTATATTAGGCGAGGACTCGACCTTGACTCTATGTTCAAGGTCGTTGATCGCCTAAAGGTGAATTGTGATAGGTCTCATTAGGCCACAAGGCTAACTCGTTTGAAGGGGGACCTTTGTGCGAGAGGAGAAAAACGCCTCTGATGTAATTATCACAGGTTGTGGCCTCAGAATAAAAAATATCCTTGAAAAACTAAAGATAGTTGCAGACTTACTCAAGGAGGATGTTATTGATCCTAAAAAGGATGATTTATCCCTTGAGGAGTCCTGTATATTTCTTTCGGATCAGGCTGACTCGCTGGTCGCCAGTATCCCTTTTTTCTGTAAGGATTGTAAAAAATGATAATAAGGTTATCAAAGTTTTCTCGATAAATATGATCACGCATAATTTGTAATCACTTATTAATATCCAATTTTATCTCTGTCATCAAAAATGATCTCAGGTAAGTAAATATCTTTGTGAGCAAAAATGATTGCAAGTAAATGCCTTATGCGACCATAGTAATCATAGGTAAAAAGTATTCGACACCGTGGTCTCTGTAACTTCAAAAAATTGAAGCCAAAAAATCTTTATGGTTTGGGTATGAAACAGGTAACTAATAGACATCTAGCCCCTGAATCTGAAACGAAATGGCCTTTCCGGACCTCAAAAAAGGTGCCTTTTTGTTTCAGATTTCAACAGGTCCCAAGAAGAAACTTTGGGTGCACCCGTCAGATCCATCATGCAAAGCATTAAATGCGAGGGTTTTGTGTAGTGGTTGAAAAGAAACTTATAGACCGAGAAGCCTAAAAAACCCTCTTCTTGGCAATTGTCGCCTCTTCAAGTAGTCTCAAAAACCCTCAAAACCCTCTTTTTCCAGGTTCATCTTTTTCTGAGATTGTGAGCAAATGGCGTCCTGGAACTGATCCATCCATTATGATATGGAGAACTTGGATATTCTGGAGAAGGAAGAGATCCTGCCGTTGAGGTCGTTGATCTTGTGCCATCCCACTGGGAAAGAAGAAACTCCAGTCATTAAGGAGAATGAGTTGGTGATCTGCAAAGATTTCTTACGCTGTGGATTTCGCCTTCCAGAAAGTGAATTCTTCCTTAGCATCCTCAACCATTTCGGGTTGGAATTGGTAAACCTGCACCCCAACTCTGTGTTAAGTTTGGCCATTTTCCAGCATTTGTGCGAGGCTTTTGTTGGAGTTCTGCTCAGCATTTCTTTCTTTCGCTATTTTTCTTTTTTGGTGTAGTCAAATAGTTCAAATGCTGCTGGATGTGTCTATTTTCATATACAAGAGAAAAAAGACTATCCAGTTGTTTCTCTCCATGATTCTGTTCATGGTTGGAATCAGCGTTGGTTCTATTGCTTGGCTCCTGAGGAGAGCCACCACTGGTTCGAAAATTGCTAGCCAGAGAAAAGCAACGAAAAAGACTGTGCTCCCGAACTTGATGAGGAATTACAGAGACAAGCTCAAGTTATTCTCAATCTAGCACGTGAGGGCTTAATTGTGCGGGATGTAATTCGGGACTTTGTGAAGAACTGGATCAGTCCGCTGAAGAAAAGGGTGCATCCTGCCTGGGAGGTGTGCTCTATGCAAGATGAAACCTTAGATTATAATCAAGGTAAAGGCCCCTTCTTGTAAATCAGTATATTTTCTTCAATCTATTTCGTGATTATTACGTTTCCCGAACAGGTTTGCCTTCTTCTAAGGTCGACTAGAAAACAGATGCTCTTTTAAAATTGTATAATTCGACCACAGAAGGTGATATGAACTCACCAAGACCACAGAGCAAGGTTGGTGGCAGCGACAGCTTGATACAAGAGCGTCAAAAGGTAAATCTCTTTCGGAAAAACTTATATATGTTGCCTTTTGAACAAGAATAATCGAAGGAAATCATTCTGATGTATGTAGTTGCTCATGGGCCAAATGATTGGGATGAAGCGGACTGGGGATGATGTTGGGACTTCTGGGCGTCCTACATCTAAGAAGTTGAAGAAAACTCCCACCAAATCCAAAGGCCAATTTTCATCCAAAGTGAAGACTTCAGCCGCCAGCAAAATTAAGGTGAAAGAGACTGTAGGGGTGACTTCGTCTAAAGCCGTCGAACTCAAATCAGTGGCTGAAACGGTAAAGTTTTTTAGCCCTCGCATTTCTCCAAGTACAATTGGAAATTACTCCTTGGTCGTACAGGGAGAGAGAAGCGAGGAGGAGGAAGATGAAACTTCTCTTATTCTGCGGAGAAAAAGATTTGCAAAACCGTTAAAGAGATCCTCCAAAAAGATGTTAGCTTCACTATTATCTCCCACATGTAGGGCATTGAGTTCCCAAAGTCATCTGGGACTCAGCTTTAGATAACAAGCTGTTATTTCTCTAACTAATTTATGTACTTTTAGTTAGGTATTGCTCAAATAATTACAACAATGAATGTGTAGGTCGAGCCAACCCCTGCAGAATCTATTTCAATACCAGAAATTGAAACAACCGTTGCAAAGGGGCTAGCGACTTCTATGGAGAAAACTCTTGCCATAGTGGTTACTACCGCTCCATCATTGATCAAGTGGTTCAATAGATTCAATCCACGAACCCTGTCAATGCTGAAGAAACTGAGGTCGCTACTACGACCTTGACCATGTGGACAAGGGAACAAGTAGGAACTTCTGCTCCCCCTGTGGTCAAAGAAACCCAACCTTCCCCCCATCAGGGAGAAGAGGATTTGGAAGCAGCAGTTCAACTCTCTGATACTCTGTGTCCTGCTCCAGAAGTAAATCTACAAATTATTGAGCGGGTGCAAGATAACTTGGGATCTAAGTTCTTCTCAAAGATCTCATAGAGGTAAGTAAAATCTTTACCCAATGTGTTTTATTGTTTTTCTGAGTAATATCTTCAACTTCCTTGTAGAACTCTACTCGCCATTCGACCTTGGTTAATTCGCCGATAGAACAATTTAAGGTCGTGCAAGAGAGATGCAACCGCTTAGAACAGTAAGTATTTTGCTCTAATCCCAGTTCTCTATGAATTAGAATGACATTTCTTGCTGTCGCAAGGAAAATTCAGCTTTGACATGTGAGGTTGCTAAGGAGTGCTTTGATAAAGAGACCATAGTAGTAGAAGCTCTAAAGGAGAACAACAGAAAACTTGCTGAAGCCCTTTTATCCTTGGAGGAAAACAAAAGATCTTATGCCAGTCTCCAAGGGGAAAAAAGAAATTTATAGTCTGACTTAGATCGTAAGTTTATTCTCGCAGAATTTGTCATTACGTTTATGAGCTTTCATGAAATAATCAAATTGTTTTTGTTTCTTTATTTGACTAGATCAAAGAGAAATAAACTCTAAGTTGGCCAAAGAAAAGAATAACTTGGAAGAAAAGTTTATCCGGTGAGGACATGATCTCGAAAAACTTCATAAGGCCATCAATATCCTTCAGATGGCAATGGAAAAGGCAAAAAATACTACAAAACTTTCTCGGGAAGAAAAGAATGATTTGGAAAAAATCATCAATAATTGCAGCATTATTGAAGAGGCCACTCTCGGAAAGCTGAGAGAAGTCATGGACTCACTCGTGGCAACAGTTATTGATACTGAGAAGGATAACCTATCTCTTGAGGAGTCCTACAACCTGGTCGCGGCTCAAGCTGATTCTCTGATTGCTAATATTCGAGAGTTTGCAAAGAGGTATAAGAAGACAGTGAAGACCGATGTAGTTATACCACCTAAAACGGGGCCTCGCAAGTGAACGAGGTCGCAATAGTAGGCGAGTATGTCATTCTCTCCCAAGGGACTAGATGAGAGCAAAATATGCCTAACTAAATCCGAATCAGAAAATAAAAAATGCAACGAGAAGTGGGTCAGCTCGTCTTTACATGCCTCACCAACTGAAACATAATTAACAAAAATCGTTCTGCAATCGTGTCCCAGGCGAGCGGTGGACAAATGCACAAAGTCCGGAAAATGTTGCTTTAGATTCTATTTCTTCCAAGAACAAGACAGAAGATTGATTCCAAATTTCCCCAACTACTGAAGCTAACTCAAGTTGAACACCAATGATTAATGTAGCTGCCAATTCAAAGTACAGAAACTGAGAAACAACATACCAATTCCATTCCTACCACACAGTCAATAACCAAATCATACATGCATCAGGAAACTTCAGAATGGTGGCAACTTTGAATTCTACTGGATGGTGGAACTCAGTTCACAAAAATTAACATCACTAAACTACACTGAAATCAAGCATGATCACGAGGGTCATCACAAGACAAAACAGAGACAACACCTGATCAGCAGCAGAACTCAAACACTACAGTAATGAAATTTCAGTCTTACAAGAATAGGGTGCAATCAGGTGAAACTTCAAAGTAATGAAAACACAACTAAATTGCATTTTTCTCAAGTATGAAATTGATCATCCACAGTTGAATTCTGTTTATATACATGCATCACAGGAAACAGATTAGAGGGAGAAGGAGAATGAGATTGAGAGAGGGGAAAATTATCACTAAATGGCTGTTGAAGTCGAGGAAGAAGTCCGTTGATCTGGTTGCCGGAGAAGTCGAAGAAGATGGCTGGAGTAGATGAAGCCATGGCCGTAGTCACTGATGATGTCGTCGGAGATGTGGCCGGCGATGAGGGTGAAGCTGCAGCTCGGGGAAGTAGGCACCGTCGTTGGGCAGAGGCAACAGGAACAGTGGTGATGCTGTGATGGGAGCACGGGGAGTTGACGGTTCGCCATTGTTGTCACGCCAATGGCAAACGGCGTCGGAGAGGAAAAAGGTGAAGAGGTCACCGAGCTTGGTGAAGAAGGATGGCGATGACGGCGGTGCTCGGGTGCGGGAAGCACAGCGGCGTGGCTCTCGCATAGATGGCACCTGAGAGCGTCACGAGGGCGGATCCGACGGCAGGAGATGACGGATCTGGCGGCATCTTCAGGAGAGCGATGGCGAGTGGAGGAGGCCGCGACTCGGGGAAGTAGGTGGCACGGTGCTGGAGTGAGATCGGAGATGGCTCTGATCGGCGAGTGAGGCGCGGGATCGGGAGCGGAGGCGGCAGCGCTGAGCCAAAGATCCAGCGGATCGGCGACGGAGGCGTGGATCTAGGCGGCGGATGGCGACGGGAGAGGTGGCGGGAGTTAGTCGCCGGAGTTGGGGAATAAGTAGAAGTCGCCAGTGGAGGATATGGGTTTAATGGTGGCTTTTGAGGGCTTTAACATGGACGGAGGTGTGGATAAATTAAGGGGGAGGTAGAAAAGAAGCTCCGTCGGCGGTGTACGGTCTAGTCGTCGCCGGCGTGGTGGTAGGAGGTGTGGATCGCGAGGAGGGAGGCAGAAGAAGATAACAAAGAAAACCAGGCTCTGTTCTCAACAGTGGTGGTTGGCTAGGGGTAAGGGTATTTTGGTAATTTTGTAGAAAGGTCATCGAAAAAGTTAGAAATGGCAACCAGGTCCTTCTGAGCTACGGTTCTGTTCCGGGTCCCCGGAGATAGTGATTTCAGCACGGTCGGTTCCTACGTGTAACACCCTAGGTTTGTTGTGAAAAATATTTTTCATAAAAAGTCATGCATGCATATGTCTCTCCAAGATCAGTAAAATTAGCCCAGATTTATTCTATCCTAAGCCCCAAAAATCTCAAAATCTTCTATGTGAACCCAAATCGAGATCTAACTTTCCAGATATGACCTACTATTTATCCTAAGAATAAAAGCTTTCAGAAGCTAGATCCAATTCGATCTCTAACTCCCAGATTTGTCAACCCTTCTATTTTCAAAAACAAAATTTAATTAAATATCCTAATTACCCTAAATACCCTGAACTCCAATTTAATCAAATCTTGACCTAATCCAGACCAAATTATTCTTGGAATATGATCAAGGGTATGTCAATACCTTAATCCAAAAAGCTGGCAGCCCGATTCCACCATTAAGACTATTTTCACAAATCAGTCCATAAAGTATCGCAGATTAGTCCTTTACAGATTTTCCAGAAGCCTGAAAAGGCTAAATGTTGTAGATCAACTCCAAATCCAAATCTAATTCAGGGAATACCTCCCATACACTACTCAATACAAATCTTCTTCTATGAGAGTTTCAAAATCTCATCTGAGGTCTCAGATATCCAATATCGACAAAACTCCGATTACAAGTACCCTAATTACCTTGTTTTTGTTTCAGTTCAAATTCTTCTAAAAACCCTAAATTTTGACTTATGTCTCTGCCAAACTATTTGTTAAATCGATCAAGTTATTTTAGCAAAATCCAAATCAGCCCTACTATCTAATTCACAGAATTTGCATTTTAATCCAAATACTTTTCGGTATTTGCGTTTCAGTCTAGATTTCAATTATCCTCAGTCGGCACACTGTTGCTTCGAGCCTCGCCGTGATTTCTTCACCGCCGGCCAAGCTCCGCCCTCGCTTGTGCCCATGTGTGATTGTGCCTGAATGCGCGCACGTGTCCGCGCCAGGGCCATCGCCGTGGCAGCACCAACGACCAACGCAACAGCAGCGCGCGCGCCAGTGGGAAATTTTGAATCTACACACGTGCACATGTCATTGCCGGGCCAACTTCGCCACCTTCGCCTTTGCACCAGCCAGCACCAAGTTCCAATGCCTCTGCCACCGACCACCTGACGCAATTGCAGAGCCGCTATCGCCGCCTCGTCATTGCCGCCGTTGCTTCGACCAGACGCTTCACCGGCACAAGTTCCACAGCCTCTCGCCTCGCTAAATCCATCCTGTGCCTATTTAAGCTCGCCCATGAGCAGCTTTATCTTCACCATTGTTCTCCAGAGCTCACTTAACCACTAAGTCGTCGTCTTCTCCGTTTCTTCTTCTTCTCCGGCGAGCCGCCGAGGAGGTGAACGATGCCACAGCAACAAACATCACCAAACTTCAAATTGCTTCCACCAGTGAGTGTCTCTTTCTCACCTCATCTTACTATAGCTTCTAATTGAACTCCGGTGGACCTCAACGCTGGTGATCGCGGAGATTCTAAATTTCCCTGTTCCAGCAATTGATCACGATCCCATCCAAATTAGCTTTCTTGTTAGTAGAATAAAATGATCAGTGGAGTATCCTTAGCAAGCTCGTTTAGTTAGATTACATTTGAAGCTTGAATTGGAGCATCCCTGTTCTTCGCGCACCACTGACGACAACTCACATCGCTGGCCCGCACCGTCTCTTCTCTGGCCAAATTGGCAACTCCAGTAGCTTTCTTTTGCTTCTCTCTTGCTCCCATTGCTAGGAATTGAACTCCAAAGCTCTATAATAGAAAAGCCAAATTTCTTCTTCTTCTTCTCCGGCCGCGTCGTCGAACTCCTCGCCGGTGCTGCCCCAATCCGATTCCCCTTAACCTCACCAACTGGACCAACCTGGGAACCTAATCGACTAGCCTCCAACCTAGTCCAGTGCACCAGATTGTCGCTAACAGCTCTAGTTAGCCTCAGGCACTTCAATCTCAAGAGTCGCAGCTCGAAAACACAATTTGGGTATTTTACCCCTTGCTGCCGTGTCGCCAGTGTGTTGTTCGGTCACTGCCGGCCACTCCCGTTGTCGCCACTTTGTCCTGTAGATTCACCTCAACCTCCTGAGCATATCACTCCACTGCATTGCCTTTCGATTATGTGAAAAATCACGAGTTGTACCTATGCCAAGATCTTGTCCAGTAGCTATACCTTGCTGTGTCGCCACCATGTTTCTTCGCCGCCGTTCGCCGTAGTCTGTCCACTTCAGTGATCGAAACCACCTCCATTGTGTTCATGTTGTTTTCGCGTACCTTCTAGACATAATTGATGAAGCAATCAAAGCCCAAAAGCACTCTAGCAGCTATGCCCTAGTTTCAGTTCATGTCAACCTGTGTCAGCTCCATGTCAGCCAGTGGCATTAGCTTAGTTTGACCACTTTTGTATGTGCAAATTGAAATCTACTTTGTCTACCAAGTTTGTAGAATCATGTTCTACATTTTCTTCAACTGCCATATCTTGAGAAAGGCTCTCTAAGGCCAACCAAAGGCATGTCAGGCCGTGAACCGAATGTCAACCTGCTAACATTCGCTGTATTTGAGCAAACCAGCCGTGAACCAAATGTCAAATCTTATGTCTTGAAACCCTGATAACCTCTAGTACTCAATCTTAGCCAGATTCTTTGCAACTCTAGGGTTTCGACTCAGTTCAGCCTGCAGTCTCAATCAACTTCAACATCGTTCAGTTATTCTTTTAAAGCATATTTGCATATAGATCATAAAACATTTTAATATAATTAGTAATCATTTTGTGTTTGATTTATTGCTGAGTAGATCCAGAGGTAGAATTCGAGGATTTCATTGTTGACCCGACACCAACTGCTGATTCTTACGACACGCAAGGCAAGCCATATTCTTGAACATCTTGAACCTATACTTTTTGAGTTGCTATGATATGACCTTGAATATAAGTAGTATTGCATGTGAAAGAATGGTCGAGATATGATTTCGTAGTACTAGGCTGGATGCCTGTGAAATGTGAAATGATCAAGTAATGAGCCATAAACAAATATATGTGTATTTATGTATATTCATGAAATAAAACCCTAGCCGTGACCAGAGTTTGGTATGTAATGGTAGTGGCACTGGATGTGCAAGCACTGGATGTGCATGGCTGTGGATGATCTGGTCACTGGCATATAAGGACTAGAACCTTGTGTTGTGCGTCTAGTGGCATGAAAAACGTACTAATCGCAAGCCTGGTATGGGACAGGCCTGAACAAGTAAGTATGCGGATCGCACATGAAACCCCTGCATGAGATAGAAAGTGATGCACGATTTGCACGGAGTGTGGCTCCTACACATATCACTGGATGTGATGATGCACATTGACCCAGTAATGGGGAGATGCAGTCGGGGTGGGGGTCTAGCCCGCCACAACTGTGGTTTGTCCAACCACAGGGTCAGGGGTGAATTGTGAGTGAAACATAACAAAATTTCTTGTTATCTCCACCTTGCCACTCACATTATGTAGTGAGGAAGGGTCTAATCATCTTGATAGGATGGGCATGAAAGTGGAATATCTTGTGGGTAAATTGGTACCCCTCTGCAGAGTTAAAAATGTATTCGAGTACTCCGAGCTCCCGGGTTTATAGGATTCTGCTACGGTGGATTAAATCCACGGGGTGTGGCACAAGTATATTTTCTAAATAAAATTTGATAAGTCAAGATTACCCAAATAACATGTGTTGTCATGATAAGGGGTGCTGCCGTGGGCTGTCGTGTGTCGACGTGTCGCGGTAGTACTATAAATAGTGGAACATGAATAGCAATGCTGTGCGATGAAAAGTGCTGCCATGAGATGAGATATAAAGGAAAAGACTATTTTACAACCATCCACACTTCTTTACTAGCATAGGTTCATATCATCACTACTATATGTATATACTCTTACCTATGACTTGCTGAGTACATAAGTATCATCAAATAGATGAAGTGCTCTATGATCAAGATGAAGGCTTCGAGAACTTCTTGGATCCAGAAGGAGGAGAGCCAGTTCTACCCAGTTCCACCAGAGCCCTAATGTGTGTTCTTCTACTGTCAACTTCTTGCTGTGGGGGTTCACCTATTTTCCACCGTGTAGTTGTTATTTTGCTTTAGCTAGACCATGTGTACCATGAAGGCATTGTAATCTCTTTATGTTGTACTAATGCCAGCAGGCCATACTACTCAAAATATTTTATAAGTTACTCTACTGTAATGTAAATATACTCCTATGCTTGACTTATCCTGGGAAGTCAAGGGTATGTATGTATGGGACCAGCTGCAGCGAGTTGGTCTCCACGGGAGTAATGGTAAACCGCAAGGTGGGCCTTACCCACAGGGGGACTCCACACTACGTGTCCGTAGAAACACGTGCTTCTATCCAGAATCGATCAAGTGTTAGGTTAAGTCGATGAAGCTCATCCGTTAGCCAAAAATCCATCCAATTTGTGCCAACTTGCGATAAAAATTGCAAAACAAGTAATCCAGTGGATTTGGCAAAAATCTTTAATAGTCTAAGCATATGATGAGGTATATGACTAAAGTGTGCATACGCATGGGGAAAAATAAATAGAAAAATCAAGCAAATCAAATAAATATCATGTAGGTACTGCTGCTTCCTCTATCCTTTGTAAACTTAGGCATCGCCATGGACCGAACTTGGATCTGAATCCAGTGGCGGAAAATATCATCTTTGATAATGAAGATCAGATAGCTACGACCATAGCTGAGGTTAAACCCATAGTTGATAAACTATTAGAAAACCTCAAGCTTGTATAAGACTTTCCTATCATTGTAATTTTTCAATGGAAACATAAATTCTTTGATGTATCGAGTTTTTTTATAACCTGCAAATACAAATAACTAATAGAAAATGCAAATGCATGATTAACAAAATTTGAAATAACAAGAAACATACTTAAATTCCAACAAAATGTTATAGTTATATTCCCCTAGCCCCCTCCTGAGATCACTAATGCTGAGGATACAGTATAGTAATCTTAGGATAAGAAAACATGGACTAAAAAGACCATGCCTAGTGAGTCACTTATGCGTTGAGAAACGGCTTAGAGAAGAGACATCTCCACTAGAGTATATCAGGAAGTCGCAAGGATAAACAACTTAATATAAATGCCAAAGCTTTTTGCGAATCAACAGCCACCCGAATGATTAGAAACATGCTAGTAAATCTCGTATACATTAAGAAACAACTATTTAGAGATATCTTATCTAGATGCAACCATGGGATCGGTTAGTGAATCCACTTTAAACATCACAGTAAGATGATTATTTGCGATCAGCCTCGAGCTTAGCTCGAGAAAAATCAAGGATAGAAAATTGGAACACAATCATAACATAAAGTGAAAAAAGCACTTTATTATTGAAGGAAATATGCTAATGGAAAAGGGAAATAGAAATGGGAAAAGTTATACATAAAACTTGTGCAATTGATCTATATTCCAAGCATTGGATAAGATCCTTCCATCTTCCATAGCTAATTGAGCTGATCCTGATTGCGGAATTGAGACCACAGTATAAGGACCTTCCCACTGAGGAGAGAACTTGTTGCGATTGGACTGGTTTTTGATTTTTCTTAAAACCAGGTCGCCCACATGAAGACTATGAGGTCGCACCTTTCTACTGTGATATTTACACAAAGCTTGTAAATATGCAGCAGATCTAATCAATGCTCGATCATACTTTTCTTTGAGAAGAGAGAGTTCATCTTCTCAAGCATCACTTTGATTATCAATATCTAAGTGATTTAGATGAGCCGAACCAAGTTGTATTTCAACTGGTAAGACAGCGTCTGCACCAAAAATGAGTTGAAAAGGCATCTTGCCTGTAGCTTGACTGGATATGGTATGTAATGCCCATAATACGGAGTAGAGTTCATCTACCCAAGCCCCCGAGCGTAACTTAAGGCAGTCGAAAACATGTTTCTTGAGGCCTTGTATTAGCTGCCCATTGGCACATTCAGCTGCACCATTGCTTTGTCGATGAGCAACAGATGCAAAACAGACTTTGATCCCAATGTCGTCGCAAAAACTTAAGAAAAGACCACCAACAAACTGGAAGCCATATTCGGTAATGAGATGACTTGGAAGATCAAATCATGTCTCTATGTTCTTATGGAAGAACTTCTTCGCCGCAGCGGTGGTAATATTTCGGATTGGCTCAGCCTCGATCCACTTGGTGAATGTATCAATGGCTATGAACAAAAATTTGTATCCATTGACCGCTTGAGGCATTGGTCCTACGATGTCTATCCCCCAAACAGCAAACAGCCAAGTTAAGGGAATAACTTGTAAGGCATATGCTGGCTGATGAAGTTGCCAAGCATGGAATTGACACTGTAGGCATGTCTTGACCAATTGCATGGCATCATTAAGTGTCGTAGGCCAGCAATAACCCTGTCGAAAAGATTTCCTGATCAGGGTCTGATAAGAAGCATGTGTTCCACATATGCCCCCATGTATTTTCTCTTAGAAAGGATTTACCATCTTCTTGAGAAATACAACACTTAAGTACTCCTTGAGTTCCTTTTATGTATAAGGTTCCCTCAACAAGTTTGTACATGCGTGCTTTTCTAACTATCTGATCACTGTCAGTTTCATCCTTAGGCAAGGTCCCATTCGCAAGATAGATTCTCAATGCACGGATCCAATACGCTTCTTTCTCTAAGGTGGCGACGTAGGCATCACCTCTGACCCTTCTTTGATAGAAGGGGATTTTAAGTGTTCAACAAACACTCCTACTGGAGCAGATATATGTGAGGACCCAATTTTTAATAATTGGTCTACGAGAATATTGTCTCTTTGCAGAACGAATTGGACTTCAAAATTACTGAAGTGTTTTTTCCAATTTCCTTACCTCGTCCAAGTAATGACCCATTATCTCATCAGAGATGTTGTACTCCTTGTTTACCTGGTTTACGACTAGCTGTGAGCCCCCCCCACCACTAATCGACGGACTCCAAGGGGTTTGGCTACTCGAAGCCCGACAAGAAGACCTTCGTACTTTGCTACATTATTGGTAGCAGCAAAGTTAATTGTATGACATACCAGAGTTGGTCACCCTGAGGTGTAATTAAGACCACTCCCGCCCCCGAGTGTTGATAACTGCGAGAGCCATCAAAATACATCGTCCAATGATTGATATTTTCTCAATCTTTAGATTCTTGTGCAGGTGACTCGAGATTAGACCATTCGACCACAAAATCTGCAAGAATTTGAGATTTAATTGCTACTCAAACAGTGAAATGGAGATCAAATGTTCCAAGTTCTACTGCCCACTTCGTAAGTCGACTAGTGACTTCCGGATTCCAGAGGATATCTCCTAAAGGAAAGGACGAAGGCACGGAAATCGTGTGCGCTTGAAAGAAATGTCGAAGCTTTCTAGAAGCTATTAAAAAAGCATAAAGTAGCTTTTGGACTTCAGGGTAACGCTCCTTTGCTCCATTAAGCACTTCACTTACGTAATAAATTTGTTGTTGCACTCCTCTTTCTGCGACCAGCACTACACTGACCGCGTGAGGGGTAGCAGCCAAATAGATGAGTAAAGATTCTCCCTTACAAGGGGAAATCAACACCAGAGCACTGGTGAGGTATGCTTTCACTTCCTAAAAGGCTTTTTTGGCTTCGTCCGACCATCGGAAACCATTGTGCTTACATTGAACCTTAAAGAAAGGTAAACCACGTTCGCCTAATCGCAAAATGAAACGACTTAGGGCCACCATTCGACTGGTCAGACTTTGCACTTCCTTCGTAGTTGAAGGGGATCGCATTTGCTCAATGGTCCGAATTTTTTCGGGATTAACCGCAATGCCTCTTAAACAAACAAGGAAACCTATAAGCTTACCTGAAGAAACCCCAAAAGAGCATTTTTTAGGATTTAACTTTATTCCATGTTTATTCAGATTACAACAAGTTTCAGCAAGATCATCTATATGACTAGAGCTCTTAAGACTCTTTACAACCAAATCATCAACATAAGCCTCTAAATTACACCCTAATTGAGAAAGAAAGGTCTTTTGCATCAAGTGCTGATACGTGGAACCAGCATTCTTGAGCCCCAATGGCATCCTGATGTAACAGAAGTACCACTTGGGGTGATGAAGGCAGTGTTCTCTTCATTTTTTTCTGCCTGCTAATTTGATGGTAGCCTGAGTAAGCATCTAGGAAGCTCATCAGTTCACAACCGGCTGTTGAATCAATCAACTGATCGATACGGGGAAGGGGAAAATCATCCTTCGGGCAGGCATTGTTCAAACTGGTGTAATCAACGCACTTGCACCACTTACCGTTTGATTTCAGAACCATGATCAGATTTGCGAGCCATTCGGGATGATTGACCTCACAAATAAAACCAGCCTTCTGTAGTTTGTCTAACTCCAAACGGATAACTTCTTGCCAATCAGGAGCAAAATGTCTAATTTTTTGATTTATTGGTCGCTGTCCAGGCTGAATTGCTAGCATGTGCTCGATCACTTCCCTTGGGACTCCAGGTATGTCTGAGGTTTTCCACGCAATGAGCGCTAGTTCCTATTTGTCATCCAGAGTTGACACAATCCAAATGGTTTTAGACGGATCATTTGGGAATAATGGAACTTTCTTGAGTTTTTCTTCTGGTCGCGGGGATCCCTTGACCACATCTGATTCTGAGGTCGCAACCTTGACTTCCCGTAGGGGAAGTTGATTGATTAGTTCTAGGGAGATTCGGTCACAAGTTAGAGCCGTATGCTGACTGCCTCTGACTGTGATCACACCATGAGGACCTGGCACCTTGATGCATAGATAAGCATAATACGTAGTTGCCATGAACTTAGCAAGTGAAGGCCTACCAAAAATGACGTTATAAGCTGAATCAAAATCAATTACATCAAAAGTAATTAATTCTGTTCGAAAATTTGTTGGTTCTCCAAGTGTTACGGGCATCACAATCTGTCCAATTGGTAACATAGAAGAGCCAGGAATTATCCAAAAAAAAAGGGTTGAGACATTGGCTTTATTTTTGAACGAGGGATTTGCATCTCGTCAAGAGCCTTGGCAAAAAGTAGGTCGAGGGAGGCGCATGCTAGTAATTCAGCCTTAGCATTGCTAATGATAGGGGATATTACCAGAGGGAGGCGCCGAGGTCGTGTCAATCCCTTAGGGCAATCTTCCCAGCTAAAGGTCAGGGAAATCTCCAGCCATTGGGGAAACTGAGGCTCTCCTAAAGGAGCTTTAGTACTATTTACCTCACGGCAAACATTTTTAAACTGACGCTTAGAAAAGAAAGATGAAGAACCACCAAAAATAACATTAACATGATTGTTAGGTACCTAATATGGCATGCCCTCATCTCCATTAGCGCCCTTATTTCCGCTAGCTTGTCCTTGACCTGGTATTGTGTGCATAAAGGTTTTACCTTGATAGAAATCTTCCAACTTTCTTAACCAGGTTCCCTTGGGAAATTCGGAAGGATTCTTGGTTCCATCGAGTCGCTCGATCTTCCTGGGCTTAAACTTACCTGGTCAGAGTACTGCACATAGCCCTAGCGAGAAAGCCTTACAACCTATGTGTGAGGGATGTGGTTGTTGATCATCATAACCTCCATCAAGGTCGTGGAAAGAGTCAACTTGTGGCCCCAAACATGAGAACAATCCCCTATTCTTTGTTACACAGTGTATGACAATCTACTGTTTCTATCCCTTAGGTCTTGGGTCTTTGTTCAGATGAGTCGGTCCCTTTCTCTCCCGACAATGTCCCTTTTTATAGCTCGTCGCCTGTCACTGATTACGGGATTGAAGGGTCACTGGGAGGCAAACGTGTGCTAGCCATAATGTGCAATTATGCCTGTTTATATTTGCGCCTTTAAGTCTTTGACGATTACCAGAAATTAATTAAGGAAGCTGAAGATATCCAAGGCGGCAGTAGTGGTCGAACAGGCTTAACTATTGGGTATAGTCGAATAAGTCTAAACATATCGCCGTTGGATGTTTGTCTCTTCAATTGCCATGGTCACGTATTAACTACGGCCAGGTATTGTTATTCGTTCACTCTCCACGACTTGGGCAACCACGGGAAGATGTCTCCGCGACTAGGGCATTTGTGGGTATTTGAGACCATAAATTCCGCGACCTTAGTATTGTGGGTGTCTTGAGACTACAGACCCTGTGACAATACAGGCCGAGATCATAGAATAGGCTATGTCCAGAATATCTTGGACTATCCTATTGTCTCCCTCTTAGGTCCCTGAGACCACAGAGAGCTATGTAAATAATTTAGATCTCATTCTGTAAGCCTTGCAACCATAGAACTGCAAAGGTGACTTACTCGGGTTATAATCCTCGTCATTAAGTTTCCTCACTCTTGAACTATTATGTAAGGTGAGTTTTTAAAGATTGTTTTAAATACTTTTCATACTGACTAACTGTTAGGTTGTGAATATGGTTTGTAAAAGAACCTTAACCACCTTCCTTAAATACCCAGTCATGTTATATATTCTTGCATTTGTTAAGTGGTGTGTCGACGATTCGGACTCGGGGTCCTTAGTCGAACTTATGCAGAATTTGTAGGTTGTGAGACCTTTCAGGGTGCCCCTCCGGGAAGGTATGATGAATCAAAGATAACTAGAGCACAGAGAGATTTATACAGGTTCGGGCCCTCGATGGTGGGAGTAATAGCCCTACGTCATGTTGGGATTTCACTATGTGTAGTAGAAAGTGTTACAAAGCTAGGGAAAGTATCTTCACAGATGAAGATCTTTCTTATATGTTTCTACAAGACAATGCCAGGAAGGCCTGTGAAATCTAACTAACTTAGACTACGGTCTTCTGATTCTTTGGGTGTTTTGATTGCTTGATCTCTAGATCGATCATCTGATGCCCTGCCTGATGTATTGGCTTAATCCTTTATACTGGTCGAAAGGGTGCCAAGGCATAACGGCATCGAGCAGTTGCTCGGATGTAGTTTTGGCAACTGCCTTTAACCTCCACGCAAGTTTAACACGTGTTATTCATGGATAACCGCACGTATTAACCTCCTGACGGTTGTCTCCATGCGTGGAAGGATCTTTGGGATACTCGGGATATCCCTGTTGTAGGGACAGAACAATCTCGCGTCCCCTGGTCGAAGTTGTTCTGACCGCGTGTTGCTTGTTATTACCTGACCGCGTACTATTTGCAGTCTTCTGTTCGCGTATGGCATACGAACTCCTGACCGCGCACTAGCTACGGTCTGATCGCGTAAAGCCTGCGACCACATGATTATGCTTCTTGGAGTAACTTGAGTTCGCATTAATAGAAACTCATCTGGCTCGAATCTATCTAGAACTAGTCGTGTATTTATTTGAACTAGCTCGGGTATCAATCCTCGTCATGGTGATTTGCTGAGTACTCGTACTCACCCGTGACTGAACTACTCCATCAGAGGTTGAAGAGCCAAGTGACTTGGGCTCACATGAGTGTGAGCGTGAGCCCATCGAAGACTTTGATTATGATCCAAGCCTCTAGGCGTCACGTACCTCGGTCAAGCGATTGTGGGAGAAGAGTAGAGTTCTGCTACTTCCGCATTTTGCTAAAAAGTTGAAAGGATATTTTGGACATGTTTGCTGCTAACTTATGTAAGGCATTAATGCCATTATTGACTGTGAACTTGTGATGTTTTGTAAATCAATTATGTACCTTGTTGGTTGTGGTATTCATGATTCGGGAGGATCTTCAGGTCGAGTCACATATGGCTTCGCGACCTTAACCATGTTCAAAAAAGTTTCGCGACCATGGATTGGTTTGTGACCATGAAAAGGAATACGTCCTCTAGTCGGAATTGTAATTCGATCCGAATATATATATATATATATATATATATATATAACTAATCTTATTTGTTTAGGGTTAGTTAGTTATATGAGTCTAATACATTTAGGTTACTGAATCTGATACGTACTCATACGATTGGACTATAAATACCTTGTAATAGGTCTAGTTTAGATCATTGAATATTTTTATAGCCTTGGATCATATATCCAGCTTATAATTCCTTCGACGTAGGCAAGTGTGTCTAACGTTCGACGGGTAAAGCCCTCTTTGAAATAAAGAGTTGTGCAATTACTTTGAGCTGTGTTTCGATCATCCTTTGGGTTTCAGTACTTCCAAGTAAGATCCCGTTATTCTGTATATTAGTATCTGGGTGAGCCTGGTGCGAAAACCAAGGCTAGGTCTCAAACGGATCAAGTTGGTATCAGAGCAACTTTCTTATCCTGTGGATGGTGAAGACTCGCCAGGGTTACAAAATCTCCGGCAAAACTCCAGGCGATCAATTGACGGTTCCTACAGCCGCATCTCCGACAATGTTTGACGATACCTCCATTCAAGCTAATCTAGCCGAACAAGTGGCTAAGCTCTCCACCGACATGGAAATCATGCTTGCTTGAATTAAGTAGCAGGCCATGATTGTACCTCCTGAAGTAGGGAAGGTTATGGGTGTGAAGACTGGTGAAGACTTGCAGGGTTGACGAAGATGAAGACGAAGGTGACCATAAGACCAACGACCTCGCCAACACCTCTTTAGCTGTCGGATCTTTCAAGGTCGACGCTAAGATTGAAATACCCATAAATGATGGGGTGATCGATATCGAGAAGCTGGATTCTTGGATCGATCAGCTTGAAACCTACTTTGACCTGAAAGGGTTCAGTAGCACTCAAAAGGTCAAATTTGCACCTTTGAAGATGAAAGATCACGCCAAAACATGGTGGAAGGCCCTTGTTGCCAGTGGTGAAGCTGACGATCTTGCGTGGGGGCAATTTAAACGACTCTTGTGAAAAGAATGTAGGATCGAGGATGCCGACTAGAGGAGGGTGAATAAGAGGCTTTAAAACTTTTCAACTAAAAACAATTTTTGAAAAGAAAAGACTAAGAGCAAATAAACTGAAACAATTTAATAATATTTTGCACTAAGAAAGAGTAAGAAAAACAAACACAGTGACTTATCTCGAGGTCTCGGTGACTCGCCCGGTCTCCCCTACTCCTCGTTGAAGCACTCAAATGAATGAGTCTTACATCAATATCCACGAAGGATATTTTTCACTAAGGTTGCTCCTTCTCCACTCCGGATAGGCGAGCACCGATGCCTTTCACAAAATATGCTGAGCCTCTTCGACAATCTCCATTAATGGAGAGGTCAGCAGCCATGCCTCCAAACCGTCTAGGTGAGGGCGTTCACCACAAGTAACAAGTTGCAAGATCTTCTTTTGACACTCAACAAATACTGAGAAACTTCTAAGGATGCAAACGAATGCTCTCAGAAGATCTCTCTCAATCACAATGAATGATACTTGATCAAAAGATCGAGATTTTGGCACTTGGGCTCAAGTATATATCAAAAAATATTTTCTCTTGGTTCTTTAGAAAACTGCTCAAAATAATGTTTATAAACACTGATCAAAATCTGCTCGAAAAGTGTTTATAAAACTGATAAAAATGTGAACAGAAGCTTATCAAAAATCTGCTCAAACACTGCTCAAAAGTGTTTGTAAAACTGATCAAAAAACAATAGAGAAATCTGCTCAAAAACTATTTAAAAACTGCTCGAAAATGTGAACAAAAACTGCTCAAAAATCTGATCAAAAATTGTTAAAAAGTGTTTTTAAAAAACTGCTCAAAAGTGTTTTAAAACTGCTCAAAAACAGTAGAGAAATTTTGCTCAAAACTTCTTCTAAAAACTGCTCAAAGATGTGTACAGAGACTGCTAAAAAATGTGTATGAGATTGTAGCTTGAGATGTGTGTAAATACTGCTCAAAACACCGGTATTTATAGCCCAACATCTCAGCTAGCTGTTGTGATCGAAAAGAAAATAAATCAGGCCAGCTAATACCCAGCTTCGACCTCTAACGGCTAGTAAATAGCGGTTGGAACCTCTGGTCGAATGAACAGTAACTAATCATATGAACAGTACTCGAGTGAGCTCTGGTCATATAAACAGTATCTGATCAAAATGAACAGTACCTGGTCGAATGAACAGTATCTGGTCGAATGAACAGTATCTGGTCAAATGAACAGAACTAAAAAAACAGTTTCAGCCCCCTTTGAAATCTATATATTTCTCATATTTTGACCAAGAATATGAATGAATGCGAATGCAACAAATGACCTAAGAGTTTCTCAGTTTTTGCCGGAACTAAAAGAGATTTTGCAACCCCTCTTAATAATATGGTTAAACTAAGAAAGAATTTCTTATAAAACCCGGTCAAACTCCAAACTCCGAGACCAATACAATAAACAAGCACTTATCTTAGGTCTTTGCAGCTTCCTTCTTGGCGACATTGCACTTGCAGCTTTGGCTCGCATCCTCGGACTGCGACCTCGGGTGACACTGCGACCTTGTAGCTGTTATGGAAGCTTTAACAATTTATGGACTGGTTGTGGCACTAGCGCTTTTATTTGCGAACCCTTTTGTTTAATCCTAAAAAAGAAAATAAGTCTCTTACATTAGATACTTATTTTCATTTTTTTAGTAAATTGGTATTTTCTTCAGCAATTTCAATTATACCAATACTTTACTCCTATTTATTACTCCTGGAATTATCTATTTATCGAGACAATACCCCAGGAAGGGCTGATTTGAGGATGATCAATTTAGAGGATATGCTCGCCTTCTTCCTTACCGTCCTTAGTTTAGGACAGTGGAAGTCTTTTTTCCTTTTAAGAAAGTAGAGCATAGAAAGAGGCTGGCTACTTAAATGAAAGGGTTTTGCTTCTGACCTTGTGCTTGCGACTTGCAAACCTTCCCAAATCACTTGCAAACTTTACAGAAATAGCACTGCATACAAATAGCTCAAAGAAACGATTAGTCCAAGATACTTAATGTCATCAATAATCAAAATCAACCAAAAAAGGGCCTAGATGCAACAAAGAATTCTATCCGATGGGTTACCTTGAGGAGAGATGGGAATGTTAGCACAGATTGTACCAACGGTGCGACCAGCCATCCAAGACTATACTACGGAGTTCCGGAGACAAGCAATGGTCATCGGCATATCGCTATCCGATATTCAAGTATTTCAGAAATACACATCTGGACTTCAGACATCGATCAGTACTAAGCTAAGTCTGTTCGTCGTCCAAGACATCGCGAACGCGAGCACAACTGCTGTGGCGATCGCGAAGAAGAATAAATCCCACGGCGACAAAGGCAAGAAGGACAATGTGACCTCGACAAAAAGAGAACCCAGTCCGAAGAAAAATGCTTCGAAGCTGGGCACAAGTACTTTTTGAGACCATTGTCATGTCGCGGGACACACCAAAGATAAATGCTATAAGCTTCATCCTAAACTTCGACCAAAGAAAAACCAACCAGGGAAAAGAACAGCCACGGCTACTGGGACTTCACCCGAACAAGAAGCTGTCCGAGTGAATTCGGCTGATGAGGCAGATACGACCTTGTCTCTAATTGCAATGCCGAAGGAGAAGGGTTTGGATCCACCGAATGACCATCACCCAACGGAGGACTTCTTCACTATCAACATCCAGGTGAAGTACGAAGTGGTCGCAACGATATTCGATCCTAGAAGTCAGAAGAATCTGGTCTCCGCTGGACTGGTTCGGTGACTTGGTTTGAAGACAACCACACACGCACAACCATATCCACTGGGTTGGTTTACATCCAACGTGAACCAACAGATTACGAGTCAGTGTGTGTTGAAGTTTGCAATCTCTGCACGGTATATCGATGAGGTGCAACGCGATATTGTCCCTATCGATATCTGTCAGGTGATCTTTGGGAGTCCGTATCTGTATGATCTAGACGCTCACTTCCATTGGTGTGCGCAAGAGTATGACCTCACCAAAGATGGAGTTAAGTTCGTGATCAGTAGAGACATCTACGTCAACACTTCAGACTTGATTACCGTAAATCAAGCCAAACGAATTGTCAATGCATGTCATACGTGCTTTACATGATTCGACCCATAGGTCAAGGTGAGGGTACTCGACCAATGTTGTCGTTGGTGTGCCGAGAGGATTCTAGTCATTTGTCAGGACTGTTGGAGAAATACAGTGATCTATTCGAGACTACCCAGGGTCGTCTGCCGAAACGTCCAATTTAGCACGAAATTCAGCTTGTGTCCGATGCGACACTGCCCAATCTGAGTATGTATCGCAACTCAGTATTGGAGAATGAAGAGATCAAGAGACAACTTGGTGAGTTGCTGAACGATGGTGTCATTCAACCAAGTAGTTCACCTTGTGGATCTCCTGTGGTGTTAGTACCGAAGAAAGATGGGACTTGGTGTATGTGCATCGACTACCGAGCACTAAACAAGATAACCATCAAGAACCGGTACCCCCTTCCTTGTATCGACGACCTGCTAGACCAATTGGAGCATGCTGTTGTCTTCTCCAAATTGGATCTTAAGTCAGGATAACATCAAGTCAGCATTTAAGAGGAGGATACGTGGAAAACGGCGTTCAAGATGCGACAAGGTCTGTTTGAATGGCTGGTCATACCATTTGGTCTCTGCAATGCTCCGGCAACTTTTATGCATCTTATGAATGACGTATTGCAACATTTCATCGACTACTTCGTGATTGTTTACCTCGACGACATACTGCATTATAGTCGTTCGTCGGATGAGCACCTCATTCATGTCAAAAAGGTGTTCGAACAGCTTCGGCGACATCGACTTCGCCTCAACCATAAGAAGTGTGAATTCGGCCAGCAAACTCTACTTTACCTAGGATTTATGGTCGGCAAAGGTACGTTGCAAATCGACCCGGATAAGGTAAAAGTGATTAGCGAGTGGCCGTGACCGCGAACAGTTACAGACGTGTGCAGTTTTTTGGGAGCATGCCAGTACCTTCAGAAGTTCATCCGGCACTTCTCGATTGTGGCTTCTCCATTGCATGCATTAACCAGGATCGATCAGAAGTTCAAGTGGACAGGGAAACATGAGGACACGTTTCTCTTGTTGAAGAGGACGATCAGCGAGGTGCCTGTGTTAGCTTTGCCAGATCTACAGAAACCATTCGAGCTAGAAACCGATGCCTCAGGTTATGCGATGGGTGCAGTACTCATGCAAGAAGGTCGACCAGTAGCATATCACTCCGAGTTATTCCAGGGAGCTTAGAAGAACTACCCGACATACGATAAGGAGTTGTGTGCACTGCATCAGGCTGTGAAACATTGGCGGTGTTACCTCTTGGGTAAAGAGACTATTGTCCACACCGATCAACCGTTGCAATATTTGCAAACTCAGTCCAAGCTATAGCAAGCTCGGCACATGAAGTGGATGTCGTATCTGCAGTAGTTTAATCTGGTGATTAAGTACAAGAAGGGTGTACACAACAAATTGGCGGACATGTTGTCATGACCACCGGTTACGACCCGTTGCTTATGAGCGTTCATGCAGATCGAGCCCTCATGTCATGATGACTATGCCACAATGTACAGTGAAGTTCCTGATTTTCGATCAGAACTGACTGAACTCGAAATAGGGAATCCTACGGAGTTCGTTCGTCAAGAAGGACTCCTGTACAAAGGCAATTTACTTTGTATACCTCGGGGAGCACCTCGAATCATACATTGAAGGTAGCTGGCCACTTTGGGGTTACGAAGACTTTGCAAAATCTTCACCGACATGTTTTCTGGCCACGTATGCCGCAAAATGTGGCTAGTATTGTTCGAGGCTGTGGTCTCTGTAGCATCTCGAAACCGGCAAACTGAAAAGTAGGTTTGTACACTCCTTTGCCAATTCGATCGCGACCATGGGAAAGCATATCCATGGATTGTTTGGGAGGATTGCCTAAGACCAGACGTGGCAACGATTATCTCTTTGTAGTCGTTGATCGGTTCTCCAAGATGATAGTTCTGATTCCTTGTAAGAAGATTATCACGGGGGAAGAGGCAGCACGGGTTTTTTTTCAACACGTTTGGACACACTTCGGATTGCCAAACTCCATTGTGTCTGATCGTGATACCCGGTTCCTTAGTCACTTTTGGCGATCTCTTTTGAAGATGATGGATACGAAGCTGAAGAGGAGTACTGCTTTTCATCCTCAGACTGATGGTCAAACTGAGGTGGTGAATCTCATTGTCGTTCATCTCTTAAGGGGCATTAATTCTAAGCATCCGAAGACCTGGGATGAAAGCATACCGTACCTGTAGTTTGCTTTTAATCGAGCAGTGCATGGTACGACTGGAAAGTCACCGTTTGAGGTCTGTTTGGGATTTCTATCACAGAGTCCATTTGACATGGAGTTTGTAATCCCTACCTCAACGAACAACAAGGAAGCATCTGATCAGGATCAAGCACAAAAGTCCTGGAAGGTATTCAACGACTCCATGGTGAGGTTGAACAAAACTTGCTGAAAGCTCAACTCAAGTACAAGGCGTGACATGATCGGCACCGAGTTAATTCTCAATTCGAAGAAGGTGATATGGTATGGTTACATCTGAGTAAGGAGAGACTTAAAGGTGAAGGTAAGAAACTCAAACTCATTTGTTATGGTCCTTTTCAGATTTTGCGGAAAGTGGGTAATAATGCTTGTCAGCTCGAGTTATCTCCATACATGGATATTTACTCAGTTGTCAATGTTGAGCACCTCAAACTCTCCGAGCCTTCAATATTGGATGATGAGCCACATACCATAGTACCATCTGTTGAAGACTTGGTCTATCAACGAGACGAACCTCTATGCGAAGATGTGATTCTGGAGAAGAAGGTGACTACCACCCGCAGTGGCTCAAAGGAGACTTTTCGAATTGGTCAGAAAGGTCAACGAGTACGTGCGGCAAAGTGGTACACCAGAGAGCATGGACAAGCCCAATTTCCACATCTCCGGTTTGAACAAGAGGTCGCAATAGGGGTTGTCTCCTTCTCAACAATGGAGTCATGATCGAGAGGATCTTCAGGTCGAGTCACATACGGCTTCATGACCTTAACCGTGTTCGGAAAGGTTTCGCGACCATGGATTGGTTTCTGACCATGAAAAGGAATACTTCCTCTAGTCGGAATTGTAATTCGATCCAAATATATATATATAACTAAGCTTATCTGTTTAGGGTTAGTTAGTTATATGAGTCTAATACGTTTAGGTTACTAAGTCTGATACGTACTCATCGGATTGGACTATAAATACCTTGTAATAGGTCTAGTTTAGATCATCGAATATTATTACAACCTTGGATCATATATCCAGCTTATAGTTCCTTCAACGTAGGCAAGTGTGTCTAACGTTCGATGGGTAAAGCCCTCTTTGAAATAAAGAATTGTGCAATTACTTTGAGCTGTGTTCCGATCATCCTTTGGGTTTCGGTACTTCTAAGTAAGATCCCTTTATTCTGTATATCAGTATCTGTGTGAGCCTAGTGCAAAAACCAAGGCTAGGTGTAACACCCCTGTTTTTGCTAAACCCTAAAATAGCTAAAATCCACATCTGGACCCCAAACCCTAATCTGCTTCAGCCATTCCCTTGTAAATGTTGTTCAGAGCATTTTTCCCTTCGGGACCATCTCCAAAATCTAACCCTAAAGCTGAGTTTCAAGCCTTGCCATTTTAAAACCCTAATTACCCTATTCTACCCTAAACTGTTTTCCCCAATTTTGTCGAAACCCCTCAGATCTTGCCCGATCTTACCAAACTTTGGCCAGATAAGTTCTAATAATCTTTTGTAACTTACCTGCGAAATCAGATTTCAGATCGGACCCTCAGATCTCCAAATTTGCAAACAGGCCCAAGTCCTATTCAAATTTTCCTCACAGAACAGTCCCTGGAGCAAGTTTCAGAATTACAGAACAGCCCAAATATTATTTTCAGGCCCTTTCGATTAGCGCCTGGTCGTCGCTTTCGACCAGTGCACGAGCCCGTTGCAGCGCCGTGGATTTCGCCGTGTTTGCTCGCCGCCGGCCACCGTTTCTTGTCACCTGTGTTGGGAGCAGCTGAGCCACCTCCCGCGCACGTGCCAGCACAGTTGCATCGCCTCGCCCAGCGGATAAACGGCCGCGCTCCAGCAGCGTTTTCGCGCGCGCGCTCCCGTTGCCGTGGCAATTGCATGTGTGTACGTGTCGTTGCCGGAGCTACGCTGTCGCCTCCACATCTGCGCCGTCCCGGACGAAGTTCCAACGCAACTGGCAAAGCTGCAGCACCGCCTGAAGCAAATCACGTCGCCGTCGCCGTCGTTGCGCCTGCGCCCGACAAGTTTCTCCCCGGCGCAAGCAACCGCTGTCGCGTTTTCCCTCGCAAGCTCCGTCCCCGTGCCTATTTAAACCCCCTCAGTGCTGTGAAGAAGCACAACCTCAAGACTTTAGCCAAATTTCCAGTTTCTCGCCGTTTTCGCTTTCTTCTCCGGCGAGCCAGTGAGTGAGCTCACGGTGCTAGCCCTTTCCACAGCCCCTCTCTTCAATCCAGGTTCACCAGTGAGTTCCCCTCGTTCCCCTCTCTGTGTCATAGCAACCAATTGCACCAGATCGATCCCCATCGCCGGTGATCGCCGGATTCCCGATTTGCCTTGTTCCCCCAATGCCGTTCGATTCCCTCCAAATTAGCTCTCGATTCTGTAGAAGAAGTTGATCAGTAAGCTTAGTAGAGCAAGCCTGTAGAATCAAAATCCCCAATTGAGCTCAAATCGAAGAAATCCCATTTTGGAACCTCGGCAGTTCGCCGGACCTCGTCGCCAAGCCCCTCCGGCCAATCTCCAATGAAATTAACCCCTCCAGTAGCCTTGTTGTGCCCTAGAGATCATTCCCAAGCTTGGAATTGAGCTCATTCGCCCTGTATCAAAAATTCCCGAGCTCCAGTGTCATCTTCTCCAGCGCCGGTCGCCGGAATTTGTTCCCGGCCGATCTAGCCCCTGAAACTTTGTCCCTTAGCTTCGCCTCACCTCCCTGAGCAATTTCTTCCACTAGCTCGACACCTGGATCTGCCTAGATTGTGAGTTATGCCTATGCCAAGATCACTGTCCAGTAACTCAGTTCATGTCCAGGCCACCGTAGTTCATCGCCGGATTTGGCCGCCCTCCGGCCACTTTCAGCCCTTGTGCCTGTTGAGTATATTGTTCCTGTTAGTAATGCCTACCTCCCAGACAAAGTGGTGCATCAATTGGAGCCCTGGATCAAAAGTTAAGCCATGCCCTAGTTTCTGGCCATGTCCAGCACTATGTCAGTGCATGTGAGCCACTGGCATTAGCCTTGTTTGACCCCTTCTGGTTGAGCAATTGAAATGCCACCTTGTCCTTTAGATTCCTGGAGTTGTGTTCTACAACTTTCTCTACTATCACTTCTCCAGAAAACCATCCTAAGATCAGTTTGAAGTTATGCCAAAGCCATGAACTGAATGTCGACCCTTCGACGTTCAATCCTTTTTAGCCGTTTCTTCGACCAGAGCCCTTGTGACCTTGCCCTAACCTTTTCCCCTGCATACATGACTTATTTACTTAACAATTTCTATAGAAACTATTTTCTGTATGCTTATGGTATGTGTTTGTGTGTTGTCTGATTGCCGCAGAGTCAGAAGCTGAAGGAGCGGAAGAAGTCTTTGAAGATCCGTCTGAGTATTTAGACCCCACATTGCAAGGCAAGCCTCATTCCTTTGATCATGTCTCACCCAATATTTTCATATGAAGTATATTCAGTGTTTCTTACTGTGCATGCTTAATTGAAATACAAGTTATGTTTGAATGACATGAGTAGATATTACCTAACGGATCATGAAACCCCTTTTGTTATTGAACCTTCATGTATATGCTTTTGTCACCTTAGGACTCATATACTGAATATCCACATTAAACTTGAAATGGTCAAATACATGAGAAGTTATAATGAAAACCGTTTTGGCAAGAAAACTGATAAAAGGGATCAGTAGTGAGGATTGGATGGTATGGAGAGGGTGCGGTGCGCACCAGGGTATGTGAATGTTCCTCACTATTGGTTCATAAGGACGAGAACCTTGTGCTGTGTCTCTATACGAATTGTAAACGTACCAACCACTTGCCTGGTATGGGACAGGCACAACTTAGTAGCTTTTTGGTATTAGCAGTTCCCTGCATGGTTTGTCGGTCTGGTTTCTCGCGTGGAAACTGGTGGGCCGCAGTTCGGCCATGAGTGATGTGAGTTCAGAAAAATGATGAGAGATAAAGGTGGAAAGAAGGAAGGCGCCCTACGCCTCAGATTAAGCCGTGCGCGGTTGTAATCTTGAATGGTCATATGTCTTGCGTGGACACAGACCAAGGCTATGTGTCTTGCGGGAACATAAGCCAGAGGCTAGGAAGTAAGGCAGTGGGGAGGACCCACAACGGTACTTGAGACTTAACTGTCTATTTACCGGGCAGGGATACTGTTAATACTAAACTGTAAAAGCGTTGTGTGATCTCGGCCTTGTCACATGTGTATAAGTCACATGGAGCTGATCCGACTTGAAAGCCGAGTGAACCAGTGGATTTAAAAAGAGGTACACCTTTGCAAAGTGTAAAAGAAGTATCAGATACTCTGTACTCCCAGGTTCAGGAGTCTTTTCGTAGTGGATGTTATCCATGGGTTATAGCACAAGTAATGTTTTGGAATGTTTTCATAATGCGGTTAACTAAGTAGTGTCTCATGGGAGACCACTACATCTAATGTTTTTATTGAAAACCTATTTAATGTTTAAAGTACTATTTTCATGACAAAGTACTGTTTACTGAACAAATGACTTGGAAATCTATATATCTCTATCCATATGAAACTAAAACCCCTGAATCATATGTTTCACCCTCATATAAGTACAATTACAATAATCCCCGGAATGAGTGTTGCTGAGCACCAAGTGCTCACCCTTGCATTTACTTCCAACTGTAGAAGAGGGATTCGAGGATCCCGATTCCTTCAGTTATGAGTTCCCGGCAGAAGATGGAAGTGCCCCGGACGAGCCCACGTTCTAGAAGGTTTGCGCACCAAGTCAAGTCAGATGTGGGAGGAGCCACTCCAACCCCGCTGCGGATGGAAGTCAAGCTTTTCGTCGTTGCCTTGTGCTTTATGTTGTGTGTTCGGTACTTGGATACCGATTCTGGTTCTGATAAACTAGTTATTTTCCTAGCAACTCTACTTAGCGCCATTTTCGGTGTTTTGGCTATGTAATATTGGCCATGTTGGCCTGATACTTGTTTAATGTTATTACTATGCTTGTGTGGTTTGGAGCTCATGTGACATCCTGCTGTGTGTAACCTACCTGGGCGGTTACCAAGGTGATCCTCAAATGGGGGTCTCACACTAGGTCTCTAACAGATCAATTCATTTCTGGTTCGCAACTGAATCTTGGAAAGTTGCGACAAGGGAGCCCTATTCCATATCATGGAGTTCGGTACGGGGTGGGTTGTCCCCCACATTTAGCTAATCTAGTCCGAGAGGAAGAACGACATACTCGCCCACTACATTGTCCTCGTTCTCTTGTGAGACACGCTTTTGGCCTGTACCACTGAGTTTTCTCAAAGTCATGAGAAGAGCGTAGTGCAACTTCTGTACTATGGAATAATGTTCCTTTGGCCCATGCAGGACTTCGATGACATAATAGGCCGGTCTTTGGACATCGTCACGTTTGACAATTAGTACTACACTGACTGCTTGAGACGTGGCGGCCAGATAAACCATAAATGGTTCCTGAGGGTATGGCGAAACAAGTACTGGAGGACTGGCAAGATATTGCTTGATATCTTGAAAAGCCTACTCGGTTTCTTTCGACCAATAGAATCCATCATGTTTCCTCAGTGCCTTAAAAAAGGTAGACCTCATTCACCTAGGCGTGATATGAAACGACTAAGATCCGCCATATAGCTTGTAAGACGCTGAACCTCACGAGAGTATGTGAGTGAACTCATTTGGTCGATAGCTTTGATTTTCTCAGGATTAAACTCGATTCCTCGAGCTGGTAGGAGAATACCAAGCAAGTTTCTAGAGGAGACACCAAAGACACATTTTCTTGGATTCAACTTTATTCCATTTTTCAGAGATTACATAATGTTCAGTTAAATCCGAGATATGGTCAGAGCATTTTTGACTATTAACGACCAAATCATCAACATAGGCTACAAGATTGCAACCAATTTGCTCAAAAAGGTCTCAAACATTCCAAGCTGGAACGTGGCGCTAGCTTTTTTTTTTAACCCAAATGGCAGTTTGATGTAGCAAAAGACGCCAAAGGGAATGATGAAGACAGTTTTCTCTTCTTCTCGTGCCATGCTATAATGGTGGTACCTGGAGTACGCGCCCAGAAAGCTCATCATCTCAAATCTTGCGGTTGAATCCATGAGTTGATTGATGCTTGCAAGAGGAAAATCATCCTTCAGAGAAGCACGATTTAAATCAGTGAAGTTGATGCACATGCGCCACTTGCCATTGACTTTCTTCACCATGGCTGGATTTGCGAGCCACTCGGATGGTCAATCTCATGAGTAAAACCAGTGTTAAGAAGCTTTTCCAATTCTGCTTGGATTTCTTCTTGTCGGTCCGGTGCGAAACGTCTGAGTGTTTGCTTCACCGGCCGATAGCTAAGCCGAATTGCTAGCCTGTGCTCAATTACTTCCCTGGGGATTACGGGCATGTCAAACGGTTGCTAGGAAAACACCTCTGCTTTTGCTCAGAGGAAAGCAATGAGCTTGCCCTCCTATTTACTATCGAGGCCTGAGCCAATATGAACAGTTTTGGAAGGATCATCCAGAGATAATGGAATCTCATGAATTAATTCTTGTGGTTTCAGTGTAGGGTGAACTTTTGGTCCACACACCGGAGTTCGAACAACTTGCACCTCTCGAAGGGGTAGTTGATCGACCAACTCTAGATTGTTCTTATCACAGGACATGGCTGTTTTCTTGTCACTGTGAACCACAATTACTCCCTTGGGGACTAGTAGTTTGACACATTGATAAGCATAAGCTACCACAAATTTTTATAGTGAATACCACCCCAAGATTGTGATCGCACCGGGAAGGGGCACGGTTGAGTAATAACCGCAAGCGAATGGTTGAATATTGATCACTTGAGCATTGAATTCCATGAGGACTAAGTGTATTTGTCTTTTACGAACACAACCGTGAAAGCAAATTTAAGAAATAATACAAAAAGTTACATAAAATGTCGCGTCAAAGCATTGGCAAATAAGATATACAGGGCGCTACCTCAATCAATCAAGACCCGATCCACCATACAGTTATTGATCATAGGAGTTACGACCAACAAGTATCAGTGAGGACATGATTGATTTCCATGGTAGTCAATTTGGTCAAAAACCGTAGAGGTTTCGGACCACTTGGGAAACTGAGGTTCTGTAGGAGATCCTTAGTTATGTTCACTTCTCACCAAGCCTCTATGAATTGGTGCTTGGAAGTGAATGCTACCAATGATCGCATTGATTGTCTATCAGAGTCTTAAAAAGGCAAAATCTGGCCTTTGAATCCATGTGAATCCTCTTCCTCATGGGAGGTAGGAAATGAACCCTTACCAGAATAATAGTCATCGAGTTTCTGCAACCAGACACGACAAGTCTTAAGATTATGATCGTGTGCCTTATGCAAAGAACACCACTTGTCCTTTTTGTCGTTGGTGGAAGACTCAATGACTTCTTCTAGTTGTTAGGGCTAGAGAAATTTAGAGGGATTTTTGGTCCCATTGAACCATTCCATTATGGTTGGCCGAAATTTATCTGGCCACCTAACTACTCATAGATCCGCGGAAATGACTTTACAACCCATTATAGGATCATGTTGGCATCTTTATGGACTTTGACCATACAATTCTGCAGGGAATCGTTGGCGAGTATTTCCCAAATGGCAAGGAGGAAGATCCCTAGGCCCCAAGTGCTCATGCACACTTCGTCGTGAAACTACCTCATGGGGTTGACCTTGGGCCTTATGATTGTTACGCCCTAGAGGGTGGGCCTTTCTAGCAATACTGGCAGAGGATTGCACCCTTGTCCATTGAGATCACGATTGCTGCAATATCTCGTGTGCTGCCAACCTGAGCGTCTCGACTAAGTTGGCCGCGAATTGATCAAAACCCTGCACTACTCGCAGGTTCGATTCACAGTTTCGCAACTGACCAACAGACTCCTTGATACGATCAGCCACCGATACTTGTGAATTAGGCAAATGCCTATAACGCTAAGGTGCCGGTGGAGTATCCAAATCTCTCTGATCACCAACCATCGTAGTGTTGACAATTAGAGGAATCCCTGAAAGACCTGCAAGAGCTGGGTCTACCAGGGAGTTTTAGGAAATCTATCTGAGAGGATCAAGTTTGTCCCAGTGGCATCAACACAGGTTTGGTTTTTATCACCATTTTGGCCAGTATTGATGTTTTCAGGTGGAGTGGTGTTGACGTTGTCAACATTAGTTCCACCCTCAAGCCCTTGCTGGCTTGTGGAAGGAGTAGCAGGAACTGAATCTATTGCCGCTACTTCTTGGCTATAGGTGTCATCTAGCTTAAGGATGTTCGTTCGACCTCAGAAAAAAAATCCTAGTCTAGATCCATCCCTTCAGCTTCAGGCAACAACTCCTCCACAGTGCCAATTTCCTGCTAGTCGGAATCACCAGGGTCAGCTTGTCAGCGATAAAAAAGTATGACCCCCAAACTTACAACATATTTGATTTGGATGCGAGGTTATCATGCAGTATCGCAGAGAGAATTCACAGAATCGCTATGTAAAGAGAGACAAATAATGTTTATACAGGTTCAAACCCTCAAAGAATGAGCAATAGCTCTACATCCTATTTTTTCTTTATTATGTGTATATTAAGTACAAGTCAGATCTCTCAATCTAATCTCCTTCAATCATCCCCTTTCCTGTCCCCAAGATCTAAGATAATATAGATCTCGAAAGGACGCCAGCTACCTCATAACCGTTGATAGAAGTTATGATCAGTTAATCATAAATGGGGTCTCCAGTAACCATACGGAGCAATTATTAAACACATGCACTTTCGACCAAGAGGTCGCAGCCACGCGCTCCTTCGACCATATTCCCTTTCTTTTGGGTGAGTTATATCTTACGACTAAAATAATTCGTCGTAAGCAATCCAGCCTAAAAGAAGATTGGTCGAAGGTGGGAGTCAATAGGAGTGGGTCCCACCACTCTAAGCTTTCGACCAAGGATGAAGTACATATCCTCGTCACTAGCCTTGGCTATAATTACGTTTGATGGTTATGAAATTCCCAAACCCTAGGTTTTCACTCAATTTTAAAAACCCTAATTTGCCTTTTTTAGTTTCTCAAACCCAAAATTCTAAAAATTTGCAACTTTACTACTTTTAAAACCCTAGTTAGTAAATTTTAGTTGTAGATCTTAGTCATAGCTCACAAAACCTATTGTCACCCTGATTTAATTGGCAATCTCTTAACCTAAGTTTAACCTAAGAGGCGAATACGCTTATTTCTCATGCAATTCGACCCTCAAGTGCTCAAAGTGAACAGTTCACTTGTGGTTTTACTAATCCTGCCCTTCTCAGGTGTGTCAAAGTTTTTGGTGCCATTGCTAGGGAAAAATGGTAATTCATCTTTTAGGGTAATTTTTGCTGATCTAAATTAATCTCACTTCTCAATATTTGCTTCTTGTCAAGGTATAAAATGTACCACCGGCATGTTTTATGGTAAGACTTGACATGGGAACGACGACGTGAGCTGACCGAATGACCGGTCACCTCCCACTGGGCAACGCAGCAATTGACACGGTGATTTTTATACAGGTTCGGGTCCCGGTGGGGGCCCTAGTCCTGTCGGCACCCTCCGAACGTGAGTCCGCTGGGGAGGTGCTCTCTCGGGGGGAGAGGTCTCCAAGGGACCCTATTGTTTTTAGGTGTGTAAAATGAATTTGAATCGGTTACAAATGAGATACAAAGGGGGGTATATATAGGCCCCAAAACATGCAAAAAGACTAAAAGCCCTAGCTACGGTCGTCGGATCTAGGGGCGTTGACGCCATTTCACCGGCCGAAGGGCTTGCATGCTTGACAAGTGTCCTCGCTAGTTCCCGAGGCGCTCTCGACATCACCCGCACGTGCCCTCGCGTGTCCTCGCACGAGAGGCCTCCGTGACCTCTCCCAGAGAACGTCCGGGATTTCTCATGGAGGACGTCCGGAACTTTCCCCAGTAGCCCTCCGGGACTTTTCCCGATGGACGTCCGGGGTTCGCCACCGTCTTCTACGGGAGACCTCTGTGGCTTTTCCCGGGAGGCCTCCGTGAATCTCACAGGGGGCGTCCAGGGTTTGCCACAGGAGGCATTCGGGGCTCGGAGAGATGCCCGTGGTCATCTACCAGGGACCTCCACGGCTCCTCTCGAGAGGTGTCCAGGGCTTTGCTTGGTAGCCCTCCGGGATTTTCCACGGAAGGCCTCTGGGACTTTGTCCAGTAGCCCTCCAGTGTTTTTCCTGGTAACCCTCCGAGGTTTTCTGTGGGACCCTCATTTGAGGAATCCGGTGGCAACCGCCCAGGTGGATTGCACTCAAAAAGGTACAACATAAGCTCAAAACAACAACACAACTACATTAAACTGCAGTAGAGATAATTAAACAGGTACAAGATCTCAAGGACCAATATTACAATAACATAATGCAAAGAATGACGCTAATTAGAGTTAATACAAAAAATAGTGAGTTTCTCAAAAAAAAAAAAGAGTCGGTATCCAGGTACCGAACACAGAGAACAACACAGAAAGCAACAACGAGGATCTTCAGTTCAATCGGCAGCGGCTCTGGAAGGGCTTCATCCACATCTGACTTGACTCGGTGCATGACCCTCCTAGAACGATGGTTCATCTGGAGCATTTCCCTCTTCTTCATGGTACTCAAAACCAAAAGAATTGGGATCGACGAATCCCTCTTCTGAAGTTGTTTGCGAAGGCAAGGGTGAGCATGCTTTCACACGATGCTCAGCAAATCTCATTACATGAATGCAGTTATATAAATGAGGGGTTCTCAAGAGATAAGGTCTTAGTTCCACATATAAGGATAGAATAGATTTTCATTCTAGGATTATAATAAAAATAGCTTTTGATTTTAAAAGCGATACTTTGAAATCTGAAGTTATACTTTAGAAAACGTGTCACGCCCCCGCCTTGGGGACAACTACTACTCCCGTGGGGACCCAGCTTGCTGCAGCTGATCCCATGCATGCATACTATTGACTTCCCAGGATAAGTCAAGCACAGGAGTATATTTACATCACAGTAGAGTAATTTACAAAATATTTAAGCAGAGTGGCCTGCTGGCCTTAACACAACATAAAGAGGTTACAATGCCTTCGTGGCATACAAGGTCTAGAAAAATAACAACTACACAACGGAAGATAGGTGAACCCCCACAGCAAGAAGTTGACGGCAGAACAACACACATCAAGGCTCTGGCAGAACTGACTCTCCTCCTTCTGGATCCACGAAGTTCTCCACGCCTTCATCTTGATCATTGAAAACTCCATCTATTGGATTGTAGGTTGCAAGGGTGAGTACTCACGTACTCAGCAAGTCATAGGTAAGAGTAGATATATATAATAGTGATGATATGAACCTATGCTAACAAAGAAGTGTGGATGATTGTAAAATAGACTTTTCCTTTATATCTCATCTCATGGCAGTATTTTTCATAGCATATCATTAGTATTCATGTTCACTAATTATAGCACTACCGCGACACTTCGACACACGACAGCCCACGGTAGCACCCCTTATCATGACAACACATGTCATTTGGGTAATCTTGACTTATCAAATTTAATTTAGAAACATTACTTGTGCCACACCCCGTTGATTTAATCCACTACAGCAGACTCCTATAAACCCGAGAGCTTGGAGTATTCGAATACATTTTTAACTCTGCAGAGAGGTACCAATTTACCCGCAAAATATTCTACTTTCAAGCCCATCCTATCAAGATGAATAGACCCTTCCTCACTGTATAATGTGAGTGGCAAGGTGGAGATAACAAGAGCTTTTATTATGTTTCACTCACAATTCACTCCTGACACTGTGGTCGGACTACTAGACCTTCCACAGTTATGGTGGGCTATACCCCCACCCCAACTGCATCTTCCCATTAGTGGGTCAGCGTGCATCATCACATCCAGTGATATGTGTAGGAGCTACACTCCGTGCCAATCATGCACAACTTTCCATCTCATGCAGGGGTTTCATGTGCGATCCACATACTTACTTGTTCAGGCCTGTCCCATACCAGGCTTGCGGTTAGTACGTTTTTCATGCCACTAGACGCACAACACAAGGTTCTAGTCCTTATATGCCAGTGACCAGACCATCCACAGCCACGCACATCCAGTGCCACCACCATTCCATACCAAATTCTGGTCACGGCTAGGGTTTTATTTCATGAATATACATAAGTACATATATAATAGTTCATGGCTCATTACTTAATCATTTTACATTTCTCAGGCATTCAGCCTTATACTGCCATTTCATATCTCAATCATTTTTTGACATGCAATACTACTTATATTCAAGGTCATATTATAACAACTTTTAAAATACAAGTTCAAGATGTTCAAGAATATGACTTGCCTTCCGCATCGTAAAAATCAGTAGTTGGTGTTGAAGTCCTCGAACTCTGCTTCTGGATCTACTCAGCAAGAAATCAAACACACAATGATTACTAACTTTATTAAAATGTTTTATGATCTACATGCAGATATGCTTTAAAGAGAATAGCTGAATGATGCTGAAGATGATTGAGATTGCAAGCTGAACTGAGTCGAGATTCTGGGGTTTCAAGGAATTTGGGCTAAGATTGAGTACTGGAGCTAACTAGGGCTATAAGACACTATCTGATGCACTGGACTTGGCTGGAGGTTGAACAGCAGTGAGTGGCGGCGAACTGCGCTAGAGAAGAATCAACCTCGCCGACTACAAGGCTATTGGATGATTCAATCTTAAAATTGAAAGCACGGATGAGTTTCTAGGTTGCTACAGATGGTGAAGCTGAGGGGAATTGGCCTGAGGCGGCGCCGGAGAGAAATTCGACGTCGCGGCCGGAGAAGAAGGCACTGAATTGGGTGATTCTGGTACAAAGCTTTGGAGATCAATTCCTCGCGGTGAGAGCAAGAGGGAGGTGAGGGAAAACTACTAGAAAGGTTAATTTAGCTAGAGGAATGACGGTGTGGCTTGGCGACGTGAGCCGGTCGTTGGTGGTGCGCAAAAAAGGGGGAAACTCCAATCCAAGCTCTAATTTGAAATCTAAATGAACAGGCTTGCTAGGATTGAGATACTGATCGATTGGTTCACCAAAAGGGGAGGCTAATTTGGGCTAAATTGAGCTGCATTGCTGGAACAGGGCAAATGCATTTAACGATGATCGCCGGCGTTAGGGTCCACCGGAGTGCAATTAGATGCTACATCGCGAAGAGATGAACAAGAGGAACTTACTGGTCAAAGCAATTTGGAGAATGGTGCAGCAGATCGAGCTGGCACTGTGGTCCTCCTCGGCAGCTCGCCGGAGAAGAAGACGACGGCGAAGAAATTTGGGACTTAGCCGATTTTCTGGTGAAGTGAAGATTGCACAAGGTGAAGGGGTGTTTAACTAGGCAAAGGACAAAGTTTGTGGAGGGCACAGCAACAAAATTTGTGCCGGTGATGAGATTGGCCGGGCGTAGAAGAAACAGCGGTGACAAAGTGCTGGCGAAGCAAACAGTGGCAATGATGAGACGGCGAGCAGGCGGCTCTGCAACTGGATGGTTGGCACTTTGGAACTTGGTGCTGGCGGTGGAGGTGACAAGGCTGGCACAGTGTGGCGACGTGGCACAAAGTTGCTGACAAAAGTTGCTGCTGCTGCTGGTCACGCGGGAGTGGTTCTTGGTCACTGGTGTTGCCATGACGACGGCGTAGGCGCGGACACGTGTGCACATGCAGGTACAAACGAGCACGTGCACGGGCGAAGGCAAAGCTTGGCCAGCGGCTAGCAACCATGGTGAAAAGCACGGCGAGGCTCTGGTCGAAAACACAGTTGAGAGCTCTGGTCGAATCTGGACTGATTTGCAATTACAGGAATTTAGGTTTTGGACTGATTTGTGAAAAGGGTCTAGATGATAGAATCTGGTTGCCAACTTTTTGTATTAAGGTATTGGCATACCCATGATCATAATCCAAGAACAATTTGGGTCTAGATCAGGTTAGGATTTGATTAAATCATGGTTTAGAGTATTTAGGTTAATTAACTTAATTCTATTTCAAAAACATAAGGGTTTGACAAATCTGAGAGCTAGAGATGGAATTGAATTTGGCTTCTGAAGACTTTTATACTCATAATAAGTAGTAGATCAAATCTGGAAAGACAGATCTTGATTTTGGTTCACAGGGAAGATTTGGAGATTTTAGGGCTTAGGATAAAATAAATCTGGGCTGATTTTGCAGATCTTGAAGAGGCATATGCATGCATGACTTTTTATGAATGGAATTTTCACCCCAAACCCAGGGTGTTACAGATCTACCCTCCTTAAAGAAATCTCGCCCCCGAGATTTACCTAAGGCAAGAAAAGATAAGGATAGGTTTGCTGAAGATCTTCCTCCTTCTCTCAGGTGACTTCTTGTTCTGAATGATTTCCCCACTGAACCTTACATAACTTGATCTTCTTTCTTCTAAGCTAATGTTCATCGGTAGCTAGAATTTTGATTGGGTGCTATATGCATTCCAACCTCAGATGCAAAGGCTTTTGACATAAATGAATTCATAGTTGCAGGATCAAACAATATTAAGGCAGATGCAAATTTGATCAGAAATCTACCTAGAAGAATGTCGGTGGCGCTTCCCGCTTTTTGGATGGAGGTGTAATTTAATCTGCCTCCTTGAGCTGCTTTTAGTGTTCTACCTCTTCCTTTTCCTTGGTTGACCATGGCTCCTCCTCTTCTTGGTGAACTTCCTCTGAGATTCTAGGATGGTGATGGAGATACTCTGGGTGCTACTGGCTGTGTTCCTGCTTGTGACCTGGAGATGGAGATCGGAAGTTGAATCCATAGGTAGCAATCTCGGCGATGTCCATATTGTTTACAATGATAGCACTAAACACGGGGATGAGGACTATCCTTCTGAAGGTGGTTTCCTTTGCAGTTGGGGCACAATGTTGTTACTGGTCTGGGAGTTTGGTATGACGGTCGAAAACTGGAGGCGGTAGGGGCTCTCCTTCTGGTTGGGTTTAGTTGTGGCCGCACTTGTTGGAGCATCTTTCGCTTCCGGCTCTCTTCCCCTATATTCTTCTTCTCTTCTATTTTCAAAGCTCTGTTCACTAGTGTTTGAAATTCCATAAACTCATGGGAGGCAATCTGATACTGCAAGTAATGTTGAACTCCCTCTGCGAAGCGTGCTATCTTCTTTTCCTCGGTATTGATGTCTCCGGGTTCATATCGTGCTAGATGAGTGAATTGGTGAAGATACTTGGTGATTGTCTTGTTTCCTTGGATCAGATTGCGGAATTCCCGACGTTTGGTTGTCATGACGCCGGTAGGTGTATGTAACTTTCGGAACTGTTCCTTGAATTCCATCCAAGAGATGTTGTCTTTGTCAAGGTGAGCCTCCTGGTAATTCATCCACCATGCTGCTGCAGCTCCTGATAGTTGATGAGATCCAAACAGGACCTTCTCTCTCTCACTACATCAAACTGTGTTCAGCTGTCTCTCTACATCCCTTAACAAGTCGTCAGCAACTATGAGATCGGTTGCACTAGAGAAAGTTGGTGGATGGGTTTTCTGGAAGTCTGTTAGTCTTGCTCCTACAGTAGTTCCTTCTGTGGTTCAAGTAGGCAATTTCTGTACTATCTGGGCTAGCAACTGGGTATGGGCTGTCTGGGCGTCCTGTCGGTTTTTCTCCATAGACAAAAGGATTTCCTGTTGTCGTGGTATTACGAATACCCCGACAGGTTTTGTGGACGATCCTAGCGAAGAAAATACGACGCGGGTTGACCGGATGACCGGTCCTCCCCCATCGGACAAACACAACAAGTGACACGAGGGTTTATACAGGTTAGGGCCTCAGTGGAGGCCCTAGTCCTGTCGGCGTGCTCCCAACCGGAGTTGGCTAGGGGAGCTCTCTCGGGGGAGAGATGGCTCCGGAGCAGACCTGTGAGATTGTCTATTCCAAGCAATAATGAAAACTTGTCCCTTACAAGAGGTGTATAAGGGCTTATATAGCCCCAAAAGAAGCAAAAAGACTAAACTACCCCGCCTACCACCGTTGGATCGAGTGGTAGCAACGTCCTTCTTCCGGCTAGGGCCCTCGGATGCTTGACAGGTGTCCGTTGATTCCCGAGGCGCTTCTCGCGTGACCTTCACGTGGCCCGGGACCAGAGACCTTTGTCTCCGGAAGGACGGTGGTGCCCGATACAAGCCACATGGGGCTTTGGCCACCGGGGGCTTCGTCCCCGGGCAAAAGGCGGCGCCCGGGACAGCCACCGGGGGCTTTGTCCCTGGGAAAATGGCACAGCCCCTTACCTCGACTTAGTCTTGTGGAGATTTCCCCCAACAGCAGCCCCCCATGCCCTCCGGGGACGATGCTCGAGTCCCCGAAGGGGATGGTTCGTGTCACCAGGAAAATCTCCAGGACAAGCTACCGATGCTGTGACGCTTCGATTCCCGCACCGCACGTTCATTACCGCGCCGTCGTTCATTAATGTCGTCTCGATGGGAGCGCGCCGTTCGGCCATAATGGCCTCCCGCGGTTTGAACTGGCGGCACCTCGTTTCGCGAGCCCGTCCCTTCGTTTCCCTCGCGCTGTTTGAGTTGAACGGCGTAGATGTACCACGAAGGGCCACGTGGCACCCATCGGGGCCGCATTTGGCCCCTATAAATAGGGCCTCGGGGGGCCCGAATAGCTCATTCCAACCTTCAAACCTTCAAACTATCTTAGCGCCCTTAGCTCTCCCGGTAGCTCTCTCCCGGAAGCTCAGCCTCGGAAGCTCAGCCACCGGAAACTTCGTCCCCCCCTTTTTTTTCGAAAGCCTAAGCCACCGAAAAAACCAGATAGGACCCAAGGGCCGTGCCAAGGCCGCGGAGGTGCCCCCGGAGGAAGTCACCGCGGACTTCCTCTGGGCCTCCGAGTTCACAACCAGGGACCTAGAGTCCCTGGTGGACCGGGGGGTTGTTGCGGACGGGGACGTCCGGATCCCTGTGAAGAAGGACGGAGCCCCCCACCCCCGGCCCGGGGACGTAGTGGCCTTCGAGCGTTTCCTCGAGGCCGGGCTCTGGCTCCCGGTGCACCCATTGCTCCGTAAGTTTTTGAAGGAGTATGGGGTGGCGCTGAACCACCTCACGCCGAACGCATTCGTCCATATGGGCCTACTCATTTGGCTCTTCGAGACGGCCACCGGACGGGAGCCCACGCTCTAGCTGTTCCGGTACTTCTCCGAATCGGCAGCGAGGAGCTCTCACCTGGTGAAGGGAGGACCGAAGTCCCCCTTTGGTTCGGTGATGATCTAGCTGCTACTGTCCCGGGTGGCGGAGTACCCAGTGGCGGCCTCCCGAGACCACACGGGGGACTGGATCTGAAGGTGGTTCTACCTCCGGGTCAGGGACGATGAGGTGGTGTACTCTTCAGATGCCCCCTTCTACAGCCGGTCGTCCACCCCCAAGCCCCCGGTGTGGACCGTGGAGGAGCTGAGGCTCCTCAGCAAGGTCGTGGGCCCCGGGGCGTCCGCTGCATGACGGAGTCGCCGAGGAGTTGACAGTGCTGAAGATCTCCCCCTTCTCGCACGGGAGGAGGGGGATTGGGATGTGCCCGGCCCAGCGGCCTCCACAGAAGCCGGTGACCCGATGTAAGCTCCCGGGTCGCTTCGCTCATATTTTTTGTGAATTTTTCTAACTTACCTTTTGTAGTCCAGCCGTACCCGGGCGCCCGGGAGAAGGCGGAGAACCTCCTCGGGAGGTACTACGCCGACGAGCACGAGCACGTCGTGCATGTCATCGGGGAGGGCCCTCCCCGGAACCTGGTGGCCGAGGCCTTCGGGCTGAGGCTACCGGCGATTAGGCCCCTCCCCACCCCTAGTTCCCACAAGAGGGGGAGGGAGGCTGCCGGGGGCTCTGAGCCAAAGTGGGCCAAGGCTCAGAAAGCCCCCGGTTCATCGACGACACTAGGCTCCATGCCCGTGAAGGCCCGGGACATAGCCCCCGGGTCAGAGCCCGCGCGGGCGCCGGCCCGGAAGGAAACGACGCCCCCGCCCCCGGAGAGCCCCAGAGAGGATTGGGGGAAGGGACCAGCTAACGACGGGGGCGCATCCGATTCTGCGGACTACGCCCCCTCGCCACCTTCGGCGAAAGCTCTCCCGGCGGCTCCAGCGCTACCGGAGCCGGAGAGGCTGGAGGTTCGATTCGGAGAGGTTTCTCCTCCCTACGTCGAATGGCCGGTAGACGAGGGAGGGAGCCCCTCTGTCTACGAGGCTCCCCCAGAGACAGAGGTCCCAGGGGCCCTGCGTCCCAGAAAAGGGAAGGGGCTCCTGATCCCTCCCCGGAGAGGGACCCCCTTCGAGAGCTCTTCGGCCACTTCTTCGGCAGCCGCTTCCTTGGCGGCAAAGACGCCAGCGGCCGCCACCCCGGTCCACATCACCCCGGTCCTCGGCCGTGACGGGTTCGGCGCCGGGAGGGAGACCTCCCTGCTATCCGCGGGGGGGGGGGGGGGGTCGACCGGTATGTGGAGAGCCTGCAGAGCCAGAAGGTCCAGGACTACATCTCGCAAGGGACATTCCGCGAGCGCTTCAGGGAGCTTCAATCTCTCCAAATCCAGGTACTTGCTCGAACCAGTGGGCATTTTCCTTCGGCGCCCCTAACTTGAATATTTTCTAACTCTCAAACTTCTAGGGCGCGGCCATTACCTAGGGGATCGAGATGCGCATTGGCCGGGCGCTGAAGGAAGCGGAGGAGAGGGCCGCCACCTACCAGGAGCAGCGGGACGATGCCCTCCGGGAGCTTGCCTAGGTCCGGGCCCAAATCCATGCCTTCGAGACCACCAACGACCGGCTCCGGAGGGAGGCCAAGGCGAAGGATGACGCCCGCTGGGAGCTCGAGGGCTCGAGCGTCCGGGCGGTGACGGACGCAGGCCGCTCCGTTCGCTCAGCCCTCGAGGGGCTTGGCGTGAGCTTAGGCTTGGGGAGCAGCTCTGAGGCGCTTCCGGCGACGCTCACGAAGGCTGTGCGTTTTCTCAATGCACAAGTCTCCATGATCCCGGAGGCCGCTGATGCCCGGGCGATCCCCGTGGGGGCGGCCGCGGCCGGGCTCTTGGAGCACCGGGGGGTGGGCGCCCGGGCGATCAGGGGCCTTATCGCCCGGGGCTTCTCGGAGTTTTTCGAGCCCTTGCGGAGAGAGATGGAGCAGCTCGCCGGGGGCTTCTACGACCGGATAATCCGGGCGCGCTTCCCGGCACCAGCGCCTTCGGGAGCGGATGCAGCGGCTCCGACGGGAGCCCCCCGAGGGGAGGACACTGACGAACAAGTATGAGCCTCCCCCCGGGCCTTTAGATAGGGTCCTTTTTGTTTCTAGCTTTTTGTTCCCGGTAGCTTCTTAGAGAAAGCCTCGGACACTTGTACAAACACATTTTGATGCAATAGAAATTGAAATTTTTTCTAAGTCTAAATGAATGCAATGTACCAGGTTTCTCGGGAGGTTATTCCCGGGCAAAGGTTTTGGAGAGACTCCCCGGGGGCGAGGCCTTTGAGCATCGGCGGGTGCCCCCCGGGGGATGCCCAGGTCGCCTAAGTTTTGTTAAGTCTTTTCTCCGGGGGACGCAATGGGGGTGTTTACCGGGAGTCGATCCGGTTGCGATGGCATCCAAAGTGGCACCTGGACAATTTTGATAATCATCGCGCTGAACTACCCCCTCCGTGACTGGGGTCCCGGATGGTTCCCCCGCTTCGAATACTTCCACCTGCGGGCTACGAGTATTGGCCCGAAGAAGTGCTCTGGGAGGCCCAGCGTCGTATACGAAGCTTGTACCGGGACTTGTCCCGGGAGATATCGGAGGGTCTCTGGGATTATTAGACGTAGGATCTTTAGGACGTCGAGACTTTCCGGGTTATACCCTGGGTTGTATCGTGTCCATTGTAATGATGCCCACCGGAGGGGGAAGATGTCCTCTGGTTGAAAGATCTTCAATAAAGCTAAGTGTTTGCTTGTGTACTTAGATTTCTTTGATAGAGCTAAGTTTGCTCGTGTTTATCTTAGATGGTCCGGAACGGGGTGATTCCCGGGCGCTCTTTATCCCCCCGCCCTCCACAACGGGCCGGAGGGTAGCTCCATGTGCTGTGGGGGTGACAAAGCTCCCGGGGTAAAGACCCGTTGCTTATGTATTTTTTCAAGTTTTCCCAAGGTAGTAAAAATTTCTGGGGATAATTTTTCCTGGAGAACTCTCCGGTCGCCATGAAAATGGGGAGCTAGGCACGAGGTCTCCGGGAAAAATATCAGAGCCGAAATTCCAAGGAATTCTCCCCGGGGTGAAAACCTTCCAGTCACCGTGAGAACGGGGAACCGGGTGTCTTTCGGGAGGTCCAATATCTCCGGGAATTTTTCCGGGAGAAGACCCTCCAGTCGTCGTGAAAACGGAGAGCCAGGAATGAGATCTCTGGGAAAAAACATCCAAGAAAATCCAAGACGAAATTTTCGAGGATAATTTTTCGGGAGACAACCCTCCGGTCACCGTGAAAATGGGGAGCCGGGAACAATATCTCCGAGGGAGAAAAAATATCAGAGAATTTCGTCTCACTGAGACAATCGACTCCCGGGGAAGGGTGCGCCCGATGATGGGTCTGAGTGTTTGGGTAGGGGACTAGTCCCCCAAATTGACTCGTTACCGCGGTCCTTGAGGACCAGGTTGCCGCTTACACCCTCAGTCCACGAGGGGTGATCGTAAGCTGCCCTACGGGAGTGGGACTCCCGTTGTAGGGACTTGTTGGGTCGTGATAGACCACTTCCTCATGGGGAGGGCATCGCTGTGAGAGATGGTAATGTAAAAAACCTGCATTGAGCCAGAGCTGAAGAAAAACCAGTTGTATTGATAATAAATCGAAGTACAACGCCTCCCCCGGCGAAATCGCAACAGGGGAGCGAACGGTGATTACAAAGTCCCCCTCCCCCTCTGGCGTAATCGCTTCGGGGGGGGGGGGGGGACAGTGAGTACAAGGTCCCCCTTCCCCCTCTGGCATAATCGCTCCAGGGGAGGGGACGAGCCCGTAGGCTAGACGTAGAACTTGCGAAGTAAACGGACGTTCCACGTGTGCGTCAGCTCCTGCTCTTGAAGGTTGGAGAGCTTGTGAGCCCCCGAGCCTAGGACTGTCGAGATCCTGTCGGGGCCCTCCCACTTGCGGGAGAGCTTGCCTTGGGCTTGGGGGTCTGTGACGCGCTTGAGGACAAGGTCCCCAAGTGAAAAGGATCTAGGATATCGACTAGAGGGGGCGTGAATAGGCGATTTTAGCAAATTACAATAAATCAAACAATTTGTAGTAAATGAGAGCAAATTAAATAACACACGATGAACAAAGAGCAATTTCAACCCAAGGATATATCCCGTGGTCTCGGTGATTTGCCGATCACCCCTAATCCACGTTGAGGCAAACTCAAATCTCTAACCGCTCCTCTATCTAGTCAACCTTCTCTCGAGAAGTGACCTAGATCTTGAGCCGGACTAGTGTGATGAGTTATCCAAACCTCGTTTTCACTAAGGATGCACTTTACTGCACCGGCAAGGCGTGCTCAACCTTTCACAAGACGTTTTGAAGCTTCTTCACAATCTTCCTTGAAGAGCTCTTCAAAACCTTTCTCCTAGCTGTCTAGGAGCCGGCAAACTCCAAGAGTAACAAGCCGGTGATGATCACTTTGCCTTCTTCTAGTGCCACACGATTGATTCAATGATCTAAATGCAATGCACTAGAAGATCTCAAATGCACACTCTCACAAATTCGAGAATTTGAACCCTAGAGTGTATGAAACTAGCTTAGGCTCTCAAGGATGATGACAATGCTCAAGATTATGCCAAAAGTACTGAACAGGGCCGTGCATGGGAGTATATATACCCCCCACAATTAATATAGCCGTTACAGGCCGTTGGGAGAAAAAGATCACCTGGCGGTCAGACCGCAGGCACAAGCTCGGTCAGACCGCCGCAATTGCAACGGCATTAAACAGGCGCAATAAATGCTCAACTGCCCTTGTCAGGCACACATACGGTCAGACCGGAGTATATTTCGGTCAGACCGTGAAACTGTCCAGAGACGACATAGTTTCTGGACATCTTATACGGTCAGGCCGATATATACGGACAGACCGGCCAAACGGTCAGACCGCAGTTCAAAAACACGATCAGACCGATTTCGCGGTCAGACCGGTCTAACAAACGGTCAGACCGTAATAGCTCAAAATACCAGAAGGATAAAACAAGAGGTTCCAGGTGTCTGACCTTGGTCTCTACTACGGACAGACCGGCCAATTGGGCAGACCGTAGTTTACAACTCGGTCATACCGATTTCTTGGTCAGACCGGCCTAACAAACGGTTAGACCGACTGAGACAGAAATGAGCTGAAATAAGCATTCTCAAAGGATGTGACCTTCTAGTATGCAATGCAAGTTGATTTTATGATTTGTGGCACATAGATGAAGTATTTTGTGATACACCACATGCTTCTCTTAATAGTACGGCAACTATCCTAAAATCCGGTCAAAATTCTTCTCTAATCACCTTAGACCGGTAAAAATGGAAAAGATCCTATTTCGTACCTTTGCCCTTTTGATCAATGCCCTTTCTTCATCATGATGCTCTTTCTTTGCCTTTCATTAACCTGTCTTTTAAGTATCTTCTTGACACAACTAGGCAGGTAACGTTAGTATAGCATTTGTAGTTGTCATTAATTATTAAAACACTCTATAGGGGCCTAGAAGCTACAATCTCCCCCTTTTTGGTAATTGATGACAACATAAAGAGTAGATGAAAGAGTTTTAAGCATAAAGAGAATTTTACAATAAGCATCGAAGAATAAGACACTCCCCCTAAATGTATGAATAAGAGAATTTTGGCATTTTAGTGGAGTTCAAGCGTGTGAATAAGATGCAATCTCAATTCATCCACTATAGAATCATGAAGTATCGCAAATAAGACATTCAATTCTACACATGATATCATAATCACAAGGTCATATGTAACTATTATACGCTTATCTCATAGTCAAAGAAGTACCAATCTCACAAGTGAGTCATCCAACATAAGTCATAAACTAGACATTCAATTAAACAAGTTAAAATAAAACTTCTATACACCAAAAGTTCTTTCATCCAAGAGTTTTCAATTACATTTAAGGTTCATCTCTCTCCTACTCTTCTACTCTCTTCTCTCTCCCCCTTTGGCATCAATTGCCATAAAAAGCTAAGAATCAGCTGGAGCATCATCATCGGGAGGATGGTGAGGAGGAGTCTGTGGGAAACGAGTGTAGAAGTGAGTGGAGAAGGTGTCGTAGCGCTGCTCGAACTGATCCTGGCACGAAGAGAAGGTCTGGAACTGATCATGCAAGGCCGCCAAGTCTGAACAAGTGAGCTCAAGCCCCTGGAGAAGAGTAGCAAACTGATCCATCATGGGCTGATGGAACTGCTGCTGGAACTGAGAGAACCAGGCTTGGCTCGACTGAGGTGCCTGCTGAGCCTGAGGTGGAGGAGGAGGAGGCATAGGCTGAGCCGGCTGCTGCTGATGCTGTGCTCCTTGGCCTCGAGCTAAGACGCGCGGGTTGACACTGAACGGCTTATAGCCGAGATGCCTGATGTCGCAAGAACCGCGAGGAAACTTTGTCTTCTGGAGCAGCAAAGACATGATATATGGAGCATAGTAGAGATTTGGCAGAGTGGCCGCCGAGACATCCTCAATTGTCTTCAATATGAAGGAGACAATGTTGATCCGATGACTCTGGAGGATGTGGTCGATGAAGTTCCAGTAGTAATCCCGGACCGCTTCTCGGTTTCCACTCTTTGGATGGATCGTGGCTCGTACAATTTTGTTGACTACAGCGGGGAGGACTTTGAGACCGGTAACAGTACCGGGTACAATTCGCTGTCCACCTCCCGGCTGCTCATAGAACTGGAGCCAGTTGTCCTCATGGAGGTAATCCTCTTCCTCCATGTCGATCCCCTCCTTCAGCTCCTCATAGTTTAGCTTGTTTGCCGTAGCAAACTCCTCAAAGGTGGCCTGATAGCGCCTAGACCCTGTCATCCATATAATCTGCTGGTCCGCCCATTTGATCTCAATTGTAGCATAGAACTGTCTGATGGCAGTGGCGTTCCTTGGGCACTTGTGCTCCACAAAGTCATACAGCCCTATATCCTTGAAGATCTGCACCAAGGGAGCCATGATGGGCTGATTCACAACATAGGCCCATTCGATCCATTTGTGTTCGAAGATGTTTTTGTGGACCAAATGACCGTAGAAGGCATCCTGCTGCGTCATCGTGTAGAAGTGAGGCGTCGTGGCGTCATTTGCATGATCGTAGGCATAGGTGGTCCTCGCCTTCGTGTAGTCGCTCGACGTCCAGTTCTTCTTCGGGCCTTGATAAGCGTGGACGTTTATTTCATCGTCCTCACTTTCGATGTCCATGCCCACATGAGAAGATCCACCCCGATGAGACGACTGCTCTGTCTCTGAATCACCGGCCGAGGGTACCCAGTCGTCATCGTGACTGTCGCTGCTACTCGAGGGTAGAACCCTTTTCGGCCGCTTAGCCAATTTCTTCTTGTTGGTCCGAATGGAGGCAGCGCCTTGAGTACCTCGACCACTATACGATTTGGAAGATATACAGCAGGTAAGATACAAGAAATAGGAAAGCATGACGAGAAAAGAGATGATAACAGAACTGTACATCCTGGCTCTGCTGTTGCAGTCGGTCAGACCGAAACAGGGGCGGTCAGACCAGCGCAACCGTAGAGTTAGGGTTTGGCATGATTTCTGGGATTTTGTTGATTCTAGGGTGCAATGTAGATAGATATATGTGTGAGACTACTCATTGCATCAACTGGATGAATCAATTTCAAGAGAAAAACAGATTTGGACCAGATTCATCACATTTGCCCTAAACCTCTAGATGAACAGAAGAGAAAATGAAAAACAAAGAGGAATCTGAGCAATGTACCTAGAAGACATGATTTGATGATGATCTTTGAACCACGGTTTGTCCGAGCTTGATGAGGGTTTGACTTGAGAGGAAGAATCCAAAAATTTGAGGCGCACGTGAAAGAGACAGAAGTGGGGAAGAAAGGCAAAAAGGACAAGAGATTCGGGTTAAAAAGGTCTCTGGTCATGAAAATTCGGTCATACCGTAGAAAGGGTACCGGTCAGACCGCTGGAAGCAGGAATCTAAGATGCTCTCTAGAGATGCATTCGGTCAGACCGCATATGGTTCGGTCAGACCGCTGGAAGGACTGAATTTCTTGGAAGATTTTGAATGATTTGAAGCTCAAGAGATTTTGAGAGAGACAAATATAACTATAAGATAATTATAAGTAAAATATGGGCAATGTCACCAAAAGGGGAAGTATTTTTCTTACAACTTAACATGTTTTTGGTTCATTTCACTCAATTGCCGATAAAGGAGCCTAAAAAGCTCTAAAAGAGGAAGTTTAAGCAACCAAGAGATAATATAAGCACATTCAATATGAGTCCAACAATTCAAGCCACATTTGATATATCAATGACGTTAAGCTCATTTCGAAGTTTGCAAAAACGACTTTCATCTAAGGGCTTAGTGAATATATCCGCTAATTGATCTTCGGTTCTCACATTATCCACCACCACATCACCTTTGCTAACATGATCTCTAAGGAAGTGGTGTCGGATATCTATATGCTTGGTCCGAGAGTGTTGAACTGGGTTTGTGGCTATTTTCACCGCACTCTCATTATCACACAAAAGAGGCACTTTTTCAAATTTTATTCCATAATTCACCAATGTTTGCCTCATCCAAAGCAATTGTGCACAACAACTATCCGCGGAAATATATTCCGCTTCGGCGGTTGATAAAGCTACAGAGTTTTGTTTCTTAGAGGACCAAGATACTAAAGATCTTCCTAATAGTTGACAACTGCCAGAGGTGCTTTTTCTATCCACTTTACATCCCGCATAATCGGAATCAGAATATCCAATTAATTCGAATTTTGCACCTTTAGGATACCACAACCCTATGCTAGATGAATATTTTAGATACCTCAAAATGCGCTTAACGGCCATTAAATGACTTTCTTTAGGAGAGGCTTGAAATCTTGCACACATACAAACACTAAACATAATATCGAGCCTAGAAGCAGTAAGATATAATAAACTACCAATCATGGATCTATAAAGCTTTGAGTCTACCGGTTTACCTCCTTCGTCAGAGACAAGGTGTCCGTTTGTGGCCATTGGTGTCTTGATTGGTTTTGCTTCTTCAAGTCCGAACTTCTTGAGTAGATCCTTCACATATTTGTTTTGACTGATGAAAGTTCCTTCCTTGAGTTGTTTAACTTGTAGTCCGAGAAAGAAACTTAATTCACCTATCAAAGACATCTCAAATTCCCTGGACATCATATCACCAAATTCCTCGCAAAAATCTTGGTTAGTAGATCCAAATATGATGTCATCAACATAAATTTGACATACAAAGAAATCATTTCCAATTTTCTTAGTAAACAATGTAGTATCAACTTTCCCAATTTTAATGCCTTTTGAAATTAAAAAGTCTCTAAGTCTTTCATACCAAACACGAGGTGCTTGTTTAAGACCATAAAGAGCCTTGGAGAGTTTATACACATGATTTGGCTTTGTAGGATCTTCAAATCCGGGAGGTTGTTTAACAAATACTAACTCATTAATTTTTCCATTTAAAAATGCACTTTTGACATCCATTTGATATAGTTTAATATTATGAGATGAAGCAAAAGCAAGTAAGATTCTAATAGCCTCAAGTCTAGCTACGGGAGCAAAGGTTTCACCGAAGTCCAAACCTTCAACTTGAGTGTATCCTTGAGCCACCAATCTTGCCTTGTTTCTTACTACCACTCCGTTTGCATCTTGTTTATTCTTGAAAATCCATTTGGTTCCAATGACATTATGCTCATCCGGATTTGGTTCTTCTATCAATTCCCACACATTGTTGCGGGTGAAGTTGTTTAATTCTTCATGCATAGCATTCACCCAATCCGGATCTTTTAAAGCTTCATCTACAAGTGTGGGCTCAAAAGAGGAAACAAAAGAGTAATTTTCACAGAATGAAGCAAGACGAGAACGAGTTTGAACACCCTTACACAAGTCACCAACAATTTGATCGACGGGGTGATCTTTGGAAATTGAGTGATGAATTCTTGGATGGTCAACCGGGATTTGTGAGATAGAGGTAGAAGGTACTTCCGGTTGTGGTTGAGAGGAGTCTTCCACATTGACCACTTCTACTATTTGATATTCATGTTGAGGAGTTGATGAAGAGGGAATAGTTTGAGTGGATGGAGTTTCATCTTGATCACTATCTTCTTTCGGCTTGATATCCCCAATGGTCATATTCTTCATTGCCACTCTCAACCCTTCATTACCTACATCATCCAAATTGTCTTGCTCCTCTTGAGAGCCGTTAGTCTCATCAAATTCAACATCATGTGTCTCCTCAACCAAACCGGAGTTTTGGTTGTAGACACGATAGGCTTTGCTATTTGATGAGTATCCTAACAAAAATCCTACATCACATTTACTTTGAAATTTAGATAAGCGTGTACCTTTCCGCAAGATATAGCACTTACACCCAAACACTCGGAAGTAGGAAATGTTTGGTTTCCTTCCAATGAGAAGCTCATAAGGAGTTTTCTTTAGTAGTCGATGACAATAAAGACGATTTGATGCATGGCACGCGGTGTTGATTGCTTTGGCCCAAAAGGTGTCCGAAACATTGTACTCCGAAAGCATAGACCTTGCCATATCTATCAATGTCCGGTTCTTTCGTTCGACTACTCCATTTTGCTCCGGTGTATACTTGGCCGAAAACTCATGTTTGATGCCTTTATCATCACACCAATTTTCAACCTTGGTGTTCTTGAATTCGGAGCCGTTGTCACTTCTCACTTTCTTGATCTTGAAGCTAAATTCATTTTCGGCCCTTTGAGCAAAGCTTTTGAAAGTGTTAAACACAATTGACTTATCATGCAAAAAGAATATCCATGTATATCTAGAAAAATCATCTACAACGACAAGGCAATAACTATTGCCACCAATGCTCACAAAAGAAGTTGGTCCAAATAAATCCATATGCAATAATTCAAGTGGACTCGAAGTTGACATTGTGCTTTTAGTTGGATGTGAGTTTGCAACTTGTTTTCCGGCTTGGCAAGCACTACATAATTTGTCTTTTTCAAACTTTACATCTTTTAGTCCAACAACCAAATCATGTTTAACTAGTCTATTTAGTTGTTTCATTCCAACATGCCCAAGCCTTCTATGCTATAGCCAACCTTTGGAAGATTTTGTAAACAAGCATGTACCAAGATTAGTATCATTTGAATTGAAATCAACTAAATAGAGGTTGCCATGTCTAAAACCTTTGAAAATCAACTTATTATCATCAATGCTAGTGATAATTACTTCTTTTGGATAAAATACACATATGAATCCAAGATCACAAAGTTGAGCTACGGATAAGAGGTTGAAGTTTAGAGATTCAACAAGCAATACATTAGATATGGAGAGGTCGTTTGAGATGGCAATTTTACCTAAACCTTTTACCTTTCCTTTACTATTGTCTCCAAACGTGATCTTGTCATATTCCGCACCTTTGTTATTTAGTGAGGAGAACATGTTGTGATTACCGGTCATGTGTTGAGTGCATCCACTATCGAGCACCCAATGTTGTCCTCCCGCCTTGTAATTTACCTACAAAACAAAGTTAGGTCCTTTTAGGTACCCAAACCTTTTTGGGTCCTTGGAGGTTAGTTACCAAGGATTTTGGGACCCAAATGGCTTTCTTTTTGGCACCAATGATCGGGGTTCCAACAAATTTGGCTTTAATATCACCATTTGTGATTTTCTTCAATACATAGCAAGAATTGAATATAGGAGATGAAATGCTTTTGTTAGCATGGCAATTCTTTTCAATGTGACCTAAACTTTTACATTTGTTACAATATCCCTTTTCTTTTACAAAAACGATTTTAGTTGGAACAAAAGCATGTTTACCCTTTTTGGGAATGAAACCTAGTCCTTCTTTTCTTAAGGAAAATCTTTGACTGTCGCGCCCCGAGACTGGGACAACGACTACTCCTGTAGAGACCTAGCTCGCTGCAGCTAGTCCCAAATTACAAACCTTTGACTTCCCAGGATGAGTCAAACACAGGAGTATATTACATTGCAACAGAGTACTCACAAAATATTAAGCAGTGTGGCCTGCTGGCCTTAATATTACATAAGAGGATTACAATGCCTACAAGGCATTCAGGGTTTAGCAAAATATTTAACTACACAGCAGAAGATAGGTGACCCTCCCACAAAAGAAGTTGACGGCAGAACAACACACTTCAGGGTTCTGGCGGAACTGATTCTCCTCCTTCTGGATCCACGTAGTACTCCGTGCCATCATCTTGATCAAGGTAGGCTCCATCTATTGAGTTGAATGTTGCAAGGGTGAGCACTTACGTACTCAGCAAGTCATGGGTAAGAGTAAATACATATAGTAGTGATGATATGAACCTAGACTAGTCAAGAATTATGGATATTTGTAAAATAATCTTTTCCTTTCACATTTCATCTTATGGCAGCACTTTTCATAAAGTAACATCATCATTCATGTTCACTAGATTATAGCACTATCGCGACACGTCGACACACGACAGCCCACGGCAGCACTCCTTATCATGACAACACATGTCATTTGGGTAATCTTGATTTAAACATATTTTATTTAGAAAATAGTACTTGTGTCACACCCCGTGGATTTAATCCACCGCAGCAGACTCCTATAAACCCGGGAGCTCGGAGTATTCGAATACGTTTTTAACTCTGCAGAGAGGTACCAATTTACCCGCAAGATATTCCACTTTCAAGCCCATCCTATCAAAATGATTAGACCCCTCCTCACAACCATGTGTGAGTGGCAAGGTGGAGATAACAAGAACTTTTGTTATGCATCACTTACAATTCACCCCCGACCCTGTGGCTCTCAGCGAGGCACAGTTGTGGCAGGTTGTATCCAAACCTCCACCCCTTTGCTTATTCCCATTACTGGGTCAGCGTGCTTGATCACCTTCAGTGATATGTGTGGGAGCCGCGCTCCGTGTTTATCGTGCATCACTACACATCTCATGCAGGGGTTTCATGTGCGATCTACATAATTACTTGTTCAGGCCTGTCCCATACCAGGCTTGCGGTTAGCACGTTGTTCATGCCACTAGACGCACAACACAAGGTTCTAGTCCTTATATGCCAATGACCAGACTATCCACAACCCTGCACCTTCAGTGCCTGCTTCCTTTGCAGTCTAGCACCTCCAGTGCTACAGCCATCCACACCATTTTTCTGGTCACGGCTAGGGGTTTTATTTCATGAATATAAGTATATAAATACATATAATAGTTCATGGCTCAAAACTTGTTTATTTCACATTTCACAGATAACCAGTCTAGTACTGCCAATTCATAGATCAACCATTCTCAATCTTTCACATGCAATATTGCCTATATTCAAGGTTATGTTTTAGCAACATTTAAAATATAGGTTAAAGATGACCAAGGATATGACTTGCCTTCCGCGTCGTAAAATACAGCAGTTGACGTCGGATTCGCAGTGAAGTCCTCGAACTCGGGCTCTTGATCTGCTCTCCAATCAAACAAACAACCAATAATCATAATCTTTTCCATACATTATTATACTATATGCAATAATGCAAGATGAAGTCTTGATGATTCTGAAATGATTTGGTTTAGAGGCTGATTAGGGTTAAGTTAAGGAAACCAATATTAAGATTAGCTGTCAAAGGTTTACAAGGTTCCAAATGTCTCAAAATATCAGAATGATATCAAGATTGCGACTGGTTCGCTCAAAAACAGCGAACGTCTTTAGGTCGACATTCGGTTCAAAGCATCGACATAGCTTTAAGAAAAGCTAGAGTGCTTAGCTCAAGTTGTGGTAGAAGAAGAAATTGTGGATCACAACTTCAGGAATTTAAGGGACAAAGTTATGCTCAAGATGCACATCTGGAAGACAGTGAAAAGGGCTAATGCCACTGACTGACATAGCCTGGCATTAATCTTGACATGGCCAGAAACTAGGGCTTAGCATAACTTTTGATCTAGGGCCCCAAATGATGCACCACTTTGTCTGGGAGGTAGGCATTGATAACAGGAATAAATCATTCAATAGGATCTAGGGCTGAAAATGGCTGGAAAGCAAGAAATTTGATGATGAACAGAGATGAACTGGTTGCACTGGAGCAGTTCTGGACACAAACTTGGCATGGCTGTAACTTCCAATCTAGGCCGATCTAGGTGTCGTGCTAGAAGACAAAAATACTCAGGAGACTAGGGCACATCTAAATGACAAGGTTTCGAGGGCTGAAATGGCCGGAATCACTTTTCCGATCATCGTCGCCGGAGAAGAGACACTTCCAGTTGGGGGTTTCTGCTACAGGCCGAGAGAACTAAATTCCTTGCTTGGAGAGTATCTAGGAGGTATAGGGAAGCTTCTGGTAACATCAAATTGACCGGAGGATCACCGGAGAAGCCTGGCGACGATCGCCGGTTTTCTGGTGAAGCTCGATTTAGGGAAAAGCTTCGATTCTTGTTTAAATTCGAAATCCAACTTCACAGGCTTGCTTGATTTGGCTCACTGATCGATTTGCTTCACAGGTTTGAGGGCTAATTCGAATTGAATCGGCCTGCATTGCCGGAACAGGGCAATCTTTGATTTTCAGCCATTTCCGGTGATCGCCGGCGACTAGATGCAATGTAAACCAATTAGATGGTACAGCACGATGAGGGAGGCGAGTGGAACTTACTAGTGCTGTCAATTTGGTGGTTGAGGCTGTGGTTGAGGCTGTCACCGTGAGGCCTCGAACTGGTCTCGCCGGAGAAGAAGACTAAGACAGAAAATCTGAGACGTGGATGATTTCCAGTGAGGTTTGAGGGAGCTGCTGAGCACAAGGATGCTCAAATAGGCAGGTGAAGCATGCGAAGAGGAAACAATGAAGAGATTGGCTGCTGGTGACTTGACTGGTTGCGTGCTGGAGCAACAACGGCGAAGACACAGCGAAGAACGGTGATGCGACGGCGACAAGCCTTCAGCTGATCACAATGTCGCTTCATCGGGACCTGGCAAAGCTTGTAGCAAGCGGTGGCGACAAGTACTGGCGCGGCGAGGCTACGTGGCGATGGATTGCTGACAAAGTTGCTGCTGATCGCGCGCGGGAGCAGCGTTGGTCGTCGACGTAGCAGCGGCCTTGCCACGGCACTAGCTGGAGTGGGGACACATGCGCACCGGCATGCACGGTCACGAGCGCAGGCGAAGCCTCACCGGCGATGAGCAACCACAGCGCACAAGCACGGCGGTCCCTGGTCGAATGCTGCTGTTGACCTGGTCGAAAACAGCTAAGTCCTCTGGTCGAATTTGGACTGAACTGCAGTTTCAAATCTTGAATTTTGGACTGAATTGCAAATCTGGAATTCTGGAAGGTTTGTTCTGAATTTGATTCTGCTATTTTGGCAATCTTTATTCCACAGATGATTTGGCAGGGATTGAAAATAAAACTTGGCACATTTGGATAGCTTTTGATATAATTGAAAATAGGGTAAATTAGGGTAAAACAAGATTTAAGTTTTGTCGATTTCGAATTCTGGCATTTAGGGTTCGATTTTGATATCTGCACAGAAGAGAAACTTGTGGCAAATAGCAATTAGGAAAGATCTGCTGAAGAAATTCTGAATTTAGAGTTAATCTGGAGATTTTAGTCTTTTTAGGTTTTCAGATATCAGATAAGGACTAATTTGCGATAACTTTTGGACTGATTTTTGAAAAGTGTCTAGATGGTGAAATATGGCTGTCAACTTTTTCTATTAAGGTATTGACATACCCATGATCATATTCCAGGAATAATCTGGTCTGAACTTGGTCAAGATTCGGATTAAATCTGTATTTCTGAAACTTAGGGTATTTAAGTAATATAAGGTAATTCTGTTTTCGAAAACAGAAGGAGTTGATAATTCTGGGAGTTAGAGATAGAATTGGATCTAGGTTCTGAAGACTTTTAGATTCAGGATAACTAATAGATCACATCTAAATAATCTGATCTTAATTTGAGGTCATAGGATAGATTTTGGAGGTTTTAGGGTTTAGGATAGATACTGATCTGGCTATTATTACTGATACATGCATGCATGCTATTGGAGAAAAAAGAAATTTTTCACCCTTAACTCAGGGCGTTACATTGACTATCTAGAAGATGTCTTAATTTTGATTCTCCTACATAGCATTTTGCTAGGTCATTGGTTAGTTTTTCAATTTCTTCTTTAAGTTCGTTGTTTTCAAGACTAAGCACATTATCTTCAATTTTAGGTCTAGTAGGGAATTCATTTAAGTCTTCACAAGAAGTAGATATGATAGAAGTAGACATCATGGGCAAATCATTCAAAATATTGCAAGTGATGCCTATGTCATTACTCGATTTGTTGGCTTTATGAGTAATTAGAGAGTCATGAGCTTCCTTGAGCATCTCATGAGTTTCTTTGAGACTCTCATGAGATGTGTTTAGCTCCTCATAGGAATTTTGAAGAGCTTTGTATCTCTTCTTCAATTCCTTGAATTTTTCTTTTTCGTTACTCATATAGTCATCAAAATCAGTGATCATCTCAACTAGGTCATCATAAGTATATTCATTTTCATCACAAGATACCTTTGATTCTCCTTTAGCCATGAGGCAATGAGGAGTGGAGAATAGAGATGGGGCTTCCTTGATAGCTACCCCGGCGAGTCCTTTGGGTGACGCTTCATCTACATCATCGGAATCGGAACTTGAAGCATCCGAATCCCACTCAATGAAGCAAGCTTGTCCATCCTTCTTCTTATAATATTTCTTGAAAACCTTTTTCTTGCTTTCTCCTTCCTTTTCGTACTTCTTCTTCTTCATTGATTTTTCTTCTTCCTTATTTTTACATTGTGTGGAGATGTGACCCTTTTCACCGCACTCAAAACATCTTCTCTCTTCAAACGGGTTCCTCTTGGATGTTTGTCCTTTCTTGAAAGATTTCCCTTGATATCTTTTCTTCATGAACCGCTTGAATTTTCTCACGAAGAGAGCCATTTCCTCATCGGTGTCTCTCTCATCACTTTCCTCTTCATTGTCTTCCCTTTTGGAGACTTGAGCTTTGAGTGCAATGTTCTTCTTCTTGGAGTCGGAAGCCTCATCTTTCACTTCTTCTTGAGACTTCTTGAATATATCATGAGTGAGAATCTCACTCAAGACTTCCAACGGAGTCACACTCTTCAAGTTCGAACGCACAAGTAAGGTTACAATTGTATCATATTTAGAAGGTAAAGCTCTAAGAAACTTATGACAAAACTCTACGTTTGTGACATCCATACCAAGCCCTTTTAACTCATTTACGATGTTATTTAATCGGTTAAACATCTCCGATACATCTTCATTGGGCAACATGACAAACTTTTCAAATTGGCCCTTATGGATAAATAGTTTAGCATCCTTGACCATCGAGGTTCCTTCATGAATATCCATAAGATTTCTCCAAATATCATGGGCCGTTTCAAGTTTACAAATTCTATTAAATTCACCTAGATTTAGAGCACTATAAAGAACATTCATGGCTTGAGCATTAGCTAAGGCATTATCTCTCTCTAAGTTGGACATGTCATCTTCATCAAGAATTGCAAACCCCTCATCCACCACTTTCCAAATCTTTCCACCCATGGCTTTAAGATAGACAATCATTCTAGTTTTCCAATAAGTATAGTTAGATCCATCAAAGAGTGGTGGTTTACCAATATTGATCCGACCCTCACTAGCCATCTTTATCCTACTCCGGGATTGTTAAATCCTCTAAAATGGAGTCCTTGCTCTGATACCAATTGAAAAGGATCTAGGATATTGACTAGAGGGGGGGTGAATAGGCGATTTTAGCAAATTACAATAAATCAAACAATTTGTAGTAAATGAGAGCAAATTAAATAACACACGATGAACAAAGAGCAATTTCAACCCAAGGATATATCCCGTGGTCTCGGTGATTTGCCGATCACCCCTAATCCACGTTGAGGCAAACTCAAATCTCTAACCACTCCTCTATCTAGTCAACCTTCTCTCGAGAAGTGACCTAGATCTTGAGCCGGACTAGTGTGATGAGTTATCCAAACCTCGATTTCACTAAGGATGCACTTTACCGCTCCGGCAAGGCGTGCTCAACCTTTCACAAGACGTTTTGAAGCTTCTTCACAATCTTCCTTGAAGAGCTCTTCAAAACCTTTCTCCTAGCCGTCTAGGAGCCGGCAAACTCCAAGAGTAACAAGCCGGTGATGATCACTTTGCCTTCTTCTAGTGCCACACGATTGATTCAATGATCTAAATGCAATGCACTAGAAGATCTCAAATGCACACTCTCACAAATTCGAGAATTTGAACTCTAGAGTGTATGAAACTAGCTTAGGCTCTCAAGGATGATGACAATGCTCAAGATTATGCCAAAAGTACTGAACAGGGCCGTGCATGGGAGTATATATACCCCCCACAATTAATATAGCCGTTACAGGCCGTTGGGAGAAAAAGATCACCTGGCGGTCAGACCGCAGGCACAAGCTCGGTCAGACTGCCGCAATTGCAACGGCATTAAACAGGCGCAATAAATGCTCAACTGCCCTTGTCAGGCACACATACGGTCAGACCGGAGTATATTTCGGTCAGACCATGAAACTGTCCAGAGACGACATAGTTTCTGGACACCTTATACGGTCAGGCCGATATATACGGACAGACCGGCCAAACGGTCAGACCGCAGTTCAAAAACACGGTCAGACCGATTTCGCGGTCAGACCGATTTCGCGGTCAGACCGGTCTAACAAACGGTCAGACCGTAATAGCTCAAAATACCAGAAGGATAAAACAAGAGGTTCCAGGAGTCTGACCTTGGTCTCTACTACAGACAGACCGGCCAATCGGGCAGACCTTAGTTTACAACTCGGTCAGACCGATTTCTTGGTCAGACCGGCCTAACAAACGGTCAGACCTACTGAGACAGAAATGAGCTGAAATAAGCATTCTCAAAGGATGTGACCTTCTAGTATGCAATCCAAGTTGATTTTATGATTTGTGGCACATAGATGAAGTATTTTGTGATACACCACATGCTCCTCTTAATAGTACGGCAACTATCCTAAAATCCGGTCAAAATTCTTCTCTAATCACCTTAGACCGGTAAAAATGGAAAAGATCCTATTTCATACCTTTGCCCTTTTGATCAATGCCCTTTCTTCATCATGATGCTCTTTCTTTGCCTTTCATTAACCTGTCTTTTAAGTATCTTCTTGACACAACTAGGCAGGTAACGTTAGTATAGCATTTGTAGTTGTCATTAATTATTAAAACACTCTATAGGGGCCTAGAAAGCCAATCTCCGGGGGGAGGACTGCCTCAGCCCCGTGTACTAGGGAGAAGGGAGTACGTCCCGTCGCCCGGCTTGGAGTCGTGCGCATGGAGCAGAGGATGCTAGGGAGCTCCTCTGCCCATGCACCCCGCTTGGAAGCGGCTTGCTCGAACCGCCGGCGTAACCCTTGTAGGATTACGCCGTTGACCCTTTCAACAGCCCTGTTGCTCTAGGGATGGGCCACTGAAGCGAAGTGGATGGTGAGCCCCAAGCCTTCGCAAAATTCCCAGAAATAAGCCGAGTCGAATTGGGTCCCGTTATCGACAGTGATCTCTCGGGGGACGCCAAAACGACAAACGACATTTTTCCAGAAAAACCGCTGTACAGCCCGGGACGTGATTTTGGCCAAAGGTTCAGCCTCTACCCACTTAGTAAAGTAGTCGACCGTGACCATCGCATACTTGTAGCCCCCGGGCGCTAGGGGGAAGGGCCCTAGGAGGTCCATTCCCCAGCGCGCAAAGGTCCAAGTGATGGGGATAGTCTGTAGTGCTACGGGGGCAAGGTTCGAACCCTTGGCCATCATCTGGCAAGCCTCACACGCGGAGACAAGGTCTCGCGCGTCATGGATCACTGTGGGCCAATAAAAGCCTTGGTGAAGAGCCTTGGCCGCGATGGCACATGGGGCTAGATGAGACCCGTAGCTCCCCGCGTGGATGTCTTCGAGAAGCCAGAGTCCTTCCGGTCGTGGGAGGCATCGAAGCAGGACGGAAGCCCCCCCGCTTGTAGAGCTTCCCCTCCAACAGGAGGTATGCCCGAGTTTGGCCCGGAGGTGCTTAGCCTCGGTCTCGTTGGGAGGGTCCCCCTCCCCCTTGATGAAGGAGATAAGGGGGTCCATCCAAGACGAAGTCCGAGAGATCTCGGTAACTTCCGGAACGCGGGGCTCGTCGCCCGCATCCGGGGAGGTCACCGAGGGCTTTGCAATAATCTCCAAGAAAGCCCCTTTGGGGAGCGGTTCCCAGGCGCTGGCTGCCCGGGCTAGGGCGTCGGCCAGGTCGTTGTACCTTCGTGGGATGTGCCGGGCCTCTAGGCCGTCGAAGTGCTTCTCCATATTGCGCATTTCCTGAAAATAGAGGCTCAAGTTTGCGTCATGGCACAAGTAGGACTTGTCCATTTGGCAAACTACGAGCTGGGAGTCTCCTTTCACTAGGAGGCGTCGAATTCCCAGGGAGCGCGCAAGGCGCAACCCGAGGTGCAAAGCCTCGTAATCGGAGACGTTGTTTGTGGCGGGGAACTCGAGCCGCGCCGTATACTCAAGTTCCCTTCCCTCGGGGCTCCGAAGGACTACTCCCGCACCAGCCTCGGCGAGACACAGGGAGCCATCGAACATGAGTGTCCAATGGTAGCTGCGTCGGGGCAGCGCGGGGATGTCTTCGTCTCGGGCCCAGAGGCAGGGGTCCACTCCGCCACGAAGTCGGCGAGGACTTGTGACTTGATGGCGGAGCGCCCCATGAGGGAAAGGGAAAAAGGGGCGAGCTCGGCCCCCACTTCCCAATCCGGCCGGTGGCTTCTTTGTTACAGAGCACCTCCCCCCGGGGGAGGGATGACGGGACGGTGATGGGGTGCCCCAGGAAGTAATGACGAAGCTTCCGGGATGCCATCAGGAGGGCGTAGCAGATTTTCTCCATCTCCTTGTACCGAGTTTTGGCCCCTTGGAGGGCTTCACTCACGTAGTACATGGGACACTGCTGCCCCTCTTGCTCCTTTACCAATACCGCGCTTACGGCGACCCGGGTCGCGGCAAGGTAGAGGAGCAAGGGTAATTCAGGAGAGGGACTCACGAGCATTGGTGGGCTCGTGTGGTACTTCTTCAAGTCGTCGAAGGCCTCCTAGGCCTCAGGGGTCCACCAGAACCCATCGAGCCCCTGGAGGATTTTGAAGAATTGGAGGCCGCGTTCCCCTGACCGCGAGACGAAGCGACTCAGTGCGGCCAGATGGCCGGTGAGTCGCTGAACGTCTTTGATCGTGCGCGGCGGGGGCATGTCCAAGAACGCCCGGATCTTCTCGGGGTTTGCCTCTATGACCCGTTGGGACACAAGGAAGCCCAGGAGCTTCCCCCCGCACACGCCGAAGGTGCACTTCTCCGGGTTGAGCTTCAACCCGTGTGTATGGAGGTTGTGGAAGGTCTCCGCCAAATCGTCGACGTGGGCCGCCGCGTGGGGGCTTTTGATGACCGTGTCGTCGACGTAGACTTCGACATTGCAACCGATCTGGTCCTTGAAGACCAGCGTCATGAGTCGCTGGAAGGTCGCTGCAGCGTTCTTCAGCCCAAAGGGCATATGGACGTAGCAGAAGGTTCTGAGGGGAGTTATCAAACTCGTCTTTTCCTCATCCCCTTCCGCCATCCGGACTTGGTGATAGCCCGAGTATGCGTCCAGGAAGCTCATCAACTCGCACCCCACGGTAGAGTCGACCAATTGGTCAATTCGCGGGAGAGGGAAGTTGTCCTTGGGGCAGGCGCGGTTGAGGTCGGTTAAGTCCACGCACATCCGCCACTTGCCGTTCGATTTCTTCACGAGCACGGGGTTCGCAAGCCACTCGGGGTGCAAGACCTCCCGAATGAACCCCGCCTCTCGGAGTCGGGCAATCTCTACCTTGATCACCTCTTGGCGTTGAAGGGAGAGTTTCCTTAGCTTCTGCTTGATTGGGGGGTGACCGGGGGTCATCGCGAGCTTGTGCTCGATGACATCCCGGGGACGCCCCGCATGTCGGAGGGCTTCCAAGCGAAAACATCGGAGTTTTCATGCAAGAAAGCCGCGAGTTGCTCTGCATGCTCCTCGGGAAGTTCCGCCCCGATTCTGACGGTCTTGTCCCCGTCATCTGGGGACAGGGGGATCTTCCGAAGGCCCCCTTCTGGACGCGGCTTGGGGAGGGGCCTCCCGGAAGGTATCACGGCGACGTCTAACTCCGGGGGAGAGGCCTCCCCCCCAGGGTTTTCATGATGTTGACGCCCCCGATCATTGCAGTGGCGCACTCGTATAGAGCGTGGGCCACGTCTTGGTCTCCTTGGGCGGTGATCACACCGTGAGGCCCGGGGATCTTCACGCAGAGGTAGTTCTGGTGGATCGCAGCTCCCAGGCGGTTGATTGTGGTCCTCCCGATGATCGCGTTGTAGGAGGAGGGGAGGTCTACCACATCAAACCGGACCATCTCAGTCTGGTAGTTTTCTGGGGTGCCTAACGTCATGGGGAGATCCACCTTCCCCACGGGGTGGATCGCCTTCCCCGGGACGAATCCTTGCAAAGGCCCTGCTGCGGGTTGCAAGAGCTTCTCATGCACCTGCATCTCCCTAAAGGCCTTTAGGTAGAGGACATCGGCGGAGCTCCCGCCATCCACGAGGATGCAGGCCAGTGGCAGTTGTAGATGGTGGCGGAGACGATGAGCTCGTCGTCATGGGGGAAGCGAACCCCGCGCGCATCTTCTGTCGTGAAGGTGAGGGGGACGTCCGACCACTTGGGTGGCAGAGACGTATGCAGCACCCCCACCACCTTTACTTCGTGTGCGTACTCCTTCCGCTGGCACTTAGAGTCCCGCCCAGAAGCGGACCCTCCCATGATGACGTTGACACGCCTCTAGGAGATTTGGAAGGGGAGAGTTTCTGACGGCTCCCCCTCCTGCGTTCGTCCCTACTGTCCCCCCTCGGGAGCAGGAAGGGCCGGTAAGGCCGGCTGAGGGGGCAAGGAGGCCGGAGTCCCCCCCTGCCCATGTTGGTCGAGGAACGCAGCGAACTGCTGTAACAGTTGATGGCATTCCCGGGTAGCATAGGTGCTGGACCTGTGGAAGGTGCACCACGGGCCTCCGGGGCATAAATCCTCGTCAGGTAGCCCCCAAATTTGAAGAGAACGAAGGGACATGTTTACTTCAAATTTCAAGACTCACATCGCACAAAGTATGGCGGTTGCTTTCCCGAGACGGACTCTGGGTAATATTTGACGGGTAATGATGGCGCCGTAGAAACTTTTTTAACCCGAGATAAAATTGTAAATGTTTTTTAGAAGCTCGAGGCGTTCAAAAAATGTACCGTCACCCTGGGGGCTATAAATATCGAAGCCTCTAGAACTTAAAACTTCATAAATGCTCTCCTAGTTAAGTTCCTTCCAAAGCCATCTCCTCTTTTCTTCCATACACTTCTCGATGGCAGACCAAAACATCATCGAGATCGAAAGAGATGAAGAAGAAATGTCACTCGAGTTTGAGCAAGATTCACAGACATCCTGTTGGGGGAAATCTCCATGCGGCCAACTCCAGGTAAGTTCATGATTGCCTGGGGACAGTGGCCCCCTTTTAGGCTCCCGGGGACAGTGGCCTCTGGTGCCTGCCCCGGGCGCCACCTTTTAGGCTCCCGGGACCGTGCCTCCGGGGCATGTCCCGGGCGCCGCCATTTGGCCCCCGGGACCTTGCCCCCCGGGCGGGTCCCGGGCGCCGCCATACGCCCGGGGACAGTGGCCTCCGGTGCCTGCCCCGGGCACCGCCGTTTAGGCTCCCGGGACCGTGCCTCCGGGGCATGTCCTGGGCGCCGCCATTTGGCCCCCGGGACCTTGCCCCCCGGGCGGGTCCCGGGCCCCGCCATTCGCCCAGGGACAGTGGCCTCGGTGCCTGCCCCGGGCGCTGCCCTTTAGGCTCCCGGGACCGTGCCTCCGGGGCATGTCCCGGGCACCGCCATAGGCTCCCGGGACCGTGCCTCCGGGGCATGTCCCGGGCGCATCCATTTGGCCCCCGGGACCTTGCCCCCCGGGCGGGTCCCGGGCGCCGCCATTCGCCTGGGGACAGTGGCCTCCGGTGCCTACCCCGGGCACCGCCTTTTGGCTCCCGGGACTCTGCCCCCCGGGCGGGTCTCGGGCGCCGCCATTTGCCCGGGGAGAGTGGCCCCCGGTGCCTGCCCCGGGCGCCGCCTTTTAGGCTCCCGGGACCGTGCCTCCGGGCCATGTCCCGGGCGCCGCCATTCGGCCCACGGGACCTTGCCCCCCGGGCGGGTCCCGGGCGCCGCCATTCGCCCGGGGACACTGGCCTCCGGTGCCTGCCCCGGGCGCCGCCTTTTGGCTCCCGGGACTCTGCCCCCCGGGCGGGTCTCGAGCGCCGCCATTTGTCCGGGGACAGTGGTCCCCGGTGCCTGCCCCGGGCGCCGTCCTTTTGGCTCCCGCGACGCTGCCCCCCGGGCGGGTCTCGGGCGCCGCCATTTGCCCGGGGACAGTGGCCCCCGGTGCCTGCCCCGGGCGCCGCCTTTTGACCCCCGGGACGGTACCTCCGGGGCATGTCCCGGGCACCGCCTTTTGGGCTCCCGGGACCCTGCTCTCCGGAAAGGGTCCCGGACGTCATCACCCTTCTAAAAGGTAAAATCCCTGTTTGTTTATCACGTGCAGGTCACGCGAGGGACGCCTCGGGAATCAGCGACCACCTGTGAAGCATCCAAGACGTTTGACCGGAAGAAGGACGGTCCTACCCTTCAATCCGACGGTGGCTTCGGGGGTAGTTTAGGCTTTTTGCTTCTTTTTGAGGCTATAAATAGCCCTTGTACCCCTCTGTTGTAAAAGATCACCTCATTATTATTTGGAATAGCTAAACTCACAGACGTGCTCCGGAGGCCTCTCCCCCGGAGAGAGCCTCCCCAGCCGGCTCCGGTCGGGAGCGCGTCAACAGGACTAGGGCCCCCACCGGGACCCGAACCTGTATAAATCCACGTGTCAATTCTTGTGTTTGTCCGGTGGGGGAGGACCGGTCACCCGGTCAACCCGCGCTGCGTAATCTCTGCTAGGATCGTCTTCAAAACCTGCTGGGGTATTCTTAATACCACGACAGTTGGCGCCGACCGTGGGGACCTGTGACAAATCGCCATGGCTCCTCCGAGAACAAGGGCCCGTGCCCTCCCCGGTGACGCCGGTCCCGGTGACCTGGCGCCACCCGTCCGGGACGCTGCTGTTCCGGCGCTTCTGTCCGGAGGCGACCATTCCCAGGTACCGCCTCCCACCTTTCCTCTCAATCTAGGTGCCTCCACCTCCGGGTCGCTCCCGGCGGCCGCGGGGACCTCGGCCGGGACGAGTTTCCCCCCGACGGCTCCCCCGGCTTCCCGGGATGCCCTGCTGGAGGCTCTCGTGGAGGGCCAGCTCCGCGCCCAGCGCTCTATGGACGAGCTCCTCAGTGTGTTGGTGCGGCCCCCGGCCCCCACATTTTCGTCGCACACCTATCCGGGGATCATGCCCCCGTTTATGGGATACCCGGCGGCCCCTCCGGTCTCCGGGGGGCTGTCTACCCCGTATGATCCCGCCGGGGGGTTCCCTTCCCCCGCGGGATATACTTCCGGACACTTCTCGGCACCCGGGCCTGTCCCGGTGCCGGGAGGCTATTTCATGCCCGGGCCCTTCGTGGCACCAGGGGGGTACCCCGTCCCCGGCCCGCTTCTGAGGCTGGGGGGTCATTTCATGCGGGGGGTTATTCCTACGCCGGGAGCCAGTCCCGCCCCTCGCGTTGCGTTTACCGCACCGGGGCCGGTCGACAGAGCAGCTCCCGTGCTTCAGCGAATTTCCCCCCGCATTGGCTCCCCAACCCCGGACGTCGCCGAGGGGGCTCACCCCCCACTGGTTCCGGATGTCGCAGGGGCTTCCCCCTTTCCGGTCCCGGTCGTTGCCGCAGGGGCCCCCTCTTCGGATCCAAACGCCGCCCCGGGCGCCCCCTCCCCGGTTCTGGATGGTGCAGGGGCTCCCCCCTTTCCGGTCCCGGGGGCCGTCGCAGGGGGCTCCCCCCAGCAGGCCCCGGTAGCTTCCGGACCGGCTGCTACAGTGCAGGAGCTCCCTCCCCCGGCGAAGCAGGTCCGCTTCTCCCGGGGGGAGGTCGAGCGAATGCATTCTCCCAACCGCGGGGAACAGCTTCCCCCCGGTCGTTGTCGCAGGGAGCCTCGCTCTCGCACCGGTCGAGGGAAGAGACCAGCCGAAGAACCATCCTCCCCGGAGGGAAGCCCGGACGTCCGGGAAATCAGTCCCGGCTCGGAAGAGAAGCGTCGTCACCACCACTCTGGCGGCCCTCTTGGGCCGCTACCTGACTCGGATAACGAGGGGGCGTCCCCCGTTAAAGAAGACAGTGACTGGAGCTCCCCCCGGGAAGTGCAGGGGGCGAACCAGCCTCTGTGTCGAAGACTCCGCAGCATCCGATGGCCGCGGCCCTACCGTCCCCCGCACATCGAACATTATAATGGCGAGGCGGACCCTTACGAGTTCGTGCAGATCTACTCCACAGCCATCTCCGCGGAGGGGGGGACGAGAGCGTTCAATGCAATGTCTTCCCCCTCTACCTCACCGGCATTGCCCGCTCCTGGTTTTACAATCTGAAGGCGGGCTCCATCAAGTCTTTCTCGCAGCTGAAGCGGGAGTTCTGCGCCAACTTTCAGGGAAATTACGTACGTCCCCTGGATTCTTCACAGCTATACACAGTGCGCCAGAGAACCGGGGAGACCATCAGAAGCTTCTTCAAGCGCTTTGCCCAAGTAAAAAGCAAAGTGGCCTACGTCCCGGACTCCACAGTGATCGAAGCCTGCAAAAGCGGGATCCTCCCGGGGGAACTCCACCTAAGACTCTCTCGAAGCTGCCCCTCCTCCGCCGACGAGCTCTTCAACGTACTCGAAAAGTACGCTCGCACGGAGGAAGACGACATCTGGAAGAAGACCTAGGGGGCTCCTGCCCCCGCCGAGCGGGGGGCCCGGGATCCCCCCAGGCGCCCCAGGCAGGGGGGCCGTAGCGAACCACGGCCTCGGGACACTTTTGTCCTCGAGGGCGGAGGCGGCTCGCGCGACCCCCCGAAGGGCAACCGCTCCTTTCCCAAGCCGAGAGGCCATGGGGGAGGACAGTCTTCGCGCGGCCGCGAAGGCCCCGCGGGGAGAAGCCGGGAAGGACCGTGGTGCAGCTTCCACGGGTCCAGTACCCACGCCACCCGAGATTGCCACCAGCTGCTGCAGCACTTCGCGGCGTTCCTCGACCAGCGCGGGCAGGGGGGGGGACTCCGGCCTCCTTGCCCCCTCGGCCAGCTGTTCCGGCCCTTCCCGCTCCCGCGGGGGGGCAGCAGGTGCAGGAAGGGGAGCCTTCAGACGCTCTCCCCTTTCAAACTTCTCAGCGCCGCATCAACGTCATCGTAGGGGGGTCCGCCTCCGGGCGGGACTCCAAGCGCCAGCACAAGGAGTACGCGCGAGAAGTTAAGGTAGTGGGGGTGCTACACGCGTCCGTGCCGCCCAAGTGGTCGGACGTCCCCCTCACCTTTACGGCGGAAGACGCGCGAGGGGTTCGCTTCCCCCACGACGACGCGCTCATTGTCTCCGCGACAATCTACAACTGCCACTTGGCCCGCATCCTCGTGGACGGCGGAAGCTCCGCCGACGTCCTGTTCCTCAAAACCTTCAAGGAAATGCAGGTGGATGAGAAGCTCCTGCAACCAGCGGCAGGGCCTCTGCAAGGGTTTGTCCCGGGGAAGGCGATCCACCCCGTGGGCAAGGTAGATCTCCCGATCACCTTCGGCACCCCGGAGAACTACCGGACCGAGCTAGTCCGCTTCGACGTAGTGGACCTCCCCTCCTCCTACAATGTGATTATGGGGAGGACTACGATCAATCGGCTGGGGGCTGCCACCCACCAAAACTACCTGTGCATGAAGATCCCCGGGCCGCATGGCGTGATCAACGTCCGGGGGGACCAAGACATGGCCCGTGCTCTATACGAGCGAGCTGCTGCCACAATAGGAAGCGTCAACCTGATCAAGGCGCCCGGGGGGGAGGCTCCCCCCCCGGACGTAGGCATCGCTGCGCCGTCCCCTGGGAGGCCCCTTCTCAAGCCGCGTCCGGAAGGGGGCCTCCGGAAGGTCCCGCTGTCCCCAGGCAGCGAGGATAAAACTGTCCAAATCGGGGCAGAGCTCCCCCAAGACCATGCAGCGCAACTCGCAGCCTTTCTGCGCGAAAACTCCGATGTTTTTGCGTGGAAGCCTTCGGAAATGCGGGGTGTCGCCCGGGAGGTTATTGAACACAAGCTCGCGGTAACCCCCGGTCACCCCCCTGTCAAGCAGAAGTTGAGAAAGCTCTCCCTCGAACGTCAAGAAGCCATCAAGACAGAGATAGCTCGGCTCCAAGAGGCGGGGTTCATCCGAGAAGTCTTGCACCCTGAGTGGCACGCAAACCCTGAGTGGCGCATGTGCGTGGACTTCACCGACCTTAACCGCGCCTGCCCCAAAGACAACTTCCCGCTCCCGCGGATCGACCAGCTCGTTGACTCCACCACGGGGTGCGAGCTGATGAGCTTCCTAGACGCCTACTCGGGATACCACCAAGTCCGGATGGCGGAGGGGGACGAGGAAAAGACGAGTTTCATAACTCCCCTCGGAACTTTCTGCTACCGCCACATGCCCTTCGGGCTCAAGAATGCGGGAGCCACCTTCCAGCGCCTGATGACGCTGGTCTTCAAAGATCAAGTCGGCCGCAACGTCGAAGTCTACGTAGACGACGCGGTCGTCAAGAGTCCCCGTGCAGCCTCCCACATCGACGACCTCGCAGAGACCTTCTGCAACCTCCGCGCGTTCGGGCTCAAGCTCAACCCGGAGAAGTGCGCCTTCGGGGTGCGCGGGGGGAAGCTCCTGGGTTTCCTCGTGTCCCAGCGGGGCATTGAGGCAAACCCCGAGAAGATCCGGGCCTTCCTAGACTTGCCCCCGCCGCGCTCCGTCAAGGATGTCCAGCTGCTCTCCGGCCGCCTGGCCGCGCTCAGTCGCTTCGTCTCCCGTTCAGGGGAGCGGGGCCTCCAGTTCTTCAAGATCCTCCGAGGGCTCGAGGGGTTCCGCTGGACCCCCGAGGCCCAGGAAGCCTTCAATGACCTCAAGAAGTACCTCTCGAGCCCCCCAATGCTCGTGAGTCCGTCTCCGGAAGAGCCCTTGCTCCTCTACCTCGCCGCGACCCCCGTCGCCGTCAGCGCAGTTTTGGTGAAGGAGCAAGGGGGGCAGCAACGTCCCGTGTACTACGTGAGTGAGGCCCTCCAAGGGGCCAAGACTCGGTACACGGAGATGGAGAAGATTTGCTACGCCCTCCTCATGGCGTCCCGGAAGCTCTGGCACTACTTCCTGGGGCACCCCATCACCGTCCCGTCGTCCCTCCCCCTGGGGGAGGTGCTGCGGAATAAAGAAGCCACCGGTCGGATTGGGAAGTGGGGGGCCGAGCTTGCCCCCTTCTCCCTGTCCCTTACCGGCCACTCCGCGATCAAGTCGCAGGTCCTCGCCGACTTCGTCGCAAAATGGACTCCCGCCTCTGGGTCCGGGGACGAAGATCTCCCTGTGCCGCCCCGACGCAGTGACCATTGGACCCTGCTGTTCGACGGGTTGCTGTGTCTCGCCGGGGCTGGCGCGGGGGTAGTCCTCCGAAGCCCCAAGGGGAAGGAGCTCGAGTACGCCGCTCGGCTCGAGTTCCCCGCAACCAACAACGTCACCGAATACGAGGCTCTGCTCCTCGGGATGCGCCTTGCGCGCTCCCTGGGGATCCGACGCCTCCTAGTGAAGGGAGACTCTCAGCTTGTTGTCTGCCAAATGGACAAGTCTTACCTGTGCCATGACGCAAATCTAAGTCTTTACTTGCAGGAAGTATGGAAGATGGAGAGGCACTTCGACGGCCTCGAGGCCCGGCATATCCCTCGAAAGGAGAATGACCGGGCTGATGCCCTGGCCCGGGCGGCAAGCGCCCGGGAAACGCTCCCCAAGGGGGCCTTCTTGGAAACAATCACGAAGCCCTCGGTGGCCTCCCCGGACGCAGGCCCCGAGCCTCCGGTCCCGGAGGTCGCCGAGATCGTCCGGCCGTCATCATGGATGGATCCCCTCATCTCCTTCATCAAGGGGGAGGGGGACCCTCCCGACGAGACCGAGGCTAAGCGCCTCCGGGCCAAAGCCCGGGCATATCTCCTGCTGGAGGGAAGGCTCTACAAGCGGGGGGCTTCAGCCCTCCTGCGCTGCCTCCCCCGGTCGGAGGGACTTCAACTCCTGGAAGACATTCACGCGGGGAGCTGTGGTTCTCACCTAGCCCCGCGCGCCATCGCCGCCAAGGCCCTTCGGCAGGGCTTCTACTGGCCTACAGTCATGCGCGACGCGCGAGACCTTGTCTCCGCGTGCAAAGCATGCCAGAAGATGGCCAAGGGCTCGAATCTCCCTCCTGTAGCGCTGCGGACTATCCCCATCACTTGGCCCTTCGTGCGTTGGGGGATGGACCTCTTAGGGCCCTTCCCCCTAGCGCCCGGAGGATACAAGTATGCGGTAGTCGCGGTCGACTACTTCACAAAGTGGGTTGAGGCGGAGCCCTTGGCTAGCATCACCTCCCGGGTCGTTCAGCAGTTTTTCTGGAAAAACGTCGTTTGTCGTTTTGGTGTCCCCCGGGAAATCACCGTGGACAACGGGACCCAATTCGACTCGGTTTATTTCCGGGAATTCTGCGAAGGCCTGGGGATCGTCATCCACTTCGCCTCAGTGGCCCATCCTCAAAGCAACGGGGCCGTCGAGAGGGTCAATGGCGTAATCCTACAGGGGTTACGACGGAGACTCGAACAAACCGCTTCCAAATGGGGCGCGTGGGCAGAGGAGCTTCCTAGCATCCTCTACTCGATGCGCACGACCCCGTCCCGGGCCACAGGGCGTGCTCCCTTCTCCCTGGTCTACGAGGCGGAGGCAGTCCTCCCCCCGGAGATCGGCCTCCGGTCGCTGCGGGTCGAGCTCCTGAACAGAGCCACGACCGCAGCCTACCGGGCCAACGAAGACAACCGGCGGTCGGAAATCGACCTCGTGGAGGAGGAACGCGACCGAGCGCTCCTCCGCCACGCCATCTACGAGCGCGAGATGTCGCGCGCATACAACCAGCGCGTGCGCGAGAGAGCTTTCCGCCTTGGGGACCTTGTCCTCAAGCGCGTCACAGACCCCCAATCCCAGGGTAAGCTCTCCCCCAAGTGGGAGGGCCCCTACAGGATCTCCGCTGTCCTAGGCTCGGGGGCCTACAAGCTCTCCAACCTTCAAGAGCAGGAGCTGAAGCACACCTGGAACTTGCGTTTACTTCGCAAGTTCTACGTCTAGCCTTACGGGCCTGTCCCCTCCCCCGGAGCGATCACGCCGGAGGGGGAGGAGGGACACTGTAGCTTCCTTTTCCCCCCCTTCGCGGTTTCGCAGGGGGGGGCTTTGTATATTTTGTTAATAAATGCATAGCCTTTGTTCAAACTGTCTCACTGCAGGTTGTTCTTGTTTACCGCCCCTAGTGGCGACGCCCTCCCTGCGAGGATGCCTTCCCCGTGAAGATGCCCTCCCCGTGAGGAAGCCCTCCCCTCGAGGATGCCCTCTCCGTGAGGAAGTGGGCCCTGACCCAGCAAGTCCCTCCTGAAGGGCGGCTTACGAACAGCCCTCATGGACTGAGGGTGTAAGCTGCAACCCGGTCCCCAGCGGCCGCGGTAATGAGTCACTTTGGGAGATTAGTCCCCTACCCAAACACTCAAGACCCGTCTTCGGGCACTTCCTCCTCCGGGAGTAGACGCTCTCCTCAGCGGGACGTCTAATGGCTTTCTGGATTTTCTTCCTCCTCCGAGAGTGGACGCTCTCCCCAGCGGGACGTCCAAGGGATTTCTCAGGAGACCTTATTCCCGGCTCCCCGTTCTCACGGCGACCGGATGATTATCTCTCGGAGACCTTATTCCCGGCTCCCCGTTCTCACGGCGACCGGATGATTACCTCTCGAAGACCTTATTCCCGGCTCCCAGTTCTCACGGCGACCGGATGATTATCTCCTGGAGGCCTTATTCCGGCTCCCCGTTCTCACGGCGACCGGACAATTGCTTTACGAAGATATGGATTTCTCAGATATATTTTCCCCCGGAGACATTATTCCCGGTTCTCCGTTCTCACGGCGACCGGACGAAGTCTCCCGGGAAGCTCCCCTCCGGAGGTCTTATTGGCTTTTCATGAGCCCCTTCCGCGCCTTGTTCCCGGTTCCCCGCTCTCCCGGCGGCCAGATGAACCTCTCCCGGTGCCCCCGGGCACCCCGGAAGGTCCCTCCCTCGGAAATCCTGTTTTTACAATTTTCTAACTTAGAAAATATTTCTCCTACAGGTTATGCTCCCCCCGGGGACCCTGTTACCTCCACAGCGCGCGGAGGCCTCCTCCGGCCCGCTGTGGGCGGGGGGGGACAGGGGGCCCCCGGGTCACCCACGAACAAACATAGCTCATTCCTTTGAAGATGAGCCCCACAGACCATACAAGAAGAAAAAATAAGACAAAGCAATCAACAGAAAGGAGCTTTATTTATCGGGAAACCCGGAGGACACGCTCCCCCTCCGGTGGGCTTCAGGAAAGATACAACCCGGCTCCTAACCCGGGGGATTTCTCACAAGCCTAAGGCTCCTGCCCCTAAAGCTCCCGGAGGCGCTCCCTCAGCTCCCGGGCCAAGTCCCGGTACAGGGCCCGCACGCGACGCTGCGAGTCCCGAAGCACATCTTCGGGCCAAAACTCGTACCCCGCCGGTGGAAGTATCTGGAGGGTTGGTACCACCTGGGCCTCCGGACGCGGGGGAGATAGTTCGGCACGGCTATTGTCGAAATTGTCCAAGTGCCACTCCGGGCGCCACCTCAATCGGACAGGCTCCCGGTCAGTACCCCCGTCGCGCTCCCCGGAGACAAGGCTCAGCAAAATCAAAGCCGCTTGGGCGTCCCCCGGTGAGCCTCTCCCGGACCGTTGCCAGGGAGTAACCCCCCGGGTACCCTGGTAACATTTCATCGCAAAGACTTAGAAAATTTGAAATATATTCCATTGCAAAATGATTTTTGTACAAGTGCCCGGGGCTTCTCCTAAGAAGCTACCGGAATCAAAATGTCTAACAAAAATAAAAAGGGGTCCTAGCTAAAGACCCGGGGGAGGCTCATACTTTAGCATTGGGGTCCTCCCCCCGGGGAGCTTCCTCCGTGGCCGGGGCAAGGGCATCCGCGGCCGGAGGCGCCGGTGTCGGGAACCTCGTCCGGATGATCCGGTCGTAGAATCCCTCCACCAGCAGCTCCACGTCCCGGCGCGTTGGCTCGAAGGCCTCCGGGAAGCTCCGGGGGATGCGCCCCCCGATCGCCCGGGCGCCAACCCCCCGATAGTCGACGAGCCCCGCGGCGGCCGCGATGACGGGAACCGCCCGACCCCACGCCCGGACGTCCGCAGCCTCCGGGATGGCGGAGACTTGTGCGTTAAGAAAACGCACAAGCCTCCGCGAGGGTCGCCGGGGGCACCTCCGGGCCGCTCCCGGAGCCCAGGCTAACGCCAAGGCTTTCCAAGGCCGAGCGGACGGAGCGGCCCGCGTCCGACAGCGCCCGGACGCTGGAGCTCTCGAGCTCCCGGAGCGCCTTCTCCCTCACCTTGGCCTCCTCTCGGAGGTGGCTGTAGGCGCCCTCCGAAAGGTGCACCTGGGCCCGGGCCCGGGACAGCTCATCAAGAGCTTCGTCCCGCTCCCGGAGGGCCACCTCCCACTGCTCCACGCAAGCCGCGGCCCGGCTCTCCGCCTCCTTGAGCAGCCGGGTGACCCGCTGCTCAAGGCCCCAGGTAACAGTCGCTACCTACAAAATACATAAAGAGTTAGAAAAATCTTAAGTGCAGGAAAAAAGCCGAAGTATTAAGAGCTCGGGTTACCTGGGCTCCGAGGGACTCGAGCCCCTCAAAACGCTCGTGGAGCGTTCCCCCCGCTACGAAGGCCTGCACCTTCCGGCTGTGCAGGCCCTCCGCGCAGCGGGCCACCTCCCCGGCGGGAAGCAGAGAGGTATCTTGCCCGGCGCCCCCGTTGTGGCCGGGAGAGGGCCCCCGGACCTCGGAGTCCGGGAGCACGGCCGTCGTCGCCTGCGTCTTCGTCGACGAAGTTTCCTCCGAGGACGACGAAGACGAGGATTGGGCGGGGATCTCCGCCCGGGGGGGGATCATCGGGCCTTTCCCCGCCCCAGGCCGGAGGGCCCTCGGAGCCTCCTGCTCCAGGGGGACCTCGAAGACTGAGGGGCTCCCCCCCTCCTCATCAACCGGCCAGAGGCACGGAGGCGCCGCCTCCGAAAACCTCACCTCTAGCCTCTCTGGCGCCAATGCCGCCGGGAGAGGCGAGAGGAGTGCCACGTGAATTGGCGACGGGGCGTAGTACGCCGAATCGGACCCCGCCCCACCGACAACTACCTCCTTTACCCGGGCCTCGACGGGGGCCTCCGGGGGCGGAGGCGTCGCCTCTGCCCGGGATGCCGCCCGGGCACGTTCAGCCGCGGGACTCGTGTCCCGAGCCCTCACCGGCGTCGTCGCCCGCGTCGTCGCGGTGCCGGGGGTCTTCTGAACCCGTGCCCTTTTGGGCTCTGAGCCCCCGGCCGCATCCTTCCCCCGTTTATGGCTCCCGGGGGTGGGGAGGGGCTTCCTCTCCGGAAGCTTGAGCCCGAAGGCCTCGGCCACCAGGTTCCGGGGGGGGCCCTCCCCCACGAGGCGCACGACGCGCTCGTGTTCGTCGGTGAAGTACCTCCCCAGGAGGTGCTCCGCCCTGTCCCTCGCCGCCGGGTACGGGCGCACTGCAAGAGGTAAAAAGTTAGTCAATTTCTCATAAAAAACTGCAAGTACAAAAATGCAGGGGACTTACGCCGCGTCACCGGCTTGACCGGAGGCCGCTACTCCGGGCCCATGCCGATCCCCCTTCTCCCGCGTGAGAAGGGGGAAAGCCGCAGGAGCGCCAGCTCCTCCGCGGCGTCCCGCATCGAGCTGGCCTTCTTCGTCAGCACCACCTTCCCGAGGAGCTCGAACTCCTCGTCCGTCCACACCGGCGGCTTCGGTGCGGATGACCGGCTGTAGGTGGGAGGCTCCGGGGCGTAGACCACCGCCTCGTCCCGAACCCGGAGGTAGAACCACCTCCGGAGCCAGTCCCCCCAGTGGTCCCGGGAGGCCGCCGCCGGGTAGTCCGCCACCCGGGAGGGCAGCATTTGGACCATCACCGAGCCGAAGGGGGACTCGGTCCTCCCTTCACCAGGTGGGAGCTCCGCGCTGCCGGTTCATAGAAGTACCAGAAGGCGCGGAGGGAGGGCACCCGCCCGGTCGCTGTATCATAGAGCCATATAAAAAGGCCCATACGGACGAGCGCGTTCGGGGTGAGGTGGTTGAGAGCCACCCCGTACTCTTTGAGAAACTCCCGGAGCATCGGATGCACCGGGAGCCGGAGCCCCGCCTCGAGGAAGGCCTCGAAGGCCACGACCTCTCCGGGCCTGGGGCGGGGGGCTTCGTCCTTCTTCAGGGGGACCCGGATGTCCCCCTCTCCAACGATGCCCTTCTCGACCAGGGACTCCGCGTCCGAGACCGAGAACTCGGAGGCCCAGAGGAAATCCACGGGGATTTCCTCCGGGGGCACCTCCGTGGTCTTCGCTCGACCTTTGGGCGCCATTAGGTCAGTTCTTTCTTTTTTCGGTGGCTAACTTTTCAGGAGGTTGACTAAAGCTCCCGGACGCGCGCTACCGGAGGAAGCTACAAGAAATGCTACCAGGAGAGCGCTACCGGGAGAGCTGAAGCTGGAGTTGGAAAATTTGGAATGAGCTACTGGGGCCCCCTAAGGCCCTATTTATAGAGGCTGGCCGTGATCTAGATGCGCGCCACGTGGCCCCCTCGGAGCAATCTGGACCACTGAAATTCAAACCGTGCGCGGGAAACGAAGGGACAGGCGCATAAATCGAGACGCCGGTTCGAACCGCGCGTGCATTTATTGCAAAAACTGCGCGGCCATAAAGCGCCCGGCACAGAAACCGAAGCGTCGTCGGGGCTCCGGTGATTTTCGTCTGGAGGTTTCGTCCGGAGATCTCCCCGGTAACGTAACCATTCCCTCCGGGGGCTCAAGCTTCGTCTCCAGAGGGAATGGGGGGCTGCTGTTGGGGGAAATCTCCATGCGGCCAACTCCAGGTAAGTTCATGATTGCCCGGGGACAGTGGCCCCCTTTTAGGCTCCCGGGGACAGTGGCCTCCGGTGCCTGCCCCGGGCGCCACCTTTTAGGCTCCCGGGACCGTGCCTCCGGGGCATGTCCCGGGCGCCGCCATTTGGCCACCGGGACCTTGCCCCCCGGGCGGGTCCCGGGCGCCGCCATTCGCCCGGGGACAGTGGCCTCCGGTGCCCCCCGGGCGGGTCTCGGGCGCCACCATTTGGCCGGGGACAGTGGCCCCCGGTGCCTGCCCCGGGCGCCGCCTTTTAGGCTCCCGGGACCGTGCCTCCGGGGCATGTCCCGGGCGCCGCCATTCGGCCCCCGGGACCTTGCCCCCCGGGCGGGTCCCGGGCGCCGCCATTCGCCCGAGGACAGTGGCCTCCGGTGCCTGCCCCGGGCGCCGCCTTTTCGCTCCCGGGACTCTGCCCCCCGGGCGGGTCTCGGGCGCCGCCATTTGCCCGGGGACAGTGGCCCCCGGTGCCTGCCCCGGGCGCCGTCCTTTAGGCTCCCGGGACCGTGCCTCCGGGGCATGTCCCGGGCGCCGCCATTTGGCCCCCGGGACCTTGCCCCCCGCGCGGGTCCCAGGCGCCGCCATTCGCCCGGGGACAGTGGCCTCCGGTGCCTGCCCCGGGCGCCGCCTTTTGGCTCCCGGGACTCTGCCCCCCGGGCGGGTCTCGGGCGCCGCCATTTGTCCGGGTACAGTGGTCCCCGGTGCCTGCCCCGGGCGCCGTCCTTTTGGCTCCCGGGACGCTGCCCCCCGGGCGGGTCTCGGGCGCCGCCATTTGCCTGGGGACAGTGGCCCCCGATGCCTGCCCCGGGCGCCGCCTTTCGACCCCCGGGACGGTACCTCCGGGGCATGTCCCGGGCGCCGCCTTTTGGGCTCCCGGGACCCTGCCCTCCGGAAAGGGTCCCGGACGTCATCACCCTTCTAAAAGGTAAAATCCCTGTTTGTTTATCACGTGCAGGTCACGCGAGGGACACCTCGGGAATCAGCGACCACCTGTCAAGCATCCAAGACGTTTGACCGGAAGAAGGACGGTCCTACCCTTCAATCCGACGGTGGCTTCGGGGGTAGTTTAGGCTTTTTGCTTCTTTTTGAGGCTATAAATAGCCCTTGTACCCCTCTGTTGTAAAAGATCAGCTCATTATTATTTGGAATAGCTAAACTCACAGACGTGCTCCGGAAGCCTCTCCCCCGGAGAGAGCCTCCCCAGCCGGCTCCGGTCGGGAGCGCGTCAACAGGACTAGGGCCCCCACCGGGACCCGAACCTGTATAAATCCACGTGTCAATTCTTGTGTTTGTCCGGCGGGGGAGGACCGGTCACCCGGTCAACCCGCGCTGCGTAATCTCCGCTAGGATCGTCTTCAAAACCTGCCGGGGTATTCTTAATACCACGACACATCCAAAGATCTGTCTCCTTCAAGGAAGAAACCCAAGGTTGACGAGGGATCCTCCAGCAGGACAAAGGTGAAAGATGCATCATTGCTCTCTCTTCCTTTGGTTCCCGTAGTTCTTCCTGTTCATGTAGCTCGACAGGTTGAACCTTCATCTCTACCTTTGGAGGTTCGTGATGATCCCTTAGGGCATTCTTCTCAGCTTTCTCCATTTCATCCCAGTGATCCTCACCCTTTTTTGGGTGATCACTTTTCTGGTTGGCAAGCTGTATCTCCACGACCAAATAATCCTCAACTTGTGTTGGGGAAACAATCTTCTGGTGGGAAGGTTGCACTTCCACCATCTGAAGGTCCTCAGTTTTTATTGGGTGATCTACTTTCTGGGGGAAATACCTCAACCTGTCACTTGCGAGGATTGGTAACTATTTCCATCTCCCTTTGCTCGTTGTTATTGTCAGTACAACTAACATCTGCAAATGTAGGAGACGAAAATTGTTGGAGCCCCCAGCGACCAGCCTGCTGAAATGAAACCTCCTCCCCTTGAACAGACTCTCCAAAGGGAAAAAGAGGCCCTGGAGAAGAAGACCAAAGAGATGTCTTCGGCAATCCTGCATCTGGCAGAATGTTTTGAAAGATCCCGCGAAGAGGCGCACCAATTCTGCCTGGAGAGGGACTATGCTCGACAGCAGCGAGAACTCTCCGATTCGATCAGGAATGGTAGCGCGTCTCTTTTTAGGGACGATGTTGATAGACTTAGAGTAGTTGCTAGTTCCCTTGGGGTCATCAGTGTAGATCCTACTGACGACAACATGTCCCTAGGAGAACTTTGTAAACTCCTCTCGGATCAGGTTGACGCTCTGGTCGCCTGTATCCCCTTTGTATGTAAAGATTGCCAAAAATAAAGATTTCCTTTACTTCATATAATATGGAAATTCTTTACAACCTCTGTGTGAAAATATGGCCATAAGTAATGTCTTTACGACCACTCATACATAGGTAAATTCCAGTACTACGACCAGAAATGCATTAATACGTTATACCGCAACTAGTACTGATACTACGATCAGACCCAAAGTTGCGGTTAGAACTGAAATTCGATCTGAACTGTTATCGCGATCAGAGCCGAAATTCGATCAGATCTACAACTGTGACTAGAGTTGAAGTTTGATCAGAAACACAGTTCTGATAGCAACTCGACCGAATAACAACTGTATACACAATAGTTTGACCTAGAATATCTTTATGATCAAAACATGAAAGTTTACAAGAAACATGAAGGATAATGTCCTCCAAAAATCTTTGTAGGACTTTTCACGTTTTGTGTTTACCCTAATTCTTAAATTCAAAACAAAGAAGACCTTTCGTTTCGGATTCAGTACAGGGAACACATAATGGGTTTACCGGAGAAAAAATCCATTATGGGAACAAATAAAATATTTCAATGGAACGTTACCCTCAGTGGAACGTCGCCTCGGGCCTATAAAAGGAGCAAGTAGCTTCCTGAGGAAGCCATATAGCCAGAAACTTGCCTTAGAGCCTCTGCCGCACAAAACCCTCACTCCCCATTCTCCATCGCCTCCAAAGTCGCTACCTTGTCCTCCGATCTTTCGAAAGAAATGGCATCCTGGAGCCGATCTGTTCACCACACAGAGGAGAGTCTAGTGGCTCTAGACAAAGAGGAGATCCTTCCTCCGAGGTTGCTGATCAACTGGCGACCTGCAGAGAAAGATCAAGAAACCCCAATCGTCCAAGAGGGCGAGTTGGTGGTTTTTGAGGAGTATCTGCGTTGCGGGTTCCGATTCTCCGAAAGCCAATTCTTGAAGGGAATCCTGGAGCACTATGGGTTAGAATTGGTCAATCTCCACCCAAACGCTGTGCTGATCCTGGCAATTTTCCAGCACCTATGTGAAGCTTTCGTCAGAGTGCTTCCAAGTTGGATCTCTTCCGACGCTTCTCTTACTCGGCTTGGTCGAAGAGCGCCAATGCTGCCGGATGCATCTACTTCTGAATTAGCGAGAAGAAGGAGTACCCCTTCCCACCCCAACGCGATTCCGTGCACAGGTGGTATCAGAAGTGGTTCAATTGTACCCTTCTGTCTGAGAGTGGGCTTTGGTTTGTGAACTCGCGGCCAGAGAAGTCCAGCGAGTCGGATTCTCTCCCTGTTCTGAATGCAGAGTAGAAGAAGCAAGCCCAAGTAATTCTTCACTTAGTCCAGCAGGGACTAACGGCTTGCGACATCGTTCGCGACTTTGTGAAGAATCGGGTGAGCCCCCTGCGCGAAAGGGCTCATCCAGCTTGGGAGATTCAGTCCATGGCAGACAGCACCCTGGACTATAATAATGGTATATGTCATCTGGCCAACAAGAAAGTACATTTCTTCTGAAAGAATGTCGTGTTTGCTAACTCGTTTGCTGGTGACATAGTTTTGCCTTCGTCCGAGATTGAGAAGCGGACAAATTACCCCTTGAATGCATACAGCGCCGATGTGGAGGGTACTAGGGGATCACCTCGCCCCCAAAGTCTAATGAATGCTGGTGACGACCTTCGCCCCCAAGGACTTTCTTGCCAAGCCCGAAAAGAATAATTCAGTGAGGCAACATGCCCAGCCGAAGATGTCGGCTTCCCGGGAAAACCGACTCCGAAGAGAATAAAGAAAGTTTCTTCGAAGCACGGGACAAGGGAAGGAATTTCCAAGAAGTCTAAAGGACTTCTAGGAGAAACTTCTTCACCGAAGGCACCTTCTACCGCGAAAAGAACTGCAGTAAGATATTCAATGCCCTCTGTTATCCCAGCTACAAACCAAAATCACTTCTCCGTCGCACAGGGTGAAGGGAGTGAGGGGGAAGAAGATTATGTTCCTCTAATTCGCAGCAAGAGGAAAAGTACTGCTTCCCTGTCCAGCGACGTCTTGTCTATGCTTGCGAGATCTGGAACGACCAAAGCGGGCCTCGCAACCACTGATGACCTTGTGGTTGTGGGTGAAGTTTCAGTGCCTGAAGCCCAAGAAGCTTCTGGGCTCGCTACACCTCCCCCTTCAATGGAGGGGTTAACTGCGGTAAGATTCTTCACAGCTTTGATGATCGCTATCCCTTTGTGGATGTCAACTGAGTAGCGTTCATGCAGTAGGAAGAAAACATTCCCCCCATCCGCCCCGAAATGGTTGCGGCCAGCCCCGAGGTGACGAGCACTCCGCCCCCAATGCTTGGGGCGGAAATGACAGAATAGGGCATCGCAACTACCAGTGCTCCCGTACTTGCGGATGAAGTCCCGACGCCAATGGTGTGGGACCCTCATTTGAGGAATCCGGTGGCAACCGCCCAGGTGGATTGCACTCAGAAATGGCACATTGCAGCTCACAACAACAAGATGCGTTATATAAAAATGCGAGTAATTAAAAACAAGTGCTGATCACAAGGACCGACATTATAATAACTTAGCGCCAAAATGACGCATTTAAATGTTGATACAAATTAAGGAGTTTTCGACACAAGGGTCGGCACAAAATAAAACAACAATAATAAACAAAAGGACTTCCTCAGTCTTCTTCTTCTGCAGCAGCGGTGTTGTACGGGCCTTCTCCACATCGAACTCCACCTTGGTAGATAACCCTCTAACAAGCTTAGTCTTCAGTTTCTTCTTCTTGTTCCACATTGGGTTCAAGACCGTAAGATTCAGGATCGACGAATCCTTCTTCTAAATTTGTTTGTAAAAGCAAGGGTGAGCACGTTGTCCACATGGTGCTCAACAAGTGCCAAATAAGAATGCAAGTATATATAGATGAGGGGGAATTTCTCAAATGATGGCTCTTTGGCTTTATATATGTATGTAGAATAGATTTTCACACACAGTTTTGAAGAAAAGATCTTTATTTTCGAAAGCGAGCCTTTTAAAATCCTAAGCTGGGTTTTCAGAAAATGTTGTGTGAGGCGGTCTTTCATGAGTCACCACTTTATTCAGATTTTGTGAAAAACTTTCCAAAAGCTACTTGTACTACATCGACGTGAATAGAATCCACAGCGCGCAGACTCCATAACCTGGGAGCTCAGAGTATCCGATACTTTTTAAACTTTGCAAAGGTGTACCACCTTAATCCACCGATCATTCGGCTTTCAAGTCGGTACCTCTCCATGCGACTCTTACGCATGTGACAAGGCCGAGATGACACAACAGTTTACAGTCCTAGCATTAACTATTCCCTGTCCGGTAAATAGACAGTCAAGTCTCAAGTACCGTTGTGGGTCCTCCCCACTGCCTTACTTCCTAGCCTGAGTCTATGTTCTCGCAAGACACATAGCCTCTCTTGATTACAGTAGCGCACGACTTAATCTGGCATAGGGCGTCTTCCTTCTTTCCACCTTTTCCTCTCATGATTTTTCTGAACTCACATCACTCATGGCCTTCTGTGGCCCACCAGCTCTCGCAAGAAACTGGATCGACAACCATTGCAGGGAAAACCTAATACTAAAGAAAGCTACTGAGTTGCATCCGTCCCATAACCGGCAAGTGGTTGGTACGTTTTTCATGCCGCATAGAAGCACAACCCAAGGTTCTAGTCCTTATGAATCTCTAGTGAGGAGTCTTTCACATTCCCAATGCGCACACAGCACCATCCAATCAAACCATCCTCACTATCGATTCCAATCACATTCTCTTTCACAAAAGGGGTTTTGAAACATATAATCTTGAGCATAGCATAGCCTAAGCATGATATTCTAGGGTGACAAGGGTGCATGGATATTCAATGTCAAAAGGGGCTTTATAGTTATTTAGGTCATATCTAATCATTTCATTGAAACATAACTCTTATTTGAATCTAAGGCATGCACATACTTCATTTCAAAATAATAGGCTAGACATGATCAAGGGTTTGAGACTTGCCTTGCAGTGATGGGTCTAGCTGCTCAGATGAATCCTCGAAGATCTCTTCTGTTCCTTCAACGTCTGGTTCCACGGCGGATACAAACAACACATACACACTATATAAGCATACAAGTACTAGAAAATAATGCGTAAATATATCATGCATGCAGGGGTAATGGTTTGGACAAGGTCACTTGATATTGATCGAAGAGATGGGCTCAAAAGGACTTGAATGTCGAACGGCTGACATTCGGCTCATAGCTTGACATAGCCCTAAATTGGTTCTAGGTTTGTTTTCTGGAGATGTGACAGTAGAAAATATTGTAGAACACGGTTCAAAAGGCTTAGTGGACAAAGTGGCATTTCAATTTCTCAAATGTAATAGGTCTAAATCATCTAATGCCACTGGTGGACATGCACTGCATAGTGGTGGACATGGCCAGAAACTAGGGCATTGCATAACTTTTGACTCAGGACTCCAATAGGTGAACAACTTTGTCTGGGGTTTAGGCCTTGATAGCAGCTACAAAACTCTCAACAGGCTCAAGGGCAGAAAGTGGCCGGAGGGTGGGCAAATCCGGTGAGCAAACACGGTGGCCTGAACTACTGGACAGTAATCTTGGCATGATCATAACTTTTGATCTAGGCCGATTCAGGGTTCGAGCCAGTGGAGTAAATTGCTCAGGGGGTTGAGGCCTAGCTAGATGACAAGGTTTCATCAGCTGGTTTGGCCAAAAAATGAACTCCGGCGATCGGGGCCGAAGACGAAGGCACCGATTTGGGGGTTTTCGTTCCAGGGCGTTTGAACTCAATTCCACGCTCGGGAAGCATCTAGGGGTCATCACGAAGCTACTGGTGTACTCAATTTTGCCAGAGAATGGCTGGAGAAGCACGACGGCGTTCTCCGGTGAACTGCCGAGGCTCGAACTTGGGAATTCGACGCTCGGGGCAAAATTGACGATTCCAAACTTGCAGGCTTACTCTTCCCAGCTTACTGGTCACTATTCTCTACTGGAACAACGATCAATTTGGCTTGAATCGCTCGGCATTAGGGAAACAGGGGATTATGGATTTTCCGGTGATTGCCGGCGTTGAGGTTCGCTGGGGGTCAATTAAATGCTATGACACATACCGGGGGATGAGGGGAGCTTACTGGTGGTGTCGGTTTGGAGTGAGAAGCTGCGGGCAAAGCTGGCGCCGTGAGCTTCAGAAGTGGCTCGCCGGGGAAGAAGGTCTTCACGGCGGCGCTGAGGAGCTTGGTTGCTCTCTGGTGGGAGAAGCTAAAGCATACAGCTGCGGGGTGGTGTGAAGAGATGCTGGGCGAAGGGGCTTTATATAGCCGCGGGGTTGAGTCCTCGGGAGCGGCAGCAATCGTCGGGAAGATGTTCTCTGGCGCTGGAGCGGTCAGCGAGGCACATCGGGACACGGCGGGAGCTCTGCCAGAGATGGAGCATCGCGCGAAATCGGGACTTCGTCAGGACGACGGGATAGCGAGCTTCGGCATGGCAACCAAGTGGCAATAAAGTCCTGACAATGTCAGGCACGCGCGCGAACAGTGAAGCCACGGTCTCCGGTCATCGCCACGGTGGCGCTCCTTGGCGCGACGCGAGCACGTGCGGTACACGCTGGTTTCGACCGTTGGCGGCGGCGAATCTGGCCGGCGGTGAAGGCTACGGTGGTTCACGGCGACGGCAACAGCTGCGGTCGAATGTCCTCAGGTCGTGGTCATGCACGCGGCTCTGGTCGTGGTCGAAGAAAGGGCCAGGGGCTTGTTTGTAAGGTTTTGGACTGATTTGCGAAGGTTTGGACTAAACTGCGAGGATTTTGGTTCGGGAACTTGGGCCTATCTGCAAATCTGAAGATCTGGAGGGCTGATTTGAATTTTGACTTTGGAGATGAGTGTTACCAAAACACTTGGACTCATCCAGCAGGAAAAATGGTAAAATCCAACAAGATCTGAGGGTTTCGACAAAAATCGAAAACAGGGTAAAATAGGGTAATTAGGGTTTGACATTTTGCCGGGGTTGAAACTAGGGTTTCGGTTGAGATTTTTTGAGTTCTTCCAGAAGGGAAAAACATTTAGAAAAATGAAAGAAAGATAATCACTTGATCAGATTTGAATTTGGTGATGATCTGGGACTTATAGCCTTTTTGGGCTTTTTGAAAATTCTGAAAAGAACTAAACTGAAACACTTTTGGACTGAATTGTGAAAATGATCTGGGAGATGAAGTTTAGCTGCCAACTTTTTGGCATACCTAAGATCAAGATAGGGTTGAGACATCAGGGATTCCAAAGAAGATATGCTGACTCGCAAACAGAAAAGATAGCCAAAAACTGGGATGTTACAATCTACCCTCCTTAGGAATAATCTCGTCCTCGAGATTCTGATTAGTCTGAGAACAGGTAGGGGAAATTCTGACGCAACTCTTCTTCTCTTTCCCAAGTTGATTCTTCTTTGGTGTGGTTATTCCATTGGACTCTACATAATTTTATGGTCCTTGACTTTAATCTCCTTTCACTGACCTCTAACACCTTGACTGGATATTCCTGATATGTCATATCTGGTTGAACCTCTGTTTCTGTGGGAGGCACTTCCTCCGTTGGTTTTCTCAGGCATTTCCTTAGTTGGGATACGTGAAAGACATCATGGACTCCTGCTAATTCGGGTGGTAGCTTCAATTTGTATGCTACTTCTCCTCGCCTTTCCAAAATCTTGTATGGTCCCACGTATCTCGGGCTTAGCTTTCCCTTCATCTGAAATCATCGAACTCCTTTGTAGAGTGTTACTTTGAGATATACGTAATCACCTATCTCGAAGGATAGTTCTCTCCTTCTTCTGTCGGTGTAACTTTTCTGTCGAGACTGGGCCGTTTTCAATCTCTCTTGTATAATCTTCACGTGGGCTGTGGCATCCTCCACTAATTGCAGTCCAAAAAATTGTTTCTGTCCCACTTCGGTCCAATATAGTGGCGTGCGGCACTTTCTTCCATAAAGCGCTTCATAAGGAGCCATCTGCAGACTCACTTGATAACTATTGTTGTAGGTAAATTCCGCGTACGGTAGAAATTGTTCCCAAGAATTCCCATAGTCTAAAGCACACGCTCTCAACATGTCTTCTAAAATCTGGTTCACTCTTTCCGTTTGGCCTCCAATTTGCGGGTGGTAAGCTGTACTGAACTTCAACTTCGTTCCCAGGGACTTCTGTAACTCTCCCCAAAATCTTGATACAAATTGTGCTCCTCTGTCTGAGACGATTGTTTTTGGTACTCCATGTAGCGTGACAATCCTGGTAAGATATAGTTTTGCCAGCTTTTTCGTTGTGTACTGCTTTCTTATAGGTAGAAAATGAGCTACTTTCGTCAATCCATCGACTATGACCCGTATAGAATCGTATCCTTGGTGGGTTCTTGGTAAACCAACTGCGAAATCCATTCCAATCTCATCCCATTTCCACTCTAGGGTTGGTAGGGGTTGCAGCGGTCCTGCAGGTTTCTGGTGTTCTGCTTTCACTCTTTGACAGGTGTCACAAGAAACTATAAACTCGGCAATTTCCTTCTTCATTCCTTTCCACCAAAACCGATCCTTTAGATCTTGGTACATCTTTGTACTGCCTGGGTGAATAGAGTACGGGGTACAATGGGCTTCTTGCAGTATCATGTTCTTGATTTCCTTGTCTTCTGGAACACAGATTCGGTTATGATACCAAAAAATTCCTTCCTCGTCCTCACGAAGGTCAATTGCATCCTCGTATTTCATGTCCTCTTTCATCTTCTGAATACTTAGATCTACTTCTTGAGCTTTTCGGATTTGGTCCTTCAGCTCGCATTTCATCATTAATGCGGCGACGGTTCCTTGTTCAACAAACTCTAAATTCAATTTTTTGAAATCTCTAAGTAATTGAGGTGGTATTCCTAATGTCTTCGCTTGATTGCAGTAGGATTTTCTGCTCAAGGCACCTGCTACTACATTTGCTTTTCCAGGGTGGTAATGTATTCCGAGGTCATAATCTTTAATCAGCTCTAGCCATCTTCGTTGTCTCATGTTCAAGTCTTGTTGGGTGAAGATGTATTTCAAACTCTTGTGGTCCGTGTAGATTTCACATCTATTTCCAAGTAGATAGTGTCGCCAAATTTTTAGCGCATGAACAACGGCGGCCAATTCCAAATCATGAGTTGGATAGTTCTCCTCATGTGATCGCAATTGTCTTGATGCATAAGCTACGACTCTCCCTTCTTGCATAAGGACACAGCCTAGTCCTTGCTTCGACGCATCGCAGTAGACTTCAAAATCCTTTTTGTTATCTGGTAACGTAAGGACAGGTGCGGTTGTTAATATCTTCTTTAATTCCTCAAAGCTCTTTTCACATCCTTCTGTCTAGTCGAATGGAACATCTTTCTTTAGTAGTCTGGTGAGTGGCTTTGTAATCTTGGAGAATCCTTTGACAAATCTCCGGTAATATCCGGCTAATCCTAGGAAACTTCTTACCTTAGTTACTGTTTCCGGTTGTTTCCATTCCATGATAGCCTGAATTTTTTATGGATCCATTGAGATTCCTCTGCCAGAGATAATGTGGCCTAAGAATGAGATTTCTTTTAACAAAAGGCACACTTATCGAATTTGGCATACAGTCGATGTTCTACTAACTTTTCCAGCACCATCCTAAGATGTTGTGCGTGTTTTTCCTCTGACTCCGAAAAGATGAGAATGTCATCGACAAACACAATGAAAAACTTGTCCAGAAATTCCATGAGAACCTTGTTCATCAAATTCATGAATACTGCTGGTGCATTCGTTAAACCAAATGGCATCACGGTAAACTCATGCAATCCATATCTCGTTATGAATGCAGTTTTTTGAATATCTTGTTCTCAAATCTTTAGTTGGTGGTATCCGGACCTCAGGTCGATCCTTGAAAATATCTTCGCTCCTCTTAGTTGATCAAAGAGATCATCGTTCCTTGGCAAAGGGTACTTGTTCTTGATCGTCATATCATTCAGTTTCCGGTAGTCGACACAAAGTCGTAGACTGCCGTCTTTCTTTTTAGCGAAAAGCACAGGGGCTCCCCAAGGTGAGGAACTTGTTCTAACAAATCCCTTTCTTTCCAATTCTTCTACTTGCTTTCTTAATTCTTCTTGTTCTTCACTTGTCATACGTGCAAGCTTTCTTGCATAAGGGGCAGATCCGGGTTTTAATTCGATTGAGAACTCAATGTCCCGATCTGGTGGCATTCCAGGAAGCTCTTCAGGAAAAACTTCTGGATATTCTTTCACTATTGGAACTCCTTCAAACTCAACTCCTTCTATGCTGTTCAAACTACACACTCGGTTGTTCACTATTGATCTCTCTGCGTGGAATGTGACTTGTTTTCCTTCAACATTCGTTAGGGTTATTTCTTTCTTCTCACAGTCCATCTGACCTTTATGCTTGGCTAACCAATCCATTCCAAGGATGACATCTAATCCTTGAAGGTCCAAAACTAGCAGGTTTGCTAGGAATCCTAGATTGCCAATACTAAAGGCGATATTTCTACAGATAGAGTTGACAAGCATCCGAGCTCCAGGGGATTGAATTAAAATAGGGAACTCTAATGCAGATACTGGCAACTTATTTCTGAGCACGAAAGGTCTTGACACAAATGAATGAGTAGCACCAGGGTCAAATAATGCAACTGAAAGTTCAGAGTGAATAAAGATCCTACCGATCACAACGTCTGATGATTCTCCCGCTTCAACGGCAGATGGGTAGTTGAGTCTTCCGCGACCTGCAGCAGGTATTCCTCTCCCTCGGCCATTTTGGAATCTTCCTCCTCTAGAGGGCGGAGCATTTCTGGCGAAGCCTTGGGTTGGAACAGGGGGTCTTGCAGCTTGTGCCCGTGCAACATTGGATGGTAAGTGTTGTAGTGGACAAGTGTTCCTGCGATGTCCCTTTCTTCCACAATGAAAGCATTCTTCATTCTTTAGGGGACAATCCTTCAAGAAGTGGTTTCCTCTACATCCGATACATTGTACTATTGCAGTAGGCGCAGGCCTCTGGGGTCTTTGCGGTGGTCTGAAGGCTGGTCGGTAAGTAGGCATCGGTCTCCCTCGACTAGCACTTCCTTGGTAAGAGTTAGGCAAAGCCTTCCTTTTTGGGTCTTCTTCAATTACTCCCCTCTTCTCCTCCATCTTAAGCAGTCGGTTTATCAGGACGTGGAAGTCCGTAAACTCATGAGATGAAAGCTGGTATTGCAAGGAGTTTTGTAGTCCTTCGCAAAACCTGTCGATCTTCCTTTCCTCTGTCGCAATATCTTCAGGGGCATACCTCGCCAGTTGAATGAATTCATGCAGGTACAGTTTGACACTCCTGTTTCCTTGTCGCAGATTCACGAACTCTCGGCGTTTTGCTTGAACAACGCCTTTTGGGACGTGGTATCTACGGAATTCCTCCTTGAACTCGTTCCAGGTGATCGAATCTCTGTTGGAGTGTACAGTTTGGTAATTTTCCCACCAAGCAGTAGCGGGTCCAGCTAGTTGATTTGATCCATACAGGAGCTTCTCTTCGTCGCTGCACCTAACAGTGTTCAACTTCCTCTCCATGTCTCTTAACCAATCGTCTGCCACTATGGGGTCTTCTGTACTCGAAAAGGTCGGGGGGCGTGTTTTCTAAAAGTCGGTTAATTTCGCACCCATTGCGGATCCTTCAACTTGTCCAGATGCGATGTGTTGCATCAACTGTCCCAAAATTTGGTTCTGCACAGTTGCTGACTCTTGTCGGTTTCGCTCCATCCATAGCAGTACATCATTGATGTCACCTCCTTGTGGCATCGTCGAAGATCCTGGTCTATCAGGGTTAGTGCGGCTTCTTGTTCTGGGTGTAGCCCTTGCATTGCTAGGATTTCCCTCTAGCTCTCCTTCTTGGGGTCTTGCACGTGTGTTAACCATCCTACAGGAGGTTAAGAATAGAGACATTGATTCGGAAAGAATCATTCACAGAGATGCTAGCAGAATGCTGGTATTTAACTTAAGAGATAAGAGTAAGGATATGCAAAATGACTTTTTCATAAATCAGCTTTTCAAAAGATACAAAGCTTCTAGCCTCATCGGCTTACAGAACTCATCTAACATCCAGCATACATCAACCATACTAAAACAACTGCTACAACAAAAGGAAATCTAGCGTCTGCTGGGTTAGGCACAAAAGGTCGAATCGAAGGAAGTCTACGGTCACTCCTCAGCATCATCAGAAGAATCACAAGGCTCTACCTCCTCGGGATCCTCCTCCTCATCGTCATCTGCATCCATCGGATCATCCTCCTTGTCGTCGTTAATGTTGACAATCTCCTTCCCTTTTCCTTCAGGGGTCTTCTCCTTCTTCATAGTGCAAGGAAGCTCGATTGTCTGACCGTTGATGACTATGCCACGCGACGCGGGCGTGAACCGCTGAGATACTCCTTTAAGTTTCCTACCTTCTTGCGAGCGGTGATCTTCAACTTTGGGCGACTCTTCTTGACTACTGACTCTGCAGCTTCGAGGTCCTTCTCTCCACTTGATTCAGCCAATTCTTGAATTTGACTTTCATTTTCTTGGAGACTCGCACGAGCCCTAATAAGCATGCCCTCAAGGTAGTGGTGGTCATCGCGAACACGCTCGTAGTCTCGAAGTAGGCGGGTGTATCCGATCTCCGAAGCACGAATGATGTCTCGAGTCTTTGTCAGAATAGCGTCCTCCCGTTCGCTGGACGGAAGAAAAACTCGGTACTCTGATCCGCGGACCTGGTAAGGCACGAAGCGGTAGGGGGAATTAGTAAGGTAGTCGCTGTACAACTGCCGGACGGTACCTACGGCACGACGGGCAGCATCTAAGATAGCATCTTCTTCTTCTTCTCTGCGGGCTTGACGTCTTACTGAGCCTCTCCCGTGCTCGGGTGTCTCATAGACAATCACTGAGGCCCGACAACCAATGGGTCGTCCATTGATCTCATCCTGCCAGACACAATACACTGGCCTTTGACTGTACCGTGCTCCAAGAAATTGCAGCATCATCCACAGCAACAGTGCCCACGATCCAAGCTCGTCTCCGTGAAGGTATCTCCTGTCGGAAGCCATCTGAAGACAGAACGAAAGGCATCTATGAGTTTAAAGAGAAGTCTAAAGCCTTTTTCCAAAAATCGAAAATAACATTTTTCTTAAGGAAAATAGGTTTTCGTAAACAAATTTTTGACAAAGAACTAGCAAACTTTTCTTCTAGGGACGCCAAAGTCTATCTAAGGGTTACAACCTACAGTCAAGCCTTTTGCTCTGATACCAGATTCTGTGGGACCCTCATTTGAGGAATCCGGTGGAAACCGCCCAGGTGGATTGCACTCAGAAATGGCACATTGCAGCTCACAACAACAAGATGCATTATATAAAAATGCGAGTAATTAAAAACAAGTGCTGATCACAAGGACCGACATTATAATAACTTAGCGCCAAAATGACGCATTTAAATGTTGATACAAATTAAGGAGTTTTCGACACAAGGGTCGGCACAAAATAAAACAACAATAATAAACAAAAGGACTTCATCAGTCTTCTTCTTCTGTAGCAGCGGTGTTGTATGGGCCTTCTCCACATCGAAATCCACCTTGGTACATAACCCTCTAACAAGCTTAGTCTTCAGTTTCTTCTTCTTGTTCCACATTGGGTTCAAGACCGTAAGATTCAGGATCGACAAATCCTTCTTCTAAATTTGTTTGTAAAAGCAAGGGTGAGCATGTTGTCCACATGGTGCTGAACAAGTCCCAAATAAGAATGCAAGTATATATAGATGAGGGGGAATTTCTCAAATGATGGCACTTTGGCTTTATATATGTATGTAGAATAGATTTTCACACACAGTTTTGAAGAAAAGATCTTTATTTTCGAAAGCGAGCCTTTTAAAATCCTAAGCTGGGTTTTCAGAAAATGTTGCGTGAGGCGGTCTTTCATGAGTCACCACTTTATCAGATTTTGTGAAAAACTTTCCAAAAACTACTTGTGCTGCATCGACGTGAATAGAATCCACAGCGCGCAAACTCCATAACCTGGGAGCTCAGAGTATCCGATACTTTTTAAACTTTGCAAAGGTGTACCACCTTAATCCACCGATCATTCGGCTTTCAAGTCGGTACCTCTCCATGCGACTCTTACGCATGTGACAAGGCCGAGATGACACAACAGTTTACAGTCCTAGCATTAACTATTCCCTGCCCGGTAAATAGACAGTCAAGTCTCAAGTACCGTTGTGGGTCCTCCCCACTGCCTTACTTCCAAGCCTGGGTCTATGTTCTCGCAAGACACATAGCCTCTCTTGATTACAGTCGCGCACGACTTAATCTGGCATAGGGCGTCTTCCTTCTTTCCACCTTTTCCTCTCATGATTTTTCTGAACTCACATCACTCATGGCCTTCTGCGGCCCACCAGCTCTCACAAGAAAATGGATCGACAACCATTGCAGGGAAAAGCTAATACTAAAGAAAGCTACTAAGTTGCGCCCGTCCCATAACCGGGCAAGTGGTTGGTACATTTTTCATGCCGCATAGAAGCACAACACAAGGTTCTAGTCCTTATGAATCTCTAGTGAGGAGTCTTTCACACTCCCAGTGCGCACACAGTACCATCCAATCAAACCATCCTCACTATCGATTCCAATCACATTCTCTTTCACAAAAGGGGTTTTGAACATGCTTTTCTCATATGTGACCATTCAACATTTAACATATAATCTTGAGCATAGCATAGCCTAAGCATGATATTCTAGGGTGATAAGGGTGCATGGATATTCAATGTCAAAAGGGGCTTTATAGTTATTTAGGTCATATCTAATCATTTCATTGAAACATAGCTCTTATTTGAATCTAAGGCATGCACATACTTGAAAACAGTTAACATACTTCATTTCAAAATAATAGGCTAGACATGATCAATGGTTTGAGACTTGCCTTGCAGTGATGGGTCTAGCTGCTCAGATGAATCCTCGAAGATCTCTTCTGTTCCTTCAACGTCTGGTTCCACGGCGGATACAAACAACACATACACACTATATAAGCATACAAGTACTAGAAAATAATGCGTAAATATATCATGTATGCAGGGGTAATGGTTTGGACAAGGTCACTTGATATTGATCGAAGAGATGGGCTCAAAAGGACTTGAATGTCGAAGGGCTGACATTCGGCTCAAAGCTCGACATAGCCCTAAATTGGTTCTAGGTTTGTTTTCTGGAGATGTGACAATAGAAAATATTGTAGAACACGGTTCAAAAGGCTTAGTGGACAAAGTGGCATTTCAATTTCTCAAATGTAACAGGTCTAAATCATCTAATGCCACTGGTGGACATGCACTGCATAGTGGTGGACATGGCCAGAAACTAGGGCATTGCATAACTTTTGACTCAGGACTCCAATAGGTGAACAACTTTGTCTGGGGTTTAGGCCTTGATAGCAGCTACAAAACTCTCTACAGGCTCAAGGGCAAAAAGTGGACGGAGGGTGGCCAAATCCGGTGAGCAAACACGGTGGCCTGAACTACTGGACAGTAATCTTGGCATGATCATAACTTTTGATCTAGCCCGATTCAGTGTTCGAGCCAGTGGAGTAAATTGCTCAGGGGGTTGAGGCCTAGCTAGATGACAAGGTTTCATCAGCTGGTTTGGCCGGAAAATGAACTCCGGCGATCGGGGCCGAAGACGAAGGCACCGATTTGGGCGTTTTCGTTCCAGAGCGTTTGAACTCAATTCCACGCACAGGAAGCATCTAGGGGTCATCACGAAGCTACTGGTGTACTCAATTTTGCCAGAGAATGGCTGGAGAAGCACGACGGCGTTCTCCGGTGAACTGCCGAGGCTCGAACTTGGGAATTTGACGCTCGGGGCAAAATTGACGATTCCAAACTTGCAGGCTTACTCTTCCCAGCTTACTGGTCACTATTCTCTACTGGCACGAGGATCAATTTGGCTTGAATCGCTCGGCATTAGGGAAACAGGGGATTATGGCTTTTCTGGTGTTTGCCGGTGTTGAGGTTCGCCGAGGGTCAATTAAATGCTATGGCACATATCGGGGGATTAGGGGAGCTTACTAGTGGTGTCGGTTTGGAGTGAGAAGCTGCGGGCGAAGCTGGCGCCGTGAGCTTCAGAAGTGGCTCGCCGGGGAAGAAGGTCTTCACGGCGGCGCTGAGGAGCTTGGTTGCTCTCTGGTGGTAGAAGCTAAAGCATACAGCTGCGGGGTGGTGTGAAGAGATGTTGGGCGAAGGGGCTTTATATAGCCGCAGGGTTGAGTCCTCGGGAGCGGTAGCAATCGTCGGGAAGATGTTCTCTGGCGCTGGAGCGGTCAGCGAGGCACATCGGGACACGGCGGGAGCTCTGCCAGAGATGGAGCATCGCGCGAAATCGGGACTTCGTCAGGACGACGGGATAGCGAGCTTCGGCATGGCAACCAAGTGGCAGTAAAGTCCTGACAATGTCAGGCACGCGCGTGAACGGTGAAGCCACGGTCTCCGGTCATCGCCACAGTGGCGCTCCTTGGTGCGACGCGAGCACGTGCGGTACACGCTGGTTTCGACCGTTGGCGGCGGCGAATCTGGCCGGCGGTGAAGGCTACGGTGGTTCACGGCAATGGCAACAGCTACGGTCGAATGTCCTCAGGTCGTGGTCGTGCACGCGGCTCTGGTCGTGGTCGAAGAAAGGGCCAGGGGCTTGTTTGCAAGGTTTTGGACTGATTTGCGAAGGTTTGAACTAAACTGCGAGGATTTTGGTTCAGGAACTTGGGCCTATCTGCAAATCTGATGATCTGGAGGGCTGATTTGAATTTTGACTTTGGAGATGAGTGTTACCAAAACACTTGGACTCATCCAACAGGAAAAATGGTAAGATCCGACAAGATCTGAGGGTTTCGACAAAAATCGAAAACAGGGTAAAATAGGGTAATTAGGGTTTGACATTTTGCCGGGGCTGAAACTAGGGTTTCGGTTGAGATTTTTGAGTTCTTCCAGAAGGGAAAAACGTTTAGAAAAATGAAAGAAAGATAATCACTTGATCAGATTTGAATTTGGTGATGATCTGGGACTTATAGCCTTTTTGGGCTTTTTGAAAATTCTGAAAAGAACTAAACTGAAACTCTTTTGGACTGAATTGTGAAAATGATCTGGGAGATGAAGTTTAGCTACCAACTTTTTAGGTTAAGGTAGTGGCATACCTAAGATCAAGATAGGGTTGAGACATCAGGGATTCTAAAGAAGATATGCTGACTCGCAAACATAAAAGATAGCCAAAAACTGGGATGTTACAAATGGTCCAGGAAATACCTGGTCCTAAGGCTCTATCCCTACCAACTGAAGTGGTTGTTCAGGTAAAGATCATCTCTGCTTGAGTCCTTATCGTTCCTCATGCGTATGTTCATGATTTTGTACACACAGGGAGAAAAGGACAGGATCCTCTTCACGAAGAGGAAGACTAGGACAGATGACGACTGTCCCCTTTTCCTTAGGGAACATTCTTCTAAATCCCAAAAATTAGAGGGAGTTCGAATAAGGTGAGAAATTTTCCTTGTATGGACAAGGTTTAATTTCAATGGTTGCTTATAGAAAAACCCAACTGACATCGTTTTCTATTATCCAGGCAAAGGAGTCCAGTGCCAAGCCCCTCAGGGACCTCAGCCAATGTTGGGGCTTCCCCCGCGATCGAAATCTCTGGGGAACTGCAGAAGTCCAATCAGAGATATTGGAATCTGCAACTTTGGCCAAGAATAAGGGCCAGCAGGGAGAAACATCTGTTGCCCCTGCGGGAGACAAGGTTAACTTATCAGTCCAACCTTCAGTGGCACCAAGCAAACTCTCATTCCGAGAGTGTGCATGTTGGGGGAAATCTCCGCGGCGCTAAGTCCAGGTAAGTCACGTCACATTGGCCCGGGGACGTGGCCTCCGGGGCCTCCCCGGGCGCCGCCATTTGGCTCCCAGGACCAGGCCTCCGGTGCCATCCCGGGCGCCGCCATTTGTCCGGGGACGTGGTCTCCGGCCTCTCCCCGGGCGCCGCCTTTTGGCTCCCGGAACCAGGCCTCCGGCGCCGTCCTGGGCACCGCCATTTGCCTGGGGACGTGGTCTCCGGCCTCTCCCCGGGCGCCGCCTTTTGGCTCCCGGGACCAGGCCTCCGGCGTCATCCCGGGCGCCGCCATTTGCCAGGGGACGTGGTCTCCGATCTCTCCCCGGGCGCCGCCTTTTGGCTCCCGGGACCAGGCCTCCGGCGCCATCCCGGGGGCCGCCATTTGCCCGGGGACGTGGTCTCCGGCCTCTCCCCGGGCGCCGCCTTTTGGCTCCCGGGACCAGGCCTCCGGCGCCATCCCGGGCGCCGCCATTTGCCCGGGGACGTGGTCTCCGGCCTCTCCCCGGGCGCCGCCTTTTGGCTCCCGGGACCAGGCCTCCGGCGCCATCCCGGGCGCCGCCATTTGTCCGGGGACGTGGTCTCCGGCCTCTCCCCGGGCGCCGCCTTTTGGCTCCCGGGACCAGGCCTCCGGCGCCATCCCGGGCGCCGCCATTTGCCCGGGGACGTGGTCTCCGGCCTCTCCCCGGGCGCCGCCTTTTGGCTCCCGGGACCAGGCCTCCGGCGACGTCCCGGGCGCCGCCATTTGCCCGGGGACGTGGTCTCCGGCCTCTCCCCGGGCGCCGCCTTTTGGCTCCCGGGACCAGGCCTCCGGCGACGTCCCGGGCGCCGCCATTTGCCCGGGGACGTGGTCTCCAGCCTCTCCCCGGGCGCCGCCTTTTGGCTCCCGGGACCAGGCCTCCGGCGCCGTCCCGGGCGCCGCCATTTGCCCGGGGACGTGGTCTCCGGCCTCTCCCCGGGCGCCGCCTTTTGGCTCCCGGGACCAGGCCTCCGGCGCCGTCCCGGGCGCCGCCATTTGCCCGGGGAGGTGGTCTCCGGCCTCTCCCCTGGCGCCGCCATTTGGCTCCTGGGACCAGGCCTCCGGCGCTGTAACACCCTAGTTTTGGGGGTGAAAAGTTTTGCATGAAAACCCTGCATGCATGTATCTCTGTAGTAGTAGCCAGATCAGCCGAACTCTAATCTCTCCCAAACCCTAAAAACCCCAAAATCTATTCCCTAGATCCAGATCGAGATCTGACCATCCAGATTTAACCTATCAGTTACCCTGAAGATAAAAGTCTTCAGGAGCCAGATCAAATTCTGACCCTAACTCTCAGTACCTAAGCTCCTCTCTGTTTTCGAAAACAGGAAAATTCAGATTTACCCTAAGTACCCCAGTTTCCAGATGATTGAATTATTCTGATTTAACCCTATTCAGACTCAAGTAACCCCTGGAATATGTTCCTAGGTTCATCCTCAACTCACTTCAAAAAGTTGGGAGCCAAATTAATTCATCTAAACACTTTTCGCAGTTAAGTCCAAATTTTACTGCGAATAAGTCCTTTTCTATTTACCTGGAAGCCTGAAAAGGCTAAAATCTGCAAATTAATTCCAACTCCAGAATTTCTTTAGGAAACACCTTCCAAATACTATTTGATACAGATCTCCCTTTTGATCAGACTTCAAAATCTCTCTCCAATCACCAGAATTCGAAATCGACAAAATCCAGATTTATTTTACCCTAATTTTACCCTATTTTCGAAAATAGGTGAAATCCCCCAAATCTTATCAAATTTTCTCTAAATTTGAGTTGGATGAGTACTAATAGAAATGTTATACTCAGCCATGAAATCAATCCTCAAATTTACCATCTCTAAGACAGAAATTGCAAATCAGTCCAGATTTCAAATAAGAATCCTTGCAATTTGGTCCCTGTTCGACCAGAGACGCTGTGCACGACCAGCAGCCGTGCACGACCGCGACCACCGCGCTGCCACGCCAGAAACTTCGTCGCCGGTGAAGCCCCGTGGTCGCCACCCTTGCCACTGCGTTCCTGCCACGTGTGCGCACGTCGTTCGCCACCGTGGAGCCACCGCGGCCGTACCAGCATCTCCAATTTTGCCCGCGCGCGCACGCCATCGCTGCAGCCACTGCAGGAGCTCGATGCCACGTTGCAAGCATGCCGGAGGAGCCCGTCAGTTCGCCGTTGCATCACCTGGGACAGCGCACGCCAGCCTGCAAAGCCAGCACGGCCGCTGGAGCACGTCACTTCGCTGCTGTCCCGCACGGCCAGTCAACTCGCCATCGATTCGAGCTTCCCTTCCCCGTGCAATTCCAGCCGTTGCAAGCCCTCACTGTGCCTATAAAAGATGCCCCAGCCCAGCACGAAGGCACTCACACTGGAACCACCCAAAATCTCTGACCACACCGTCGTCTTCTTCTTCTTCGGCGAGCTCGAGAAGAAGCTCACGGTGCCAAGCCTCTACACTACTTCCTCCTCGATTCCAGCTACTCCAGTAAGCTCCTCTCACCTCCCTCATCATACTCGAGCATGTAATTGACTTCAAACCTCTCCAGTCGTCGGCAATTCCCGTTTCTCTCCAGCAACTCCGGCGAGCAATTAAACTCTATCCAGAACGATTTAGCTCTCGAGCCTGTGATCAATATTGATTAGTGAACTTATCTAAGCATCTCTAAGCAACCAGAATCGAAGAATTTGCTAAAATATGAAAAACCCCAAATTGGAACTTTGCTTGTGAACTGAGCTTGCTGTTTAAGCTTTTCTGGTGCATCTCTAGTCAATCTAACTTCACCAGTAGCTTACTTATGCCCCAGAGACCCTCCTCAAGCAAGGAATTAAGTTTATTTGCCCTAGATCAGAAATGCCCAAATCAGGTTTGAGTTAATCTTTTCTCCGGCCAATATCTCCTAAATCCAGCCAATCCAGCCATAGAAACCTTGCCATCTAGATGTTTTGGGCCATTCTGAGCAACTTTGTCTTCTATCACGACTCCTAATTCGGCCTAGATTGCGAGATATAGCTATGCCCTAGTTTGCTGTACTGTTCACATTACCTGTGCTCCAGGCCAGCCAACTTCTTCGCCGGTTTTCATCACTTTCTGGCCATCTCCTGCCCTAGGTCCTGTTGAGACATTTGTTCCTGTTACAAATGCCTAACCACCAGACAAAGTGGTGCATCATTTGGAGCCCTGAGTCAAAAGATATGGCTAACCCTAGTTTCTGGCCGTGTCAACCCTATGCCAGACTATGTCAGCCAGTGGCATTGAGCCTTTTCACCCACTTCCAGCCATGCACTTTGAAAATAACTTTGTCCCTTAGACTCCTGATGTTGTGATCTACACTTTTCTCTACTGTCACAACTTGAGTTGAGCCCTCCATCACCCATCAACCTTATGTCGATGCCTTGAATCGAAGGCCAACCTAAAGACATTCGCTGTTTTGGGCGAACCAGTCACCACCTTGATATTACCCTGATATTTTGGAACCTTGTAAACCTTAACAACTAATCTTAACCCTAGTTACCGTAGTTAAACTCAAATTGCTTTCAAAAACCTTGTATCACCAGAGTATTTTCTCCTTGCATCTTTGCATGTAGTGGATTAGTAAGAATAGAATTGATTGTAATGCCTGTTTGCTTGTTTGATCTTGTTCAGAGCAAGAGTCCGGGGTTGAAGATCTTGTCGCTGAACCGTCATCGACTGCTGATACTTACGACGCGGAAGGCAAGTCATACTTTGATCATATTGAAACCCATATTTTATGAATTGCTATGCTATTCCATGAGTAGATATCTCATTAATATTGCATGTGTTGAGATCAATGATATCATGGCAGTGGTAGGTTGAATACTTGAGAAATGTGAACTTGATAAGATAGTAAGCCACGAACTAATAAAAGTATAAACATGTACAATTATATTCATGAAATAGAACCCCTAGCCGTGACCAGTATTTTGGTATGGAATGGTGGTAGCACTGGAGGTGCTTGGCTGCATTGAATGTGTAGGCACTGAAGGTGCATGGTTTGTGGTATGATCTGGTCACTGGCATGTAAGGACTAGAACCTTGTGTTATGCGTCTAGTGGCATGAAAAACGTACCGACCACTTACCTGGTATGGGACAGGCGCAACCTAGTAGCTTTCTTAGTATTATCAGTTCCCTGCATGGCTTGTCGATCCGGTTTCTCGCGTGGAAACTGGTGGGACGCAGTTCGTCCATGAGTGATGTGAGATCAGAAAAATTATGAGAGGATAAGGTGTAAAGAAGGAAGACGCCCTACGCCAGATTAAGTCATGCGCGACTGTAATCAAAAGAGGTTATGTGTCCTGCGGGAACATAGACCCAGGCTAGGAAGTAAGGCAGTGGGGAGGACCCACAATGGTACTTGGGACGGTATTGTCCATTTACCGGGCAGGGATACTGTTAATACTAGACTGCAAAAACATTGTGTGATCTCGGCCTTGTCACATGCGTATAAGTCGCATGGAGTTGGCCCGACTTGGAAGTCGAGTGAAAAAGTAGATTTAAAAAGAGGTACATCTCTGCAGAGTTTAAAAATGTATTCGAATACTTCGTACTCCCGAGTTTTAGGAGTATGCCGCGGTGGATTAAATCCATGGGGTGTGACACAAGTATTGTTTTATAAACTAAAATTTGTTAGCTCAAGATTACCCAAGTGGCATGTGTTGTCATGATAAGGGGCGTTGCCGTGGGCTGTCATGTGTTGACGTGTCGCGGTAATACCATAATCTAGCAAACATATGATAATTAAGAGGCATATGGTTTATGCCCTAAGTTATGAAATACTGTTATGAGTATAAGATTGAAAGACTTGAATAAGAGTAGTGTGATATGAGGATATATCGCCTTGGATATGGGATATATGTATCACCATCAATATGATTTATTTACTGCCATGGGTATGATCAGAAGCTGAGTAAGAATTGAGAAAGAAATGTATTTTGGGAAAAACCTTTTCACTCTTTCCCCAATAGCATAGGTTCATGTTATATATATATATCTGTATCTCTACCTCCCCTATGGCTTGCTGAGTACGTAAGTACTCACCCTTGCAACAACTCATCAATAGATGGAGCGTTCTACGACCTTGGAGGATACCCTGAAGATGCTGCGGACCCAGGAGATGATGAGCAGTTTCCTCCGGAGCCCTGATGTGGTGCTGTCTTGCTGTCAACCTCTGTTTCCTGTGGATTGCTTTGGGCCTAGCTTCCGCCGTCTAGATGTGTTATTTTGTTAGACCCTTGTGCCTTGTTCGGCACTGTACCTCGTTTTGTACTAAGGCCTGATGGCCATACAATTATGACTATTGTACTATTTTGCTGCTGCAATGTAATCCTGTGATTGACTCATCCTGGGAAGTCAAGTGGTTAGGGGACCAGCTGCACCGAGCTGGGCTCCTCACAGGTGATGTCACTGTCGTGGCAGACGTGACAGGCGCCGTCCCGGGCGCCGCTATTTGCCCGGGGACGTGGTCTCCGGCCTCTCCCCGGGCGCCGCCTTTTGGCTCCCGGGACCAGGCCTCCGGCGCCATCCCGGGCGCCGCCTTTTGGCCCCCGGGACCTGGTCTCCGGCGTCGTCCCGGGCCTCATCGCCCTCCTAAAGGTAAAGTCTTGAGTTGTTTGTCACGTGCAGGTCACGCGAGGAGCGCCTCGGGAATCAGCGACCACCTGTCAAGCATCCAAGACGTTTGACCGGGAGAAGGACGTTCTTACCCTTCAATCCGACGGTGGCTTCCGGGGTAGTTTATGCTTTTTGCTTCTTTTTGGGGCTATAAATAGCCCTTGTACCCCTCAGTTGTAACGTGGTGATTCATTTGTTGGAATAGCTAAAAAACTAACAGGTGTGCTCCGGAAGCCTCTCCCCCGGAGAGAGCCTCCCCAGCCGACTCCGGTCGAGAGCGCACCGACAGGACTAGGACCCCCACCGGGACCCGAACCTGTATAAATCCGTGTGTCATTTCTTGTGCTTGTCCGGCGGGGGAGGACCGGTCATCCGGTCAACCCGCGCCGCGTAATCTTCGCTAGGATCGTTCTCAAAACCTACCGGGGTATTCGCAATACCACGACAATGCTGAGGTACGTCAATCATCCCGTAAGGATTATGTGTTTGCATAAGAGCATTTATGTTTTGAAACCAATCTCCTTTCTTGTCATAGGAAATGACCCGCATGGCGACCATGTCGATGGCTATGATAGATAGCATCGAAGCCACGGAAGAGGAAAAAGGTCGCTAGCAGCAGTAAGGAAGAGTTTTCTTTTCTCATTCAAATGCAGGCCCCTATTTTGATAGTCATCCATTCTATTACAGAGAGAATGCTTATCTAGTGAAGAGCCTCGCCGATCGAGAAAATCAAGAGTTCCGGGCAGCTACCCATATCTCATTTTTGGAGAGTGAACTCAAGAAACTACGATCGGAGCTCTCTTGTAAGCATATCTCTGTTCAGAGGACATTGATTTCTTTATATGAATCGCTTGTAATGACCTTTTGTCGCAGCACGAGATGTCCAGATAAGCCGGCTCGATCAGGAGAAAGCTACACTCCAAGCGACCCTTGATTCTGTTCGCAGGGAGAACAAAGATTTGAGCACATCAATCTCTTCCTGCAGCAGTGCTCAAGGGAACATCTTCGAAAAATTGAACATGGTGGCCGGTCTACTAAGGGCTGATGTGGTCGAAACCGCGGTGGACGACCTTAGCCTTAGTGACTAGACCACGCTAGTCATGACTCAAGCGGAATCACTCCTCGAGTATCTTCCTGAAGATACTAGGCAGCAAAAAGAGGTGATTAAATCCAGGGTTCGATCAACTCCCTCCGCCATCCTCTGCCGACTTCGTCTTCGCCATGGCCCAGATCTAGATCTAAACACAGCGGCGGAAGAAGCAGAGGTCGAGAGTGAAGACCAACTTGGGTCTATTATGGAGGAAGTTAGACCTCTGGTCGAACAACTCTTAAACAATCTCGGCATACTGTAAACTCTTGTACCTGTATAAACACAGTTTATAGAATGCAATGCATGCATTTTTTGGTTTTGTTTTGAAGGAAAACACTTCTTTTTGTTTCATATTACAACCATATTCCCCTAGCCCCCGCCTATGATTATATGTATTGAAGAGTTAGTATTATAAGCACAGGAAAGATATGGATGTAACGATGACCAGGGATATTCGACCAGACCAACAATTATATTCGGTACAATGCCCAACCTTGTTGCAAACCGGCAGCCACTCTGATGACCAAGGACATGCCAACAAGCCCCATGTGCGTTGAGAAACGGCTTATTGAGGGGTGTCTTGTCTGGAAGTGATCATGAGATCGACCAGCGAATCCGATTGGGGTATTGTGGTGATATAACCATTGGCGATCAGCCCCCGAGTCAAACTCGTAACATATGGGCATAAAAGGAAATACTTTACATATGAAACAACCAAAAGCACTTGTTTTATTAAATCATGCTAATCGAATAGGAAAAAGGATTGAATACTTACATGTAAAACTTGCGTAGTTGATCGATGTTCCATGTATTAGATAAGATCCGACCATCCTCCATTGCTAACCGAGCTGATCCTGGTCGCTGCACCGAAACAACAGTATAAGGGCCTTCCCATTTCGGGGAGAACTTATTACGACTAGATTGGTCTTGAATTTTACGTAAAACCAGATCACCCACATGAAGACTACGTGGTCGCACCCTTTTGTTATGGTACTTGCGCAAAGATTGCAAGTATACCGCGGATTTGATCAAAGCTCGATCACGCTTTTCTTCTAGGAGGATGAGATCCCGTGATTGCTGTTCGTTTTGATCAACTTGTTCAAATTGATCTGTCTGAACAGATCCAATACTGATTTGCATAGGTAACACGGCTTCCGCCCCATATACCAGATGGAAAGGAGTCTCACCGGTGGCTCGACTAGAGGTAGTTTGTGTGCCCATAGAACGGTGTAGAGATCGTCTGCCCAAGCCCCGAGCGTGTCTTAAGGCGATCGAAAACACGTTTCTTGATGCCTTGTAATATTTGTCCGTTGGCACGTTCCACAGCACCATTGCTCTGCGGATGAGCTACAGAAGAAAAATACACCTTGGTTCCAATCTGAACGCAGTAATCTAGAAAAAGACCACTAGCAAACTGGGGACCGTTATCTGTAATGAGACGATTTGGAACACCGAATCGAGCGACAATGTTCTTATGGAAGAACTTTTGTGCTGCAGCAGCGGTAATATTGCGTACCGGCTCGGCTTCAATCCACTTTGTAAACGTATTGATGGCTACGAATAGGAACTTGTATCCATTGACCGCTTGTGGCATAGGGCCGACAATGTCCATCCCCCAGACCGCAAAAGGCCATGCGAGGGGAATGGTTTGTAACGCATAGGCAGGTTGGTGAACCTGTCTCGCATGAAACTGACACTGTGGACACATTTTGACCATATTCTTGGCATCATCGAGTGCCGAAGGACAGTAGAATCCTTGTCGAAAAGCTTTTCCGACCAATGTACGATATGACGCGTGCGCACCGCATACACCGTCATGAATTTCTCTCAAGAGGGATTTGCCATCTTCCTGTGATATGCAACGCATGAATACTCCCTGAGTACCCTTTCTATACAAAACTCCTTCGATGAGTTTGTACAGACGCGCTTTTCGAATCAACCGATCGCTTTCGGTTTCATCCTCGAGAAAGGTCCCATGTTCAAGATAGGCCCTCAATGGATGAGTCCAATCTTGTTCCTATCCGAGGTTGGTAACGCAGACTGTTACCGGATCATCCTCGACCGAAGTCATAATCGAAGGATGTTCCAAGTGTTCAACGAACACTCCTGCCGGAGTGGATGTGCGTGAGGACCCAATTTTGGATAATTGGTTAGCGAGAATGTTGTCCTTTCGTGGGATATATTGGACTTCGAAATGACTGAAGTGTTTTTCCAATCTCCTCACTTCCCCCAAGTAATGATCCATTATCTCATCGGAGGTGCTGTACTCCTTGTTTACCTGGTTTAGGACCAGCTGTGAGTCTCCCCTCACCACTAATCGACGAACTCTGAGGAATTTTGCTGCTCGGAGCCCTGCAAGAAGACCTTCATACTCTGCTGCGTTGTTGGTCGCAACAAAGTGTAGTTGAAAGACAAACTTTAGCTGTTCGCCCTGAGGCGTAACTAAGACCACTCCAGCCCCTGAGTGTTGAAAACTACGAGAGCCGTCAAAGTACATTGTCCAGTAATCGGGGCATTCCAGTTCTTTGGACACCTGCACGGGTGGCTCAGGATTAGTCCATTCGACTACGAAATCGGCCAGGACATGAGACTTAACCGTAGTGCGGGGGGTGCAATGGATATCGAAAGCACCGAGTTCGACAGCCCATTTGGCGATCCGACAATATTTCTCCGGATTACGGACAATATCCCCCAACGAAAAAGATGAAGGTACTGTGATCTTGTGTGCTTGGAAGTAATGTCGTAGCTATCGGGAAGCTATCAGTAGTGCGTAAAGTATCTTCTGGACCTCAGGGTACCGCTCCTTAGGGCCATGAAGTACTTCGCTTACATAGTAGACGGGTCTATGAATACCTTCCCTATCCGCGATCAGGACAACGCTGACCGCGTGTGGCGTGGCCGCCAAGTAGAGAAGTAAAGTGTTGGGGGAAATCTCCGCGAGACTAAGACCAGGTAAGTTGCGTCACATTCGCCCGGGGACGTGGCCTCCGGGGCCTCCCCGGGCGCCGCCATTTTTGGCCCCCGGGACCTGGCCTCCGGTGCCTCCCCGGGCGCTGCCATTTGCCTGGGGACCTGACCTTCGGCGCCTCCCCGGGCGCCGCCATTTTGGCCCCCGGGACCTGGCCTCCGGTGCCTCCCCGGGCGCCGCCATTTGCCCGGGGACCTGACCTCCGGCGCCTCCCCGGGAGCCGCCATTTTGGCCCCCGAGACCTGGCCTCCGGCGCCGGTCCCGAGCGCCGCCATTTGCCGGGGGGCCTGACCTCCGGTGCCTCCCCGGGTGCCGCCATTTGCCCGGGGACCTGACCTCCGGTGCCTCCCGGGGCGCCGCCATTTTGGCCCCCAGGACTTGGCCTCCGGCGCCGGTCCCGGGCGCCGCCATTTGCCCGGGGACCTGGCCTCCGGTGCCTCCCCGGGCGCCGCCTTTGGGCCCCCGGGACCTGGCCTCCAGCGCCGGTCCCGGGCGCCGCCATTTGCCCGGGGACCTGGCCTCCGGTGCCTCCCCGGGCGCCGACTTTGGGCCCCCAGGACATGGCCTCCGGCGCCGGTCCTGGGCGCCGCCATTTGCCTGGGGACCAGACCTTCGGCGCCTCCCCGGGCGCCACCATTTGGGCCCCCGGGACCTGGCCTCCGGCGCCGGTCCCGGGCGCCGCCATTTGCCCGGGGGCCTGACCTCTGGTGCCTCCCCAGGCACCGCCATTTGCCCGGGACCTGCCCTCCGGTGCCTCCCCGGGCGCCGCCATTTTGGCCCCTGGGACCTGGGCTCCGGCGCCGGTCCCGGGCGCCGCCATTGGCCCGGGGACCAGGCCTCCGGTGCCTCCCCGGGCGCCGCCATTTTGGCCCCTGGGACTTGGCCTCCGGCGCTGGTCTCGGGCGCCGCCATTTGCCCGGGGATTAGGCCCCCGGTGCCTCCCCGGGCGCCACCTTTTGGCTCCCGGGACCTGGCCTGCGGCGCCGGTCCCGGACCTCGTCCCGGAGCACACCTTCGGGCCAGAACTCATATCCCGCCGGTGGAAGTATCCGAAGAGGAGGTATCATCCGGAACCCCGGGCGCCGGGGGGACAATTTGGCGTGGTGATTGTCAAAATTCTCCAAGTGCCACTCTGGATGCCACCTTAACCGGACGGGCTCCCGGACGACATCCCCGCTGCGCTCCCCGAAGATGAGGCTTAGCAATATTAAAGTCACTTGGGCGTCCCCCGGAGAGCCCCTCCCGGACCTTCGCCTGGGAGTAACCTCCCGGGAACCCTGGTAACATCGCATTCAATTCAAAGACTTAGAAAAATTTCTAACTCTATTGCATTCAAAATGTCTTTTTACAAGTGTCCGGGGCTTCTTCTAAGAAGCTACCGGGATCAAATGTCCTAAGAAAATAAAAGGGTCCTATCTAAAGACCCGGGGGGAGGCTCATACTCTTTCGTTGGCATCCTGCCCCCGGGGGGCTTCCTCCGAGGCCGGGGCCGGGGTGTCCACTGCCGGAGGCGCCGGTGCCGGGAATCTCACCCGGATGATCCGGTCATAGAAGCCCCCGGTGAGCTGCTCCACCTCCCGGCGCGAGGGCTCGAAGAACTCGGGGAAGCTCCTCGGGATGCGGCCCCCGATCGCCCGGGCGCCCACTCCCCGGTGCTCGTCGAGCCCGGCCGCGGCCGCAATGACGGGGATCGCCCGGCCCCGAGCCCGGGCGTCAGCAGCCTCCGGGATGACGGAGACCTGCGTGTTGAGAAAAGCATGGCCTCCGCAAGGGTCGCCGGGGGCACCTCCGAGCTGCTCCCGGAGCCTAGGCTTACTCCAAGGCTCTCGAGGGCTGAGCGGATGGAGCGGGCCGCGTCCATCACCGCCCGGACGCTCGAGCCCTCGAGCTCCCGGAAGGCCTCCTCCGTCGCCTTGGCCTCCTGCCGAAGGCTACCGTTGACTGTCTCGGAGACGTGGACCTGGGCCCGGACCCGGGCCAGCTCCCGGAGGGCTTCGTCGTGCTGCCCCAGGTAAGCCGCGGCCCGGTCCTCCGTGTCCTTAAGCAGGCGGCTGATCCGCTGCTCAAGGCCCCAGGTAACAGCCGCCGCCTACAAACTCTAGAGTTAGAAAAAAAAAAACTCAAGTGCAGGGCACGAAGGAAGACGTCACCAACTCGGGTTACCTGGGCATGGAGAGATTGAAGCCCCCGGAAACGATCATGGAGCGTCCCCTCCGCAACGAAGGCCTGCACCTTCTGGGTTTGCAGGCCCTCCGTATAGCGGGCGACCTCCCCCGCGGAAAGCAGGGGGGTCTCCCGCCTGGCGCCGGTTCCGTCGTGGCCGGCGGATGGTCCCCGGACCTGGGCGTCCGGCAGCGTAGTCGGCGTCTTCGTCGCCGAGGAGGTGGCCTCCGTGGAAGTGGCCGAGGAGCTCTCGGAAGAGCTCACCGCCCGGGGAGGGACCATCAACCCTTTCGCCTTCCCGGGCGGGAAGGCCCCCGGGGCCTCTACTTCCGGAGGGACTTCAAAGACGGAGGGGCTCCCCCCTTTCTTCCATGGGCCACTCCATTCGCGGAGGCGATGCCTCCGTGAACCTCACCTCCAGCTTCTCCTGCTCCAAGGGGGCCGGGGGCGCTGGGAGGACCGCTACCGAAGGGGGCTACGGGGCGTAGTTCGCCGAGTCAGATGCCGCCCCGCCCGCAGCCGGTTCCTTCCCCCGAGCGTCGACGAGGCTCTTCGGGGGAGGGGGTGTTGCTTCCCTCTGGGCCGGCGCCCGGGCGCACTCGGTCCCGGGGGTCTCGTCCCGGGGCTTCGCTGGTGTCGCCGCCGGTGTCGTCGATGGGCCGGGGGTTTTTTGTACTCTGGCCTTCTTAGGCTCAGAGCCCCCGGCCACGTCCCTCCCCCGCTTGTGCGACCCAGGGGTGGGGAGTGGCTTCCTCTCCAGGAGCTTTAGCCCGTAGGCCTCGGCCACCAGGTTCCGGGGAGGGCCCTCCCCCACGAGGCGCACGAAGCGCTCGTGCTCGTCGGCGAAGTACCTCCCCCACGAGGCGCACGAAGCGCTCGTGCTCGTCGGCGAAGTACCTCCCCCACGAGGCGCACGAAGCGCTCGTGCACGGCCGGACTACAAGAGGTAAAGAGTTAGTCAAATTTTCAAAAATTTGTAAATGCAATGAAGCAGGTTACCGGGACTTACGTCAGGTCACCGGCTTGACCAGGGGCCACTGCTCCGGGCCCATGCCGATCCCCCTTCTCCCGCGCACGAAGGGGGAGATCCTCAGGAGCATCATCTCCTCGGCGGCGTCCCGCATAGAGCGGGTTTTCTGGGAGATGATCACCTTGCCAAGGAGCTCGAGCTCCTCGTCCGTCCACACCGGAGGCTTCGGCGCGGACGACCGGCTGTAAGAGGCGGGCTCCGGGGCGTAAGTCACCTCGTCGTCCCGTACCCGGAGGTAGAACACCTCCGGATCCAGTCGCCCCAATGGTCCCGGGAGGCTGCCACCGGGTAGTCGGCCACCTGGGACGGCAGCATCTGCACCATCACCGAGCCAAAGGGGGACTTGGGTGCCCCCTTCACCAGGTGGGAGCTCAGCGCCGCCGGTTCGTAGAAGTACCGGAAGACGCGTAGGGTGGGCTCCCTCCCGGTCGCCGTCTCGAAGAGCCAGATGAAGAGGCCCATCCGGACGAGCGCGTTCGGGGTGAGGTGGTTGAGGGCCACCCATACTCCTTTAGAAACTCCCAGAGCATGGGATGCACCGGGAGCCGGAGCCCCGCCTCCAGGAAGGCCTTGAAGGCCACGACCTCTCCGGGCCTTGGGCGGGGGGGCTCCGTCTTTCTTCACGGGGACCCGGATGTCCCCGTCCTCGACAACGCCGCGTTCGACCATGGACTCGGCGTCCTCGGCTGTGAACTCGGACGCCCAGAGGAAGTCCAGAGCGACCTCCTCCGGGGGCACCTTGGTCGTCCTCGCTTGACCCTTCGGTGCCATCAGGTTAGTTTGTCTTACAGTAACTTTTCAGGAGGCTAAGCCTAAAAGTCCCGGACGCTTGCTACCGGGCGCTAGCTACCGGGAGAGCTAAAACTCGCGAGCCGTGGAAGTTTGGAATGAAGTTACCGGGCCCCCCAAGGCCCTATTTATAGATGCGAGCCGTGGTCCAGATGGGTGCCACGTGGCACACCGCGAAGCAATCTGGACCTTTGAAGTTCAAACCGTGCGCGGGAAACGAAGGGACTGGCCCGCGAATCGAGGCACCGGTTCGAACCGCGAGCGCATTTATGGCGAAGCGGCGCGGCCGTGAGCGTGGGGTACGGAAGCCGATGCGTCACGGTTCCGGTGGCTTGGTCCAGAGATTTTCCCGGTGGCGTGAACCATGCCCACCGGGGACTCGAGCATCATCCCCGGGGGGCATGGGGGGCTGCTGTTGGGGGAAATCTCCGTGAGACTAAGACCAGGTAAGTTGTGTAACATTCGCCCGGGGACGTGGCCTCCGGGGCCTCCCCGGGCGCCGCCATTTTTGGTCCTCGGGACCTGGCCTCCGGTGCCTCCCCGGGCGCCGCCATTTGCGCGGGGACCTGACCTCCGGCGCCTCCCCGGGTGCCGCCATTTGCCCGGGGACCTGACCTCCGGCGCCTCCCCGGGCGCAGCCATTTGCCCGGGGGCCTGACCTCCGGTGCCTCCCCAAGCACCGCCATTTGCCCGGGGACCTGACCTCCAGTGCCTCCCCGGGCGCCGCCATTTTGGCCCCTGGGACCCGGCCTCCGGCGCCGGTCCCGGGCGCCGCCATTTGCCCAGGGACCTGGCCTCTGGTGCCTCCCCGGGCGCCGCCTTTGGGCCCCCGGGACATGGCCTCCGGCGCCGGTCCTGGGCGCCACCATTTGCCCGGGGACCTGACCTCCGGCGCCTCCCCGGGCGCCGCCATTTGGGCCCCCGGGACCAGGCCTCCGGCGCCGGTCCCGGGCACCGCCATTCGCCCGAGGGCCTGACCACCAGTGCCTCCCCAGGCACCGCCATTTGCCCGGGACCTGACCTCCGGTGCCTCCCCGGGGGCCGCCATTTTGGCCCCTGGCCCCTGGCACCTGGCCTCCGGCGCCGGTCCCGGGCGCCGCCATTTGCCCGGGGACCAGGCCTCCGGTGCCTCCCCGGGTGCCGCCTTTGGGCCCCCGGGCCATGGCCTCCGGCGCCGGTCCTGGGCGCTGCCATTTGCCCGGGGACCTGAACTCCGGTGCCTCCCCGGGCACCGCCATTTTGGCCCCTGGGACCTAGCCTCCGGCGCCGGTCCCGGGCACCGCCATTTGCCCGGGGATTAGGCCCCCGGTGCCTCCCCGGGCGCCGCCTTTTGGCTCCCGGGACCTGGCCTGTGGCGCCGGTCTCGGACCTCGCACCCTTCTAAAGGTAAAGTCTCGACTTGTTTATCACATGCAGGTCATGCGAGGAGCGCCTCGGGAATCAGCGACCACCTGTCAAGCATCCAGGACGTTTGACCGGGAGAAAAACATTCCTACCCCTCAATCCGACGGTGGCTTCCGGGGTAGTTTAGGTTTTTTGCTTCTTTTTGGGGCTATAAATAGCCCTTGTACCCCTCAGTTGTAAGCAAGTGATTCATTGTTATTGGAATAGCTAAACTCACAAGTGTGCTCCGGAAGCCTCTCCCCCGGAGAGAGCCTCCCCAGCCGACTCCAGTCGGGAGCGCACCGACAGGACTAGGGCCCCCACCGGGACCCGAACCTGTATAAATCCTCGTGTCATTTCTTGTGTTTGTCCGGCGGGGGAGGACCGATCGTCCGGTCAACCCGCGCCGCGTAATCTTTGCTAGGATCGTTCCCAAAACTTGCCGTGGTATTCGCAATACCACGACATAAAGGTTCTCCTTTGTCAGGAGACACCAAGAACCGGTGGACTGGATAAATACGCTTTCACTTCCTGAAATGCCTTTTCGGCCTCATCGAACCATGTAAAATTGTGATGTTTGCGTAGGGCTTTGAAGAAACACAGTCCCCTTTCACCTAGTCGCGATATGAACCGGCTTAAGGCCGCCATGCGACCTGCTAGGCACTGAACATCCTTTATGGTCAAAGGAGATCTCATCTGTTCGATAGCCCTGATTTTTTCAGGATTGACTTCAATGCCTCTAGAACAAACAAGGAAACCAAGAAGTTTTCCTGAAGAAACACCGAAAGAACATTTCTCCGGGTTTAATTTTATTCCAAATCAATTTAAATTACATAAGGTTTCAGCGAGATCATCTAAATGAGACAATCTTTTGGTGCTTTTTACAACCAAGTCGTCTACGTAAGCTTCAATATTACGCCCCATCTAGGAAAGAAAGGTCTTTGCATCAAGCGCTGGTACGTGGAACTTGCGTTCTTGAGACCGAACGGCATTCTGACGTAGCGGTAGGTGCCGTACTGGGTGATGAAGGCAGTCTTCTCTTCATCTTCTTCTGCCATGCTAATTTGATGATATCCTGAGCAAGTGTCCAGGAAACTCATTAATTCGCAACCCGCGGTAGAATCGACCAGCTGATCGATGCAGGGAAGGGGAAGTCGTCCTTCGGACAGGCACTATTGAGGCTAGTGTACTCAGCGCACATGCGCCACTTACCATTTGACTTGCGGACCATGATCGGATTTGCAAGCCATTCCGGGTGATCGACTTCATGAATAAACCTGGCCTTTAGGAGTTTGTCTAACTCCTCTCGGATGGCTTCTTGCCGATCAACAGCAAAACGCCTGAGCTTTTGCTTTATAGGTCTTTGTCCAAGTCGAATTGCTAACCTGTGCTCGATTACCTCCCTTGGGACACCGGGCATGTCAGATGATTTCCACACAAACACATCTGCGTTAGCCCGGAGGAAAGTAATGAGCTCGAGTTCCTATATGTCGTCCAGGCCTGATCCGACCCGAATTGTCTTGGATGGATCATCTGGGTACAATGGAACTAGTTTAAGTTTCTCATCGGGTCGAGGAGTAGCCTTGATCGCGTCAGCGGCGACTATGGCGACCTGAGCATCCCAGAGGGGAAGTTGGTCTACCATCGCCAAAGATAGCCGGTCACACGTCAATGCCACGTTGCGACTGCCTCGGATCGAGATGACACCTTTGGGGCCAGGTAATTTGCCGCACTGGTAAGCATAGTGCGTTGCCATCATGAACCTAGTAAGAGTTGGCTTGCCAAAGATCGCGTTGTAAGCCGAATCACAATCAATCACATCAAAAGTAACCAATTCTGTTCGGAAGTTATCCGGTTCTCCCAGCGTGATCGGAAGGACCACCTGTCCCAATGGCATCTTGGAGGGACCAGGAATTATCCCATAAAATGGATGGATTATGGGCTTAATTTTCGAATGAGGAATTTGCATCTCGTCGAATGCCTTGACCAATAAGATGTCCAAGGAGCTACCTCCATCGATCAGGACCCTTTTGACTCTCGCATTACTGATAATAGGGGTAATGACCAGAGGAATCCTCAACGGTCGAGTAAGCCCCGCAGGACAATCAGAGCGATCGAACATTAAAGGTGTATCTGACCAATGGGGAAACTGAGGTTCACCAAGGGAAGTCTCCATTTGGTTCACTTCTCAATAAAAGGCCTTAAACTGCCTCTTGGTAACAAAAGAGGAGGAGCCTCCGAAAATAACATTAACATGATTACGAGGTACCTGGTAAAACATCTCTTCATCCCCGTCGGGGTCTCTTAGCCCGCATGCTTGTTCCTTAGTTGGTAAGGTCGGCATTGGTCCAATCCCCTGATAGAAGTCATCTAACTGCTTCAACCAACTCCTGCAGTTCTTGAGGTCGTGGCCTGCGGAGTTGTGGAGTGGACACCATTTCTTGCCTTCCTACGGGTTAGTCGACTTTTCTGGCTGGTCGGCGCTATGATCACCAAAGGCAGTTTTATTTTTAAACGATGGCTTGTTACCTTTAGTCGAAGGAGGCTTCTCTGTGACCGCGACCTCTCGGTATTGTCCAAACCAACTCCTTTTCGACTTCTTTGACTTCCTGCCTGATGAAGATTCCGGCTTCTTGCTTGAATCCTCCTTTCTTGCGCCCTTGAGACCCGGTTGAGGCGGTAGGTTACCTTTATCAACCATCCGGTTCCATTCGACAGTCTCAGCTGCGTCAGAATATCGATCAGCCATATCAAAGAGATCAGCTACTGATCGAGGAGGATGGATGAGCAAGTCTTCGGCGAATCTCCGATACCGAACGGCATGTTTAAATGCCCTGATAACGGAGCTATCAGATATGTTCGGGATGGTATTCCTCACCCCGACAAATCTCTTGACAAACTGACGAAGGGTTTCGGTCGAAGTTTGCCGTAGTCGATGGAGATCGTCCTCTTTGCCCGGCTTCTGATAACAATTTTGGAAATTACTGAGGATGGCATTGCACAGTATTTCCCAGTTATAGATTGAACCTTCGGGTTAGTTAAACAACCAGGTTCTTGCTGGTCCTTCGAGTACTGTTGGCAGGTAGTTGACCATGACCCGGTCATCGCCGGCTGCCACTTGGATGGCAGTAATGTAGATTTGGAGGAACTCGGATGGGTTCTGAGTTCCATCAAACCTCTCTATGCCCCCAGGTCTGAACTTGTCTGGCCAATCGACCGAGCGAAGGCCTAGGAGAAAGCTTTACAACCCACGTAGGGACCGTGGACTGTCCTGCGGCTCTCGATCTGTTCACGAGAAACCTTGCGCAATGGAGAAGCTACTCGTGGCCAAAACGAGAGTGGATAGGAATTTGATCCCAATCATGTGAATCCTGCGCCCATCTGGACTTGTCCTGTCGAGATGTTATAGGTGGTGGGTGACTCCGCCTACCAGAACCAGAGTTAGAGTGGCCTCGGTTATGGGAGCGTGTCACTCACCGGGAAGAAGCCGTCGGAGTCGCTTCCGATGCGACCTCGTCCAACCTTTCCGCTAGGATTCTGGTGAAGGCCAGTTTCTGTGCATCCGTGAACATAGGAGGAAAATTGCGCATGACCTCCGCGATAGATCGAAGCCGGCCATGCGTACTTCTCCTAGGGGCACCGGTTGTTACCGTTTCTTCGTCCACCGGGAATCGCTCCGGGGGCAAAGACGGTGTCTGGTCGCGTCGGCGACCACGTGACCGTCGAGAAGAACTTGGAGCAGCATCATAACGAGCCTACGCATCTTGAAGAGCCTCTAGGGCTGTTCTGCGAAGTTCGTTGTCTTGTTTCTCATGATCTTGATCTTCCTTTTGTTTTGTTCCTATTCTTACCTAGCAGCTCGTTGATCAAGAGTTTCTTTCAATAAGGCAGCGAACTGTCTAGGGAGAGAAGTCACCGAGGGAGAGAAATTCTCCGTTTGTTCCGAGTCAGACTGATACCGGCCTAGACCGTCTCGCAATAGAATGAGATCGGTGCAATACAGGCGAGTATTCTAGTCGTTCTTTCCACAGGGACTAGAGAAGACGAATCGCGTAACTAAACTAAATCAAAATCGGGTAAAAATAAAATAGAAGAAAGAAAGAGCTAAATGTCAGAAGGAATAAATAGAAAGAGAGAGACAGATGAACACATTGCGACCATAGTGTTAGGTCTATACATGTCATCGTGAGTACAAGCGATAGCATCATTAACATTCAGTGATCTCGCGAGAAGAGGCGAAAACAACTAAACGAACACACTTATCGACGGTATCAACAAGCGAACACGTAGAGAAATAACACAGACCACTCCCAACAATGAATTAACACAAAGCACAAACAACTCAGCGGATTCAGAATTGAAATCAATCATCTCAGTTTTCAGACTGGGGTTTGATTAGAAAAACATGCATAGCATAGTAAAACAAGTCTAAGAAAATTGGACAGAGAGCAACCTGGTAGAACAGATCACTTATTCTTTGCGTGTCAGATTGAAGAATAGTACAAGTGAGACAATTGCCAATCCAGATTGAATTCTAGAGTCAAATCAACCATCACAAGACAAAAGTTCAAACCACTCATTTCAATAGCAAGATCATTTTAGAATAGATAAACAGAGAGCAAGTCACAGCACACATCAACTAAAACTCAAAGCTTTTGAATTGCTGATCATCAAATACAAATGCTGCTCATCCCATAAAACCCAAACATAGGAATTGAAGCATCAACACATACAACAGTGATCCATCTATTAGGATAAAGAGAACAACAAGTACCAATACCAAGGCCTTTCCATTCAACCAGAAACTAGTAATTGATCCATCAGAGTCTCAGTTCATCAACATTACAAGAACAATTCATCTCATCTAGAATATGCATTTTTATTCAAAAAGATAGAATGAAAGGAAGGGGGAATTGAATCACCATTGTTGCTTGTTGCCAAGGTTGTGGGAGCTGAGCCGTGGCCGTAGTCGTCGAAGACCTGGAGAAGTTTTGGTCACTGGAGAAGTCGTCGAGAAGAAGAAGGTCGCTGGAGCTGTTGCTGGAGAAGAGGAAGAAGATGAAGCCGGAGTCGATGAAGATGGCCGAGCCTGGAGCTGGGTTGTCGAAGAGGGCCAGAGACGGTGTTGGTGAAGCTATGGCCGAGGTGGAGACGGCGGCGTGGCTCGTGAAAGGGGCGCAGATCCGAGGTGAGGGCGGCTAGGCGGCGACTCCATCGTCAGATCGGGGTCGATGGAGGTGCCGGCGGCGGGAGGTGAGTCCAGTGGTGGCGGCGTGTGGCTCCGTGGAGGTGCAGCGCGACGGATCGGCGAAGTGTGTATCCGGTCGCGCCGTGGACGGCGCGGCACAAATCCGGCGGCGGTGTGGCGCGAAGAAGAGGCGGCGCCGGCTGTGGGAGGCGTCGGTTTGGAGTGGTGGCGCCGGCACTGCGGAGTGAGGCGGCGGCGGCTCCCGTGGTGCCGTGGAGATCGGTGGCGCACGCGAAGAGATCGGCCAGATCTGGGCCGAGGATGGCTGGTTCCGGAGCAGATCCGGTGGTGATGGAGTGTGGCCCGGCGCTGGAGGTTTGTGGAGGTGGATTTGAAGTGGAGAGAAGGTGGAGAAAGGGGAGAGGAAGAAGAGGGCAGGAGAGGAAAAGATGGAATGAACTAGAGACGGAAAATAAAGAAAAAGGAGAGGGAATGGAGAAAGAGGAACAAGGCAGGAAGGTGAGGATCCGGTGAGATGTGGTGGCGGTGCGCCGCCGGCGTACGGCCCGGCCACCGGCGGCGAGGTGGACGGAGGTGTGGAGGAAGATTTGGGGGAGATAGAGAAGAAGGTAAAAAAAATAAAAACCGGGCTCAACTCTGCTGGTGGCCGGCGGCTAGGGTTAAAACCCCCAATTTGGCATTTTTGCAATTAGGTCCCTGGATTTTTCAGATATTGCAGAATAGATCTGGTGGCTAGGGTTTGGGATTCCGGGCCCCCAGTGACTCCGATTTCGGTGCGGTCAGTTCCTACGCGACCGCGGGAACGCGCACTTCCATCCAGAATCGACCGAAGATCAGAATAAGTCAATGAGGCACGACCGCTAGCCAGAAATCCATCCGCTGGCGCCGACCTGCGATAAAAAATTGCAAAACAAGTAATCCGGTCGATTTGGCAGCAAATCTGGAATAATCTAGGTATACAAGTCGAGGTATATGACTAATATGTGCAAAAACATGGGGAAAATGTACAAAAAAATAAGGCGAATCAAGTAAATATCACAGACTCAAAATCAAAAAGGCGGTGGAGATTATCAGCGTCAAATCTCCCCGGGCTGATTTCCTGGTCGACATCATTCTTCCCCTTAGCAGGGTCGTATGATGGACCGGATCCAACCTCTAACACATTAAGAACCTCAGTGGATTCTGATTCTGCGTTGGTCACCTCCTAGTCGATAGACATGACCTGAATGGTCGAATCGACCTCTGGGACGTCCTCGCCTCTGGTTTCCTCCATCGGGACAGGATCGCTAGGAGAAGGCACCGGAATGTGGGCATAATCCTCGAGATCAAAATCATTCTCGAAATCATATGCACCAACCATGATTCAGCGAACCTCCGGATGAAAATTAGCCACCCTTGAGAAAGGCCCCACGGTGGGCGCCAACTGTCGACGATTCGGACTCGGGGTCCTTAGTCGAACTTATGCAAAATTTGTAGGTTGTGAGACCTTTCAGGGTGTCCCTCCGGGAAGGTATGATGAATCAAGGGTAACTAGAACACAGAAAGATTTATACAGGTTTGGGCCCTCGATGGTGGGCGTAAAAGCCCTACGTCCTGTTAGGATTTAACTATATGTGGGAGAAAAGAGTTACAAAACTAGGGAAAAGATCTTCACAGGCGAAGATATTTCCTGTATATTTATACAAGATTGTATTTGAGAGGCTGATGAAAGCTAACTAACTTAGTCCAGTGTCTTCGGTTAATCTTTTGATCTTCTGATCCTTCGATCCCGATGTCCGATCTGATGCACTGGCTTACCCTTTTATACTGGTTGAAAAGGTGCCAGGGCATAACGACATCGAACAGTTGCTCTGGTGCAGTTTTGGCAACTGCCCCTAACTCCCACGCAGGTTTAACACGTGTTATTGAGGAATAACCGCATGCATTACCTCCTGACGGTTGTATCCATAAGTGGAAGAACCTTCGGGATACTCGGAATATCCCTACTGCTGGAATTAAGTAATCCCGCATCTCCTGGTCGAAGGTGTTCTGACCGCGCGTTCGCTTGTAATCATCTGACCGCGCACTATCTGCAGCCCTCTGTCCGCGTATTCGCATACGAGCTCCTGACCGCGGACTGTCTACGGTCTGATCGCGTAAAGCCTGCGATCACATGTCTGTACTTCTCGGAGTAACTTGAGTTCGCGTCAACAGACACTTGCCTGGTTCGAATCTGTCCTGAACCAGTCGTGTATTTATTTGAATTAGCTCGGGTACAAATCCTCGTCAGTTTTGTTTGAGCAAACCAGCCGCGAACTGAATGTCAAATCTTATTCCTTTAAACCCTAAGAGCCTCTAACATCCAATCTTAGCCCAAATCCTAGAGATTCCATCATTCGATCCCTGTATCACTAATCCTTTTCCTTCTCTAAAGCAAGCAAGCATGCATGTAGATCATAAAGCATTTAAAATAGTTAGTGACCATTCTGTGTTTGATTTGTTGCTGAGTAGATCTAGAGACAGAGTTTGAGGACTTCACTGCCGACCTGAAACCGATTGTAGATACCTACGATGCGGAAGGCAAGTCATATTCTTGTACATCTTGAACCTATATTTTATGAATTGTTAAGATATTTCCATGACTATCAGTAGTATTGCATGTGATGAAATGAGAAAAGTATGATGTGGCAGTACTAAGGCTATATGCCTGTAACACCCTGGGTTTGGGGTGAAAATTCCTTTCATAAAAAGTCATGCATGCATATGCCTCTTCAACATCAGCAAAAGCAGCCCAGATTTATTTTATCCAAAGCGCTAAAATCTCAAAATCTTCCCTATGAACCCAAATCAAGATCTCTCTTTCCAGATTTGATCTACTACTTATTCTGAGTATAAAAGTCTTTAGAAGCCAGCTTCAATTCCATCTCTAACTCTTAGATTTGTCAAACCCTTATGTTTTCAAAAACAGAATTAAGTTAATTACCCTAAATACTCTGAACCCTGATTTAATCAAATCCTGTTGGGGGAAATCTACACGTGACTAAGTCCAGGTAAGAAGTTGTGCCATTCGCCCGGGGACAGGGCCCCGGTGCCTGTCCCGGGCGCTGCCTTTCGCCTGGGGACAGGACCCCCGGTGCCTGTCCCGGGCGCCGCCTTTCGCCCTGGGACAGGGACCCCGGTGCCTGCCCCGGGTGCCGCCTTTCGCCCAGGGACAAGGCGCCCGGTGCTTATCCCGGGCGTCGTCGTCCTTCCGGAGACAGGAGTCCTTGATCCCATGTCACGTGCTGGTTGCGTGACGAGCGCCCCAGTCACGTGCGGGTCGCGTGACAAGCGCCTCGGGAATCAGCAGACACCTATAAAGCATCTGGGGCACCTGGCCGGGAGAGGACATTGCTACCCCTCGATCCAACGGTACCGCCTGGGGTAGTTTAGTCTTTTTGCTTCTTTTGGGGCTATAAAAGCCCTTGTACACCATCTTCTAAGAACAACTTGTTCATTATTGCTAGAATAGCCAATCTCATAGGTGTGCTCTAGAAGCCTCTCCCTGAGAGAGCTTCCCCAGCCGACTCGGGTCGGGAGCGCGCCGACAGGACTAGGGTCCCCACCGGGACCCGAACCTGTATAAACCCTCGTGTCATTTGTTGTGCTTGTCCGGCGGGGGAGGACCGGCTTCCCGGTCAGCCCGCGCCGTGTTTTCTTCGCTAGAGTCGTCCACAAAACCTGCCGGGGTGTTCGTAACACCACGACAGTTGGCGCCGTCTGTGGGGACCCGTGACAAGACGCCATGGCTCCACCAAGAACGAGGGCCCACGCCCTCCCCGGTGACGCCGGTCCCGGAGACCCGGCGCCACCCATCCGGGACACGACCGTCCCGGCGCTTCCGCCCGGAGGTGGCCAGACCCAGGTACCGCCTCCCACCTTCCCTTTTAATTTAGGTGGTTCGACCTCTGGGTCGGTCCTGGTAGTTGCAGTAGCCTCGGCCAGGACTAGCCTCCCCCCGACGGCTCCCCCGGCTCCCCGGGACGCCCTGCTTGAGGCTTTACTGGAGGGCCAGCTCCGTGCCCAGCGCTCTATGGATGAGCTACTCCGCGTGTTGGCGCGGCCACCGGCCCCCACGTACCCGCAGTACCCATACCCGGGAGCTATGCCCCTGTTTATGGGTCACCAGGTGGCCCCTCCGGTTTCCGGAGGTCCAGCCGCCCCGTATGAACCGACCGGGAGCTACCTTCCCTAGGCGGGTCATACGTCTGGACCCTTCCCGGCTCCTGGATCCTTCCCGGTGCCGGGGGTTACTTCGTGCCCGGGGCCTTCGCCGCACCGGGGGGATATCCTGTTTCGGGCCCATTCCCGGGGCCGGGGGCCCATTACATGCCGGGGGTTATCCTTGCGCTGGGAGCCAATCCCGCCCCGCGTGTCGCGTTTACCGCACCGGGGGCTGTCGACAGAGCAGCTCCCGCCCCTCAGTGGACCTCGCCCCGCAACGGCGCCCCGGTTCCAGACGTCGCCACGGGGGCTCCCCCCTCGCCGGTTCCGGATAATACAGCAGCTTCCCCCTTTCCTGTTCCGGACATCGCCGTGGGGGTTCCTCCTCTTTCGGTTCTGGATAATACAACGGCTCCCCCCTTTCCGGTTCCGAACGTCGCTGCGGGCGCCGCCTCCCCTGTTCTGGATCATACAGGGGCTTCCCCCTTTCCGGTCCCGGGGATCTCCGCAGGGGGCTCCCCCCAACCGGCCCCGGTAGCCTCCGGGCCGGTAGCTACAGTGCATGAGCTCCCTCCTCCCCCGGGGCCGCCCCCGAGGGTGCCCCCGGTGGACCAGGTCCGTTTCTCCCAGAAGGAGGTCGAGCGAATGCGCACGGCTAAGTGCAGGGAAGAGCTTCCCCCGGGTCACGGACGCCAAGAGCCTCGCTCCTGCACCAGCCGGGGGAAGAGACCCGCCGAAGAGCCAACCTCTCCGGGGGAGAGCCCGGACGTCCGGGAACTCAGCCCCGGCCCGGAAGAAAAGCATCGTTATTGCCACGCCAGCAGTCCTCTTGGGCCGCTTCCCGACTCCAACAACGAGGACGCGTCCCCCATCAAAGGGGACAGTGACCGAGACTCTCCCCGGGAAGTGCAGGGGGCTAACCAGCTGCTCTGCCGCAGACTTCGGTGCATTCGGTGGCCACGGCCTTACCGCCCGCCGCACATCGAGCACTACAATGGTGAGGCCGACCCCTATGAATTTGTGCAGGTATATTCCCCGGCCATCTCGGCGGCTGGGGGGATGAGACGGCGCAGTGCAACGTCTTCCCCCTCTACCTCACCGGGATCGCCCGGTCCCGGTTCTACAATCTGAAGGCCGGCTCCATCAAGCGCTTCGCTCAAGTCAAGAGCAAAGTTGCTCACGTCCCCGACTCTACGGTCATCGAGGCGTGCAAAAGCGGGATCCTCCCGGGAGAGCTCCATCGGAGGCTCTCCCGAAGTTGCCCCTCCTCCGCCGACGAGCTCTTCAACGTACTCTAAAAGTACGCTCGGGCGGAGGAGGACGACCTCTGGAAGATAAACCAGGGGGCTCCCGCCCCTGCTGATCGGGTGGCCAGGGACCCCCTCAAACGCCTCTGGTAGGGGAGTCGTAACGAGCCACGGCCTCGGGACACTTTTGTCCTCGAGGGCGGAGGCGGCTTGGGCGACGCCCCGAGGGGCAACCGCCCCTTCCCCAAGCCGAGAGGCCGTGGGAGAGGACAGCCGTCCCGCGGTCGGAGAGGGCAGCCGTCCCCGCGGGGAGAAGCAAGGAAGGACCGTGGTGCACTTTCCACGGGTCCGGTACCCATGCCACCAGCTACTGCAGCAGTTTGCGGCGTTCCTCGACCAGCACGGGCGGGGGGGGGGGGGACTCCGGCCTCCTTGTCCCCTCAGCCGGCTCTACCGGCCCATCCTGCTCCCGTAGGGGGACAGCAGGGACGAGCGCAGGAGGGGGAGCCGTCAGAATCTCTCCCCTTCCAAACTTCCCAGCGGCGTGTTAACGTCATCGTGGGAGGGTCCTTTTAAGGGCAGGACTCCAAGAGCCAGCGTAAGGAGTACGCACCCGAAGTCAAGGTAGTGGGGGTGCTACATATATCCCCACCACCCAAGTGGTCGGACGTCCCCCTCACCTTCACGGCGGAAGACGCGCGCGGGGTCCGCTTCCCCCATGATGACGCGCTCATCGTCTCCGCCACCATCTACAACTGCCACCTGGCCCGCATCCTCGTGGATGGCGGGAGCTCCACCGATGTCCTCTACCTGAAAGCTTTCAGGGAGATGCAGGTGGACGAGAAGCTCATGCAACCCGCGGCAGGCCCCTTGCAAGGATTCGTCGAGGGGAAGGCGATCCACCCTGTGGGGAAGGTGGATCTCCCCATGACGTTCGGCACCCCGGAGAACTACCGGACCGAGATGGTCCGATTTGGCGTGGTGGACCTCCCCTCCTCCTACAACGCGATCATGGGGAGGACCACGATCAACCTCCTGGGGGCTGCCACCCACCAAAACTACCTCTACATGAAGGTCCCCGGGCCTCATGGTGTGATCACCGTCCGGGGAGACCAAGATGTGGCCCACGCTCTATACGAACGAGCCGCCGCAACGATCGGGAGTGTCAACATTGTCGTGGTATTGCGAATACCCCGGCAGGTTTTTTGAACGATCCTAGCGAAGGTTGACCGGGTGACCGGTCCTCCCCCGCCGGACAAACACAAGAATTGACACGAGGATTTATACAGGTTCGGGTCCCGGTGGGGGCCCTAGTCCTGTCGGTGCGCTCCCGACCGGAGTCGGCTAGGGAGACTTTCTCCGGGGGAGAGGCTTCCGGAGCACACCTACGAGTTTGGCTATTCCAATAACAATGAATCACTTGCTTACAACTGAGGGGTACAAGGACTATTTATAGCCCCAAAAAGAAGCAAAAAGCCTAAACTAACCCGAAAGCCACCGTCGGATTGAGGGGTAGGAACGTCCTTCTCCCGGTCAAACGTCTTGGATGCTTCACAGGTGGTCGCTGATTCCCGAGGCGCTCCTCGCGTGACCTACACGTGATAAACAACTCGAGACTTTTACCTTGAGGAGGGCGATGAGGCCCGGGACATGAGCCAGAGGCCAAGTCCTGGGGGCCGAAAGCGGCGCCTGGGGAGGTATCGGAGGCCAGGTCCCCGGGCAAATGGCGGTACCCGGGACGGCACCAGACGTCAAGCCCCGGGGGCCGAAAGGCGGCGCCCGGGGAGGCACCGGAGGCCAGGTCCCCGGGCCAACGGCGGCGCCCGAGACGGCATCGGAGGCCAAGTCCAGGGGGCCAAAAGGTGGCGCCCGGGGAGGCCCCGGTGGCCATGTCCCCGGGCAAATGGCGGCGCCCTGAACAGCACCGAAGGCCAAGTCCCGGGGGCCAAAAGGCGGCGCCCGGGGAGGCCTCGGAGGCCATGTCCCCGGGCGAATGGCGGCGCCCGGGACGGCACCGGAGGCCAAGTCCCCGGGCGAATGGCGGCGCTCGGGACGGCACCGGAGGTCAAGCCCCGGGGGCCGAAAGGCGGCGCCCGGGGAGGCACCGGAGGCCAGGTCCCCGGGCCAATGGCGGCGCCCGGGACGGCACCGGAGGCCAAGTCCCGGGGTCCCAAAGGCGGCGCCCGGGGAGGCACCGGAGGCCAATGTGACACAACTTACCTGGACTTAGTTTCGCGGAGATTTCCCCCAACAGCAGCCCCCCATGCCCCCCGGGGATGACGCTCGAGTCCCCGGTGGGTATGGCACATGTCACCGGGAAAATCTCCAGACCAAGCCACCGGAGCCGTGACGCTTCGGTTTCCATGCCCCGCGATTAAGGCCACGCCGTTTCGCCATAAATGCACTCGCGGTTCGAACTGGTGCCTCGATTCGTGCGCCAGTCCCTTCATTTCCCGCGCGTGGTTTGAACTTCAACGGCCCAGATTGATCCGCGGGGTGCCACGTGGCACCCATCTAGACCACGGCTCGTCTCTATAAATAGGGCCTTGGGGGCCCGGTGACTTCATTCCAATCTTCCACGGCTCGCGAATTTTAGCTCTCCCGGTAGCTCTTCCTGGTAGCTAGCGCCCGGCAGCAAGCGTCTGTGACTTTTAGGCTTAGCCTCCTGAAAAGTTAGTCACTGAAAAAACAAACCTAATGGCACCGAAGGGTCGAGCGAAGACGACCAAGGTGCCCCCGGAGGAAGTCGCTCCGAACTTCCTCTGGGCGTCCGAGTTCACGACCGAGGACGCCGAGTCCTTGGTCGAACGCGGCGTCATAGAGGACGGGGACATTCGAGTACCCGTGAAGAAAGACGGAGCCCCCCGCCCCAAGCCCGGAGAGGTCGTGGCCTTCGAGGCCTTCCTGGAGGCGGGGCTCCGGCTCCCGGTGCATCCCATGCTCCGGGAGTTTCTGAAGGAGTACGGGGTGGCGCTCAACCACCTCACCCCGAACGCCATAGTCCGGATGGGGATCTTCATCTGGCTATTCGAGATGGCGACCGGGAGGGAGCCCACCCTACGCGTCTTCCGGTACTTCTACGAGCCGGCGGCGCGGAGCTCCCACCCGGCGGCAGCCTCCCGGGACCATTGGGGCGACTGGATCCGGAGGTGGTTCTACCTCCGGGTCCGGGACGACGAGGTGACGTACGCCCTGGAGCCCGCCTCTTACAGCCGGTCGTCCGCGCCGAAGCCTCCGGTGTGGATGGACGAGGAGCTCGAGCTCCTCGGCAAGGTGATCATCTCCCGGAAGACCCGCTATATGCGGGACGCCGCCAAGGAGATGATGCTCCTGAGGATCTCCCCCTTCGCGCGCGGGAGGAGGGGGACCAGCATGGGCCCAGAGCAGCGGCCCCCGGTCAAGCCGGTGGCCCGACGTAAGTCCCAGTAACCTGCTTTATTGCATTTACCAATTTTTGAAAATTTTACTAACTCTTTACCTCTTGTAGTTCGACCGTACCCGGCAGCGCGGGAAAAGGCGGAGAACCTCCTGGGGAGGTACTTCGCCGACGAGCACGAGCGCGTCGTGCGCCTCGTGGGGGAGGGCCCTCCCCGGAACTTGGTGGCTGAGGCCTACGGGCTGAAGCTACCGGAGAGGAAGCCCCTCCCCACCCCCGGGTCGCACAAACGGGGGAAGGACGCGGCCGGAGGCTCTGAGCCTAGGAAGGCCAGAGTCCAAAAAACCCCCGGCCCGTCGACGATGCCGGCGGTGACACCTACGAAGCCCCGGGACGAGACCCCCGGGACCGAGCGCGCCCGGGCACCGGCCCGGAAGGAAGCAACACCCCCTCCCCCGACAAGCCCCGTTGCGGTCCGGGGGAAGGAGTCGGCAGCGGGCGGGGCGGCGTCCGATTCGGCGGACTACGCCCGTCGCCGCCCTCAGTAGCAGTCCTCCCGGCGCCCCCGGCACCCTTGGAGCCGGAGAAACCGGAGGTGAGGTTCGCGGAGACCTTGCCTCCGTGGGTTGAATGGCCCGTCGACGAGGGGGGGAGCCCCTCGGTCTACGAGGTCCCGCCGGAAGTGGGCGCCCCGGTGGCCCTCCCTCCCGGGAAGGGGAAAGGGCTGATGATCCCCCCACGGCGCGGGACCCCCTCCGGAGCTTCCTCAGCCACTTCCTCAGGGGGGACTTCGGCGACGAGACGACGATGACCGCCACCCCGACCAAGGTCGTACCAGGCGCCCAGGTCCGGGAGCCCGTTACCGGCCGCGGCGGGACAAGCGCCGGGCGGGAGACCCCCCTGCTTTCCGTAGGGGAGGTCGAACGTTACGCGGAAGTCCTGCAGACCCCGAAGGTCCAGGCCTTCATCGCGGGGGGGACTCTCCACGATCGCTTCGCGGAGCTTCGGTCCCTCCAAGCCCAGGTATTCACCCGAAGCGGTTGTCGCTTTCTCTTGGTTACCTGCATCCAAAATTTTTCTAACTCTGGAATTTGTAGGGGACGGCAATTACCTGGGGCGTCGAGCAGCGCGTCATCCGGCTGCTCAAGGACGCGGAGGACAGGGCCACCTCCTTCCTGGGCCAGTGGGACGAAACTCTCCGGGAGCTGGCCCGGGTCCGGGCCCAAGTTCACGTCTCGGAGGCGGCCCTCGAGAGCCTTGGCGTAAGCCTAGGCTCCGGGGGTGGCTCGGAGGTGCCCCCGGCCACGCTCGCGGAGGCTGTGCATTTTCTTAACGCACAAGTCTCTGTGATCCCGGAGGCAGCGGACGCCCGGGCGCGAGGCCGGGCGATCCCCGTCATCGCGGCCGCAGCCGGGCTCGTCGAGCACCGGGGAGTGGGCTAATTGTCACAAGTCTCTCTTCTGTGCGATATCAAAATCAAACCCTAAATGCCAGAATTCAAAATCGACAAAACTTAAATCTTACTTTACCCTAAATTACCCTATTTTCAGTTCATATCAAAAACTATTCAGATGTGCCAAACCTTATCAATTACCTTTGCCAAATATCCTGTTGAATATAATCTACCAGATTAGTGAAATCAATTTTAGTTTAAACCTTCCAGAATTCCAGATTTACATTTCAGTCCAAAACTCAAAGAATTGAAACTGCAGTTCAGTCCAAATTTCGACCAGGCCAATTACTGTGCGCACGACCAGAAACCGCCGTGCCTGTGCGCCGTGGTTGCTCGTCGCCGGTGAGGCTTCGCCGCGCTTGTGACCATGCATGTTGTGTGTACGTGTCCTCGCTCCAGCTAGTGCCGTGGCAAGGTCGCTGCTACGTCGACGACCAGTGCCTGCTCCCGCGCGCGATCAACGGCTTTTTGTCAGCAACTCCTCGCCACGTCGCCTCGCCACCGCTTGCTACAGCTTTGCCAGGTCCCGATGAGGCGACACTGTGATCAGCTGCAAGCTTGTCGCCGTCGCATCACCGCTCCTTGCTGTTTCTTCGCCGCTGTTGCTCAGCATGCAATCCATCTCATCCCCAGTTGCCAATTACTTCATTGTCTCCTCCTTGCAAACTTCGCCTGGCCTATTTAAGCACTCCTGTGTTCAGCAGCTTCTCCACACTTCACCAGAAACCAGCCAAATTCCAAATCTTTGCTGTTTCGTTTTCTTCTCCGGCGAGCCGTCGAGGAGGCTCATGGTGCCAGCTTCATCCGCTACATCAGCCTTCAAATTAAATCCATCAGTGAGTTCCCCTACTCATCCTCTCTGTGTAGTATCGTTTAATTGCTCCCCGGTGACCTCTAACGCCGGCGATCACCGGAAATTGCCGTTTGCCCTGTTTCTGTAATGTGGCTCAATCCAGTACAAATTAGCTTTCGATTTCGTAAACAAAATTGATCAGTAAGCCAAATCAAGCAAGCCTGTGAAGTTAGATTTCGAAATTGAACAAGAATCGAAGCTTTTTCCCTAAACCGAGCTTCACCAGAAACCGGCGATCGTCGCCAGGTTTCTCCAGTGATCCTCCGGCCAATCTAATTATACCAGAAGCTTTCTTATACCTCCTAGATACTCTCCAAGCAAGGAATTAAGTTCTTTTGGTCTGTAGCAGAAACCCCCAATTGGCAGTGCTTCTTCTCCGGCGCCGATCACCGGAAAGCTTGTTCCAGCCATTTCAGCCCTCGAAACCTTGTCCAGTGTGTGTGCCTTGACCTCCTGAGCATTTTTGTCTTCTAGCCCGACACCTAAATCGGCCTAGATTGGAAGTTACAGCTTTGCCAAGTTTGTGTCCAGAAATGATCCAGTGCAGTGTGTTCATCTCAGTTCATCATCAAATTTCTTGCTTTCCAGCCATTTCTTGCCCTAGATCATGTTGACTTAATTGTTCCTGTTATCAATGCCTACCTCCCAGACAAAGTGGTGCATCATTTGGAGCTCTAGATCAAAAGTTATGCTAAGCCCTAGTTTTTGGAATTGTCAGCTCTATGCCAGAGCTTGTCAGCCAGTGGCATTGGCCTTGTTTACCCACTTCTGGATGTGTAACTTGAAAACCACTTTGTCCACTGAATTTGTAGAGTTGTGATCTACATTTTCTTCTACTACCACAACTTGAGATAAGCACTCTAGCTTTTCTTAAAGCTATGTCCAAGTCTTGATCTGAATGTCGATCTGTTGACATTCGCTGTTTTGATTAAACCAGCCACAAAATTGTTATCCCTATTGTAATCTTGAAACCCTAAGATTATCTAATCACCATCCTTAGCCCAAATTCCTTGAAACCCTAGAATCTCGACTCAGTTCAGTTTGCAGTTCAAATTATCTCCAGTATAGTTCAATCATTCTTGTTGAGCATTTCTGCATATAAGTCATAAAACATTTTAATATTATAAGTAATCATTGTGTGTTTGTTTGTCGTCGAGCAGATTCAGAAGCTGACTTTGAAGATTTTGCTGTTGACCCGTCATCAACTGCTGTATCTTACGACGCGGAAGGCAAGTCATATCCTTGGTCATCTTGAACCTATATTTTAAATGTTGCTATAATATAACCTTGAATATAGGCAATATTGCATGTGAAAGATTGAGAATGGTTGATTTATGAATTGGCAGTACTAGACTGGTTATCTGTGAAATGTGAAATAAACAAGTTTTGAGCCATGAACTATTATATGTATCTATATACTTATATTCATGAAATAAAACCCCTAGCCGTGACCAGAAAAATGGTGTGGAATGGCTGTAACACTGGAGGTGCTAGACTGCAAAGGATATGCAGGCACTGAAGGTGCAGGGTTGTGGATGGTCTGGTCACTGGCATATAAGGACTAGAACCTTGTGTTGTGCGTCTAGTGGCATGAACAACGTGCTAACCGCAAGCCTGGTATGGGACAGGCCTGAACAAGTAATTATGTGGATCGCACATGAAACCCCTGCATGAGATGTGTAGTGATGCACGATAAACACGGAGCGCGGCTCCCACACATATCACTGAAGGTGATCAAGCACGCTGACCCAGTAATGGGAATAAGCAAAGGGGTGGAGGTCTGGATACAACCTGCCACAACTGTGTCTCGCTGAGAGCCACAGGGTCAGGGGTGAATTGTAAGTGATGCATAACAAAAGTTCTTGTTATCTCCACCTTGCCACTCACACATGGTTGTGGGAGGGGTCTAATCATTTGATAGGATGGGCTTGAAAGTGGAATATCTTGCGGGTAAATTGGTACCTCTCTGCAGAGTTGAAAACGTATTCGAATACTCCGAGCTCCCGGGTTTATAGGAGTCTGCTGCGGTGGATTAAATCCACGGGGTGTGACACAAGTACTATTTTCTAAATAAAATGTGTTAAATCAAGATTACCCAAATGACATGTGTTGTCATGATAAGGGGTGCTGCCGTGGGCTGTCGTGTGTCGACGTGTCGCGGTAGTGCTATAATCTAGTGAACATGAATGATGATGTTATATTTTGAAAAGTGCTGCCATGAACTGAAATAGGATGAGATAAGGTATGGAAGTAAAAGATTATTTTATAAACAATCATAATTCTTGACTAGTCTAGGTTCATACCATCACTACTATATGTATCTATTCTTACCTATGACTTGCTGAGTACGTAAGTGCTCACCCTTGCAACATTCAACTCAATAGATGGAGCCTACCTTGATCAAGATGATGGCATGGAGTACTTCGTGGATCCAGGAGGAGGAGAATCAGTCCCGCCAGAGCCCTGATGTGTGTTGTTCTGCCGTCAACTTCTTTTGTGGGAGGGTCACCTATCTTCTGCTGTGTAGTTAAATATTTTGCTAAACCCTAAATGCCTTGTAGGCATTGTAATTCTCTTTATGTAATATTAAGGCCAGCAGGCCACACTGCTTATTATTTTGTTAGTACTCTGTTGCAATGTAATATACTCCTGTGTTTGACTCATCCTGGGAAGTCAAAGGTTTGTGAGAATGGGACTAGCTGCAGCGAGCTAGGTCTCTACAGGAGCAGTCGTAGTCCCAGTCTCGGGGCGCGACACAAAAACATCGGAGTTTTCGCGCAGAAAAGCCGCAAGTTGCGTTGCATGCTCCTTGGGGAGCTCCACCCCGATCCGGACGGTTTTGTCTTCGTCGCCCGGGGACAGCAGGATCTTCCGGAGACCCCCTTCCGGACGCAGCTTGAGGAGGGGCCTCCCGGGCGGTGGCGTAGCGGCGTCTAGTTCCGGGGGAGAAGCCTCCCCCCGGGCGTCTTTATGAGGTTGACGCTTCCGATTGTGGCCGCAGCGCGCTCGTATAGAGCACGGGCCATGTCTTGGTCTCCCCGGACGTTGATCACACCATGCGGCCCGGGGATCTTCATACAGAGGTAATTTTGATGGGTGGCAGCCCCCAGCCGGGTGATTGTGGTCCTCCCCATTATCGCGTTGTAGGAGGAAGGGAGGTCCACTACGTCGAAGCGGACCAGCTCGGTCCGGTAGTTCTCCAGGGTGCCGAACGTCATATGAAGATCTACCTTGCCCACGGGGTGGATCGCCTTCCCCGGGACAAAACCTTGCAGGGGCCCGGCAGCGGGCTGCAGGAGCTTCTCATCCACCTGCATCTCTTTGAAGGCCTTCAGGAATAGGACGTCGGCGGAGCTCCCGCCGTCCACAACGATACGGGACAGGTGGCAGTTGTAGATGGTCGCGGAGACAATGAGCGCGTCGTCGTGGGGGAAGCGAACCCCTCGCGCGTCTTCCGCCGTGAAGGTGAGGGGGACGTCCGACCACTTAGGTGGCCGGGACGCGTGTAGCACCCCCACAACCTTGACCTCGCGTGCATACTCCTTACGCTGGCGCTTAGAGTCCCGCCCGGAGGCGGACCCTCCCACGATGACGTTGATGCAGCGCTGAGAAGTTTGAAAGGGGAGAGCTTCTGAAGGCTCGCCCTCCTGCGTCTGCTGACCCCCCGCGGGAGCGGGAAGGGCCGGAACAGCTGGCCGAGGGAGCAAGGAGGCCGGAGTCCCCCCTGCCCGCGCTGGTCAACGAATGCCGCGAAGTGCTGCAGCAGCTGGCTGCAGTCTCGGGTAGCGTGGGTACTGGACCCGTGGAAGCTGCACCACGGTCCTTCCCGCCTTCTCCCCGCGGGGCCTTCCCGGCTGCGCGAAGACTGTCCTCCCCCATGGCCTTTCGGCTTGGGGAAGGGGCGGTTGCCCCTCGGGGGGTCGCTCGAGCCGCCTCCGCCCTCGAGGAGAAAGGTGTCCCGAGGCCGTGGCTCGTTACGCCCCCCCCTGCCTAGGGCGCTTGAGGGGATCCCTGGCCCCCCGGTCGGCGGGGGCGGGAGCCCCCTGGGTCTTCTTCCAGATGTCGTCTTCCTCCGCCCGAGCGTAATTTTTTAGTACGTTGAAGAGCTCGTCGGCGGAAGAGGGGCAGCTCCGGGAGAGCCTTCAGTGGAGTTCCCCTGGGAGGATGCCGCTTTTGCAGGCTTCGATGACCGTAGAGTCGGGGACGTGGGCCACTTTGTTCTTCACCTGAGCAAAGCTCTTGAAGAAACTTCTGATGGTCTCCCCAGTCCTTGGCCGGACAGTGTACAACTGCGAGGAGTCCAGGGGCGCACACAGTTCCCCTGGAAGTTCGCGCAGAACTCCCGCTTGAGCTGCGTGAAAGACTTGATGGAGCCGGCCTTCAGGTTGTAGAACCAGGAGCGGGCGATGCCGGTGAGGTAGAGGGGGAAGACATTGCATTGTACCGTCTCATCCCCCCGGCTGCGGAGATGGCAGTGGAGTAAACCTGCACAAATTCGTAAGGGTCTGCCTCACCGTTATAATGCTCGATGTGCGGAGGGCAGTAGGGCCGCGGCCACCGGATGCTGCGAAGTCTTCGGCACAGGGGCTGGTTAGCCCCTGCACTTCCCGGGGAGAGTCCCGGTCGCTGTCTTCTTTGATGGGACACTCGCTGTCTGAGTCTGGGAGCGGTCCGAGAGGTCCACCGGAGTGGCTGTGGCGACGCTTTTCCTCTGGACCGGGGCTGAGTTCCCGGACGTCCGGGTTCTCCTCCGGAGAGGTTGTCTCTTCAGCAGGTCTCTTCCCCCTACTGGTGTGAGAGCGAGGCTCCCCGCGCCCGCGGCCGGGGGGGAGTTCTTCCCCGCGTTCTGGTGAATGCATTCGCTCGACCTCCCCTCGGGCGAAACGGACCTGTTCCGCCGAGGGAGGGAGCTTATGCACTGTAGCTGCCGGCCCGGAGGCTTCCGGGGCCGCCTGGGGGGAGCCCCCTGGGAAGACCCCCGGGACCGGAAAGGGGGAAGCCCCTGTGACATCCGGAACCGGGGAGGGGGCGCCCATAGCGACGTTTGGAACCGAAGTGGAGGGGGCCCCAGTGGCAACAACCGGAACCGGAAAGGGGGGAGCCCCCGCGGTGACGTCCAAAACCGGGGAGCCCATGCGGGGGGAAGTCCGCTGAGGCACGGGAGCTGCTCTGTCGACCGCCACCGGTGCGGTAAACACGACGCGGGGGGCGGGACTGTGTGGGACCCTCATTTGAGGATTCTAGTGGCAACCGCCCAGGTGGATTGCACTCAGAAAAGGTACATTGCAGCTCACAATAACAAGATGCATTATATAAAAATGCGAGTAATTAAAAACAAGTGCTGATCACAAGGACCAACATCACAATAACTTAGCGCCAAAATGACGCACTTAATTGTTAATACAAATTAAGGAGTTTTCGACACAAAGGTCGGCACAAAATAAAACAGTAATGATAAACAAAAGGACTTCATTGGTCTTCTTTTTCAGCAGCAGCGGTGTTGCACGGACCTTCTCCACATCGAACTCCACCTTGGTGCATAACCCTTTAACCAGATGGGTCTTCAGTTTGTTCTTCTTGTTCCACATTGGGTTCAAGACCATAAGATTCGGGGTCGATGAATCCTTCTTCTAAATTTGTTTGTAAAAGCAAGGGTGAGCACATTGTCCACATGGTGCTCAACAAGTCCCAAGTAACAATGCATGTATATATAGATGAGGGAGAATTTCTCAAAGAATAGCTCTTTGGCTTTATACCTACATATAATAGATTTCCACATACAGCTTTGAAGAAAGGGTCTTTATTTTCGAAAGCGAGACTTGTAAAATCCTAAGCTAGGTTTTCAGAAATGTTATGTGTGGCGGTCTTTCATGAGTCACCACTTTACTCAGATTTTGTAAAGAAAACCATCCAAAAGCTACTTGTGCTGCATCGACGTGAATAGAATTCACAGCGCGCAGACTCCATGACCTGGGAGCTCAGAGTATCTGATACTTCTTAAACTTTGCAAAGGTGCACCACCTTAATCCACCGATCATTCGGCTTTCAAGTCGGTACCTCTCCATGCGACTCTTACGCATGTGACAAGGCCGAGATGACACAACAATTTACAATCCTAGCATTAACTATTTCCCTGCCCGGTAAATAGACAGTTAAGTCTCAAGTACCGTTGTGGGTCCTCCCCACTGCCTTACTTCCTAGCCTGGGTCTATGCTCTCGCAAGACACATAGCCTCTCTTGATTACAGTCGCGCACGACTTAATCTGGCATAGGGCGTCTTCCTTCTTTCCACCTTTTCCTCTCATGATTTTTCTGAACTCACATCACTCATGGCCTTCTGCGGCCCACCAGTTCTCACAAGACACTGGATCGACAACCATTGCAGGGAAAAGCTAATACTAAAGAAAGCTACTAAGTTGCGCCCGTCCATAAACAGGCAAGTGGTTGGTACGTTTTTCATGCCGCATAGAAGCACAGCACAAGGTTCTAGTCCTTATGAATCTCTAGTGAGGAGTCTTTCACATTCCCAGTGCGCACACAGCACCATCCTATCAAACCATCCTCACTATCGATTCCAACCATATTTTCTTTCACAAAAGGGGTTTTGAACATGCTTTTCTCATATGTGACCATTCAACATTTATCATATAGTCTTTAACATAGCATAGCTTAAGCATGATATTCTAGGGCAACAAGGGTGCAGGGATATTCAATGTCAAAAGGGGCTTTACAATCATTCAGGTCATATCTAATCACTTTATTGAAACATAGTTCTTATTTGAATCTAAGGCATGCATATATTTGAAAACAGATAACATAATTCATTTCAAAATAATAGGCTAGACATGATCAAGGGTTTGAGACTTGCCTTGCAGTGACGAGTCTAGCTGCTCAAATGAATCTTCGGGGATCTCCTCTGCTCCTTCAACGTCTGGTTCCACAGCGGGTACAAACAACACATACATACTATATAAGCATACAAGCACTAGAAAATAATACGTAAATACATCATGCATGCCGGGAAATGGTTTAGACAAGGTCACTTGACACTGGTCGAAGAGATGGGCTCAAAAGGACTTGAATGTCGAAGGGCTGACATTCGGCTCATGGCTTGACATAGCCCTAAATTGGTTCTAGGTCTGTTTTCTGGAGATGTGGTAGTAGGGAATGTTGTAGATCATGGCTCAAAGGACCTACTGGACAAAGTGGAATTTCAATTGCTCAAATGAAACAAGTCTAAATCATCCAATGCCACTGGTGGACATGCACTGACATAGTGTTAGACATGGCCAGAAACTAGGGCATTGCATAACTTTTGACTCAGGACTCCAATTGATGCAAAAATTTGTCTGGGGTTTAGGCATTGACAGTAGCTACAAAACTCTCAACAGGCTCAAAGGCTGAAAGTGGCCGGAGGGTGGCCAAATCCGGTGAGCAAACACGGTGGCCTAGACATGAACTGAGTCACTGGACAGCAACCTTGGCATGGCCATAACTTTTGATTCAGGTCGATTCAGAAGTCGGGCTAGTAGACAAAATTGCTCAGGGGGTTGAGATCTATCTAGAGGACAAGGTGCACGGGGCTAGATCGGCCGGGGGAAAATTCCGGCGACCGGCGCTGGAGAAGACGACTCCTGAATTGGGCGTTTCTGATTTAAAAGGTTTGAGGTCGATTCACTGCTCAGGGAGTGAGAGGGTGAGGTGAGGGGTCTAATTGCAAGGTTAATTCGGTCGGAGAATGGCCGGAGAAGCTTGGCGACGAGGACCAGTTCACTGGTGGCGCGCAAACTTCGGAAAGGCTATGATCGCTGCTCAATTTTGAAATCTAAGTTTGCAGGCTTGCTCAATTGGGTGCACTGGTCAATTCTTATCACTGGCACGAGGATTAATTCGGACTAAATCACTTGGCATTACCGGAACAGGGGATTTCGGTTTTCCCATGATTGCCGGCGTTGAGGTGCGCCGGGAACCAATTAATGGCTATGAAACACACAGGGGGATGAAAGGAGCTTACTGGCGGCGTTGGTTTGGGGAAAGAAGCTTCGGGCGAAGCTGGCGCCGTGAGCTTCAGGAATTGCTCGCCGGGGAAGAAGGCCTTCGCGGCGGCGCTGAAGAACTGGACTACTCTCTGGTGGAGGAAGCTAAGGCTTAAAGATGCAGGTGGTGTGTGAAGAAACGCTGGGCAAGGGGGGCTTATATAGCCGCGGGTGAAGCTCTCGGGAGCAGCAGCAATCGCCGGGGATTTTTCTTCTGGCGCTGGAGCGGTCAACGAGGCACTTGGGGACACGGCGAGGCTCTGCCAGAGACGATGAATCGCGGGAAATCAGGATTCCGTCAGGGTGGTGTGGCGACGATCTCCGGGATGGCAGCCATGTGGCATGAAGCTCCTGACAACAGCGGGCACGCGCGCGCGCGGCGAAGAACACGGCACGGTGTGGTTGAGGTGTTCCACGGTGGCGGTACAGTTGTGCAAAGTTGGTGGCTACGTGGCCGTGAAGGTGGCAGCGCGAGGGACTTCGCCGGCGGCGAGCTCAACGGCGCGGCAAAGCGGCAGGGCGCTGGTCGAACGAGCACTGGTCGCGGTCGTGCACGCGGTCTCCTGGTCGTGGTCGAAGAAAAGGCCAGGGGCTTGTTTGCAAGGTTTTGGACTGAAATGTAAAGGTTTTGGCTCGGGAATTTGGGCCTATTTGCAAATTCGGAGATCTGAAGGGCTGATTTGAACTTTGACTCTGCAGCTAAGTGCTACAAAATGTCTTAGACTCATCAAGCAGGAAAAATGGTAAAATTCGATAAGATTTGGTGGTTTTGACAAAAATCGAAAACAGGGTATTTAGGGTAAACAGGGTAATTAGGGTCTGAAACTTCTGTCGAGGCTGAAACTAGGGTTTCAGTCGAGATTTTGGAATTCTTCCAGAAGGGAAAAATGTTCAGAAAAACGAAGGAAAGGTAATCACTTGATCAGATCTGGGTTTGGAGATGATCTGGGACTTTTAGCCTTTTTGGGTTTTCTAAAAGGACTAAACTAAAGCACTTTTGGACTAAATTGTAAAAACGATCTGGGAGATGAAGTTTAGCAGCCAACTTTTTAGGTTATGGTAGTGGCATACCTAAGATCAAGATAGGGTTGAGACAACAGGGATTCCAAAGAATATATGCTGACTCGTAAGCAGAAAAGATAACCAAAAATAGGGATGTTACAGACTGGCTCCCGGCGTAGGGAAAACCCCCGGCAAGAAGTGGGCTCCCGGCCCCGGGAATAGGCCTGGGACGGGGTACCCCCTGGTGCCACAAAGGGCCCTGGCCTGAAGTATCCTCCCAGCACCGGGACGGGCCCGGGTGCCGGGAAGGGCCCGGACATATATCCCGTAGGGGGAGGGAACCCCCGGCAGGATCATACGGTGCGGACAGACCCCCGGAGGCCAGAGGGGCCGCCGGGTAACCCATAAACGGGGGCATAGCCCCCGAGTATGGGTGTGACGCAAATGTGGGGGCCGGAGGCCGCGCCAACACGCTGAGCAGCTCATCCATTGAGCGCTGGGCGCGGAGCTGGCCCTCAACTAGAGCGTCAAGCAGGGCGTCCCGGGGAGCCGGGGGAGCCGTCGGGGGGAGACTGGTCCCGGCCGAGGTCCCCGCGGTCACCGGGAACGACCTGGAGGTGGAAGCACCTAAGTTAAGAGGAAAGGAGGGAGGCGGTACCTGGGCCAGGCCGCCTCCGGGCGGAAGCGCCGGGACAGCAATGTCCCGGACGGGCGGCGCCGGGTCTCCGAGACCGGTGTCACCGGGAAGGGTGCGAGCCCTTGTTCTTGGGGGAGCCATGGCGTCTTGTCACGAATCCCCACGGTCGGCGCCAACTGTCGTGGTATTGCGAATACCCCGGCAGGTTTTGTGAACGATCCTATCGAAGATTACGCGGCGCGGGTTGACTGGGTGACCGGTCCTCCGCCGCCGGACAAACACAAGAATTGACACGAGGATTTATATAGGTTCGGGTCCCGGTGGGGGCCCTAGTCCTGTCGGTGCGCTCCCGACCGGAGTCGGCTGGGGAGGCTCTCTCCGGGGGAGAGGCTTCCGGAGCACACCTGTGAGTTTGGCTATTCCAATAACAATGAATCACTTGCTTACAACTGAGGGGTACAAGGGCTATTTATAGCCCCAAAAAGAAGCAAAAAGCCTAAACTACCCCGGAAGCCACCGTCGGATTGAGGGGTAGGAACGTCCTTCTCCCGGTCAAATGTCTTGGATGCTTGACAGGTGGTCGCTAATTCCCGAGGCGCTCCTCGCGTGACCTGCACGTGATAAACAACTCGAGACTTTACCTTGAGGAGGGCGGTGAGGCCCGGGACATGCGCCGGAGGCTAAGTCCCGGGGGCCAAAAGGCGGCGCCCGGGGAGGCACCGGAGGCCAGGTCCCCGGGCAAATGGCGGCGCTCGGGACGGCGCCGGAGGCCATGTCCCGGGGGCCAAAAGGCGGCGCCCGGGGAGTCACTGGAGGCCAGGTCCCCAGGCAAATGGCGGCGCCTGGGACGGCGCCGAAGGCCAAGTCCCGGGGGCCAAAAGGCGGTGCCTGGGGAGGCACCGGAGGCCAGGTCCCCGGGCAAATGGCGGCACCCGGGACAGCGCCGGAGGCGAAGTCCCGGGGGCCAAACGGCGGCGCTCGGGGAGGCACCGGAGGCCAGGTCCACGGGCAAATGGCGGCGCCCGGGACGGCGCCGGAGGCCAAGTCCCGGGGGCCAAAAGGCGGCGCCCGGGGAGGCCCCGGAGGCCAGGTCCCCGGGCAAATGGCGGCGCCTGGGACGGCGCCGGAGGCCAAGTCCAGGGGGCCAAAAGGCGGCGCCCGGGGAGGAACCGGAGGCCAGGTCCCCGGGCAAATGGCGGCGCCCGGGACGGTGCCGGAGGCCATGTCCCCGGGCAAATGTGACGCAACTTTCCTGGACTTAGTCCCGCGGAGATTTCCCCCAACACCTGATAACCCGAAGGGTAATTCCAATTTATAGGCTACTTCTGCTTTCCTCTTGAGTATCTTAAATGGCCCAATATAGCTAGGAGATAACTTTCCTTTCAGCTGGAATCTTCGCAATCCCTTGAATGGAGTGACTTTACGGTAGGCCAGATCACCTGGTTCAAATGATAGTTCTCTTCGTCGATAATCTGCGTAATTCTTTTGTCGAGACTGTGCTGTCTTCAGTCTTTCCCGGATGAGTTTGACATGAGCTTCTGCTTCTTCTACTTTCTTTGGTCCTATGATTCTTCGTTCTCCTCGCTTATTCCAATGCAACAGGGTTCTGCATTGTTCTAGGGAGGACTGGTTAAAGCTTTTCATCTCCGACATTGAGCTCATTATTCATCGAATTAATTCTAATGCTAAAACTGGTTTATCCAGATGGGTTGATCTTTTGTAATTTTCTTTTCTTTTTTGGCTGTTTGGCTTTTTGGTGACTTTTGTATTATTGTAACACCCTGGTTTTTGGGGGTGAAAATTTCCTTCTTCATGAAAATCATGCATGCATATGTCTCTTTAGAAGTAGCAAGATCAGTTCAAATCTATTCTATCCTGAAGCCCAAAATCTCAAAATCAATGCCTTAGGCCCAGATCATATCAGACTATCCAGATATGATCTACTAATTATCTTGAGTAGAAAAGCCTTCAGAAGCCATATCAAATTCGATCTCTAGCTCCCAGAATTATCAACCTCTTTTAGTTTTCAAAAATAGAATTAAATTAAATTACCCAAAATACCCTGAAATTTGAAACTTCTATTTAACCAAATCCTAGCCTGTTCCAGACCAAATTATTCCTGGATTATGATCAGGGTTATGCCAATACCTTAATCCAAAAAGTTGGTATCCAAACTCCATCATCTAGCCCCTTTTCGCAAATCAGTCCAAAAGGTATTACAGATTAGTCCTTTTTAGATTTTCCAGAAGCCTTAAAAGGCTAAAAGCCACAAATCAGCTCCAAATCTTAATTGATTCAGGGAATATCTTCCTAATGCTATTCAATACAAAATCTTCTTTTGAGAGGATATCAAAATCTCACCCTAAATCTCAAATTTTCAGTTTCATCAAAGCTCTCTAAGGCCAACCAAAGCCATGTCAGGTCATGAACCGAATGTCAATCAGCTAACATTCGTTGTTTTTGAACAAACTAGCCGTGAACTCAGTTTCAATTTTGATTCCTTGAAACCCTAAGAGCCACTAACACTCATCCTTAGCCAAGATGCTATAGATTTTAGAGTTTCGACCCAGTTCCAGCTTCCAAGTCCTATCTAATCCAGCATCGCCAAGATCATTTCTTTTAGAGTATATATTCATGTAGATTTTAAAGCATTTAAAAATAGTTAGTGATCTTTGTGTGTTTGTTTATTGATGAGTAGATCCAGAGTCAGAGTTGGAAGACTTCATCACCGACCCGACATCGACTACTGAATCTTACGACGCACAAGGCAAGTCATATTCTTGAACATCTTGAACCTATATTTTATGAATTGTTAAGATATTACCTTGATTATAAAGTATGTATTGCATGTGATGAGAAAAGAATGATGTGGCAGTACTAGGCTGGATGCATGTTAAATGTGAAATGATATGGTAGTGAGCCATAACAAATATATATGTATATATTTATATTCATGAAATAAAACCCTAGCTGTGACCAGAGTTTGGTATAGAATGGTGGTAGCATTGGATGTGTAGGGTTGTGGTATGACCTGGTCACTAGCATATAAGGACTAGAACCTTGTGTTGCGCTTCTAGTTGCATGAAAAACGTGCTAACCGCAAGCCTGGTATGGGACAGGCCTAAACAAGTAGCATGCGGATCGCACATGAAACCCTGCATGAGATGGATAGTTTGTGCACGATTTGACACGGAGTGCGGCTCCAACACATATCACTGAATGTGATGATGCACGTTGACCCAATAATGGGAAGATGCAGTTCGGGGTGGGGGTATAGCCCGCCACTACTATGGGAGATCTGGTAGTCCAACAACAGGGTCAGGGGTGAATTGTGTGTGAACCATGACAAAGGTTCTTGTTATCTCCACCTTGCCACTCACATATTGCAGTGAGAAAAGGGTCTAATCATCTTGATAGGATGCGCATTAAAGTGGAATATCTTGTGGGTAAATTGGTACCCCTCTGCAGAGTTAAAAATGTATTCGAATACTCCGAGCTCCCGGGTCTATAGGAGTCTGCTGCGGTGGATTAAATCCACGTTGATGTGACACAAGTATATTTTCTAAATAAAATTTGATAAAGTCAAGATTACCCAAATGACATGTGTTGTCATGATAAGGGGTGTTGCCGTAGGCTGTCGTGTGTCGACGTGTCACGGTAGTACTATTAATAGTGCAATATGAATAGCAATAGTGTGTTATGAAGGTATTACCAAGAGCATAAGTTATGAAGAAAAAAAGTATTTTGCAACCCCTTTTTCCCTCTTTCCCTACTAGCATAGGTTCATATCATCACTACTATATGTATATCTATTCTTACCCTATGACTTCCTGATTACAAAAGTGCTCACCCTTGCAATCCATAATCCAATAGATGGAGTGCTCCATGTTCAAGATGAATGTTTGGAGAATTTTGGGGATCCAGAAGGAGGAGAGCCAGTTCCACAAGAGCCCTGAAGAGTGTTATTCTGCTGTCAACTTCTTGCAGTGGGGGTTTGCTTAGCTTCCGCCGAGTAGTTGTTATTTTGCTTTAACTAGACCATTTATGCCGCGAAGGCATTGTAATATCTAGTGATGTACTAAGGCCATCAGGCCATACTGCTTAAGATACTTTGTATGTTACTCTTCTGCAATGAACTCTGTGCTTGACTTATCCTAGGAAGTCAATGGTATGTATGTATGGGTCCAGCTGCAGCGAGATGGATCCCCATGGGAGTAGTCGTGGTCCCCTTAGCGGGGCGCGACTCAGGTCGTCACAAGTTGGTATCAGAGCAGCATGAGAACTTGACTGTAGGACGACACCTTTAGGAATTGGCTGCGCTAGGAAGGTGTAATTTATCTAAAAGGTCTTGTTTGGATCTCATCAATTAGCAGGAGCCATAGCAACATGGTGGATGAATTACCAGGAAGCCCACCTGGACAAAGAAAACATCTCTTGAACGGAGTTTAAGGAGCAATTTCGGAAGTTTCACATACCTACCGATGTCATGTCAGCAAAGCACCGGGAATTCCACAATTTGATTCAAGGAAACAAGACAGTCACCGAGTATCTGCACCAATTCAACCACCTAGCTCGCTACGCACCCGGGGACGTCGATACTGAAGAGAAGATCGAACGCTTCGCGGAAGGACTTCAACACTACTTGCAGTGCCAAATTTCTTCCCACGAGTTTATGGTATTTCAAACACTGGTGAACAGGTAAAGGAGAAGAGGAATATAGGGGAAGAGAGCCATAAGCGAAGGATGCTCCAACAAGTGCGGCCACAGACAGACCCAACCAGAGGGAGAGCCCCTATCACCTCCAGTTTTCGACCATCCTATCAGACTCCCAGACCAGCAACAACGTTGTGCCCCAATTGCAAAGGAAACCACCTATAGAAGGATTGTCCTCATCCCCGTGTTCAGTGCTTTCACTGTGGACAATATGGACATCGTCGAGATTGCTGCCCATGGATTCAACTCCCAATGTTCATAGCTAGAATGCAGTCAGTAGCACCCAGAGTATTGGCATCACCACCCTAGAATTTCAGAGGAAATTCGCCAGGAAGAGGAGGAGCCATGGCCAACCGAGGAAGAGGAAGAGGTAGAATGCCAATTGTAGCCCGAGGAGGCAGATTAAATTACACCTGTATCCAAGAAGTAGGCAACACCACCGACATTCTTCTAGGTAGATTTCTGATCCAGTCTCCATCTGCCTTAATATTGTTTGATCTAGGAGCTACAAATTCATTCATGTCAAAAGCATTTGCATCTGAGGTTGGAATGCATATAGCACCCTTAGAATACCCTATGGCTATACAAACTCCAGGGGCTAGATTACCTATCCACTCGATTTGCCAAGATATAACCTTCAGTTAAGAAGGGGTAGAATTCATGGCAAATCTGTTAGTTTTAGAACTGCAAGGCCTAGACATTATAGTGGGCATGGATTGGTTGTCCCAACATAAAGGTCTAGTAAACTGTGAGGATAAAACCATAAGCCTTGTCAGTAACCAAGGGGAGAAAGTCCTAATCTATGCGGAAAGATCATCAGTCAAGGAATCACAAGGATTTGTTCAAGCATTGCAGCAAATATGCCTGGAACAAGTACCCATAGTGCAACAATACACCGATGTGTTTCCAGAAGAACTTCTGGGAATGCCACCCGATAGGGATATAGAGTTCTCTATTGAACTTAAACCGGGAGCAGCACCCATAGCAAAATGACCTTATCGGATGCAGTCATAGAGTTGGAAGAGCTCAAGAGCCAATTGGAAGATTTAGAAAGTAAAGGATTCATCAGACCCAATGCTTCACCATGGGGAGCCCCAGTATTGTTCGTGAGGAAGAAGGACGGAGCACTACGGATGTCCGTGGATTATCGAGCCTTAAATGAAGTCACCATAAAGAACAAGTATCCATTGCCAAGGATCGATGACTTGTTTGATCAGCTTCGAGGAGCCAAGGTATTCTCCAAGATAGACTTGAAGTCGGGATACCATCAACTGAAGATCAAGAAAGAAGATATACCAAAGGCTGCCTTCACCACTAGATATGGGCTGTATGAGTTCACAGTGGTACCATTTGGCTTGACCAATGCCCCAGCAGCTTTCATGAATGTCATGAATAGCACATTTATGGATTTCCTTGACAAGTTCGTCATAGTTTTCATAGATGACATTTGATATATTCTAGGAGTAAAGAAGAGCACGAGCAGCATTTACACCTAGTCTTGGGAAGACTACGAGAGAGGCAATTTTATGCCAAGTTTGACAAATGTGAGTTTTGGATGACAAGGATCACATTTCTTGGACATGTGTTAACAGCAGAGGGAATTTTGGTGGATTCAGCTAAGATTACCGCTATCAGGGAATGGAAACAGCCCACATCAGTTCCAGAAATTAGAAGTTTCTTCGGATTGGCAGGTTATTATAGGAGATTCATTGAAGGATTCTCCCAGATTTCCAAACCTCTTACTAACTGTTGAAGAAAAATGTTGATTTTGAATGGACCGCAAAATGTGAAGAAAGCTTTCAAAAGCTGAAGCAGATGTTAAAAACCACTCTAGTTCTTATTCTACTAGATAGCAAGGAAGACTTCGTAGTTTATTGGGATGCTTCAAAGCAAGGGATAGGCTATGTGTTAATGCAGCAAGGTCGAGTAGTAGCTTATGTTTCACGACAACTAAAGCCGCATGAGGAAAACTACCCAACTCATGAGTTGGAGTTAGTAGCAGTGGTACATGCCTTGAAGGTATGGTGACATTACCTCATCGGAAACATGTGTGAGATTTATACTGATCATAAGAGCCTCAAGTATATCTTCACTCAGACGAAGCTCAACATGCGTCAACGACGATGGCTAGAGTTGATCAAAGACTATGATCTCAGCATCCAGTACCATCCAGGAAAGGCTAATGTAGTAGCCGATGCCCTAAGTAGGAAGGTCTACAACCTGCAAGAGGCAGCCATGCTAATTATAAGAAACCCTTACCTACAACGAGAGTTGCAGAATCTTCGAGTGGAAGTAGTACCACAAGGGGCAATAGCTACCCTGATAGTGAAACCCCAACTTCAGGAACAAATAGGGAATGCCCAGAAGGAAGATGAGGAAATTTGGAAAATCAAGAGCCGAATCAAGTTAGGAAAGGATCAGGATTTCATTGAAGAAGACCAAGGAATTGTGTGGTATCGGGGAAGGATTTGTGTCCCCCAAAACACAGACCTTAAAGAATTAATTCTCCATGAGGCGCATAAAACCCCATACTCAATACCTCCAGTAGCACTAAGATGTATCGAGATTTGAGGAATCAGTTTTGGCTGGATAATATGAAGAAAGAGATCGCAGAATACATTGCAAACTGTGACACCTACCAGCGAGTTAAAGTGGAACATCAGAAGATAGCCGAAAAATTGCAACCTTTGCCGGTGCCACTGTGGAAATGGGAAGAGATCGAAATGGATTTTATCACAGGACTCCCAAAAACTCAAGGAGGATATGACTCCATATGGGTCATCATTGATAGACTCACCAAAATAGCACACATCATCCTAGTTAAGAAGATTTATGACAGTAGTAAATTAGCTGATCTATATATGCAAAGAATACTGTCACTACATGGTACTCCTAAGAAGATCGTTTCAGATCGTGGAGCACAGTTTACATCTAAATTCTGGAGTAGACTCCATGAAACATTGGGAACTCAGCTAGATTTTAGCACAGCATATCATCCTCAGACAGGAGGACAAACAGAGAGAGTGAATCAGATTCTGGAAGATCGTCTAAGAGCTTGCATATTAGATTATGGGACATCATGGGATAGATGCTTACCATTTGCAGAATTTGCTTACAACAAAAGCTATCAGGCCAGCTTACAAATGGCACCATTTGAAGCTTTATATGGACGAAAATGCAGAACCCCGTTGCATTGGAATGAGCCAGGAGAATGAAGAATCATAGGACCAGAGATAGTAGAAGAAGCAGAAGCTCATGTCAAACTCATCCGGGAAAGACTGAGGATAGCACAATCCCGACAAAAGAATTATGCGGACAATTGGCGAAGAGAGCTATCATTTGAACCAGGAGATTTGGTCTACCTCAAAGTCACACCATTCAAGGGATTGCAAAGATTCCAGGTGAAGGGAAAGTTATCTCCTAGGTATATTGGACCATTTAAGATACTAAAAAGGAAAGAAAAAGTAGCTTACAAATTAGAATTACCCGCTGGATTATCAGAAGTACATGATGTATTCCATGTGTCACAACTCTAGAAGTGTTTGAGAGAACCAACCGACCGAATAGAAGTTCATGAAGTATCAGTATAGAAGAACCTTACTTATCCTGAATACCCAATCCTGATTTGGGTATTTTACCCCTTGCTGCCATGCCACCAGCGTGCCGTTCGGTCGCCGCCGGCCACCGCCGTCGATGCCACTCTGTCCAGCACCTTCGCCTCAACCTCCTGAGCATATTTCTTTTCTACCCTAACCTCTGGTTCTGCACAGAATCACCAGTTATCACTGTGCCAAGATTTGTCCAGTAACTGTGATGTGCCGTGTCAGCATCGTGTTTCCTCGTCGCCGTTCATCGCCGTCCAGCCATCTCAGCTCCTGAAACTACCACCATTGGATTCCTGTTGTCTTCGCCTATCTCCTAGACATAGTTGGTGAAGCAATTGAAGCATTGAATCACTTCCACAACTATGCCCTAGTTTCTTTTCATGTCAACCTGTGTCAGCTCTGTGTCAGCCAGTGGCATTAGCCCAATTTGACCACTCCTGGTTGTGCAAATTGAAATCAACTTTGTCTACCAAGTTTGTAGAACCATTTTCTACATTTCCTTCAACTGCCATATCTTGAGCAGAGCCTTCTAAAGCCAACCAAAGTCATGTCAGGCCGTGAACCGAATGTCAATCGGCTGACATTCATTGTTTTTGAGCAAACCAGCCATGAACCCTATGTCAATTTGGATGTCTTGAGACTTTAGTAACCTCCAGTACTCAATCTTAGCCCAAATTCCTTGAAACCCTAGAATCTCGACTCAGTTCAGCTTGCAATCTCAATCATCTTCAGCATCGTTCAGTTATTCTCTTTAAAGCATATCTGTATGTAGATCATAAAACATTTTAATATAGTTAGTAATCATTGTGTGTTTGATTTGTTGCTGACTAGATCCAGAAGTAGAGTTCGAGGACTTCAACACCAACTGCTGATTTTTACGACGCGGAAGGCAAGTCATATTCTTGAACATCTTGAACCTATATTTTAAAAGTTGCTATAATATGACCTTGAATATAAGTAATATTGTATGTGAAAGAATGATTGAGATATGAAATGGCAGTATAAGGCCGAATGCCTTAGAAATGTGAAATGATTAAGTAATGAGCCATGAACTATTATATAAGTACTTATGTATATTCATGAAATAAAACCCTAGCCGTGACCAGAATTTGGTATGGAATGGTGGTGCCACTGGATGTGCGTGGATGTGGATGGTCTGGTCACTGGCATATAAGGACTAGAACCTTGTGTTATGCGTCTAGTGGCATGAAAAATGTATTAACCGCAAGCTTGGTATGGGACAGGCCTGAACAAGTAAGTATGCGGATCGCACATAAAACCCTGCGCGAGATGGAAAGTTGTGCATGATTAGCATGGAGTGCGGCTCCTATAAATATCACTGGATGTGATGATGCACGCTGACCCAATAATGGGAAGATGTAGTCGGGGTGGGGGTATAGCCCTCCACAACTGTAGAAGGTCTGGTGGTCCGACCACAGTGTCATGAGTGAATTGTGAGTGAAACATAACAAAAGTTCTTGTTATCTCCACCTTGCCACTCACATTATGAAGTGAGGAAGGATCTAATCATCTTGATAGGATGGGCATGGAAGTGAAATATCTTGTGGGTAAATTGGTACCTCTCTGCAGAGTTACAAACGTATTCGAATACTCCGAGCTCCCGGGTTTATAGGAGTCTGCTGTGGTGGATTAAATCGACGGGGTGTGGCACAAGTATGTTTTCTAAATTAAATTTGATAAGTCAAGATTATCCAAATGACATGTGTTGTCATGATAAGGGGTGCTACCGTGGGCTGTCGTGTGTCAACGTGTCGCGGTAGTGCTATAATTAGTAATCATGAATAGCAATGATATGCTATGAAAAATATTACCATGAGATGAGATATAAAGGAAAAGTCTATTTTACAACCATCCACACTTCTTTACTAGCATAGGTTCATATCATCACTATTATATGTATCTACTCTTACCTATGACTTGCTGAGTACGTAAGTACTCACCCTTGCAACCTGCAATCCAATAGATGGTGCGTTCAATGATCAAGATGAAGGCGTGGAGAACTTCATGGATCCAGAAGGAGGAGAGTCAGTTCCGCCAGAGCCTTGATGTGTGTTGTTCAATCGTCAACTTCTTGTTGTGGGGGTTCACCTATCTTCCGCTGTGTAGTTGTTATTTTGCTAGACCTTGTATGCCACGAAGGCATTGTAATCCCTTTATGTTGTATTAAGGCCAACAGGCCACACTGCTTAAATATTTTGTATGTTACTCTACTGTGATGTAAATATACTCCTGTGCTTGAGTTATCCTGGGAAGTCAATGGTATGCATGCGTGGGATTAGCTGCAGCGAGCTGGATCCCCACGGGAGTAGTCGTTGTCCCCATGGCGGGGGCGCGACAAATTAAGGGTATCAGATCAGCATGAGAACTTGACTGTAGGATGACACCTTTAGAAATTGGCTGCTCCAGGAATGCATAATTTATCTAAAAACTATTTATTTGAAAACTCTATGTTGGTAAAAATGAGCTTTGTAGCTTCTAAAAATTTTTATTTTAAAATCTTATTTGGTTTTTCTAAAAATTCGGTAAGATAGCGAGAGCGCGTTTTGTTTTCTCATAGTGTCTTAGGGGTTTAGCTGGGGATAGTGTAGATAGAGCTGGTGAATGCTCTTGATAGCTTTTGTGTTTCACTGTTGCTTTTGCAATGGTTAACTTGTATATTATGGCTAGAAGCTTAAGTATTTTATGCATTAAAGTAGTCTACATTAATTTCTGCACTACTGTCTTAGTTGGCCTTAGTTAGTTAGATCTGTCTAGATTCTCTTCAGAGCCATCATGGTCGACACAAGTAGAAGATCTTGAAGTGGCAGAGAAGACAGAGAACAGACTCCGCAAGAGGAAGATCATATGGCAAGAGAATCTTTGTTTCAGTAGGGAGCCCAGAGTTCCAATCCTCCCCGGAATAAGCAATCCAGTTTACAGGAAATCCTTCTGTCTATGGAGAAGAACCGACAGGAAGTCCAGACAGCCCATACCCAGTTGCTAGCCCAGATAGTTCAGAAATTGAGTACTAGAACCATAGCAGGAACTACTGTAGGAGTAAGACTAACAGACTTCCAGAAAACCCATCCACCAACTTTCTCTAGTGAAACCGATCTCATAGTTGCCGATGACTGGTTAAGGGATGTAGAGGCAGTTGAACACAGTTCGATGTAGCGAGAGAGAGAAGGTCCTGTTTGGATCTCATCAACTATCAGGAGCTGCAGCAGCATGGTGGATGAATTACCAAGAAGCTCACCTTGACAAAGACAACATCTCTTGGATGGAATTCAAGGAACAGTTCCGAAAGTTCCATATACCTACCGGCGTCATGACAACCAAACGTCGGGAATTCCGCAATCTGATCCAAGGAAACAAGACAGTCACCAAGTATCTGCACTAATTCACTCATCTAGCACGATATGAACTCGGAGACATCGATACTGAGGAAAAGAGGATAGCACGCTTCGCAGAGGGACTTCAACATTACTTGCAGTATCAAATTGCCTCCCATGAGTTTATGGAATTTCAAACACTAGTGATCAGAGCTTTGAAAATAGAAGAGAAGAAGAATATAGGGGAAGAGAGCCGGAAGCGAAGGATGCTCCAACAAGTGCGGCCACAACTAAACCCAACCAGAAGGAGAGCCCCTACCGCCTCCAGTTTTTGACTGTCATATCAAACTCCCAGACCTGTAACAACGTTGTGCCCAACTGCAAAGGAAACCACCTTCAGAAGGATTGTCCTCATCCCTGTGTTCAGTGCTATCATTGTAGACAATATGGACATCACCGAGATTGCTGCCTATGGATACAACTTCCGATCTCCATCTCCAGGTCACAAGCAGGAACACAGCCAGTAGCACCCAGAGTATCGCCATCACCATCCCAGAATCTCGGAGGAAATTCACCAGGAAGAGGATGAGCCATGGTCAACCAAGGAAAAGGAAGAGGTAGAACACCAATCATATATAGCTCAAGGAGGCAGATTTAATTACACCTCTATCCAAAAAGCGGGAAGCGCCACCGACATTCTTCTAGGTAGATTTCTAATCCAGTTTGCATCTGCCTTAATATTGTTTGATCCTGGTGGTACGAATTAATTTATGTCAAAAGCATTTGCATCTGAGGTTGGAATGCATATAGCACCCAATCAAAATCCTAGCTACCGATGAATGTTAGCTTAGAAGAAAGAAGATCAAGTTATGTAAGGTTCAGTGGGGAAATCATTCAGAATAAGAAGTCACCTGAGACAAGGAGGAAGATCTTCAGCAAACCTATCCTTATCTTTTCTTGCCTTAGGTAAATCTCGGGGGCGGGATTTCTTTCAGGAGGGTAGATCTGTAACACCCTGGGTTTGGGGTGAAAATTCCTTTTATAAAAAGTCATGCATGCATATGCCTCTTCAAGATCAGCAAAATTAGCCCAGATTTATTTTATCCTAAGCCCTAAAATCTCAAAATCTTCCCTGTGAACCCAAATCAAGATCTGTCTTTCCAGATTTGATCTACTACTTATTCTGAGTATAAAAGTCTTCAGAAGCCAGATTCAATTCCATCTCTAACTCTCAGATTTGTCAAACTCTTATGTTTTTGAAACAGAATTAAGTTAATTACCCTAAATACTCTAAACCCTGATTTAATCAAATACTAACCTGATCCAGACCCAAAATTTTCTTGGATTATGATCATGGGTATGTCACCTTAATCCAAAAAGTTGGCAACCAGATTCTATCATCTACACCCTTTTTGCAAATCAGTCCAAAACTCAAATTCCTGTAATTGCAAATCAGTCCAGATTCAACCAGAGCACTTAGCTGTGTTTTCAACCAGAGCCTCACCATGCTTGCTCGCCGCCGGCCAAGCTTTGCCTTCGCCCGTGCACGTGCTCGTTTGTACCTGCATGTGCGCACTTGTCTGCGCCTACGCCGTCGTCGTGGCAGCACCGATGACCAGCAACCGCTTGCGCACAACCAGCAGCAGTAGTAACAACTTTTGTCAGCAACTTCGTGCCATGTCGCCACACTATGCCAGCCTTATCGCCTCCAGCTGGGTCCCCATGGGAGTAGTCATTGTCCCCAAGGCAGGGGCGTGACACATTTTCTAATGTATAACTTAAGATTTCAAAGTATCACTTTTAAAGTCAAAAGCTATTTTTATTACAATCCTAGAATGAAAATCTATTCTATCCTTATATGTGGAACTAAGACCTTATCTCTTGAGAACCCCTCATTTATATAACTGCATTCATGTAATGAGATTTGCTGAGCATCGTGTGAAAGCATGCTCACCCTTGCCTTTGCAAACAACTTCAGAAGAGGGATTCGTCGATCCCAATTCTTTTGGTTTTGAGTACCATGAAGAAGAGGGAAACGCTCCAGATGAACCATCGTTCTAGGAGGGTCACGTGCCGAGTCAAGTCAGATGTCGATGAAGCCCTTCCAGAGCCGCTGCTGATTGAAGTGAAGATCCTCGTTGTTGCTTTATGTGTTGTTCTCTGTGTTCGGTACCTGGATACTGACTCTTTTTTTGAGAAACTCACTATTTTTTGTATTAACTCTAATTAGCGTCATTCTTGGCATTATGTTATTGTAATATTGGTCCTTGTGACCTTGTACCTGTTTAATTATCTCTACTGCAGTTTAATGTAGTTGTGTTGTTGTTTTGAGCTTATGTCGTACCTTTTTTAGTGCAATCCACCTGGGCGGTTGCCACCAGATTCCTCAAATAAGGGTCCCACAGAAAACCCTGGAGGGTTACCAGGCAAAACACCAGAGGACTAACGGGGAAAGTCCCGGAGGGCTATCGGGCAATGTCCCAGAGGCCTTCCGTGGAAAATCCTGGAGGGCTACCAAGCAAAGCCCTGGATGCCTCCCGGGAGGAACCGTGGAGGTCCCTTGTAGATGACCACGGGCATCTCTCCGAGCCCCGGATGCCTCCTGTGGCGAAGCCCGGACGCCCCTCGTGAGATATCATGGAGGCCTCCCAGGAAAGGCCACGGAGGTTTCCCGCAGAAGACGGTGGCGAACCCCGGACGTCCACCGGGAAAAGTCTCGGAGGGCTACCGGGGAAAAGTGAGATTAATTTAGATCAGAAAAAATTACCCTAAAAGATGAATTACCATTGTTCCCTGGCAATGGCGCCAAAAACTTTGACACACCTGAGAAGGGCGGGATTAGTAAAACCACGAGTGAACTGTTGACTTTGAGCACTTGAGGGTCGAATTGCATGAGAAATAAGCATATTCGTCTCTTAGGTTAAACTTAGGTTAAGAGATTGCCAATTAAATCAGGGCGAAGATTGGTTTTGTGAGCTACGACTAAGATCTACAACTAAAATTTACTAACTAGGGTTTTAAAAGCAGTAAAGTTGCAAATATTTAGAATTATGGGTTTGAGAAACTAAAAAATAGCAAATTAGGGTTTTATAAATTGAGTGAAAACCTAGGGTTTGGGAATTTCATAACCATCAAACGTAATTATAGCCAAGGCTAGTGACGAGGATATGTACTTCTTCCTTGGTCAAAAGCTTAGAGTGGTGGGACCCACTCCTATTGACTCCCACCTTTGACCAATCTTCTTTTAGGCTGGATTGCTTACGACAAATTATTTTAGTCGTAAGATATAACTCACCCAAAAGAAAGGGCATATGGTCGAAGGAGTGCGTGGCTGCGACCTCTTGGTCGAAAGTGTTATAGAATATACGTATCAGGTACGAATTCGAATAAGATTTGAATCTCATCAAGAAACCTAATCTGTTAGGATTTCTTCTGCATGGGCAGTTCGAATAAGATTCGTATCACATCAGGAAACCTAATCTGTTAAGATTTCTTCTGCATGGGCAGTTCGAATAAGATTAGTATCACATCAGGAAACCTAATATGTTAGGATTTCCTCTACATGGCCCTATATATAGAGATGTATGATGGGCTTTGAGGATCATCACAAAAGCCATAGCTGCCATCTCTTTTGATAGCCCATAAACCCTTGTTGCACGCGTTGGTGCTAGCACACCATCGTACGATGTTCCATCCCGGTACGTGTGGATACCGGTAGAGGCGCTGCTGCAATTGCTGCATTGATTAGAACGATCCGTGAACAGTCGTTGTCATCTACATCTGCTGATCAGGACGACCGTAAACGGTTGCTGTGAACATTCGATCGCTTCACCAAATCTGCTTCCGCTATTGGTAACAATCTAATCTATGATCTATTACTTGCAGCCTTTGAGTAAAAAAATTGAAGAAATTCTGCTAGTGTAGCTTACTCGATTTCCTACAGTGGTATCAGAGCCATCCTGTATAGTATTAGATCTGGATTAATAATATATATATATGTGATATATGAAGTTATAGTAGATTAGATCTACTAGTTCATTCAATCTGTTACTGTATAAGTTTCATTATACATGTTTGTTTTGACATCCAAGTGTTGTGATGAACAATTTTTTGGCCGACTTTAATATGAACTAATGTCTAATGATCCTACCATGGGACAGAGGGAGGTGATCTTAGGGTTTATATGACAATAGTAGATTGGATCTTCTAAATCATATGTGTATAGATTGGATCTATATATGACATTAGCTGCCTATTCTAGATATTCATATTGGAGTTAATATGAATGACTTAAGGGGATTTAAACCAATCAGATTGGCTCAAAAATTTGATTAATGTGATTAATTTAAAAAAAAGATTATATTTGATAACCAAAAGCTGTCAACTTTGGTGTCTAAGGAAAGAACACATCATAAGGTTTTTCTTAATAAGCCCGGCTTGGCGGAATGCTTTCCTTCATGGTGTGAGCGAAAACAGTCACGGTCTTTCCTAGCCAAGGTTACTGCCAACAAAAGTTAAATATAGTCGTAGTTATGCATGTGAGATTATCTAACTGATGGTTATTTTCATGCATATAGATGTTGTGACATCTTTTAACCCCTCATGAAACATAAAGATTATACTTGACAACCACAAGCTGTCAACTTTGGTGTCTAAGGAAAGAACACATCATAAGGTTTTCTTAATAAGCCCCGCTTGGCGGAACGCTTTCCTTCATGGTGTGAGAGAAAACAGTCGCGGTCTTACCTGGCCAAGGTTACTGCCAACGGAAGTTAAATATAGTCGAAATTGCACCTGTTAGATCATCTAGCTGATGGTTATTTTTGTGCATATCGATGTTTTGCCATGTTTTAACCCCTCATAAAAATTAAGTGTTTATTATGCCCTTCCAATTGCTGCACCTATCAAGATTTTGATCGTTGCTTGGTGGGCCTGACAAATCAGGGCACCATCAATTATCTTAATAAGGCAGCATGTGTGTTGGACACTCATAAGCATAGAATTGGTTTAACTTAACAAGGCCATCAAAACGGTTTTGGGCTTTGGGGCATGGTGTTGGGATGACACCCAACAAACAAGAGTTATATATGATATAATTAGTAAGGAGTTGCTTACCTAAATAACTAGGTTTCTAGCAGTGATGCCAAAGCTCACTAGAACTTAGTGAAATATAGATCTTGGCCTACTATATATATTTCTTGAGGGATTTTTTCTAAAATATATAGTTGGTACATCTTTTATTGAATTGTTTAATAAAAGACTTTTCATAAATATAATGCTATAATTTTGCATTTCTTTACTGTTGTAGACCATGGATAGTGGTAACTCCTCAAACAATTTCAGTTTGCGATATGTCCTTAATAAAGAAAAGCTCAATGGAACAAATTTTATTGATTGGTATAGAAACTTGAGAATTGTTCTCAAACAAGAGAAAAAGGACTATGTTCTAGAGACTCCTATACCTAATGAACCAGCCGCTAGTGCTTTACGTGCTCAAAAGGATGCTTATAAAAAGCATACCGGTGACGCACTTGATGCCAGCTGTCTAATGCTTGTCACGATGAACTCTGAGCTTCAGAAGCAATATGAGAACATGACAGCTTATGACATGGCCGTGTCTCTTAGAAACTTATTCGAGGAGCAGGCCAGGGTGGAAAGATATGAGACCACCAAGAAATTGCATAATTGCAAGTTGGCAGAAGGAAGCTCGGTCAGTCCTCATGTGATCAAGATGATTGGTTACATTGAGAATTTGGAAAAGCTTGGTTTTCCCCTTAGTCAAGAATTGGCTACTGATATGATTCTCCAATTGCTCCCTCCGAGCTATGAACAGTTTTTCATGAATTATAACATGAATAATCTGGAGAAATCATTGACTAAATTGCATGGGATGCTTAAAACAGCAGAACAGAACATTAAGAAAAACCCAAATAACGTAATGATGGTTCAAAAGGGAAAAGGAAGAAGGGCAAAGGCAAGGCTAAAGGAAAGGGCAAAGCTCTAGAAAGGTCTTCTAGCGCTAAGCCTAATTCCAAAGGAAAGTCCAAGCCAGGTGCCACCCCTACTACTAAATGCTTCTATTGCAAGGAATCTTGCCATTGGAAGAGAAATTGCAAGAATTACCTGGAAGATTTAAAGAAAAAGAAGAAAGTGAGACTCCTTCAGGTATATATGTTATAGAAGTTCATTTAGCTACTTCTCCTTCCGACTCTTGGGTATTTGATACCAGATCGGCTGCCCATATTTGCACTTCGATGTAGGGGCTTAAAAGGAGTAGAAATTTGGCTAAGGACGAGGTTCAACTTCGCGTTGGCAATGGAGCAAGATTTGCAGCCTTAGCTGTTGGAACTTTTATATTAGCTTTACCTTCATGATTAGTTTTAGAACTTAATAACTATTATTATGTTCCTGCCATAAGCAAAAACATTGTATCCGTATCGTGTTTGGACACGCTGGGTTATGAACTTAGAATAAAGAACAATCGTTGTTCCTTTTATTTAAATGATATGTTTTATGGCAATGCCTCATTGGAGAATGGGCTTTATCAGCTAAATCTTGAATTACATGTCTATAACATATGTACTAAGAGGCTTAGGTCCAATGATTTGAATCCCACGTTTATCTGGCATTGTCGTTTAGGCCATATCAATGAGAAACGCATCATGGAACTCCTGAAAGATGGTCTTCTAGACTCATTTGATTTTCAATCATTTGATGTGTGTGAATCTTGTTTACTTGGCAAAATGACAAAGGCACCTTTCATGGGTGAAAGTGAAAGGGCAAATGACTTATTGGCTCTTATTCATACTGATGTATGTGGACCATTAAGTTCAACAGCTAGAGGTGGTTTTCAGTACTTCCTAACTTTTACCGATGACTTTAGTAGATATGGATATGTCTACTTAATGAGGCATAAATTTGAAACGTTTGAAAATTCAAGGAATTTCAGAATGAAGTACAAAATCAACTTGGCAAGGCAATCAAAACCCTATGATCTGATCATGGAGGGGAATATTTGAGCCAAGAATTTAGTGATCATCTAAAACAACATGGAATTGTTCCACAATTGACCCCACCAGGAACACCTCAATGGAATGGTGTATCAGAATGACGGAACAGGACCTTGTTGGACATGGTTCGGTCAATGATGAGCCAAACTGATCTTCCATTGTCCTTCTGGGGATATGCTCTAGAAACAGCTGCGTTCACATTAAATAGGGCTCCATCAAAAGCCGTAGAAAAGATACCATATGAGATATGGAATGGAAGGCGTCCTAGATTGTCTTTTCTTAAGATTTGGGGTTGTGAAGTTTATGTAAAACGTTTAATCTCTGATAAGCTCAAACCCAAATCAGATAAATGCTTCTTTGTGGGCTATCCTAAGGAAACAAAAGGATATTACTTCTATAATCGAGAAGAAAACAAAGTGTTTGTTGCCTGAAACGGTGTCTTTTTGGAGAAAGAGTTTCTTTCAAAAGGAGTAAGTGGGAGCACAGTGCAACTTGAAGAAATTCGGGAACCACTGGAAATTGTTTCAGCACCCACTGAAGCTCAGGAAGACCTGCAAAACAATATAGAAAATGATGCAGGACAAGCACCGGTTATACGTAGGTCTGAAAGGGTACGTCACACACCTGGAAGGTACATGCTCCTTACAATGGAGTAGCATGAAGTATTATTGATAGATAATGATGAACCTAAGACTTACGAAGAAGCGATGATGAGCCCTGACTCTGAGAAATGGCTTGGAGCCATGAGATCCGAAATTGAATCCATGCATGACAATCGAGTGTGGAACTTGGTTGATCTGCCTGATGGTGTAAAAGCCATTGAGTGCAAATGGGTTTATAAGAAAAAGATTGACATGGATGGTCATGTTCATATCCATAAAGCACGATTAGTTGCAAAAGGTTTCAAGCAAATTCAAGGTGTTGATTATGATGAAACCTTTTCTCCTGTTGCTATGTTAAAGTCAATCAGGATCATCCTAGCTATTGCTGCCTATTTCGATTATGAGATATGGCATATGGATGTCAAAACGGCTTTCCTAAATGGAAACCTAAGTGAGGATGTGTATATGGCACAGCCTAAAGGTTTTGTCGATCCAGATAATACTAGGAAAGTATGCAAGCTTCATAAATCCATTTATGGGTTGAAGCAAGCATCTCGGAGTTGGAATCTTCGTTTTGATGAAGTAGTCAAACAGTTTGGTTTCATCAAAAATGAAGAAGAGCCTTGTGTTTATAAAAAGGTAAATGGGAGCGCACTTGTTTTTCTGGTCTTATATGTGGATGACATACTTCTGATCGGAAATGATATTCCTATGCTTGATTCTGTGAAGTCCTCATTGAAAAGTAGCTTCTCTATGAAAGACTTAGGTGAGGCAGCATATATTTTGGGCATTAAGATCTATCGAGATAGATTTAAAAGGCTAATTGGATTAAGCCAAAGTACATATATTGACAAAGTATTGAATAGATTCAATATGCACGATTCCAAGAAAGGTTTTCTACCTATGTCACATGGTATTAGTCTTAGCAAGAGTCAATGTCCTTCGACATGTGATGAGCGGGACCGAATGAATAAGATTCCATATGCTTCTGCTGTTGGGTCTATTATGTATGCCATGCTATGTACACGCCCAGATGTCTCCTATGCTCTAAGTGTTACGAGCAGATACCAATCAAATCCAGGTGAGAGTCACTGGACTACTATAAAAAACATCCTTAAATACTTGAGGAGGACTAAAGATGTGTTCTTGGTTTATGGAGGTGAGGAAGAGCTCGTTGTTAGTGGCTACACCGATGCTAGTGGATACACCGATGCTAGCTTCCAAACCGACAAAGATGATTTCAAATCGCAATCTGGTTTTGTATTTTTCCTTAATGGAGGAGCTATAAGCTGGAAGAGTTCCAAGCAAGAAACTATCGCTAATTCTACAACAGAAGCAGAGTACATTGCTGCTTCTGAAGCTGCTAAAGAAGCTGTTTGGATTAAAAAGTTCATCTCAGAACTTAGTGTGGTTTCTAGTATTTCAAGCCCAGTGGATCTCTATTGTGACAATAGTGGAGCCATTGCGCAAGCCAAGGAACCAAGGTCTCATCAGAAATCCAAACATATACTCAGGTGTTATCACCTCATCTGAGAAATCTTGAATAGAGGCAATGTGAAGATTTGCAAAGTGTCCACGGATTTGAATGTTGCTGATCCGTTGACAAAGCCTCTCCCGCAACCAAAGCATGAGGTGCATACTAGAGCAATAGGTATTAGATACATTTGTGATTGACTCTAGTCCAAGCGGGAGATTGTTAGTGATATGTCCCAGAGCAAATCACAGAGATGTATTTATCTTTGTTATATTTATGAACATTTGAATAATATGTTATTTTTGAATAAATTATCATCTTGGTTTGATCAACAAGTATGTGACTTGTTCGTGAGACTCTAAATTTATTTGACGATATTATTCTAATATAATCCCTGATCCATTATCTTTAAATAAGACATTATAAATTAATGGATCAACGCATTTATTGATTGATGGTTATGTTTCACGGACCATGGATATAAGATATCAAATCAATAATGTGGACATATATCGGAGAATATAATGTTGGATAGACCCATTTTGAGACACTGTTTGGATATTTAAGTGTCACCAGTTGGTCTCAAATAATATTTATGATTGATCCTTAGACCTGAGACCATCATAGTTTCCTACATGTGTAATAGTATACTTTGATACTACCGAACACTATTTTTAATTAAGTAGTAATAAAGGTAATATTCAGGTATACTATGAGCCATGCGGAGGAATATGAATGGTTAAGATGGAATTTGCATATCTCATAAAATGACAGATATATCTCTGGGCCCCTCGATATAGATGAATTGAGAAGTGCATGGCCATGCCGTTTGTGGTTGAAGTGTCAACTACGAGAAGATTAATTCACTATGAGATCGAGAAAGGATTGAACTGTGCAAGGGTGGCACATTTCCTACCTTGGGTTTAATCTAGTATCGTATGGCAAGAGGATCAACATGAAAACATTATATAGGTTTGCTAATTATGATCTTTGTGTTTATTTGGATAGTCGTTATGTCCTGCTAGGGGCCACTACCGACTTACAATTCGGGTAAGTATTCTCGGGTCGTGACTAAATATATATGAACCTACAGGGTCACACACTTAACGGGTTGGAACAATGCAATTCCGATTAAGTCTATTTTGGGTTTCCATATCAGATTTGGAGACTTAATGTTAGACTCCTTATGCATTTGAATTGGGTTTGATATGGGTTTCTGTATCAGATTCAGAAACTTAATATTAGACTCATGTATTTGGATTAGGTTTAGACTCCTTGTCCATTTGGATTGGGTTTGGTATAGGTTTCCATATCAGATTCGGAGACTTAATATTAGACTCCTTATGCATTCGGATTGGGTTTGTTATGGGTTTTCGTATCAGATCCGGATTGGGTCTGTTATAGAATATACATATCAGATACGAATTCGAATAAGATTTGAATCTCATCAAGAAACCTAATATGTTAGGATTTCTTCTGCATGGGCAGTTCGAATAAGATTCATATCACATCAGGAAATCTAATCTGTTAGGATTTCTTCTGCATGGGCAGTTCGAATAAGATTCGTATTACATCAGGAAACCTAATCTGTTAGGATTTCCTCTACATGGCCCTATATATAGACATGTATGATGGGCTTTGAGGATCATCACAAAAGCCATAGCTGCCATCTCTTTTGATAGCCCATAAACCCTTGTTGTACGCGTTGGTGCTAGCACACCATCGTACGACGTTCCATCCCGCTACGTGTGGATACCGGTAGAGGCGCTGCTGCAATTGCTGCACTGATTAGAACGATCCGTGAATGGTCGTTGTCATCTACATCTGCTGATCAGGACGATCCGCAAACGGTTGCTGTGAACATTCGATCGCTTCACCAAATCTGTTTCCACTATTGGTAACAATCTAATCTATGATCTATTACTTGCAGCCTTCAAGTAAAAAAATTGAAGAAATTCTGCTAGTGTAGCTTACTCGATTTCCTACAGAAAGTGCATGTGTTTAATAACTTCTCCGTATGGTTACTCATTGAGGCCTCATTTAAGATTAACTGATGATAACTTCTATCAACGGTTATGAAGTAGCTGGCGTCCTTTCAAGATCTATATTATCTTAGATCTTGGGGACAGGAAAGGGGATGATTGAAGGAGATTAGATCGAGGGATCTGACTTGTACTTAATATACACATAATAAAGAAAAAATAGGATGTAGAGCTATTGATCATTCTTTGAGGGTTTGAACCCGTATAAACATTTTTTGTCTCTCTTTACATAGCAATTCTGTGAATTCTCTCTACGATACTGCATGATAACCGGAGCTCTGATACCACTTGATGTGGAATGGGGTCCCGATCTTCCGATAGGTAAGGGATAGTTCGATTGGTGGAGACTCGACGTTGACAATCCGACTTTCGACCAGAACCGATCTAGGTCTGCAATCGCTACACCACTTCTCCGTTCGTTATCAACCGTACCGAGGCACGGTTGACCTAGCCACGAAGGCCTGTTCCTACAAGCGAATCGAAGAACACGTGCAAGAACACAGAAGAAGCAATCTCGAATTGCAAGTATGTATTAAGATCACGAAGTGTTGGGGTTCCACAAACCGAAAGACGGTGAACTGCGACAGCAGAAAATTCTAAGCAAAACCCGAGTCTAACAATGACGGCTACGAGGTTTTAATATGCGAGAGGGGTGGCGTCTAGGGTTTGGGGCGCACCCCCCACGCGGGATACACGGGCCGAGGCCCAATAGACAGGTGACGCAGCACCGCACGGCCCAACAGAATCTGGTCTCCACTTGTTTCGACGATTATGATTGACTCAGAAGGATTTTTGACATGGGACCAGATCCGTTGGAAAGGTCTCGTCGAGGGCTTCTCCATAATGTACTTGAACGCCCCTAACAGAGTTCTTATGCATCTTCTACGCCTATTTGAAGACAGGCTGCTCCGTCGTGGCCGACCCAGACTCCAGCTCGCAGTAGACTTGATTCCCAACCCGTCTTGGTGCAAAGTAACACCCTCGCTGATCAACACCATGATTCCTGAGCACAAGCATAGTATTATTAGGTAGTAACTCGCTCTTGTCAATATTCTCTCGTGTACTAAGAAACTAGCTCACCTGGTGATTTAGTTGACGTGCACGTGCCCGTGTTATTGGTCCTTGCACAACGGGTGTTGGAAGAATGGATGCATTGTTAGGGGTGATGTCCTCATCATGATGAAGCATCTCTAGTGGTGACACGTACACGCATGCAAACTTGAATCCTCACGGGCGCGTGTTGAAGCTTCTGCTGGTGGTCGAAACGTTGCCACGACGAGGAACTTGATGCGAACACGAGTGCACACGCTGGCGCAGGCGATCACGAGCACAGGTGACAACTTGGCTTCGCCTGCGGCGAAGAAAGCTGGTCGAAAACGGCGACCAGGAGCTGGTCGAAGAGGACTAGAAAAAGAGACTTTGGGTCGATTTGCAAATACAGAAACTTGAACCAGGGACTGATTTGTAAATCTGACAAAGACTTAGATAAAAGGAGATTTGGTCTCACAATTTTAGCACACTAAACTTAGAAAATAGTTTAGCAGCGACAATTAGCAGAAAATAGGGTTTGGAAAGAATTTTGAGCCAAAACGAAAACAGGATAAAACAGTCTAATTAGGATTTGGAATTTGGTGAGGCTAAAAACTGAGGCTTCTGATGAGATTTTGGAAATCTCACAGAAGGGAAACTTGCTCAGAATAGCAAATGGAAGATATTTCCTGAATCAGATATAGATTTGGAGATAATCTGTGGCTTTTAGCCTTTTTGGGCTTCTGGGAAAATCTGAAAAGGGCTAATCCGCGATACTTTTGGGCTGATTTGTGAAAAAGGTTCAAACAATGGAGTTTTGTTATCATCTTCTGGGGTTAGGGTATTGGCATACCTTGGATTAAAATTATGAGATAGCAGACTTGAATTGGGTCAAGACTTGGGGAAAACAAGGATGTTACAACCTTCCCTCCTTAAGAATAATCTCGTCCTCGAGATTCTGGCAGGTCTGAAAATAGGTAGGGAAAATTTTGACGCAATTCTTCTTCTCTTTCCCATGTTGATTCTTCTTCTATGTGGTTATTCCATTGAACTCTACATAATCTAATGGTCCTTGACTTCAGTCTTCTCTCGCTGACCTCCAATACTTTTATAAGGTACTCCAGGCATGACAGGTCTGGTTGAATTTTAGCCTCCGCAGGAGATATCTGTTCTATAGGTTTCTTTAGGCACTTCCTTAGCTGAGACACATGGAAAACATCGTGAACTCCAGCTAGTTCAAACGTTAGTTCCAACTTATACGCTACCTCTCCTTGTCTCTCCAAAATCTTGTATGGTCCGACATATCTTGGACTGAGCTTTCCTTTCATCTGGAATCAGCGGACTCCTTTATAAGGTGTTACTTTGAGGTAGACATAATCGCCTTTTTCAAAAGACAATTCCCTTCTCCTGTTGTCAGCATAGCTCTTTTGTCTAGACTGAGCTGTTTTCAATCTCTCTTGTACGATCTTCACATGAGCAGTAGCCTCTTCCACTAATTGTGGTCCTAGGAATTGCTTTTGGCCTACTTCCGCCCAATATAATGGTGTACGGCATTTTCTTCCACATAGTGCTTCATAGGGCGCCATTTGCAGACTTGCTTGATGACAGTTGTTGTAGGTGAACTTTGCGTACGGTAGGAATGATTCCCAAGAATTTCCATAATCCAGAGCACATGCTCTCAACATATCTTCCAGGATTTGATTTACTCTCTCAGTTTGTCCTCCGTCTGTGGGTGGTAAGCTGTGCTAAACTTTAATTTCATACCCAAAGCTTCTTGCAATTCCTTCCAAAATTTTGACACAAACTGGGCTCCTCTATCAGAAACAATTGCCTTCGGCACTCCATGCAAGACGACTATCCTGTTGAGATACAACTCTGCTAGTTGTCTTGTTGTATAGTGGGTCTTTACTAGTAGAAAATGAGCTACCTTAGTCAGTCTATCCACTATAACCCATATGGAATCATAACCTTTCTGGGTTCTCGGTAGTCTTGTTATGATATCCATTCCAATTTCATCCCACTTCCACTTAGGGGTTGGTAAAGATTGTAATGATCCTGCAGGCTTTTGGTGTTCTGCTTTTACCCTTTGACAGGTGTTGCAAGATGCTACGAATTCAGCGATTTCTCTTTTCATCCCATGCCACCAAAACTGGTTTTTCTGGTATTTGTACATCTTCGTACTACCTGGGTGTATGGAGTAAGGGGTATGATGAGCTTCACTCATTATCAGGTCCTTGATTTCTCTGCAGTTTGGAATACAGATACGGTCATTGTGCCATAAGATTCCTTGTTCATCTTCTCTGAGGTTAGTTGCACTTCCACTCTTCATGTCCTCCTTCAGCTTTTGGATATTTGGATCCATTACTTGAGCTTTCTGAATTTGGTCCTTCAGTTCACATTCTGCCTTCAAGGCGGCGATAGTTCCTTGTTCAACAAATTCCAAGCGTAGTTTCTCAAAATCTTCGAGTAACTGAGGTGGTAGTCCTAGACACTTCACTTGGTTGTAGTAGGACTTCCTGCTTAGGGCATCAGCTACTACATTCGCTTTGCCGGTTGGTAGTGTACTTCAAGATCATAATCTTTGATGAGTTCTAACCCCCTTCGTTGTCTCATATTTAAGTCTTACTGTGTGAAGATATACTTTAAGCTTTTGTGATCAGTGTAGATCTCACATTTGTTACCCAATAAGTAATGTCGCCAAATCTTCAATGCGTGGACAACGGCAGCTAATTCCAAGTCATGTGTTGGGTAATTCTCTTCATGGGGTCGCAATTATCTTGATGCATATGCTACCACTTTTCCTTCTTGCATGAGAACACAACCTAATCCTTGTTTTGATGCATCGCAATAAAATTCGAAGTTCTTAGTATCATCTGGCAGTATGAGGATAGGTGAAGTTGTCAATTTCTTCTTTAACTCTTCAAACTCTTTTCACACTCCTTAGTCCACTCAAAAGGGGTGTTCTTCTTTAGCAACTGAGTGAGTGGTCTGGTGATTTTAGAAAATCCTTCAACTAATCTCCGATAGTATCCAGCCAATCCTAAGAAACTTATGATTTCTATTACTATTTCTGGCTGCTTCCATTCCATGATAGTTTGGATTTTCGACTGATCCATGAATATTCCTTCCCCCGAAATGATGTGGCCTAGAAAAGAAATTTCCTTTAACCAAAAGGCACACTTATCAAACTTGGCATATAGCTAGTGGTCTGCCATCTTCTTTAGCACCGGTAGCCCTCCGGGGTTTCGCCTGGAAGGCCTCTGGGACTTTTCCCAAGAAGCGTCCGGGGTTTTCCCCCAACAGCAGCCCCCAAGACCCCGGGAGACGCTTTGCCTTCCGGGACACTCCTCAAACCACGTGCGATGCTTCGGCTCCTGGGCTATATACCCATGCGAGCCCTTGATTCATGCGTGCGCGTCGTATGGTGTCTCGATCCTCGCGCGGCCCTTCGATATCCACACGTCAGTTTGAATCGATGACCCAAATGGATCCGGGGACGTGTGGCACCCATCTGAGGACCCCTTCGTCACTTATAAATAGGGGGGAGGGGCCCCGGCCCGGACACTCATTTTTTCTAACTCCAGAAACTCACTCTCCGGGAAGTGCACTTTTGTTCTCCCGGTAGCACCTTTCCCCAGAAACTTCCATTACACCGCGATGGCACCGAAGGGTCGAGCCAAGGCATCTGAGCTTCCTTCGGAGGAGGTGACCCCGGACTTCCTCGGCACGACCGAGTTCTCCGTGCAGGACCTCGAGGGCCTTCTTGAGTGGAAATACTTCGCCATCGGGGACATCCAGATCCCCGGGCCAGAGGAGCAGGCCTCGAGCCCCTGGGAGGGGGTGGTGGTGGCCTTTGAGGCCTTCGGGGAGGCGGGCCTTCGGCTCCCGGTGCATCCATTTCTCCGGGAGTTTCTTCAGGAGTACTACCTCTCCCTCAACCACCACCCGAATGGGGTAGTTCATATGGCTGTGCGAGATAGTCACCGGGGAGAAGGCGACCCTCCGGCTCCTCTGATACTTCTACGAGCTTTCTGCGAGGGGCCCGCTGGTGATGAAGGGCGGCCCCAAGTCCGCCTTTAGCTCGATGATGATGCAGCTCCTGCCGGGACGCGCGAATGAGTATCCGGTGCAAGCCTCCCGGGACCACTGGGGGGATTGGCTTCAAAGATGGTTCTACCTCGGGGTAGATGACCCGGAGGTCACCTACTCCCCGGAGCCGTTGACCTACAGCTGGGCGGGCGGCCCGGTGCTCTCCGTGTGGTCCAAAGAGGGGATGGACCTCCTGACCTAGATGGCGGAGGCCCAGCTCTGGAGGTCCATGCGGGACCTTGCGGAGGAGCTAGCGCTCCTCCGGGTGGCACCCTTCAGCCTGTGCCAGGGGACGGGATTCGGCGCGACTCACTGCCCGCCCCGAAGGACGGTGGCGCAATGTAGGTTTCCGAGCTTAATCCCCGGAGGGAGAATCTCAGCTAACCTCTTGTTTTCCTTTTGCAGTCCGGTCCTACGACTGCTCACAAGAGGTGGCGGTCCTCCTCCTCAGGAGATACTATGAGGACGAGCATGAGCAGGTCGTGTGCGTCATCAGGGAGGTCCCTCCGGAATCTCGTAGCGGAGGCCTTCGGGCTTCAGCTCCCCATCCGGGTGCCTCTTCCCAGCCCTAGCTCGCATAAGAGGGGCAAGGAGGCAGATCGGGGCATTCGAAGTGAGCTCACGCGAAGAGCCCCTCGAAGGCCCGAGCGCAGGCCCCGGGCTCCCCGGTGGGGACTCCCACCAAGACGCCGGCGAGGGCTCCAGCCACTTCCTCAACAACCCCTCCGACGCCTTCGGCGATGACGTCTCTGAAGGCGGGACGTTCCGGGCCAACGAGTAGCCCGGCTCCATCATCGTCCCGTCCCATCTCCCCGGGCACCGACCCTCTCAGTGAAGTGGTGGTTGGGGAAGAACAGGGGTTGGACTCGGAGATGTATGCTCCGACCCCTTCTCCCCACTCTCATCTCCGGGGGCCCGCCCGCAACCGCCACGCAGGGGGGGCTCTGTCCGGTTCAAGGCCCCGGGGGGGCCCTCCCGATGGCATCCTTCACCGCCCCGAACACCCCTCTAATGGAGGCTTCGGCACCCCTCCCTCCCGGGAAGGGCAAGGGGCTCTTCATCCGCACTGAATTCCTGGGCCCCACGATGGACCTGTCGTTCGACTCCCCCAACAGTAGGGGTTCGGATGACGTCGTCACGACGGGCGGGAAGGTCCCCTGGTGGGGGGTCTCCCCGGGACATGCCAGGGGGATGCTACGAGGAGATCCTCTCCGTTGGACTCCTGGTGAGTACCGCTCGTGTGGGCTCTTCACTTGGTCATTGTAGATCGACTAACCCTTTCGTCCTTTTAGGCAGTCATGTTGGTCTGGGAGTTCCAAGCCCGGGTCTCTGAGCACCTCTGGGTGGCCGAGGAGGCCCTAGCCTCCGAGCCCTCCGAAAAGGAGAAAGCGCTCGGGGACCTGGTGGCGGCCGAGGAGGCCGCACTAACCGAGTGGTCCAAGAAGGATTGGGCGCTCGGAGAGCTAGAGGAGACTCAGGCTCGGCTCACCGCCATCGAAGACACCGCCTCCCAGCTTTAGAGGGAGTTGCGCACGGAGAGGCAAGCTCTCTGGGAGGCGGAGGCCTCAAGTGCCGCTGCGGTGACCACCGGCGAGAAGATGATCCACTCGGCCCTCGAGGGGCTCGGGGTCGAGCTCGGATCGGGGAGCAGCCCCAACCCGGTGCCATCGTTGGTCCAAGAGGCCGCGTATTTCCATGATACGCAAGTTGCTTTCATCTCGGTGGCCTTTGATGTCCGGGCTCAGGGCCTCACCATCCCGGCGATCGCTCTCGCGGCCACTCTTGTGAAGCACTGCGGAGCGGGCGCCCAGGTCATTGGGGAGCTGCTTCCCCGGACCTTCCCCGGCTACTTCGAAGCCCGGAAACAGGGGCTCGAGGCGTTGGCAGAGGTCCTCTTCGACCGAGTCTCCGGGACGATGGACCCGTACAGAGAGCCCCCGGCGACGGTGTCGATGGCAGCGGAGGTTCCGCCAGGGGAACAAGAACGGGAAAGTATGAGCTCCTCCCCAACCTTTTAGTTAGGCTTTTTTGCTTTCTAGGTTTTTTTCTCCCGGTAGCTTCATAGAGGAAGCCCCGGAGAAATTTGTAAATCCTTTCAGAATGAAATGGAATGATATTTTTGCTAAGTCTTCGTCTTATCATAAGCAGGCGTCCCGGGGGCTCACTCTCGAGAGGGGGGCCCGAGAGCTTACTCCCGACGAGGAGTTTTCGAGCCCCTGGTGGCATAACCCAGGGGAGGCCCAAGTGGCTCTAACCCTATTGAGCCTTGCCACCGGGGGGCGCACCAACTGCCCATTCCCCAAGCCGTCCTTTGGGAGAGTGTCTAAGAGTACTCTCCGGGAGCCGATTCGGTTGCTGTGGCTCCCCGAGTAGCACATAGACAATTTTGACAATTGTCGCGCCGAGCTATCTCCTCCGAAGCGGGGGTCCCGGAGGGTCCTGCCGCTTCAAATACGCCCTCCGGCCGGCTACAAGTACTGGCCAGAGGAACTTCTCCGGAGTGCCCAATGGAGGGTCAGGTGCCTGTACAAGGATATTTCCCAGGAGCTCAAGGAAGGCCTCCGGGATTACTAGGCGTAGTTGCCAACCGGAGGGGGTTGTCCTCCGTAGTAGTTTCTCACAGGAGCTTAACTCCCTAGGTCGTATCTTGTACGTGTCCGGGCATTGCTGCCCCAGGAACACTTTAACCCACTAGGGGGGGTTGTCCCCCAGTCCGATGTATCAATAAAGTGAAATTTTCTTTGCGATGTCTTCGAAATTCTTTGTTCGAAATTGTTTTGTTATTGTCTCCTATTCGGGCCCGTGTCATCCCACCTCCCACATGACCGGGGTGCAGCTTGGCTCCGCGTGCTGTGGGTAAGGAAGGAAAAGGTCTGGACGTCGATAACTACTGAGGTCACATAGCCCTCGGTCGAAAGTTCGGAAGCACGACCATGAATTCTCCCGACCGAAAAATTTCTGGTAAGAATTTCCCCCAGCGCCGTGAGAGCGGGGAGTGGGTCGATGAATTCCTGGTCGAAAAAACCCAAAGACCGGTATGAAATTCCCCCAGTCAACGTGAGAACAGGGAGCCGGGCGAGAAATTCCCGGTCGAAAATTTCTGAACGCCGGTGAGAATTCCCCCAGTCGCCGTGAGAACGGGGAGCCGATTGAGAAACTCCAGTCGAGAATTTCCAAAGACCGGTAAGAATTTCTCCCGGTCGACATGAGAACGGGGAGCCAGGCGAGAAATTCCGAGTCAAAAATTTCTAAACGCTGGTGAGAATTCCCCCAGTCACCATGAGAATGGGGATCTAGTTGAAAAACTCCCAGTCGAGAATTTCCAATGACCGGTAAGAATTTCCCCCGGTCGCCGTGAGAATGGGGAGCCGGCCAAGAAATTCCCAATCGAAAATTTTTGAAGGCCGGTTAGAGTTTCCCTCGGTCACCGTGAGAATGGGGTGCCGGTCGAGAAATTCCCTGTCGAAATTTTTCAAAGACTAGTAACAATTTCTCCCGTTCGCCGTGAGAACGGGGAGCCGGTCGAAAAACTCCCGGTTGAAAATTTCCAAAGATCGGTAAGAATTTCCCCCGGTCGCCGTGACAACGGGGAGCCGGTCGAAAACCCCCGGTCGAAAATTTCCAAGGACCGGTGAAAATTTCCCCCGGTCGCCGTGAGAACGAGGAGATGGCCGAGAAATTCCCGGTCGAAAATTTTCGAAGGCCGGTAAGAATTTACCCCAGCCATCGTGAGAGTGGGGAGCCGGTCAAAAAACCCCCGGTCGAACATTTCCAAACACCGGTGAGAATTTCCCCTGGTCATCGTGAGAACGGGGAGCCGGTCGAAAAACTCCCGATCAAAAATTTCCCAAGACCGGTAAGAATTTCCCCCGGTCGCCGTGAGAACGGGGAGCCGGTCGAAAAACTCCCGGTCGAGAATTTCCCCCTATCGCGAAGAATTTCCCCCGGTCGCTATGAGAACGAGGAGCCGGCCGAGAAATTCCCGGCCAAAAATTTTCGAAGGCCGGTAAGAATTTCCTCCGCTCGCCGCAAGAATGCGGAGCCGGTCGAAAAACTCCTGATCGAGAATTTCCAAGACCGCAAAGAATTCCCCCAGTCGCTGTGAGAATAGGAAGCCGGCCGAGAAATTCCTGGCCTAAAATTTTCAAAGGGCGGTAAGAATTTCCCCCAGTCGCTGTGAGAACAGGGAGCCGGCCGACAAATTACCAGTCGAAAATTTTCGAAGGCCGGTATGAATTTTCCCCGGTCGCCATGAGAATGGGGAGCCGGTCGAACTTTTCCAAAGACCGGTAAAAATTTCTCCCTGTCATCGTAAGAACAGGGAGACAACCAAGAAATTCCCATTCGAAAATTTTCGAAGGCCGGAAAAAATTTACCCCGATCGTCGTGAGAACAGGGAGACGGTCAAGAAACTCCCAGTCGATAATTTTTGAAGGCCGGTAAGAATTTCCCCCGGTCGCCGTGAGAACGGGGAGTCGATCGAGAAACCCCCGGTTGAAAATTTCCAAAGACTAGTAAAATTTTTCCCCGGTTGCCGTGAGAACAGGGATCCAGCCGAGAAATTCCCGGTCGAAAATTTTCGAACGCTGGTAAGTATTTCTCCCTTTCGCCGTTAGAACGGGGAGCCGATCGAGAAACCCAAGGTCAAAAATTTCCAAAGATCACCCCCGGTTGCTGTGAGAACGGAGAGCCAGTCGAAAAACTCTCGATTGAAAATTTCCAAAGACTACCACCGGTCGCCATGAGAACAGGGAGTCGGACGAGAAATTCCCTGTCGAAAAATTTGAAAGGCCGGTAAGAATTTCCCCTGGTCCCCGTGAGAACGGGGAGCCGGTCGAGAAACTACCAATCGAATATTTTCGAAGGACAGTAAGAATTTCCGCTGGTCGCCGTGAGAACGGGGAGCCGGTCGAGAAATTCCCCGTCGAAAATTTTCGAAGGCTGGTAAGAATTTCCCCTTGTCGTCGAGAGAACGGGGAGCCAGCAGAGAAAATTCCCGGTCGAAAATTTTCGAAGGCCGGTAAGTAATAAAAATTTCCCCTGGTTGTCGTGACAATGAGGAGCCAGTCAAAAAAATCCCGGTCGAGAATTTCAAAGACTGGTAAGAATTTCCCCCGGTCGCCGTGAAAAGAGGGAGCCGGTAGAGAAATTTCCAATCAAAAATTTTTGAAGGGCGGTAAGAATTTTCCCCAGTTACCGTGAGAAATGGGAGCCAGTTGAGAAATTCCGAAGTCGAAAATTTGCTAAGACTTGTAAGAATTTCCCCCAGTCGTTGTGAGAACAGGGAACCGGCCGAGAAATTCCCGGTCGAAAATTTTTGAGGGACAATAAGAATTTTCCCCTGTCGAATAACCCTCGGTCGAACATTTCCAAAAACCGGTAAAAATTTTCCCCGGTCGCCATGAGAATAGGGAGACAGCCGCGAAATTCCCGGTCGAAAATTTTTGAAGGCCGGAAAAAATTTCCCCCGGTCGCCGTGAGAACGAGGAGCCGATCAAAAAACTCCTGGTTGAGAATTTCTAAAGACCGGTAAGAATTTCCACGGGTCACCGTGAGAACGGGGAGCCGACTGAGAAATTCCCGGTTGAAAGTTTTCAAAGGCTAGTTAGAATTTCCCCCGCTCATCGTGAGAATGGGGAGCCGGTCGAAAAACTCTTGGTCGAGAATTTTTGAAGGACGGTAGGAATTTCCCCTAGTCGCCGTGAAAATGGGGGAGCCCACCGAGAAATTCCTTGTCGACGTGAGAATGGGAGGCCAACAAAGAAATTTCCGATCGAACACTTTCGAAGGCTGGTAAGAATTTCCCCCAGTGTCCATGAGAACGGGTAGCCGAACGAAAAACTCTCGGTCGAAAATTTCTGCCGGTCGCCGTGAGAACGGCGGGCCGGCTTTGAAATTCCGGGTCAAAAATTTCCAAAAGCCGGTAAGAATTCTGTCAATCGTCGTGCGAACAGGGAGCCGGTGAAAAAATCCCAGTCGAGAATTTTCAAAAACCGGTAATAATTTCCCCCCGGTTGCCGTGAGAATGGGCAGCGGACCGAGAAATTCTCGGTCGAATATTTTCAAAGGCCGGTTTGAATTTCCCCTTATCGCCGTGAGAACGGGGGGCCGACCGAAAATTTTCGAAGGCCGGTAAAAATTTTCCCCCTTCGCTGTGAGAATAGGGAGCCGGTCGAAAATGTCCTGGTCGAAAATTTCCCAAGTCCTGTAAGAATTTCCCCAGTTGTCTTGAGAACGGGGAGCCGGCCGAGAAATTCCCTGTCGAAACTTTCGAAGGCCAGTAAGAATTTCCCCGGGTAGCCAATTGAACGAGGAGCCGATCAAAAAACCACCGGTCGAAACTTGCAAAGACCGGTAAGAATTTCGCCCGATCGCCGTTAGAACAGGGAGCCAGCCGAGTAATTTCCCGGTTGAAAATTTTCGAAGGACGGTAAGAATTTCCACTGGTCGCCGTGAGAAGGGGGAGCCGGTTGAGAAATTCTTGGTCGAAAATTTCAAAAGACCGTTAAGAATTTCCCCCGGTCACTGTGAGAACGGGAAGCCGGTGGCAAAAATCTCATTCAAGAATTTCCAAAGACCGGTAAGAATTTCCCCTGGTCGCCGTGAGAACGGGGAGCCAATCGAAAAACCCCCAGTCGAAAATTTGCAAATATTGGTAAGAATTTGCCCGGTCGCCGTGAGAACAGGGAGCCGGCCAAGAAATTCCCGGTCAAAAATTTTTGAAAGCCAGTAAGAACTTCCCCCAATCGCTGTGAGAACAGGGAGTCAGTCGAAAAACTCCCGGTCGAGAATTTCCAAAGATCGGTAAGAATTTCCCCCGGTCACCATGAGAACAGGGAGCCGGTCGAAAAACTCCCGGTCGACAATTTCCAAAGAACGGTAGGAATTTCCCCTGGTCACCATTAGAACAGGGAGCTGGCTGAGAAATTCCCGGTCAAAAATTTTTGAAGGCCAGTAAGAATTTCCCCCGGTCGTCATGATAACGGGGAGCCGGTCGAGAAACTCCCGATTGAAAATTTTGGAAGGTCGGTAAGAATTTCCCCCTGTAGCCGTGAGAACGGCGAGCTGGCCAAGAAATTCCCGATCGAAAATTTTTGATGGCTAGTATGAATTTCCCCCGGTCGCCGTGACAACGGGGAGCCGGTCAAGAAACTCCCGATCGAAAATTTTGGAAGGCCGGTAAGAATTTCCCCTGTAGCCGTGAGAACGGCAAGCTGGCCGAGAAATTCAAAGTCGAAAATTTTGGAAGGCTGGTAAGAATTTCCCCTGTCGCCCTGAGAACGGGGAGCCGGTTGAAAAAACCCTGGTCGAATATTTCCAAAGACCGGTAACAATTTCCCCCTATCACCGTTTGAACAGGGAGCCGGCCGAGAAATTCCCGGTCGAAAATTTTCGTTGGCTGGTAAGAATTTACCCCGGTTGCCGTAAGAACGGGGAGCTGGTCGAGAAACTCCCGGTCGAGAATTTTCGATGGCTAATAAGAATTTCCCCCCGGTCGTCGTGAGAATGGGGAGTCGGCCGAGAAATTTTCCAAGACCAGTAAGAATTTCGCCCGGTTGTCGTGAGAACGAGCAGCCGGCCAAGAAATTCCCAATCGAAAATTTTTGAAGGCCAGAAAGAATTTCCCCCGGTCGCCAAGAGAATGGGGAGCTGGCCGAAAATGGCAAAGACCGGTAAGAATTTCCCCCGGTCGCCGTTAGAATAGGGAACCAGCCGGGAAATTTCCTAGTCGACCATTTTCGAAGGATGGTAAGAACTTCCCGTGGTCGTCGTGAGAACGGGGAGCCAGTCGAGAAATTCCCGGTCGAAAATTTTTGAAAGCCGGTAAGAATTTCCCCTGTCGCTGAGAGAATGGGGAGCAGGCCGAGAAATTCCCGGTCAAACATTTTCGAAGGCCGGTAAAAATTTCCTAGGTCGCCATGAGTACGGGGAGCTGGTCAAAATCTCCCGGTCAAGAATTGCAAAGAGCGGTAAGAATTTCCCCCGGTCGCCGTTAGAAAAGGGAACCAGTCGAGAAATTTCTTGGTCGACCATTTTAGAAGGATGGTAAGAATTTCCCCGGTCGCCGTCAGAACGGGGAGCCAGTCGAGGAATTCCCGGTTGAAAATTTTCGAAGGTCGGTAAGAATTTCCCCGGTCGCCGAGAGAACGGGGAGCCGGCCAAGAAATTCTCAGTCGAACATTTTCGAAGGCCGGTACAAATTTCCCTAGGTCGCCATGAGAACGGGGAGCTGTTGAAAAAACTCCCGGTCAAAAATTTCAAAAGATCGGTAAGAATTTCCTAGGTCACCGTGAGAACAAGGAGCCGGCAGAGAAATTCCCGGTCGAAAATTTTCAAAGGCAGGTAAGAATTTCCCCCGATCGCCGTGAAAACAGGGAGCCGGCCAAAAAATTCCCGGTTGAAAATTTTTGAAGGCTAGTAAAAATTTCCTCCGTTCGCCATTAGAATGGGGAGCCGGTCGAGAAACTCAAGGTCAAAAACTTTTGAAGACCAGTAAGAATTTCCCTGGTCACCAATAGATCGGGGAGCCGGTCGAAAAATGTCGCGCCCCGAAACTGGGAGTACGACTACTCCCGTGGAGACCTAGCTTGCTGTAGCTAGTCCCATATATGCATACCTTTGACTTCCCAGGATAAGTAAAGCACAGGAGTATATTCACATTGCAGCAGAAAAACTTACAAAATATTTAAGCAGTGTGGCCTGCTGGCCTTAATATTACATAAAGAGATTACAATACCTTCGCGGCATTCGAGGTTTAGTTAAAGCAAAATAAAAACTTCTACACAGCGGATGGGTGTCCCTTCCACAGTAAGAAGTTGACAGTAGAACAACACATCAGGGATCTGGCATATCTGGCTCTCCTTCATCTTGGTCCAAGAAGTTCTCCACGCCTTCTTCTTGATCATGGTACGCTCCATCTACTGGGTTGTAAGTTGCAAGGGTTAGTAATTACGTACTGTCGTGGTATTACGAATACCCCGGCAAGTTTTGTGGATGATCCTAGAAATGAAAATACGACGCGGGCTGACCAGGTGACCGGTCCTCCCCCGTCGGGCAAGCACAACAAATGACAGGAGGGTTTATACAGGTTCGGGTCCCAGTGGGGGCCCTAGTCCTATCGGCATGCTCCCGACCGGGGTCGGCTAGGGGAGCTCTCTCGGGGGAGAGATGGCTCCGGAGCACACCTATCAGATTGTCTATTCCAAGTAATAATGAGCAATCGTCCTTTACATGAGGGGTTACAAGGGCTTATATATTCCAAAAGACGCAAAAAGACTAAACTACCCCGCCTGCTACTGCTGGATCGAGGGGTAGCAACGTCCTTCTCTCGGTCAGGCACCTTGGATGCTTGACAGGTGTCCGCCGATTCCCGAGGCGCTTCTCCCGTGACCCGCACGTGACCCGAGACCGGAGACTCCTGTCTCTGGAAGGACGGCAATGCCTGAGACAAGCCACCGGGGGCCTTGTCCCCGGGCAAATGGCGCAGCTTCTTACCTGGACTTGGTCTTGCGGAGGTTTCCCCCAACAGCAGCCCCCCATGCCCTCCGAGGACAATGCTTGAGTTCCCGGAGGGAATGGTTCATGTTACCGGGAAAATCTTTGGGACAAGCTATCGGAGCTATGACGCTTTGATTTCCGTGCCGCGCGTTTATGACTGCGCCGTTGTCTCGATGGGAGCGTGCCGTTCGGCCATAATGACCGCTCGTGGTTCGAACTGACACCTCGTTTCGCGCACCCGTCCCTTCGTTTCCCACACGCTGTTTGAATTCCAACTGCGCAGATGTACCACGAAGGGCCACGTGGTGCCCATCTGGGCCTCCCAGTTTACATCCGGGAACCTGGAGTCCCTGATTGACCGGGGGGTGGTCGCGAAAGGGGATGTCCGGATCCCCGCAAAGAAGGACGGAGCCCCCCGCCCCAGGCCCGGGGAAATGGTGGCCTTCGAGGCATTCCTCGAGGCTGGGCTCCGGCTCCTGGTGCATCTGTTGCTCCGGGAGTTCTTGAAGGAGTACGGGGTGGCCTTGAACCAGCTGACTCCGAACAGATTCGTACGGATAGGACTATTCATATGGCTGTTCGAGACAGCCACCGGACGAGAGGTGACGCTCCGGCTCTTCCGGTACTTCTACGAGCTGGCGGCGAGAAGCTCCCACCTGGTGAAGGGAGGGCCGAAGTCGCCGTTTGGCTCGGTGATGGTCCAACTCCTGCCATCCCGGGTAGCGGAGTACCCGGTGGCAGCCTCCCGGGACCACTGGGGGGATTGGATCCGGAGGTGGTTCTACCTCCGGGTCCAGGACGACGAGGTGGTGTACTCGCCGGAGCCTCCTTCCTACAGTCGGTCGTCCGCCCCCAAGCACCCAGTGTGGACCGAGGAGGAGCTGAGGCTCTTAAGCAAGGTCGTTGGCTCCCGGGGCGTCCGCTCGATGAGGGACGCCGCCGAGGAGCTAACGCTACTGAAGATTTCCCCCCTCGCGCACGGGAGGCGAATCGGGATGTGCCCGGCCCAGTGGCCCCCGCAGAAGCCGGTGACTCGACGTAAGCTTCCGGTTACCTCGCTCATTTTCTCGTGAATGTTTCTAACTCTTTACCTTTTGTAGTTCAGCCGTATCCGGCCGCCCGGGAGAAGGCGGAGAACCCCCTCGGGAGGTACTACACCGACGAGCACGAGCGCATCGTGCGCGTCGTGGCGGAGGGCCCTCCCCGAAACCTGGTGGCCGAGGCCTTCGGGCTAAGGCTACCGGCGAGAAAGCCCCTCCCCACTCCTAGTTCCCACAAGAAGGCCAAAACTCAGAAAGCCCCCGGTCCATCGACGACGCCGGGCTCTACACCGGTGAAGGCCCGGGAAGCAACTCCCGGGTCAGGGCGCGCACGGCCGCCGTCCCGGAAGGAAAAAACACCCCCTCCCCAGAGAGCCCCGCAGAGGCTCGGGGGAAGGGACCAGCCGTCGACGGGGGGGCGTCTGATTCGGCGGACCACACCCCCTCGCCACCTTCGGCGATAGCCCTCCCGGCGGCCCCGACGTTACCTGAGCCGGAGAGGCCAGAGGTCTGGTTTGCGGAGGCCTCTCCCCCGCGTGTGGAGTGGCCGGTGGACGAGGGGGGATGCCCCTTGGTCTAAGAGGTTCCCCCGGAGACGGAGGTCCCGGGGGCCCCGCGGCCTGGAAAAGGGAAGGGGCTCCTGATCCCTCCCCGGGGAGGGACCCCCTCCGAGAGCTCCTGGGCCACCTCTTCGGCAGCCACATCCTCGGCGGCGAAGATGCCAGCCACCGCCATCCCGGTCCACATCACCCCGCTGACTCATGTCCGGGGGCCCGTCGTTGGCCAAGACGGGTCCGGCGCCGGGAGGGAGACCCTCCTGCTTTCCGCGGGGGAGGTTGATTGTTACGCAGAGAGCCTGCAGACCCGGAAGGTCCAGGACTACGTCTCGCAAGGGACGTTCCGCGAGCGTTTCGGGGAGCTTCCCCGAGGCGGTGAGTGTTTTCCTTCTGCCCCCCCAACTCGAATTTTTTTCTAACTCTTGAGCTTGTAGGGGGCGGCCATTACCTGGGGCCTCGAGATGCACTTCGGCCGGGCACTAAAGGAAGCGGAGGAGAGGGCCGCCGTCTACCAGGAGCAGCGGGACGATGCCCTCCTGGAGCTTGCCCGGGTCTTGGCCCAAATCCACGCCTCCGAGACCTCCAACGACCGGCTCCGAAGGGAGGCCAAGGCGAAGGAGGACGCCCTCCAGGAGCTCGAGGGCTCGAGCGTCCTGGCAGTGACGGACGAGGGCCGCTCCATTCGCTCAGCCCTCGAGGCGCTTGGTGTGAGCTTAGGCTCCAGGAGCAGCTCCGAGGCACTCCCTGCAACGCTCACGGAGGCTGTCCGTTTCGTTAACGCACAAGTCTCCGTGATCCCGGAGGCCGCTGATGACCGGGCGTGAGGTCGGGCGATCCTCGTGGTGGCAGCCGCGGCCGGGCTCGTGGAGCACCGGGGGGTGGGCACTCGGGCAATCGGGGGCCGAATCCCCCGGAGCTTCCCAGAGTTTTTCGAGCCCTCGCGGTGGGAGGTGGAGCAGCTCGCCGGCGGCTTCTACGACCGGATAATCCAGGCGAGATGATCGGCACCGGCGCCTCCGGGAGCGGATGCTCCAGCTCCGGCGGGAGCCCCCCGGGGGGAGGACGCCAATGATCAAGTATGAGCCTCCCCCCGGGTCTAGATAGGACCCTTTTTGCTTTTTAGGTTTTTGCTCCCGGTAGCTTCTTTGAGGAAGCCCCGGACACTTGTACGAAAATATTTTGAATGCAATAGAAATTGAAGTTTTTTCTAAGTCTAAATGAATGCAGTGTACCAGGTTTCCCGGGAGGTTGCTCCCGGGCGAAGGTCTTGGAGAGATTCCCCGGGGGCGAGGCCTTTGAGGCCCAGCGGGTTCCACCCGGGAGATGCCCAGGCCGCCTTAATTTTGTTAAGTCTCTTCTCCGGGGAACGCAGCAGAAGCGTTGTCCGGGAGCCGGTCCGATTGCGGTGGCATCTGGAGTGGCACCTGGACAACTTCGATAATCATCGTGCTAGCTATCCCCTCCGCGATTGGGGTCCCGGATGGTGTAACCAAGCAAAGGAACCATATACATACCTTGAACTCAGGGGTCCCCTTCTGTTGGGCGAATTGCTCTCATACCTCCTCCGTTATGAAGGGGTACTTCTCGCATGGAGATTTGCCTTTAGCGAGGAAGGTACTGACGAGGACGCCCTCGAAGGTTTTCCAAGTGTTGTTCATGCCCTTCAAGCAAGCTATCTTGGGACCATCGTCGGGGATGTTCCACTTGGCCTGTTTCAAATGGTGCATATAAGCAGGACTTACCTAATCTCTGGGATAAACCAAGGGAATATGATTACTCAAGAGTTCAGTGATTTTGATTAATTTTACCTTCACTTCCGCCAACAGCCTATCCCTCTCGTCGGCCTTAACGTCCTTCCAGCTCTGGACGGTGATCTTCACCCTTTCCTTCGCCAACAAACCAACATAGGCAGCATAGTGGCCGACGTTCTTCCCGATCGGTCTCCCGAACTGGTTGAACGCACATGAAAGATCCGCGCGTTTGGCCAAATGGCCCAACATCATCGCACCTCGCGCCTTCCTCTTGCGCTGGGATGAGGCAGCGTCATCTACGTTTGCCCTTGCCGAATCACTACTATCAGCCGAGGAAGATGCCGACATGGCTTTACCTAAAATTCCATGAACAGACCATCAATTGATATGAAGAAAGGTACATGGCAAAGTTCATAACTAAAATGGAATGGCAATGATGAACCATCTCTTTCTGTTAAAATGTCAAATTTTCATTCAAAAGGCCAAAAATCATCAATTCCTATCAACATCGTCTTCAAAATAGATTTAAAATGGATTTGTAAACTCAATTTGCAAAGGGTTGTCGAACTAATACCTTCTTGCTTAACATAAAGGTCATTTGATAACTCTTGATTGTAAAATTAATCCTATTTGGAAAATTTCATCAGAAAAATATATTTCATGCAATGAAAATCATTTCTTTAAATTTTCATTTCAAATGTATTTGATTTGAGCAATAGTTGATTCTTTTCACAAATGAAATATGAACTTTTCAATGTACTATCGGTTGACAATAACAAACCAATATGACATACTCTATTTCCTATCAGTTTGACAATTGAAACTGATAGTAATTAACTATGTTAGTCTTAATTCAGATTATGGTCTTTACTATCGGTTCTAAATAAGAAACCGATAGTAGACTACACTGTATGACAAATTGCTAGTGATTTTCATCAAGTCTGTAATTCCCATAGCTATCAAGTTTGTAGTTCATGAATTTTCATCTAGTTTTATATTTCTAATCAATTGAACCACATATGAAATATTGCATATAAATTTAAGCAATTGATGCGAGCGGTTTGGTCAAGAACACTTACAGTCGTTCGTGGAGTGGCCGGAGGCGGTGGCGCGATGCAGTGGCCGGAGGCAGTGGAGAACCCAACTGCGATCGGCAATGGTGGCACAGAGGAGCGAAAAAGCGAACGTCGGGGAGGCTAGGGTTTTCCGCGCGCGAGTATTTGGATGTGATCAGTTGCACTGGAGGGAAAATAGTGCAAGGTTATAACCTAATATATGAATATTTACTATCGGTTCATAACCACCAAACCGATAGTAAATACAATGTAAGTTAGGGTTTGGAGTGTTGGCATTGTTCACTATCGGTTTTATTATTACTAACCGATAGTAAATTAAGAACAGGGGCTCATAACACAGTATAAATCACTATCGGTTATGAATAATAAACCGATAGTAGAGTTTAATTTCATATCGGTTTGAAAATTGAAACCGATAGTACAATACAATGTTATTGACCCTAAAGGATTTCCCTTAGAACAATTATAGATGATCTCAGTACATCATTTTTATTGTATTTCACTATCGGTTTAATAATTATTAACTGATAGTAAATTAATCCAATGTACAAGAGCAAACCAAAATGTAGAACAGGGTCTCATAACACAAAATGAAATACTATCGGTTATGAACAATAAACCGATAGTAGAGATTAATTTCATATCAGTTTGGAAATTGAAAGCGATAGTACCATACAATGTTATTGACCCTAAAGGATTTCCCTTAGAACAATTACAGATGATCTCAGTACATCATTTTGCATTGTATTTCACTATCGGTTTAATGATTATTAACCGATAGTAAATTAATCCAATGTACAAGAGCAAACCAAAATGTAGAACAAGGTCTCATAACACAAAATGAAATACTATCGGTTATGAACAATAAACCGATAGTAGAGATTAATTTCATATCGATTTGGAAATTGAAACCGATAGTAGAATACAGTGTTATTGACTTCCTGAGAACAATTACAGATGGGTCTCAGTACATCATTTTGCACTTGTAAAAACACCTGAAACCCCATGCAAATGACTTCCAATAATTTTGAAATAAATTAACAGTAAAGACCAATCATGGAATGAAAATTTGCAGTTTTCATATTGATTTGTGAAAAGAATCAATTATTGCTCAAATCAAGTATATACTCCAATTGAAATGAAAATTTGCATAAATGATTCTCAATGCATCACGTATGTTTTCCCAAAGAATTTTTGAAAAATGATTTGAAGAATTCTTCGATTAAAGATTCAAGTAATATACGTCACTTACATATTGCAAATTAGTCAAGAGTGGTTGTCCACCCATAATCCTTCTTCGTGGTCGTCTCGCAGGTAACTTGTTTCGTCAATATCTTCGGTAGGGACAGATTGAAGAATTCCATCTAAAAATGGTGGTAGTTCGTCGAACTGATCATACTCTTCTTCATCCACAACGTCTTCAACCCCAACAATACGACTCTTACTGTGAAGGACAACGTGCAACTTTGGGTTGGCCAGGTCAACGATGTAGAACACCTGTGTGGCTTGCTCAGCAAGTATAAATGGATCATCTTGGTGTGCGACTCTACTGAGATCGACGAGAGTAAACCCATAATTGTCGACTTTAACACCTCGAGGGATTTCGACCCATTGGCATCGAAACAGAGGAATCTTAAGTAATACATAATCGAGCTCCCATATTTCCTCAATAACACCGTAATATGAGTCAAGTGCCCTTACTGCCTTGGCATCCTCCGAAATAGCAAGTAGTGTCACTCCACTACATTGCATAGTACTCTTCTCGTCCTGAGTTCTTGTGTAAAATGAATAGCCGTTGATGTCATACCCCTGCCAAGTCCCTACAGTAAATCTAGGCCCTCTGACCAACCATGTAACAACTTCATCTACGTCGCCCTCAGAAGCTTGCAGGACTATTTTCGATCCACCCAGCAAACTTCCTGTTATGTTCTCTGGTGACCAAAATCTCTGGCTTCGAAGGATTCTGTTTCCGTAACATTTCCTTGTGCTCGTGTATGTATGGCTCCACCCCCGTGATGTACTGTAAGACCCAAAAATGGGCTTTTGCATACAGATCACTAGAGGGGACGACTGCTTTAAATCCAATCGTTCAAATGCCCTGAAGCCTGCCCTCATGCCGGGACGTAGGAACGCCAATTGGTTCAACCCCGGCCATATAGTTGGTGCAAAATTCGATCACCTCCTCGGCGGCATAACCTTCAATGATACTGCCCTCAGGCCGATGTCGATTCCTTACATATCCCTTCAAGATACCCATAAATCTCTCAAATGGATACATGTAGCGCAGGAACACGGGTCCACAAAACTTAATTTCTCTAACAAGGTGAACAATTAGATGGACCATAACATCAAAAAAAGGTGGAGGGAAATACATCTCTAGTTGACAAAGAGTTGTAGTCACATCACGTTGCAAATCGTCCAGTCCATCCAGATCAATTACCTGCAAGGACACAGTTGCAGCAAATATTCAGATCCAAAAAATCTGACAAGTTCTACAAATGGAGCTAATTAACTTGCTAGGAGTACAGGCTTACGTACCTTGCCAGATATTGTGTTGAAGAAATAACATAGCTTTGTAATTGTCTCTCTGACTTTGACTGGGAGAATGCCTCTGATAGCAATGGGAAGCATTTGTGACATTAGTACATGACAATCATGGGACTTCATACCAACCAGTTTCAAGTCTTTCATGGACACAAGTTTTTTCAAGTTCGCAAAATACCCGCATGAAACTTTGACACCATATAGACACTGACAGAGTTCTGTTTTTTCTCTTTTTGACAAAGTATAGCAGGCCGGGGGGAGGTATGTCTGCTTTCCCTTCTCCAATGGTGCAAGCTCAGTCCTTATGCCCATGTCGAGTATGTCACGGCGAACGTTGATGCCATCTTTCATCTTTCCTGGAATGTTCAACAACAAACCAATCAAACTGTCACAAACATTTTTCTCTACGTGCATGACATCAATGCAATGTCGAACTTGTAAGTGCTCCCAATATGGCAGATCCCAAAGAATCGATCTCTTCTTCCAAACATTTTTTCCTGGAGGTTTAGAACATTTACCGAACTCAACTTTGATGTCCTTCACGCGCAAGTAAAGCTCCTTACCAGTCACAAACACTGGGGCTGATCCTTTCTCAGGCTTCCCATTGAATGACTTCCTCTTCTTACGGTAGGCGTGATGCATTGGAAGGAATCTGCGGTGACCCATGTACACTGTTTTTCTGCAGTTCGATAACCACATGCTTTCAGTTTCATCCAGGCAAATAGGACAAGCCTTGCCTCCTTTCGTACTATACCCCGACAAATTTTCATAGGCCGGGAAATCATTTATGGTGCAAAATATCATGCCCCGCAACATGAAATTCTCTCGCTTATGTGCATCCCACACCCGCACCCCTTCGCTCCACAATTTATGTAAGTCCTCGACTAACGGTGATAGAAACAAGTCAATATCATTCTCGGGTTGTCTGGGTCCTGAAATTAGTAACGACATCATGATGCACTTGCGCTTCATACATAACCAAGGAGGAAGATTGTAGATGCATAAAAGAACCGGCCAAGTGCTATGTCGACTGCTCATATTTCCGTGTGGATTCATACCATCCGTACTCAACCCAAACCTTATATTCGTCACTTCGCCGCCAAACTCACCGAATGTTCTGTTAATGTTTCTCCATTGAATAGAATCAGCTGTATGTCTTAGTTTTCCGTCTTGTTTCCGACCTTCAACATGCCAACACAAGTACTTCGCATCTTTCGGATTTGCAAACAGCCGTTTCAATGTAGGAATCATAGGCAAATACCACACAGTTTTGGCTGGAGGCCCTTTCTTTACCTCATCACATCCATTGTGATAAATTATGTCCCCATGCTTATACCGCGATGCACCGCATCTTGGACAAACATGCAAATCCTTGTACTCGTTACGGTACATAACACAATCATTTGGGCATGCATGTATTCTTTCGATTTCCATTCCCAATGGACACAATAGTTTTTTGGCCTGGTAAACTGATCTTGGCAACTCATTTCCCTCTGGAAGCATGTCCACTAACAGATCCAATAGCGTCGTGAAAGTCTTATCGCTCCAACCGTTGCTTGCCTTCAAGTTATATAATCTCAACATAGAAGACAACTTTGTAAATTTTACACATCCGGGGAACAAAGGCTTCTCAGAATCAACAATTAATTTCTCAATTTAGCTAAATCGTTTTCGTTGTAATCTTCTTCTACATCACATAACATTTCATCTAAATTGTCGTCATCTACATGGACTTCCGAATGAACATTACCAACGTTCTGATCATGATCATCATTACTGCAATCCACTTCCGGGTGCTGCTGAGTGGTAGCGGTGCTCGTTTCCTCAAGATCTTCACCATGCCATATCCAACGGGTATAGCGTACGTTAAAACCACGACGAATCAAATGACTCCTAATCTGATCAGAGTTGCCGAACCTTTTTAAGTTCATACAATCTATACAAGGACAATGCATATCTTTCTCTCCCTTCTTCTCCTTTTCTTGCTCAACAAATTTAATAAACCCATTCACACCCTCCAAATACTCAACAGTAGTACGTTTTATTCCATACATCCAATATTCTCGGTCCATCTACAATTATTTCACAAAATTGACAAATTGAAATAAATAATTAATGACTCAGGGCATGCATATATGCATGAAACATCATCAATTAGCTAGGCCATATGTGTGTACAGCTGCTTAATTACATTAAATGGATATGTATGAAACCCTAATTAACTTGATGCATTAATTGGAAGAGCCAGCTAGCTGCTTAACTTCAACAAGCTATAGCTAGCTAGCCAACCTAGCCTTCTAGCTAGTTTGGAGCTACATGTATCTAGTTTAATGAATTGCAAGTAGAGAGAGAGAGAGGGAGAGGGAGAGTGTGAAAGAGTGATCGAGAGAGAGAGAGGTGATCAGAAGATGACAATACCGAGGGGGGTCGAATTATCAACCTCTCAACTAGCTTCTCCAGATCACTCTAGCTTGGAGCGTGGATGCACGTACGGTAGAAATGAATCGAGGATGCAGAGTGCAGAGCAGGGGTCGACCTAAGTTGTACAATTTTACTATCAGTTCAAAAACACAACCGATAGTAAAATAAGGCCCCCACTGTCATAACCATTAGTTTATATGATGTCATTTTACTATCGGTTTGTTTTATATAACCGATAGTAAAATTTACTCTATTATATTGGTTTGTACCATAGTAACCGATAGTAAAAAGTCCGTAATTTCACTATCAGTTACGAAAGAAAAACCGATAGTACTATTTCATCTATTATATCGGTTGGTACAGTACGAATCGATAGTATAAAGTCCGTAATTTCACTATCAGTTACGAAAGAAAAACCGATAGTACTATTTCATCTATTATATCGGTTGGTACAGTACGAACCAATAGTAAAAAAGTTTGCATTTCACTAATGGTGTACCAGTATATAACCGATAGTAAAAAGCCTCTTCTCCGCCGCTGTCGTCCTATTCTATCGGATTTTTCCCAGATTTCTTATAACCGTTAGAAGATATGGGTTTTCTGTAGTAGTGCCCCCTCTTCGGATACTTCCACCGGCGGGCTACAAGTATTGGCCCGAGGACCTGCTCCGGGAAACCCAGTGTCGCATACGCAGCTTGTACCGGGACCTGGCCCGGGAGCTATCGGAATGTCTCCGGGATTATTAGACGTAGGAACTTTAGGACGTAGACTTTCCCTGTTATAACCTGGGTTGTATCGTATCCGAGGTAGTGATGCCCACCGGAGGGGGAAGACGTCCTCCGGTTGAATGATCAATAAAGCTGAGTGTTTGCTTTGAGATTTCTTTGATAGAGCTAAGTTTGCCCTTTTATCTTAGAAGGTCCGGAACGGTGTGATTCCCGGGTGCTCCTTATCCCCCCCCCCCCAACAGCGGGCCAGAGGGTAGCTCCGCGCATTGTGGGGGTGACAATGCTCCCAGGATGAAGACCTATTAATAATTTTTCCAAGTTTTCCCAAGGTAAAAAATTTCAACTTTTCCGAGAGAGCTCTCCGGTCGCCGTGAAAACGGGGAGCCGGGAACGAAGTCTCCGGGAAAAACAGATTTTTCTGGGAGAACTCTCCAGTCTCCGTGAGAACAGAGAGCTGTGAGTGAGGTCTCCGGGAAAAAATGTCCGAGAAAATCCGAGACAAAATTTACGGAGGGAACTCTCCGGTCACCGTGAAGACGGGGAGCCGAGAGCGAGGTCTCTGGGAAAAAATAGATTTTTCTGGGAAAACTCTCCAGTCGCTGTGAAAACGGGGAGCTGGAAATGAGGCCTCTGGGAAAAAAGGTCCGAGAAAATCCCAGACAAATTTTTCCCGGAGCAAATACCAGAATTCAGAAATTCCAAGGAATTCTCCCCGGGGGAAAACCTTTCGGTCGCCGTGGAAGCGGGGAACCGGGAAATTTCCCGGGAGAGAACCCCCGATCACTGTGAAAATGGAGAGCCGGGAATAAGGTCTCTCGGGAAAAACATCCATGAAAATCTGACGAAATTTCTGGAGGTAATTTTTCTGGGAGACAATCGTCCGGTCGCCGTGAATACGGGGAGCCGGGAATAATATCTCCGAGAAAAACTATCCAAGAAAATCCAACGAAATTTCCGGAGGTAATTTTTCCAGGAGACAATCGTCCGGTAGCCGTGGACACGGGGAGCCAGGAATAATGTTTCCGAGAAAAAATATCCAAGAACTCACTGAGGAGACAATCGACTCCCGGAGGAGGATGCGCCCGATGATGGGTCTGACTGTTTGTGTAGGGGACTAGTCTCCCAAATTGACTCGTTACCGCGGTCCTTGAGGACCGGGTTGCTGCTTACACCCTCAGTCCACAAGGGGTGATCGCAAGCCGCCCTACGGGAGTGGGACTCCCGTTGTAGGGACTTGTTGGGTCGTGATAGCCCACTTCCTCACGGGGAGGGCATCCTCGTTGAGAGGGCGTCCTCACGGGGAGGGCATCGCCGTGAGGGGCGGTAATGTAAAAAACCTGCATTGAGACAGCTGAAGGAAAAAATTCAGTTGTATTAACAATGAACCAAAATACAATGCCTCCCCCCCCATGAAATCACGACAGGGGAGGGAACGGTGATTACAATGTCCCCCCTCCCCCTCCGGCACAATCGCTCCGGGGGAGGGGACAATGAGTACAAGGTCCCCCTTCCCCCTCCGGCGTAATCGCTCTGGGGGAGGGGACGAGCCCGTAGGCTAGACGTAAAATTTGTGAAGTAAACTCAAGTTCCACGTGTGCTTCAGCTCCTGCTCTTGAAGGTTGGAGAGCTTGTAAGCCCCCGAGCCCAGGACCGCCGAGATCCTGTAGGGGCCCTCCCACTGGGGGTCTGTGACGTGCTTGAGGACAAGGTCCCTGAGGCGAAAAGCCCTCTCGCGCACGCGCTGGTTGTATGCACGCACCATTTTGCGCTCGTAGATGGCATGGCAGAGGAGCGCTCGGTCACGTTCCTCCTCCACAAGATCGACCTCCAGTCGTTGATTCGCCTCATTGGCTTGGTAAGCCGCGGTCGTAGCTCCGTCTAGGAGCTCAACCCGCAGCGACCGAAAGCCAATCTCTGGGGGAAGGACTGCCTCAGCCCCGTATACCAGGGAGAAGGGAGTGTGTCCCGTCGCCCGGCTCGGAGTCGTGCGCATGGAGCAGAGGATGCTAGGGAGCTCCTCCGCCCATGCACCCCGCTTGGAAGCGGCTTGGTCGAGTCGTCGGCGTAACCCTTGTAGGATCACGCCGTTGACCCTTTCAACGGCCCCGTTGCTCTGGGGATGGGCCACTGAAGCGAAGTGGATGGTGAGCCCCAGGCATTCACAGAATTCCCAGAAATACGCCGAGTAGAATTGGGTCCCATTATCAACAGTGATCTCCCGGGGGACGCCAAAACGACAAACAACGTTTTTCCAGAAAAACCGCTGCACCGCCCGGGATGTGATGCTGGCCAAGAGTTTAGCCTCTACCCACTTAGTAAAGTAATCGACCGCGACCACCGCATACTTGTAGCCCCCGGGCGCTGGGGGGAAGGGGCCTAGGAGGTCCATCCCCCAACGCACGAAGGGCCAAGTGATGGGGATAGTCTGCAGCGCTACGGGGGGAGGTTCGAACCCTTGGCCATCTTCTGGCAAGCCTCACATGCGGAGATGAGGTCTCGCGCGTCACGCATTACCGTGGGCCAGTAAAAGCCCTGGCGAAGGGCTTTGGCTGCGATGGCGTGCGGGGCTAGATGAGACCCACAGCTTCCCGCGTGGATGTCTTCGAGAAGCCGAAGTCCTTCCGGCCGTGGGAGGCAACGGAACAGGGCAGAAGCCCCTTGCTTGTAGAGCTTCCCCACCAATAGGAGGTATGCCCGAGCTTTGGCCCGGAGTCGCTTAGCCTCGGTCTCGTTGTGAGGGTCCCCCTCCCCCTTGATGAAGGAGATAAGGGGGTCCATCCAAGACGAAGTCCGGGTAATCTCAGCGACTTCTGAGACGCGGGGCTCGTCGCCAGCGTCTGGGGAGGTCACCGAGGGCTTCGTAATAATTTCCAAGAAGGCCCCTTTGGGGAGCGGTTCCTGGGCGCTGGTGGCCCGGGCTATGGTGTCGGCCCGGTCGTTGTTCCTTCGTGGGATGTGCCGACCCTCGAGGCCGTCGAAGTGCTTCTCCATCTTGCGCACCTCCTGCAAGTAGAGGCTCAAGTTTGCGTCATGGCACAAGTAAGACTTGTCCATTTGGCAAACTATGAGCTGGGAGTCTCCTTTCACTTGGAGGCGTCGAATCCCCAGGGAACGCGCAAGACGCAACCCGAGGAGTAAAGCCTCATATTCGGCGACGTTGTTTGTGGCGAGGAACTCGAGCCGCGCCGCGTACTCGAGTTCCCTCCCCTCGGGGCTCCGAAGGACTACTCCCGCACCAGCCCCGGCGAGACAAAGGGAGCCATCGAACATGAGTGTCCAATGGTCGCTGCGTCGGGGCGGCGCGGGGAGGTCTTCGTCCGCGGGCCCGGAGGCAGGAGTCCACTCCGCCATGAAGTCGGCGAGGACCTGTGACTTGATGGCGGAGCGCCCCGTGAGGGAAAGGGAAAAGGCGGCGAGCTCGACTCCCTACTTCCCGATTGGGCCGGTGGCCTCTTTGTTCCGGAGCACCTCCCCCAAGGGGAGGGATGACGGGACGATGATGGGGTGCCCCAGGTAGTAGTGATGAAGCTTCCGAGACGCCATCAGGAGGGCGTAGCAGATCTTCTCCATCTCCGTGTACCGAGTTTTGGCCCCTTGGAGGGCTTCACTCACGTAGTACACGAGACGCTGCTGGCCATCTTACTCCTTTACCAATATCGCGCTTACGGCGACTAGAGTCGCGGCAAGGTAGAGGAGCAAGGGCTCTTCCGGAGATGGGCTCATGAGCATTGGGGAGCTCGTGAGGTACTTCTTCAAGTCGTCGAAGGCTTCCTGGGCCTTGGGGGTCCACCGGAACCCCTCGAGCCCCTAGAGGATCTTGAAAAATTGAAGGCCCCGTTCCCCCGACCGCGAGACGAAGTGGCTCAGCGCGGCTAAGCGGCCGGCGAGTCGCTGAACGACCTTGACCGAGCGTGGCGGGGCCATGTCTAGGAATGCCCGGATCTTCTCGCGGTTTGCCTCTATGCCCCGTTGGGATACAAGGAAGCCCAGGAGCTTCCCCCCGTGCACGCCAAAGGCGCACTTCTCTGGGTTGAGCTTCAACCCGTACGCGTGGAGGTTGCGGAAGGTATCCGCCAAATCGTCGACGTGAGCCGCCACGCGGGGGCTTTTGATGACCGCGTCGTTGACGTAGACTTCGACGTTGCGGCCGATCTGGTCCTTGAAGACCAACCTCATGAGCCGCTGGAAAGTCACCCCAGCGTTCTTCAGCCCGAAGGGCATATGGATGTAGCAGAAGGTTCCGAGGGGAGTTATGAAACTCGTCTTTTCCTCATCCCCTTCCACCATCTGGACTTGGTGATAGCCCAAGTATGCGTCCAGGAAGCTCATCAACTTGCACCCCGTGGTAGAGTCGACGAGTTGGTCAATCCGCGGGAGCGGGAAGTTGTCCTTGGGGCAGGCGCGGTTGAGGTCAGTGAAGTCCACGCACATCCGCCACTTGCCGTTCGACTTCTTCACGAGGACAGGGTTCGCGAGCCACTTGGGGTACAAGACCTCCCCGAATGAACCCCGCCTCTCAGAGTCGGGTAATCTCTACCTTGATCGCCTCCTGGCATTCAAGGGAGAGCTTCCTCAGCTTCTGCTTGATTGGGGGGTGACCGGGGGTCACCATGAGCTTGCTCAGCTTCTGCTTGATTGGGGGGTGGCCGGGGGTCACCGTGAGCTTGTGCTCGATGACATCCCGGGCGACGCCCCACATGTCGGAGGGCTTCCATGCGAAAACGTCAGAGTTTTCACGCAGGAAAGCCGCAAGTTGCTCCACATGCTCCTCGGGGAGCTCCGCTCCGATTTTGACAGTTTTGTCCCCGTCGTCCGGGGACAGCGGGATCTTCCTGAGGCCCCCTTCCGGACGCGGCTTGGGGAGGGGCCTCCCGGAAGGTATCACGGTGACGTCTGACTCCAGAGGGGAGGCCTCCCCCCCGAGGTTTTGATGATGTTGACGCTCCCGATCGATGCAGCGGCTCACTCGTATACAGTGTGGGCCACGTCCTGGTCTCCCCGAGCGGTTATCACGCTGTGAGGCCCAGGGATCTTCACGCAGAGGTAGTTCTGGTGGATCGTGGCTCCCAGGCGGTTGATCGTGGTCTTCCCCATGATCGCGTTGTAGGAGGAGGGGAGGTCTACCACATCAAACAGGACCATCTCAGTCTGGTAGTTTTTCGGGGTGCCGAATGTCATGGGGAGATCCACCTTCCCACGGGGTGGATCGCCTTCCCCGGGACGAATCCTTGCAAAGGCTCTGCTGTGGGCTGCAAGAGCTTCTCATCCACCTGCATCTCCCTGAAGGCTTTTAGGTAGAGGACATCGGCGGAGCTCCCGCTATCCACGAGGATGCGGGCCAGGTAGCAGTTGTAGATGGTGGCGAAGACGATGAGTGCCTCGTCATGGGGGAAGAGAACCCCGCGCGGGTCTTCCACCATGAAGGTGAGGGGGACGTCCGACCACTTGTGTGGCGGAGACGCGTGCAGCACCCCCACTACATTCACTTCGCGCGCGTACTCCTTGCGCTGACGTTTGGAATCCCACCCGGAGGCGGACCCTCCCGTGATGACGTTGACACGTCTCTGGGAAGTTTGGAAGGGGAGAGTTTCTGACGGCTCCCCCTCCCTCGTCTGCCCCTGCTGACCTCCCGCGGGAGCAGGAAGGGCCGGTAAGGCCGGCTGAGGGGGCAAGGAGGCCGGAGTCCCCCCCTGCTGTCGTGTCTGCCACGACTGTGAGATCACCTGTGTGGAGCCCAGCTTGGTGCAGCTGGTCCCATAAACCACTTGACTTCCCAGGATGAGTCAAACACAGGAATATATTGAAGCAGCAAAATATTACAGTAGTCATAATTGTATGGCCATCAGGCCTTAGTACAACACGGGGTACAGTGCCTTACAAGGCACAAAGGTACAACAAAATAAATCATCTAATCGGCGGAAGCTAGGGCCAAAAGTAATCCACAGGAAACAGAGGTTGACAGCAAGACAGCACCACATCAGGGCTCCGGAGGGAACTGCTCATCTTCTCCTGCGTCTACAACATCTTCAGGATATTCACCAAGGTGGTAGAGAGCTCCATCTATTGATGAGTTGTTGCAAGGGTGAGTACTTACGTACTCAGCAAGTCATAGGGAAGGTAGAGATACATATAGTATAAATGACATATGCTATTGGGGAAAGAGTGAAGGTTTTTTTCAAAATACATTTCTTTCTCTTTTCTTATTCAACTTCCGATCATACTCATGGTAGTAAATAAATCATATTGATGGTGATACATATATCCCATATCCAAGGCGATATATCCTCATACCACATTATTTTCATTCAAGCCTTTCAATCTTATGCTCATGTCAGTATTTCATAAACTTAAGGCATAAACCACATGCCTCTTAATTATCATATGCTTAAGGAAAATCCACATGCCTCTTAGTTATCACATGATCTCTATATTATGGTATTACAGCGACACGTCAACACATGACAGTCCACGGTAACGCCCCTTATCGTGACAACACATGCCACTTGGGTAATCTTGAACTAACAAATTTTAGTTTATAAAACAATACTTGTGTCACACCCCATGGATTTAATCCACCGCGGCATACTCCTAAAACTCGGGAGCACGAAGTATTCAAATACATTTTTAAACTATGCAGAGGTGTACCTCTTTTTAAATCCACTTTTTCACTCGACTTTCAAGTCGGGCCAACTCCATGCGACTTATACGCACGTGACAAGGCCGAGCTCACACAATGTTTTCGCAGTCTAGTATTAACAGTATCCCTGCCTGGTAAATGGACAAGCCAATCCCAAGTACCGTTGTGGGTCCTCCCTACTGCCTTACTTCCTAGCCTTGGCCTATGTTCCCGCAGGACACATAGCCTTTCTTGATTACAGTCGCGCACGACTTAATCTGGTGTAGGGCGTCTTCCTTCTTTCCACCTTATCCTCTCATAATTTGTCATGGTATTGCGAATACCCCGGCAGGTTTTGAAAACGATCCTAGCGAAGATTACGCGGCGCGGGTTGACCAGATGACCGGTCCTCCCCCGCCGGACAAGCACAAGAAATGACACACGGATTTATATAGGTTTGGGTCCCGGTGGGGGCCCTAGTCCCGTCGGTGCGCTCCCGACCGGGGTCGGCTGGGGAGGCTCTCTCCGGGGGAGAGGCTTCCGGAGCACACCTGTTAGTTTTTAGCTATTCCAACAAATGAATCACTTGCTTACAACTGAGGGGTACAAGGGCTATTTATAGCCCCAAAAAGAAGCAAAAAACCTAAACTACCCCGGAAGCCACCATCGGATTGAGGGGTAGGAACGTCCTTCTCCCGGTCAAACGTCTTGGATGCTTGACAGGTGGTCGTTGATTCCCGAGGCGCTCCTCGCGTGACCTGCACGCGATAAACAACTCGAGACTTTACCTTGAGGAGGGCGATGATGCCCGGGACATGTGCCGGAGGCCAAGTCCCGGGGGCCAAAAGGCGGCGCCCGGGGAGGCACCGGAGGCCAGGTCCCCGGGCTAATGGCGGCGCCCAGGACGGCGCCGGAGGCCCAGTCCCGGGGGCCAGAAGGCGGCGCCCGGGGAGGCACCGGAGGCCAAGTCTCCGGGCAAATGGCGGCGCCCGGGATGGCGCCGGAGGCCAGGTCCCGGGGGCCAAAAGGCGGCGCCCGGGGAGGCCTCGGAGGCCAAGTCCCGGGGGCCAAAAGGCGGCGCCCGGGGAGGCCCCGGAGGCCATGTCCTGGGGGCCAAAAGGCGGTGCCCGGGGAGGCCCCGGAGGCCACGTCCTGGGGGCCAAAAGGCGGCGCCCGGGGAGGCCCCGAAGGCCAAGTCCCCGGGCAAATGGCGGCGCCCGGGACGGCGCCGGAGGCCAGGTCCCGGGGGCCAAAAGGCGGCGCCCGGGGAGGCCCCGGAGGCCTAGTTCCCGGGCAAATGGCGGTGCCCGGGACGGCGCCGGAGGCCAGGTCCCGGAGGCCAAAAGGCGGCGCCCGGGGAGGCCCCGGAGGCCAGGTCCCCGGGCTAATGTGACGCAACTTACCTGGACTTAGTTCCGCAGAGATTTCCCCCAACAGCAGCCCCCCATGCCCCCCGGGGACGACGCTCGAGTCCCCGGTGGGTATGGCACATGTCACCGGGAAAATCTCCGGACCAAGCCACCGGAGTCGTGACGCTTCGATTTTCGTGCCCCGTGCTTAAGGCCGCGCCGTTTCGCCATAAATGCACTCGCGGTTCGAACCGACGCCTCGATTCGCGTGCCAGTCCCTTTCTTTTCCCGCGCGCGGTTTGAACTTCAACAGCCCAGATTGATCCACGGGGTGCCACGTGGCGCCCATCTAGACCATGGCTCGACCCTATAAATAGGGCCTTGGGGGGTGCCCGGAAGTTCATTCCAAACCTCAGCCTTAGCGCATTTAGCTCTCCCGGTAGCTCTCTCCCGGTAGCCCTCTTCCGGCAGCTAGCGCCCGGTAGCGAGCATCCGAAAACTTTAGACGTAGCCTCCTGAAAAGTTAGTCACCGAAAAAACAAACCTAATGGCACCGAAGGGCCTAGCGAAGACGACCGAGGTGCCCCCAGAGGAAGTCGCTCCGGACTTCGTCTGGGCGTCCGAGTTCACGGCCGAGGACGCCGAGTCCATGGTCCAACACGGCGTCGTCGAGGACGGGGACATTCGAGTCCCCGTGAAGAAAGACGGAGCCCCCCGCCCGAGGTCGTACCGGGCGCCCAGGTCTGGGAGCCCATTACCGGCCGAGGCGGGACAGGCGCCGGGTGGGAGACCCCCTGCCTTCCGCAGGGGAGGTCGAACGTTACGCGGAAGGCTTGCAGACCCCGAAGGTCCAGACCTTCGTCGCGGGGGGGACGCTCCACGATCGCTTCGCGGAGCTTCGGTCCCTCCAAGCCCAGGAATTCACCCGAAGCGGTTGTTGCTTTCTCTTGGTTCCCTGCATCCAAAATTTTTCTAACTCTGGAATTTGTAGGGGATGGCAATTACCTGGGGCGTCAAGCAGCGCGTCATCCGGCTGCTCAAGGACGCGGAGTATAGGGCCGCCTCCTTCCTGGGCCAGCTGGATGAAACTCTCCAGGAGCTGGCCCGGGTCCGGGCCCAAGTTCACGTCTCGGAGGCGGTGAACGGCCGCCTCCGAGAGCAGGCGAAGGCGAGGGAGGAGGCCTTCCGGGAGCTCGAGGGGTCGAGCGTTCGGGTGGTGGTGGACGCAGGCCACTCCGTCCGCTCGGCCCTCGAGAGCCTTGGCGTAAGCCTAGGCTCCGGGGGTGGCTCGGAGGTGCCCCTGGCCACGCTCGCGGAGGCTGTGCGTTTTCTTAACGCACAAGTCTCCGTGATCCCGGAGGCAGCGGACGCCCGGGCGCGAGGCCGGGTAATCCCCGTCGTCGCGGCCGCAGCCGGGCTCGTCGAGCACCAGGGAGTGGGCGCCCGGGCGATCGGGGGCCGCATCCCGCAGAGCTTCCCCGAGTTCTTCGAGCCCACGCGCCGGGAGGTGGAGCAGCTCGCAGGGGGTTTCTACGACTGGATCATCCGGGTGAGATTCCCGGCACCGGCGCCTCCAGCCGTGGACGCCCCAGCTCCGGCCACGGAGGAAGCCCCCCGGGGGGAGGACGCCAATGAAAGAGTATGAGCCTCCCCCCGGGTCTTTAGAGAGGACCCTTTTTGTTTTCTTAGGACTTTTGATCCCGGTAGGTTCTTAGAAGAAGCCCCAGGCACTTGTAAAAAGATATTTTGGAATGCAATAGAGTTAGAAATTTTTCTAAGTCTTTGAATTGAATGCAATGTTACCAGGGTTCCCAGGAGGTTACTCCCGGGCGAAGGTCCGGGAGGGGCTCTCCGTGGGATGCCCAAGTGGCTTTAATATTGCTAAGCCTCATCTCCGGGGAGCGCAGCGGGGACGCCGTCCGGGAGCCCGTTCGGTTAAGGTGGCATCCAGAGTGGCACTTGGACAATTTTGACAATCATCGCGCCGAATTGTCCCCCCCCCCCCCCCCCCCGCGTCCGGGGTTCCGGATGATACCTCCTCTTCGGATACTTCCACCGGCGGGATACGAGTTCTGGCCTGAAGATGTGCTCCGGGATGCTCGGCGCCGCGTGCGCGCATTGTACCGGGACTTGGCCCGGGAGCTAGCGGAGAGCCTCCGAGAGTATTAGGCGTAGGAGCCTTAGGATGTAGAGGATCCCCCGGGTTGTACCGTTTCCGAAGCCCACTGGAGGGGGAAGATGTCCTCCGGGTTTGACAATCAATAAAGCTGTTCGCTTGCTTCTTCTTTCATTGTCTTTTTATTTTTTCTTCTTGGATGGTCTGGACGACTCCTTTTCACAAGAATGAGCTAAGTTTGCTCGTGGGCGGTACGGTCGACACTCGGGGTTCCTTATCCCCCCGCCCACAGTGGGCCGGAGGGTAGCTCCGCGCGCTGTGGGGGTAGCAAGGCCCCCGGGGTGGAAATGACCTGTAGCATAGAAATTTTTCTAAGTTAGAAAATTTTAAAACGAGGTTTCCAAGGAAAAGACCTTCCGGGAGGCAATCGTCCGGTTGCCGTGAGAACGGGGAGCCGGGAATAAGGCCTCGTGTGGAAGAAACATCCAAGAAAACCCGATGAGATTTCCGGAGGCGGGCTTCCTAGGAGATGATCATCCGGTTGCTGTGAGGACGGGGAGCCGGGAACAGGGTCTCCGGGGAAGAAATTTTCGGGAAATCCGTAACTTCTCCGGGAGACAATCGTCCGGTCGCCGTGAGGACGTGGAGCCGGGAATTGGGTCTCGGGGAGGCAATCATCCGGTCGCCGTGAGAATGGGGAGCCTGGAATAAAGTCGCCGGGAGGCAATCATCCGGTCCCCGTGAGGACGGGGAGCCGGGAATAAGACCATCTCCAACAATAAAACTCAAAATTGGATCTCTATATCTCCATATGCATATCTCCCTAAAAATACTCGATCCCTATATTTTAAAATACTCCAACAACAATTTCCAAATATCAACTGTGGATTCCTAAATATCAACTAACCTTTTTTTTTTCGCGCGGGGAGGGGGGCACTGGTCCAAGGGCCACCTGCGACGAGGGGAACGAAGGAGTTGTGCGGCCACGGAGGAGCTGTGGGGGCGCCGCAGGGGAGCGGAGGAGCTGTGCGGCCGCGGCGGGAGAGGACCGGTGGCGCGTGGTGGGGGCGTGCCGGGGGAGCGGGGGAGTGGCACTGCGGGGGAGCGCCGGAGAGGCGCCGCGGGGGAGAGCCGCCGCGGGGGAGGGCCGTGGCAGGGTAGCGGGGGAGCGGCGCCGCGGGGGAGGGCCGGAGAGGCGCGGCGGAGTAGGGGTGCCGCAGGGGAGCGGCGATATTGGGTGGCGGCGGCGCGAGCGGACCGGCCGGGGTGGCGTCGGCGCGGGGGAGATGTGGGAGGGGATTTTGTTGAACTGTTCCGGGGACTGCCACTCGTATATATAGAAACACAGAGAGCGAAGGTATGGTATGTAAATTTATAATTTATGATGATCCAAGAATCAGAATTTCAGAGTTAGTGTTGTGTTCATGTGTTATGAAGTTTCACTTTTATTTTTTTAAAGAAAGGTTTACATGAAGTTTAGTTGTTAGTTCTTCTTAGCCATGGGAGAAGGAAACATTGTTATTTACTGAAGTGATTTCTTGGTCATATGAAGTATTGGTTGTGGGATGCAACCATCAATCAAGAAGTGAATTTAACAGGAATTTCCCCTGTACTGACTTGATTAAGACGACAGCAAGATGAATGACTCGATTGCTGGAATTTTGTTGTTACTGCTACATGTTGAAACGCGTGTTGACAGACCAAATTGACCGCTGACGTTGTGTTTGTTTGATGTGTTCGATCAGCCGGGCGGCGTACTCGGGAGATCACACGCAAGCCTCGTGTTGGCCATTCGCAATGCGTCGCCGAGCGCTACAGTCATTGGCCCTCGGTGGCGATGAGTCATCCAGTGAGGACGACGACTTCGTTGTGGCAGTTGCATGTGCTGGGCAAGCTGAGATAGAAGCTATGAACTCAGGGAGCCGGTCCGGTTCCGTTTTCGGCCACAATGTCGTCAATCGTAATAGGCAGGACGGCTTTGCTAGGCTCCATAACGACTATTTTGCTGACGAGCCGGTGTACGGGTCAAGGTACTTCAGGCGGTGGTAAGACTTTAAACTTGGAAGCTGTTGAACTACAACATATTTTTCATATTATTGCTGTAATATGGTCGACTTCTGTATCATGTAGGTTTAGGATGCGCCGCACAGTTTTCCTACGCATATTGGAAGTTGTTGAACGACATGACCCGTACTTCAAGCAAAGAAGGAATGCAGCTGGAACCCTGGGACTGTCGTCGTTGCAGAAGGTCACAGCGGCTTTAAGGATATTAGCATATGGTGTCCCTGCGGATGCTATCGACGAATATTTGCGTATAGCGGAGAGCACTGCTGTAGAGAGCTTGAAACGCTTTGTTCAGGCTGTGTTGGAAGTGTTTGGGCCTGAGTACCTTCGAGCACCTAACAAGGAGGACACTAGGAGATTGCTTACCATTGGCGAGCAAAGAGGTTTCCCGGGCATGTTGGGGAGTATAGATTGCATGCACTGGAGGTGGAAGAACTGTCCAAAGGCATGGCAAGGGATGTACACCGGGCATGCTCGCAGGCCTACCATCATCCTAGAAGCCGTAGCATCGTACGATCTATGGATTTGGCATGCTTTCTTTGGCCTACCAGGATCTCACAACGATATCAACGTCCTGCACCGTTCTCCTCTATTTGCTCAGCTTGCTGAACACCAGGCGCCAAGGGTGCATTATTCCATCAACGGCCACGACTACAACATGGGGTACTACCTTGCCGATGGTATTTACCCCGAGTGGGCAACATTCGTCAAGACTATTCCACTCCCGCAGGGCAACAAGAGGAAACTGTTTGCGCAGGCTCAAGAGTCGGCCCGGAAGGATGTCGAGCGTGCGTTCGGGGTGCTCCAGGCGCGATTCGCGATTGTGCGAGGGCCTGCGCGGTATTGGGACCAGGAAACTCTTCGAGACATAATGACTGCTTGCGTGATATTACACAACATGATAGTGGAAGATGAGAGGGACATCGGCTATGTCGATTATAACTACAACGGCATGGGTGATACCGTTAACGTGTCCCACGAGCATACTCCGTCCGTGCAGGAGTTCATCCGCGTCCATCATACCATACGGAATCGTCAAACACATAGGCAGCTCCAAGAGGACCTTGTCGACCACCTGTGGCAGTTGCACGGGGCCGAGTAGTGTAAACATATGCAGTGTAACGATTAGTTGGCATGTAACCATCTGTAGAAGACAAGCGTGTATGCAATGTATTTATTGTAATCGGAAGTATGTAGGAGCCAAGCATGTATTAAAAGATGGAGATTACTGCACTACATTCTTGTCCTCATACAAGCTGACATCATAGAACATCCAAATGTTTTACTACAAGCACACATCATAGTTCGTTGCATAACTAGAACTGAACAAGGCCACAATTACAGTCCGAGTGTTGCTGCAAAGTACATAAACAAACAATACATAAAAGCATCCAACTGCCCTCATTTTTCCACATTGTCGCGGTCGATACCCATAATCTCCCTCTGCTTTCGCATGAAGTAATCTTTCTGCCACTCAGAGCACTTGGTCAGATCGACTGACATGATCCGCTCCTCATACTCCTTCCTCTTCAAGTCCAGCTTCTCCTTCTCGTGTGCCATCCTCTCCTTCTCCTGCGCCATCATCTCGGAGTACCGGTACTCCCTTTTCTTCTCTGTCTCCTGCCTACTCAGTGTCATGTCTCGAATGGCACTCATGTATGGGCTGTCGGAAGATGAATGTTCGGAACCATTTCGGAGTCGAGACCTAGCTTTATTGCGGCCTATAGGCCTAACCAGCTCATTAGTTGGGCCCCCCGTCGAAGCCTCCGGCGACCCCCCCTCGAAGCCTGGCTGGGTCGTGTCTGTTGGGGCCGAAGAGGTCCTGGGGGTAGCTCCGGCCGACGTCTTCTGCCGCTTATGCGAGAGCTTCTCACTCCATTTTGGGTGCACTCGAAGCTCAACCCAGCAATGGAGGAAATTGAAAGCACGGTTTTCCTCAGCCGTGTAGAGTGTCTTCGCGTCCACGATCTGCATCATGATTTGCACAAAGAGGTCATGTCGCTTGTACGAATGACAACAGTACTGTACTGTTAACGTAAATTACCTTCTCACGCTCTGTCTTCCCACTTTGGTTGCGGCGCTCTATGCGGTCATAGCATCCGCAGAATTTATTGACGGACTCTTGGATGGACTGCCACCTATGCTGCAACGCGTTCTGTGTGCGTACCGAGTTGAATGTCTTTTCGTTGTGGTAGTACTCATGGATGCGTGCCCAATAGCTTGATCCCTTCTGATTGTTACCTTGTATCGGGTCAATACTGACATTGAGCCAAGCCGACACGAGGAGCTTGTCCTCCTGCTCGGAGAAGTTCTTTGATCGTCGATTGTTTGGCCTTATCCCGAGATCCTCCTCAGTCTGTGTTGCCTGCTCCGGAATTGGGCTCTCAAAGGGAGTCAACTGAGTCCCGGCCCAGTCGAAACCGTCGTCTCCCCCAACCAAAAGGTTAGCCTCGAAAGGATCCATCTTCGCAGACCTAACAATAAATGATCAAACAAGTGAGCACAATTAGCCAATGCAATCAGCAACAACACAAGGGCATGTCACAACAAAGGGAATGCGGATGGTGCGTGCAAGAACTCAGGTTATCAATTTGAAACATGCATGAACTCAGTTTACAAAAGAAGGCCATATGCCTTACATAGAACATATAATGTAACTGACCAACAACATTCCATATGATACGCTTGACACAAGTAATGAAACATTAAAAGCCCTACATCCTGGCGGACCGATCACTATTGTAGTCTATTCCGTTTTCCTCACAATACGTCCAGAAGTCTACGGTCGCCTCGTCGTGGGACTCGTAGTCGATGGGAAGGCATAGGTCGGGGCTCACATCTCTGTGGGGATTGTAGTCATGGGCCACAGTGGGCATCTCATTCACAACTTCAGAGCACTGCAGCGCCACTTCATCAAGAGAGGTCGATATAGCATCTATTTCTAGAAGCACCATGTTGAACGCAATGCTGGACGGATTGGTGCCTGGGTCGAAGTTGTCATTGCAAAGTTTCTTCAGAAGGGCAGCCATGCTCTCCATCTCTTTTATGGCCAAAGCTAACAAGTCTGTCGCTTTGTTCAGATCTGACGACATCTACATGTAATGGACAAATGTGAACTAAAATACAAGTGCCGCACAAGAAAATGCTCTATTTATATCAACATGAGCAGTTCAACGCATACGAGCTCTAACGCAACAGTTATATCGTCAGTGTATATCAGTGTACCACCTATTCATTTGTTCATCAATATACTAGATATTCTTCAATCTGATAATTTAATACACGTTTTAGTACATAAACGCAAACGTTCTTCGATCTGGAATAAAACACAAACAAAGAGCTAGTTTAATTGTTTCGAACTACCACATGCATGCTTCAGACAAATTACTATTCCTTATACGTGGGACCCAACCAATTCTTTCTAACATATAAGTACCAGCAACAAACCAAAAGAAAAGCAGTTTAATTTGTGACTGTTTTCAGGTCTACATTGCTCAGTTTGGATCATTGTGCATGCACATCTCCTTGTTATACACTATGCTTCATAGCCATCCTAATTAGACTATGAGCGTGTCTAACCCAGCTTAAGCTTCTCTAACCTGGGTGTTTGATTATAACTTTAGTTTATCAAATTGTGGTTAAACATCTAATTTATATGATAAGTACAAATTATTGCTGAACTAGAAATTCCAAATAAACTAAAACTGATGAAAAGAGAGTATATAAGGTTTATAAGCTGAATCATAAACTATCTTATTTGATAAATTTAAACTCGATCAAACATGTCCATATTAACTGGCTTATTAATATTTCAGCTCATAAACATTATATACCCTTTTCGAGTGGTTTTAGTTTATTGATGACTCTAATTCAAAAAGGCTTAGACTTACATAATAAATTTTAAAATAAATTGAGTGTTTAACCTTAATTTCAACTTATAAATCCATAAATTTAAACTGAATATCGAGCAAACACTCCTACAGATAGAATCATAGAAGAAGGTACCTCGTATTGTCCTTTCTCCTGTTCTAGGAGAGATGGTAGTCAGTATTTAGTAGCTATAATTGCAACTGGCCATCAGATTGTTGTTAGCTGTAACTTTTGACTGATGGTAAGATTTCAATCTATGCACCACAAATGTTCTCAATTTTCACTGTCAGGGGAATTTGAATTTGTCCCAGTAGGCATGCAGTGAATCAGTGAATAAATAAATTCTAAAAGAATTCAACCTGTTGATGGTAGAGACATATTTTTGTCTTGGAATGAACCAGATGAAAGTCTATTACTGCAAATTTTGGTAGGATTTGGTCATGAATTCAACTCAAGCCGATGAGGGTCAATTGCTTTTGATCAGGCTATGATCTAGTCCTGAATTGAACCAGATGGTGGTCAATGACTTTGAAGTTTAAACTGACTTTATATCCAAGACACAAGAAAATGGCACAGTCTGTGCAAGCATTGTGCTGCACTAAAGTTTCCATAAGCAGATGACATGACAGCAATTGTTGTGGGATGTTCAGATGTTACTGGTAGTGCAAAAGAAATGCAATGTGCCATCAAAGCTTTATCCAATCCATACAATATCAGAAGCTTCGACGAACATCAGCCCTCTATCTCATTTTTTTTAAGGGGAATTTATTAACATTATGAGAATTCAACATTATCAATGAGGAGTTGAATTTGAACCACTCATGGTCTTTCCAGGTTTTTTCGGAGCGATATTAATGAAGAGTTTCTTTGTGTATAAATGATGTCTTGTAAAAGATTAGAAACTTTGACAATACAACAATATCAACTATATGAATTAAGTAGAGATAGCATATTTCGCCTTTCTAGAACAAGCAATTATTGACAGAGGATCTTTTCTTTTGGGTTAGGGTTTCACTCGTGACAGCGAGACATACTCCAGCAAACAACAGGACCCTTGGTGACAAAAGTTAGAAACAAGATTACGCAGCAGCGAGCCATAGCTCCTTACACACAGAGCAAGCAAGCAGCAGTTGATGACAAAGATACAAAACCCTTGATGAACATAGAAAAGAGTAGCAGCAATCACCAGTAATTCAGAAGGGATATGAAACTTACCTTCCAGGCCTGGTGAGCCTTCTTCCAAGAAAAGATTCTCTCAACTGGATTCAGTCACACACTGCCTCGGCTTATTAATCCCCTGGTCTATCTGCTCTAGCAAATGGAGAGGCACAGGGAGTGGCAAAACAAAACAGATAGCAATCAACATTCATCGGTACCGAAATGCAACCACGGTTGCAACCCAGGCTTCAGATTCCAGTGTGAAGACAAAAATTCATTGCTAAAGCTTCTTCTCTCAAAATCGGAATTGGAAAAAATGGAAGTCAGGTTTGGGTTGAGGATTGCTTTGATTTTAAACTTGTATTTTGCCTACCCATACACATAGCTATGAAAATGTTAACTACGCCTACCATAGACTAAATTCTCCAACAAATGATTGAGTATTACAAAACTAGGACACATAGATCAATGAGCATGCCTGCAAATGCAAAAGAGGTCAAGCAAAGATAACATCATAACGGATGCTCAAGGTTGTTCATCTCAAAAATTCCTAAAAGCATTAAATAAATAGATGAACAAAAGAACAATGGCAATGATTCCTTTTTTGTTTCCTCTTCTTGTGGAAGAGATGAGATCTTGGCGATTGCACATACTGTTTGAACCTCTAATAGATCAAGAACAGCACGAATAACAGATCTTGATGAAAAATCTAAACAGGAGATTTGAGATCTTGCAGCACTGACACCCCAATCTAGTTCATCACAGCAAAAATGTACTGACACTAAAGATTCAAGCCAGGGAAAATTACCTGAAGCAGCCGGACGAGGAGGAGCCCTGGCTTGACGGGGGGGGATTGCCTCGGCGCCACAGGGGACTCTGGATCTGGTGGGAAGGCGGCCGGATCTGGTGGCAGCCGTGGACCTCGCGCTCCTCGAACCCCTTCGGCGCAAGAACCTCTCGCCTGGGCCACGCCGCCAACGGGAGACCTCGATCGCCTCTGCAGGGTGCAAACCGCCGTGCCAAATTCTGTCGGTTGGGAGCGGCGTCTCACGGGGGAGAGGATGGCAAGCGGAGAGAGAGATGTCGAGATTTGGCGATTCTCTCTCCCGTCTCTATCGCCGGTGCGCCGTATGGGGTTGCTGTTGGAGCGGCCGTTTCCTCCCATCTCGCGTGCGTAGCGCAAATAAAAGCCATGAACAGTACTTTGCGGGGGCTGTTGGAGATGGTCTAAGGTCGCCGGGGAGCAATCATCGGGTCGCGTGAGAACGGGGAGCTGGGAATAAGGTCGCCGGGGAACAAATATCCAAGAATGCCATTAGACGTCCCACTGGGGAGAGCGTCCACTCCCGGAGGAGGAAGAGATATCCATGAAAGCCATTAGACGTCCCACTGGGGAGAGCGTCTACTCCCGGAGCAGGAAGTGCCCGATGACGGGTCTTGAGTGTTTGGGCAGGGGACTAGTCTCCCAATGTGACTCGTTACCGCGGCCGCTGGGGACCGGGTTGCCGCTTACACCCTTAGTCCACGAGGGCTGATCGTAAGCCGCCCTACAGGAGGGACTTGCTGGGTCTGGGCCCACTTCCTCGCGGGGAGGGCATCCTCACGGGGAGGGCTTCCGCGCGGGGAGGGCATCCTCGCGGGGAGGGCATCGCCGCTAGGGGCGGTAATGAGAAGAACCTGCAATGAGATAGTTGAAGAGCAAAACCTATGTATTGCTAATAAAATGGAGTACAGTGCCTCCCCCTACGAAGCCGCGAAAGGGGAGGAAAAGTAAATACAGTGTCCCTCCTCCCCCCTCCGGCGTGACCGCTCCGGGGGAGGGGACAGGCCCGTAAGGCTAAACATAGAACTTGCGAAGTAAACACAAGTTCCATGTGTACTTCAGCTCCTGCTCTTGAAGGTTGGAGAGCTTATAAGCCCCCGAGCCCAGGACCGCGGAGATCCTGTAGGGGCCCTCCCACTTGGGGGAGAGCTTCCCCTGGGCTTGGGGGTCTGTGATGCGCTTGAGGACAAAGTCCCCGAGGCGGAAAGCTCTCTCGCGCACGCGCTGGTTGTACGCGCGCGCCATCTCTTGCTCGTAGATGGCATGGCGGAGGAGCGCTCGGTCGCGTTCCTCCTCCACGAGGTCGATTTCCAGGCGCTGGTTGGCCTCATTGGCCTGGTACGCTGCGGGCGTGGCTCCCTGCAGGAGCTCGACCCGCAGTGACCGGAAGCCGATCTCTGGGGGGAGGACTGCCTCCGCCCCGTAGACCAGGGAGAAGGGAGTACGCCCCGTCGCCCGGGACGGGGTCGTGCGCATGGAGCAGAGGATGCTAGGAAGCTCCTCTGCCCATGCACCCCGCTTAGAAGCGGTTTGCTCGAGTCCGGCGCAATCCCAGTAGGATCACGCCGTTGACCCTCTCGACAGCCCCATTGCTCCGGGGATGGCCCACTGAGGCGAAGTGAATGATGAGCCCCAAGCCTTCGCAGAATTCCTGAAAATAAGCCGAGTCGAATTGGGTCCCGTTGTCCACGGTGATTTCCCGGGGGACACCAAAATGACATACGACGTTTTTCCAGAAAAACCGCTGAACGGCCGGAGACGTGATGCTGGCCAAAGGCTCCGCCTCAACCCACTTTGTAAAATAGTCGACCGCGACTACCGCATACTTGTATCCTCCAGGCGCCTGGGGGAAGGGCCCTAAGAGGTCCATCCCCCAGCGCACGAAGGACCAAGTGATGGGGATTGTCTGCAGCGCTATAGGGGGGAGGTTCAAGCCCTTGGCCATTTTCTGGCATGCTTCGTACGTGGAGACAAGGTCTCGCGCGTCACGCATGACCGTTGGCCAGTAGAAACCCTGCCGGAGGGCCTTGGCCGCGATGGCACGCGGGGCTAGGTGAGAACGACAGCTCCCGGTGTGGATGTCTTCGAGAAGTTGAAGTCCCTCCGGCCGGGGGAGGCAGCGCAAGAGGGCGGAAGCCCCCCGCTTGTAGAGCCTCCCCTCCAGCAGGAGATATGCCCGGGCTTTAGCCCGGAGGCGTTTAGCCTCGGTCTCACTAGGAGGGTCCCCCTCCCCCTTGATAAAGGAGATGAGGGGGTCCATCCAGGACGGAGTCCGGGTGATCTCGGGGACCTCCGGAACATGAGACTCGTCGCCCGTGTCCAGGGAGGCCACCGAGGGCTTCGTGATGATTTCCAAGAAAGCCCCCTTGGGGAGCGATTCAAGGCGCTTGCGGCCCGGGCCAAGGCGTCGGCCCGGTCATTGTCCCTTCGCGGGATATGCTGGGCCTCGAGGCCGTCGAAATGTCTCTCTATCTTCCGCACTTCCTACAAATAAAGACTTAAGTTTGCGTCATGGCACAGGTTAGACTTGTCCATTTGGCAAACTACGAGCTGAGAATCTCCCTTGACTAGGAGGCGCCGAATCCCCAGGGAGTGCGCAAGGGGCATCCCGAGGAGCAAAGCCTCGTATTCGGCGACGTTGTTGGTTGCGGGGAACTTGAGCCGCGCGGCGTACTCGAGTTCCTTCCCCTCGGGGCTCCGGAGGACTACTCCCGCACCAGCCCCGGCGAGACACAGCGACCCATCGAACATGAGAGTCCAATGATCACTGCGTCGGGGCGGCGCAGGGAGGTCTTCGTCCCCGGACCCAGAGGCAGGAGTCCACTCTGCGACGAAGTCGGCGAGGACCTGCGACTTGATGGCGGAGCGGCCGGTAAGGGACAGGGAGAAGGGGGCGAGCTCGGCCCCCCACTTCCCAATCCGGCCGGTGGCTTCTTTGTTCTGCAGTACCTCCCCCAGGGGGAGGGACGACGGGACGATGATGGGGTGCCCCAGGAAGTAATGGCGAAGCTTCCGGGACGCCATCAGGAGGGCATAGCAGGTCTTCTCCATCTCCATGTACCGAGTTTTGGCCCCTTGGAGAGCCTCACTCACGTAGTACACGGGAAGCTGCTGCCCCCTTGCTCCTTCACCAAGACCGCGCTGACGGCGAGGGGGGTCGCGGTGAGGTAGAGGAGCAAGGGTTCTTCTGGAGACGGACTCACGAGCATTGGAGGGCTCGTGAGATACTTCTTGAGGTCGTCGAACGCCTCCTAGGCCTCGGGGGTCCAGCGGAACCACTCGATCCCCCGGAGGATCTTGAAGAACTGGAGGCCTCGCTCCCCCGACCGGGAGACGAAGCGGCTTAGCGCGGCTAGGCGGCCGGAGAGCTGCTGGACATCCTTGACGGAGCGCGGCGGGGGCATCTCTAGGAATGCCCGGATCTTCTCAGGGTTTGCCTCAATGCCCCGCTGGGACACGAGGAAACCTAGGAGCTTCCCCCCACGCACCCCGAAGGCGCACTTCTCCGGGTTGAGTTTGAGCCCGAACGCGCGGAGGTTGCGGAAGGTTTCAGCCAGGTCGTCGATGTGGGAGGCTATGCGGGGACTCTTGACTACCACGTCGTCTACGTAGACTTCGATGTTGCGGCCGACTTGATCTTTGAAGACCAGCGTCATGAGGCGTTGGAAGGTCGCTCCCGCGTTCTTGAGCCCGAAGGGCATATGGACGTAGCAGAAGGTTCCGAGGGGAGTTATGAAACTCGTCTTTTCCTCGTCCCCTTCCTCCATCCGGACTTGATGGTAGCCCGAGTAGGCGTCTAGGAAGCTCATGAGCTCGCACCCAGCAGTGGAGTCGACGAGCTGGTCAATCCGCGGGAGCGGGAAGTTGTCTTTGGGGCAGGCGCGATTAAGGTCGGTGAAGTCCACGCACATCCGCCACCTGCCGATTGACTTCTTGACGAGGACGGGGTTCGCGAGCCACTCGGGGTGCAGGACCTCCCGAATGAACCCCGCCTCTTGGAGCCGGGTGATCTCCACATTGATTGCCTCTTGGCGCTCGAGGGAGAGTTTCCGCAGCTTCTGTTGCGCGGGCGATGCCCCGCATGTCCGAAGGCTTGCACGCAAAAACATCGGAGTTTTCACGCAGAAAAGCCGCAAGTTGCGCGGCATGCTCCTCGGGGAGCTCCACCCCGATCCAGACGGTTTTGTCTTCGTCGCCCGGGGACAGCAGGATCTTCCGGAGACCCCCTTCCAGACGCGGCTTGAGGAGGGGCCTCCCGGGCGGTGGCGCAGCGGCATCTAGTTCCGGGGGAGAAGCCTCCCCCCCGGGCGTCTTTATGAGGTTGACGCTTCCGATTGTGGCCGCAGCGCGCTCGTATAGAGCACGGGCCATGCCTTGGTCTCCCCGGACATTGATCACACCATGCGGCCCGGGGATCTTCATATAGAGGTAATTTGATGGGTGGCAGCCCCCAACCGATTGATTGTGGTCCTCCCCATTATCGCGTTGTAGGAGGAAGGGAGGTCCACTACGTCGAAGCGGACCAGCTCGGTCCGGTAGTTCTCCGGGGTGCCGAACGTCATAGGAAGATCTACCTTGCCCACGGGGTGGATCGCCTTCCCCGGGACAAAACCTTGCAGGGGCCCTGCAGCGGGCTACAGGAGCTTCTCATCTACCTGCATCTCTTTGAAGGCCTTCAGGAATAGGACGTCGGCGGAGCTCCCGCCGTCCACAAGGATACGGGCCAGGTGGCAGTTGTAGATGGTCGCGGAGACAATGTGCGCGTCGTCGTGGGGGAAGCGAACCCCTCGCGCGTCTTCCGGCGTGAAGGTGAGGGGGACGTCCGACCACTTAGGTGGCGGGGACGCGTGTAGCACCCCCACAACCTTGACCTCGCGTGCGTACTCCTTACGCTAGCTCTTAGAGTCCCACCCGGAGGCGGACCCTCTCACGATGACGTTGATGCGGCACTGAGAAGTTTGAAAGGGGAGAGCTTCTGAAGGCTCCCCCTCCTGCGTCTGCTGACCCCCCGCGGGAGCGGGAAGGGCCGGAACAGCTGGCCGAGGGAGCAAGGAGGCCGGAGTCCCCCCCCTGCCCGGGCTGGTGGAGGAATGCCACGAAGTGCTGCAGCAGCTGGCTGCAGTCTCGGGTACGGTGGGTACTGGACCCGTGGAAGCTGCACCACGGTCCTTCCCGCCTTCTCCCCGCGGGGCCTTCCCGGCCGCGCGAAGACTGTCCTCCCCCATGGCGTTTCGGCTTGGGGAAGGGGCGGTTGCCCCTCAGGGGGTCGCGCGAGCCGCCTCCGCCCTCGAGGACAAAGGTGTCCCGAGGCTGTGGCTGATTACGTCCCCCTGCCTCGGGCGCTTGAGGGGATCCCTGGCCCCCCGGTCGGCGGGGGCGGGAGCCCCCTGGGTCTTCTTCCAGATGTCATCTTCCTCCGCCCGAGCATACTTTTCGAGTACGTTGAAGAGCTCGTCGGCGGAAGAGGGGCAGCTCCGGGAGAGCCTTCGGTGGAGTTCCCCTGGGAGGATGCCGCTTTTGCAGGCTTCGATGACCGTAGAGTCGGGGACGTGGGCCACTTTGCTCTTCACCTGAGCAAAGTGCTTGAAGAATCTTCTGATAGTCTCCCCAGTCCTCTGCCGGACAGTGTACATCTGCGAGGAGTCCAGGGGACGCACATAGTTCCCCTGGAAGTTCGCGCAGAACTCCCGCTTGAGCTGCGTGAAAGACTTGATGGAGCCGGCCTTCAGGTTGTAGAACCAGGAGCGGGCGATGCCGGTGAGGTAGAGGGGGAAGATATTGCATTGTACCGTCTCGTCCCCCCCGGCTGGGGAGATGGTAGTGGAATAAACCTGCACAAATTCGTAAGGGTCTGCCTCACCGTTATAGTGCTCGATGTGCGGAGGGCGGTAGGGCCGCGGCCATCGGATGCTGCGAAGTCTTCGGCACAGGGGCTGGTTAGGCCCCTGCACTTCCCGGGGAGAGTCCCGGTCGCTGTCTTCTTTGACAGGGGGCACCCCCTCATTGTCTGAGTCTGGAAGCGGTACGAGAGGTCCGCCGGAGTGGCGGTGGCGACGCTTCTTCTCCGGGCCGGGACTGAGTTCCCGGACGTCCGGGCTATGCTCCGGAGAGATTGGCTCTTCAGCGGGTCTCTTCCCCCGACCGGTGCGAGAGCGAGGCTCCCCGCGCCCGCGGCCCGGGGGAAATTCTTCCCCGCGTTCTGGTGAATGCATTCGCTCGACCTCCCCCCGGGCGGAACGGACCTGTCCCGCCGAGGGAGGGAGCTTACGCACTGTAGCTACCGGCCCGGAGGCTTCCGAGGCCTGCTGGGGGGAGCCCCCTGCGAAGACCCCCGGGACCGGAAAGGGGGAAGCCCCTGTAACATCCAGAACCGGGGAGGGGGCGCCCATAGCGACGTTTGGAACCGAAGTGGAGGGGGCCCCAGTGGCAATGACCGAAACCGGAAAGGGGGAAGCCCCTGTAACATCCGGAACCGGCGAGGGGGGAGCCCCCGCGGCGACGTCCGGAACCGGGGAGCCCATGCGAGGGGAAGTCCGCTGAGGCACGGGAGCTGCTCTGTCGACCGCCCCCGGTGCGGTAAACGCAACGCTGGGGGCGGGACTGGCTCCCGGTGTAGGGAAAACCCCCGGCATGAAGTGGGCTCCCAGCCCCGGGAATAGGCCCGGGACGGGGTACCCCCCTAGTGCCACGAAGGGCCCTGGCATGAAGTAGCCTCCCGGCACCGGGACGGGCCCGGGTGCCGGGAAGGGTCCAGACGTATATCCCGCAGGGGGAGGGAACCCCCCGGCAGGATCATACGGAGCGAACAGACCCCCGGAGGCCGGAGGGGCCGCCGGGTAACCCATAAACGGGGGCATAGTCCCCGAGTACGGGTGCGACGCAAAGGTGGGGGCCGGAGGCCGTGCCAACACGCTGAGCAGCTCATCCATTGAGCACTGGGTGCGGAGCTGGCCCTCCACTAGAGCCTCAAGCAGGGCGTCCCGGGGAGCCGGGGGAGCCGTCGGGGGGAGACTGGTCCCAGCCGAGGTCCCCGCGGTCACCGGGAACAACCTGGAGGTGGAAGCACCTAAGTTAAGAGGAAAGGAGGGAGGTGGTACCTGGGCCAGGCCGCCTCCAGGCGGAAGCGCCGGGACAACAGTGTCCCGGACGGGCGGCGCCAGGTCTCCGAGGCCGGCGTCACCGGGAAGGGTGCGAGCCCTTGTTCTTGGGGGAGCCATGGCGTCTTGTCACGAGTCCCCACGGGACGGCGCCAACTGTCGTGGTATTGCGAATACCCCGGCAGGTTTTGAAAATGATCCTAGTGAAGATTTCGCGGCGCGGGTTGACCAGATGACCGGTCCTCCCCCGCCGGACAAGCACAAGAAATGACACACGGATTTATACAGGTTCGGGTCCCGGTGGGGGCCCTAGTCCTGTCGGTGCGCTCCCGACCGGGGTCGGCTGGGGAGGCTCTCTCCGGGGGAGAGGCTTCCGGAGCACACCTGTTAGTTTTTAGCTGTTCCAACAAATGAATCACTTGCTTACAACTGAGGGGTACAAGGGCTATTTGTAGCCCCAAAAAGAAGCAAAAAACCTAAACTACCCCGGAAGCCACCGTCGGATTGAGGGGTAGGAACGTCCTTCTCCCGGTCAAACGTCTTGGATGCTTGACAGGTGGTCGCTGATTCCCAAGGCACTCCTCGCGTGACCTGCACGTGATAAACAACTCGAGACTTTACCTTGAGGAGGGCGATGAGGCCCGGGACATGTGCCGGAGGCCAAGTCCCGGAGGCCAAAATGCGGCGCCCGGGGAGGCACCGGAGGCCAGGTCCCCGGGCTAATGGCAACACCCGGGACGGCGCCGGAGGCCCAGTCCCGGGGGCCAGAAGGCGGCGCCCGGGGAGGCACCGGAGGCCAAGTCCCCGGGCAAATGGCGGCGCCCGGGACAGCGCCTGAGGCCAGGTCCCGGGGGCCAAAAGGCGGCGCCCGGGGAGGCCCTGGAGGCCACGTCCCCAGGCAAATGGCGGCGCCCGGGACGGCACCGGAGGCCAGGTCCCGGGGGCCAAAAGGCGGCACCCGGGGAGGCCCCGGAGGCCACATCCTGGGGGCCAAAAGGCGGCGCCCGGGGAGGCCCCGGAGGCCAAGTCCCCGGGCAAATGGTGGCGCCCGGGACGGTGCCGTAGGCCAGGTCCCGGGGGCCAAAAGGAGGCGCCCGGGGAGGCCCCGGAGGTCAAGTCCCCGGGCAAATGGCGGCGCCCGGGATGGCGCCGGAGGCCAAGTCCCGGGGGCCAAAAGGCAGCGCCCGGGGAGGTCCCGGAGGCCAGGTCCCTGGGCTAATGTGATGCAACTTACCTGGACTTAGTTCCGTGGAGATTTCCCCCAACATAATTTTTCTGATCTCACATCACTCTTGGACGAACTGCGTCCCACCAGTTTCCACGCGAGAAAACCAATCGACAAGCCATGCAAGGAACTGATAATACTAAGAAAGCTACTAGATTGTGCCTGTCCCATACCAGGTAAGTGGTTGGTACGTTTTTCATGCCACTAGACGCACAACACAAGGTTCTAGTCCTTATATGCCAGTGACCAGATCATACCACAAACCATGCACCTTCAGTTCCTACACATCTAGTGCAGCCAAGCACCTCCAGTGCTACCACCATTCCATACCAAAATACTGGTCACGGCTAGAGGTTTTATTTCATGAATATAAATGTATATGTATATACTTTTATTAGTTTATGGCTTGCTATCTTAACAAGTTCACATTCCTCAAGTATTCAATCTATCACTGCCATAATATTATTGATCTCAACACATGCAATATTAATGAGATATCTACTCATGGAATAGCATAGCAATTCATAAAATATAGGTTCAATATGATCAAAGTATGACTTGCCTCCCGCGTCGTAAGTATCAGCAGTTGATGACGGTTCAGCGACAAGATCTTCAACCTCGGTGTTGGGGGAATCCCCAGCGGCCCCACGAAGTCCCAAGGAGTCCCCGGTGAGACCCGGAGAGGCACCGGGTCCCCGGTGAGATCCGGAGGGTCTCCGGAAACCCGGTGAGACCCGGTGAGATCCGGAGGGTCTCCGGGACCCCGGTGAGACCCGGTGAGATCCAGAGGGTCTTCGGAAACCTGGTGAGACCCGGTGAGACCCGGTGAGATCCAGAGGGTCTCTGGGACCCCGGTGAGACCCGAAGAGTCACCGGGCCCCTGGTGAGATCCGGAGGGTCACCGGGCGCCCGGTGAGATCCGGAGGGTCTCTGGGACCCCGGTGAGACCCGGGGCGATCCGGAGTGTCTCTGGGACCCCGGTGAGACCCGGTGAGACCCGAAGAGTCACCAGGCCCCCGGTGAGATCCGGAGGGTCTCCGGGACTCCGGTGAGACCCGGTGAGATCCGGAGGGTCTCTGGGACCCCGGTGAGATCCAGAGGGTCTCTGGGACCCCGGTGAGACCCGGTGAGACCCGAAGAGTAACCGGGCCCTCGGTGAGACCCGAAGAGTCACCGGGCCCCCGGTGAGATCCGGAGGGTCACCGAGCGCCCGGTGAGATCCGGAGGGTCTCCGGGACCCTGGTGAGATCCGGAGAGCCTCCGGGCTCATGAAGAGCTGTTGCTGACTGTGGGGCCTCTGGGAAGCCCGTGGCGCCACGTGTCGAGCATCCAGGCCGTCCATCAGGCCAAAGGACGTCTTCGCCCTTCCATCCAACGGTCGCAGCGAGGGCTTTTTTGTCTTTTGTATTTCTTGGGGGCTATATATACCCCTCTTGTACCCTTTTCAGGGATTCCAATTCATTTTATTAACTCAACATTCAGTTCTCTTGGAGACCTCTCCCCGAGAGCTCACCTCCCCAGCGGACTCGCGTCCGGAGAGAGCCAACAGGACTAGGGCCCCCACTGGGACCCGAACCTGTATAAACCTCTGTGTCACTTTCTGTGTTGCCCGGCGGGAGGAGACCAGTAACTCGGTCTGCTCGCGCCGCTGTACTTGCGCTGCGCACGTCCGAACCTGCTGGGGTATCCGTAATACCACGACACTCGGGCTCTTGCTCTGAACAAGATCAAACAAGCAAACAGGCATTACAATCAATCATATTCTTACTAATCCACTACATGCAATAATGCAAGATGGAAACACTCTGGTGATACAAGGTTTGGAAGCGATTAGAGTTAAACTATGGAAACCAGGGTTAAGATTAGTTGTCAAGGTTTACAGGGTTCCAAAATATCAGGGTAATATCAAGGTTGTGACTGGTTCGCCCAAAAACAGCGAATGTCTTTAGGTTGGCATTCGGTTTAAGGCATTGACATAAGGTCAATGGGTGATAGAGGGCTCAACTCAAGTTGTGACAGTAGGGAAAAGTGTAGATCACAACGTCAGGAGTCTAAGGGACAAAGTTATTTCCAAGGTTCATGGTTGGAAGTAGGTGAAAAGGCTCAATGCCACTGGCTGACATAGGCTGACAGTGCCCAAGAATGGCATTGACATGGTTTGAACAGTTCCCAGTGGCCAAAGTAGGTTTTGATTCAAGCATATGGTGCACAAAGTAGTGAGACAACTATTTGAAAAAGTAACTTCTATTTTACATGACCAGAGGTGGCTGAACAGGGCTAATGCCACTGGCTGACACAGCCTGGCATAGGGTTGACATGGCCAGAAACTAGGGTTAGCCATATCTTTTGATTCAAGGCTCCAAATGATGCACCACTTTGTCTGGTGATTAGGCATTTGCAACAAGAACAATTTATTCAACAGGGTCTTGGGAACGAGATGGCCAGAAGGCAAGGAAATCCGGCGAAGAACACAGTGGCCGAACTGTTCCAAACAGTCTCTGGACAAAACTTTGGCATGGCGATACCTCTTCACCTGGGCCGATCCAGGTGTCGGGATAGAAGACAAAAATACTCATGGGGTCAAGGCACATCTACTAGACAAGGTGGTTAGGGTTGAAACAGCCGGAAACAAAATCCGACGACCGGAGTTAGGGAAGAAGCCACAGAAATTGGGCATTTCTATTCTAGAGAAAATGAACTTAATTCCTTGCTTTTGTATGGTCCTCAGGGTACTAGAAACATATTGGTGAAGTTGGATTAGCTAAACATTCAACAGATAAGCTAAATCAGTAAGCACAGTGAACATGCAAGGTTGAAATTTGGCGTTTTTCATATTTCAGCAAATCTGTCGATTTTGGCTGCTTAGGGATGTTAAGCAAGGTCTAGTGAGCATATTTGATTACTAGCTCGAAGGTTGGATCGATCTGGTTGAGGATTAATTTCTCACCGGAGTTCTAGATGAAACACGGCGATTGCCGGTGACAGAAGGCATTTAAGCTTAATTCCAAGCTTGAGAAGTATGAGGGAGATGAGATAAGCTCACTGGGGGTGCTAGATCGAAGAAGGAAGCAGTGGAGAGGCTTGGCACCAGAGTTCCTCCTTGCTGCTCACCGGAGACGGAGAAGACACGATGAAGGGTGGCGATTTCTGGTGTTTTTCTGTGTGGTGGAGTTGGCTAAGTCCCGAGGGGTATTTATAGGCGATTTGGGGGGGGGGGGGTTGCAACGGTTGGAAATGCACGGGGAAGTGAAGCGGGCTGGAGGTGACAACTCGGCTGAATCCCGGCGAAGTGACGGCCAGCAGCTGGATTAGGGGCTTTAACCTGCTGCTCTGGTGGAGGTGATGGTGAATAGATGTTTGGCTTCGGCATGGACTCCACGTGACCCGGTGAGATCCGGAGGGTCTCCGGGACCCCGGTGAGACCCGAGAGCTCACCTCCCCAGCGGACTCGCGTCCGGAGAGAGCCAACAGGACTAGGGCCCCCACTGGGACCCAAACCTGTATAAACCTCTGTGTCACTTTCTGTGTTGCCCGGCAAAGGAGACCAGTAACTCAGTCTGCTCGCGCCGCTGTACTTGCGCTGCGCACGTCCGAACCTGCCGGGGTATCCGTAATACCACGACAGTTGGCGCCGTCCGTGGGGACCTCGCGACGAATCGCCATGGCTCCCGCAACCACCAGAGCTCAAGCCCTCTCATCTCCCGAGGGCGTTGGTCCTAGCAACCCGGCTCCGCATCCGCGAGATGAGGCTTCTGCGGCCCTGCCGCCCGGGGGTGTACGGGCGGACTCGCCTCCTCCACCCGCGGCCTCTGGTCAAAGGGTCCCCGTTTCCGACCCAACGACCGCAACCGAGCTTCCGGGGCCTAGTGCGCCCCAACTCTCTGTTCCGGTCTCCGGAAATTCTATGCTGGGGGCTTTGATCCAGGGCCAGCTTCGCACCCAACACACCCTGGAAGAGCTGCTGCGCGTCCTGGCGCTACCCTCGGCTCCCGTCTACCTGCCTCCATATCCGTTTACGGGGGCACCGCCCCAATTCTTCGTGGCGCACCCCGCCTTTCCCGGGCCGGGGATGTTCCCCGTTCCCGGAGGCGCGCCCGGGCCGTATCCGATCCCGGGGACACTTCCTGCGCCGGGGAGTCAACTTGTCTCCGAGCCCTCCCCTGCCTTGGGGAGTCGCCCGGCCCCCGGTGCAGAACCCCCGCGAGCAGCTACCGCCGTGCCGGGGACAACCCCGGCGCCCGAGCCGGGCAGCCTCCGCGGGCCGACGGCCCGGGCCGGTGTAACGCCCGCCCCTGCGGACGCCCCGGGGACTCGAACTGCGACCACTCCCGCCGCCGCACCGAGCGCGGACCGGCGTATGGCCCGGTCCGCGCGCCGGCAGCGTCCACTGGGACGGTGCCAAATGCGCATAAGCTCCCTCCCCCTCCGGGGCCACCCCCGCGGGAGCCCCCAGCGGATCAAACCCGCTTCACAAGGGAGGAGGTCGAGCGAATGCGTACCGCCAAGTCCGGAGAAACCACCTCCCGTCATCGGTCAGGACTCCCACGAACCCGCGGGCACGCAGAGACGCGCTCCCAAATCGCCCGGGGGAAAAGACCGTTCAAAGAAGCTGCCACCATTCCTGCGGAATACCTCGACGCCGAAGAGGTCAGCTCAACCAACCCGGAAGAAAAGAGACGGCACTGCCAAATCGGTGGACCGCTGCCACCCCTTCCAGACTCCGACAATGAGCACGCGTCCCCGGCAAGAGATGACGGCGACCATGGATCCCCCAAGGAAGTTGAGGGGACCAACCAACCACTGTGCAGTCGTCTCCGCTGCATACACTGGCCGCCGCCTTACCGCCCGCCGCACATCGAGCATTACAATGGTGAGGCCGATCCTTACGAGTTTGTGCAGGTGTACTCGACGGCCATCTCGGCGGCCGGGGGGGACGAGACAGTGCAATGCAATGTCTTCCCCCTCTACCTCACGGGCATCGCGCGCTCGTGGTTCTACAACCTGAAGGCTGGGTCCATCAAGTCCTTCGCGCAGCTGAAGCGCGAATTTTGCGCGAACTTCCAGGGCAACTATGTGCGCCCCTTAGACTCATCCTAGCTCTACACCGTTCGGCAAAAGACTGGGGAGACTATCCGTAGCTTCTTTAAACGCTTCGCTCAGGTGAAGAGCAAAGTGGCGCATGTCCCTGACTCCACGGTCATAGAAGCATGCAGGAGCGGGATACTCCCCGGGGAGCTCCACCGGAGGCTCTCCCGGAGCTGCCCCACTCTGCCGACGAACTCTTCACCGTACTTGAGAAGTACGCCCGCGCGGAAGAGGACGACCTTTGGAAGAAGAACCAGGGGGCTCCTGCCCCACCGAGCGAGAGGCCAGAGATCCTCCCAGCAAACACCCCCGAAGAAACGATCGCCGCGAGCCACGGCCTAGGGACGCTTTCGTCCTCGAGGGCGGAGGCGGCTCGCGCGACAGCAGTAAAGGCAGTCGTGCCCCTCCTAAGTCAAAGGGTTACGCGGGAGGACAATCCTCGCGCGGGCGCAAAAGCCGTGCCAAGGAGAGCACAGAGGGCACAACCAACGTGTGGTGCACCTTCCACAAGTCGAGTACCCACGCTACTTGAGAATGCCATCAGCTTCTACAACACTTCGCGGCCTTCCTCGACCAGCGCGGCCAGGGGGAAGGGGGCCCTGCCTCCTTGCCTCCCCCGACAGCTTTGCCCGCGCTCCCCGCTCCCACGGGTGAGCAGCAAAGACAAACGCAAGAAGGGAGCCCAGCTCAGGAGCTCCCCTTCCAAACCTCCCAAAGACGCATAAATGTCATTACGCGGGGATCTGCCGCAAGACGGGACTCCAAGGGCCAGCGCAAGGAGTATGCGCGAGAGGTGAAGGTAGTGGGGGTGCTGCATGCGTCTCCACCACCGAAGTGGTCGGACGTCCCCCTCACCTTCACGGCGGAAGATGCGCGCGGGGTTCGCTTCCCGCACGATGACGCACTCATCGTATCGGCTACAGTCTACAATTGCCAGCTAGAGCGCATCCTTGTCGACGGTGGAAGCTCCGCCAATATCCTATACCTGAAGGCGTTCAGAGAAATGCAAGTCGACGAGAAGCTACTGCAGCCAGCACTCGGGCCGTTGCAAGGCTTCGTCCCTGGGAAGACCATCCACCCAGTGGGGAAGGTCGACCTGACAATGACCTTCGGCACCCCGGAAAACTACTGGACGGAGATGGTCCGTTTTGATGTCGTGGACCTCCCCTCTTCGTACAATGCCATTATGGGGAGGACGACGATCAACCACCTGGGGGCGGCAATTCACCAGAATTACCTCTGCGTGAAGATTCCTGGGCCTCACGGTGCGATCACCGTTCGAGGTAACCAGAGCGTGGCCCGCGCCCTCTACGAGCACGCCACCGCCGCCATGGGAAGCGTCAACGTGATCAAAACTCCGGGGGGAGAAAATCCCCCCGGACCTCATACTGTCCCAGCCGCTTCTTCCGGGGGGCCACTCCCGAGGCCACACCCCGAGGGAGATCTCCGGAAGGTCCAACTGTCTGCGGAGGCGACGGGAAGACCGTCAGGATCGGAGTGGACCTCCTCGTGGCGCACGCCGAGCAACTCGCGGCCTTTCTCTGCGAGAACTCAGATGTTTTCGCGTGGGTGCCCTCGGACATGCAAGGCGTCGCCCGGGACGTCATTGAGCATAAGCTCGCAGTGATCCCCAGCCGCTCCCCGGTCAAGCAAAAGCTGAGAAAGCTATCTCTCGAGCGCCAAGACGCCATCAAGGTAGAGGTCGCCAAGCTTCTGGAGGCGGGGGTTTGTGCGGGAAGTCCTACACCCCGAATGTTTGGCAAACCCCGTCCTCGTAAAGAAGTCAAGTGGCAAGTGGAGGATGTGCGTGGACTTCACCGACCTCAACCGCGCTTGCCAAAAGGATAACTACCCACTCCAACGGATCGACCAACTGGTCGATTCGACCGCGGGATGCAAACTGATGAGTTTCCTCGATGCATACTCGGGGTACCATCAGGTTCGAATGGCGACTGAGGACGAGGAGAAGATGAGTTTTATAACTCCCCTCGGCACCTTCTGCTATCTCCATATGCCCTTCGGGTTGAAAAACGCCGGGGCAACTTTCCAGCGTCTCATGACGCTGGTCCTGAAGGACCAAATCGGCCGTAACGTCGAGGTCTACGTTGACGACCCGGTCGTCAAAAGCCTTCGCGCGGCCGCACACATCGATGACCTGGCGGAGACCTTCCGCAGCCTCCGTAAGTACGGGTTGAAACTCAACCCGGAAAAATGTGCCTTCGGCGTACGCGGCGGGAGACTGCTTGGCTTCTTGGTGTCTCAGCGGGGCATCGAGGCAAACCCTGAAAAGATCCGAGCCCTGCTGGACATGCCTCCCCAGCGTTCCATCAAAGACGTACAGAGGCTCGCCGGCCGCCTGGCCGCATTGGGCTGCTTCGTCTCGCGGTCAGGAGAACGCGGACTCCAGTTCTTCAAAATCCTCCGGGGCCTTGAGGGGTTCAGCTGGACCCCCGAGGCCCAGACGGCGTTCGACGCGCTGAAGAAGTACCTCGCGAGCCCCCCGATGCTCGTGAGCCCATCCTCGGAGGAACCCTTACTTCTCTACCTCGCCGCGACCCCAGGCGTGGTGAGCGCGGTGCTCGTGAGAGAGCAGGATGGGCAGCAACACCCCGTGTATTACGTAAGCGAGGCCCTTCAGGGGGCTAAGACGCGGTCCACTGAGGTAGAAAAGCTGTGCTATGCCCTCCTCATGGCGTCGCGAAAACTCCGCCACTACTTCCTCGGGCACCCAATCACGGTCTCGTCATCCCTCCCGTTGGGGGAAGTGGTGAGAAACATGGAGGCCACCGGCCGAATTGGCAAGTGGGGGGCCGAGCTCGCTCCTTTCTCCCTCACCTTCACGGGCCGCTCCGCCATCAAGTCGCAAGTCCTTGCCGACTTCGTGGCAGAATGAACACCAACCACCGAAGCGGACGAAGGGACTCCCCTCGCCCCTCCCCGATGCCAGGACCATTGGACGCTCATGTTCGATGGCTCCTTCTGCCTCGCCGGGGCCGGCGCGGGGGTGGTTCTCCGGAGTCCCGAAGGGAAGATGCTGGGGTACGCCGCCAAGCTCAAGTTCCCAGCTACAAACAATGTCGCCGAGTACGAGGCCTTGCTCCTGGGATTGCGCCTCGCGCGCTCCCTGGGAATTCGCCGCCTCCTGGTGAAAGGAGACTCCCAGCTGGTGGTCAACCAAATGGACAAGTCCTACTTGTGCCACGATGCGAACCTGAGTCTATACTTGGCCGAAGTGCGGAAGATGGAGAGACACTTCGAAGGCTTGGAGGCCCGGTACATCCCCCGACGGGATAACAACCGGGCCGACGCGTTGGCCCGGGCGGCCAGCGCCCGGGAACCTCTTCCCAAGGGCGCCTTTCTGGAGATCATCACGAGACCCTCGATAACCCTTCCGGACGTGAACCCTGAGGTCGCGTCCCGGAGTTCCGAGATCACTCGGACTGCCTCGTGGATGGATCCCCTCATCTCCTGCATAAGGGACGAGGGGGAACCTTCCGGTGACGTTGAGGCGAAGCGTCTCCGCACTAAGGCCAGGGCGTACGTTATGCTGGACGGGAAGCTTTACAAGCAGGGGCCTTCCGCCCTTCTTCGCTGCCTCCCGCGGGCCGACGGACTCCAGCTCCTCGAGGACATACACTCAGGGAGCTGCGGATCCCACTTGGCTCCGCGGGCGGTCGCGGCGAAGGCCCTTTGCCAAGGATTTTACTGGCCCACGTTGGTCCGCGACGCGCGGGATCTAATCTCCGGGTGCGAGGCCTGCCAAAAGATGGCAAAGGGCACCAGGCTCCCCTCCGCGATATTGCAAACCATCCCTGTTACTTGGCCCTTCGCACGCTGGGGGATGGATCTCCTTGGTCCCTTCCCCCCAGCACCTGGGGGCTACAAGTACGCGGTGGTCGCCGTGGATTACTTCTCCAAGTGGGTGGAAGTTGAGCCCTTGGCCAGCATCACTTCCCGCGCGGTGCAACGATTTTTCTCAAAAAATGTCGTATGTCGCTTCGGGGTCCCCCAAGAAATCACCGTCGACAATGGGACCCAGTTCGACTCGGCATATTTCCGGGAATTCTGCGAAGGCTTGGGCACTACCCTCCATTTTGCCTCTGTGGCTCATCCCCAAAGCAACGGAGCCGTCGAAAGAGTCAACGGCATGATCCTGGAGGGCCTGCACCGATGGCTTGAACCGACAGCCTCCAGGCGAGGCGCGTGGGCAGAAGAGCTCCAATGCATCCTCTGCTCCATGCGCACGACCCCTAGCCGAGCGATAGGGCGCACGCCTTTTTCGCTCGTCTACGGGGCCGAAGCAGTTGTCCCCTAGGAGATTGGTTTTCGGTCGCTGCGGGTCGAGCTCCTTGACGGAGCTACGACCGCAGCGCATCAAACCAACGAGGATAACCAACGGTTGGAGGTCGACCTAGTCGAAGAAGAACGCGACCGAGAGCTTCTCCACCACGCCATCTACGAACGCGAGATGGCACGCGCGTACAACCAGCGCGTGCGCGAAAGGGCCTTCCGCCTTGGGGATTTGGTCCTCAAGTGTGTGACAGACCCCCGAGCCCAGGGCAAACTATCCTCCAAGTGGGAGGGCCCGTACAAGATCTCCGCAGTCCTGGGCTCGGGAGCCTACAAACTCTCCACGCTTGAAGACCAAGAGCTGACGCACACCTGGAACATAACCTTGCTCCGCAAGTTTTATGTTTAGCCCCCGGGCTCGCCACCTCCTCCGCCGCGCTTCCGCGGGGGGAGGTTTATGTACTTTGTTCCCTCCCCGGCCGCGCTTTCGCGGGGGGAGGCGTTGTATCTCATCGCATGTTAATACAAGTGGATTTTGTGCTCAACTCTGGAATTTTTACGTCTTCATTAAATTGAATGGCCTTTTTCTACTTCACCACTGGAATTTTTTTTTACGGGAGTTTTTCTTCCGCCTAAAAGGCGACGTCTCCTCTATAAAAATCCCCTCTCCGTGAGGATGCCCTCTCCATGAGGAAGTGGGCTACCACAGCCTAAAGTCCCTACGACGGGAGCACAGCTCCCATTGGGCGGCTTACAATAACCCCTCGTGGACTGAGGGGGTAAGTGGCAACCCAGTTTTCACAAACTGCGGTAACGAGTCACTTTGAGAGATTAGTCCCCCCTCGAACACTCTACACCAGCTATCGGGTTACGGAACCCTCCTAAGGGAATATACGTTGCCTTCCGCGGCAGACGGAGAACTCGACTTTCGGAGTTTGCTCTCTAAAAACATAGTCCCTCCTCGGTCGAGCACCATCCATAAACCCCCGGGACCCGACGAGGGACTACGCAAACTAAGCACCCGGTGCAGTCCGGGCCCCTTCACTCCTTACCAACAGCGCGCGGAGCTGAGCTGCACCCCACTGTGGGGGGGGAGGAGGAAAACCCTGGACCCGAACAGAAAAACAACGGCTTTACGCGGAAGGTTTCGAAGTTTCTGAAGCAAAGGCACGACGAATAAACAAGTCCATCTTAATTGATACAACGTCACGCTAGGGGACAACCCCCCCAGTAGGACGAAAGCGCCCCCCTGGTGAGACCTGGGTGCGCGAGTATGGCCCAGGGAGTTAGGCTCCCGCGGGAAGATGTCTCGAAGAACAATCCCCGAGAAGCGACTACACCTAATAATTCCGGAGACCTCTGAGATCTCCCGGGAAAGATCCTTGCACAAACTTGTCATACGCCGAAGAGCCCACCGAAGAAGATCCTCCGGCCAACACTCGTAGCCGGCCGGGGGGAGTATCCCGAGCGGGGGGACTTTTAGAGCCCCCGACCTCGGTGGAGACAACTCGGCGCGACAATCATCGAAGTTTCCCAAGTGCCACTCCGGGAGCCAACGCAGCAGGGCCGGCTCCCCGGAGGAACCTTCCTTCGCGAAGTCGGCATGAATGGACTCGGAAACTGACCCGAAGGATGCTCCCCCGGCCTCCAGACTTAGTAAAATCGAGGCCGCCCGGGCACCGCCTGGGCTAGACCCCCCGGGCGACCCTCGATCGCTCTCCAAAAGATGGTCTTCAGGGCAAGAAAGCCCTGGAAAAGCGACGTCTAAAGATACCTGCCGACTAGTTGAACACATTTAACGAAAGAACTACTTTATTCCAGTTAAAGGGTATTTACAAGTTCCCGAGGCTCTCTCTAAGGAAGCCATCCGGAGCAAAAGAGACCTAAAAAAGAGAAGCCTAATCTAACCGGGGGGGGAGCTCATACTTGCCCATCCTTGTCCTCCCCCGGGGGGACGTCCGTGCTGGCTGACGCGCACTGACCCGGGCGCCGGCCGCCCGTCTCCATGGCGGCGGTGATCCGGTCGAAGAGAACCTCGGCGGACCGCTCCAGCTCAGGCCGCCGAGGGTCGAAGAAGGCGGGGAAGCTCCGAGGGACCAGATCCCCGATGACTCGGGCGCCCTCCCCGCGGTGCTCGACGAGGGCCGCCGCCAAAGCGATCACTGGAACGGCGAGGCCACGCGCCCGTGCCTCCGCAGCAACCGGGATCAGGGCGACCTGCGCACCATGAAAGTGTGCGGCCTCCCCAACCGACGTCGGAGCTGGGTCAGGGCCTGCCCCCCGACCGAGCTCAATCCCGAGCTCCTCGAGGGTAGTGCGGATCGCCCTGCCCCCCGCGACCATGGCCTGGACGCTCGAGGCTGTGGCCTCTCGCTCCACCTACAGCACCCTCCGTAGCCAGGAAGCCGTATCCTCAGCGGCGGCGAATCGAGCCTGCACCGCGACAAGCTCCCCGAGTGCCCGCTCCTTCTCAGAGCGCTCCAAGGCCGCGTCCCTGAGCGCCTTCTCCTTCCCGGCGCGCTCAAAGGCCGCTATGTCCTCGGCGGCCCGGAGGCGCGTGGTGAGCCGGGCCCTTCAGCCCCGAGCTAAGGCGACCGTCTGCATAGAAACCGTCATCAGAACGCAATTAACGAAGGAGCATGAGACTCAAGTAACCTACCCGAAGCCTGGAGGCGATAACCGCGTCGACGTCGCCCTCGTCGACCCCCGGGTCGCTCCCTCGGGAGGCCTCCTATTGGGGCAAACCCTGTACCTCTGGGTAGTCCTCGGCGTCCGGGCCCTGGGTCCCGCGGGGTCTTCGGAGCGCCTCGGTCCTTCATGCGGAGAAGGTCCCCAGTGGGTCCTGGGTCCCGCGGGGTCTCCGGACCGCCTCGGCCCTTCATGCGTAGATGGTCCCTGGTGGGTCCCGGGGTTAGGCCCCAGGTCCCGGGGTCACCGAGCTCTTGGTCCCGGGGAGTCATCGGGTTCCGGAGAGTCTCGGAGAGTCACCGGGCCCCCGGTGAGACCCAGAGAATCACCGGGTCCCGGAGAGTCCCGAAGAGTCACCGGGCCCCGAAGAGTCACCGGGTCCCGAAGAGTCTCCGGGTCCCGAAGGGTCACCGGGCCCCCGGTGAGACCCAGAGCACCAGCGGGTCCCAGAGAGTCACCGGGCCCCCGGTGAGACCCGGAGCACCACCGGGTCCCGGAGAGTCCCAGAGCACCACCGGGTCCCCGGTGAGACCCGGAGCACCACCAGGTCCCGGACAGTCCCGAAGCACCTCCGGGCCCCCGGTGAGACCCGGAGCACCACCGGGTCCCGGAGAGTCCCGGAGCGTCACCGGGCCCCCGGTGAGACCCGGAGCATCACTGGGTCCCGGAGAGTCCACGAGCACCACCGGACCCCCGGTGAGACCCGGAGCATCACCGGGACCTGGAGAGTCCCGGAGCACCACCGGGCTTCCGGTGAGACCCGGAGCCCCGGTGAGACCCGGAGAGCCACCGGGGCCCCGGTGAGATCCGGAGGGTCACCGGGCGCCCGGTGAGACCCGGAGAACCACCAGAGCCCCGGAGAGACCCGGAGAACCACCGGGCCCCCGGTGAGACCCAGAGAGCCACCGGGCCGCCGGTCAGACCCGGAGAACCACCAGAGCCCCGAAGAGACCCGGAGAACCACCGGGCCCCCGGTGAGACCCGGAGAGCCACCGGGCCCCCGGTGAGACCAGGGGAACCACCGGGCCCCCGGTGAGATCCGGAGGATCACCGGGCGCCCGGTGAGACCCGGAGAACCACCGGAGCCCCGGAGAAACCCGGAGAACCACCGGGCCCCAGGTGAGATCCGGAGGGTCACCGGGCGCCCGGTGAGGCCCGAAGGATCACCGGAACCCCGGTGAGGTCCATAGGGTCACCGGGCCCCCGGTGAGACCCGGAGAGCCACGGGGCCCCCGGTGAGATCCGGAGGGTCACCGGGCGCCCGGTGAGGCCCGGAGGATCACCGGAACCCCGGTGAGGTCCGGAGGGTCACCGGAGCCCCGGTGAGTCCCGAAGAGTCTCCGGGCACCAGAAGGGCGGCTGCTGATCGTGAAGCCTCTGGGAAGCAGGCGAGGCCACGTGTCAAGCATCCGAGCCGTCCCCCTGGCCAAAGGACGTCCACGCCCTTCCATCCAACGGTCGCAGGAGGGCTTTTCGGTCTTTTGTATTTCTTAGGGGCTATATATACCCCTCTTGTACCTCTTTTCAGGGGATTCTAATTCATTTATACTAACGCAATATCCGGCTCTCTTGGAGACCTCTCCCCGAGAGCACACCTCCCCAGCGGACTCGCGTCCGGAGAGAGCCAACAGGACTAGGGCCCCCACTGGGACCCGAACCTGTATAAACCTCTGTGTCACTTTCTGTGTTGCCCGGCAGGAGAAGACCAGTAACTCGGTCTGCTCGCGCCGCTGTACTAGTGCTGCGCACGTCCGAACCTGCCGGGGTATCCGTAATACACCGACACCTCCCCACCGGGCAGAGCACCCTCCGAGGTCCCACCGTCGGAGGAGCCGGAAGCCTGATCCGGCGGCGCCGGAACCCCGGGGCGGACGAACAGGCCCTTACCCCTCCCGAGTACAGGGAGCGCCGCCGTCGCAGGCCGAACCGCCGACGAACCTGTCTCCGGGGCCAGAATCGAGGCCATCGGCAGGCCGCCCGGCATCCGAAACCGGACGGAGACCTCGCTAGACGTGGGCTGCGGCCGGGTCCCCGCGGGGGCCGGAGGCGGCGAAGGACTCGGGGCGTACATCTCCGAGTCCGAGCCCTGACCCTCTCTGGCCGGGACGCCGCCCAAGGGATCCGGCCCACCCGGGGTGTCGGGAGCGGCACCAGATGGCCCGGCAACCGCAGCCGCAGCCTCCTTCACGAGAGAAGGTGGAGGAGAAGACCGGGGCCTCGCGGGGCTCCTCCGGGCTCAGGACCCCGCGGGGCTGCCAGACGGACGGGACCGCTTCGAGGGTCCGCCGGAGACCACCTTCCCCCGCTTGCGTGAAGCAGGGGTAGGCAGAGGAGCCCGGGCTGGGAGCCTCAGCCCGAACGCCTCCGCGACGACGTTTCGGGGAGGACCCTCCCCGATGACGCGCAGCACCCTCTCATGCTCGTCCTCATAGTACCGGCCAACGAGGGTCGCCGCGACCTCCTTGGCCCGACCGTAGGACCTAACTGCAAGAGAAAAAAATGAAGCAAGTGTTAGGAAGAATCCCCTAGCGGGAAGAAAGAGTCCGAATACTTACGGTTCGCCACCGCCATCCAGGGCGGTCTATGCGCCGGCGACATTCCCCTCCCTCGACGGGTGTGGAACGGCGCCACTCGGAGGAGGGCCATCTCCTCCGCGAGATCCCGCATGGACCGCCGGAATCGAACCTCCGCCATCGCGGTGAGGAGGTTCATCTCCGCCACAGTCCACTCGGGAGCCACCGGGCCACTAGACCGCGAGTACGTCGATGGCTCCCGAGAGTAAGTCACCCCCGGGTCTCCTACCCGGAGGTAGAACCAATGCCGGAGCCAGTCCCCCCAGTGGTCCCGGGAGGCTAGCACCAAGTACTCGTCGACGCGGCCTGGAGTCAGCTGGATCATGATGGAGCCGAAGGCTGACCTAGGGCCGCCCCTCCTCACCACCGGGCCCCTCGCCGCCGGCTCGTAGAAGTACCGTAGTAGCCGCATGGTGGGCGTCACGGCAGTCGTCTCGCACAACCATATAAACAAACCCATCCGAACAAGGGTGTTCGGGGTGAGGTGGTTGAGCACGAGGCCATATACCTGCAGGAAGTCGCGTAGCAGCGGGTGCACTGGAAGCCGAAGGCCGGCCTCCACGAAGGCCTCAAAAGCCACCACCTCCCCGTCCCGGGGGCTCGGCACCTGCTCCGTCGGGCCGGGGATCCTGATGTCTCCCTCCTGGAAGTAGCCACGCTCCAAGAAGGCCTCAAGGGCCCCCGAGGAGAACTCGGTGGCCCCGAGGAAATCAGAGGTCACCTCCTCCGCAGGCAGCTCGGAGACCTTGGCGCGACTCTTCGGCACCATCAGGGACGAACTTTGAAGAAACCGCCGGAAACTACCGGAAACCACCGGAAATTACCGGGAACCACCGGGCGCTTCCGGACAAAAGTCACTGGAAACTACCGGGCGTTTCCGGACAAAGTCACCGGAAATTACCGGGCGCTTCCGGACGAGGTCACCGGAAACCACCGAAAATCACCGGGAGACAACTGGAATTTGTGGGGTTTTGAGGGCTTGTGGGCATGCTAAAATTGAGGGCCCCTCCCCCCTTTTTATAGGTGATGGAGGGGGGCCCGGATGCCCGACACGTGTCCACGAAGCCATCAGAGCCGCGGAGCTGAACCGTCGCGCGCAAAACGAGGTGACACGGACGTGGGTGCATCGAAACGATGTGTCGGTTCACGGGTAGACGCGTCCCGCGGAGGAGCGGTTCGGAAGCCGAAGCACCGCTGGGAGCGTAAGGGACTTCATGGAATACAAAGCGTCACAGTTTGGAGATTCACATACCCATCAGAGGCACCAAGTGCCCCCGAGGGCCTGGGGGGTTGATGTTGGGGGAATCCCCAACGGCCACACGAAGTCCCAAGGAGTCCCCGGTGAGACCCGGAGAGGCACCGGGCCCCCGGTGAGATCCGGAGGGTCACCGGGCGCCTGGTGAGATCCGGAGGGTCTCCGGAAACCCGGTGAGACCCGGTGAGATCCGGAGGGTCTCCGGGACCCCGGTGAGACCCGAAGAGTCACCGGGCGCCTGGTGAGATCCGGAGGGTCTCCGGGACCCCGGTGAGACCCGGTGAGACCCGATGAGTCACCGGGCCCCCGGTGAGATCCCGAGGGTCTCCGGGACTCCGGTGAGACCCGGTGAGATCCGGAGGGTCTCCGGGACCCCGGTGAGACCCGAAGAGTCACCGGGCCCCCGGTGAGATCCGGAGGGTCACCGGGCGCCCGGTGAGATCCGGAGGGTCTCCGGGACCCCGGTGAGACCCGGAGAGCCTCCGGGCTCATGAAGAGCTGTTGCTGACCGTGGGGCCTCTGGGAAGGCCGTGGCGCCACGTGTCGAGCATCCAGGCCGTCCATCAGGCCAAAGGACGTCTTCGCCCTTCCATCCAACGGTCGCAGCGAGGGCTTTTTTGTCTTTTGTATTTCTTGGGGGCTATATATACCCCTCTTGTACCCTTTTTCAGGGATTCCAATTCATTTTATTAACTCAACATTCGGTTCTCCTGGAGACCTCTCCCCGAGAGCTCACCTCCCCAGCGGACTCGCGTCCGGAGAGAGCCAACAGGACTAGGGCCCCCACTGGGACCCGAACCTGTATAAACCTCTGTGTCACTTTCTGTGTTGCCCGGCGGGAGGAGACCAGTAACTCGGTCTGCTCGCGCCGCTGTACTTGCGCTGCGCATGTCCGAACCTGCCGGGGTATCCGTAATACCACGACACTCGGGCTCTTGCTCTGAACAAGATCAAACAAGCAAACAGGCATTACAATCAATCCTATTCTTACTAATCCACTACATGCAATAATGCAAGATGGAAACACTCTGGTGATACAAGGTTTGGAAGCGATTAGAGTTAAACTATGGAAACCAGGGTTAAGATTAGTTGTCAAGGTTTACAGGGTTCCAAAATATCAGGGTAATATCAAGGTTGTGACTGGTTCGCCCAAAAACAGCGAATGTCTTTAGGTTGGCATTCGGTTCAAGGCATTGACATAAGGTCAATGGGTGATAGAGGGCTCAACTCAAGTTGTGACAGTAGGGAAAAGTGTAGATCACAACGTCAGGAGTCTAAGGGACAAAGTTATTTCCAAGGTTCATGGCTGGAAGTAGGTGAAAAGGCTCAATGCCACTGGCTGACATAGGCTGACAGTGCCCAAGAATGGCATTGACATGGTTTGAACAGTTCCCAGTGGCCAAAGTAGGTTTTGATTCAAGCATATGGTGCACAAAGTAGTGAGACAACTATTTGACAAAGTAACTTCTATTTTACATGACCAGAGGTGGCTGAACAGGGCTAATGCCACTGGCTGACACAGCCTGGCATAGGGTTGGCATGGCCAGAAACTAGGGTTAACCATATCTTTTGATTCAAGGCTCCAAATGATGCACCACTTTGTCTAGTGATTAGGCATTTGCAACAGAAACAATTTATTCAACAGGGTCTTGGGAACGAGATGGCCGGAAGGCAAGGAAATCCGGCGAAGAACACAGTGGCCGAACTGTTCCAAACAGTCTCTGGACAAAACTTTGGCATGGCGATACCTCTTCACCTGGGCCGATCCAGGTGTCGGGATAGAAGACAAAAATACTCATGGGGTCAAGGCACATCTACTAGACAAGGTGGTTAGGGTTGAAACAGCCGGAAACAAAATCCGGCGACCGGAGTTAGGGAAGAAGCCACAGAAATTGGGCATTTCTGTTCTAGAGAAAATGAACTTAACTCCTTGCTTTTGTATGGTCCTCAGGGTACTAGAAACATACTGGTGAAGTTGGATTAGCTAAACATTCAACAGATAAGCTAAATCAGTAAGCACAGTGAACATGCAAGGTTGAAATTTGGGGTTTTTCATATTTCAGCAAATCTGTCGATTTTGGTTGCTTAGGGATGTTAAGCAAGGTCTAGTGAGCATATTTGATTACTAGCTCGAAGGTTGGATCGATCTGGTTGAGGATTAATTTCTCACCGGAGTTCTAGATGAAACACGGCGATTGTTGGTGACAGAAGGCATTTAAGCTTAATTCCAAGCTTGAGAAGTATGAGGGAGATGAGATAAGCTCACTGGGGGTGCTGGATCGAAGAAGGAAGCAGTGGAGAGGCTTGGCACCGGAGTTCCTCCTTGCTGCTCACCGGAGAAGAAGAAGACACGATGAAGGGTGGCGATTTCTGGTGTTTTTCTGTGTGGTGGAGTTGGCTAAGTCCCGAGGGGTATTTATAGGTGATTTGGGGGGGGGGGGGCTGCAACGGCTGGAAATGCACGGGGAAGTGAAGCGGGCTGGAGGTGACAACTCGGCTGAATCCCGGCGAAGTGACGGCCTGCAGCTGGATTAGGGGCTTTAACCTGCTGCTCTGGTGGAGGTGATGGTGAATAGATGTTTGGCTTCGGCATGGACTCCACGTGGCCGGGTTTTTCTGTTTGAAACGTTGCCGGTGGCGTGCACAATCGGGGAGAATCAGCCGGCCGTGAGGTGAGCCCGAGAAGATCCACAGTGCCAATCATCGAGCACACACGTGGCGGCAAGCGATTGGATGAAGTACTGTAGCTGGAGGTCGAAGCAACGACAACAGCTGGTCAAGTGAACAGTAACATGTCTATGCTACAGTGCTCGTGATCGATTCAACAGGCGCGGTCGAAGACAGTTGCTGCGGTCGAAACCTGGAGCTGTGGTCGATTGAACGGCCTGGTCGTGAACAGGAGGTGTGGTCGAAGTCGAACTGAGTGGTCTAGTAGTGAACAGTAGCCCGTGGTCGAACCAGGGGCCTGATTGTGATGATTTTTGATGGGCTTTGGACTAAATTGTAAATCTGGTCTTAAAGAGGATTAATTTGAGATTTGATTCCATGGCTGAGTATAATATTTCTATTAATACTCATTTTGCTCAAATTTGGAGAAAGTTTGATAAGGTTTGAGAGATTTCACCCATTTTCGAAAATAGGGTAAAATTAGGGTAAAATAGATCTGGATTTTGTCGATCTCGAATTCTGGTGATTGGAGAGAGATTTTGAAGTCTGATAAAAAGGAGATATGTATCAAATAGCATTTGGGAGGTGTTCCCTGAAGAAATTCTGGAGTTGGAGTTGATTTGTAAATTTTAGCCTTTTCAGGCTTCCAGGTAAACAGAAAACGATCTATTCGCAGTAAAATTTGGACTAATCTGCAAAAAGTGTTTAGATGAATTAATCTAGTTCCCAACTTTTTGGAGTAAGTTGAGGATATAACTGGAAACATAATCCAAGAGACACTTGAGTCTAGGTAGGGTTAAATCAAGATAACTCAGTTATCTGGAAACTGGGGTACTTAGGGTAAATCTGAATTTTCCTGTTTTCGAAAACAGAGAGAGGCTTAGATACTGAGAGTTAGGGTCCGAATTTGATCTGGCTCCTGAAGACTTTTATCTTCAGAGTAACTGGTAGGTTAGATCTGGATAGGCAGATCTTAGTCTGAATCCAAAGGGTAGATTTTGGAGATTTTTAGGGTTTAGGAAACATCAGAGTTCAGCTGATTTGGCTACTACTACAGAGATACATGCATGCAGGATTTTTATGCAAAAACTTTTCACCCCCAAAACTAGGGTGTTACACCTGCCCATGCTGGTCGAGGAACGCCGCGAACTGCTGCAACAGCTGATGGCATTCCCGAGTGGCATGGGTACTGGACCTGTGGAAGGTGCACCACGGTCCTTCCCAGCTTCCCCCCGCGGGGCCTTCCTGACCGTGAGACGGCTGTCCTCCCCCATAGCCTTTCGGCTTGGGAAAGGGGCGGTTGCCCCTCCGGGCATCGCGCGAGCCGCCTCCGACCTCGAGGACAAAAGTGTCCCGAGGCCGTGGCTCGTTACGACCCCCCTGCCTGGGGCGTTTGAGGGGGTCCCTGGCCCCCCGGTCAGTGGGGGCAGGAGCCCCCTGGTTTTTCTTCCAGAGGTCGTCCTCCTCCGCCCACGCGTACTTTTCAAGTACGTTGAAGAGCTCGTCGACGGAGGAGGGGCAGCTTCGGGAGAGCCTCCGGTGGAGCTCTCCTGGGAGGATCCCACTCTTGCACACCTCGACGACCATGGAGTCGGGGACGTGAACCACTTTTCTCTTGACTTGAGCGAAGCGCTTGAAGAAGCTGCGGATGGTCTGCCCCGTCCTCTGCCGGACGGTATATAACTGCGAAGAATCCAGGGGACACACGTAGTTCCCCTGGAAGTTCGCGCAGAACTCGCACTTGAGCTGCGCGAAGGACTTGATGGAGCCAGCCTTCAAGTTGTAGAACCACGAGTGGGCGATCCCGGTGAGGTAGAGGGGGAAGACATTGCATTGAACCGTCTCATCCCCCCCAGCCGCCGAGATGGCTGTGGAATACACCTGCACAAATTCATAGGGGTCGGCCTCACCATTGTAGTGCTCGATGTGCGGCGGGCGATAAGGCCGCGGCCATCGAATGCACCGAAGTCTGCAGCACAGTTGCTGTTAGCCCCTGCACTTCTCGGGGGGAGTCACAGTCGCTGTCTCCTTTGATAGGGGACGCGCGCTCATTGTCGGAGTCGGGAAGTGGCCCAAGTGGTCCGCTGGCAAGGCGGTAACGACGCTTTTCTTCTGGGCCTGGACTGACTTCCAAAACGTCTGGGCTCTCCCCCGGAGAGGTTGGTTCTTCGGCGGGTCTCTTCCCCCGGTCGGTGCGGGAGCAGAGCTCTCCGCGTCTGCGACCCAGGGGAAGCTCTTCCCCGGACTTAGCCGTACGCATTCGCTCGACCTCCTCTCGGGAGAAATGGACCTGGTCCGCCGGAGGCACCCTCGGGGGCGGCCCCGGGGGAGGAGGGAGCTCATGCACTGTAGCTACCGGCCTGGGGGCTACCGGGGCCAGTAGGGGGGAGCCCCCTGTGGCGGCCTCCGGAACCGGAAAGGTGGAAACCCCTGTATTATCCGGAACCGGGGAGGGGGCCCCCGCGGCAACGTTCGGAACCGGAAAGGGGGAAACCCCTGTATTATCCGAAACCGAAGAGGGGGGAACCCCCGCGGCAACAACCGAAACCGGAAATGGGGAAACCCCTGTATTATCCGGAACCGACGAGGGGGGAACCCCCGCGGCGACGACCGGAACCAGAAAGGGGGAAACCCCTGTATTATCCGGAACCGGCGAGGGGGGAACCCCGCGGCGACAACCGAAACTGGAAAGGGGGAAACCCCTGCATTATTCGGAACCGGCGAGGGGGGAACCCCCTCGGCGACGTCTGGAACCGGGGCGCCGTTGCGGGGGGAGGTCTGCTGCGGCACGGGAGCTGCTCTGTCGACCGCCCCCGGTGTGGTAAACGCGACCTGTGGGGCGGGACTAGCTCCCGGCGCAGGGAAAACCCCCGGCATGTAATGGGCCCCCGGCCCCGGGAATGGGCTCAGAACGGGGTATCCCCCGGGTGCTGCGAAGGGCCCGGCCATGAAGTAACCCCCCGGCATCGGGAAGGCTCCGGGCACCGGGAAGGTTCCGGACGGATGACCCGCCGGGGGAGGGTACCCCCCGGCGGGGTCGTACGGGGCGGCCGAGCCTCCGGAGACCGGAGGGGCCACCGGGTGACCCATAAAACGGGCATAGCCCCCAGGTATGGGTACTGCGGGTATGTGGGGGCCGATGGCCGCGCCAAGACGCGGAGCAACTCGTCTATAGAGCGCTGGGCGCGGAGCTGGCCCTCCACTAAAGCCTCAAGCAAGGCGTCCCGGGGAGCCGGGGAAGCCGTCGGGGGGAGACTAGTCCTGGCCGAGGCGACCGGGGTCACCGGGACTGACCCAGAGGTCGAACCACCAAAATTAAGAGGGAAGGTAGGAGGTGGTACCTGGGTCTGGCCGCCTCCGGGCGGAAGCGCCGGGACGGTCGTGTCCCGAACGGGTGGCGTTGGGTCACCGGGACCGGCGTCACCGGGAAGGGCGCGGGCCCTCGTTCTTGTAGGGCCATGGCGTCTCGTCACTAGTCCCCACGGACGGCGCCAACTGTCGTGGTATTACGAATACCCCGACAGGTTTGGTGGATGATCCTAGCGATGAAAATACGACGTGGGCTGACCGGGTGACCGGACCTCCCCCGTCGGGCAAGCACAACAAATGACATGAGGGTTTATACAGGTTCGGGTCCCAGTGGGGGCCCTAGTCCTGTCGGTGTGCTCCCGACTGGGGTCGGCTAAGGGAGCTCTCTCGGGGGTGAGATGGCTCCGGAGCACACCTGTCAGATTGTTTATTCCAAGTAATAATGAGCAATCGTCCTTTACATGAGGGGTTACAAGGGCTTATATAGCCCCAAAAGATGCAAAAAGAGTAAACTACCCCTCCTGCTACCGCTGGATCGAGGGGTAGCAACGTCCTTCTCCCGGTCAGGCACCTTGGATATTTGATAGGTGTCCACCGATTCCCGAGGTGCTTCTCGCGTGACCCGCACGTGACCCGGGACCGGAGACTCCTGTCTCCGGACGGACGGCAATGCCCGGGACAAGGCACCGGGGGCCTTGTCCCCAGGTAGATGGCGGCGCCAGGGACAAACACCGGGGGCCTTGTCCCCGGGCAGATGGCGGTGCCTGGGATAGACACCGGGGGCCTTGTCCTCGGGCAGATGGCAGCGCCCGGGACAGGCACCGGGGGCCTTGTCCCCGGGCAAATGGCACAGCTTCTTACCTGGACTTAGTCTCGCGGAGATTTGCCCCAACACGTACTCAGCAAGTCATAGGTAAGAGTAGATACATATAGTAGTGTTGTTATGAACCTAGACTAGTCAAGAATTATGGAGGTTTGTAAAATAATCTTTTCTTTCATATCTCATCTCATGGCAGCACTTTTCATAGCATAGCATCGCTATTCATGTTCACTAAATTATAGCACTACCGCGACACGTCGACACACGACAGCCCACGGCAGCACCCCTTATCATGACAACACATGTCATTTGGGTAATCTTGACTTATCAAATTTTATTTAGAAAACATACTTGTGCCACACCCCGTGGATTTAATCCACTGCAGCAGACTCCTATAAATCCGGGAGATCGGAGTATTCGAATACATTTTTAACTCTGCAGATAGGTACCAATTTACCCACAAGATATTCCATTTTGAAGCCCATCCTATCAATATGATTAGACCCTTCCTCACAACCATGTGTGAGTGGCAAGGTGGAGATAACAAGAACTTTTGTCATGTTTCACACACAATTCACCCTTGACCCTGTGGATCTCTCGCGAACCACATTTGTGGCGGGTATTACCCCCACCCCTAAGTCTCTTCCCATTACTGGGTCAACGTGCATGATCACATACGTGGAGGAGCCTCACTCCGTGAAATTAGTGTATTGTTTTCCATCTCATGCAGGGGTTTCATGTGCGATCCACATAAGTACTTGTTCAGGCCTATCCCATGCCAGGCTTGCGGTTAGCACGTGTTTCATTCCACTAGACGCACAACACAAGGTTCTAGTCCTTATATGCCAGTGACCAGACCATCCACAATCATGCACCTACAGTGCCTGCACATCCAGTGCAGCCAAGCACATCCAGTGCTAGTACCACCATTCCATACCAAAACCCTGGTCATGGCTAGGGGTTTTATTTCATGAATATATATAAGTACATTTATAATAGTTCATGGCTCAATATTTGATCATTCCACTTTTAACAAGCATCCAGTTCAGTACTGACAATTCACAATTCATCCATTCTCACATGCAATACTATTTATATTCAAGGTCATATCATAGCAACTCATAAAATATAGGTTCAATATGATCAAGACTATGACTTGCCTTCCGCGTCGTAAGAAATAGCAGTTGATGTCGGGTCAGCAGTGAAGTCCTCAAACTCTGGCTCTGGCTCTGAGCAAAGATCAAACAAGCAACCAAGTGATAAGCACCAACCAGCGACTAACACCGAATGGAGTGTGGGTTGCCCGATCTTTCACGGTAGCTCGAATGGGGACTTGCAAACCTATCGGAGTTGATCGAATTGCAAGTAGATAGTGTCTCATATAACCTAAGAATTGGGTATTCTCAATTTACACAGAGATCCTATGATTTCTAACTCTCATAATAGCTCACAACTTCAACATAGCCAAAGCTATAGCGCTCGAAGAGCCTTTTTCTGAATTTCTATTCATCTCATGATTAAAAGTCCTTTGGAATGAGAGGATTATATATGTATTTATACTAGGAACAACCCTCCTAGTTTAGGTGTGAAAGCAACCATTAGATGAAAAGTTTTCTTGAACAACCAACCCTCCTAATTAAGGTGTGAAGGCACCCATTAGATGAAGAGTTTCCTTGGATATCCAATATACCAATTCGTTTGGAAAAGAGTTGCTTCAATTCTCGTGCAGGTTGGACTGGTTGTGCAGCTTCCACTAAAATGACCATAACTTTTGACTCGAAAGTCAAAATGATGCATGGTTTGATGCGTTGGAAACTAGACTTCATTAGCTTTCCAACCATATGGCCTATGCTTAGGTGAAACGCCAGAATCTGGCCTGAAATGTCCTGCAAAAGGACGGACAGAATTTGATGTCCACCTCCTTTGTTGTGCTACACCGTGATTCCATTCTTCTGCAGCACTAAAATACCTCTGAACATTAGCAATGAGACATGGATTTCTCATCCTTTGATTGCTCTTTGAACGATCAGCCTTTGCTTGTTCGAACCTTGGTTGAATGCCATCGCTCCAAGATCGATATCCCTTATATTTTCTCACACAAACCATATCTCTATGGCGACATGCTTGTTGTATTCTGATTTTACCATGGATGGTTCTCATGGGCATATCACCAAGAATCACAACCTTTTCAATACATTATTATACTACTTGCAATAATGCAAAGATGAAATGTCTCAATGATTTTGGAATAATTGGGTTTAGAAGCTGATTAGGGCTAACTTACAGAATTAGGGCTGAAAATGGATGCTAGAGACTTTTAGGGTTCCAGGGTAGGGAAATGACATTAAGTCCGCGGCTGGTTTGTCCAAAATTGACGAATGTCTTCAGGTTGACATTCGGTTCAAGGTGTTGACAAAGGATCAATGGCTGATAGAGGGCTCAATTCAAGTTGTGATAGAAGAAGGAATTGTAGATCACAACATCAGGAATCTAAGAGACAAAGTCATTTTCAAAAAGCACATGTGGAAGGAAGTGAAATGGCTAATGCCACTGGCTACCATAGACTGGCATTGGACTGACATGGCCATTTGATCTAGGGCTCCAATTGATTCACCACTTTGTCTGGGAGGTAGGCTTTGATAACAGGAATAATTTACTCAACGGGATCTAGGGCAGGAGATGGTCGAAAAGTGATGAAAACCGACGAAGAACACGGTGGCTGAAGTTTCAAATCTTAGCACTGGACAGAGATTAGGGCATAGCTATAACTTTCGATTTAGGCCGAATTAGATGTCGAGCTAGTAGACAAAATTGTTCAGGAGATTGAGGCGCATCTAGTGGACAATGTTGCTGGAGCTGGATCGGCCGGGAATAGATTTCTGGTGGCTAGTGCAGGGGACGAAGACACTGGATTTGGGGGTTTTTGCTACACAGGATTTGAATGCAATTCTTTGCTCGAGGACTAACAGGGAAGCACAGGGAAGTTATTGGAACGGTCAATTTGGTCGGGGGATCATCGGAAAAGTCTAGCGACGAGCGCCGGCGACTGGTGAAGCTAGAGCTTGGGAATAGCTTCGATTCAAGCTCAATTCTAAAATCTGGATTCACTGGTTTGCTAATTAAAGCTCACTGATCATTTTACTGTACTGGATCGAAGGCTAATTTGGATTGAATCAAACAGCAAGGCTGGAACAGGGATTCTGGCAATTCCGGCGATCACCGGCGATGAGGGGCATGGGGATTCAATTAAATGCTACAAAACGATGAGGAGGATGAGAGATACTCATTGGTGGCTTCAATTTGGGGATTGGTGCAGTGGATGAGGCTAGCGTCGTCGACCTCCTCGGCGATTCGCCGGAGAAGAAGACAAAGTCGAAGGAAATTTGGTTAATTGCTGAGAAGTTCTAGAGAGCAGTGCTGGTGACAAGGGAGCTCCTTGGGACTGCTATTTAAGGGCAAGGCGAAGCGAAGCAAAGCTTACTGCTTGGAGGCTAAGGTACTTGCGCTGGTGTACCTTCGGGTTGAAGCAACGGCAAGCAAACGAGCAAGCGAAGCTTCTCTCTGGTGCGTGAGCTGCTGGTGAGCTGGGCAAGGATCGCCACGGCGTTAATTGAGGTGCAAACACGTGTGCGTGTGCAAAGACGGCCGTGAACGAGCACTAGCGAGCGTGGCACTGATCGGCGGCAACAGGCGCAGTGCCACGGCGCACTGGTCGCGGTCGTAACGGCGTTGATCGAAGCTATGCACTGCAAGCTATGGTCGCGGTCGAAGGGAATACGAGCTCTCGTCGCGAACTGCTGCTGCTCCGGTCGTGAACAGTGGCTCTGGTCAAACCAGGGACCTGATTGCAAGAATCTTTGTTTGCAACTTGGACTGATTTGTAATTTCTGATCTAGAGATAGATAATTTGCAATCTGATTTCATAGATGAGTATAAACTTATACCTTATACTCATCCAGCAAGAAATTTGGTAAAATCTGGCATGATTTGATGATTTTCGATATAAACCGAAAATAGGGTATTTAGGGTAAATTAAATCTGAGTTTTGGTCGATTTTGAATTCAAGGTAGTTGGATAGACATTTGGGTATTCTGATAAAAGAAGATTTTGTATTAATTAGCATTTGGGAGGTGTTCCCTGAAACAGATTTGAATTTGGAGTTGATTTGAAGATTTTAGCCTTTTTGGGTTTCCAGATGGCTACTTAAATGAAAGGGTTTCGAAGCAAAATCCTTGCTATCAGATAAAGGACTAATTTGTGATATAATTTGGACTGATGATATAATTTGGCTGCCAACTTTCTGGATTAAGGTATTGGCATACCCATGATCATAGTCCAAGAATAATCTGGTCTGAATTAGGTCAAGATTTGGCTAAATCTGAGTTCAGAGTATTTAGGGTAATTAGAATATTAATTAAATTCCTGTTTTTGAAAACAGAAAAGGATCGTAAGATCTGAGAGTTAGAGATGGAATTGAATCTGACTTCTGAAGGCTTTTATGGTCAGAGTAACTGATAGATCACATCTGAGAAATCTGATCTTGATTTGGGTTCACAGGATAGATTTGGAGATATTTGGGGCTTAGGATAGATTAGAGTCTGACTGATCGGGCTACTACTACAGAGATACATGCATGCATGATGTTCATGAAAAAGAGAGTTTTTACCCCTAAACTCAGAGTGTTACAAAAAACCCCCGATTGAAAATTTTCAAAGACCGGTAACAATTTCCCCCGATTACCGTTCGAACAGGGAGCCAACCGAGAAATTTCCGGTCCAAAATTTTCGAAGGCCGGTAAGAATTTCCCCCGGTCGCTGTGAGAACAGGGAGCCAATCGAGAAACTCCCGGTCGAGAATTTTCGAAGGTCGGTAAGAATTTCCCCCAGTCGCCGTGAGAATGGGGAGTCGGTCGAGAAATTCCTGGTCGAAAATTTTTGAATTCCGATCGCCGTGAGAACGGCGGAGTCGGCCGAGAAATTCCCTGTCTAAAATTTTCAAAGGCCCGTTAGAATTTCCCCCAGTCGCTGTGAGAAGGGGAGGCTGGCCGAGAAATTCCCGGTCAAAAATTTTCGAAGGCCGGTAAAAATTTCCCCAGTCGCCATGAGAACGGGGAGCCGAACGAAAAACTCTCGGTCGAAAATTTCTACCGGTCGTCGTGAGAATGGGGTGCTGGTGGAAAAAACTCCGGTCGTGAATTTCCAAAGACCGGTAAGAAATTCCCCCCAGTCGCCATGAGAACGGGGTGCCAGCCGAGAAATTCCCAGTCGAAAATTTTTGAAAACCGGTTAGAATTTCCCTCGATCGCCGTGAGAATGGGGGGCCAGCCGAGAAATTCCCGGTCGAAAATTTTCGAAGGCCAGTAAGAATTTCCCCCGGTCGCCAAGAGAACAGAGAGCCGGTCGAAAAACCCCCAGTCGAAAATTGCAAAGACCGGTAAGAATTTCCCCCGGTTGCCGTTAGAACAAGGTACCAGCCTAGAATTTCCCGGTCGAAAATTTTCGAAGGATTGTAAGAATTTCCCCTGGTTGCCGTGAGAATGGGGAGCCGGTCAAGAAATTCCCAGTCGAAAATTTTCGAAGGCCAGTAAGAATTTCCCCTTGTCGCCGAGAGAACGAGGAGCCAGCCGAGAAAATTCCCGGTCAAAAATTTTTGAAGCCTGGTAAGTATTAAGAATTTCCCCCGGTTGCCGTGAGAATGGGGAGTCAGTCAAAAAAATGCCACCGAGAATTTCAAAGACCGGTAAGAATTTCCCCCGAACGCCGTGAAAACGGGGTGCCGGCCGAGAAATTTCCCACCGAAAATTTTTGAAGGACGATAAGAATTTTCCCCAGTTGTCGTGAGAAAAGCGAGCCGGTCGAGAAATTCCTAGGTCGAAAATTTGCAAAGACTAGTAAGAATTTGCCCCAGTCGCAGTGAGAAGAGGGAGCCGGCTGAGAAATTCCCAGTTGAAAATTTTTGAAGGACGGTAAGAATTTTCCCCGGTCGAACATTTCTAAGGACCGGTAAAAATTTCCCCCGGTCGCCGTGAGAATAGGGACGGCCGAGAAATTCCCGGTCACAAATTTTCGAAGGCCGGAGAAAATTTCCCCGGTCGCCTTGAGAATGGGGAGTCGATTGAGAAACTCCCGGTCGAAAATTTTCAAATTCCGGTAAGAATTTCCCCTGGTCGCCGTGAGAAAGAGGTGCCGGTCGAAAAACTCCCGGTTGAGAATTTCTAAAGACTGGTAAGAATTTTCACCGGCCACCGTGAGAACGGGGAGCCGGCTGAGAAATTTCTAGTCGAAAGTTTTCGAAGGCTAGTTAGAATTCCCCCCAGTCACCGTGAGAACGGGGAGCCGGTCAAAAAACTCTCGGTCCAAAATTTCTACCTGTCGTCGTGAGAACGGCGGGCCGGACTTGAAATTCCCAGTCGAAAATTTTAGAAAGCTGGTAAGAATTCCGTCGGTCGCCGTGAGAACGGGGAGCAAGTGGAAAAAATCCCGGTCGATAATTTCCAAAGACCGGTAAGAATTTCCCCCCGATTGCCGTGAGAACGGGTAGCCGACTGAGAAATTCCCGGTCAAAAATATTCGAAGGACGGTTAGAATTTCCCCGGATCGCCGTGAGAACGGGGGGCCGGCCGAGAAATTGCCGGCCAAAAATTTTCGAAGGTCGGTAAAAATTTCCTCCGCGAACGGGGAGCCGGTCGAAAATGTCCTGGTTGAAAATTTCCCAAGTCCGGCAAGAATTTCCCCCGGTCGGCTTGAGAACGGGGAGCCGGCCAAGAAATTCCCCATCGAAAACTTTCGAAGGCTAGTAAGAATTCCCCCGGTCGCCAATAGAACGGGGAGCCGGTCGAAAAACCCCCTATCGAAAATTGCAAAGACCGGTAAGAATTTCCCCCAGTCACCGTTAGAACAGGGAGCTAGCTGAGAAATTTCCCGGTCGAAAATTTTCGAAGGACGGTAAGAATTTTCCCTGGTCGTCGTGAGAACGGGGAGCCGATCGAGAAATTACCGGTCGAAAATTTTCGAAGGCCGGTAAGAATTTCCCTAGGTCACCATGAGAACGGGGAGCCGGTCAAAGAACTCCCGATCAAAAATTTCAAAAGACCAGTAAGATTTCCCCCGGTCGCCGTGAGAACAGGGAGCCAGCCGAGAAGTTCCCTGTCAAAAATTTCCAAAGACTACCCCCAGTCGCCGTCCGAACGGGGAGCTGGTCGAAAAACCCCCGGTCGCCTTGAGAATAGGGAGCCGGACAAGAAACTTCCAGTCGAAAATTTTGGAAGGCCAGAAAGAATTTCCCCCGGTTGCCGTGAGAACCGGGAGCCAATCGAGAAACTCCCAGTCGAAAAGTTTCGAAGACCAGTAAAAATTCCCCCGGTCGCCGTGACAACGGGGAGCCGGCCGAGAAATTCCCGGTCGAAAATTTCTGAGCGCCGGTGAGAATTCCCCTGGTCGCCGTGAGAACGGGGAGCCGGTGGAAAAACTCCCGGTCGAGAATTTCCAAAGACGAGTAAGAATGTACCTAGAAGAACAATATTAAGGCAGATGCAGACTGGATCAGAAATCTACCTAGAAGAATGTCGTGGTGTTTCCTGCTTCTTGGATTGAAGTGTAGTTTAATCTTCCTCCTTGAACTGCAGTTGGTGCTCTACCTCTTCCTCTTCCTCGGTTGGCCATGCTTCCTCCTCTTCCTGGTGGAGTTCCTCTGAAATATGTGATGATGATGCTCTGGGTACTACTGGCTGTGTTCCTGCTTGTGATCTAGCGATGGATATCGGGAGTTGTATCCAGGGACATAATTCTTTGCGACGCCCACGCTATCCGCAATGAAAACATTGGACACTCGTGTGAGGGCAGTCCTTCTGGAGATGGTTTCCTTTGCAGTTGGGGCAAATCGTCACTACTGGTCTGGGAGTCTGGTAAGATGGTCAGAAACTGGAGGCAATAGGGACTCTTCCTCTGGTCGGGTTTGTTTGTGGTCGGGCTTGTTGGAGCATTCTTCGCTTCTGGCTTTCTTCCCCCATATTCCTCTTCTCTTCTATCTTCAAAGCTCTGTTCACTAGTGTTTGGAATTCTGTAAACTCATGGGAGGCAATTTGGTACTGCAAGTAGTGTTGAAGTCCTTCTGCGAAGCGTTCTATCTTCTTCTCTTTGGTACCCACATCTCCGGGTGCATATCGAACCAGATGGGTGAATTGGTGCAGATACTCAGTGACTGACTTGTTTCCTTGAATCAGGTTACGAAATTCCCGACGCTTAACTGCCATGATACCAGTAGGTATATGAAATTTCTGAAATTGATCCTTAAATTCCTTCCAAGAGATATTGTCTCTATCCAAGTGAGCTTCTTGGTAGTTCATCCACCATACTGCTGCAGCCCCTTCTAACTGATGAGATCCGAACAAAACCTTTTCTCTGTCGCCACATCGAACTGTGTCTAATTTCCTTTCTATGTCCCTCAACCAATCATCGGCAACCATGGGATCGGTCGCACTAGAGAAAGTTGGTGGACGGGTTTTCTGAAAATCTGTTAATCTTGCTCCTACAGTAGTTCCTTCTGTTGTTCCAGTAGGCAATTTCAGATCTATCTGAGCTAACAACTGGGTATGGGCCGCCTGAGCTTCCTGTCGATTCTTCTCCATTGACAGAAGAATTTCCTGCAGACCGGGTTGCTCATTCTGGGGAGGATTGGAACTCTAAGATCCTTGCTGAAATAAAGGTCTTCTTGTCACAGGATCTTCCTCATGCGGAGTCTGATCTCTGTCCTCTCCACTGCTTCGGGATCTTCCCCTTGTGTCGACCATGATGGCTCTGAAGAGAATCCAAGCAGATCTAACTAACTATGGCCAACTAAGACAGCAGTGCAGAAATTAATGCAGACTTTTTTAATGCATAAAATACTTAGGCTACTAGCCATAATATACAAATTAACCATTGCAAAAGCAACAGCGAATCTTCAAAGCTATCAAGAGCATTACTAGCTCTATCTACACTATCCCCAACTAACCCCTGAGACACTCTGAGAAAACGCGTTCTCGCTGCTTACCAAATTTTAGAAAAACCAACAAGACTTTTGAAACCAGATTTTTAGAAACTACTGGCTCATTTTTACCAAAATAGGGTTTTCAAAGAATTAGTTTTTAGATAAATTACGTCTTCCTGTGGCAGCCAATTCCTAAAGGTGTCGTCCTACAGTCAAGTTCTCATGCTGCTCTGATACCAACTTTTCTTTGTCGCGCCTCCATCTTGGGGACAACGACTACATCCGTGAGGACCCAGCTCGCTGCAGCTGATCCATACATGCATACCATTGACTTCCCAGGATAAGTCAAGAACAGGAGTATATTTACATCACAGCAGAGTAACTCACAAAATATTTAAGCAATGTGGCCTGTTGGCCTTAATACAACATAAAGAGATTACAATGCCTTCGTGGCATACATGGTTTAGCAAAATAACAACTACACAGTGGAAGATTCACCACCACAGAAACAGACATCCAGGATGGCACATCACAAATGGTTATGAACTGTTCAATGGAAAACCGTCTGCGAAGGCCTGTCGAGAGAATATGTTCAGTTATCACAGTCGATTCTGATGTCAAAAACAACTGTGATAGTAAACCAGACAGTTCTGAACACAAAACCGTCTGTAATAGTCTACTTATCACAGACGGTTCTAACCTAAAACCCGACTGTGATAGATACAATCAGTTCATAGCTGAAAACCGTCTATGATAACTAGAATATCACAGATGGTTCGGAACTCAGAACCGACTGTGATATATACAGTCGGTTGTGAACTAAGAACCGACTGTGATAGTGTAGTTATCACAGACGGTTCTAAGGTCTGAACCGACTGAAAAAGTGCCGGCGCTTTGAATTCTCAACTGTGATCATTTCTGTCTCCGATCTTCGTGCGCGGCGCCTAGGAGAACACGAAGCATTGCTTTGGAAGTTCTATAAATTGACAGTGGAAAAATTGTCATTTACTTTACAAGTTTTTATAATTCTCAGACTGTTTGACTCCTTAGCTTCTCTACGCAAGTGGCATCCTCGATGGCATCGTCAGCCTCACCCTCCCCGGTAAGAACTCTCAATCTTTTGGACTTACCCCTGTATTGTTAATCCCTGTTCAATACATTCTTGACCTGTTGATTTGCACAGGGAAGGGGAGCCGTGGAAGACTCGGGCAAGGTGAAAGCCAAGCTGAGGGCCCTCTAGGAGGAGCACAAGCTCCTTACGGACAAGTACACTCGACTACGGCTTGACCTTGATGATCTCTTCCAGTCCATTCAGCGCATGAAGACGGATGGTGACAATGCTAGGGCAAGGACGAGGCGTCTTCGTGAGGAGAAGAAAGCTGTGGATATGACCATCACTGGCTGCGGTTTGACTATGAAGGATACCATCGCAAAGTTGAGGGAGGTCGCAGGCCTTCTCGACGCGGTAGTAGTTGATCCTAAGAAGGACAACTTGTCATTGGAGGAGTCTTGCGTCTTGGCTGCAAGTCAAACTGACTTTATTCTAGATGCAGCCAGGGCTAAGACCACTCCTTGACCTAGCATTCTGTATTTTTACTTTTTTTTGTAAGTGATGAAAAAAAATTATTGAAACTTTGTTCTTATGTCAACTTTCCAATTTTCCAGCACATTCTTGGACTGCATGCTATCTTCCCTCTTTCTTTATCTTTCTTTAGCTTTTGGCGAACATTCGACCATACAAAGGTATGTGCACTGTGTGCGATCAAGGAACAGCTATTGCGATCTTTGGCTTGTGAGGGCAGTCCATCGGAGCCCTTCAAATAATATAGAAACAATATAGAAGTCGAAGGTCCCATGCAAATAATATAAAAAGAATATAGAAGTTGGGCTTATTTGGCTGGATGGCATTGTGGCAGGCCAAACGCCTTGAGTTATCAACGTGCTTTGAATATCACAAACGGTTCTGAGGTAAAAAAACGTTTGTGATAGTCACATTACAGATGGTTTTTATGTAAGGCTCGACTGTGATAGTCCCAACAGTGTCCGACGCTTCGAATTCTCAACTTCTTTCAATATCACAGACGATTTTTAACTCCAAACCATCTGTGATAGTAACATTACAGATGGTTTTTATGTAAGGACCGACTGTGATAGTCCCAACAGTGATCAACGCTTCAAATTTTCAACTTCTTTCAAATTCTCAGCGGTTCAACTGGAAGCAAAACTCCAGGGAGGGAACAAGTATTTGTAGAAGTCGAACAGTTCAATATTCCACAGGCATATTAAAGACGGTTCGAACATCACATCAGAACCGTCTGTAATAGTAAAGCAGACGGTTTTGATCTCCCAACCATCTGTGATAGTCCCAACAGTGCCTATGCATCGAATTCTCTACATGCAATTGTTGATAACCGCACATAATAACTGCGCAGATGAAGAGACTTAATTATTTACTTCAAATTTAATTTGCATCGAATTATGTAATCTGACGCTTCAACTTCCTAAGTGGGCACTAGTGTTTTGCCGTGTTACAGTTTATCTCCCGAGAAGTTAACATGAATTTATTGATCTTGAAAACAAGTAGTGCGCTCCACTTCAAATTCTCAACAGCGTGTTGTGTCTTTTCCGTTTCTGATGTTTGCGCAGCACACTAGCCTGGGAACACGAAGCGTCGACTTGGAAATTCTATAAATAGTTTGTTTTTCATTAATGATGAAAAAAATTAACTCAAAATTTGTTCTTATGTAAATTTTACAATTTTCCCGCACGTTCTTGGAGAAAGAGAAGTGGAGCGGTTCGACTGGAAGCAAAACTCCAGGGAGAGAACAAGTATTTGTAGAAGTCGAACAGTTCAATATTCCAGGCATAGTAAAGAAGGTTCGGACATCAGAACCGTCTGTAATAGTCATATTACAGACGGTTTGGATATGAGAACCGTCTATAATATTAAAGCAGACGGTTTGATATCCCAACCGTCTGTGATAGTCCCAACAGTGCCCACACATCGAATTCTCTACATGCAATTGTTGATAACCGCACATAATAACTACGCAGATGAAGAGACTTAATTATTTACTTCAAATTTAATTTGCATCGAATTATGTAATCTGACTCTTCAACTTCCTTTGCCGTGTTGCAGTTTATCTCCCGAGAAGTTATCATGAATTTATTGACATTGAAAACCAGTAGTGAGCTTTTTAAAACTCGAGGCACCCGCGCATATGAACCGCCACCTTCTGGTTCTATAAATAGCGAGGCTCCTAAATCCCTGTCTTTATTCCCTCCTCAACTCCCACCTTGATGGCGAGCCGAGATTCCAATGAGGTTATTGAAATTGAGAGTGATGAGGAAGAGATAAGTAATGAACTCGATCTGGATCTTCAAAAAGTAAGTCGATCCTCTCTGAAACTCTAATGCAGATCTTTCTTTTATGACTTGATTACCTCCAAACAAATGCATTTCGAAATCCACAGGTGCCTGAGGAAATGCTCCCTCCAAAGAAGAGACTCAGAAATGATGAAAGATCCTCTAGTGGAGCTGCAGCGAAGACTCTAGAGGGTGCTGAGGCCTGTGTTGCCACATTGCCCCTTGCAACCCCTCCAGTTGCAGCTTCATCTCCACCTTTGGAGATACACAACAATCCTTCCAATATCCCCTCTTCAACACCTTTTTTGTATCATCAGCTTTAATTTCTTGGATGATCCTACTGATGCCAAATCCACTCCTTTGCTGAGAGATGATGTAGATAGTCTTAGAGCCATTGGTAGTTCTCCTGGGGTGGCCAGTGTAGATCCTACTGATGCCAATACGTCCCTAGGAGAACTTTGTAAATTACTTTCAGAACAGGTCGATGCTAATTTGGTCGCTTGTATCCCTTATGTATGCAAAGATTGTAAGAAATAAGAAATTTCTTTTCCTTATATATCTGACTTTTCGATTGATTATGTAACTGATAATCACCAAATGATGTTCTGTGTGAAAATGTTAACAAGAAAATACTACTGCAATCAAGACGGTTTTTAACTCAAAACCATCTCTGATAGTAACATTACAGACGGTTTTAATTTCAGGACCGACTGTAATAGTCTCAAAATTCTTTGAACATCCACAGACATATATATACAACAAATATGAAAAACAAGATAAAACCAAATAGTCTCAATGTTCATTTTTTAAATACTAACATTGAAAATAAGATAGAACCAAAAATGAAAAACAAGTGGAACAACTGAGCACTAGTCGAACGGTTCGACTGCAAACAATCCAGGATATTATAGATGGTTCAGACCTTATCACCATCTGTGATAGTAGAGCAGAGTGTTGATTTTATAATTATCACAGACGGTTCTGAGGTGAAAACCGACTGTGATAGTAAAGCGGATGGTTTTGAGCTCAGAACCGTCTGTGATATTGTACTTATCACAGACGGTTCTTAATTAAAAACCGACTGTGATATTGAAGCGGACGATTTTGAGCTCATAACCGTCTGTGATATTTCTGTCATAGTTCTACAGAAAATGCACCGATATTACCGACGGTTTAATAAAGTGAAATCCGTCAGTGATATTTTGTTCTTAAAAAATGCACTGATATTACCGACGATATTATATAGAATCATCTGTATTGAACCTGGTATAAAAGGTCTTTTGGGGCAAGGAAGAGCGAAATCTCAAAAGGCCGGGGGAGCATTTGGGGGCAAAAATTTGAGGATCCAAGGTTGGTACTTGCTCCCAAGGCATACACATTACTTGATTTCATCATCAATATCGATCTCCATTGATTGATCAAATTAGAGTGAGAGGGAGGGAAAGCTACAGTAGCAAATCCTGGTTGTAACTCATTTTTGACCTGTACTATAGCTATTTAATTGCTTTATGATGTGTGTTATCCACGCCCCCAACTAATTGCTTGCAGTTCAAGTAGTAGTTAACTATTTATACCGCAAACTCCGCATCAAACACTAGCTAGCTAGATTTATATAATTTATTGCGTGTCGACCATACATAGAGTATTACTAATTAGCATGTGTATGAATTTGATTAATTGCAGATGGTCCGAGACTGGATGTATAATGACAATCGAGTGGGTAAGGAATACATGAAAGGTGTTTTTGATTTCCAAAAGGTTGCTGAGCAAGACATGGCGAAGAAGAGTTTACCATATATGTACTGTCCTTGTATAGACTACCAAAATCTTAAGATGTTCACAACTCATCTCAAATTGTCGTCCACTTGATCCGACGTGGTTTCAAAAAGGGGTACACGTGTTGGGTCCACCATGGAGAAGAGCCAACTGCAGAAACAAGTGCCACTCAGGTTGAGGAACAGGACAAGTCGGATCCGAACAACGACTTCGACGAGGATATGCCAGAGGATGACAATTTAGATGACATGTTGCGTGATGTGGAAAGAAATTACAGTGAAAGGGAGTTTGGCAAATTCAAGCGCTTGATTGAGGACTCAGAAAAGCTGTTGCTCCTTGGTTGCAAGTCGAAGTACACAAAGTTGGCCTCTGTGCTTGAACTGTTAAAATTGAAGGCAAGTAACAGCTGGACCGACAAGAGTTTCACGGCACTGTTAGATCTTTTGGCGGACATGCTCCCAGAAGGAAATGAGTTGCCAAAAAACACCTACCAAGCGAAAAAGCTGTTGTGTCCTATGGGAATGGAAGTAGAAAGGATACACGCAAGCCCTAATGATGGCATCCTTTACCGTAACGACTACAAGGATATGCATTTTTGTCCGGTGTGCGGCGCATCCTGCTATAAGCGCAAGGACCGAACCGACGACGGCGACTGCGCTAAGATAAAGCGAGGACCTCCTGCTAAGGTGTTGTGGTATTTGCCCGTCATTCCCCGCTTGCAGCGTTTGTTTGCAAACCGTAAAGAGGCAAAATTACTGCGTTGGCACTCGAAAGACCGGAAGAAGGATGGAAAGCTGAGACACCCCGCTGATTCTTCGCAGTGGAGAAACATCGACAGGGAATTTGTTAACTTCGGAGCAGAATTGAGGAACATAAGGTTCGGGTTGAGTACGATGGAATTAATCCTTTTGGTAACATGAGCAGTCGGCATAGCACTTGGCCAGTTCTTTTATGTATCTACAACCTTCCTCCTTGGTTGTGTATGAAGCACAAGTACATCATGATGTCTCGACTTATCTCAGGACCAAAACAACCCAGAAAGGATATTGATGTGTACCTAGCACCATTGATAGAGGATCTCCTAACAATGTGGAACGAAGGGGTGCAGGTATGGGACGCATGCAAACGAGAGACCTTCATCCTACGTGCTATGATATTCTGCACCATCAATGATTTTCCTGCCCTTGGAAATTTGTCGGGCCGTAGTACGAAAGGAGCCAAAGCCTACCCCCACTGCAAAGATGAGACTGAGAGCGTGTGGCTGAAGAATTGCAGGAAAACATTGTACATGCGTCACCGTAGGTTTCTTCCGAAGAATGACGCGTATCGTAAGAGGAAGAGGGAATTTGACGGCCACAAGGAAGATGGTTCAGCCCCGAAGCCTATGCGCGGGAAAGATGTTTACTCACGGGTGAAGGACATAGACGTTGTGTTTGGAAAGGGTCGTAAATTGAACCGCGCACGAAGAACTCTTGGAAGAAGAGATCGATATTTTGGGACTTACCGTATTGGGAGCATTTAGAGGTTCGTCATTGCATTGATGTCATGCATGCAGAGAAGAATGTTTGCGACAGTTTAATCGGCCTATTGCTGAACATTCCGGGGAAGACAAAGCATGGCGTCAATGTGCGGCATGACATGATCGAAATGAGAATCAGGCCCGAGCTAGCACCGAGAGAGGACGATCAAGGCCGTATATACCTCCCCCCTGCATGCTACACTTTGTGCAAGGCTGAGAGGACAGAACTCTGTAAGTGTCTCTATGGTGTTAAAGTTCCATCGGGTTACTCCGCAAATATGAAAAAGCTTGTGTCCATGGGCGATTTGAAATTGGTGGGTATGAAGTCTCATGATTATCACGTGTTGATGACACAAATGCTTCCTGTTGCCATCCGGAGTATTCTGCCGCATAAGGTCAGAAAGATGATCACGAGGCTGTGTTTTTTCTTCAATGCAATTTCTTGCAAGGTCATTGATCCCGATGGACTGGATTCTCTGCAGAGCGAGGTGGTTCGAACTGTCTGTCAGCTTGAGATGTATTTTCCTCCATTGTTTTTTGATATCATGATCCATCTCACCGTCCACCTTGTCAGAGAAATCAAGATATGTGGACCCGTGTTCCTACATTATTTGTATCCATTCGAGAGGTACATGGGTGTACTTAAGGCCTACGTGAGCAATCGGTCCCGGCCCAAGGGTAGCATTGTCGAAGGTTATGCAGCGGAAGAGGTTATTGAGTTCTGCGTCGATTACATGGCCGAGGTAGAAGCAATAGGAGTTCCTGTGTCTCATCACGAGGGGAGGCTTGATGGTGTTGGCACTATTGGATGGAGAGCCATCACTCCTGATTTTGATATGTACTCGAAAGCTCATTTTTGGGTCTTGCAACACATGACGTAGGTGTCTCCGTACATTGACGAGCACAAGGAGATGCTACGACAAGACAATCCTTGCCGATCTGAGGTTTGGATCACGAGAGAACATAACAGTAAATTCAACGCGTGGATGAAAGTGCGAATCACCGGAGAGTCCGCAAGTGACAACCTTAAATGGTTGGCAAAAGGGCCCACGTTTACTGTACAGACATGGCAGGGATACGACATCAATGGGTACACATTTTACACGAAAGCTCAAGATCGAAAGAGCACTGTGCAAAATAGTGGAGTGAGCGTAGAAACTTTCCATGAGGAGTTCAGCGAGGCAGGCCCAACAAGGGTAGTACGTGGATTGAACTCGTACTACGGGTTCATTGAAGAAATTTTGGAGCTCGATTACGTACTATTCAAGATTCCCCTGTTTCGATGCCGATGGGTCCAAATCCCACAGGGTGTGAAGGTTGACAGTTACGGTTTCACTTCTGTGAATCTCGATCGAGTTGCTTACAAATATGAGCCATTCATACTTGCAAAGCAAGCCATTCAGATCATTTATGTCACTGACCCAGCCAATAAGAAGTGGCACGTCGTCCTTCATGGCAAGAGAAGGATTGTTGGAGTTGAAAATGTCATAGACGAGGAGGAATACAATCAATTTGATGAGATTCCTCCATTTGGAGATGGCGTACAGGTCGATACTGAAGACACCAACGAAACCGTTACGTGCGTATGGATCACCAGGAAGGGTTATACTTTAAAGGTAATCAACCGTACGTCCTTATCTCTCTGTTTCCATCGGTATAGCTTATATCTCCTGTAATTCTCGTCTTTGCAGGGCCACGGCAAGTGGAAAGTTGAGGATAACATGGCTGTGTATGTGGAAATTGTCGGTCAAAGTCCACATTTGTATGTAACATTAACTTGAGCATGCTCCACATTGTATGTTAAATTTATTTGAGCATGCTCCACATTGTAACTAATTTTCGGATCTACGTACACTGTAACCAATTTACAGAGCATTTGGACTACATTTGAAATATTTGATTGTTCATTTAAAACAAGTTTTCGAGCATTCAGAGTTGAAGAGCTACAAATCAGTTTCAAGTTGTAAAACTTACGTTCAATAGAGAGATTATCACAGACGGGTATGAATATAGAACCGACTGTGATATTCCCAACAGCGTCTCTGACGCTTCAAGTCTTAATGTGCACGGTCGGTTCTCAAGTCCAAACCGTCTCTGATAATCTCAGTCACAGTCGGTTCTAGACTCAAAACTGTCTGTGATAATCTCTCACTATGTAGATTATCACAGATGATTTTTATGTGAGAACCGACTGTGATAATATTATCACAGACTGTTATGAATATAGAATCAACTGTGATATTCCCAACAGTGTCTGACGCTTCGAGTTCTTAACGTGCACCGTCGGTTCTCAAGTCCAAACCGTCTGTGATAATCTCAGTCACAGTCGGTTCTCAACTCAAAACCGTCTGTGATAATCTCTCTGGAGATTATCACAGACGGTTCTGACATGAGAACTGACTGTGATAATATTATCACAAACGGTTGTGAATGGTGGACCGACTGTGATAATCTCTACGCGGTACATAGTTCAAGGCGGGCTTTGTCCCGCTCATTTCCAGACTTCGCAATTGTTTGCCCTAGCTCTCTCCGCCCTCGCACCGTCCGTCGTGATCACCTCTATCGCCTCCCCACAGTCCGTCGCGATCTCCTCCATCTCCTTCTCTCCGTCCGTCGCGATCACCTGCATCGCCTTTCTACCGTCAGGCGCGATCACCTCCATCGCCCTCCCGCCTTCCGACACGATCACCTCCATCGCCTCCCCACCGTTTCTGTCATTCTTGGTTAATTATAAGTATATGGGTTTTGTTATAGAATTATTAGTTGCAGATTTACTTAAACTGTTCTCACTTTCACTTATGTTAGGAACTGATATGTCTGGTGATGAAATGCACCACTCGGGAGTCAGAGTGACCTCACTGGCGATGAGACGCCTGGGACGGAGGTCACCGCATCCACCATGACCCAGCCGCAGAAGAGAAAGGGGTGAGGTCGGACGACATGCGCGCGTCTGGATAAGCGGGAAAAGCAGCACGTCCAGTTCAACGACAATGGTGTGCCGGAAGCTCTGGACAAACTTGTCGGTCAGTATCGCTCACTATGCGGCAAAGTGGCAAGGGAGCAGGTGCCCATCACCACCTCCGACAGGGGTCAAGTTTCCCCAGAGTGCAAGGATGTGCTGTGGCAAGAAATGCAGGCGGCATTTCACATTCCCAAGGATCGCCACTTCACCATCCGCCGGAGGACACTGATGTCAATAAACAAGGCGTGGAGGAACTTCAAGAGCCACCTTGTCAGGCGCTATGTGAAGGAGTCGAAGACCCCCTTCGATGACTTCCCTTTCGTGACTCCCGAGGCATGGCAGCAGTTCGTCGAGATGAAGGCCAAGCCAGAGTTCCAGGAGCTTAGTGCGAAGGGCCAGGCTAACCAGGCCAAGAATACCCACCCACACAGACTAGGCAGTGGTGGGTATGTGGGGAAGAAGGCGTTTTGGAGGAAGCAGGACGAGGAGGCTTCCTAGTCTTCGGCCGGCAGTCTTTATGCGGGCATAATGGACGTGCGCGCCCGCAATTGGTGCCGAGCAAGATCGACGATGACCTCCTCCGGAAGCGTCTCTGTGAATAACCCTGCGGACAGGGAAGTGATCGACCGGCTGGTAAGATTGTCTGATCACATACTATCCCCGTAACACGCATGCAATGGGTTGTATTGCTAAGTTCTCCTGTTGCAGGTGACGCTGAGTGCACAGGCGGCATCCGGAGAGTTCAACCCGAGGAGGGATAGGGATATCCTCACAGCGGCGCTAGGAAACAAGGAGCATCCAGGCCGTGTGCGCGGCCTCGGTGCCACTGTGCCTTGGAGGCATGGTTTCGCTGATGATGAGGAGGCGGCTAAGAGGAGAAAGGGATCCCACCAAGCCCGTGATGAACGGCTCAAGGAGGAGATGCGATTGGAGTTCGCTGCTCAGGACAAAGCACTCCTGCAGCAGTTGTCGGAGATGCGGTCTATGTATGAAGAGCTAAGAAAGGCGACCCAGGGCACCCCCCTTGTAGCAGCGGAAATACCGACCCCCATTTTTGGCCACCGTAGTAGCTGTGCGGCTGCGCCGGGGTCTTCGCAGATGGAGCCCTCTCCAAAGTACCCGGTGGACTTTCTGCAGGAAATGACCGTTTGTCTATGTTAATTCATGCGAAAGTGAAAAGCGGTGAAATTCAATATGTTAATGCGCACTGTTTGTAGGAACCTGCCTCCTGCAAGCTTATGGTGCTGGCCGGTCTCTTCCCGATCGAGGCTGCCCGTGGGATGGCGCAACCATGCACGGCGGGGGCCACAATCCACGGTGCCCCTCTATGTGAGGGTTTTGCACGGGTCCAAGTGGACAGTGTCTTTGACCATTGCAAGGGTTTTCCGTTGGAGAAGCCGCCGAACGACGAGATTACCACTCTCGGGGATGCGGTGCACATGTTCGTGCAATGGCCCAAGAAAGACATCGTCCTGGATGAGGTAATTCCCCCACCAATTTCATAATTCGTACTGTAATAATAGCCCTCAGAGTTAGTGTCCTAATACATAGGTTCTTACATCACAAACATCACAGACCGACACACGGCCTACTAGCCAGCCGACCCCTCCGATGACGAAGCTGACTCCGACTAGGAGGCAACCATTCAAGAAGCTAGTTAGTAGGGGAAAAGCAAAGAAGAGCCCGACGAAGGAGAGCGAGAAGAGTGCGCCAGCTCTCATGCCGTTCGCTCTGGGGATGCCCATGGCCTCCGATACCGAAATTTCGAGCATGGGGTTAGCATGCCAGAGCCTGCATGCATGGTACATGAGGAGGACAAACCAGACCAGGACACAGCGTCCGACACACATCATGGTCAAGTACACTGTGGCAGAGTTCCATAACGACGTTGGGACCTACCCGGTGACCTTTGAAGACCTGCACAATTTACTGAACAAAGATGCGCTCGACTTGTCAATCCTACTGTCTTGGGTGCTGTAAGTATCCTACTATCCTACGCCTGTTCGTGCATATACGGATATATGTCATTTATTAATTGGTTACTTCCGTGCAGCTGCATGACCAGCTATGCCAAATCTAAGGGCATACCTGTTGGTTTCTTGGACCCCCAGATGGTCGTCGAGGTGATGTTTAGGATCGACGCAGACTTCGTTGTCGACTACATCAAAAGAGGGTTGCTTGCTCAGGTCGACAAGGAGTACATATTTGTACCCTACAACCAGAGGTGAGTGCTTTCATCAGTACTTCACCCATAGATTAGTGTCTCCATGTGCACACCCCCAAACTTAGATTAAATTTTTAATTCTTTACGTGTAACATGTAGCTACCACTGGATCCTGCTGCTACTTATTCCGAAAAAGAACAAGGTGTTCTACCTTGATTCATTGCAGAGGAAAGGGTACTCGTATTGTGGCGCACGAGATGTATTCGAAAGGTGATGATATTCATGTGGACCTGTCTTGCATCTAGATTTACTGTCCTCAAATTGTCAATTTCGACTATCCTCAAAATGTCAATTTTGACTATCTACAGGGCTTTCACGAACTGCTTTGCCGAGGGAGGGCGACAACACGAGCGGCGAGCCGATAAGTTTCAGTGGTTATAATTTTCGGTACAAATTTCAACTGGCATTTGTTTTACTTTATAACGTGTCCCCAGCTAACTCTCGATCTGTAAATTGGTAGTGCCATCAGTAGCCGGACGACAATACATGTGGGTTCTACGTGATGCGCTGCATGTATGACTTGATCATCATCCCTCACCGCCCATATTTCCCCGAGGTATACAACTGCTCCCCTTTGTATCGATTTGGCAGAATTTACAACTGCATTGAGCTAATTTTTTCTGTACCAACTCTTGCTGTAGGGGGTCGAATTCCCTTCAGAAAGCTTTGACCCTCGGGAGATTGGTATTGTCCAAGGGATGCTCGCTGAGTTTTTCCTTGCGGAGGTCATATCAACCAAGGGGAGGTTTAGGGACCTGCAAGGTTCGTATTAGTGCGGCCTTACATTTATTTGTACATCTAACACACTGACTTTAATTGTCAATTACATTTATTTGTTCAATCTCAATTGTACATATTTCTGAGTTCTGTGCTGTATATATGTAATGCTATTGTACATGTTTCTAAGTTGTGTGCATGTATATATGAGACTGCATATATTTGAGTACTATGCATGTATGAAATGAACTGTATATATTTGAGTACTGTGCATGTATGAAATTCATGAACTGTATATATGAAATGCTATTTGTATAGAGGACATGGGCTAGCCACAAAAAAAAGAAATTTATTAAAAATATATTAATATGCACAGACGGTTTTGATCTTACAAACCGTCTGAGATTATAACCGTCACCAATAATGACACTATCACAGATGGTTTTGACCTAAAAACCATCTGTGATATCACACTATCACTATCACAGATGGTTTTGACTTCAGAACCGTCTGTGATATCACACTATCACAGACAGTTCTGAGATTATAACACTATCACAGATGGTTTTGACCTAAAAACCGTCTGTGATATCTCACTATTACAGACGGTTTTGAGATTATAAACTGTCTGTGATAAGGAAACAATCACAGACGGTTCCAAAATTACCACTGTCACTGATAATGAAAATATCGCAGATGGTTTTGACCTCAAAGCCGTCTGTGATACTCTAAATACACAGACGGTTCTGAAACAACCGTCTGTGATAAGGACGCTATCACAGACGGCTCCTAGGTCATAACCGTCTCTGATAATATGAGTATCACAGACAGTTTTGATCTCAGAACGTCAGTAATAATGTGAGTATCACAAACGGTTCTGAGGTCATAACCGTCTCTGATAATATGAGTATCACAGATGGTTTTGATCTCAGAACCGTCAGTAATAATGTGAGTATCGCAGACGGTTCTGAGGTCATAATCGTCTCTGATAATTTGAGTATCACAGACGGTTTTGATCTCAGAACCGTCAGTAATAGTGTGAGTATCGCAGACGGTTCTGAGGTTATAACCGTCTCTTATAATTTGAGTATCACAGACGGTTCTGAGATTATAACCATCTCTGATAATGTGATTATCGCAGATGGTTCTGATTTCATAACCGTCTGTGATAATGTGAGTATCCCAGATGGTTTTGACATCAGAACCGTCTACGATACTCATATTATTACTGACGGTTCTGAGATCAAAACTGTCTGTGGTAGTATGAGTATCTCAGACGGCTTTGATGTTATAACAGTCTGTGTATTAGGAGTATCACAGACAGTTCTGATTTTATAACAGTCTGTGTAGTATGAGTATCACAGATGGTTTTGATCTTATAACAGTCTGTGAAGGGAAAGATCACAGACGGTCAAAATCGTCAGTGATAGTACATGATTATCACTGACTCGAATATCACTGACGGGTAAGAACCGTCTGTGATGACTGTTTTGACCCGACTGTGATAATGAATTCTATAGTAGTGATTAGGTGAACCCCCACAAAAGAAGTTGACGGCAGAACGACACACATCAGGGCTCTGGCAGAACTGGCTCTCCTCCTTCTGGATCCACGAAGTTCTCCATGCCTTCATCTTGATCATTGAACGCTTCATCTAGTGGATTGTAGGTTGCAAGGGTGAGTACTTACGTACTCAGCAAGTCATAGATAAGAGTAGATACATATAGTATTGATGATATGAACCTATACTAGTAAGGAAGTGTGAATGGTTGTAAAATAGTCTTTCCTTTTATATCTCAACTCATCTCATGGCAGTACTTTCATAGCATAACCTTGCTATTCATGTTCACTAATTATAGCACTACCGCGACACTTCGACACACGACAGCCCACGGCAGCACCCCTTATCATGACAACACATATCATTTGGGTAATCTTGACTTATCAAATTTTATTTAGAAAAACATACTTGTGCCACACCCTGTGGATTTAATCCACCGCAGCAGACTCCTATAAACCCAGGAGCTCAGAGTATTTGAATACGTTTTTATCTCTGCAGAGAGGTACCAATTTACCCGCAAGATATTCCACTTTCATGCCCATCCTATCAAAATGATTATAGCCTTCCTCACAACCATGTGCGAGTGGCAAGGTGGAGATAACAAGAATTTTTGTTATGTTTCACTCACAATTCACCCCTGACCCTGTGGTTTCACACAAACCACAATTGTGGTGGGTTGTACCCAAACCCCCACCCCGAATGTCTCTTCCCATTACTGGGTCAGCGTGCAATCACATCCAGTGATATGTGTAGGAGCGACATTCCGTGCTAAATCGTGCAGCACTTCCCATCTCATGCAGGGGTTTCATGTGCGATCCGCATACTTACTTGTTCAGGCCTGTCCCATACCAGATCATACCACAACCCATGCACATCCAGTGCATGCACATCCTATGCTAGTACCACCATTCCATTCCAAAAGCCTGGTCACGGTTAGAAATTTTATTTCATGGATATAAATATATACATATATATTAGTTCATGGCTCACTACTTGATTATTTCACATTTCACAGGCATCCAGCCTAATACTGCCATGTCATATCATAACATAACTCATTCAATCTTTCTCATGCAATATTACTTATATTCAAGGCCATATTATAGCAACTTCTAAAATATAGGTTCAAGATGATCAAGAATATGACTTGCCTTCCTCGTCGTAAGGAACAGCAGTTGATGTCGGGTCTACGACGACGTCTTCGAACTTGGGCTCTTGCTCTAATCAGAGATCAACAAGCAAATAGGGATCACAATGCATTTAAATACATTAATAATCTATATGCAACATGCTTTTAAGAGAAAATGCCCTCGGCGATACTTGAATTGGTGGATTTAAGGGCTGGATTAGGGTTAGCTTGGAAATTTTAGAAATAGGGTTGCGGATGGTGGCTAGAGGCTCCTAGGGTTTCAGGTTACAAGTATGGACATCAAGTCCGTGGCTGGTCTGCTCAAAAACGGTGAATGTCAACAGATTGACATTCGGTTCAAGGCTCTGACATAGCTTCAAGGAAAGCTAGAGAGCTTATCTTTAGGTGTGACAGTAGAAGAAAATGTAGATCACCACTCTACAAATCCAGTGGATAAAGTTATTTTCAAAATGCACAGGCAGAAGAGGGTGAACAGTGCTAATGCCACTGGCTGACATGCACTGACATAGTGCTGGCAATGTCAAAAACTAGGGCTTAGCATCAAATGTAATTTAGAGCTTCAATTGCTGCTCCAACTATGTCTAGGAGATAGTCAAGAGTAACAGGGACACAATGGTGGTGGTTTCAAGGGTTGGGGTGGCCAGACGGTGATGAATGGCGGTGAGAAAGCACGGTGGCCACACAGCACAAAATAGTTTCTGGACCAAACTTTGGCATAGCCATATCTTTTGATCTGTGCAGATTCAGATGTCAGGCTAGAAGAGAAAAGTGCTGAGGAGATCAAGGCAAACACACTGGACAAAGTGGCATCGGCTGCAACGGCAGGGAACAACTTTCCAGTGATCGGCGCCGGAGAAGACAACACTGGAATTGGGAATTTTTGATACAGAGGGTTTGAAGTTAATTCCTCACTTGGAGAGTGGGGAAAGGATAGGGAAAAACTATTGGTACAGTCAATTTGGCCAGAGGATCACCGGTGTGGCCTAGCGACGTGAGCCGGTTACTGGTGGGGTTCAAAATTGGGGAAAGCTTTGATTCGAGCTAAATTTTGAATTCTGAGCTTACAGGCTTGCTAAACTCAACTCCCTGATCATTTTAGTCTACTGGTTCGAGGGCTAATTCGGTCTAATTTAATCTGCATTGCTGGAACAGGGGTTCTGGAAATCTCGGCGATCACCGGCGACGTGATGCAAAGGAAGTCAATTCATTGCTACAGCTCGATAAGGGAGAGGGGAGACACTCACTGGTGGTGTTAATTTGGCAAATGGTGGAGTGGTTGAAGCTGGCACCGTGAGCCTCCGTGCTAAGCTCACTAGAGAAGAAGACAAAGTCAGAGGAGATGAGACTTAGTCGATTTCTGGTGAATCGAGAATTACACAGGACGGTGAGGCGTTTAAATTAAATAGAGCAAGGATGGATCTAGCGAGGCTGGAGCTATGATAATTGTGTCGGCGACAAGTAATTGATCGAAGCAACAGCGGTAGCGATGGGACGACGAGCAGGCGACTCTGCAACCGTGTTTGGTCGGCGCATCGGGACTTGGCGTTGGCCGGTGCAAAGCAGTGGCGACAATGGCTGGCACGACAAGGCGACGTGGCACGAAACCTCTGACAAAAGGGCTGTTGCTGCTGGTTGCGCGCACGCACGGTTGTTGGTCACTGGCGCTGCCACAGCCACAGCGTAGGCGTGGACATGTGCGCACATGTAGGTACAAACGGGCACGTGCACTGGCGAGGGCAAAGCTTCGCCAGCGGTGAGCAGCCACGGCGAAAACAAGGCGAGGCGAGGCACTGGTCTTGGTCAAGCCGACTAGTGCTGGTCGATACAAGGGCAGGGCCTGATTGCAATTACAGAAGTTGGGTTTTGGACTGATTAGTAAAGTTGGAGATTTGGATGATTAGGGTTGAATTTGATTTTGCTGATTTGGTAAATTTAATTCAACAGATAATTTGGCACAGATAGAAGATGAAATTTGAAACATTTGAATGGTTTTGGTATGAAATTGATAACAGGGTAAATTAGGGTATTTTAAATGTGAATTTAGGTCAAATTTGCAATTCTGGGCTTTAGAGTAAGATTTTAATGTTCTGGTAAAAGAAGATTTTGTATTAATTATCATTTGGGAGGTGTTCCCTGAAACAGATTTGAATTCGGAGTTGATTTGCAATATTTAGCCTTTTCAGGCTTAAGGCAAATCTGGAAAAGGACTGATCTGCGATACCTCTTGGACTGATTTGTGAAAAGGTCTAGGTGATAGAATCTGGCTGCCAACTTTTTGGATTAGGGTATTGGCATACCCTTGATCATAATCCAAGAATAATCTGGTCGGGATTTGGTCAAGATTCGATTAAATCTGGATTTGGAGTATTTAGGGTATTTAATTAATTTCTGTTTTCGAAAACAGAAAGGATTGATAAATCTGGGAGTTAAGAGATCGAATTTGGTCTGGATCCTGAAGGCTTTTCTACTTAGGATAAGTAGTAGGCCAAATCTGAAAAGTCAGATCTTGATTTGCACTCACAGGGAAGATTCTTTGATTTTATGGCTTAGGATAAAATCGGTCTGGGCTGATTTTGCTGATCTTGATGAGACATATGCATGCATGCCTTTTTATGAAAAGGAAATTTTCACCCCCAAACCCAGGGTGTTACAGCCGGTAAGAATTTCCCCCGGTCGTCGTGAGAACGGGGAGCCGGGCGAGAAATTCGCAGTAAAAAATTTCTGAACACCGGTGAGAATTCCCCCCGTTGTCGTGAGAACGGGGAGCCGGGGGAAAAGCTCCCGGTCAAGAATTTCCAACGACCGGTAAGAATTTTTCTCAGTCGCCGTGAGAACGGGGAGTCGGCCGAGAAATTTTCGTTCGAAAATTTTCGAAGGCCGGTATGAATTTTCCTCGTTCGCCGTGAGAACAGGGAACCGGTCGAAAAACTCCTGGTTGAAAATTTCCAAAGGCTGGTAAAAATTTCCCCCGGTCACCATGAGAACGGTGAGCCGGCCGAGAAATTCCCGGTCGAAAATTTTCGAAGGCCGGTAAGAATTCCCCCAGTCGCCATGAGAACAGGGAGTCGGTCGAAAAAATTCCATCTAAAATTTTTGAAGACCGGTAAGAATTTTACCTGGTCGCCGTAAGAATGAGGAGCCGGTTGAGAAACTCCCGTTCGAATATTTTCGAAGGCCGGTAAGAATTTTCCCTGGCTGCCGTGAGAATGGGGAGCCGGTCGAAAGTCTCCTGGTCGAGAATTTCCAAAGACCGGTTAGAATTTTCCCCGGTCGCTGTGAGAACGGGGAGTCGGCCGAGAAATTCCCAGTCGAAAATTCTCGAAGGCCAATTAAAATTTCCCTCGGTCGCCGTGAGAACAGGGGGCCGGCCGAGAAATTTCTGGTCAAAAATTCTTCGAAGCCCGGTAAGAATTTTCCCCAGTCGCCATGAGAATGGGGACCAGGTGGAAAAACTCCCGGTTGAAAATTTCGAAAGACTGGTAAGAATTTCCCCCTATTGCCGTGGAACAGCGAGCCGGCCGAGAAATTCCCAGTCGAAAATTTTTGAAGGCTGGTAAGATTTCCCCCAGTCGCTGTGAGAACGTGGAGTCGATCGAAAATTTCCAAAGACTGGTAAGAATTTCTCCCGGTCGCTATGAGAACAAGGAGCCGATCGAGAAATTCCCGGTCAAAAATTTTCGAAGGCCGATAAAAATTTCCCCTAGTAGCCATGAGAATAGGGAGTCGGTCGAAAAACCCCCGGTCAAAAATTTTCGAAGACCGGTAAGAATTTCCCCTGGTCGCCGTTAGAACAGGGAGCCGGACGAGAAATTCCCTGTCGAAAATTTTCGAAGACCAATTAGAATGGGGAGCCGGTTGAGAAACTCCTGGTCCAAAATTTTCGAAGGCCGGTAAGAATGTCCCCTGGTCGCCGTGAGAACGGGGAGCCGGTCAAAAGTCCCCTGGTCGAGAATTTCCAAAGACCAAAAAAAATTTCCGTTTGTCGCCGTAAGAACGGGGAGCTGGTCGAGAAATTCCCGATCGAAAATTTTCGAAGGCCAGTTAGAATTTCCCTCGGTCGCACGGGGGGGCCAGCCGAGAAATTACCGGTTGAAAATTTTCAAAGGCCAGTAAGATTTCTCCCGGTCGCCGTGAAAACGGTGAGCTGGTCGAAAATTTCCAAAGACTGGTAAGAATTTCCCCCGGTCGCCGTGAGAACAAGGAGCCGGTCGAAAAACTCCCGGTCGAGAATTTCCAAAGACCGGTAAGAATTTCCCCCGGTCGCCGTGAGAATGGGGAGCCGGTCGAATAACCCGACTGGTAAGAATTTCCCCCGGTCGCCGTGAGAACAGGGAGCCGGTCGAGAAACTCCCAGTCGAAAACTTTTGAAGGACGGTAAGAATTTCCCCCGGTCGTCATGTGAACGGGGAGCCGGTCGAGAAACTCCCGGTCGAAAATTCCCGGAGATAATCGAGAACTCCGAGATCCATAGAGGGGGAAACACTCCGGGAGGAGGATGAGCCAATGGCCCATAAGGGGATAAAGCTGCTCGCGGAGGAGTGTTCCGTGACCCGGCAGCGGGTGTAGAGTATTTAAGGTGGGACTAATCTCTCAAAGTGACTCGCAACCGCAATTCATGAGAACTGGGTTGCCGCTTATCCCCTTAGTCCACGAAGGGTTACTGTAAGCCGTCCTACAGGAGCTGGGCTCCCATCATAGGGACTTTAGGCTGTGGTAGCCTATGTCCTGTCACGTCTGCCACGACAGTGACATCACCTGTGAGGAGCCCAGCTTGGTGCAGCTGGTCCCCTAACCACTTGACTTCCCAGGATGAGTCAATCAGAGGATTACATTGCAGCAGCAAAATAGTACAATAGTCATAATTGTATGGCCATCAGGCCTTAGTACAAAACGAGGTACAGTGCCGAACAAGGCACAAGGGTCTAACAAAATAACACGTCTAGACGGCGGAAGCTAGGCCCAAAAGCAATCCACAGGAAACAGAGGTTGACAGCAAGACAGCACCACATCAGGGCTCCGGAGGAAACTGCTCATCATCTCCTGGGTCCGCAGCATCTTCAGGGTATCCTCCAAGGTCGTAGAACGCTCCATCTAATGATGAGTTGTTGCAAGGGTGAGTACTTACGTACTCAGCAAGTCATAGGGGAGGTAGAGATACAGATATATATATATAACATGAACCTATGCTATTGGGGAAAGAGTGAAAAGGTTTTTCCCAAAATACATTTCTTTCTCAATTCTTACTCAACTTCTGATCATACCCATGGCAGTAATTAAATCATATTGAAGGTGATACATATATCCCATATCCAAGGCGATATATCCTCATATCACACTACTCTTATTCAAGTCTTTCAATCTTATACTCATAACAGTATTTCATAACTTAGGGCATAAACCATATGCCTCTTAATTATCATATGTTTGCTAGATTATGGTATTACCGCGACACGTCAACACATGACAGCCCACGGCAACGCCCCTTATCATGACAACACATGCCACTTGGGTAATCTTGAGCTAACAAATTTTAGTTTATAAAACAATACTTGTGTCACACCCCATGGATTTAATCCACCGCGGCATACTCCTAAAACTCAGGAGTACGAAGTATTCGAATACATTTTTAAACTCTGCAGAGATGTACCTCTTTTTAAATCCACTTTTTCACTCGACTTCCAAGTCGGGCCAACTCCATGCGACTTATACGCATGTGACAAGGCCGAGATCACACAACGTTTTTGCAGTCTAGTATTAACAGTATCCCTGCCCGGTAAATGGACAATACCTTCCCAAGTACCGTTGTGGGTCCTCCCCACTGCCTTACTTCCTAGCCTGGGTCTATGTTCCCGCAGGACACATAACCTCTTTTGATTACAATCGCGCACGACTTAATCTGGCGTAGGGCGTCTTCCTTCTTTACACCTTATCCTCTCATAATTTTTCCGATCTCACATCACTCATGGACGAACTGCGTCCCACCAGTTTCCACGCGAGAAACCGGATCGACAAGCCATGCAGGGAACTGATAATACTAAGAAAGCTACTAGGTTGCGCCTGTCCCATACCAGGTAAGTGGTTGGTACGTTTTTCATGCCACTAGACGCATAACACAAGGTTCTAGTCCTTACATGCCAGTGACCAGATCATACCACAAACCATGCACCTTCAGTGCCTACACATTCAGTGCAGCCAAGCACCTCCAGTGCTACCACCATTCCATACCAAAATACTGGTCACGGCTAGGGGTTCTATTTCATGAATATAATTGTACATGTTTATACTTTTATTAGTTCGTGGCTTACTATCTTATCAAGTTCACATTTCTCAAGTATTCAATCTACCACTGCCATGATATCATTGATCTCAACACATGCAATATTAATGAGATATCTACTCATGGAATAGCATAGCAATTCATAAAATATGGGTTTCAATATGATCAAAGTATGACTTGCCTTCCGCGTCGTAAGTATCAGCAGTCGATGACGGTTCAGCGACAAGTTCTTCAACCCCGGACTCTTGCTCTGAACAAGATCAAACAAGCAAACAGGCATTACAATCAATCCTATTCTTACTAATCTACTACATGCAAAGATGCAAGGAGAAAATACTCTGGTGATACAAGGTTTTGAAAGCAATTTGAGTTTAACTACGGTAACTAGGGTTAAGATTAGTTGTTAAGGTTTACAAGGTTCCAAAATATCAGGGTAATATCAAGGTGGTGACTGGTTCGCCCAAAAACAGCGAATGTCTTTAGGTTGGCCTTCGGTTCAAGGTATCAACATAAGGTTGATGGGTGATGGAGGGCTCAACTCAAGTTGTGACAGTAGAGAAAAGTGTAGATCACAACATCAGGAGTCTAAGGGACAAAGTTATTTTCAAAGTGCATGGCTTGAAGTGGGTGAAAAGGCTCAATGCCACTGGCTGACATAGTCTGGCATAGGGTTGACTCGGCCAGAAACTAGGGTTAGCCATATCTTTTGACTTAGGGCTCCAAATGATGCACCACTTTGTCTGGTGGTTAGGCATTTGTAACAGGAACAAATGTCTCAACAGGACCTAGGGCAGGAGATGGCCGGAAAGTGATGAAAACCGGCGAAGAAGTTGGCTGGCCTGGAGCACAGGTAATGTGAACAGTACAGCAAACTAGGGCATAGCTATATCTCACAATCTAGGCCGAATTAGGAGTCATGATAGAAGACAAAGTTGCTCAGAATGGTCCAAAACATCTAGATGGCAAGGTTTCTATGGCTGGATTGGCTGGATTTAGGAGATATTGGCCGGAGAAAAGATTAACTCAAACCTGATTTGGGCATTTCTGATCTAGGGCAAATAAACTTAATTCCTTGCTTGAGGAGGGTCTCTGGGGCATAAGTAAGCTACTGGTGAAGTTAGATTGACTAGAGATGCACCAGAAAAGCTTAAACAGCAAGCTCAGTTCACATGCAAAGTTCCAATTTGGGGTTTTTCATATTTTAGCAAATTCTTCGATTCTGGTTGCTTAGAGATGCTTAGATAAGTTCACTAATCAATATTGATCACAGGCTCGAGAGCTAAATCGTTCTGGATAGAGTTTAATTGCTCGCCGGAGTTGCTGGAGAGAAACGGGAATTGCCGGCGACTGGAGAGGTTTGAAGTCAATTACATGCTCGAGTATGATGAGGGAGGTGAGAGGAGCTTACTGGAGTAGCTGGAATTGAGGAGGAAGCAGTGTAGAGGCCTGGCACCGTGAGCCTCTTCTCGAGCTCGCCGAAGAAGAAGAAGACACGGTGGAGTGTGGCGATTTCTGGTGCTTTGCTATGTGGTGAAGTTGGCTAAGTCCTGAGGGTTATTTATAGGCGATTTGGGGAGGCTGCAACGGCTGGAAAATGCCTGGAGACTTGGAGCTGTGAATCGACGGCGAATTGACTGGCCGGGCGGGACAGCAGCGAAGCGACGTGCTCCAGCGGCCGTGCCGGCTTTGCAGGCTGGCGTGCGCTGTCCCGGGTGATGCAACGGCGAACTGACGGGCTCCTCCGGCATGCTTGCAACGTGGCGCCGAGCTTCTGCAGTGGCTGCAGCGATGGCGTGCGCGCGCGGGCAAAATTGGGGATGCTGGTGCGGCCGCGGTGGCTCCACGGTGGCGAACGACGTGCGCACACGTGGCAGGAACGCAGTGGCAAGGGTGGCGACCACGGGGCTTCACCGGCGACGAAGTTTCTGGCGTGGCAGCGCGGTGGTCGCGGTCGTGCACGGCTGCTGGTCGTGCACAGCATCTCTGGTCGAACCAGGGACCAAATTGCAAGGATTCTTATTTGAAATCTGGACTGATTTGCAATTTCTGTCTTAGAGATGGTTAATTTGAGAATTGATTTCATGGCTGAGTATAACATTTCTATTAGTACTCATCCAACTCAAATTTAGAGAAAATTTCATAAGATTTGGGGGATTTCACCTATTTTCGAAAATAGGGTAAAATAAATCTGGATTTTGTCGATTTCGAATTCTGGTGATTGGAGAGAGATTTTGAAGTCTGATCAAAAGGGAGATATGTATCAAATAGTATTTGGAAGGTGTTTCCTAAAGAAATTCTGGAGTTGGAATTAATTTGCAGATTTTAGCCTTTTTCAGGCTTCCAGGTAAATAGAAAAGGACTTATTCGCAGTAAAATTTGGACTTAACTGCGAAAAGTGTTTAGATGAATTAATTTGGCTCCCAACTTTTTGAAGTGAGTTGAGGATGAACCTAGGAACATATTCCAGGGGTTACTTGAGTCTGGATAAGGTTAAATCAAGATAACTCAATCATCTGGAAACTGGGGTACTTAGGGTAAATCTGAATTTTCCTGTTTTCGAAAACAGAGAGAGGCTTAGGTACTGGGAGTTAGGGTCAGAATTTGATCTGGCTCCTGAAGACTTTTATCTTCAGGGTAACTGATAGGTTAAATCTGGATGGTCAGATCTTGATCTGGATCTAGGGAATAGATTTTGAGGTTTTTAGGGTTTGGGAGAGATTAGAGTTCGGCTGATCTGGCTACTACTACAGAGATACATGCATGCAGGGTTTTCATGCAAAACTTTTCACCCCCAAAACCAGGGTGTTACATGTCCTCACAGAGAGGGTATCCTCGCGAAGAGGGCATCCTCATAGAGGGGGCATCACCTTGAAGGCGGAAAGATAAGAATCTATAAAAATTCCAGAATTGAACGAAAAGGCCATTTGTATTGATGGAAATTGAAATACAACGCCTCCCCCTGCGGAACCGCGGCGGGGGAGGGCATAGTGAATACAACGCCTCCCCCCGCATAATCGCGGCAGGGGAGGGAATGGTGAATACAACGTCTCCCCCTGCGAAGTCGCGACAAGGGAGGGAGTAGGCCCGAAGGGTAGATGTAGAACTTGCAGAGCAAAGCCACGTTCCAAGTATGTTTCAACTCCTGGTCTTCGAGGTTGGAGAGCTTATAAGCCCCCGAGCCCAGGACCGTGGAGATCCTGTATGGGTCTTCCCACTTGGGGGAAGTTTGCCCTGGGCTTGGGGTTTAGTCACGCTCTTGAGGACTAGGTCCCCAAGGTGGAAAGCTCTCGTAGATGGCGTGGCGTAGGAGCACTCGGTCGCGCTCTTCCTCGACGAGGTCGACTTCTAGCCGCTGGTTTGCTTCGTTGGTTTGGTTTGTTGTGGTTGTGGCTCCATCTAAAAGCTCAACTCGTAGAGACCGAAAGCCAATTTTTGAGGGGAGGACCACTTCAGCCCTGTACACGAGTGAAAAGGGTGTGCGCCATGTTGCCCGACTCTGGTCGTGCGCATGGAAGAGAGGATGCTAGGAAGCTCCTCCGCCTACGCGCCCCTCCTGGAGGCGGCCTGCTCGAGTCGCCGGTGTAACCCCTGCAGGTTACTCCGTTGACCCTTTTGACGGCTCGTTGCTCTGGGGATGAGCTACAGAGGAGAAGTGGAGGGTAGCCCCCAAGCCTTCGCAGAACTCTCGAAAATGCGCCGAGTCGAATTGGGTCCCGTTGTCGATGGTGATTTCTCGGGGGACCCCAAAGTGACACACGATGTTCTTCCAAAAGAAACGCTGCACCGCGCGGGAGGTGATGCTGGGCAAGGGCTCAATCTCCACCCACTTGGAGAAATAATCCATTGCAACCCCCGCATACTTGTAGCCCCTGAGCGCTGGGGGGAAAGGACCAAGGAGGTCCATCCCCCAGCGCACGAAGGGCCAAGTGATGAGGATGGTCTACAGCGCCGCGGAGGGCAGGTTGAATCCCTTAGCCATTTTCTGGCAGGCCACGCACGCGGAGGCGAGGTCTCTCGCATCACGGACCACAGTAGGCCAATAAAAGCCCTGGCGGAGAACCTTCACCACGACTGCGCGCGGGGCCAAGTGAGACCCACAGCTCCCCGAGTGAATGTCCTCGAGGAACCGGATCCCTTTTGCCCGCGGAAGGCAGCGGAGCAGGGAAGAAGCCCCCCGCTTATTGAGTTTCCCCTCCAGTAGGAGATACGCCCATGCCCTGGCACGGAGGTGTTTCGCCTCGACCTCGCTGGAGTGCTCCCCCTCCCCCCTTATGAAGGAGATGAGGGGGTCCATCCAGGACATGGCCCGAGTGATCTCGAAGACCTCTGGGGCACAGCACTCGGAGTCCGCACCCAGAGGGGTCACCGAGGGCTTTGCGATGATCTCAAGGAAGGCGCCCCCAGGGAGAGGTTCCCGGGCACTGGCCACCTGGGCTAGAGCATCGGCATGGTCGTTATCTCTCCGGGGGATATGCCGGACCTCTAGGCCCTCAAAGTACTTCTCCATCTTGCGCACCTCCCCCAAGTAGAGGCTCAAGTTTGCGTCACGGCACAAGTAAGACTTGTCCATTTGGCAAACCACGAGCTGGGAGTCTCCCTTGACTAAAAGGCCGTGGATCCCCAGGGAGCGCACGAGGCACAGCCCCAGGAGTAAGGCCTCGTACTCGGCAACGTTGTTCATAGCAGGGAACTCGAGTCTCGCCGCATACTCCAGTGTCCTTTTCTCGGGGCTCTGGAGGACTACCCCCGCGCCGACCCCGACGAGACACAAGGAGCCATTGAACATGAGCGTCCAATGGTCGTTGCGCTGGGGTGGCTCGGCGAGAGTTGGAGGGCTTCTCTCACATAGTACACGGGGCATTGCTGCCAGTCCTGCTCCTTCACCAACACCGCACTCACAGCGAACGGGGTCGCAGCGAGGTAAAGGAGCAGGGGTTCTTCCAGAGATGGGCTCACAAGCATTGGAGGGCCTGTGAGGTACTTCTTCAGGTCGTCGAAGGCCACTTGGGCCTCGGGAGTCTACCTGAACCCCTCGAGGCCCCGGAGGATCTTAAAGAACTGGAGGCCACGTTCCCCCGACCGCGAGACGAAGTGGCTTAGCGCGGTGAGGCGGCCGGTAAGCCGCTGCAAGTCTTTCATGGAGCGCGGTGGGGGCATGTCCAGCAAGGCCCGAATTTTTTCGAGGTTGACCTTTATGCCCCGCTGCAACACAAGGAAGCCGAGCAGCTTCCCCCCACATACGCCTAAGGCTCACTTTTCTTAGATGAGTTTCAACCCGTACTCGCGGAGGTTGCGGAAGGTCTCCGCTAAGTCGTTGATGTGAGCGGCTGCGCGGAGGCTTTTAATGACCGCGTCATCAATGTAGACCTGCACGTTGTGGCCGATCTGATTCTTGAGGACCAGCGACATGAGGCGCTGGAAGGTTGCTCCAGCGTTCTTCAGCCCGAAGGGCATGTGGACGTAGCAGAAGGTGCCAAGGGGAGTTATAAAACTCATCGTTTCCTCGTCCTCCTTAGACATCTAGACTTGATGATAGCCCGAATACGCGTCGAGGAAGCTCATCAGCTAACACCCCGCGGTCGAATCGACCAGCTGGTCGATCTGCGGGAGTGGAAAGTTGTCTTTTGGGCAAGCCTTGTTAAGGTCGGTGAAGTCTACGCACATCCTCCACTTGCTGCTCGACTTCTTCACGAGGACGGGGTTCGCTAACCACTCGGGGTGCAAGACCTCCTGAACGAACCCCACCTCTCAGAGCCTGATGATTTTGGCCTTGATGGCCTCTTGGCGCCCAAGGGAGAGTTTCCTCAGCTTCTGCTTGACCGGGGAGTGGCCGGGCGTCACAGCGAACTTGTGCTCGATAACGTCCCAGGCAACACGTCGCATGTCCGCAGGGTTCCACGCAAAGACGTCTGAGTTTTTGTGGAGGAAAGCCGTGAGCTGCTCCGCGTGTTCCTCAGAGAGATCCGCCCCGATCTTGACGGTGCTGTTCTCGTCCTCCGGGGATAGCAGGACCTTCCAGAGGTCCCCTTCTGGGCGCAGTTTGGGGGGAGACCTCCTAGAAGGGACGGCCGAGGTGTCAGGCACTGGGGAAGAGCTCCCCCCCCCCTCGGTGCCTTGATCAAGCTGACGCTCCAGTTCATTGCGGTGGCGCACTTGTAAACAGCACGGGCCACGTCCTGATTGCCTCGGGTGGTGATCACCCCGTGAGGCCCAGGGATCTTTACACAGAGATAGATCTGGTGGATTGTCACCCCCAGACGGTTGACCGTGGTCCTCCCCATAATCGCGTTGTACGAAGAGGGGAGGTCCATTACGTCGAAACGGACCATCTCCGTCCGGTAATTGTCTGGGCACCGAAGGTCATAGGGAGATCGACCTTCCCCACCGTGTAGATGGTCTTCCCAGGGACAAAGCAGTGCAAGGGCCCAGCTACGGGCCGCAGCAGCTTTTCGTCGACTTGCATTTCCCTGAATGCCTTCAGGTACAGGATGTCGGCAAAGCTTCCGCCGTCGACAAGGATACGCGCCAGCTGGAAGTTGTAGATGGAGGCAGAGACGATGAGCGTGTCGTCATGGGGGAAGAGAACCGCGCGCGCATCTTCCGCTGTAAAGGTGAGGGGGACGTCCGACCACTATGGTGGTCGAGACGTGGGTAGCACCCCCACAACCTTTACCTCACACGCGTACTCCTTGCGTTGGCGCTTAGAGTCTTGCCTCAAGGTGGATCCCCCCGTTATGATGTTTACACGTCTTTGGGAGGTTTGGAAGGGGAGCTTTTCGGCTAAGCCCCCTTCCCGCATTTGCCTCTGCTTCTTCCCCGAGGGAGCAGGGAGAGCGGGCAGAGCCGGCGGAGGGGGCAAGGAGGCCCGGATAGCATGGGAATTGGACTTGTGGAAGGCACACCACACGTTGGCTGTGCCCTCCTTGCCTCCGCGGGACGATTGTCCCCCCCCCCCATGGCCCTTGGGCTTGGGGAAGGGGTGGTTGCCCTTGCCACCGTCGCACGAGCCGCCTCCGCCCTCGAGGACAAAAGTGTCCCGAGGTGGTGGCTCGCTGTGGTGGCCCCTCTTGGGACGCCAGCTGGGGGGTCCCTGGCCTCCTGGTCAGCGGCGGCAGGGGCCCCCTGGTTCTTTCTCTAGAGGTCATCCTCCTCTACTCAGCATATTTCTCGAGCACGGTGAAGAGCTCGTTGGCAGAGGAGGGACAGCTCTGGGAGAGTCTGCGATGGAGCTCCCCGGGGAGAATCCCGCTCTTGCACGCCTCGATGAATGTAGAGTCAGGGACATGAGCCACTTTGCTCTTGACCTGAGCAAAGCGCTTGAAGAAGCTGCGGATTGTCTCCCCCGTCCTCTGCCGGACGGTGTAGAGCTGCGACGAGTCCAAGGGACGCACGTAGTTCCCCTGGAAGTTTGTGCAGATCTCACGCTTGAGCTGCGCGAAAGACTTGATGGAACCGGCCCTTAGGTTGTAAAACCATGAGCAGGCGATCACGGTGAGCTAAAGGGGAAGAAGTTGCACTGCACCGTCTCGTCCCCTCCGGCTGCAGAGATGGCCGTGGAGTATACCTGCACAAACTCGTAAGGATCGGCCTCACCGTTGTAGTGCTCGATGTGCGGCAGGCGGTAGGGTCGCGGCCAGCGGATGCACCGGAGTCTGCGGCACAGTGGCTGGTTGGCTCCCTCAACTTTCCAGGGAGAGTCCCGATCGCTATCCCCTTTGACAGGGGACACACACTCGTTGTCGGAGTCAGGGAGGGGTCCCAACGGCCCGCCGGTGCGACGGTAGCGTCTCTTCTCCTAGGGGTTAGTCGAGCTAACCTCTTGGATATCGGGGTACCCTGCAGAGGTGGCGGTGGCCTCTTCGATCGGTCGCTTCCCCGGTTAGGCCAGGAGCGTGACTCACCGCGACCACGAGCTGGGGGGAGTTCCAATCGGTAGCGGGATGGAGCCTCCCCGGATTTCACAGTACGCATTCGCTCGACCTCCTCCCGGGTGAAGCGGGTCTGATCCATTGGGGGAGCCCTCAGGGGAGGCCCCGGAGGAAGAGGGAGCTGATGCGCAACAGTCGCCGGCCCAGAGGAGGCCACCGGCGCATGGGATGGGCCCGGCGCCGGGTGAGCGTTCAGGGTGGTGACGGGAGCGGGTGCGGGGAGAGTCCCTGCACCAACCACGGGTGCGGGCACCGGAAGGTCTCCGGGCATTGACCCGGGGAGGCCCTCGGACACATGGGCAGCCGTGGACGCAGGGAAGGCTTTCGACGTGGGGTTAGCCGCCTGCGGAGGTTCCGAGCCCTGTGCCGGATAGCCTCCCGGGATGGGGAAGGATCCGGGCATGGGCCGGCTCCTCGGCGCGGGAAACATACCCGGCACGAGGAAAGCTCTGGGCGGGGGCAAGCCCCCGGGCGCGGGAAGCTTCCTGGCGCGGGGAAAGCTACCGGGTGCCCCATGAAGAATGGGGGCGGTGCCCCCATAAACGGGTACGGAGGTAGGTACAAAGGAGCTGGGGGCCGCACCAAGATGTGCAATAACTCCTCCAAGGTATGCTGAGCACGGAGTTGGCCCTCGACTAAAGCCCTGAGCAAGGGGTCCCCGGAGACCAGGGCCGCTGGTTGGGGGGCACTAGGACCCGCAAGCGTAGTCGTAATCGCTGGGTTGGTAGCAGGGACACCTCTACCGGAGATTTCGGGGGGAGGCGGTGGCACCTCTCCTCGGGTGTCCCCGGGGGGTAGGGACATTACAGCAGCATCTTCTTGCGGAGGCGGCGCAAGGTTTCTTGGACCGGCACCATCGAAAAGGGAGAGGGATTTAGCTCTCATTCTTGGGGGAGCCATGGCGATTCATCACAAGTCCCCACGGATGGCGCCAACTGTTGTGGTATAAAATGTACCACCGGCAGGTTTTACGGTAAGACTTGACACGGGAACGACGACGCGAGCTGATAGAGTGACCGGTCACCTCCCACCAGGCAATGCAGCAATTGACACGGTGATTTTTATATAGGTTCGGATCCCGGTGGGGGCCCCAGTCCTGTTGGCACCCTCCTAACATGAGTCTGCTAGCGAGGTGCTCTCTCGGGGGGAGGGGTCTCCAAGGGAGCCTATTGTTTTTAAGTGTGTAAAATGAATTGGAATCGGTTAGAAATGAGATACAAGGGGGGAACATATAGGCCCCAAAACATGCAAAAAGACTAAAAAGCCCTAGCTACGGCAGTCGAATCTAGGGGCATTGACGCCATTTCACCAGTCGAAGGGCTTGGATGCTTGAAAAGTGTCCTCGCTAGTTCCCGAGGCGCTCTCGACGTCACGCGCACGTGCCCTCACGTGTCCTCGCACGAGAGGCCTCCGTGACCCCTCCTGGAGAACATCTGGGATTTCTCACGGAGGACGTCCAGGACTTTCCCCGGTAGACCTCTGGGACATTTCCCAGTAGATGTCCGGGATTTTTCGTGGTGAACGTCCGGGGTTCGCCACGGTCTTCTATGGGAGACCTTGGTGGCTTTTCCTGGGAGGCCTCTGTGATATCTCACGGGGGGTGTCCGGGGTTTGCCACAGGAGACATCCGGGGCTCGGAGAGATGCCCGTGGTCATCTACAAGGGACCTCCACGGCTCCTCCCGGGAGGCGTCTGGGGCTTTGCTCGGTAGCCCTCCGAGGTTTTGCCTAGTAGCCCTCTGGGGTTTTCCACGGAAGGCCTCCGGGACTTTTCCCGGGAAGAGTCCAGGATTTTCCCCCAACACTTCTATTTTTCTTTTTCTTGTTCTTCTACTTGTGCATCACTAACCTTTCAGGAAGGCCATGCACGCTAGATAAGTCAAGCGACAAACCTGTCAAGTCTTCTCGCCAATGACTGTACAAGGAAAGACAGGTAAGATTGGAGGAGAATTCACATCTGAACATTGCAACAAACCAATAACACTTAATAAAGGAGCACCAAAAGAAGTTGAACAATTATGCGATCTCGCTCACCATGGAATTGCAATCAGGTATTCTTAGATAGGCAATCAAATCAAACAATTTTGAAATCAAACCTGCACTTCTAAATCTGCTACAACAAAATCAAATCAGCGGTCGCCGCACGAAAGATCCATCTTTGGATGTTCATATGTTCCTTGAGCACTGCGATACTTTCAAAAATTTATGGAGTGACACAGGACGCATTTCACTTTAGACTCTTTCCCTTCTCATTGTGAGAGAAGGCGATGGCATGGTTAGATACCACCACATGGGATGAACTCTCACGCGCCTTTCTTTGTAAGTTTTTCCCTCATGCTAAAACTATCCATATTCACAACCAGATTGCATCTTTTGCTTAGCAGGTAGGAGAATCACTTTATGATGCTTGGGAACGGTACAAGGACTTGCTAGTCAAATGCTTGCACCAAGGACTGGAAAAGTGGATCTGGTTTATACATTTTATGGCAGGCTGAACTACAATGCGTGAATGGCTATAGACGTCATAGCTAGCGGCGCACTAATGAACAAAAGTGTAGATTAAGCATAAAATCTAATCGAAGGTATAACTCAAAACTACACTCGATGGGAAATGAACGAGCTGCTCAACAAACTCCGACCAACAATGTGGATGTAAGTGTAATGTCTCAATTAGTCGAGCATGTAGCCTTTCTCACTGATAAATTGAAAATTCTTGAATTACCTGCTAAATCTTTTGTAAATAGTATTACACCGGTATGTGAACTGTGTGGCATACAAGGCCACTATGGCCATGAATGTGAATTTAACCTATCTATGGAGCAGTTGAATGCTTTTCAGGGTGCGCAACAATGACAAGGTAACTCTTTTCTGAGCTCTTATTGTCGACGATTGGAACAAGGTTCCAAGCCGAACTTACACAAGATCAAATAATTCACACTGGGAAGCACTTCTAACAAATACCCAAAGGAAGTATCGCAAATATAGATGCACCGGAGACACGGGAATTATACAGATTTGGGCCCTCAAGGTTGAGTAATAGCCCTACTCCTGTTGTGGTTTCACTAAGAGAGAAAAGGATTACGAAGAAGAACAAGAGATGTTCTCGAATAGACTAAAAACTAATCTCCTATTCTCTGAGATGTGTAGGGTTCCTTTGCTCAAAAATCATGTCTCCCCCTCTTGTCCTCAACCTCCTCCTTTTATAGCTTGTCGAAGGTCATCGATTATAGAATTTAAGGATCGCCTAGAGGAAGACGTGCTCCGGTCATTGATGTGCAATTATGAGTGGCTGCGCATATATTATTGTCTACGCATTTATCCTCTTAAAGGTTACCATATCTGGGAGTTATGATATTTATGGGAAAATAAAGGGTCATGGTATCCAAAGGTGGTGGTCGAATAAGCATAACCATTGGGTATGGTCGAATGGTCATAACCACCGAGTATGGTCGAATAAACATAACTATCTAGCCAAGTCGAATAAACATAACCATCTAACCGTTGGACCTTGAGACCATGGTCAGTAGACGAGTTCTCGACCAGTCCTTTATTTAAAGAATGCCTCTAGGTTTTGGTGCACCGACAAGGTAAATAATAGCATTCGTTTGGTCGTGTATTGGCTACAGCCTCATCTCTACGACCAGAGTGATCGTAGGTAACATAGTCCTTTCGACTATGAATTCTTTGGATGATAGGTTTTACAATCATAAGGATTAGTGATCGTATTTACAGGGTAAACATCTGTAAGGGTTGGATTAAGTCTAGAATACCTTAGACTTCCTCATTGTCTCTTCCTGAGATGTCTTACAGCCATAGGAAGGAGGTTTATTTGTTTTTCTCTTCGTAGTCTCATTCGACTACCAAAAGGTATACACAAATCACCGTCAGCTAGCCCCCGAATTTGAAACAAGGAGATTCTAGCACAGTAACCCTGTCGCTTCGAATTCTGGTACAATACTCCATCATTTTGAATCCTAACACAGTATAGTACTCCGTCGTTTCGCATTCTCCACTAATACTCTGTCACTTCACCTTCCCACGCAACTCAAGAAGAAACTTTGAGTGCGTTTTCCAAGCTATCATGACAGGTATTGAAAAATTTTGAGGGTTTTCGCTGCATCCCAAGAATAAACTTTGGGTGCGGTTGCCATGCTGGCATTTGGGAAGATCTTGAGAGTGCTTCGCTGCGTCCCTAGGCCAAGAACTCAACGCGTGTCTTCGTGTTTTGAGGCCGGGAACTTGAAGCATCTCTTCAGAATTCTATAAATAGCCGTCCTCCTGTCTTAGAGCATTCAATCTTTCACAAATTTTCTAAATCTTAGACTCTTCATCTTCCAACTTCCTCTTTTCTTCTCTATGTTTGCTTTACTGGCATCCTAGATTCCAGAGTGACTTATTAAAGAAGAAGAAACCCAGGTTGTAGAAGGCAATGCTGGGGCATTGGCACCATAGGAAATTGGTGCTGATGATGTTGCACAGGCGTCTCAATTGGTAATTCGCTTTTGGTAAATTTGTGCAAAGGTTTTTTGAGTGCTCTGGTTTTTGCAGTTGCTTGAATGTCTAGTGGCGTCGAGGAAATGATCCGGTGATGATGTTGGATCTTCTGGTGGATTCTCACTGAAGAAACTGATTAGGGCCTCTTCCCTGGCTGCACAAAGTGATTATGATATGGGGGAAGAGGCTGCGAGGTTAAAAATATGCTTTTCTTCTAACTTTGCTTAGATACTTAGTTAGGAATGATTTATCCAATCGTGAATTAGTTGTATAGAACGAGCTGGACTACTTCCTTCAGAGTCACTTCCGCTGCAGCTGAGAAGGACGTGGATATCACAAAAGGAGTAGTGAATATCCCAAACCCTTTTGTGGCCCAGTCAGCATCTATCTCCAGGGTAAGGATTTTTACTCATTGAGTTTTTTTTGCATATGACTAGGAATGATCTCATGGTCGTATAGGGAGATGAAGTTGGGAGGGTGATTAGTAAAGAACTTGCTGAGACCCTAGCATCCCTAAAGGAGAATACTGCACTGTGCAGCTTCCATCAAGGGGAGAAGGAGCGCCTCGAGGAGAAGTTCATCAGGCGAGGGCACGACCTCGACCGTCTCCACCAAGTCGTCGATCGCTACAAGGCAGCCAGCGAGAGGGCTCGAGGGACTGCAAAGCTTGCTCGAGAAGCCGTGAAGCTTGTCCACGATGAGGATGCCTTGGATACAATTATCAAAGGCTGCCGTCTGACTGAGAGGGATACTCTCAAAAAACTGAAGGAGGTTGCGGACTCCCTTGATGCTGATGTTGTTAAACCTTAAAAGGTTAGCTTATCTCTTGAAGAGTCTTGCAATTTGGTTGCGACTCAAGCCGACTCGTTGGTCGCTAATATCCCAGAATTTGCTATGAGGTACAAAGAGAGACTGAAAACTGTGTCATAGTCTCTGCTGTCCTTTGCAAGCTTAGGCATCACTATGGTCCGAATTTAGATGTGAAGGAGATGCAATTTTTGACAGTGAGGATCAGCTGAACGCAACCAAGGCTGAGGTCGAACTCTTAGTTGAAAAATTGTTACACGGCCTTAGCCTTACCTGATGTATTCCCTCTCACTGTAAATTTTGTAATTTTGACAATGGAAATAGAAATATTTTGCTCATCAGATTCTTTATACCTTGCAAATACACATGATTAGCAGAAAGTAGATGATAAAAATTGAAAAAGAAATAATAATAAAATGCATAGTACTTATCCTTTATAACTTAATGCTATAGTTATATCCCCCTAACCCCCTCTTACAATCACTGATACCGAAGTCATTGTATAGTGGTCGTAAGGTAAGTAATCTAGTTGAAGAAGACCATGGGTTGAATGATCACTTATACTGAAGTCGTACTATAGGAACATACTAATAAGTCTCTTATGCGTTAAAAAATGGCTTAAAAAGAGATTTCTTAACTAGATGCGATCATTAAATTGTTGAGATAAATAACTTAATACAAAATGTACAAACTTTTTGCTAACTAATAGCCACTCAGATGATCAGAAACATGCTAGTAAGTCCCTTATGCGTTAAGAAATGGCTTACGAAGAGATGTCTTCGACGAGGATATTACCCGAGTTGAAATATCCATACCATCCCATGGTTGCGCACAATGCTCCATGGTCGAACATACTTTTCTATGGTTGCAGAAGGCCAAGAAAAGAGATAATGGGGATGGTCCAAGGATCTTCTAGACATGACCCATCAATGATATTAAATTCCCATAATTTTAGTTATGGGACTCTGTAAGTCTCAACACTTAGCATTACCAGTTCCATGGTCTCATGTTATACCCGCGAGTGCTATGGTCGCAGAGACATCTGCCTATGACCATACATTATCACAGAGACAAAACCTGATATCAGTGCGTGGTCACAGGAGGTGCACGATCATAATATCAAAGACTTGTGCTGTAATACAAGGATTATGTATTGTAAGTCACCATTCACAATAACCGTTCCTTGATCGTTATGATTATTCCCGAAATAATCATAAGTCCCTGACAAAGTAACCATCGAAGAAGGTGAGGATGGTGAAGTAGTTTCCACGACGCCAGGTCAAAGCTGCTTAATTGCCATGTAACCACGACCTTCAGCAACCACCACGTAACCACGACTCGCAGCAACCGCCCTGAAGCAGTTATGGGCGATCGTGAGGCACGTCTTCAGGAGAACAACCGACGATCTCTTCGACAAGTATAAAAAGACCTTCAAGGGAAGGACGAGAAGAATGAAAGGACAAGAGGACGACAAACTAGAGATAGCGATATAAGAATAGACAATACATTCTCCTTGTAATCCTCTTACTTTTTCTAAGCGATAAATACACCGGAGTAGGGTTATTACTCAGCTACGAGGGCCCGAACCTGGATAAATTCTCGTGTCATTGGATTCATAGATACCTTGAATTCCTTAGTACTTGTCTGGATTGGCTCCCTTCATAACCCATCTAAATTTGCATAAGTTCGACAGAAGGACCCCTAGATCCCAATCGTCGACAGCTGGCACCCACCGTAGGTCCTTCATGACATTTTCACCAAGATTCATTGCATCCATGGATCCTTTCCCTTGCCTACAAGACTCTGAGAACGAATTCGATCTCAAGGATCATGTAGATGCCATGGATGAGGACAACGTCCCCATCAATGATGACGATACTACCCTCAAGACTCCTCCTGAGGAAGCTTCAACATCGGTTCTAGCCACGTCTGTTGATCAGGAATCAGACAAGGCAATTCGCTTACCCTCTGTGAGTTTTACCACGTCCGAGGACGAATATGTGCCACAGCCCATTGCCCCAAATGATACGAGTGATGATAATTTGGAATTCAGCCTGGAGAACTTTTCCCTGGACAACTTAAAATCTCTCTTTGATTTCAAGTCTTACTCAAACAAAGATGAGATGCTTTCTCCGTCCGCGAACTCTATTACGAGGGAATATCCGCAGTTTCTGAGGAAACCCCTGAGCAACATGATGCTAGGGGAGAACAAGAGCGCAAATGGAAAGAGGATGAAGCGCGCGAACAGTGAGAGACCAAAGTCTGCAAGGTCGCAGAGGATTTCCTACGACTTGCGCCAGCTCGCCATGATACCACTACTCGCGACTTTGGTCTGGGAACTTCTCGTCAGCGACATCTGGATGGTCACAGACGTGAACACACGCCACTCTCAGCTCAATAGTATTCCCCTACGGTCGAGACGATAGTGTTAACAACTCCTATGCAACCAGGAGTACACAGGACCGTCTCTGGGTGATTGCAGAGGTGCTTCGCAATCCTCCCTCTAGTCTCATGAATGATGATGGGGCAACGTTCGCAAGGGTGCTTGCGTATAACCTCGATGGAGTCGCTTCAGATATCACTCCAACAGCTTCATCGCGTTCGATGACTCAAGAGCGAGACGGTTCCTACCAAAGCCAAAAACAACGTAACTTGGCACATACCCGACATGACAAGGCCAGACGAACTGGTACTTTTCGTGACCATAATTGCGTACCAGTATACTCGTGCCTAGGACCACATCGCGAATTTCCTCAGGCTAACTCTTCCCGCGACCATGATGAGCGTCATGACGATCGACAACTGTAGTTCGTACGTGGGTTGTAAGGCTTTCTCACCAGGACTACGGAATTTAGTATGACCTGATAAGTTTAAGCCCAGTACGATCGAGAGATTCGATGGGACTCAAAATCCAACCAAATTTCTCTAGATCTATGTCACTGCCATCCAAGCGGCCAGAGGAAATGAACGGGTGATGGCAAATTTTTTGCCAACGGTCCTTGAGGGTCCAGCACGGACTTGGTTGTTCAATCAACTAGAAGGATCGATCTACAATTGGGAGATGTTGTGTGACGCCATCCTCAACAACTTCCAAAACTGCTATGAGAAACCAGGCGAAGAAGGTGATCTCCATCGTCCGCGCCAGACTTCGACTGAAACTCTTCGGCAGTTTGTTAAGAGAATTGTAAGAGTAAGAAATATCATTCATAATATCTCTGATACTCCAGTTATTAGGGCCTTTAAACACGGTGTTCGATATCGAAGGTTCAGGGAGGACTTAAGTATCCATCCCCCACGATCAATGTTGGAGCTTTTCGACATGGCTAATCGATATTCCGATGCAACTGAGACTGTAAAATGAAATAGAATGGTGGATAAGGGAAACTTACCTCCTCAACCTGGCCTCAAGACCGAAAAGAAAGAAGATTCAAGCAAAAAGTCTAAATCATTTGCACGTGGAAAGTTCAAGAAACCCAAGAAGAATGGAGTACCTCTTTCTGGTGGTCGCAATGGCGACCATCCAGCAAAATAGACTAACCCGCAGGGAAATAAGAGATGGCGTCCACTACACTTCTCGGGACACGACCTCAAGAATTGTCGCACCTAGTTGAAGCATATCAAGACAATGCACCTATGCAACTATACCAAAACAGGGAAAATCCTATGGGATTAAAGACGTCGATGGAGATGAGGAAATGCCATACCAGGTACCTAATAATCATGTTAATATTATTTTTGGTGAGTCTTCGTCTTATTTTTCTAAGCGTCAATTTAAATCTGTTTACCGGGAGGTAAATAGTTTTGAAGCTCCTCTTAGAGGGCCTAAATTTCCCCGTTGGTCAGAGACTTCGCTGACCTTTAGCCAAGAAGATTGTCCTAAAGGATTGTCACAGCCACGACAAATTCCTTTGGTAATTTCCTCCATTATTAGCAACGCTAATGTTGGATAAGTATTAGTTGATAGAAGAAGTTCTCTCGACTTATTATTTGCCAAAGCTCTTGACGAGATGCAAATACCTCGTTCAAAGATTAAACCAGTGGCTTACCCATTTTTGGGGATATCCCTAGTTCTTCGATGATGCCCATCGGGCAAATAGTGTTACCTGTGACACTCAGAGGACCAGAAAATTTTTGAACAGAATTAATTACTTTTGATGTAATTGATTTTAATTTTGCTTATAATGCCATCTTTGGTAGGCCTTCACTCGCCAAGTTTATGGCAGCAACGCACTATGCTTATCAGTGCGTCAAAATACCAAGACCAAAAGATGTAATCACTATCAAAGACAATCAAAATACGGCTCTTACTTGTGATCGCATATCTTTGCAATTGGTCAACCAACTTCCCCTATGGGATGTAAAGCTAGCGACCAAGGAGCCTGATGCGATCAAGGTCACTCCGCGACCAAAAGAAAAACTCAAGTAGGTTACTTTATTCCCAGATGACCCATCTAAGACTATTCAGATTGGGTCAGCACTGGACGACAAATAGAAACTCACGCTCATTACTTTCCTCCGAGCTAACACAGATGTGTTTGCGTGGGAACCATCCGACATGCCTGGAGTCCCAAGGGAAATGATTGAGCACAGGCTAACAATTCGGTCTGGACAACAACCAATAAGTAAAAGCTCTGAAACTTTGCTCCTGATAGACAAGAAGCCATCCGTTCAGAGTTAGATAAACTCTAGGAGGCTGGTTTCATTCGTGAGGTTAACTATCCCAAATAGCTCGCGAATCTTGTCATGGTCCTGAAATCTAATGGTAAGTGGCGCATGTGCGTCGATTACACCAGTCTTAATAGTGCCTGTCCGAAGGTTGACTTTCCCCTTCCTCGCATCGACCAGTTGGTTGGTTCCACAACGGGTTGCGAACTGATGAGTTTCATGGATGCATACTCAGGGTAACATCAAATTAGCATGACAGAAGTAGTTGAAGAGAAAATAGCCTTCATCACATCATTTGGCACCTACTGCTATGTCAGAATGCCATTTGAGCTCAAGAATGCTGGTTCCACGCATCAGCGCTTGATGCAGAAGAATTTTCTATCTCAATTAAGGCGCAATTTAGAGGCTTACATTGATAATCTGATTGTAAAGAGCTTAAAAAGCTTTAATCATGTAAATGATCTCACTGAGACTTTCTGTAATTTGAATAAACATAGAATCAAGTTGAATCCCGAAAAGTGCTCTTTTAGAGTTTCTTCTGGTAAACTTTTAGGTTCTCTTGTCTGTTTGAGAGGCATTGAGGTTAATCCCGATAAAATCTGGGCCATTGAACAAATGCGATCTCCTTCGGAAACGAAGGAAGTTCAAAAGACTAACAGGTCGAATGGCAGTTTTAAGTCGTTTCATATCACAGTTAGGTAAACGTGGATTACCATTCTTTAAGGTTGTACGTAAACACAATGATTTCTAGTGGTCGGACGAAACAAAAAAAGTTTTTTCAGGAAGTCAAAGCATATTTATCAAGTGCTCCAGTGTTGGTTCCCCAAATATGAGAGAACCTTTGCTCATTTACTTAGCTGTTACCCCTCACGCGATCAGTGCAGTTCTGGTCGCAGAAAGGGAAGATGTGCAGCAGCTAGTATATTACGTAAGTGAAGTTTTAAATGGACCAAAAGAGAGTCACCCCGAGATCAAAAACTACTCTGTGCTCTCTTAATGGCTTCCTGAAAGCTGCGACATTACTTTCAAGCGCACAAGATTTATGTGCCATCGTCCTTCCTTTTAGGGGACATACTCTGTAATCCAGAAGCAATTGGTCGAGTTGCGAAGTGGGCAGTAGAACTCAGAACATTTCATCTCTATTTCACTGCTCGCGTGGCAATCAAATCTCAAAATCTTGCAAATTTTGTGATCAAATGGACTAATCCCGAACCACTTGCGCACGAACCAACAGATTTGTCGACTATGGAGTTCATTTAACTTAATACTCAGTTGATAGAAAACAAAGCTGATCATGTCAAACATTAATGAATTGATATCAGCAAATAAAACCACCTTGCAATTTGGTTTCGTTGAACTTGCCACCAAGTGGCTTTGCTATTTTGATCCACAGACCACATGATTTAGAAGCCTATCAGAATTATCAGGAGTGAATGCAGATTTTTTTAAACTAAGGGAATGAAATGTAACAAAAAGGATATGGGGATCGGACTTACCAAACATTTCATAATAGTTTGCCGGCCAATTTTGAAGAGTCTAAACATTTTCACTTAGAAAAGATATGAAAATAACGTGTACTTAAGGGGATTTTGGAAATGTGGGTCCATTGGTCCCCATTGTCTCCACTTCAATCTGCCTCTGGGAATTATTGGATTTCATGCATGCAAGAAATGATCCAAGCAGCTCACAGATTTATGAAAATTTAAGAATAAAGTGGTGGCTACCAAGATAACCCTCTTATCAGCAAACCCAAGAAAATCAATCCAAACTTAGAGCAACTGCGCAATGAGTTGTGTGACAAGTCATAAAAAATTCAAAGTTCAACTCAACAATTCAACCTAAGTTACTAGTCTACAGGCTCCAAAACCATAATTTTTGTCACACAAATGCATATCTATGTAGCATCCCATTCTCGTGTCAAATTGCACAAATCACATCCAGTTTTCAATCAAACAGACCTATTCTGCACTTAACCACATAATTATTATCTGTTTAGACCAGTATCACTGGCTTACAATCCCAGAAGCCACAAATTAGTGATATACTTCTGAAGATCTTGGCTCACTTCTACTAAGTCGAACCACATCGAGTTCCCAATCAAGCTCTATTGAAATCAGCACTCAACCTGACATTTATAGCAAATTTCTTCTCTTTATCTATAAATAACTTTTTTTTTGATAATTTCAGCTTTTAATCACATATATTCAAGGAATGATTTAATTTGAATCAAATTTACACATAACAGAAATAAACTATTCCTAAGTAATGTACAACAAGAAGCAGTCCACCTTCATATTGTAAGGGCAAGGAAATCTTGTCTACATGCTGAACTGAAGCTTGAAGAAATCAGATGCAGTCTGAAAGGAGTAATCATGGTATAGTAGTGGTAAAGGAGAGCCAATAATTGCATTTATGCAAGCCGCGTTTGTTGTGAGGTGATACCTAACAAATGTCAATTCCCAAGAAAAGCAGAGTTCTTGTGTGAAATAGACATAAGCACACTGCTTCGCAAAAGCACACTGATCTTTCCAGAGGCCAACATAGATGATAGGCATGGCATTTAGAAATTTGTATTGTTCTCCATATGATAAAGATTCGATTATCTCATAGCACCTTTCTCCAGAAAGCCCATCTACAAAATTATGATGTGCTTCTTTTGTTTTTCATTTCAATGCTTCATCCGGTGATCCCATTCTAGATTTCATTAATGAACTCCAATTTACACTATAGTAGGCACAGTTCATTCTTGTCCTATCTTGCCTCCTTACTGAGGTAGTTCCTCAACAGGTAAAACGTCTAGATCATGACAAGCATTTATACTCCTCATTTGCCTGGACAGTTCGTCCAAAACCTCATAGATCTCTGGTGCTAGAGGGTTTGACTTATCACCAACCAAAAATGGGCTGAACCCATTACCAAGATCAGCCCATGCCAACCCAGGAGCTTTCGTGACACCCAAGTCGCGCATCAGTTTCCTTACCGTTGCTAGCTCATCCCAACAACGTGCAGCTGCATACATGTTCGCAATGAGAACATAGTGCCCAGCATTCTCTGTCCTCATCTCCAAGAGCCTCTTTGCTGCTCTTTCACCAATACTTATGTTACCTCTGTCATGACAAGCCCCAACCAGGGCCGCCCACATTGTTGAAGTAGGAGGAAAGGGAGTCCGATTGAGCATTTCCTCTGCCTTCTCCAATAATCCAGCACGTGCATACAGATCAACCATGCAAGAATAGTGCTCCATCTGAGGCGTTATTCCATATGAACTGACCATCTTGTCAAAAAGCACCTCGCCTTCAGACACAAGTCTGGAGTGGCTGCAAGCAGAAAGTACAGCAACCATGCTTATGCTATCAGGTTTGATCCCACTATTGATCATTTGGCCAAAAATCTTCAGTGCAGTGATTCCTTTCCCTTGCATTCCATATCCTGCTATCATTGAAGTGAATGAGATCATATCACGATCATCCATGGTATCAAAGACCTTTTGTGCTACCAAGAATCTCCCTGACTTGGAGTACATGTCAACGAGAGAGTTCCACAACAAGTGATACTCTTCAAGTCCATGCTTAACAATGTGGGTGTGAAGCTCCCGCCCATGTTGGAAGTTTGCAACACGGGCACAAAGAGCAAGGTAGGTGACAACAGTAACATAATTAGGCTGCACACCACTATGAACCATTTCACGGAGAAGTCCAGAAGCCTCCTCTGCACCATCCAATAAGGCGAAACTTGCTATCATCGTGTTCCATGTTACCACGCTCTTGCCACTCAACATTTTAAACAGAAGTTGAGCACGCCCCATATCCTTGCACCTAGCGTACATCGTCATCAGTGCATTGCTAACGCTCTCAACCCCATCACACCGCATGCGCACCGCCAACCCATGGATCTCCATCCCGGACCTCAACCAGCCAACCCGTGAGCAAGCATTCAACCCGATCACCAACGTCACAAAATCCAGCTCGTCCCCACCTTTCACCATCTCGCGAATCATGCCAACTGCTGCCTTAGGATCACGCATCTGAATATACCCACCAGCAATTGTGTTCCACGTCACTGAATTCACCTCCGCACCCTCCACCCGCATCCTCTGGAACAGCTCGAGCGCTCGTCCCCACTCCCTGGCCGCAGCATACCCTGAGATCATTGAGTTCCACGACACCACATCCCTATGCAGCATTCCATCAAACACCTCACGGGCGGCCTCGAGATCCCCGCACTTGGCATACATCGACACCAGTGCGTTCTGGAAGAACAAATGGCAGTCCATCCCGGCAGCAGCAGCGTGGTCGTGCACCGCGCGGCCGAGCACCAAGTCCCTGGCCTCGGCACAGGAACGGAGGACAGAAGGGTACGTGAAGCTGTCCAGGGGGACGCTCTTGGACATTTCTTGGTAGGCGGCAAGGGCTTGGGCGGGGAGGCCGTGCCGGAGGCAGGAAGAGATGAGGAGATTGTAGGACAGGGTGGAGGGGGAGGCTGCGGCGAGGGCTAGGGCGGAGGGGAGGAGGGAGGGGTGTGAGGAGTAAAGGGCAATGAGGCGGCGGAGGAGCAAGGCGTGCGCGGCTAGGCCGAGGGAGAGGGTGAGAGAGTGGAGCTGGAGACCGACGGGGAGGGGGAGCTGCCGGAGGAGGGAGGCGATGGGGCGGAGGAGGAGGTGAGAGGAAGCCGGGGGGAGGAGGCGGCGTAGGCGAGAGAAGGCGAGGAGGGGGGAGGGGAGGAGGCGGAGGGTGGAGGGGTCGGAGAGGGATGCCAGGAGGGAGTGGAGATCTTTGTTGGTGGTGGCGGCGGCGGAGGGAGGCGGTGGCGGCAACCACCGCGGGGAGACGTCGGCCGTGATGGACATCGCTGGAGGAAGGCAGCACGCAGCAGGAGAGATCTCAAAGGCTAGGCGGCAGTCCAGTGCAACTTCTGTGTGGGTTACGTGAGATTTCAAATGCAAGGCGGTGGACTATCAATGGAACACATCAATATTCAAAATATAGAATTTAACTAGATAGAACTTTACAAAAATTTGTCCGGATGTAAAGAGTAAAGAGCACCTCATGTGCCATAGCAGAATTTCAATCTACACACCAAGACAAAAGTATATCAGATAGAAATTTCACATGAAATACTTATTCATACATAAACTTTAGGTTCCAATTTCATGCGTACAAATGCGAATATTAGAATGCAGTTAATTGAGTTTAGTCATAATTGTGCAAGCGTATTGGTTTATAGTTATTTTTGTTGATAACATATTGAAATTTGATAGATTATCCTATGACTTTCGCATGTATTTGGATCACCAACAATGATAATAATAGATGAAAATAAATGAAGAAAGAAAAAGAACTAGAGAGAAAATAAGTGCTTCTATCGTTAATTCATTCTCTTTACACAATTATATAGCGAATAGATAGAAAAATCGTAGGAGTATTTAGTAAAGGGAATACATAGAAAAAACTAGACATATTTTACTAATGTCCACGTATAAAGATATTTGTAACAAATATTAATTGTTGAACTACATCTTGGTAGTTTTAATTATGTACTAAAATCCACCATTATTTTTGTTCATATTTCACAATTATGCACTAATATATATTGATTGGTAGTTATATTTTCTGGATCATAGATATGAGATATTAAATCAGTAATATGAGCACATGTTAAAGAATATGATGTTGGGTTAATCCATTATGAGACATTGCTAGATTGTTATATAAATATCATCAATTAATCTCAAATAATGTTTATGACTGATCCTTAGATATGAGATCGTCATTGTTTCCTACATACGTAGTAGTATATTTTGATGCTATCAAACACTACTCTTAATGATAAGTGTTTAATTCATATAATTTTTACCCTAAGTTAGCACCTGTTTTTAGATTCAAAACTCATTCAACATGTCATTTTATGTGCATTTTTGTAAGATATCAACAATCTTCTATCCAAAATTTGTCTATCATGTTTCAGAAAACAAACATACCAAATTTGAAAGTATTTTAACAAAGTTTCACTACTACAGAATACATTATCACAGTCGGGTCAAAATAGTCATCACAGACGATTCTGAACCGTCAATGATATTTGAGTCACTGATAATCGAGTATTATTATTGACGGTTCTAAACCGTTTGTGATTTTTCCGATCACAGACTGTTATAAGATCAAAACCGTCTGTGATACTCATACTACAGAGACTGTTATAAGATCAAAATCGTCTGTGATACTCATACTACACAGACTGTTATAAGATCAAAACCATCTGTGATACTCATATTACACAGACTGTTATATGATCAAAACCGTCTGTGATACTCATACTATCACAGACGGTGTTAAGCTTATAACCGTCTATGATAAGTAGAATATCACATACAGTTTTGAGTTCAAAACAATCAGGGATAGTGTCCTATCACATACGGTTATAACATCTGAACCGTCTGCGATAGTGTCCTTATCTAAGACTGTTTTGAGGTTAAAACCATCTGGGATAGTGTCATTATCAGAGACGGTTGTAATTTCAGAACCGTCTGCGATAGTGTCCTTATCACAGACGGTTTTGAGATCAAAACTATCTGGGATAGTGTCATTATCGGAGACGGTTGTCATCTCATAACCGTTAGTGATAGTATAAGTATCAGAGAGGGTGCTGAGCTTATAACCATCAGTGATAGTATGAGTATCACAGACGGTTTTGAGGTCAAAACCATCTGTGATAGTGTCATTATTGGAGACGGTTGTAATCTCTAAACCGTCAGTGATTATACGAGTATCACAGACGGTTATGGGATTATAACCGTCTGTGGTAGTATGAGTATCACAGAGGGTGTTAAGCTTATAACCGTCTATAATACTCTGTGATACATACATAGATCGATTTATCACAGACGGTTTTTATATCAAAACCGTCTGTGCATATTAATATTTTTTAAAATAAATTTCTTTTTTTTTGTGGCTAGCCTCAGGAATCATGCTAGCCATGCCCTCTGTACAATAGCATTTCATATATACAATTCATTTCATATATGCACAGTACTCAGAAACATATACAGTTCATCTCATACTTGCACAGAACTTAGAAATATATACAATAGCATGCATTTCATATATACAACACAGAACTCAGAAATATGTACAATTGAGATTGAACAAATAAATGTAATCGACAATTAAAGTCAGTATGTTAGATGCACTATACTATCTGTACCTATTTCTCAGTTAGATGCCCTGCAGATAGTCTCAGTTAGTAAGGCCACACTAATACAAACCTTGCGGCTCCCTAAACTTCCCCTTGGTTGATATGACCTCCGTAAGGAAAAACTCAGCGAGCATCCCTCGGACTATACCAATCTGTCGAGGGTCAAAGCTTTCCGAAGAGAAGTCGACCCTCTGCAGCAAGAGTTGGTACAAAAAAATTAGCTTAATGTAGTAAATTCTGCCAAATCGATACAAAGCGCATCACGTAGAACCCACATGTATTGTCGTCCGGCTGCTGATGGCACTACCAATGTATAGACTGAGAGTTAGCTAGGGACACGTTATAAAGTAAAACAGATGCCGGTTGAAATTTGTACCGAAAATTGTAACCACTAAAACTTATCGTATCGCCGCTCGTGCTGTCGCCCTCCCTCGGCAAAGTAGTTCGTGAAAGTCCTACAGATAGTCGAAATTGACAGTTTGAGACTAGTCGAAATTGACAGTTTGAGGACAGTAAATCTAGATGCAAGACAGGTCCACATGAATATCATAAAACATGTTAACCTTTCGAATACATCTCGTGCGCCGCAATACTCGTACCCTTTCCTCTGCAATGAATCAAGGTAGAACACCTTGTTCTTTTTCGGAATAAGTACTAGCAGGATCCAGTGGTAGCTACATGTTATGCGTAAAGAATTAATATTTTAATCTAAGTCTGGGGGTGTGCATATGGAGACACTAATCTACGGGTGAAGTACTGATGAAAGCACTCACCTCTGGTTGTAGGTACAAGTATGTACTCCTTGTCGACTTGAGCAAGCAACCCTCTTTTAATGTAGTCGACAACGAAGTCTGCGTTGGTCCTAAACATCACCTCGGCGACCATTTGGGGGTCCAAGAAACTGACAGGTTCACGCTTAGCTTTGGCATATCTGGTCATGCAGCTACACGGAACTAACCAATTAATAAATGACATATATCCGTATATGCACGAACAGGCGTAGGATAGTAGGATCTTACAGCACCCAAGACCGTAGGATTGACATGTCGAGCACGTCTTTGTTGAGTAAATTGTGCAGGTCTTCGAAGGTCACTGAGTAGGTCCCGACGTCGTTAAGGAACTCTGTCACGGTGTACTTGACCATGATGTGCGTCGGACGCTGCGTCCTGGTCTTGTTTGTCCTCTGCATGTACCATCCATGTAGGCTCTGGCATGCTAACCCCATGCTAGAAATTGCGGCATCAAAGGCCATGGGCATCCCCAGAGCGAACGGCATGAGAACTGATGGCGCACTTTTCTCACTCTCCTTCGCCGTACTCTTCTTTGCTTTTCCCCTACTAGCCAGCTTCTTAATCGGTTGCTCCTAGTCAGAGTCAACTTCATCATCGGACCTGTTGGTTGGCTTCTCGGAGGGGTCGGCTGGGTAGTAGGCCGAGTGTCGGTGTCCGTCTGTGATGTAAGAACCTACGTATAGTAATGGTCACTAACTCCGAGAGCTATTATTACAGTATGAATTATGAAACTGGTGGGGGAATTACCTCATCTAGGATGATGTCCTTCTTGGCCCATTGCACGAACGTGTGCACCGCATCCCCGAGAGTGGTGATCTCGTCGTTCGGCGGTTTGTCCAACGAAAATCCCTTGCAATGGTTGGAGACACTGTCCAGCTGGACCCGTGCAAAACCCTCAGATAGAGGGACACCGTGGATTGTGGTCCCCGCCGTGCATGGTTGCGCCATCCCACGGCCAGCCTCGATTGGGAAGAGACCGGCCAGCACCATAAGCTGCAGGAGGCGGGTTCCTACAAACAATGCGCATTAACATATTGAATTTCAGCGCTTTTCACTTTCAAATGAATTAACAGAGAAAAGCGGTCATTACCTGTAGAAAGTCCACTGGATACTGTCAAGAGGGCTCCAGCTGCGAAGACCCCGGCGCGGACGCGTAGCTACTACGGTGGCCAAGAAGATTGGGGCTCGATAATTCCGCTGTTGCAAGGGGGGTGCCCTGGGTCGCCTGTTTTAGCTCTTCATACATAGCCCGCATCTCCGAAAATTGCTGCAAGAGTGCTTTGTCCCGAGCAGCGAACTCCGATCGCATCTCCTCCTTGAGCCGTTTTGTCACGGGCTTTGTGGGATCTCTTTCTCCTCTTAGCCGCCTCCTCATCATCAGGGAAACCATCCCTCTAAGGCACAGTGGCATCGAGGCTGCGTACGCGGCCCGGATGCTCCTTGTTTCCTAGCGCCGTCATGAGGATATCCTTGTCCCTCCTAAGGTTGAACTCTTCGGATGCCGCCTACGCACTTAGCATCGTGTGCAACAGGAGAACTTAGCAATACAACCCATTGCATGTGTGTTACGAGAATAGTAAGTGATCCTACAAAGTTAGAGATCTTACCAGCCGGTCGATCACTTCCCTATCCGCAGGGTTATTCACAGAGACGCCTCCGGAGGAGGTCATCGTCGATCCTACTCAGCACCAATTGCGGGCAGGCACGTCCGTTATGCCCACATAAGGACGGCGGCCGAAAACTGGGAAGCCTCTTCATCCTACTTCCTCCACAACCCCTTCTTCCCCACATACCCACCAGTACCTAGTCTGTGTGGGTAGGATCTTGGCCTGGTTAGCCTTGCCCTTCGCACTAAGCTCCTGGAACTCAGGCGTGCCCTTCATCTCTACAAACTGCTGCCATGCCTCGGGAGTCACGAAAGGGTAATCATTGAAGGGGGTCTTCGACTCCTTCAGATAGTGCCTGACAAGATGGCTCTTAAAGTTCCTCCACGCCTTGTTTATTGACATCAATATCGTTCGGCGGATGGTGAACTGGTGATTCTCGGAATGTGAAACGCCGCCTGCACTTCTTACCACATCGCATCCTTGCACTCTTGGGGCACTTGACCCAGTCGGAGGTGGTGATGGGCACCCGCTCCCTTGCCACTTTGCCGCATAGTGAGCGGTACTGACCAACAAGTTTGTCCGGAGCTTCCGGCACACCGTTGTCATCAAACTGTACATGCTGCTTTTCCCGCTTGTCGAGACGCACTTGTTGTCCAGCCTCGCCCCTTTCTCTTTTGCGACTGGGTCACGGTGGCGACCTCCGGCCCAAGCGTCTCATCACCAGTGAGGTCACTCTGACTCCCTGATCGGTTCATTTCAACACCAGATATATCAGTTCCTAACATAAGTGAAAGAGAGAACAGTTTAAATAAATCTGAAACAAATAATTCTATAACAAAACCCATACACTTATAATTGACCAAGAATGGCAGAAACGGTGGGGAGGCGATGGAGGTGATCACGCCTGACGGTGGAAAGGCGATGGAGGTGACGCGACAGACAGTGGGGAGGCGATGGAGGTGATCGTGCCAGACGGTGGGGAGGTGATGGAGGTGAACAGTCGCGAGAGCTAGGGCAAGTGAATAGTCGTAAAGTGTGGAAATGAGCGGGACAAAGCCCGCCTTGAACTATGTATCATGTAGAGAGATTATCACAGACGGTCCAGACTTCACAATCGTCTGTGATATTTTAACATCACAGATGGTTTTCATGTAAGAACCGTCTGTGAGAGATTATCACAGGCAGTTTTGACTTCAGAACCGTCCGTGATAATCTCTCTAGTGATAATCTCTAGAGATTATCACAGACGGTTTTTATATTAGAACCGTCTATGAAATTATCACAGATGGTTCTGATTTCAGAACTGTCTGTGATAGAACGTCAGACGGGTTTTACAGATGGTTTTTAACTCAAAACCATCTGTGTTGTTAATATATCACAGTCGGTTGTGAACTCTGAAACGTCTGCCAACTTGAACTCTAAATGTCTTCTACGCAATGATGTAGAGTTTTACAATTAGAAACTCTGTAGTTCTGTAACTCTGAATGCTCAAAAACTTGTTTTAAATGAACACTCAGATATTTCAAATGGAGTCCAAATGCTCGAAAATAGGTTACAATGTGGAGCATGCTCAAATAAATTTAACATACAATGTGGAGCATGCTCAAATAAATGTTACATACAAATGGGGACTTTGACCGACAATTTCCACATATACAGCCATGTTATTCTCAACTTTCCACTTGCCGCAGCCTTGCAAAGACGAGAATTAGAGGATATATAAGCTATACCGATGGAAACAAAGAGATAAGGACGGTTGATTACCTTTAAAGTATAACCCTTCTTGGTGATCCATACGCACGTAACTGGTTTCATCGGTGTCTTCAGTATCAACATGTACACCATCTCCAAATGGAGGTATCTCATCAAATTGATTGTATTCCTCCTCGTCTACGACATTTTTAACTCCAACAATCCTTCTCTTGCCACGAAGCACGACGTGCCACTTCTTATTGGCCGGGTCAGTGACATAAATGACCTGAATGGCTTGCTTTGCAAGTCTGAATGGCTCATCTTTATAAGCAACTCGATCGAGATTCACAGAAGTGAAACCGTAACTATCAACCTTCACACCCTGTGGGATTTGGACCCATCGGCATCGAAATAGGGGAATCTTGAACAGTACGTAATCGAGCTCCCAAATTTCTTCTATGAACCCGTAGTATGAGTTCAATCCACGTACTACCCTTGTTGGGCCTGCCTCGCTGAACTCCTCATGAAAAGCTACTACGCTCACTCCACTATTTTGCACAGTGCTCTTTCGATCTTGAGCTTTCGTGTAAAATGTGTACCCATTGATGTCGTATCCCTGCCATGTCTGTACAGTAAACGTGAGCCCTTTTGTCAACCATTTAAGGTTCTCACTTGCGGACTCCCCGGTGATTCGCACTTTCATCCACGTGTTGAATTGACTATTATGTTCTCTCGTGATCCAAACCTCGGATCGGCGAGGATTGTCTTGTCGTAGCATCTCCTTGTGCTCGTCGATGTATGGAGACACCTCCGTCATGTGTTGCAAGACCCAAAATGAGCTTTCGAGTACATATCAAAATCAGGAGTGATTGCTCTCCGTCGAATAGTCCCAACGCCATCAAGCCTCCCCTCGTGACGAGACACAGGAACTCCTATTGCTTCTACCTCGGCTATGTAATCGACGCAGAACTCAACAACCTCTTCCACTACATAACCTTCGATAATGCTACCCTCAGGCCGAGAGCGATTCCTCACTTAGGCCTTAAGTACACCCATGTACCTCTCGAATAGATACATATAACGTAGGAACACGGGTCCACATATCTTGATTTCTCTGACAAGGTGGACAGTGAGATGGACCATGATATCAAAAAACGACGGAGGAAAATACATCTCAAGCTGACAGAGAGTTCGAACCACCTCTCTCTGCAGAGAATCTAGTCCCTCGGGATCAATGACCTTGCAATAAATTGCATTGAAGAAATGACACAGCCTCGTGATCGTCTCTCTGATCTTATGCGGCAGAATACTCCGGATGGCAACAGGAAGCATTTGTGTCATCAACACGTGACAATCGTGAGACTTCATACCAAGAAATTTCAAATCGCCCATGGACACAAGCTCTTTCATATTTGCGGAGTAACCCGATGGAACTTTAACATCATAGACACTTACAGAGTTCTATCCTTTCAGCCTTGCACAAAGTGTAGCATGTAGGGGGGAGGTATATACGGCCTTTCTCATCCTCTCTCGGTGCTAGCTCGGGCCTGATTTTCATTTCGATCATGTCACGCCGCACATTGACGCCATCCTTTGTCTTCCCCGGAATGTTCAGCAATAGGCCAATTAAATTGTCGCAAACATTCTTCTCTACATGCATGACATCAATGTAATGACGAACCTCTAAATGCTCCCAATACAGTAAGTCCCAAAATATCGATCTCTTCTTCCAAGTGTTCTTCGTGTGGGGTTTCAATTTACGACCCTTTCCAAACACAACATCTATGTCCTTCACCCGTGAGTAAACTTCTTTCCCGCGCATAGGCTTCGAGGCTGAACCATCTTCCTTGTGGCCGTCAAATTCCCTCTCCTCTTACGATACACGTCATTCTTTGGAAGAAACCGATGGTGACGCATGTACACTATTTCCTGTGATTCTTCATCCACACGCTCTCAGTCTCATCTTCGCAGTGGGGACAAGCTTTGGCTCCTTTCATACTATGGCCCGATAAATTTCCAAGGGCAGGGAAATCGTTGATGGTGCAGAATATTGTAGCACGTAGGATGAAGGTCTCTCATTTGTATGCATCACATACCTGCACCCCTTCGTTCTACATTGTTAGCAGATCCTCTATCAATGGTGCTAGGTACACATCAATATCGTTTTTGGGTTGTTTTGGTTCTGAGATAAGTAGAGACATCATGATGTACTTGCGCTTCATACAGAACCAAGGAGGAAGGTTGTAGATACAAAAAAGAACCGGCCAAGTGCTATGCCGACTGCTTATGTTACCAAAAGGATTAATTCCATCGGTACTCAATTTGAACCTTATATTCCTCAATTCCACTCCGAAGTTAACAAATTCCCTGTCGATGTTTCTCCACTTCAAAGAATTAGCGGGGTGTATCAGCTTTCCATCCTTCTTCCAGTCTTCCGAGTGCCAACGCAATAATTTTTCCTCTTTACGGTTTGCAAACAAATGCTATAAGCGGGGAATGACGGGCAAATACCACAACACCTTAGCAGGAGGTCCTTGCTTTATCTCATCGCAGTCGTCGTCATCGGTTCAGTCCTTACGCTTATAGCGGGATGCACCGCACACCGGACAAACATGCATATCCTTGTAGTCGTTACAGTAAAGGATGCAATCAGTAGGGCATGCGTGTATCCTTTCTACTTCCATTCCCAAAGGACACAACAACTTTTTCGCTTGGTAGGTGTTTTTTGGCAACTTGTTTCCTTCTGGAAGCATGTCCGCCAAAAGATCTAACAGTGCCGTGAAACTCTTGTCGGTCCAGCTGTTACTTGCCTTCAATTTTAATAGTTCAAGCACGGAGGCCAACTTTGTGTACTTCGACTTGCAACCAGGGAACAATGGCTTTTTTGAGTCCTCAATTAAGCGCTTGAATTTACCAAACTCCCTTTCACTGTAATTTCCTTCCACATCACGCAACATGTCACCTAAATTGTCATCCTCTAGCATATCCTCATCGAAGTCGTTGTTGGGATCCGACATGTCCTGCTCCTCAACCTGAGTGGCACTTGTTTCTGCAGTTGGCTCTTCTCCATGGTGGACCCAACTCGTGTACCCCTTTTTGAAACCACGTCGGATCAAGTGGTTGACAATTTGAGATGAGTTGGTGAACATCTTAAGATTCTGGTAGTTTATGCAAGGACAGTACATATATGGTAAACCCTTCTTCGCTATGTCTTACTCAGCAACTTTTTGGAAATCTAAAACACCTTTCATGTATTCTTCACTCACTCGGTTGTCATTATACATCCAGTCTCGATGGACCATCCGCAATTAAATTCATACACATGCTAAGTAATACTCTACGTACGATCGACACACAGTAAATTATAAATCTAGCTAGCTAGTGTTTGATGTGGAGTTTGCGGTATAACTAGTTAACTACTACTTGAACTGCAAGCAATTAGTTAGTAACTAATTGGGGTCGTGGATAACACACATCATAAAGCAATTAAATAGCTACAGGTCGAAAAATGAGTTACAACCAGGATTTGCTACTCTACCTTCCCCTCCCTCTCCCTCTAATTTGATCAATCAATGGAGATCGATATTGATGATGAAATTAAGTAATGTATATGTCTTGGGACTAAGTACCAACCTTGGATCTTCGAATTTGTTGCCCCCAAATGCTCCCCTTTTGAGATATTGCTCTTCCTTGCCCCAGATCTCTTCCAATTGGACAGTATGTCGAGCAAGAGTGTATGACTAGCTCGAAATATCCATCAAAAGACCTTTTATACCAGGTTCAATATAGACGGTTCTACATAATACCATCTATAATAGTAAAATATCACTGACGGTTTTCACTTAAAAACCATCAGTAATATCGGTGCATTTGTGTAGAACTATGGCAGAAATATCACCGACGATTTTGACATCTGAACCGTCGGTGATAGTTAGAATATCACAGACAATTCCGAGGTCAAAACCATCCGCTTTACTATCACAGTCGGTGTTTACTACAGCACTGTCTGTGATAATTAGAAAGTCAACTGTCTGCTCTACTATCACAGACGGTGATTAGGTCCGAACCGTCTGTAATATCCTGGAATTTTGTGAACCATTCGACTTCTATAAATACTACCCTATTTGGAGTTTTGCTTCCAGTTGAATTGTTCCACTTATTTTTCTCCTTGGGCACGACAAGCCCTAACCCATAACCTCCATTGATGGCCGCCGCACCTCCATCGACGGCCACTAGTTTCTCTGGTGAATCAAGTCCAACATCGATCGTAGCTTCAACTCCCTCGGCTAGATTTCGGCATTGCAAGCAAGGCAAGTAAAGTTTCAGCATTGTTGGATTATCCTAATCCTATGATGGCAATTATCCTGGGATTCCTGTATCTTTCATTTTTATATTTCTTCTTTTCAATATGATTCTGTGTAGGTCCTTGGACGATGTTCACGAGGGACAATGTAGTTCACGGTTCGTTGTCGTAGAACACTGCCTACATTGGCTTGTTGGCAAAAGAAAAGGTGAAGATCACCGTCGAGAGCTGGATGGATGTGAAGGTCGAGAAGATCCTTAAGCCCGGTGTGTTTCTCAAATCAGGACCTATAGAAAGCATCTTTCATTTGTCTTTGTGATTTCCTCGGGCTTTCTCATCTCAACTCAACTCAACTCAACGCAACTCAACTCTTGCATTGATGAGTTGAGTTGAGATGAGAAAGCCAGAAGAGATAACCAAGAAAAATGTAACTCAACGTTAGTTCCAGCTCCTCGGGCTCCCTGAACTGAACTCCTATGGTTAAGTCAAACGTGGTTCATACATTTGCTGTTTCAGATGAATGGATTTGTGATGTATCAGGTCTAACTTGTAGTCAGTAGTTACATTTGTTGTTTGATTGCAAAGGTTCTCTTTCACATGTGACTTTTGTAATACATCGACTGTGTGAATTGGTATCTGTGTATTTGTATTGCTGTTTCAGACATGTACTTGAATGTGCAAACTGGCTTATTTGTGTAGAACTATCGCAGAATTATCACAGACGGTTTTTAAATCAGAACCGTCTGACTTCAAACGATGATATAACAGGCGGTTTTTACCTCAAAACCGTTTGTGATATTCAAAGAATGATGAGAATTCGAAGCGTCGGACAATGTTGGGACTATCACAGTCGGTCCTAACATCAAAATCGTCTGCAATGTGACTACCACAGGCGTTTTTACCTCAAAACCGTCTGTGATATTCAAAGAACGTTGAGAATTCGAAGTGTCTGACACTGCTGGGACTATCACAATCGGTCTTGACATCAAAACCGTCTGTAATGTGACTATCACAGACGTTTTTTTACCTCAAAACCGTCTGTGATATTCCAAGAACGTTGAGAATTCGAAGTGTCGAGCACTGTTGGGACTATCACAGTCGGTCTTGACATCAAAACCGTCTGTAATGTGACTATCACAGACGTTTTTTACCTCAAAACCGTCTGTGATATTCAAAGAATGTTGAGAATTCGAAGCGTCAGATTGGGACTATCATAGTGGGTCCTAAAATAAAAACCGTCTATAATGTGACTATCAGAGAAGGTTTTGAGTTAAAAACCGTCTTGATCGTAGAAGTATTTTCCTGTTATCATTTTTCACATAGAGAACATCATTTGATGATTATCATTCGAAAAGCCAGATATATAAGGAAAAGAAATTTCTTATTTCTTACAATCTTTGCATACATAAGGGATACAAGAGACAAAGCATCGACCTGATCCGAAAGTAATTTACAAAGTTCTCCTAGGGACGTATTGGCATCAGTAGGATCTACACGGGCCGCCCCAAGAGAACTAGCAATAGCTCTAAGCCTATCTACATCATCTCTCAGCAAAAGAGTGCAGCTATTCCTTATTGTATCGGAGAGGTCTCGTTGCTGCCGAGTGTAATCTCTCTCCGACCGTAACCTGCGTGCTTCTTCGCGAGAACCCTCATAGCACTCTGCCAAGTGCAGAATGGCAGAAAACATCTCCTCAGAACGCTTCTCCAGCTCCAATTTTCTGCTTGGAGAGTTCTACACAAAGCAGCTCCCTCACCAAAAAGAGCCTGGACTTCAGCAAGCTGATTGCTGGGAGCTCCAGGAGCCTTCACCTCCTGCACATGCATGGGTTAGTTTTGAAAGACATAACGACCAGCAGAGAGAGTGAAGATGATCACCAAGCTTCGGAGTGGATTTGGCCGTGGAAGTGTGAGACTTCCCCTAGAAAGTTGATCACCTGGTCTCAGGGGTATGAGACTTCCCCTAGAAAGTTGATCATCCAATGAAAGCTGATGATCCAAAGAAGGTGTTGAAGAGGGGAAATTAGAAGGATTAATATTGTGGATCTCCAAAGGTGGAGATGAAGATGCAACTAGAGGGCTTGCAAGGGGCAATGTGGCAACACAGGCCTCAACACCCTCTAGAGTCTTCGCTGTAGCTCCACTGGAGGATCTTTCATCATTTCTGAGTCTCTTCTTTGGAGGGAGCATTTCCTCAGGAACTTGTGGATTTCAAAATGCATTTGTTTGGAGGTAATCAAGTCATAAAAGAAAGATCTGCATTAGAGTTTCAGAGAGGACTTACTTTCTGAAGATCCTGATTGAGTTCATTCCTTATCTCTTCCTCATCACTCTCAATTTCAATAACCTCATTGGAATCTCGGCTCGCCATCAAGGTGGGAGTTGCGGAGGAAATAAAGACAGGGATTTAGAAGCAGAATTCCTAAAAGACTTAATCAAGAATTTGTAAGTCTTAAGGATCGAAGAGCCTCGTTATTTATAGAACCAGAAGGTGACGGTTCGTATGCGCGAGTGCCTCAAGTTTTAAAAAGCGCGCTACTGGTTTTCAAGGTCAATAAATTCATGATTACCTGTCAAGAAACTGCCACACGGCAGAACAGTGCCCACTTAAGAAGTTGAAGCGTCAGATTACATAATTCGATGCAAATTAAATTTGAAGTAAATAAGTCTCTTCATTTTCTTCAAATTTAGGGGCTAGCTGTTGGGACTATCACAGTCAGTCCTGAGATAAAAACCGTCTGTTATGTGACTATCACAGACAGTTTTGAGTTAAAAACCATCTGTGATATTCAAAGAACGTTGAGAATTCGAAACGTCGGACACTGTTGGGACTATCACAATTGGTCCTGACATAAAAACCGTCTGTGATGTGACTATTACAGACGGTTTTGATCTTAGAATCGACTGTAATATTCAAAGAACGTTGAGAATTCAAAGTGTCGGATACTGTTGGGACTATCACAGTCGGTCCTGACATAAAAACCGTCTGTAATGTGACTATCACAGACGGTTTTGATCTTAGAACAGACTGTGATCTGTTCCCCTCCCACCAAACTCCCTCACACCCCAAAGATTTCCGCTTCTATGTATATGATCGCGATAGTCGTTCCGTGATCGCACACAGTGCACATACCTTTGTATGGTCGAATGTTTGCCAAAAGCTAAAGAAAGATAAAGAAAGAGGGAAGATAGCATGCAGTCCAAGAACGTGCTGAAAAATTAGAAAATTAACATAAGAACAAATTTTTCATTAATTTTTTTCATCACTTACAACAAAAAAGTAAAAATACAAAATTCTAGGTCAAGGAGTGGTCTTAGCCCTGGCTGTCAGTTTGACTTGCAGCTAGGACGTAGAACTCCTCCAGCGACAAGTTGTCCTTTTTAGGATCAACTACTACCGCATCGAGAAGGCTTGCGACCTCCCTCAGCTTCGCGATGGTATCCTTCATAGCCAAACCACAGCCAGCGATGTTCATATCTCGGCTTGCTTCTCCTCGCGAAGACGCCTCGTCTTCGCCCTAGCATTGTCATGCGCTGAATGTGCTGGAAGAGATCGTCCAGGTCAAGCCGTAGCTGACTATGCTTCTCCGTAAGGAGCTTGTGCTCCTCCTGGAGGGCCCTCAGCTTGGCTTTCACCTTGCTCGAGTCTTCCACGACTCCCCTTTCCTGTCCAAATCAACAGGTCATGAATGTACTGAACAGGGATTAACAATACAGGGGTAAGTTCAAAAGATTGAGAGTTCATACAGGGGAGGGTGAGGCTGACGATGCCATTGGCGCAAAGAAGCTAAGGAGTCGAAGAGTTTGAGAATTACAAAAACTTGTAAAGTAAATGGCAATTATTCCACTGTCAAGCTATTTATATAATTTCCAAGGCGACACTTTGTGTTCGTCTAGGGCGCCGCGCGAAGATTGGAGACCGAAATGGACACACCGTTGAGAATTCGAAGCGCCGGCACTATTTAGAACAGTCGGTACTGATATTAGAACTGTCTCTAATACTACACTATCACAGTCGGTTCTGAGTTCAGACTGATTGTATCTATCATAGTCGGTTTTAACAACAAAACCGTCTGTGATATTCTAGTTATCACATACGGTTCTCAGTTGAGAACTAATTGTATATATCACAGTCGGTTTTGAGTTTAAAACCGTCTATGATAAGTAGACTATTACAGACGGTTTTGTGGTCAAAACCGTCTGGTTGACTATCACATTTTGTTTTGACATCAGAACCGACTGTGATAACTTAACATATTCTCCCAACAGGCCTTCGCAGACGGTGTTCCATTGAAAAGTTCATAACCGTTTGTGATGTGCCATCCTGGATGTCTGTTTCTGTGGTAGTGTTTGAATAATAAACAAAGAGGGAGAAGAAATCGCCAAAAATCAGAACACAATGAGTTTGAAACTCTAAAACAGAGCCTAGCACGATCCATGCTCGACTCTAAGCATAGGCGTCCCCTAGGGTGTGCTCCCCCTCTGCCACTTTTGGTTCACCGCGTTCTGGAGTCTGTTTTGTGTTATTTTCATATAGTTTCTTATGTAGACATGTCAAAGAGTTATAATTAGTTAATTTTGGGACTCTGTGTTATAAAAAGAAAGTTTATTAGATTAGTTTAGCATTGACATCAGCATCCACAACTCAACCAAGATTAGTTTAGTTTAGTTTTAAGGTAAGTTTAGAGCCTGTCTCGTCCAATTTAATTAGTTCTAGTGGTAGAACTAACAAATATACATTTGATTATAAGGGTAATACATTTTTTAGCCCCTTTATCACCTCAAGAAATTTTAGCAGATGAGATGAAGAAAAGAGAGCCAATGGACACTCAAGTACAATTGTAAGACTAGCATTTAAATCCACCCAAAAAGAAGGTTAACACCAGCAGCAAAAATGGAGGAAAATCCAACAAAGAAACACAAGTGTTGCTGTCCAAGACAATTAGTTTGAAAAATCCAGAACAACAATTCTTTGTTCTATTTTTCGAAGAGTGTTTAAAGTCATCTATTCAAAATGATTCTTTGCCTAAACCAATTCTTAAACTCTTGCAGGCATTCAAGAATATTTTTCCATAGGAGATCCCAGCTGGATTGCCACCTTTGAGAGGTATTGAGCATCAAATTGATCTCACACTAGGAGCATTACTTCCAAATAGGCCAGCATATAGAACCAATCCGGAGGAAACAAAGGAGATTGAAAACTAGGTAAGAGAACTTATCAACAAAGGTTAAGTTAGAGAAAAGTTTATCTCCTTGTGCTGTTCCTGTTTTGTTAGTGTCACAGAAAGATGGTTAATGAAGAATGTGTGTTGATTGTAGAGCTATTAATAACATAATAGTAAGGTATAGGCATCCAATACCTAGACTTGATGATATGTTAGATGAGCTCAGTGGATTTGCAATTTTCTCTAAAATTGATTTGAGAAGTGGTTACTATCAAATAAAAATAAAACCCAGAGATGAATAGAAGACAACCTTTAAAACAAAACATGGTTTATATAAGTGGTAAGTTATGCCCTTTGGTTTAACAAATACCCCCAGCACTTTCATGAGGTTAATCAACCTTGTTTTGAGAGAATTTATTGGTAAATTTGTTGTGGTTTACTTTGATGAGCCGCATTAGGTTTTGTTTGTTGCTGCACATTTTCTAGAGAACACCAGTGTAATATTTCTATATTTGGCTCCAGAAAAGCACTCCAAACATATACAAAATTATAGTTTTCTAAAAGTAGACTTCACAAGATTTCCAACAAGCCCAAGAACATTAAATTTGAACTTCATTTGCACCCTGGGTGACGAAAATAAACAAGGAGGAAAATCTGGAAATTCTTGCCAGTTGTCACGTTTGAATTTGGTCATATCCGAGTCAAATATTGGTCAAATTCTCTCCAAAACGCGTGGAACAGTGGGGGACCAAGTCAACACCAAGTCAAACTCAAATTTACCAAAATTTGAGCAATATTTAAAATATTTCCACACGTTTTCTTGCCAGCTACACCGATTCAGCCTGAATTGGATTTGGAGGACGAGTTTGAGTTCAAATCGGTTTCCTTTTATTTTTCCACTTTCTATCTTTAGTTTTAAATTATTTTAGGGATATTTTTGTTAGTATTCTGGTTGGATACATTTTGTTTGGTGGTTAAGGTTTGCGTTCCCCCCTAACAGCTATATATATGCTTGTAATCTGCTCTCTTAGAAAACAACTTTTGCTTATCAATACTATTTTTATTGCTTTCTAGCAATTTTGTAAGAGTTTATCTTGTGTTTTCTCTGGTTTTGCTCTAGTTCTTCCTTAGGTAAGATTCAAGGGTGGGTTCTGTTGAATCCCTCCAATTGGTTCTTCAAGTTTTCAACTTGTTGGGTTGATTGGATCTGAATTGAGTTGTGGTTTAGTATATTGTGATCTGTTGGTTTATGTTAGATCTAATTTAGAAAATTTAGCCGACCCCTTTGCTAGATTACACCTCTCATCTATCTATATTTCTGTTTTTTAATCGTTTTAGTTGATTCTTTTATGTTTGGGTGTGATCAATTTACCTTGAAAAATCAGAGACAAACTCAGAGGCTAGATTGGAGTTTATCTTCATCTAGTTTCACATTAAGGCTTTCATTTGTAAGCTTTTACACCAGAATTCATTAAGATATAGTCCAAGCACACTCAAGAGTATTCAACTCTCATATGTTGCATTAGAGTGAGATTATCTAGTGAGCTCATTTGCATTAATAGATCATTTAGTGAGTTGAGAGTCTTGTGTGAGCTTCTCCTAACGTGCTTGAGCTTCCTAGCATTTAATTGGTGTCAAGCGAAGAGTTTGAGTCTATTACTCTTGGTGATTGCCCTCACCTAGACGGTCATGTGAGGCAGGAGATGATGAGGACATCCCTAACACTAGCTCATCTTCTACTTCACATGGTGCTGTCCCATAATGTTCCAAATAAAGTAAACCCTCCAATGACAAGAGCTAGAGCAAAGCAACTTAACCAATAGGTGAATCTACTCCTTAATGAGCTATCGTTTGATATTCATGAGAATTGGCTGCTACCTAATAATATTACTTTGTGTGTTCTCAGGTTTACATGTGTAGATGATGGAGTGATCGAGAGTAATCAATGGAAGAGTAGCCTTCATATTTTGGAGTAAGGAAGTTTAACCAATTGGCCATAAGCTATCATGTTCGAATCAGAGAAAGAGACGTGAAGACTTTGGGCCTGCGTTCCTTCTTTTCTAGCCAAATTCAAGTTAGAATCGGTTTGTATCTTAGGAAAAATACATTGTTTCCTTTTCTATGGAGTTCAATTAGAGTTTGTTTCATAGATGAATTCAAGTCGGTTTCTAAGGCCGAACCACAAGTTAGAGAGTCAGCCATAGACCTTTAAATAGGAATGATGTGTGGGGGACCACCCACCCAGTACCAAACTCCATGATACAGAATAGAGCCCCCTTATCGCAACTTCCTAGGATTCAGTTGTGAACCAGAAATGAATATCACAACCAGCAAGGTACATAATTGATTTACAAAATATTAAAAGTTCACATTCGATAATGGCATTAGTGCCTTACATAAGTTAGCAGAAAATAGGTCCAAAATATCCTTTCAACATTTTTGCAAAAAGCGGAAGTAGCGGAACTCTACTCTTCTCCCACAGTCACTCAACTGGGGTACGCGATGCCTCGAAACTTGGGTCATAGTCGTATTCATGTGATCCCAAGTTACTTGGCTCTTCAACATCTGATGGAGTAGTTCAGTCACAGGTGAGTACGAGGTACTCAGCAAATCACCACTTAACAAATGTAAGAATATATATAACATGATAGGGAATTTAAAGAATATGTTTAAGGTTCTTTTTGAAACCATATTCACAACCTAACAGTTGATCAGCATGAAAAGTATTTAAAACAATCTTTGAAAGCTCACCTTACATAATAGTTTAAGAGTGAGGAAACTTAAGCCAATTGATAAAGACAACCAATTCACACTAGTACAAAAATGCAGTCTACTAACCCCTATCTTCTAACGGTTATTCGCAATCTAGAAAAAAACCGTTAGTGTACATGGTGCGCAGGGGAGAGGCATGTTGTAGGGATTTTTACTAACAGTTGCGATGCAAGTTATCGTTAGAAGAAATGGAATGATTTTTTCTAACAGTTTAGAATATATTAGCCGTTAGAGGAAATACACAAGTACTAATGGTAGTATTTTTGGAATCGTTAGAATAAACCACATGATTTATTCTAATGGTGCTTCATATATTTACCATTAGAATAGAGGAAATTGTACTAACGGATTAATTTGTCAAACCGTTAAAACTGTTGCACTTCTACAAATACAAGTGCCCTGGAATTTTGCTTCCAGTCGAACCGTTCCACTTCTTTTTCTTCTCGAGCACAACAAGCCCGACCGGAAACCTCCATCGACGGCCGTCGCACCTTTCTCCATCGCCGGGCACTTCATTGCGTTTCATTGCACCATCATCGGCCGCCGCACGTTTCTCCACCTCCACCGCCCACAAGGGTTTCTGATGAATGAAGTCCAAGAACTTCGCAGCTTCAACTCCCTTGACTAAATTTGGAGTGAGTACACTAACTACTGTATTTGTTTTGCAAACTAACTATTGTATTTCATTTGACAAAGAAGAGTAGGAAAATTTATAATTGGACTTATGAACAAAGTTATTTGTTTTGTCAGTTTCTTGTGTAACATTCTTAGCTTAAGATGCAGGTTAATAGAACTTGTGTTTTGCAAACTAAGAATGTTCTATTGGTAGTTTACGTATTTACTGTTAGAATAAATCAAATCTTCTATCAGTAGTACATGTGTTTGTCGTCAGAAGAAGTGGGATTAATTTGTAATGGACGGCCATGTACTATTCTATCGATAGTTTACGTATTTACTGTTAGAAGAAATCACATCTTCTATCAGTAGTTCATTTATTTACCGTTAAAACAAATTGCTGATCCTAGAACTATTTATCTTCAACAATTGCTGATTGAACGACAAAGAAAGTTATTTGTTTTGTTGTTTCTTGTATACCATTCTTATCTTGAGATGCAAGGTTAAGAGGATTAGTGGTTGAATGACAATCAAATACCATAATTAAATGGATAGCATTTGCTTTGATTGGTTCCCGGGAGAATACATATAAAGTTTTTGTGTTTATTTGTTCAAATATTTCTTTCTTCAGCACCACATAAGTGAAATTCTCTATCCAAAAGAAATAAGTTCTCTATTTAGAAAAAATGACAAAACTTGGTTTCAATAGATAGGTCTTATTTTCTGTGATTGTCTTTTGAGGGGTAAAAGGAATTCTATAATGCAGAATTTTCATCTTGGTAGTTCTTTTCAGGCAGGGAGCCATTTAGGTAGCACTAAACAATCTTAATTTGCTCTAGAATGCCTATTGATTCTGTGCAGGTCCTTAGACAATGTTCATGAGGGGCAACAAAGTTCGCAGTTCTTCGTCCAAGTACGTTGCCTACGTTGGCTTGTTGGTGAGAGCTGGAAGGACGTGAAGGGTGAGATCTTAGTTGGCTCGGTCAAGAAGATCCTCAAGCCCGGTGTGTTTCTCAAATCAGGACCTATAGAAAGCACCTTACATTTGTATTGGTGATTTCGTCGAGCTCAAATTCAACTCAACTCAACCCAACGCAACACAACTCAACTAAACTCAACTCAACTCCAATACAAATATAACTCAACGCTGGTTCCAGCTCCTCGGGCATCTATGAACTGAACTCCTATAGTTAAGTCAAACGTGGTTCATACATATGATATTTCAGATGAATGAATTTGTGATGTATCAGGTCTAACTTGTAGTCGGTAGTTACATTGTAGCACCTTGCAACGGTTCTTTTTATGTACAATGTAGGGGCCACTTGGTCCTCGTCATGATCTGCTGTTTCAGACATGACTTTTGTAATATACATCGAATGTGTGAATTGGTATATTTGTGTATTTGTATTGCTGTTTTAGACATTTGTACTAAGATTGGGAGGAGTGTTGTTTGGCAATGGAGGATGACCCTTTTGCCTACATTATATAGAGAGATCATATAATATTACTTTTTAATGTAGTCTTATTTTACTTTTATTAGTAGTAGTGCTTAGGAAATGTTAATCTCGGTATTAATTCTAAGTTGGCTATGAAGGCATGTGTGAATTGGTGTATTTGTATTGCTATTTGAGATATGTACTTGAATGTGTGAATTGGTGTATTTGTGTACTTTGTATTTGGTGCATATTTGTGAATTTGTATTGCTGTTTGAGACATGTACTTGAATGTGTGAATTGGTGTATATTTGTGTATTTGTATTGCTGTTTCAGACATGTACCAACTTGGCTTCTATTCCAAACATGCACTTCTTCTAACGGTTCTGTTGTTAAAAACCGTTAGTTTTATTTTTTCTAACTGTTTGTAATGTATTTTCCGTTAGAAGAAACCTACTTATACTAACGGGTGTATTGTAGATTACCATTAGAATATGTAGACATTGTCTTCTAATGGTTTTAGAGTTGTGAACTGTTTCATTTTGTTCCACGCTTTGTCTCTCTCTGTTTCTGGTGAGAGTTCCACGCTCAAGCTACACCGCTAAAGTGATCAGGGCAAGCTGGAAGGAAGTTAATTCGATCCTTCTCTTTAATGTAAGCTTGTCATCACCTATCTCTCTCTCTACTTGCAAGCTAGCTGGCTCTTACAATGCATCATGATTTACGAGCTCACTAGCTTGTATTGTATAATTAGGTTAATTAGTGTTTCATCAAGCTAGGGTTTCATATATCAGTTGTAAGAGGCTAGCTGTATATATATAGCTTAATTGGCCAGCTTTCTCGCATGCTTGACTCATTATGTTTTACAATTTGTCAATTTTGTTAATTGTAGATGGACCGAAAATATTGGATGTATGGAATAAAATGTACTACTCTTGAATATTTGGATGGTGTGAACGGGTTTATTAAATTTGTTGAGCAACAAAAGACGAGGAAAGGAAAGAAAGATATGCTTTGTTCTTGTACAGATTGTATGAACTTAAAGAGGTTTAGTAACTCTGATCAGATTAAGAGCCGTTTGATTCATTGTGATTTTAATGCACGATATACTCATTAGATATGGCATGGCGAAGATCTTGAGGAAACAGGCACCACTACCAATCAGCAGGACCCAGATGTGCATTGTAGTAATATCGATGATCATCCAAATTTTGATAATGTTCATTCCGATGTGCATATAGATGATGACAATCTAGATGAGATGTTACGTGATGTAGAAGAAGATTACAGCGAAAACGACTTTGGTGAATTTAAGAAACTGATTGCTGACTTTGAGAAGCCTCTGTTCCCTAGATGTCCAAATTTACAAAGCTGTCTTCTATGCTGAGATTATATAACTTGAAGGCAGACAACAGTTGGAGCGATAAGAGTTTCACGGCACTATTAGATCTTTTAGCTGACATGCTTCCAGAGGGACCGGATTGACAGTGAATGTCACGAGGTAAAGAAAGGACCTCTGGCCAAAACTGTGTGGTACGTGCCTGTGATCTCTAGATTGAAACGACTGTTTGCAAATCCGAAAGATGCGAAGTACTTGCGTTGGCATGCTGAAGGCCAGAAACAAGACGGAAAACTGAGACACCCAGCTGATTCTATTCAATGGAGAAACATCAGCAGAACATTTGATGAGTTCAGCGGCGAAGTTAGGAATATAAGGTTCGGGCTGAGTACATACGGTATGAACCCATACGGAAATATGAGCAGTCAGCATAGCACTTGGCCTGTTCTTTTATGCATCTATAATCTTCCTCCTTGGTTATGCATGAAGCGCAAGTACATCATGATGTCATTACTAATCTCAGGACCTAGGCAACTTAGAAATGATATTGATGTATTTTTAGCACCTTTAATCAAGGACTTACAGAAATTGTGGAGATAAGGGCTGCCGGTGTGGGATGCATACAAGCAAGAGAATTTCATCTTGCGGGCCATGATATTTTATACGATAAATGATTTTTCGGCCTACGGAAATTGTCGGGCTATAGTACGAAAGGAGCCAAGGCTTGCCCTATTTGCCTAGATGAAACTGAGAGCATGTGGTTGCAGAACTGCCAGAAAACAGTGTACATGGGTCATCGCAGGTTTCTTCCAATGCATCACGTCCACTGTAAGAAGAGGAAATCATTTCACGGGAAGCTTGAGAAAAGGATCAGTCCCAGTGTTTCTAACAAATAAGGAGATTTACTCGCGCGTGAAGGACATTAAAGATGAGTTCAGTAAGTGTTGTAAACCTCGAGAAAAAAATGTTTGGAAGAAAAGATCGATTCTTTGGGATCTACCATACTGGGAGCACTTACAAGTTCGATATTGCATTGACGTAATGCATGTGGAGAAAAATGTCTATGATAGTATGATTGCTTTGTTGTTCAACATTCTGGGAAAGGCAAAGGATGTTGTAAAATTTCACCGTGACATGGTGGAAATGGGGATAAGAACTGAGCTTGCACCGTTGGAGAAGGGAAAGCGTACATACCTCCCCCCCGGTCTGCTATACTTTGTCCAAAAGTGAAAAAATAGAATTCTGTCGGTGCTTGCACGGTTTTAAAAATCCATTTGTGTACTCCGCGAACTTGAAAAAACTTGTGTCCATGAAGGACTTGAAACTGGTTGGTATGAAGTCCCATGACTGTCATGTGCTGATATCACAAATGCTTCCCATTGCTATCAGAGGTATTCTCCCAGTTAAAGTTAGAGAGACAATCATAAAACTATGTTATTTCTTCAACGCAATATCTTGCAAGGTAAGTGTACTTCTACTATAAGTTAATTAGCTCCATTCATGGAACTTAATTAGCAGTTTTTTCTCATATGAATATTTGGCGCAACTATGTCCTCGCAAGTAATTGATCTCGATGGACTGGACGCTTTGCAACGCGACGTGGTTACAACTCTTTGTCAGCTCGAGATGTATTTCCCTCCATCTTTTTTTTAATGTTATGGTCCATCTAATTGTTCACCTTATCAGAGAAATTAAGTTTTGTGGACCCGTGTTCCTGTGCTATATGTATCCATTTGAGAGATTTATGGGTGTCTTCAAGGGATACGCAAGGACTCGTCATCGGCTCGAGGGGAGTATCATCAAAGGTTATGCTGCCAAGGAGGTGATTGAATTTTGCACAAATTATATGACTGGGGTTGACCCAATTGGTGTTCCTAAGTCCCGACACGAGGGCAGACTTCAGGGCATTGAAACGATTGGATTCAAAGAAGTCGTCCCCATCAGTGATATGAACGTGAAAGCACATTTTTAGGTCTTACAACACATGACGGAGGTTGAGCCATACATACACGAGCACAAGGCAATGTTACGGTCATAGAATCCTTTGAAGCCAGAGATTTGGGTTACCAGAGAATATAACAGGAAATTTTTTGGGTGGATCCAAAAAAGAGTCCTGCGAGCTACCGTGGGCTCCATAAGTGAAACTATGGTATGGGATGCTAGAGGCCCGAGATTTACTGTAGGGACTTGGTCAGGGTACGACATCTATGGGTATTTAATTTTACACAAAAAGTCAGGATGAGAAGAGCACTACACAATGTAGTGGAGTTACACTATTTGCTATTTCGGAGGATGCCAGGGTAGCAAGGGCGCTGAACTCATATTACGGTGTTATTGACGAAATGTGGGAGCTCAATTATGGATTATTTAAGATTTCTTTGTTTCGATTCCAATGGGTCGAAATCCCTCGAGGCGTTAAAGTTGACAATTACGGGTTTACTCTCGTCGATTTCAATAGAGTCGCACACCAAGACAATCCATTCATACTTGCTGAGCAAGCCACACAGGTATTCTACATCGTTGACCCGGCCAATCCAAAGTTGCACATTGTCCTTCACAGCAAGAGACGTATTGTTGGGGTCGATGACATTGTCGACAAAGAAGAGTATAACCAGTTTGACGAAATACCTCCATTTTTAGAGGACATTTAATCTGTCTCTATCGAAGATAACGACGAAACAACTTACCTGCAAGATGATTATGAAGAAAGATTATGGGTTGACAACCATTCTTGACTATTTTGTAATTGAAGAAAAAAATCCTAGTGTATTAATGATAAGGTGAGGAACTTATCATTAATACATCAAGCTATCCATTTTGTTTACAACTTAATGATAAGTTCACAGCAATATCTCAATTTTAGTTCACAACAAGAGTTCTAACATTACAGTACACTTATAATCCTACGAACTTCTTCTAAAGAAATTTTCTTGTAAAAATCCGTTCTGCTGTAGTTTGCTTCTTCAAAAGGACTGAAAAATCATTTTCCAGTGCGCTGCACAACTGCAGAAATGAAGGCCTCAAAGAAATTGTACTTTTCTAACGGTTAATTTCATTCTACCGTTAGAACAAAACACATGGTCTGATGGTAGTTTACGTATTTACCGTTAGAACAAATGTAGCACAAAAATATAACTTAGAAAAATCCTTGCAGATATGTAGCACAGAACTTTTCTAACAGTAAACTTACTACATCCGATAGAATAACGAACGTGGTCTGACGGTTATTTTTGGTCTTACCGTTAGGAAAAGTACACACGTGGTCTGATGGTTTACTTTTTTCATACTGTTAGAAGAGGACACACATGGTTTGACAGTTTTCTTTTTCTTACCGTTAGAAAAGGTCCGCACTAATTTAATAAACTTCGCCCGGGAGTTTCCATCTAGTCAAACCACCGCCGGCCACAACTCTTCACCATAAAGTACCCCTGCCCTATCCCTAGTGCGTAGTTCTTTGTCCAGCATCTTCCTAATTTGATCTTTATCTGTTTTACACTAGGGTTTGCTATTTTTCCCTGCTCTTGTTTTGGTTTTAAACTAGGGTTCCCTATTGTGTAGGATTTAATAAACTTCGCCAGGTACTGTTGAGACTAGGATTTAAATAAGGTTTACATAATATGTTTAAGTGATGTCATGAACCTATTTCAAGATTTGAATTATCTATACAGAAGTATGTGTGACCATCTGTATTGAATTGCCATGTATTGTAGTTTATATGTTCAGACCTATGTTCTATCGATAGTTTACCTATTTACCATTAGAAGAAATCATATCTTCTATCGGTAGTCCATGTGTTTGCCATCAGAAGAATTGGGATAAATTTGTTCTTGTTGAATTTTGCGCAACTTTTCTTCAGAACCACGTGTGTTTTACACTAGGGTTTGCTATTTTTCCTTGCTCTTGTTTTGGATTTAAACTAGGGTTCCCTATTTTGTAGGATTTAATGAACTTCGCCAAGCACTGCTGAGACTAGGATTTAAACTAGAGTTTACATAAAATGTTTCAGTGATGTCATGAACCTATTTCAAGATTTGAAATTATTTGTACAGAAGTATGTGTGATCATTTGTATTGAATTGCCATGTACTATAGTTTATATGTTCAGTCCTATGTTCTATCAATAGTTTACCTATTTACCGTTAGAACAAATCATATCTTCTATCAGTAGTTCATGTGTTTGCCATCAGAAGAAGTGGGATAAATTTGTTCTTGTTGTATTTTGTGAAACTTTTGTTCAGAACCATGTGTGTTTTACACTAGGGTTGCTATTTTCCCCTGCTCTTGTTTTGGATTTAAACTAGGGTTCCCTATTGTGTAGGATTTAATAAACTCCACCAGGCACTGTTGAGACTAGGATTTAAACTAGGGTTTACATAATATGTTTCACTGATGTCATGAACCTATTTCGAGATTTGAAATTATCTGTACAGAAGTATGTGTGATCATTTGTATTGAATTGCCATGTATTGTAGTTTATATGTACTATAGTTTATATGGTCAGACCTATGTTCTATCAGTAGTTTACCTACTTATCGTGGAGGTTTGAGTCCTCTTCAAATCTTCTATCGGTAGTTCATGTGTTTGTCGTCAGAAGAAGTGGGATAAATTTGTTCTTGTTGTATTTTGTGAAACTTTTGTTCAGAACCATGTGTGTTCATTTGTAATGGACTGCCATGTACTGTTCTATCAGTACTTTATGTATTATCCGTTAGAAGAAAGCACATCTTCTATAGATAGTTCATTTATTTATCGTTAGAACAAATTGCTGATCCCAAAACTGTATATCTTCAACAATTGCTGATCCTTCTATTTTTTTTTCTTTCTCTTTCCATTCATTGGGTCATTTTGTGATGTTATTTCTTAGATGGCATATTTTTTCTTTCTCTTTCCATTCAAGTTTTGATGGTTTGTTGATGGAATTTTAGAGAAAGCCATGTCGTCGTCTTCCTGGGCTGATAGCAGTGGTTCGACGAGGGGTAACTTAAGTGATGCTGCTTCGTCCCAGCACAGGAGGATGGCACGAGTTGCGACGACATTGGGCCGTTTGGCGAAATGCACCGATCTTTCTTGTGAGTTCAACCAGTTTAGGAGGCCGATCGGAAAGAACACTGGGAAGTACGCTGCCTACGTTGGGTTGTTGGCAAAAGAAAGGGTGAAGATCACCGTCCAGAGCTGAAAGGACGTGAAGGCGTACGAGAGGGATAGGTTGTGGGTGGAAGTGAAGGTAAAATTAATTGAAATCCTTGAACTCTTTTGTAATCACCTTCCCTTGGTTTATCCTAAAGTTTAACTAACTCTTGCTTATATGCATTGTTTGAAAATAGGCTAAGTGGAACATCCTCGACGATGGACCTAAGGCGGCCTGCTTGAAGGACATGAACGGAACATGGAACACCTTCAAGAGCTGGCTCGTCAGTACCTTCCTCGCTGCGGGGAAATCTCCTTGCGAGAAGTACCCCTTCATAACGGAGGAGGTATGGGAGGAATTCACCCAGCAGAAGGGGACCGACGAGTTCAAGGCCCTTAGCGAGAAGAACAAAGAGATCTAGAAGAGGAATGACCACCCACACCGGCTCGGATCTTGGGGTTATGTGGGGAAGGAGGAGCAGTGGAGGAAGGAAGACAAGGAAAATGCTCTCATCGACTCCCAAGGATTGCCACTCTTTGAGATCCGCGATGCGAGGTGCAAGCGGTGGTGGCGGGGGAGAGGGTCTGTGTCATCCACGGGGTCTGTGGAGTTCCCAAACCCAAAGGACACCGAGGTCGTGCAGCGAATGGTAAGTTGGCTAACCTCGTAAATTGTGTGTGCACCAGTGTATATATGTATTTGTCTCACAATGTAGCTTTAAATGTAACAGATCTCTGCCAAGAAGGAGGCAATGCAGGGATTGTTTACCCCGTAGAGGGAGAACAACATCCTCACCCAGGCTCTAGGAAATAAGGAGCATCCCAGGCGGACGCAGACCGTGGGCGTCATCGTGCCGTGGAAGGCTGGCTTCGAAGATCCGGTTCCACCGAGGAAGAAGGCCTTCTCCTAGAAGGAGAAGGAATCTGTTGGGGGAAATCTCCGCGAGACTAAGTCCAGGTAAGGGGCTACGCTTTTAGCCCGGGGACAAGGCCCCCGGTGCCTATCCCGGACGCCGCCATTTGCTCGTGGACAAAGCCCCCGGTGGCTGTCCCAGGCGCCGCCATTGGTTCGGGGATGAAGCCCCCGGTGGCTGTCCCGGGCGCCGCCTTTTGCCCGGGGACGAGGCCCCGGTGCCTGTCCCGGGCACCGCCTTCTGCTCGGGGACAAGGCCCCCGGCAGCACGTCCCGAGCATTGTCGTCCTTCTGGAGACGGAAGTCTCCGGTCACGGGTCACGCAAGGAGCGCTCGGGAATCGGCGGACACCTGTCAAGCATCCAGGGCGCCTGACCGGGAGAAGGACGTTGCTACCCCTCGATCCAACGGTAGCAGGCGGGGTAGTTTAGTCTTTTTGCGTCTTTTGGGGCTATATAAGCCCTTGTAACACCTCATGTAAGGGACAAGTTTTCATTATTGCTTGGAATAGACAATCTCACAGGTGTGCTATGGAGTCATCTCTCCCCCGAGAGAGCTCCCATAGCCAACTCCGGTTGGGAGCACGCCGACAGGACTAGGGCCTCCACTGAGGTTCGAACCTGTATTCCGGTTAAGGAGTTTTCGACACAAAGGTCGGCACAAAATGAAACAACAATAGTAAGCAAAAGGACTTCATCAGTCTTGATCTTCAAGTGCAACGGTGTTGTACGGGCCTTCTCCACATCGGACTCCACTTGGTACGTGGCCCTCTAACAAGCTGGGTCTTCTGGGGCAGTTTATTCTTCTTGTTCCATGTTGGGTTCAAGGCCGTAGGACTCAGGGTCAATGAATCCTTCTTCTAAATTTTGTTTGTAAAAGCAAGGGTGAGCACATTGTCCACATGGTGCTCAACCATTCCCAAATAAGAATGCAGTTATATATAGATGAGGGGGAAATTCTCAAAGAGTGGCTCTTTGGATTTATATATATAAATAGAATAGATTTTCGCACTCAGTTTTGAAGAAAAGATCTTTATTTTCGAAAGCGGGGCTTTTGAAACCCTAAGCTAGATTTTTAGAAAATGTTATGTGTGGCGGTCTTTCATGAGTCACCACTTTACTCAGATTTTATGAAAAACTTTCCAAAAGCTACTTGTGCTGCATCGACGTGGATAGAATCCACCGCGCGCAGACTCCATAACCTGGGAGCTCAGAGTATCCGATACTTTTTATACTTTGCAAAGATGTACCACCTTAATCCACCGATCATTCGGCTTTCAAGTCGGTACCTCTCCATGCGACTTTTACGCATGTGACAAGGCCGAGATGACACAACAGTTTACAGTCCTAGCATTAACAATTCCCTGCCCGGTAAATAGACAGTTAAGTCTCAAGTACCGTTGTGGGTCCTCCCCACTGCCTTACTTCCTAGCCTGGGTCTATGTTCTCGCAAGACACATAGTCTCTTTTGATTACAGCCGTGCACGACTTAATCTGGCATAGGGCGTCTTCCTTCTCTCCACCTTTTCCTCGCATAATTTTTCTGAACTCACATCACTCACTGCCCTTACTGGCCCACCAGTTCCTCGCAAGAAATCGGACCGACAACCATTGCAGGGAAAAGCTAATACTAAGAAAGCTACTAAGTTGCGCCCGTCCCATAACCGGGCAAGTGGTTGGTACGTTTTTCATGCCGCATAGAAGTACAACACAAGGTTCCAGTCCTTATGAATCTTTAGTGAGAAGTCTTTCACATTCCCAGTGCGCACACAGCACCATCCAATCAAACCATCCTCACTATCGATTCCAATCACATTTTCTTTCACAAAAAGGGGTTTTGAACATGCTTTTCTCATATGTGACCATTCAACATTTAACATATAATCTTGAGCATAGCATAGCCTAAGCATGATATTCTAGGGTGACAAGGGTGCATGGATAATCAATCACAAAAGGGGCTTTACAATTATTTAGGTCATATCTACCATCTCATTGGAACATAGCTCTTATTTGAATCTAAGGCATGCATATACTTGAAAACGGTTAACATACTTTATTTCAAAATATTAGGCTAGACATGATCAAGGGTTTAAGACTTGCCTTGTAGTGATGGGTCTAGCTGCTCAGATGATTCCTCGAAGATCTCTTCCGCTCCTTCAACTTCTAGTTCCACGGCGGACACAAACAATACATACACACCATATAAGCACACAAGTACTAGAAAATAATAATTAATTATATCATGTATGCAGGGGAAAAGGCTTGGACAAGGACACTTGGTGTTGATTGAAGAGATAGGCTCAAAAGGACTTGAATGTGGAAGGGCTGACATTCGGTTCATGGCTAGACATAGCCCTAAGTTGGTCCTAGGTCTGTTTTTTGGAGATGTGACAGTAGGGAATATTGTAGAACATGACTCCAAAGGCTTAGTGGACAAAGTGGCATTTCAATTGCTCAAATGTAACAGGTCTAAATCATTCAATGGCACTGGTGGACATGCACTGACATAGTGTTGGACATGGCCAGAAACTAGGGCATGGCATAACTTTTGACCCAGGGCTCCAATTGATGCACAACTTTGTCTGGGAGTTAGGTCTTGATAACAGGAACAAATAACTCAACAGGCTCAAGGGCGGAAAGTGGCCGGACGGCGATGAACGGCGTCGATGAACTACGGTGGCGACACGGCACAGACAGGGTTCTGGATAAAACTTGGCAAGATCATAACTTTTGATCTAGGCCGATTCAAGGTTTGGGCTAGTGGAGTAAAATACTCAGGGGGTTGAGGCCTAGCTAAATGACAAGGTGGCATCAGCTGGATCGGCCGAAAAACAAACTCCGGCGAACGGAGCCGAAGATGAAGGCACAGATTTGGGCGTTTTCGATCTACGGCACTTGAGCTCAATTCCACGCTTGTGAAGCATCTAGGGGATAACAGGAAGTTATTCGGGTGTTCAGTTTAACCAGGGGCTCACTGGAGAAGCTCGGCGGCGTTCTCCGGCGAACTGACAGAATCCGAAATTGGGGATTCTTCGCTCGGGCCAAAATTGAAGATTCTAATCTTGCGGGCTTACTTCTCCTAGCTCACTGATCATCTTTCTCTACTAGCACGAGGATCAATTTGGCTTCAATCGCTCGGCATTGGGGGAGCAGGGCAAAAGACAATTTCGGCGATCGCCGGCGCTAGGTCTCGCCGGGGTTCAATTAATTGATAGGAAACGGACAGGAAGGTGAGAGGAACTCACCGGTGAACTCAGGTGGAAGGGGGAAGTAGGGATTTGGGTTGGCAGCGAAAGCTCCTCCGGTAGCTCGTCGGGGAGGAAGACGATGGCAAGCTCTGGAGCTAATGCTACGGGTTTCTGGTGAGCTGTGGTGTGGAGTGAAGCACAGGGCGAGGGACTTTATATAGCCGAGGGGTTGGGTCCTCGGGAGTTGCTGAGAATCAAAGGGGGATACACGTCTGGTGTCGGAGCAGTCAACGAGCTGTGTTGGGACACGGCGGAAGCTCTGCCAGAGGTGAAGGAATCGCACGATATCTGGATTTGCAGAACGACGGGATGGCAAGCCTCGGCATGGCAGCAAAGTGGCGCAAAGATTCTGACAGCAGTAGGCACGCGCGCGCGAACGGTGATGCTGGCGGTCTCCGGTCACCACCACGGTGGCGTTCCTTGGTGCGACGTGAGCACGTGCGGACACGTAGGATGTGGCCCTTGGCGGAGGCGAATCTGGCCGGCGGTGAAGGTTCACGGCGAACGTCAGCAGCTGCGGTCGAAACGACCTCTGGTCGTGGTTGTGCATGCGGGGCTCAGCTCTGGTCGAAAAAGGGCCAGGGACTAGTTTGCGAGGTTTTGGGCCGATTTGTGAAGGTTTGGACTAATCTGCAAGAATTAGGTTCGGGAATTTGGGCCTATTTGCAAATCTGGAGATCTGGAGGGCTAATTTGCAATCTGACTTTGTAGATGAGTGTTACCAAAATACTTGGATTCATCCAGCAGGAAAAATGGCAAAATCCGATAAGATCTGATGGTTTTGACAAAAATCAAAAATAGGGTAAAATAGGGTAAAATAGGGTAATTAGGGTTTGACATTTTTGGTGGGGCTAAAACTAGGGTTTTGGTTGAGATTTTTGCGTTCTTTCAGAAGGGAAAAACGTTCAGAAAAATGAAAGAAAGACAATCATCGGATCAGATTAGAATTTGGAGGTGATCTGAGACTTTTAGCCTTTTTGGGCTTTTGACAATTCAGAAAAGGACTAATCTGAAATACTTTTGGATTGAAAAGTGAAAATGATATGGGAGATGAAGTTTAGCTGCCAACTTTTTAAGTTAAGGTAGTGGCACACCTAAGATTATGATTTTGAGATAAGAGATCAAAATAGGGTTGAGACATCTAGGATTCCAAAGAAGATGTGCTGACTAGCAAGCAGAAAAGATAGCAAAAACTGAGATGTTACAACCTACCCTCTTTAAAATAATCTCGTCCTCGAGATTCTGATCAGTCCGAGAACAGGTAGGGGAAATTCTGACGTAACTCTTCTTCTCTTTCCCAAGTTGATTCTTCTTCAGTGTGGTTATTCCTTTGGACTCTGTAGAATTTTATGGCCCTTGACTTTAATCTCCTTTCGCTGATCTCTAACATCTTGACTGGGTATTCCTGATATGTCAGATCTGGTTGAATCTCTGTTTCTGTGGGAGACACTTGCTCTGTTGGCTTTCTCAGGCATTTTCTTAGTTGGGATACGTGAAAAACATTATGGACTCCTGCTAATTCAGGCGGTAGCTCCAGTTTGTATGCTACTTCTCCTCGCCTTTCCAAAATCTTGTATGGTCCCACGTATCTTGGGCTTAACTTTCCCTTCATCTGAAATCGTCGAACTCCTTTTTAGGGTGTCACTTTGAGATACACATAATCACCTATCTTGAAGGATAGTTCTCTCCTTCTGCTGTCGGCGTAACTCTTCTATCAGGATTGTGCCGTTTTCAATCTCTCTTGTATGATCTTCACATTAGCAGTGGCATCCTCTACTAATTGTGGTCCCAAAAATTGTTTCTGTCCCACTTCTGTCCAATATAGTGGCGTGCGGCACTTCCTTCCATAAAGTGCTTCATAAGGAGCCATTTGTAGACTCGCTTGGTAACTATTGTTGTAAGTAAACTTTGCGTACGGCAGAAATTGTTCCCAAGAATTTCCATAGTCTAAAGCACATGCTCTCAACATGTCTTCTAAAATCTGGTTCACTCTTTCCGTTTGGCCTCCAGTCTGCGGGTGGTAAGCAGTACTGAACTTTAATCTCGTTCCCAAGGATTTCTGTAACTCTCCCCAAAACCTTGACACAAATTGTGCTCCTCTGTCTGAGACAATTGTTTTTGGTACTCCATGCAGCGTGACAATCTTGGTAAGATATAGTTCTGCCAGCTTACTTGTCGTGTACTAAGTCTTCACGGGTAGAAAATGAGCCACTTTCGTTAATCTATCGACTATAACCCATATAGAATTGTATCCTTGCTGGGTTCTTGGTAAACCAACTACGAAATCCATTTCCACTCCGGGGTTGGTAGGGGTTGCAGCAGTCCTGCAGGTTTCTGGTGTTCCACTTTTACTCTTTGGCAGGTGTCACAAGAAGCTATAAACTCGGCAATTTCCTTCTTCATTCCTTTCCACCAAAATTGATCCTTTAGATCTTGGTACATCTTTGTACTGCCTGGGTGGATAGAGTACAAGGTACAATGGGCTTCTTGCAGTATCATGTTCTTGATTTCCTTGTCATCTGGAACGCAGATTCGATTATGATACCACAAAATTCCTTCTTCGTCCTCACGAAGGTCAATTGTATCTTCGCATTTCATATCCTCTTTCAACTCCTGAATGCTCTGATCTACTTTTTGAGCTTTTCGAGTTTGATCCTTCTGCTCGCAATTCACTATTAATGCGGTGACGGTTCCTTGTTCAACAAACTCTAAACTCAACTTTTCGAAATCTCTAAGCAATTGGGGTGGTATTTCCAATGTCTTTGCTCGATTGCAGTAGGATTTTCTGCTCAAGGCATCTGCTACTACATTTGCTTTTCCAGGGTGGTAATGTATTCCAAGGTCATAATCCTTAATCAGTTCTAACCACCTTCGCTGTCTCATGTTCAAGTCTTGTTGGGTGAAGATGTATTTCAAACTCTTGTGGTCCGTGTAGATTTCACATCTATTTCCATGTAGATAGTGTCGCCAAATCTTTAGCGCATGAACAACGGCGGCCAATTCCAAATCATGAGTTGGATAGTTCTCCTCATGTGGTCGCAACTGTCTCGATGCATAAGCTACGACTCTTCCTTCTTGCATAAGGACACAACCTAGTCCTTGCTTTGACGCATCACAATAAACTTCAAAATCCTTTTTGTTATCTGGCAATGTAAGAACGGGTGCGGTTGTTAATATCCTCTTCAGTTCCTCAAAGCTCTTTTCACATCCTTCTGTCCAGTCGAATGGGGCATCTTTCTTTAGTAGTCTGGTGAGTGGTTTTGTAATCTTGGAGAATCCTTTGACAAATCTCCGGTGATAACCAGCTAATCCTAGGAAACTTCTTACTTCAGTTACTGTTTCCGGTTGTTTCCATTCCATGATAGCCTGAATTTTTGATGGATCCATGGAGATTCCTTTGCCAGAGATAATGTGGCCTAAGAATGAGATTTCTTTTAACCAAAAGGCACACTTATCAAACTTGGCATACAACCGATGTTCTACTAACTTTTCCAGCACCATCCGGAGATGTTGTGCGTGCTTTTCCTCTGATTCTGAAAAGATGAGAATGTCATCGACAAACACAATGACAAACATGTCTAGAAATTCCATGAGAACTTTGTTCATTAGATTCATGAACACTGCTGGTGCATTCGTTAAACCAAACGGCACTACAGTAAACTCATGCAATCCATATCTCGTTATGAATGCAGTCTTTGGAATATCTTGCTCTCGAATCTTTAGTTGGTGGTATCCAGACCTCAGGTCGATCCTTGAAAATATTTTTGCTCCTCTTAATTGATCAAAGAGATCATCGATCCTTGGTAAACGGTACTTGTTCTTGATCGTCATATCATTTAGTTTTCAGTAGTCGACACAAAGTCGTAGACTACCGTCTTTCTTTTTAGCGAATAACACAGGGGCTCCCCAGGGTGAGGAACTTGTTCTAACAAATCCCTTTCTTTCCAATTCTTCCACTTGCTTTCTTAATTCTTCTTGTTCTTCACTTGTCATACGTGCAAGCTTTCTTGCATAAGGAGTAGATCTGGGTTTTAACTCGATTGAGAATTCAATGTCCCGATCTGGTGGCATTCTAGGAAGCTCTTCGGGAAAAACTTCTGGGTATTCGTTTACTATTGGGACTCCTTCAAACTCAACTCCTTCTAAGCTGTTTAAACTGCATACTCGGTTGTTCACCATTGATCTTTCTGCGTGGAATGTAACTTGTTTTCCTTCAGCATTCGTCAGGGTTATTGCTTTCTTCTCACAGTCCATCTGACCTTTATGCTTTGCTAACCAGTCCATTCCAAGGATGACATCTAATCCTTGAAGGTCCAAAACTAGCAGGTTTGCTAGGAATCCTAAATTGCCAATACTAAAGGCGATATTTCTACAGATAGAGTTGACAGGCATCCGAGCCCCAGGGGATTGGATTAAAATAGGGGACTCTAATGCAGATACTGGTAACTTATTTCTGAGCATGAAAGATCTTGACACAAATGAATGAGTAGCACCAGGGTCAAATAATGCAACTGAAAGTTCAGAGTGAATGAAGATCCTACCGATCACCACATCGGATGCTTCTCCCACTTCAATGGCAGATGCATAGTTGAGTCTTCCGTGGCCTGCAACAGGCATTCCTCTCCCTCGGCCATTCTGGAATCTTCCTCCTCTAGAGGGTGGAGCACTTCTGGCGAAGCCTTGGGTTGGAATAGGGGGTCTTGCAGCTTGTGCTCGGGCAACGTTGGATGGTAAGTGTTGTAGTGGACAAGTGTTCCTGCGATGTCCCTTCCTTCCACAATGAAAGCATTCTTCATTCTTCACAGGACAATCCTTCAAGAAATGGTTTCCTTTAAATCCGGTACACTGTGGTATTACAGTAGGCGCAGGCCTTTGGGGTCTTTGTGGCGGTCTGAAGGCTGGCCGGTAAGCAGGAATCGGTCTTCCTCGGCTAGCACTTCCTTGATAAGAGTTGGGCAAAGCCTTCCTCTTTCTGTCTTTCTCGATTACTCCCCTCTTTTCCTCCATTTTAAGCAGTCGGTTTATCAGGACGTGGAAGTCCGTAAACTCATAAGATGACAGCTGGTATTGCAAGGAGTTTTGCAGTCCTTCGCAAAATTTGTCGATATTTCTCTCCTCCGTTGCAATGTCTTCAGGGGCATACCTTGCCAGTTGAATGAATTCATGCAGGTACTATTTGACGGTCCTGTTTCCTTGTCGCAAATTCACAAACTCTCGGCGTTTTGCTTGAACAACGCCTTTCGGAACGTGGTACTTGTGGAATTCTTCCTTAAACTCGTTCCAAGTGATTGAATCCTTGTTGGAGTGTACAGTCTAGTAGTTTTCCCACCAAGCAGCAGCGGGTCCAGCTAGTTGATTTGATCCGTACAAAAGTTTCTCTTCGTCGCTGCACCTAACGGTGTTCAACTTCCTTTCTACATCTCTTAGCCAGTCGTCAGCCACGATGGGGTCCTCTGTACTCGAAAAGGTCGGGGGACGTGTTTTCTGAAAGTCAGTCAGTTTGCACCAGTTGTGGATCCCTCAGCTTGTCCAGATGCTATGTGTTGCATCAACTGTCCTAAGATCTGATTCTGCACAGTTCTGACTCTTGTCGGTTTCGCTCCATCCATAACAACACATCATTGATGTCACCTCCTTGTGGCATCGTCGAAGAAGATCCTGGTCTGTCAGGGTTAGTACGGCCTCTTGTTCCAGGTGTAGCCCTTGCATTACTGGGATTTCCCTCGAGTTCTCCTTCTTGGGGTCTTGCACGCGTGTTAACCATCCTACTCAAACAGGAGGTTGAGAATAGAGACACTGATTCGGAAAGAATCACGCACAGGGATGCTAGCAGAATGCTGGCATTAACTCAAGAGGTAAGAATAAGGATATGCAAAATGACTTTTTCATAAATCAGCTTTTCAGAAGGTACAAAGCTTTTAGCCTCATCGGCTTACAGAGCTCATCTAACATCCAGCATACATCAACCAAACTAAAACAACTGCTACAACAAAAGGAAATCTAACGTCGGCTGGGTCAGGCACAAAAGGTCAAATCGAAGGAAGTCTGCGGTCACTCCTCAGCATCGGAAGAATCACAAGGCTCTACCTCCTCGGGATCCTCCTCCTCATCATCATCTGCATCCATCGGATCATCATCCTTGTCGTCATTGGCAATCTCCTTTCCTTTTTCTTCAGGGGTCTCCTTCTTCTCCGCGGTGTAGGGAAGCTCGATCGTCTGACCATTGATAACTATGCCGCGTGACGCAGGCGTGAAACCGCTAAGATACTCCTTTAAGTTTCCTACTCTCTTGCGAGCGGTGATCTTTAACTTTGGGAAACTCTTCTTGACAACTGACTCTGAAGCTTCAAGATCCTTCTCTCCACTTGATTCAGCTAACTCTTGAATTTGCTTCTCCTTCTCTTGGAGACTTGCGCGAGCCCTCATAAGCATGCCCTCAAGGTAATGGCGGTCATCGCGAACACGCTCGTAGTCTCGAAGTAGGCCGGTGTATCCAATCTCTGAAGCACGAACGACATCTTGGGTCTTTGTCAGAATAGCGTCCTCTCGGTCGCTGGACAGAAGAACAACTCGGTACTCTGATCTGGGGACCTGGTAAGGCATGAAATGGTACGGGGAATCTGAAAGGTAGTCGCTGTACAATTGCCGGACGGTACCTACGGCACGATGGGCAGCGTCTAAGACAGCATCTTCTTCTTCTTCTCTGCGGGCTTGACATCTTACTGAGCCTCTCCCATGCTCGGGAATCTTATAGACGATCACTGAAGCCCGACAGCCGATGGGTCGTCCATTGATCTCATCCTGCCAGACACAGTATACTGGCCTCTGACTATCCCGTGCTCCAAGAAATTGCAGCATCATCCATAGCAACAGCGCCCATGATCCAAGCTCGTCACCATGAAGGTATCTCTTGCTGGAAGCCATATGAATACAGAACGAAAGGCACCTATGAGTTTAAAGAGAAGTCTAAAGCCTTTTTCAAATAATTGAAAATTACATTTTTCTTAAGGAAAATAGGTTTTCGTAAACAAATTTTTGTCAAAGAACTAGCGAATTTTTTTTTCTTCTAGGGACGCCAAAGTCTATCAAAGGCTCGACTGCAATAAATAAATCAGCAAAATTATTTTATTCTGTGGGACCCTCATTTGAGGAATCCAGTGGCAACCGCCCAGGTGGGTTGCACTCAGAAATTCGCCAAAGTCTATCAAAGGCGTGTCAACGTCATCATGGGAGGGTTCGCTTCCAGGCGGGACTCTAAGTGCCAGCGCAAGGAGTACGCGCGCGAAGTAAAAGTGGTGGGGGTGCTGCATACGTCCCTGTCACCCAAGTGGTCGGACGTCCCCCTCACCTTCACGGCGGAAGATGCGCGTGCGGTTCGCTTCCCCCATGATGACGCGCTCATCGTCTCCGCCACCATCTACCACCTAGCCCACATCCTCGTGGATGGCAGGAGCTCCGCCGATGTCCTCTACCTGAAAGCCTTCAGGCAGATGCAGGTGGATGAGAAGCTCTTGCAGCCCGCAGTAGGGCCTTCGCAAGGATTCGTCCCGGGAAAGGCGATCCACCCCGTGGGGAAGGTGGATCTCCCCATGACGTTCGGCACCCCGGAAAACTACCGGACTGAGATGGTCCGATTTGATATGGTAGACCTCCCCTCCTCCTACAACGCGATCATGGGGAGGACCATGATCAACCGCCTGGGAGCCGCGATCCACCAGAACTACCTCTGTGTGAAGATCCCCGGGCCTCACGGCGCGATCACCGCCCCGGGAGACCAAGATGTGGCCCGCGCTCTATACGAGCGCGCCGTTGCAACGATCGGGAGCGTCAACATCATCAAAACCCCGGGGGGGAGGCCTCTCCCCCAGAGTCAGACGTCACCGTGATACCTTCCGGGAGGCCCCTCCCCAAGCCGCGTCTGGAAGGGGGCCTCCAGAAGATCCCGCTGTCCTCGGACGACGGGGATGAGACCGTCAGAATCGGAGCAGAGCTCCCCGAGGAGCATGCGGAGCAACTCGCTGCTTTCCTGTGCGAAAACTCTGACATTTTCGCGTGGAAGCCCTCTGACATGCTGGGTGTCGCCCTGGATGTCATCGAGCACAAGCTCGCGGTGACCCCCGGTCACCCCCAATCAAGCAGAAGCTGAGGAAACTCTCCCTTGAACGCCAAGAGGCAATCAAGGTAGAGATTGCCCAACTCCGAGAGGCGTGGTTCATTCAGGAGGTCTTGCACCCCGAGTGGCTTGCAAACCCCGTCCTCATGAAGAAGTCGAACGGCAAGTGGCGAATGTGCGTGGACTTCACCGACCTCAACCCCGCCTGCCCCTTGGCAAGTTCCCGCTCCCGCGAATGTGCGAGTTGATGAGCTTCCTGGACGCATACTCGGGCTATCACCAGGACCGGATGGCAGAAGGGGACAAGGAAATGACGAGTTTCATAACTCCCCTCGGAATCTTCTGCTACGTACATATGCCCTTTGGGCTGAAGAATGCTGGAGCGACTTTCCAACGGCTCATGACGCTGGTCTTCAAGGACCAGATCGGCCGCAACGTCGAAGTCTACGTCGACGACGGGTTTGTCAAAAGCCCCCGTGCGGCGGCTCATGTCGACGATTTGGCGGAGACCTTCCACAACCTCCGAGCATACGGGTTGAAACTCAACCCGGAGAAATGCGCCTTTGGCATAAGCGGGGGGAAGCTCCTGGGCTTCCTTGTGTCCCAGCGGTGCATAGAGGCAAACCACGAGAAGATCTAGGCGTTCTTGGACATGCCCCGCCGCGCACAGTCAAAGATGTTCAGCGACTCACCGGCCGTCTGGCCACGCTGAGTCGCTTCGTCTCGCAGTCGGGGGAGCGCGGCCTCCAATTCTTCAAAATCCTCTGGGGGCTCGAGGAGTTCCGGTGGACCCCCAAGGCCCAGGAGGCCTTCAGCAACTTAAATAAGTACCTCACGAGCTCCCCAATGCTCGTGAGTCCATCCCCGGAAGAGCCCTTGCTCCTATACCTTGCCACGACCCCGATCGCCGTAAGTGCGGTATTGGTAAAGGAGCAAGATGGGCAGTAGCGTCCCGTGTACTACGTGAGTGAAGCCCTCCAAGGGGCCAAAACTCGGTACACGGAGATGGAGAAGATCTTCTACGCCCTCCTGATGGCGTCCCGAAAGCTTCGTCACTACTGCCTGGGGCACCCCATCATTGTCCCGTCATCCCTCCCCTTGGGGGAGCTGCTCCGAAACAAAGAAGCCACCGGCCGGATCGGGAAGTGGGGGGCCAAGCTCGCCCCCTTTTCCCTTTCCCTCACGGGGCGCTCCGCCATCAAATCACAGGTCCTCGCCGACTTCGTGGCGGAGTGGACTCCCGCCTTCCGGGCCCAGGGACGAAGACCTCCCCGCACTGCCCCGACGCAGCGACCATTGGACACTCATGTTCGATGGCTCCCTGTGTCTCGCCGGGGCTGGTGCGGGAGTAGTCCTCTGGAGCCCCAAGGGGAGGGAACTCGAGTACGTGGCGCGGGTCGAGTTCCCCGCCACGAACAACGTCGTCGAATACGAGGCTTTGCTCCTCGGGTTGCGTCTTGTGCGCTCCCTGGGGATTCGATGCCTCCTAGTGAAAGGAGATTCCCATCTCTTAGTTTGCCAAATGGACAAGTCTTACTTGTGCCATGACACAAACTTGAGCCTTTACTTGCAGGAGGTGCGCAAGATGGAAAAGCACTTCGACGGCCTAGAGGCCCAGCACATCCCCCGAAGGGGCAACGATCGGGTCGACACCCTAGCCTGGGCTGCCAGCGCCCGGGAACCGCTCCCCAAAGGAGCCTTCTTGGAGATTATTGCGAAGCCCTCGTTGACCTCCCCGGACATGGGCGACGAGCCCCGCGTCACGGAAGTCACCGAGATCGCTCGGACTTCGTCTTGGATGGACCCCCTCATCTCCTTCATCAAGGGGGAGGGGGACCCTCCCAACGAGACCGAGGTTAAGTGCCTCCGGGCCAAAGCTCGGGCATACCTCCTGTTGGAGGGGAAGCTCTACAAGAAGGGGGCTTCCGCCCTACTCCGTTGCCTCCCACGGCCGGAAGGACTCTGGCTTCTCGAAAACATCCACGCGGGAAGCTGCAGGTCTCATCTAGCCCCGCGTGCCATCGCAGCCAAGGCTCCTCGCCAGGGCTTTTACTGGCCCACGGTGATGCGTGACGCGCGAGACCTTGTCTCTGCGTGCAAGGCTTGCCAGAAGATGGCCAAGGGTTTGAACCTCCCCCCGTAGCACTGCAGACTATCCCCATCACTTGGCCCTTCGCGCACTGGGGGATGGACCTCCTGGGCCCCTTCCCCCTAGCGCCCGGGGGATACAAATATGCGGTGGTCGCGGTCGACTACTTTACTAAGTGGGTAGAGGCTGAACCCTTGGCCAGCATCACGTCCCGGGCGGTACAGCGGTTTTTTGGAAAAACATCGTCTGTCGTTTTGGCGTCTCCCGGGAGATCACTGTCGATAACGGGACCCAATTCGACTCGGCGTATTTCCGGGAATTCTGTGAAGGCCTGGGGCTCACCATCCACTACGCTTCAGTGGCCCATCCCCAGAGCAACAAGGCCGTTGAAAGGGTCAACAGTGTAATCCTGCAAGGGTTAAGCCGACGACTCGAGCAAGCCGCTTCCAAGCGGGGTGCATGGGCGGAGGAGCTCCCTAGCATCCTCTGCTCCATGCGCACGACTCCGAGCCGGGCGACGGGGCGTACTCCCTTCTCCCTGGTATACGGGGCTGAGGCAGTCCTCCCCCCAGAAATTGGCTTTCCGTCCACACCGGGGGCTTGGGCGCAGACGACTGGCTGTAGGAGGGGGCCTCTGGGGAGTACACCACCTCGTCGTCCCAAACCCAGAGGTAGAACCACCTTCGAATCCAGTCCCCCCAGTGGTCTCGGGAGGCCGCCACCAGGTACTCAGCTACCTAGGATGGCAGCAGCTGAATCATCACCGAGCCAAAGGGGGACTTCGGTCCTCCCTTCACCAGGTGGGACCTCCTTGCCGCCGGCTCGTAAAAATACCAGAACAGCAGGAGCATTGGCTCCTGTCCGGTGGCCGTCTCAAAGAGCCAAATGAAGAGGCCCATCCGCACCAACGCGTTCGGTGTGAGGTGGTTCAGCACCACCCCATACTCCTTCAGAAACTCCTAGAGCAATGGATGCACCGGGAGCCGGAGCCCCGCCTCGAGGAAAGCCTCGAAGGCCATTACTTCTCCGGGCCTGGGGCGGTGGGCTCCATCCTTCTTTGCGGGGATCCGGACATCCCCATCCACGACAACTCCCCTGTCAACCAGGGACTCCAAGTCCCTGGTTGTGAACTCGGAGGCCCAGAGGAAGTCCGCAGTGACTTCCTCCGGAGGCACCTCCGCGGCGTTGGCACGGCCCTTGGGTCCCATCTGTTTTTTCCGGTGGCTCAGGCTAAAGGTTTGAAGTTTGAAGTTTGGAATGAGTTCTCTGGGCCCCTAAGGACCTATTTATAGGGGCCAAGAGTGGCCCCGATGGGCGCCACGTGGCCCTTCGTGGTGCATCCGCGCCGTTGAAATTCAAACAGCGCGCGGGAAACGAACGGATGGGCGCGCAAAATGAGGCCTTACCGGTTCGAACCGCGAGCTGCCATTATGGCCGAACGGCGCGCCCCCATTGAGACAACGGTACGATCATAAACGCGTGGCATGGGAATCGAAACATCACGCCCCCGGTAGCTTGTCCCAGAGATTTTCCCGATAACATGAACCATCCCCTCCGGGGACTCGAGCATCGTTCCCGGAGGGCATGGGGAGCTGCTGTTGGGGCAAATCTCCGCGAGACTAAGTCCAAGTAAGGGACTACGCTTTTAGCCCGGGGACAAGGCCCCCGGTGGCTGTCCCGGACGCCGCCATTTGCCCGGGGACAAAGCCCCCGGTGGCTGTCCCGGGCACCGCCATTGGCCCGGGGACGAAGCCCCCGGTGGCTGTCCTTCCTGGGCGCCGCCTTTTGCCCGGGGACAAGGCCCCCGTTGCCTGTCCTGGGCGCCGCCTTTGGCCCGGGGACATGGCTCCCGGTGCCTGTCCCGGGCGCCGCCTTCTGCCCGGGGACAAGGCCCCCGGCAGCACGTCCCGAGCATTGTCGTCCTTCTGGAGACGGAAGTCTCCGGTCTCGGGTCACGTGAGGGTCACGCGAGGAGTGCGTTGGGAATCGGCGGACACCTGTCAAGCATCCAGGGCACCTGGCCGGGAGAAGGATGTTGCTACCCCTCGATCCAACGGTAGCAGGCGGGGTAGTTTAGTCTTTTTGTGTCTTTTGGGGCTATATAAGCCCTTGTAGCACCTCATGTAAGGGACAAGTTTTCATTATTGCTTGGAATAGACAATCTTACAGGTGTGCTACGGAGTCATCTCTCCCCCGAGAGAGGTCCCCTAGCCAACTCCGGTTGGGAGCACGCCGACAGGACTAGGGCCTCCACTGAGGCCCAAACCTGTATAAACCCTCGTGTCACTTGTTGTGTTTGTCCGACGGGGGAGGACCAGTCATCCGGTCAGCCCGCATCGTATTTTCTTCGCTAGGATCGTCCACAAAACCTGCCGGGGTATTCGTAATACCACGACAGAATCAGAGTTGACCTTGAAGATACGGGTAGAGGTACGGGTAGAGGTCGAGGCCACGTTTGCTAAGATGAGGGAAGAGTTAGGACAGCTGAAACAAATGATGTTGTCCAAGGCTGTAGATCCAGCTCCCAAGGGCGACGGTACCCCGCAAGGTCGGCCGAGCAGTTGCTCTTTGAAGGTCCTCGCGAATCTGGTGGATCTACTTGAGGTATTGAAAGTCTTAAGCTGTGTACTTAAGTTGATGCCACTCCTGTTCTGTTAGAGTTATTTCGCTAATCTGTTTTAATTATTACAAATTTGCAGAAGCCGGAGTGCTGCAGCCTGGTGACTCAGCTAGGCGACTGGCACGTAGTGGTTGCCCACGGGTTCATATATCCGTCTGGGAGGATGTCTGGATCCACTGCGTAACTCTGGAGTTGGGGTTCGTGTGGACATGGCCCTTCTAGTCTACACCGCTTTTTCGTTGCCAATCCCAATGGAGGAAATGCAGACACTTGCTGAGGCAGTGAGCTCCTATGTACAGTGGCCCAAGAAGTGTGTTATAATACAACAAGTAAATCCTACCCATTTTAGTTTACAACGTACTTAATACACTCAACTTGCAAATTCTAACATACATGTACATAAATTGAATTGGCCTGCCAGCGTACTGCCTGAGGAACCCACCCCCAGTGTAGGGCATTAGGGATCTCCTCTGGCCCTCAACCCTCAAAGGACGACCTCGACCCCAGCTAGAGGATTCACGCCTCCCAAGAAAGCCCCTTTTCCTAGAAAGAAAGCCATCAGCACCCTTCCCTTGCTTTCGAAGGTACGCGCTCACTCCCCGGCAAAAGGCAAGGGCAAAGGAAAAGGGCCAAAGGGAAAGCTGGATAGGTTCAGGAACGGGTTCCCACTCGTGACGGAGGCAATTTTGTGTAAATTGGATCGCACAACCAGAGACCTCCATGAGTGGTACCTATACCAGGCTCGGCGCAACTTGAACATCCTAGTTCCCTTCAGGCTTGAATAGTTCCACCGTGAGCTCGGGAGCATATCCGTGGCGCACGAGGATCTGTTCGACCTCTTTAACTGGCAGGAACTTGATATGTCCATCATACGGACTGGAGTCCTGTGAGTTTGCTGATCCTATATATTGTTGTAGTTCATTTAGTAAATGTAGTAACTTTCTGTGCAATACTAATGTCGTCCTTTGCATGTAGGTGCATGTACAGGCTAGTGTCGACGAGGGCGTCTGACAAGGTGGGTTTCCTCGACTCAGAGAAAATGAGTCTCACGATGCTAGAGCAGGACGCAGCACACTCCAAGTAATACATATCAAAGGCAGTGCTGGCGCAGCAGGACAGAGAGTTCATTCTAGCGCCGTACAACCAAAGGTTAGTGCATTTCCTAGTAATTTAACTCATTCTTGTGTGTTACACCTGAGATATATACTTTAAGTGGTTCTCTTTTATGTACAATGTAGTGGCCATTGGATCCTCCTCGTGATCTGTCCGTGGAGGAATGAGGTGTACTACCTCGATTTGATGCGCGACAGGTTACTGAAGGAATATGTGATCAGGGGAATATGGACGCGTAAGTAACATGTTTGATTTAAATTTTGACCTCACTAGCTAATGATAACATATTAACCGGCAATGCTAACTTAAATGCAGGGCTTTCGAAAATTATGTGTCCACTGGAGGGAGGCATGACGCATTAGAGGGATGTCGAGTTTCTTGGAAAGAATATGAGGTAATTAGTAAGGATCGAACTACTCACGAGTCTTTTAGTTTATGTTTAATTAGTTTATGGAAAGAATAGCTAACATGTCTTCGCATATGCAATTATCTCAGTGCCATTAGCAGCTAGAATCGTGGGAATGTGGGTTTTATGTGATGCGGTATATGTATGACCTAGTCAGGATAAACTTTGTCCAATTCCCTCAGGTAAGCATTTTAGCTAACTCAAATTTGAAAATTGGATGTGACGTTCAAAACTAGCAAGTTAATTACTGACTATTCACACATGCATGTAGAGCACCATGTCCAAAGACAAATACGAGAATGCAAAGATTAGAGAGCTGCGACAAATTTGGGCTCAATATGTGATGGACGAAGTGGCGGTAGCTAGCCGCCATGACTGGCTTAGCTCACTTGTTGTAATTTTTCTTTTTTTCTTTTGTCTACTCTCAGTGACTGGCTTGTCTTTGGAGATGGCTCCAAAGGACGCCTGTTTGATTGTCTATTAGAGTAAAAATGAAAATTTGTCCCCCCACATGAGGGGTTACAAGGGCTTATATAGGCCCAAAAGATGCAAAAAGACTAAACTACCCCGCTTGCCACCGTTGGATCGAGGGGCACCAGCGTCCTTCTTCCGGTCACAAGCCTTGGATGCTTGATAGGTGTCCGCCATTTCCCGAGGCCCCTCTCGCGTGATCCTCACATGACCCGGGACCAGGGACCCTCGTCCCCGGGCAAAATGGTGGCAATGGCCGCGCCCGGGACAAGCCACCGGGGGGTCTTGTCCCCGGCCAAAAGGCGGCGCCCGGGACAAGTCACTTGGGGGCCTTGCCCCCGGCAGTAAGCGGCGCCCGGGACAAGACACCGGTGTCCTTGTCCCTGGGCGAATGGCGGCGCCCGGGAGAAGCCACCGGGGGGGCCTTGTCCCCGGGCAAATGGCGGCGCTCGGGACAAGCCACCAAGGGGCCTTGTCTCAGGGCAAATGGTGGCACACGGGAGTCTTGCCTCTCACCAGGACTTGATCCCACGGAGATTTCCCCCAACAGCAGCCGCCCATGCCCTCTGAGGACGTTGTTCGAGTCCCCAGAGGGGATGGTTCATGTTACTGGGAACATCTCCTCCTGGATGGATCTCCAGAGCCGTGACACTTCGATCACCGTGTCAAGCGTTTATGGCGGCGCCGTCGTTCATTAAGGTCCCATCTCGATTGGAGCGCGCCGTTCGACCATAATGGCCGCTCACAGTTCAAACCGGTGACGCATCATTTCGTGCGCACGTCCCTTGAATTCCCGCGTGTTGTTTGAATTGTGCGGCACGGATGCACTGCGAGGAGCCACGTGGCGCCCATCGAGGCCACGTTCGATCCCTATAAATAGGGCCTCGAGGGACCCAGAGAAGTCATTCGAGCCTTCAATCCTCAAACACCACCGGCGCTCTTAGCTCTCCCTATAGCTCTCTCCCGAAAGTCCAGTCACCGGAAACTCAAGACCATTTCCTTATAGCCTAAGCCACCGGAGAAGTCAATGGGTCCCAAGGGTCGCGCTAAGGCTGCTGAGGTGCCTCCGGAGGAAGTCACCGTGGACTTCCTCGGGGGACTATGAGTCCCTCCTGGACCGGGGGGTTGTTACGGACGGGGACGTCTGGATCCCCTCCAAGAAGGATGGTGCTCCCCGCCCTAGGCCCGGCGAAGTAGTGGTCTTCGAGGCTTTTCTCGAGGCCAGGCTCCGGCCTTCGGTGCATCCATTGCTCCGGGAGTTCCTCCGGGAGTACGGGGTGGCGATCAACCACCTGATGCCGAACGCCTTTGTTCGGATGGGCATCTTCATTTGGCTGTTCGAGACAGCCACCGGATAGGAGCTGACGCTCCAGCTATTCCGGTACTTCTACGAGCCGGCGGCGAGGAGCTCCCACTTGGTGAAGGGAGGGCCGAAGTTCCCGTTCGGCTCCGTCATGATCCAGCTCCTGGCATCCCGGGTGGCGGAGTACCCGGTGGCAGCTTCCTAGGACCACTGGGGGGACTGGGTCCGGAGGTGGTTCTACCTCCGGGACCGGGACGCCGAGGTGACGTACTCACCGGAGCCCCACTCCTACAGCGGATCGTCCGCCCCCAAGCCCCCCGGTGTGGACCGAGGAGGAGCTGAAGCTCCTTAGCAAAGTAGTCGGCTCCCGGGGCGTCCCTTCCATGAGGGACGCCGCCGAGGAGCTGACACTGTGGAAGATCTCCCCCTTCTCGCACGGGTGGAGGGGGATCAGGATGTGCCCGGCACAGCGGCCCCCGCAGAAGCCGGTGACTCGACGTAAGTTTTCGGCTACTCCGCTCATTTTTTTGTTGATTTTCCTAACTCTTTTGCTTTTTGAAGTCCGGCCGTATCTGGCCGCCAGGGAGAAGGCGGAGAACCTCCTCGGGAGGTACTACACCGATGAGCACGAGTGCATCGTGCGCGTTATCGGGGAAGGTCCTCCCCTGAACTTGGTAGCTGCGGCCTTCGGGCTGAGGCTACCGGGGAGGACACCTCTCCCCACCCCCGGCTCTCACAAGCAGGGGAAAGAGGTCGTCGGGGGCTCTGAGCCGAAGTAGGCCAAGGCTCAGAAGGCCCCTGGTCTGGTGACGACGCCGGGTTCCACGCCCGTGAAGGCCCGGGACGCCGCCCTCCGGTCAGGGCGCGTGCGAGCGCCTTCTCGGAGCGAAGTGACGTAGCCCCTCTCAGAGAACTCTGGGGGGGCGGTGGAGGCGCAGGAGCTCGCGCGCCTCCCAGAGGCCTCCGGAGAGGCTCGGGGAAAGGCACCAGCTGATGACGGGGGGGCATCCGACTTGGCAAATTATGCCCCCTCGCCGCCTTCGGTGATTTCTTTTCCAGCAGCCCCGGTTCCACTGGAGCCGGAGAGGCCGGAGGTTCGATTCGCGGAGGCTTCCCCTCCGTACATCGAATGGCCGGTAGATGAGGGGGGAGCCCCTCAGTCTACGAGGTCCCCCCGACGATGGAGGTCCTGGGGGCCCCGCGTCCCAGAAAGGGGAAAGGGCTTCTTATACCATGCCTGGGGGGACCCCCTCAGAGAGCTCGTCGGCCTCCTCCTCGGACACCTCTTCGGCAGCAAGGACTCTGGCCACCGCCACTCTAGTCCTCATCACCCCCGCGACCTTCGTGAGGGGGCCCATCGCCGGTCCTGATGGGTCCGGAGTCGTTGGGAGGGAGACCCCCTGCTGTCCGCGAGGGAGGTCTTCCAGTTCGCGGAGGGGCTCCAGACCCAGAAGGTTCAGGACTACGTCTCGCAAGGGACGCTCTGCGGATGCTGCGGGGAGCTGCAATCTCTCCACATCCAGGTTCGTCCTCGAACCGGCGGTTGGTTCTTTCCCAGATTTCGCCTCGTGTTTTGACCAACTCTCACGTTCATAGGGGGCGGCCGTCGCCTGGGGCATCGAGGCGTGCTTTGACAAGGCGCTGAAGAAGGCGGAGGGGAAGGCCGCCGCCTTCTTGGAGGAGCGGGACGGCGCACTACGGGAGTTAGCCCGAGTCCGGGCCCAACTCCACGCCTCCGAGAACGCCAACGACCGGCTTCGGAGGAAGGTGAGGGCCAAGGAGTAAGCCCGCCGGGAGCTCGAGGGCTCTAGTGTTCGGGTAGTGACGGACGCGGGCCGCTCCGTCTGGTCGGCCCTCGAGGGGCTCGGGGTGAGCCTTGGCCTGGGAGGCAGCTCCAAGGCGGCGCCGGCGACGCTTGTGGAGGCTGTGCGTTTTCTTAATGCGCAAGTCTCTGTGATCTCGGAGGCCGCCGATGCCCGAGCACGGGGTCGGGCGATCCTGGTGGTGGCTGCCACGGCGGGGCTTGTGGAGCACCAGGGGGTCGGCGCCCGGGCGATCGGGGGCCAGATCCCCTGGAGATTCCCCGAGTTCTTCGTGCCGTCCCGGTCAGAGGTGAAGCAGCTCGCCGGTGGCTTCTACGACCGGATCGTTCGGGTGCGATTACCGGCATCGGCGCCTCCGGAGGCGGACGCCACGGCTCCGGTGGGAGCCTCCCGGGGGGAGGACACCAATGAACAAGTATGAGCCTCCCCTCCGGGCCTTTAGATAGGACCCCTCTTTTTTTGCTTTAGGGTTTTTGCTCCCGGTAGCTTCTTAGAAGAAGCCCCGGACATTTGTACAAAAATATTTTGATGCAATAGAATGAAAGATTTTTTGCTAAGTCTTTGAATTGAATTTACCAGGCACCCCGGGAGGTCGCTCCCAGGAAAGAGCCCTTGGGCGCCCCGATGCTACGGGGGGGTCCCCGGGGGTGTGGACCCTGGGCTCTGGCGATTGTAACCCAGGGGATACCCAAGCCGCCTTCATTTTGCTAAATCTCCTCTCCGGGGGATACGGTAGGGGTGTTTCCCAGGAGCCAATCCGGTTGCGGTGGCTTCCGGAGTGGCACCTGGACAACTTCGACAACCACCGCACTGAACTATCCCCTCCGCGACCGGGGTCCCGGAGGGTTCCTCCGCTTCGAATACTTCCACTGGCGGGCTATGGATATTGGCCCGGAGACTTGCTTCGGGAGGCCCAGCGTCGTATACGAAGCTTGTATCGAGACTTGGCCTGGGAGCTATCAGAGGGCCTCCGGGATTATTAGGCGTAGGAGCTTTCCGGGTTGCACTCCGGGTTGTACCATGTTTAATGTGACGATGCCCACCGGAGGGGGAAGATGTCCTCCGGTTAAATGTTTTTAATAAAGCTATGTTTGCTTGTGTACTTTGTGAATTCTCAAATGGTCCGGAACAGGGTGATCCCCGGGTACTGGTTACCCCCCCTCCATAGCGGGCCGGAGGGTAACTCCGTGTGCTGTGGAGGTGACAAGGCCCCGGGGTAAGAATTCCCAAAAATTTTCCAAAGATTCCAGCAAGAAATTTCCCGGTCGCCGTGTGGACCGGGGGCCGGGTAAAACTTCCGGAAACGATTTTTCAAAAATCCCGGTGAGAAATCCTCCGGTTGCCGTGGGAACGGGGAGCCGGGAATGAGTTTTCCGGGAGACAGTGTCCGAGATTTATGGGAATTTTTCCAAGAGAAAATCTCTGAAATTCCCGGGAGTAATTTTTCTGGGAGAAAACCCTCCGGTCGTCGTAAAATGGGGAGCCGGGGATGAGATCTCCGAGAAAGAATATCGGAGAATTCTGTCTCGCTAAGGAGACAATCGACTCCTGGAAGAGGATGTGCGCGATGACGTGTCTGAGTGTTCGAGGAGGGGACTAGTCTCTCAAATTGACTCGTTACCACGGTCCTTGATGACCGGGTTGCCGCTTACACCCTTAGTCCACGAGGGGTGATCGTAAGCCGCCCTACGAGAGTGGGACTCCCGTTGTAGTGACTTCTTGGGTCGTAATAGCCCACTTCCTCACGGGGAGGGCATCCTTGCTAATAGGGCATCCTCACGGGGAGGGCATCGCCTGTGAGATAGTAATGTAGAGACCTGCAATGAGCTAAAGCTGAGGAAAAACCAGTTGTATTGATAATGAGTCAAGACACAACGCCTCCCCCCGCAAGACTGCGATGGGGGAGGGAATGGTGAGTACAATGTCCCCCTCCCCTCCGGCGTAATCGCTCCAGGAACAACCGTTAGAATATAGTGTAATTTTCTAACAGATAGTAGTAGTTAACCGTTAGATTTTAGCAAACTATTCTAACGGTGAACGTAAAAGAACCGTAAGAATATTATAGACTCTTCTAATGGTTCTCTAATTTTTATTGTTAGAAGATGGTAAGATGTTCTAACAGTATAGTACGAACAACCGTTAGAATATAGTGTAATGTTGTAACAGATAGTACTAGTTAACCGTTAGACTATGGGTAGGTTTTCCTAATAGTTCTCTCAGAAAAATCGTTAGAATATTACAAGATATTCTAACTATTCGGAACCGTTAGAGTAATACTAGTCTTGTTCTATCGTGCCAATCACTAGCAGTATGAAAACTGTTAGTAAGTGTGTGTTTTGAACCATTAGAAGAAAGCATTTATGTGCTAGTGTCAAAACTATTTGTGCCTCGCAACATGAATTAAATCCATTGAGCATAACATACTCCTAGAACTGGGAGTACGGAGCATTCGAATACGTTTTAAACTCTACAAAGGGGTATCGCTTTACCCACAAGACTTCTCAACTTATTACTGTTGACCATGACTCTAGGTTTTAACTCAATCACGCTGCTTTAAGCATGTGAGGCTCCTATGCCAGGTTCGATCACACCACTTTATGCGTGCAACTGAGTTGATAATAACACGCCTTTCACCCTACCTTGTTATTACACTAACTCTGCCCTATAAGAGGTTCGCCACTGAATGATGCCTCAGGAATTTCACCTATGGCTGGGGTTCCTAATGCAGTTGTGAAGCATTGTAGGTATCTTCCCTCTCATACCTTTACCCTAACCCTCACTCAGTATTGTCCCATGGTGGGAGGGATCTTCCTTTCCTCCAATAGTGAGCGAACACGAGGGTTGTGTGCACAGGAAGGATCTTCCTCCTCTGGCATGAATCTCAGACGATACAGATGGGATCTTCCCAAACCGTCAGTGTATAGTGTTGTCAAGAGGGATCTCCCCTCACTAACTGTATGCATGATTAGTGCTTCTTTGTCAAATTATCATTAATACTTTGCAGAGCTAAGTTAATAGTTGGACAGGGATACTTGGTCATGCATGTCCCATACCTGGCTTGTGGAGGTACGTTAACATGCTACCGGATGTTCAGCACAAATTGGTTAGTGCTTAACTATCCAAGAGAGGAGGAGTCCAATTTACTTCTCTTTAAACATAATGATAAACACCATTATCATTTTACCAAAATTACCGATTCACATGATTTACCTCTCCTCTCTAGAATAGACATTTTTAAAAGACATCCATAGTTTCTGAAAACCATTTTACTTGTTCATGTGTATGATTCATACTACTATTATAGCCTAACCTTGGGCATCAAGGATGTTATACATGGCTTGAGCAAGGATGGCTTTTCAATTTGGGACAATAACTAAAATAGGTATGTTAAAACATACACGAATTTACTCAAATAGCATGCATAATATTTATAAAACAAAATACTTAACTAATTTGAAAGCATAGGATCAACATGTTCAAGGAGATGGTGGCTTGCCTTGAATTCCCGCGACGGAATCTTCCGCAGAGTCTTCAATCGGCTGCTCCTCGAGCTTAGAATTAGTGATTTCTAAACGCGATAAACACACCGAATCAATCAATCAATTAAAACACACATAAGTACGAGACTAAGAGATGCAGGTACTAAATCCTACTAAGTCTAGGTACTATAGCCCAAGAATTGGAGTTTATTAAGGCTGAAACGCTGAATTTTTGAAAACAGGGTAATTAGGGTAAAATGAATAGTAATTGATTCGATCGAGTACTAGACCAGATTTGGGTGCTATACTCAATCAAATGTGAAAACAGAATTTTACTCGATAATACCGAAACCCAGTGGTCCAACATAGAAGTAAAAAGGAACAAGACCTTTTATCAAAGAACTTGTACACGTCGACGGTTGATCACACTCGATCTTGGTCGATCTCTATCTATGACTTCTATATCTGATTCGATCCCTAAACTAGATCTATTATAGAGTATTTGTAGACTTCGCTCGAAGGTGTACAGGACTCGACTATCTTAGTCGTATCAAACTCGGCCACATATTGTATCCGACTCAACAACCGACCAAACACTATCAGCTGCTCGAGACCGACCAAACACTCTCAGCTGCTCAAGACCGACCAATTTACAATTGTTACTCGATCTACAAGTATTACCGACAAATGACCAAGCCATTCTAAACCCGAGAACTTACCCGAGATTGTCCCGGATCATGACTCTCCTGTTGAAAAGGGGCCAACTCCCATTGGTGATCAAAACTGAACATGTGGAAATTGAGACTGACCATCTTCTCGTGTGAACCACTTCGCCACACGTGCTTGTTCATCTTTTCATCCTACTTGAAAAGTCTCTCGTGTGCCGCTTCGAGTAGTCATCACTTTCTTTTCTAAAATCACATCTTCAAGAAGAGGTGATTCTCGTTGATAGACCAAGTCTTTAACAGATGACACGATGGTATCGGGCTCATCATCCAGCATCGAAGGCTCGAAGAGTTTAAGGTGCTTGACATTGACAACCGAGTAAATATCCATATACGGAGATAACTCGAGCTGATAAGCATTATTACCAATTTTCTATAAAACTTGAAATGGACAATAATGAATTGGTTAAGCTTTTTACCTTCACCTTTTAGCCTCTCCTTGCTCAAATGTAGCCAGACCAGATCACCCCCTTGGAATTGAGCTTCAACTCGGTGTCGATCATGTCGAGCCTTGTACTTGAGCTGAGCTTTTAGAAAATTCTGTTCAACCTCACCACGAAATGACCAGCAACCTTCGATGTATGCGCCTCTTGTAGCCACTGTACTCAAGGTGCTCCCTGTGGTATACAAAGCAAATTGCCCTTATACAGGATTCCTTCTTGACACACAAACTCAGATGGTCATCCTGTTTCGAGCTCAGCCAGTACTGATGAAAAATCAGGATCCTTCTCGTACATTGTGGCATAGTCCTCGTGGCATGAAAGCTCGATCTGCATAAACACTGATAAGCAGAGGGCAGTAACTAGTGGTCGTGACAACATGTCAGCCAATTTGTTGTATACGCCCTTTTTGTACTTAATCACCAGATTGAATTGCTATAGATATGACATCCACTTCATGTGACGGGCTTGCTGTAACTTGTATTGAGTTTGCAAATACTGCAGTGGCTGGTGGTCGGTGTGTACAATGGTCTCTTTACCCAAAAGGTAACACCACCAATGCTTCATGGCTTGATGTAGTTCACACAACTCCTTGTCATAGGTTGGTAATTTTTTGAGCTCCCTGGAATAGCTTAGACTGATATGGTACTATTTGACCTTCTTTTTTTTTAGGAGAAACAGTATGAAAACCTACTACAAAAGATATATTATCAAGAAGATAATACAAGAGTCACCAAAAAAACCAAAAAAGAAAATTACAAAAGATCAATCCATCTGGATAAACCAGTTTTAACAACCGGCTTAATTCTGTATAAAATGAGCTCTAAATCGAAGATGAATATCTTTAATCAATCTTCCGTAGATCCTAAAAGATTTTGAAAGATAGCTTTGTTTCTGAATTTCCAAAAGGACCACATTACTGAAATAATCACTTCCCAATAGAATTCCTTAATGTTGGGAAAATGCTTCTGGCCTTCAAATAACATATACCAAATATTATCTTCAAAATTCCAAAAAATACAAATGCACCTCCAACAAGTAATAGCAAAAGGACAAAGAAAGAAAAGATGAAGTTGAGTTTCCAAAACATCATCCAAGCAACATACACAATCCTGGTTGTTCAAATTGTAATGTTTCCTCACTAGTAAGTCTCTACTATGCAATGTGCCATGTAAGAAAATCCAGAAAAAATCTTTTGCTTGAGGAGGCAACTATTATTCCAACACTTGGAAAAAATTGCATGCACAATCCCTTGACCCGACAATGACTTATAAACCTTATTCGTTAAATAACTCCCTTGTTTGGTTCCAAAGAAAAACCATTCATCTTTATTATGCCCAACTTGTTGAATATCTTGATGAAGATTAGATAAAAGTAAGAATTGTTGATGCACAGTAGGAGACAAAGGGAGAGAAAAAGACTCCTCCAACTCATTCAAGTCCACAAAATTACTAACAGAAATCTCTTGGTTAGCAAAACAGTATAACTCAGCCCATTCATGTGATGGAATATTAGTATGCCATAAATCTATCCAAAGACTACAAGTAGACCCATTACCAATTGAGCAATTAAATAATCCTTGGAAAAATGAAAGATTATGAAGCACATCTTTCCACCAAAAAGAACCATTAACCGAAGACCATTGTGGTAATTTGTGAGAATAATAATACTCCCAAAGCATATTAGACCAAGGAGTGTCCTTTTTATTAACGAATTTAAAGAGGAATTTAATCAATAGAGCTAAATTTTGCACTCTAAGATTCAAAACCCCTAACCCTCCATTTCTTTTGTGTCTACAAATCTTCGACCATGCAACTAAACAATTGCCTCCAGGACAGGAATCATTTCTTTCCATAAGAAAGCTCTTCTAAATCTATCAATCCTGGCAATTGATTTTTCTGTATCTTAAGAGTGCTCATAAAAAACATAGGCAAAGAAGATAAAACTGAATTAAGCACGGTTAATCTTTCTCCCATCGAAAGAAAAGAGAGATGCCAACCCATTAATATTTTCTCAATTTTATTTATCAATCCTTCAAACTCCGAAACCTTCGGCCTAGCAGTTCCAAGAGGCAATCCTAAATATGTAAATGGAAAAGATCCCAATTTGCAACCAAGAATTCCAGCTAAATTGACCAACTTATCCCGATCACAACACACATGGACTAAGAAAGATTTATCAAAATTAACTTTCAAACTAGTGGAATTAGCGAAAGACTGCACCAGAGCTTTAACTAAGAAAATTTCTCTCGCAGAAGCTCTTAGAATAATAAGAGTATCATCAGCATATTGAACAATGGGAAATCCTTAAGAAGAAAGATTAGGAATAGGCAATTCCAGAAGCCCTTTACTATTGTCCATATTCAAGATATTCTTAAGAAGATCAGCAACCAAGACAAACATAAGAGGTGATAGAGGATCTCCTTGTCTAACTCCTCTTGCACAATTAAAAATCTTCCCAGGGACATTGTTAAGAAGGATATTAGAATACCCTGTTTGCAGAATGGAAGAAACCCAACTTAACCACCTATCACCAAAACCTCTAGCTTTCATTACTACCAGAATAAAATTATGTACAATTGTGTCAAAGGCTTTCTCAAAATCTAGCTTGAGCAACAGAGTGGGATCTTTTTTGACTTTGCATATATGTCAATATTTAGGATATTAGAACTACACAATTTTGAATAGTTCTTCTTTGAATAAACCCATATTGATTCTTATGAATTGTATCCTTAATAATTTGATGAAGTCTAGAAGCTAAAATCTTAAAAATCAGCTTAACGACACTATTAACAAAAGAAATAGGTCAAAAATCCTTAACCAACTGAGCTGGCATTGAAATATCCCTGAACCAACGAATAAATTCCAATTTACCCTAAGGGTAACAAGGTGCATAAATATTGGTAATCATCCAAGTTAAACTAGACAGTTTGTGAAACAATTCCACAGTCAGAGAGAACTTATTCTTATACACCCCTTTTCCTTGAAAAAATTTAGAATTTCATATTGTTAAAATTCCTCCAGAAGCCCCCACAGAGGGAAGGAAGTCAAAGTCCCTGAAAAACTTGGGGCAGTAGTTCATCACTAAAAATTGGTCGACTACATCCAATTTAGTTTCTTGAAGGCAAATAATGCTAACGAGGATTATAACCCGAGTTAGTCACTTTTGCCGTTCTATAGTTGCAAGGGCTACAGATCGAGATCTAAATTATTTACATACCCCTCTATGGTCTAAGGGACCTAAGAGGGAGACAATAGGACATTTCAAGATATTCTGGATATAGCCTATACTATGGATCGGCCTGTATTGTCGCTGGGTCCGTAGTCTTAAGACGCCCACAATACCAAGGTCGAAGAGTCCATGGTCTCATATATCCACGAATACCCTGGTTGCGGAGATATCTTCCCGTGGTCGCCCAGGTCGTGGAGAGTGAATGAATAACAATACCTGGTTATAGTTAATATGCAACCATGGCAATTGAAGAGCCAAAACATCCAACGGCGATATGGTTAGACTTATTCGACCATACCCAATAGTTAAGTCTGTTGGGCCACTACCACTGCCTTGGATATCTTTAGCTTCCTTAATTAATTTTTAGTACTATTAAGAAGATAAATGTGCAGTCATAAATGGGCATAATTGCACATTATGGCTGGCACACGTTTGCCTCTCAGTGAACCTTCAATCCCGTAACCGGCGACCGACGACGAGCTATAAAAGGGGATTACCGGGAGAGAAGGGGGACATCTGACCTGAACAGAGACACAAAACCTAACAGATAGAAATAGTAGATTCACATACACTATGTAAAAAAGAATTAGGGATTGTTCTCGGTTCATCTAAGAACATCTCTTATTCTCCCCTTGTAAACCTGAATATTCTTAGTGAAATACCAATAGGAATAGGGCTTTACTCATCATCAGAGGGCCCGAAACTGTATAAATTACTTTCTTTCTTAGACATAGATACCCTGATTTACTTGGGTATTCACTTTAGATTGGCTTCATACTTCATCATCTAAATTTATGTAAGATCGACTAAGGACTAGAGTCCCAATCATCGACAGCTGGCGCCCACCGTGGGGCCCATTTCAAGGTGTTATTCTTCATCAAGAATCTCGATAAGCCATGTCAGGAGTTTACGATTCCGAAAATGATTTCAATCTTGCAGATTATGCTAATCTTAACATGGAGGATGAAACTCTCTACATGGAAGAAAATGAAATTCCCTCAGAGCCTTGTGCTAAGGAGTATTCTCAGGACCTGGTCCATGGCCAAGAACCCGAATTGGCAATTCATTCACCTCTGGTGAGTCCTGCCACGTCGAGAGGTGAATATGTGCCAGAGCCCATCGTCCCAGTTGATGCGGGAGATGAGGAACTTGAATTCAGTTTGGAAGGATTTGCTCCAGATAACTTGAATTCCATCTTTGATTTCGAGTCTGATCAAGATGAGGAGATGCTCTCCCTGTCTGTGAACTCAGCTCCCTGGGAAGTTACTGTACTTTTTGAGGAAACCTATGAGCAATGTGCAGCCAGAGAAGAAGAAGAGTGCAAATGGGAAGAAGATGCAGCTCGTGAGCGGAGAAAGGCTGAGGTTCGTAAAGTCACAGAGCAAGCTCCGCAACTTGCGGAATCTCGCCATGATACCGCAGCTCGCGACCTTGCCCTCTTGTCTGCGACATCACCATGGTCGCTGGTGGGACCAAACTCCGCTATCAGTCCCGACCTGTTCTCCAGTGGATGAGGTGACAGTAACTCCCATGGCACCTAGAAGGATGGTGTGGGGATGGATCATTGCTGCACCAACGCATATCAGTTTCTCCACAAGGGTGGCCCGATCTTCACGGCGTAGGATAGAACAAAGATAACTAGCTACGAACAGCCAGGGTAACTGGCTTTATACCTGCCAAGGTTGGTTGCAACCCGTACGATGGGAAAGTCGATCTGAAGCTACAAGAACTCCGACCCGCTGTCCGAACAATCGCAGAACCACAATCCGGGACTAATCCACACAAAACGGCCGGAACCATATAGCATGAACTACGGGGACCCGTAAAGATCCTTCTCGCGAATCCAAGAGAACTCACAAGAGCAAAGGTAGAGGAACACTCAAGCAGTCTTGCTACACTAGCATATAGCTGAAATGATTTGATCAAAAGTGCTTCCAATAGTTGGAATACATGGGGTATTTATACTAGGAACAACCTTCCAAGTTTAGGTGTGAAAGCAACCATTAGATGAAAAGTTTTCTTGAACAACCAACCCTCCTAATTAAGGTGTGAAGGCACCCATTAGATGAAGAGTTTCCTTGGATATCCAAAAGACCAATTCGTTTGGAAAAGAGTTGCTTCAATTTTCGTGCAGGTTGGACTGGTTGTGCAGCTTCCACTAAAATGACCATAACTTTTGACTCGGAAGTCGAAATGATGCATGGTTTGATGCGTTGGAAACTAGACTTCATTGTCTTTCTAATGATGTGGCCCATGACAATGTTGTAAGCTCAGATTGTCTCCAGAATTGATCGCAAAAGGACAGACAGTGTGTGTCTTGCACCACCCTCATTCGTGTGACCAATCTTCGCCGTCCCTTCCAATGCACCTAAGTTCAACCAAAGAAGTGGATGTTGGAAGCACCATTAAGTTGTTTAAATCTGAAATGAGACTCAAGTTAGCATTCACCTGGTCATGAATTTGCTTGGCACGAGATCGAGTGATCGGACCGTGAAATTTGGTCGAAGAGTCTTGTATGCAACCATCTTGGTCATCGGGGCGAATATCTTGGTCATTGGAGCTTGTGATGTCCACATCATCCTCCCCCTCTTGAAAAGGAGTCGTCCTCGACTCTGATGGTCCAATGTAGGGAGAGAGATCGGATACGTTGAATGTTGGACTAACGCCATACTCCTCAGCAAGATCAATCTTGTATGCGTTGTCATTAATCTTTTTGAGCACTTTGAATGGGCCATCTGCTCTTGGCTGCAATTTGCTTTTACGTTGTTCTGGAAAGCGCTCCTTTCGAAAATGCACCCATACCAAGTCAATTTGGTGCTCAATGCCTCTCTTGGGTGGCAACCCGGGTGGTACTTCGTCTGGAAACACATCCTTATAGCTCTGCAAAAGATCAAAAATAACACTTGGCAAAGTAGAGGGGAAGTCGTTAGTGGATAGAAAATTCTCCTTGTACATGAGTACAAAGAAAGTGCAATTGGGTTCTCTCAATTCCCTCATGTCCCCCTTCCTAGCCATCATTACTAAACCCTCTTTTTCCCGTGGCTTGGTTAATTTCAGCTGTGGAGTTTTGTTTGGCTTTGGAATCACTCACTCACTATGTTGGTGGTTTTCTCTCAAGTGTTTATCGCTCTCTCTCTCCTTTCTTTTTTGATCATCCATCAAGATTTCCTTCGGTGTTAAAGGGAGCAAAGAGATGCGCTCTCCTTTATACATGAATGAAAGTTGGTTGGCTCGACTACTAATCTGAACATCATGATCAAACAACCATGGACGTCCCAACAACAATTGATAAGCTTGCATCGGAACTACGTCGCACTCCACTTGATCTTGGAACTTCCCAATGGAGAACGGAATTGTCACAATATTGCTAACTTTCAGCGAACCACAATTATTGAGCCATTGCATCTTGTAGGGGCTAGGATGCTGCCTTTGCTTCAGCTTCAATCTCTCCACCAAATCTGAGCTAGCAATGTTATTGCAACTGCCATTATCAACAATGATACGACATACCTTCTCCTTGATTGTACCACGAGTGTGGAAGATGTTATGCTGTTGTCCATTGTCCTCTTTTGCAGCGCTAATGCTGAGCACACGATGAGAAATAAAGCAATTATTATCTCCCTCATCAGCCCGAATATCACATACATTCTCCTCATCATTTTCTTCCTCTTCACCTTGTGATTTATGTTCATCTTCATCACTTTCAGATTCCCACTCTCCTTGTTCATTCACAATCATCACCCTCCTGCTAGGACACTCTGAAGAAATATGCCCTTGTCCCTTGCACTTGAAACACTCGATGTCTCGGTTCCGCTTGGGAACTGGTGTAGCGGATGAGGCTCCTGTGGATGCAGCAGGACGCTTATCGCGTTGCGGTCAGCCGGTGATGACGCCGAGGAAGCTGATGGCTTACCACTAGTAGCACGAACTGATGGACCATTAGTTGTGTTTTGGAATTGAGAGCCACCGTGGGATTGACTTGGCTGAGAACGATGCCAAGGTGTCACAGCTGAACAACTTGCTGAAGGGAGAGAAGTTCCAGGGTGCCGAACCTTTCTCGCGGTTCGCTTTGCTTGATCCACTAGATCCTACAGATTATTGTAAGGGAACATCTCAGCAAAATCTGAAATTTCAGCATTAAGACCATGCAAAAATCTAGCCATTTTAGATTCTTCATCTTCCTGAATCCTTGCACGAATTAAGAGAGTCTCCATCTCTTTATAATATTCATCCACGGTGCGTGATCCTTGGGTAAGGCGCTGCAGCCTATTACGGAGATCTCGTTGATATTGAGATGGAACAAAACGACGTCTCATCACACGCTTCATGTCCTCCCATGCATTGATGTGATCTAAGCCCAATTGACGTTGGTTTTGCTGCACTTGGTTCCACCATGTTAGCGCATAACCAGAGAATTCAACACAAGCAAGATTTACCCTCTTTGCATCGGAGAAGTTGTGTATGCGGAAAATCTGATCACATTGCTCTTCCCACTCAAGATAAGCATTGGGGTCTTCCTTTCCAATGAACTTTGGAACTCTTAGCTTGATGCGAGCAGCACCAAAAGGGTCATCTCGATCACGATGACCACCATGACGATCGTCTTCTCGATGAACAGCGCCATGACGAGGTGATGGTGGCTGGTCATATTCATCATTCTCATCATAAGCATCTTCATAAGCAACATATTCGCCTTCGAGACCATGGCCAGCCATCATGTGACCATTGTCAAAGTGCACACGGGGGTCGTAACCTCGCCCGCGAACCCCACGTCCTCGCTGCATAGGATGGGCAGCAACTCCACGACCACGAGCAGCAGCTGCAGCCCGTGCATTTGCACCAGTCTTCGACTATTGGAGCAGCAGGGTTCGGTGGAGGTGCACCACCCGCAGCCAGAAGATTCTCACGGAGCATTCTTTGCATTGCTTCAAGCAAAGTATCTTGTAGTTGTCGCAGCTCACCACGTCTCACTGGAACGTCTTCTTCACCATTATTCCCTCCATGCACACTTGACTGAGATCCTGCCATGTTATTGAGAGGCAATATAGTAGAAAAAAAATTGGTGTAATCACACAACCTCACCTCCTACTTACCAATGTTCTTGTGCGTTCTCGGTAGACCGCGATTGTGCAATGTGGTAGAAACCGGAAGTGATTAAGCGATTGAATAATAGAGATCAAAGCACTTTAGCCTCGGTTTATAGTGGAGTTTGGTGGTCTAAACAAAGGAGGGCTTTTGTCGTACTGAAATCAAGTGAACGACATGCAAACAAGCAAGTATAGATCATCACATCATTTGCTAGCTGCAAAAAACTCCTTTGATGCTGATTTTTTTTGTTTTGTTCTTTTCACACACTCTTTTGTCTTTCTCTTTTTTTTCAACTATTTTCTCTTTTCTTTTTGACACAACACTAAGAACAATTGGAGATAATAAAGATGCAGCACAAAGACACTTTGATGTGAACAAGGTAACAAACTTGCAATATGCAACACTAAAATTTCAGTACCACAACAAAGGTTTGGTTTTTTTTTAAGGCTTTTGGACTCTTAGGATGAAAATAAGAACACGATGAACACAAGTAAGGGGGGGGGGAGGAAATATGGATGGTAAAAAGATAGCAGATCCTACTGTGTCAACAGAAGCTCTGATACCAAATGGTGTAGGGATGGATCACTATTGCGCCAACGCATATCAGTTTCTCCACAAGGGTGGCCCGATCTTCACGGCGTAGGATAGAACAAAGATAACTAGCTGTGAACAGCCGGGGTAACTGGCTTTATACCTACCAAGGTTGGTTGCAACCCGTACGATGGGAAAGTCGATCCGAAGCTACAAGAACTCCGACCTGCTGTCCGAACAATCGCAGAACCACAATCCGGGAATTATCCACACAAAACGGCCGAAACCGTAGAGCACGAACTAGGGGGACCCGTAAAGATCCTTCTCGCAAATCCAAGAGAACTCACAAGAGCAAAGGTAGAGGAACACTCAAGCAGTCTTGCTGCACTAGCATATAGCTGAAATGGTTTGATCAAAAGTGCTTCCAATAGTTGGATACATGGGGTATTTATACTAGGAACAACCTTCCTAGTTTAGGTGTGAAAGCAGCCATTAGATTAAAAGTTTTCTTGAACAACCAACCCTCCTAATTAAGGTGTGAAGGCACCCATTAGATGAAGAGTTTCCTTGGATATCCAAGAGACCAATTCGTTTGGAAAATAGTTGCTTCAATTTTCGCGCAGGTTGGACTGGTTGTGCAGCTTCCACTAAAATGACCATAACTTTTGACTCGGAAGTCGAAATGATGCATGGTTTGATGTGTTGGAAACTAGACTTCATTGTCTTTCTAATGATGTGGCCCATGACCATGTTGCAAGCTCAGATTGTCTTCAGAATTGCTCTCAAAAGGACAGACAGTGTGTGCCTTGCACCACCCTCATTCGTGCGACCAATCTTCGTCGTCCCTTCCAATGCACCTAAGTTCAACCAAAGAAGTGGACATTGGAAGCACCATTAAGTTGTTTAAATCTGAAATGAGACTCAAGTTAGCATTCACCTGGTCACGAATTTGCTTGGCACGAGATCGAGTGATCGGTCCTTGAAATTTGGTCGAAGAGTCTTGTATGCAACCATCTTGGTCATCGGGGCGAACATCTTGGTCGTTGGAGCTTGTGATGTCCATATCAAAGGAGTACACAGGAACGCATTTGTGTGATTGTAGATACTCTTCGCAATCCTCCATCTGAATTGGCGAATGATGATAGAGCACTATTCACAAGGATTTTGGCGGATAACCTCAATGAGGTAGCAACTGTTGCGACTCCAACATCATCCTCACGATCAGAAACTCGTTCACGAGAGTGGGACAATTATCATTCAAGCCAGGGACAACATGGACACACATCGTCAACCTGATATCGCAAAACCCAGTGAACAGGTAATGTCAGTGACCTTCATCATGAACTGGTACATTCCCGTTTGGGGCCACAGGTAGATTCTTCCCTTGGCCGTAGTCGTGGACCGGTGCGTTCACGCTTGGGGCCACAAGCTAACTCTTTCCACGACCTTGATGGTGGTCATGATGATCCACAGCCACATCCCTCGTATGTAGGTTGTAAGGCTTTCTTGCCAGGGCTACAAGCAGTAGTTTGGCCAGATAAGTTTAAAATCGGAACGATCGAGCGATTCGATGGAACAAAGAATCCTTCTGAATTTCTTCAAATTTATATTATCGCCATCCAAGCGGCTGGTGGTGATGACTGGGTTATGGAAAACTATTTACCGACTGTCCTAGAAGGTCCATCCTGGACCTGGCAGTTCAATCAGCCTGAAGGATCAATCTATAATTGGGAAATGTTGTGTGATGCAATTCTCAACAATTTCCAAGATTGTTACCAAAAGCGTGGCAAAGAGGATGATCTTCATCGCTTGCGCCAGACCTCTACGGAAACTCTTCAGCAGTTTGTCAAATGATTTGTGGGGGTGAGAAATACCATCCCCAGCATCTTTGACAGCTCCGTCATCAGGGCATTCAAGCATGCCGTCCGATATCGGAGATTTACAGAAGGTCTGCTAATTCATCCACCACGATCAGTAGCAGATCTCTTTGATATGGCTGGTCATTTTTCTGATGCGGTTGAGGCCGTTGAATGGAATAAGATGGTGGATAAGGGTAATTTACCGCCTCAACCAGGTATCGAGGGCGAGAAGATGGATGATTCGTGCAAGAAACCTGAGTCAACTGTAGGCGGGAAAATCGGCCAATTCCGAGAGGTCACTATCATCGACAAGAAACCTCATGGGAAAGGTAAGAAGGTTCCATTTAAACTAATAAATTTTCTTCTGCTAGTCGTAGCGACCAAGCAGAGGAACAAACTAAACCGCAGGGGGTGAAGAAGTTGTGTCCATTGCACAACGTTTGATCACATGACCTTCAGAATTGTCAAACCTGGTTAAGAAAGCTGGATGACTTCTATCAAGGTAAAACTTCCATGCCCACAATACCAGGTCAAGGACTAGCTAGTGGAAATAAGGGCGCTAATGGAGATGAGGACATGCCATAACAGGTACCTAACAATCATGTTAATTTTTTGGTGGTTATTCATCTTATTTTTCTAAGCATCAGTTTAAAACTATTTGCTGTGAGGTAAACAGTACTGAATCTCCTTTAGGAGAGCCTCCGTTTCCCCAATGGTTGGAGATTTCCTTGACCTTTAGTCGGGAAGATTGCCCTAAGAGATTGACGCGACCTCGGCGCCTCCCTCTGGTAATATCCCCTATCATTAGCAATGCTAAGGTAGGACGAGTATTGAGTGATGGAGGAAGCTCCCTCGACCTACTTTTTTCCAAGGCTCTTGACGAGATGCAAATCCCTCATTCAAAAATAAAGCTAGTGGCTCAACCCTTTTTTGGGATAATTCCTGGCTCTTCTATGTTACCGATTGGACCAATTGTGTTGCCAGTAACACATGGAGAACCAATAAATTTTCGAACAGAATTAATTACTTTTGACGTGATTGATTTTGATCAGCTTTTAATGCCATTTTTGGTACGCCTTCACTTTCTAAATTCATGGCGACGACGCATTATGCTTATTAGTGCGTCAAGGTGCCAGGTCCTCATGGCGTCATCACAGTCAAGGACAGTCAAAATACGGCTCTAACTTGTGATAGAATCTCCTTGGAACTGGTCGATCAACTTCCCCTACGGGATGTCAAGGTTGCGACCTCAGCACCCGATGCGGTTAAGGGATCCCCACAACCAGAAGAAAAACTCAAGCAAGTTCCATTATTCCCAGATGACCCATCTAGAACCATTCAGATTGGGTCAAATCTGGATGACAAATAGGAACTAGCGCTCATTACTTTCCTCTAGGCTAACGTGAATGTGTTTGCGTGGAAAACCTCAGACATGTCTGCAGTCCCAAGGGAGGTAATCAAGCACAGGCTAGCAATTCGGCCTAGACAGCGACCAATAAAGCAAAAACTCAGACGTTTTGCTCCTGATCGGCAAGAAGCTAAATGTTCAGAGTTAGACAAACTCCAGAAGGTTGGTTTTATTCGTGAGGTTGACCATCTTGAATGGCTCGCAAATCCGATCATGGTCCTGAAATCAAACGGTAAGTGGCGTATGTGCGTCGATTACACCAGTTTGAACAATGCCTGCCCAAAGGATGACTTTCCCCTTCTCCGTATCGATCAGTTGATTGATTCAACAGCGGGTTGTGAACTGATGAGCTTCCTAGATGAAGAGAAAACTGCCTTCATCACCCCATTTGGTTCTTATTGTTACATTAGGAAGCCATTTGGGCTCAAGAATGATGGTTCCACATACCAGCGCTTGATGCAAAAGACCTTTCTTTCCCAATTAGGGCATAATTTAGAAGCTTATGTTCATGATTTGGTTGTCAAGAGCCTTAAGAGATCTAGTCATATAGATGATCTTGCTGAAACTTTTTGTAATATGAATAAACATGGAATAAAGTTAAATCCTCAAAAGTGCTCTTTTGGGGTTTCTTCGGGTAAACTTTTAGGTTTTCTTGTTTGTTCAAGAGGTATTGAGGTTAATCCCGAAAAATTTGGGCCATTGAGCAAATGTGATCCCCTTCTACTACGAACGAAGTGCAAAGCCTGATCGGTCGAATGGTGGCCTTAAGTTATTTCATTTCGCGGTTAGGTGAATGTGGTTTACCTTTTTTCAAGGTTCTACGTAAGTACAATGGTTTCCGATGGTCAGATGAAGCCGAAAAAGCCTTTCAAGAAGTGAAAGCATAACTCACCAATGCTTCGGTGTTGGTTTCCCATGTTAAGGGAGAATCTTTATTCATCTATTTGGCTGCTACTCCTCATGCGGTCAACGCAATGTTGGTCACAGAACGGGAGGGAGTGCAATGACCAGTTTACTACATAAGTGAAATGCTTAATGGACCAAAGGAGCGTTACCCTGAAGTCCAAAAGCTACTTTGTGCTCTCTTAATGGCCTATAGAAAGCTTCGACATTATTTTCAAGCGCACATATTTCTGTGCCTTCATTTTTTACTTTAGGGGACATTCTCCGGAATCCGGAAGTAACAGGTCAAGTTGCGAAGTGGGCAGTCAAACTTGGAGCTTTTGATCTCCATTTTACTGCTCGAGTAGCAATTAAATCCCAATTCCTTGCAGATTTCATGGTCGAATGGTCTAATCCCGAACCACTTACGCAAGAAATTATGGATTTAGAACATATTGATCATTGGATGATGTACTTTCATGGCTCTCGTAGTTATCAACACTCGGGGGCTGGAATGGTCTTAATTACACCTCAGGGTGACCAACTCCGATATGTCATACAATTACACTTTGCTTCTACTAATAATGCGGCAGAGTATGAAGGTCTTCTTGCCGGGCTTCGAGCAGCCAAATCCCTTGGAGTCCGTCGATTAGTGGTTAGGGGGGACTCACAGCTAGTCATGAACCAGGTAAACAAGGAGTACAACATCTCTGATGAGACAATGGGTCATTACCTGGACGAGGTGAGGAAATTGGAAAAAAACTTTAGTAATTTCGAAGTCTAATTCGTTCTGCGAAGAGATAATATTCTCGTAGACCAATTATAAAAAATTGGGTCCTCACGTACATCTGCTCCAACAGGAGTGTTCATTGGACACTTAAAATCCCCTTCTATCAAAGAAGGGTCATAGGAGATGACTAACGTCGCCACCTTAGAGGAAGAAGCAGATTGGATTCATCCGTTGAGGATCTATCTGGCGTATGGGACCTTGCCTAAGGATGAAATCGACAGTGATCGATAAGTTGGAAAAGCACTCATGTACAGACTTATTGAGGGAACCTTATATAGAAAAGGGACTCAAGGAGTACTTAAGCGTTGCATATCTCAAGAAGATGGTAAATCCCTTCTAAGAGAAATACATGGGGGCATATGTGGAACGCGTGCTTCTTATCGGACGCTGGTCGGAAAAGTTTTTTGATAGGGTTATTACTAGCCTACGTCACTTAATGATGCCATGCAATTGGTCAAGACATGCCCACAGTGACTCGGCAAGTTCATCAGCCAGCATATGCCTTACAAGTTATTCCCTTAACTTGGCCATTTGTTATTTGGGGGATAGATATTGTAGGACCAATGCCTCAAGCAGTCAATGGATACAAGTTTTTGTCTGTAGCTATTGATACATTTACCAAGTGGATTGAGGCTGAACCAGTCTGAAATATTACCGCCGCTGTGGCAAAGTTCTTTCATAAGAACATAGTGACATGATTTGGTGTTCCAAGTCGTCTCATTATCGACAATGGTTCCCAGTTCGTTAGTGGTCTTTTCTTAGATTATTGCGACGACATTGGGACCAAAGTATGTTTCACATCTGTTGCTCATCCACAAAGCAATAGAGTAGCCGAATGTGCCAACAGGCAGATAATACAAGGCATTAAGAAATGTGTTTTTGATCGCCTTAAGCTGCGCTTGGGAGCTTGGGTAGACGAACTCTACTCTATATTATGGGCGTAACATACACATCCAACCGAGCTACATGCGAGATGCCATTCCAACTAGTTTTTTGGTGCAGAAGCTATCTTACTGGTTGAAATACAACTTGGTTAGGCTCGCCAAAGTCACTTAGATATTGATAATCAAAGTGATGCCTGAGAAGATGAACTTTCTCTTCTCGAAGAAAAGCCTGATTGAGCATTGATTAGGTCTGCTGCATATTTACAAGCTTTGCATATGTTGGGGGAAATCTCCACGCGTTCAAGTCCAGGTAAGCTCATGATTGCCCGGGGACAGTGGCCTCCGGTGCCTGCCCCGGGCGCCGCCTTTTAGGCTCCCGGGACCGTGCCTCCGGGGCATGTCCCGGGCGCCGCCATTTGGCCCCCGGGACCGTGCCCCCCGGGCATGTCCCGGGCGCCGCCATGTGCCCGGGGACAGTGGCCCCCGGTGCCTGCCCCGGGCGCCGCCATTTGGCCCCCGGGACCGTGCCCCCCGGGCATGTCCCGGGCGCCGCCATGTGCCCGGGGACAGTGGCCGCCGGTGCCTGCCCCGGGCGCCGCCTTTTAGGCTCCCGGGACCGTGCCCCCCGGGCATGTCCCGGGCGCCGCCATCTGCCCGGGGACAGCGGCCCCCGGTGCCTGCCCCGGGCGCCGCCATTTGGCCCCCGGGACCGTGCCCCCCGGGCATGTCCCGGGCGCCGCCATCTGCCCGGGGACAGTGGCCCCCGGCGCCTGCCCCGGGCGCCGCCATTCGGCACCCGGGACCGTGCCCCCCGGGCATGTCCCGGGCGCCGCCATCTGCCCGGGGACAGTGGCCGCCGGTGCCTGCCCCGGGTGCCGCCATTTGGCCCCCGGGACCATGCCCCCCGGGCATGTCCCGGGCGCCGTCATCTGCCCGGGGACAGTGGCCCCCGGTGCCTGCCCCGGGCGCCGCCATTTGGCCCTCCGGGACCGTGCCCCCTGGGCATGTCCCGGGCGCCGCCATCTGCCCGGGGACAGTGGCCCCCGGTGCCTGCCCCGGGCGCCGCCATTTGGCCCTCCGGGACCGTGCCCCCTGGGCATGTCCCGGGCGCCGCCATCTGCCCGGGGACAGTGGCCCCCGGTGCCTGCCCCGGGCGCCGCCATTTGGCCCCCGGGACCGTGCCCCCCGGGCATGTCCCGGGCGCCGCCATGTGCCCGGGGACAGTGGCCCCCGGTGCCTGCCCCGGGCGCCGCCATTTGGCCCCCGGGACCGTGCCCCCCGGGCATGTCCCGGGCGCCGCCATGTGCCAGGGGACAGTGGCCTCCGGTGCCTGCCCCGGGCGCCGCCTTTTGGGCTCCCAGGACCCTGCTCTCCGGAAGGGGTCCCGGACGTCACCGCCCTCCTAAAAGGTAAAATCCCTGTTTGTTTATCACGTGCAGGTCACGCGAGGGACGCCTCAGGAATCAGCGACCACCTGTCAAGCATCCAAGACGTTTGACAGGAAGAAGGACGGTCCTACCCTTCGATCCGACGGTGGCTTCCGGGGTAGTTTAGGCTTTTCGCTTCTTTTTGGGGGCTATAAATAGCCCTTGTACCCCTCTGTTGTAAAAGAGAGTTCATTATGGTTTGGAATAGCTAATCTCACAGACGTGCTCCGGAAGCCTCTCCCCCGGAGAGAGCCTCCCCAGCCGACTCCGGTCGGGAGCGCGTCGACAGGAATAGGGCCCCCACCGGGACCCGAACCTGTATAAATCCACGTGTCAATTCTTGTGTTTGTCCGGCGGAGGAGGACCGGTCACCCGGTCATCCCGCGCTACGTGATCTCCGCTAGGATCGTCTTCAAAACCTGCCGGGGTATTCTTAATACCACGACAGTTGGCGCCGTCCGTGGGGACCCGTCACGAATCGCCATGGCTCCTCCGAGAACAAGGGCCCGCGCCCTTCCCGGTGACGCCGGTCCTGGCGACCTGGCGCCGCCCGTCCGGGACACTGCTGTTCCGGCGCTTCCGTCCGGAGGCGTCCATTCCCAGGTACCGCCTCCCATCTTTCCTCTCAATCTAGGCGCCTCCACCTCTGGGTCGCTCCCGGAGGCCGCGGGGACCTCGGCCGGGACGAGTTTCCCCCCGACGGCCCCCCCGGCTCCCCGGGACGCCCTGCTGGAGGCTCTCGTAGAGGGCCAGCTCCGCGCCCAGCGCTCTATGGACGAGCTCCTTAGTGTGTTGGCGCGGCCTTCGGCCCCCACATTTTCGCCGCACCGGTATCCGGGGATCATGCCCCCGTTCATGGGATACCCAGCGGCCCCTCCGGCGTCGGGGGGGCTGTCTACCCCGTATGATCCCGCTGGGGGGTTCCCTCCCCCCGCGGGATATACTTCCGGACACTTCTCGGCACCCGGGCCTGTCCCTGTGCCGGGAGGCTTTTTCATGCCCGGGCCCTTCGTGGCACCAGGGGGGTACCCCGTCCCCGGCCCGCTTCCGGGGCTGGGGGGTCATTTCATGCCAGGGGTTATTCCTACGCCGGGAGCCAGTCCCGCCCCTCGCGTTGCGTTTACTGCACCGGGACCGGTCGACAGAGCAGCTCCCGTGCCTCAGCGAACTTCCCCCCGCATTGGCTCCCTAACCCCGGACGTCGCCGAGGGGGCTCACCCCCCACCAGTTCCGGATGTCGCAGGGGCTTCCCCCTTTCCGGCCCCGGTCGTTGCCACAGGGGCCCCCTCTTCGGACCCTGACGCCGCCCCGGGCGCCCCCTCCCCGGTTCTAGATGGTGCAGGGGCTCCCCCCTTTCCGGTCCCGGGGGCCGCAGCAGGAGGCCCCCCTCACCAGGCCCCGGTAGCTTCCGGGCCGGCTGCTACAGTGCAGGAGCTCCCTCCCCCGGCGAAGCAGGTCCACTTCTCCCGGGGGGAGGTTGAGCGAATGTATTCTCCCAGCCGCGGGAAAGAGCTTCCCCCCGGTCGTTGTCGCAGGGAGCCTCGCTCTCGCACCGGTCGGGGGAAGAGACCCGCCGAAGAACCATCCTCCTCGGAGGGAAGCCCGGACGTCCGGGAAATCAGTCCCGGCCCGGAAGAGAAGCGTCGTCACCACCACTCTGGCGGCCCTCTTGGGCCGCTACCTGACTCGGATAACGAGGGGGCGTCCCCCGTTAAAGAAGACAGTGACTGGGGCTCCCCCCGGGAAGTGCAGGGGGTGAACCAGCCTCTATGTCGAAGACTCCGCAGCATCCGATGGCCGCGGCCCTACCGTCCCCCGCACATCGAGCATTATAATGGCGAAGCGGACCCCTACCAGTTCGTGCAGATCTACTCCACAGCCATCTCCGCGGCGGGGGGGGACGAGAGTGTCCAATGCAACGTCTTCCCCCTCTACCTCACCGGCATTGCCCGCTCCTGGTTTTACAATCTGAAGGCGGGCTCCATCAAGTCTTTCTCGCAGCTCAAGCGGGAGCTCTGCGCCAACTTCCAGGGGAACTACGTGCGTCCCCTGGACTCCTCGCAGCTGTATACTGTCCGGCAAAGGACTGGGGAGACCATCAGAAGCTTCTTCAAGCGCTTTGCCCAGGTGAAAAGCAAAGTGGCCCACGTCCCGGACTCTACGGTCATCGAAGCCTGCAAAAGCGGCATCCTCCCGGGGGAGCTCCACCGAAGGCTCTCCCGGAGCTGCCCCTCTTCCGCCGACGAGCTCTTCAACGTACTCGAAAAGTACGCTCGCGCGGAGGAAGACGACATCTGGAAGAAGACCCAGGGGGCTCCTGCCCCCGCCGAGCGGGGGGCCTGGGATCCCCCCAGGCGCCCCAGGCAGGGGGGCCGTAGCGAACCACGGCCTCGGGACACTTTTGTCCTCGAGGGCGGAGGCGGCTCGCGCGACCCCCCGAAGGGCAACCGCCCCTTTCCCAAGCCGAGAGGCCATGGGGGAGGACAGTCTTCGCGCGGCCGCGAAGGCCACGCGGGGAGAAGCCGGGAAGGACCGTGGTGCAGCTTCCACGGGTCCAGTACCCACGCCACCCGAGATTGCCACCAGCTGCTGCAGCACTTCGCGGCGTTCCTCGACCAGCGCCGGCAGGGGGGGGGACTCCGGTCTCCTTGCCCCCTCGGCCAGCTGTTCCGGCCCTTCCTGCTCCCGCGGGGGGCAGCAGGTGCAGGAGGGGGAGCCCTCAGACGCTCTCCCCTTTCAAACTTCTCAGCGCCGCATCAACGTCATCGTAGGGGGGTCCGCCTCTGGGCGGGACTCCAAGCGCCAGCGCAAGGAGTATGCGCGAGAAGTTAAGGTAGTGGGGGTGCTACACGCGTCCGTACCGCCCAAGTGGTCGGACGTCCCCCTCACCTTTACGGCGGAAGACGCGCGAGGGGTTCGCTTCCCCCACGACGACGCGCTCATTGTCTCCGCGACAATCTACAACTGCCACTTGGCCCGCATCCTCGTGGACGGCGGAAGCTCCGCCGACGTCCTGTTCCTCAAAACCTTCAAGGAAATGTAGGTGGATGAGAAGCTCCTGCAACCAGCGGCAGGGCCTCTGCAAGGGTTTGTCCCGGGGAAGGCGATCCACCCCGTGGGCAAGGTAGATCTCCCGATCACCTTCGGCACCCCGGAGAACTACCGGACCGAGCTAGTCCGCTTCGACGTAGTGGACCTCCCCTCCTCCTACAATGTGATTATGGGGAGGACTACGATCAATCGGCTGGGGGCTGCCACCCACCAAAACTACCTGTGCATGAAGATCCCCGGGCCGCATGGCGTGATCAACGTCCGGGGAGATCAAGACATGGCCCGTGCTCTATACGAGCGAGCTGCTGCCACAATAGGAAGCGTCAACCTGATCAAGACCCCCGGGGGGGAGGCTCCCCCCCCGGACGTAGATGTCGCCGCGCCATCCCCTGGGAGGCCCCTCCTCAAGCCGCGTCCGGAAGGGGGCCTCCGGAAGGTCCCGCTGTCCCCGGGCAGCGGGGACAAAACTGTCCAAATCGGGGCAGAGCTCCCCCAAGACCATGCAGCGCGACTCGCAGCCTTTCTGCGCGAAAACTCCGATGTTTTTGCGTGGAAGCCTTCGGACATGCGGGGCGTCGCCCGGGGGGTTATTGAACACAAGCTCGCGGTAACCCCCGGTCACCCCCCTATCAAGCAGAAGTTGAGGAAGCTCTCCCTCGAACGTCAAGAAGCCATCAAGACAGAGATAGCCCGGCTCCGAGAGGCGGGGTTCATCCGGGAAGTGGTGCACCCCGAGTGGCTCGCAAACCCCGTCCTCGTCAAGAAATCAAGTGGCAAGTGGCGCATGTGCGTGGACTTCACCGACCTTAACCGCGCCTGCCCCAAAGACAACTTCCCGCTCCCGCGGATCGACCAGCTCGTTGACTCCATCGCGGGGTGCGAGCTGATGAGCTTCATAGACGCCTACTCGGGATACCATCAAGTCCGGATGGCGGAGGGGGACGAGGAAAAGACGAGTTTCATAACTCCCCTCGGAACCTTCTGCTACCGCCACATGCCCTTCGGGCTCAAAAATGCAGGAGCCACCTTCCAGCGCCTGATGACGCTGGTCTTCAAAGATCAAGTCGGCCGCAACGTCGAAGTCTACGTAGACGACGCGGTCGTCAAGAGCCCCCGTGCAGCCTCCCACATCAACGACCTCGCAGAGACCTTCCGCAACCTCCGCGCGTTCGGGCTCAAGCTCAACCCGGAGAAGTGCGCCTTCGGGGTGCGCGGGGGGAAGCTCCTGGGTTTCCTCGTGTCCCAGCGGGGCATTGAGGCAAACCCCGAGAAGATCCGGGCCTTCCTAGACATGCCCCCGCCGCGCTCCGTCAAAGATGTCCAGCGGCTCTCCGGCCGCCTTGCCGCGCTCAGCCGCTTCGTCTCCCGTTCGGGGGAACGGGGCCTCCAGTTCTTCAAGATCCTCCGAGGGCTCGAGGGGTTCCGCTGGACCCCCAAGGCCCAGGAAGCCTTCAACGACCTCAAGAAGTACCTCTCGAGCCCTCCAATGCTCGTGAGCCCGTCTCCAGAAGAGCCCTTACTCCTCTACCTCGCCGCGACCCCCGTCGCCGTCAGCGCGGTTTTGGTGAAGGAGCAAGGGGGGCAGCAACGTCCCGTGTACTACGTCAGTGAAGCCCTCCAAGGGGCCAAGACTCGGTACACGGAGATGGAGAAGATTTGCTATGCTCTCCTCATGGCGTCCCGGAAGCTCCGGCACTACTTCCTGGGGCACCCCATCACCGTTCCGTCGTCCCTCCCCCTAGGGGAGGTACTGCGGAATAAAGAAGCCACCGGCCGGATTGGGAAGTGGGGGGCCGAGCTTGCCCCCTTCTCCCTGTCCCTTACCGGCCGCTCCGCGATCAAGTCGCAGGTCCTCGCCGACTTCGTCGCAGAATGGACTCCCGCCTCTGGGTCCGGGGACGAAGATCTCCCTGTGCCGCCCCGACGTAGTGACCATTGGACCCTGCTGTTTGATGGGTCGCTGTGTCTCGCTGGGGCTGGCGCGGCGGTAGTCCTCCGGAGCCCCGAGGGGAAGGAGCTCGAGTACGCCGCGCGGCTCGAGTTCCCCGCAACCAACAACGTCGCCGAATACGAGGCTCTGCTCCTCGGGATGCGCCTCGCGCGCTCCCTGGGGATCCGGCGCCTACTAGTGAAGGGAGACTCTCAGCTCGTTGTCTGCCAAATGGACAAATCTTACCTGTGCCATGACGCAAATTTAAGTGTTTACTTGCAGGAAGTACGAAAGATGGAGAAACACTTCGACGGCCTTGAGGCCCGGCATATCCCGCGAAGGGAGAATGACCGGGCTGATGCTTTGGCCCGGGCGGCAAGCGCCCGGGAAACGCTCCCCAAAGGGGCCTTCTTGGAAACAATCACGAAGCCCTCGGTGGCCTCCCCGGACGCAAGCCCCGAGCCTCCGGTGCCGGAGGTCGCCGAGATCATCCAGCCGTCGTCATGGATGGATCCCCTCATCTCCTTCATTAAGGGGGAGGGGGACCCTCCCGGCGAGACCGAGGTTAAACGCCTCCGGGCCAAAGCCCGGGCATATCTCCTGCTGGAGGGAAGGCTCTACAAGCGGGGGGCTTCAGCCCTTCTGCGCTGCCTCCCCCGGTCGGAGGGACTTCAACTCCTGGAAGACATTCACGCGGGGAGCTGTGGTTCTCACCTAGCCCCGCGTGCCATCGCCGCCAAGGCCCTTCGGCAGGGTTTTTACTGGCCTACAGTCATGCGCGACGCGCGAGACCTTGTCTCCGCGTGCGAAGCATGCCAGAAGATGGCCAAGGGCTCGAATCTCCCCCCTGTAGCGCTGTGAACTATCCCCATCACTTGGCCCTTCATGCGCTGGGGGATGGACCTCTTAGGGCCTTTCCCCCCAGCGCCCGGAGGATACAAGTATGCGGTAGTTGCGGTCGACTACTTTACAAAGTGGGTTGAGGCGGAGCCCTTGGCTAGCATCACCTCCCGGGCCGTTCAGCGGTTTTTCTGGAAAAACGTCGTTTGTCGTTTTGGTGTCCCCCGGGAAATTACCGTGGACAACGGGACCCAATTCGACTCGGCTCATTTCCGGGAATTCTGCGAAGGCCTGGGGGTCGTCATCCACTTCGCCTCAGTGGCCCATCCTCAAAACAACGGGGCCGTCGAGAGAGTCAACGGCGTAATCCTACAGGGGTTACGCAGGAGACTCGAACAAACCGCTTCCAAGCGGGGCGCGTGGGCAGAGGAGCTCCCTAGCATCCTCTGCTCGATGCGCACGACCCCGTCCCGGGCCACAGGGCGTGCTCCCTTCTCCCTAGTCTACGGGGCGGAGGCAGTCCTCCCCCCGGAGATCGGCTTCCGGTCGCTGCGGGTCGAGCTCCTGAACGGAGCCACGACCGCAGCCTACCGGGCCAACGAAGACAACCGGCGGCTGGAAATCGACCTCGTGGAGGAGGAACGCGACTGAGCGCTCCTCCGCCACGCTATCTACGAGCGCGAGATGTCGCGCGCATACAACCAGCGGTGCGCGAGAGAGCTTTCCGCCTTGGGGACCTTGTCCTCAAGCGCGTCACAGACCCCCAAGCCCAGGGTAAGCTCTCCCCCAAGTGGGAGGGCCCCTACAGGATCTCCGCTGTCCTAGGCTCGGGGGCCTACAAGCTCTCCAACCTTGAAGAGTTTAGGCTTTTCGCTTCTTTTTGGGGGCTATAAATAGCCCTTGTACCCCTCTGTTGTAAAAGAGAGTTCATTATGGTTTGGAATAACCAATCTCACAGACGTGCTCCAGAAGCCTCTCCCCCGGAGAGAGCCTCCCCAGCCGACTCCGGTCGGGAGCGCGTCGACAGGACTAGGGCCCCCACCGGGACCCGAACCTGTATAAATCCACGTGTCAATTCTTGTGTTTGTCCGGCGGGGGAGGACCGGTCACCCGGTCATCCCGCGCTGCGTGATCTCCGCTAGGATCGTCTTCAAAACCTGCCGGGGTATTCTTAATACCACGACAGCATAAATATCACAGTAGAAAGGTGCGATCACATAGTCTTCACGTGGGCGACATGGTTTTAAGAAAAATCCAAAATCAGTCCAATCGCACAAGTTTTCTCCTTAGTGGGTAGGTCCTTATGCCGTGGTCTCAATCCCGCGATCAGAATTGGCTCAATTAGTTATGGAGGATGGAAGGGTCTTATCCAATTCTTGGAATATAGATCAATTACGCAAGTTATATGTGTAAGTTTTCCCATTTCTATTTCCCTTTTCCATTAGCATATTTCCTTTAATAATAAAGTGCTTTTTTCACTTTATGTTATGGTTGTGTTCCCATTTTTTGTCCTTGATTTTTCTCGAGCTAAGCTCAGGTGCTGATTGCAAATAACCATCTTACTGTGATGTTTAAAGTGGATTCACTGACCGATCCTATGGTCGCATCTAGATAAGACATCTCTAAATAAGCCGTTTCTTAACGCAGACGAGACTTGATAGCAAGTTTCTAATCATTCGGATGGCTGTCAGTTCGCAAAAAGCTTTGGCATTTATATTAAGTTTTTTATTCTTGCAACTTCATGATAAACTCTAGTTGAGATGTCTCTTCTCTAAGTTGTTTCTCAACACATAAGAGACTCGCTAATCATGGTCTTTTTAGTGCATATTTCTTATCCTGTGATTACTATATTGTATCCTCAGCCTTAGTGACCACAGGAGGGGGCTAGGGGAATATAATTATAACATTTTGTTGGAAGTGAAGTATGCTTCTTGTTATTTCAAATTATGTTAAGCATGTATTTGCATTTTTTCTATTAGTTATATATATTTGCAGGTTATAAGAAAATCCATACATCGAAGAATTTCTGTTTCCATTAAAATGAAAATTACAATAAGAAGAAAGTCTTATATAAGCTTGAGGTTTTCTAATAGTATATCAACTATGGGTTTAACCTCAGCTATGGTCGCAGCCATCTAATCTTCATTATCAAAGATGATATTTTCCGCCGCTGGATTCAGATCCAAGTTTGGTCCATGATGATGCCTAAGTTTGCAAAGGATAGAGGAAGCATCCGTACTGTTGGGGGCAAATCTCCGAGAGACTAAGTCCAGGTAAGTTCACACCTGCCCGGGGATTGTAGCCTCCGGTGCCTGCCCCGGGCGCTGCCATTTGGCCCCCGGGACCTTGCCTCCGGGGCATGTCCCGGGCGCCACCATTCGCCCGGGGACTGTGGCCTCTGGTGCCTGCCCCCGGGACCTAGCCTCCGGGACTGGTGCCGGGCGCCGCCACTGGCCCGGGGATTGTGGCCTCTGGTGCCTGCCCCGGGCGCCGCCATTTGGCCCCCGGGACCCTGCCTCCAGGTACGTCCTGGGCGCCGCCATTTGGCCTCCGGGGCCTTGCCTCCGGGTACGTCCCGGGCGCCGCCGTTTGGCCCCCGAGACCCTGCCTCCGGGTACGTCCCGGGCGCCGCCATTTGGCCCCAGGGGCCTTGCCTCCGGGTACGTCCCGGGCGACGCCATTTGGCCCCCAGGACCTTGCCTCCGGGAGAGGTCCCGGGCGCCGCCTTTTGCCCGGGGACTATGGCCTCCGGCGCCTGCCCCGGCCGCCGCCTTTTGGCTCCCGGGACCTTACCTCCGGGAGAGGTCCCGGGCGCCACCTTTTGCCCGGGGACTGTGGCCTCCGGTGCCCGCTCTGGGCGCCGCCTTTTGGCTCCCGGGACCTTGCCTCCAGGGCATGTCCCGGACATCATCACCCTCCTAAAAGGTAAAGTCCCTGTTTGTTCATCACGTGCAGGTCACGCGAGGGGCGCCTCGGGAATCAGCGACCACCTGTCAAGCATCCAAGGCGCTTGACCGGGAGAAAGACGTTGCTACCCCTCAATCCAACAGTAGCGTCCGGGATAGTTCAGACTTTTTGCTTCTTTTTGGGGCTATAAATAGCCCTTGTACCCCTCTGTTGTAACGGATCGAATCACTTTTATTGGAATAGCTAAACTCACAGGCGTGCTCCGGAAGCTTCTCCCCCGGTGAGAGCCTCCCCAGCCGACTCCGGTCGGGAGCGCGTCAACAGGACTAGGGCCCCCACCGGGACCCAAACCTGTATAAATCCTCGTGTCATTTCTTGTGTTTGTCCGGCGGGGGAGGACCGGTCATCCGGTCAGCCCGCGTTGCGTATTCTTCGCTAGGATCGTTCACAAAACCTGTCGGGGTATTCTTAATACCACGACAGTTGGCGCCGTCCGTGGGGACTCGTGACAAGACGCCATGGCTCCCCCAAGAACATGGGCTCGCACCCTTCCCGGTGACGCCGGTCTCGGAGACCCGGTGCCGCCCGTCCGGGACACTGCCGTCCCGGCGCTTCCGCCCGGAGGCGGACTGGCCCAGGTACCGCCTCCCTCATTTCCTCTTAACTTAGGTGCTTCCACCTCCAGGTCGTTCCCGGTGACCGCGGGGACCTCGGCCAGGACCAGTCTCCCCCCGACGGCTCCCCCGGCCCCCCGGGACGCCCTGCTTGAGGTTCTAGTGGAGGGCCAGCTCCGCGCCCAGCGCTCAATGGACGAGCTGCTCAGCTTGTTGGCGCGGCCTCCGGTCCCCACATTTGCGTCGCACGCGTACTCGGGAACTATGCCCCCGTTTATGGGTTACCCGGCTGCCCCTCCGGTCTCCAGGGGTTTGTCCGCCCAGTATGATCCTGCCGGGAGGTTCCCTCCCCCTGCGGGATATACGTCCGGACCCTTCCCGGCACCCGGGCCCGTCCCGGTGCCAGGAGGCTACTTCATGCCAGGGCCCTTCGTGGCACCAGGGGGGTACCCCGTCCCAGGCCTATTCCCGGGGCTGGGAGCCCACTTTATGCCGGGGTTTTCCCTACGCCGGGAGCCAGTCCCGCCCCTCGCGTAGCGTTTACCGTACCGGGGGCGGTCGACAGAGCAGCTCCCGTGCCTCAGCGGACTTCCCCCCGCATCGGCTCCCTGGTCCCGGACGTCGCCGCGGGGGCTCCCCCCTCGCCGGTCCCGGATAATACAGGGGCTTCCCCCTTTCCGGTTCCGGCCGTTGCCACTGGGGCCCCCTCCACTTCGGTTCCAAGCGTCGCCGTGGGCACCCCCTCCCCGGTTCTGGATAATACAGGGGCTTCCCCCTTTCCGGTCCCGGGGGTCGTCGCAGGGGGCTCCCCCCAGCCGGCCCCGGAAGTTCCCTCCCCCGGCGGAACACGTCCGTTTCGCCCCGGGGGAGGTTGAGCGAATGCATTCACCTGAGCGCGGGGAAGAACTTCCCCCTGGCCGTGGACATCGGGACCATCGCTCTCGCTCCAGTCGGGGGAAGAGACTTGCGGAAGACCCAGCCTCTCCGTAGAATAGCCTGGACGTCCGGGAACTCATCCCCGGTCCGGAGGAGAAGTGTCGCCACCACCACTCTGGCGGACCTCTCGGACCGCTTCCAGACTCAGACAACGAAGGTCCCGTGAAAGAAGACAGTGACCGGGACTCTCCCCGGGAGGTGCAGGGGGCTAACTAGCCCCTGTGTCGAAGGCTTCGCAGCATCCGGTGGCCGCGGCCCTACCGCCCTCTGCACATCGAGCACTATAACGGTGAGGCAGATCCTTACGAATTTGTGCAGGTCTACTCCACAGCCATCTCCGTGGCCGGGGGGGACGAGACGGTACAGTGCAACGTCTTCCCCCTCTACCTCTCCGGCATTGCCCGCTCCGGGTTCTACAACCTGAAGGCCGGTTCCATCAAGTCTTTCACGCAGCTCAAGCAGGAGTTCTGCGCGAACTTCCAGGGGAACTATGTGAGCCCCCTGGACTCCTCGCAGCTGTACACTGTCCGGCAGAGGACTGGGGAAGCCATCAGAAGCTTCTTCAAGCGCTTTGCTCAGGTGAAGAGCAAAGTGGCCCACGTCCCCGACTCTACGGTCATCGAAGCCTGCAAAAGCGGCATCCTCTCGGGGGAGCTCCACAGAAGGCTCTCCAGGAGCTGCCCCTCTTCCGCCGACAGGCTCTTCAACGTACTCGAAAAGTACGCTCGGGCGGAGGAAGACGACATCTGGAAGAAGACCCAGGGGACTCCCGCCCCCTCCGACCGGGGGGCCAGGGATCCCCTCAAGCGCCCTAGGCAGGGGGGGCGTAACGAGCCACAGCCTCGGGACACCTTTGTCCCGAGGGCGGAGGCGGCTCGCGCGACCCCCCGAGGGGCAACCGCCCCTTCCCCAAACCGAAAAGCCATGGGGGAGGACAGTCTTCGCGCGGCCAGGAAGGCCCCGCAGGGAGAAGGCGGGAAGGACCGTGGTGCATGTTCCACGGGTCCAGTACCCACGCTACCCGATACTGCAGCCAGCTGCTGCAACACTTCGCGGCGTTCCTCGACCAGCGCGGGCAGGGGAGGGACTCCGGCCTCCTTGCTCCCTCGGCCAGCTGTTCCGGCCCTTCCCGCTCCCTCGGGCGGTCAGCAGACACAGGAGGGGGAGCCTTCAGAAGCTCTCCCCTTTCAAACTTCTCAGCGCCACATCAACGTCATCGTGGGAGGGTCCGCCTCCGGGCGGGACTCTAAGCGCCAGCGTAAGGAGTACGCGCGCGAGGTCAAGGTTGTGGGGGTGCTACACGCGTCCTGGCCGCCTAAGTGGTCGGACGTCCCCCTCACCTTCACGGCAGAAGACGCGCGAGGGGTTCGCTTCCCCCACGACGACGCGCTCATTGTCTCCGCGACCATCTACAACTGCCATCTGGCCCGTATCCTTGTGGACGGCGGGAGCTCCACCGACGTCCTATTCTTAAAGGCCTTCAAAGAGATGTAGGTGGATGAGAAGCTCCTGCAGCCCGCTGCCGGGCCCCTGCAAGGTTTTGTCCCGGGGAAGGCGATCCACCCTGTGGGCAAGGTAGATCTTCCGATGACATTCGGCACCGCGGAGAACTACCGGACCGAGCTGGTCCGCTTCAACGTAGTGGACCTCCCCTCCTCCTACAACGCGATAATGGGGAGGACCACAATCAACCGGCTGGGGGTTGCCACCCATCAAAACTACCTCTGCATGAAGATCCCAGGGCCGCATGGTGTGATCAACGTTCGGGGAGACCAAGACATGGCCCGTGCTCTATACGAGCACGCTGCGGCCACAATCGGAAGCGTCAACCTCATAAAGACGCCCGGGGGGGAGGCTCCTCCCCCGGAACTAGACGCCGCTGCTCCACCACCCAGGAGGCCCCTCCTCAAGCCGCGTCCGAAAGGTCCTGCTGTTCCTGGGTGACGAAGACAAAACCGTCCGGGTCGGGGCAGAGCACCCCGAGGAGCATGCAGCGCAACTTGCGGCCTTTCTGCGCGAAAACTCCGATGTTTTTGTGTGGAAGCCTTCGGACATGCGGGGTGTCGCCCGGGAGGTCATTGAGCACAAGCTCGCAATGGCCCCCGGTCACCCCCCGATCAAGCAGAAGCTGCGGAAACTCTCCCTCGAGCGCCAAGAAGCAATCAAGGTGGAGATCACCCGGCTCCAAGAGGCGGGGTTCATTCGGGAGGTCCTGCACCCCAAGTGGCTCGTGAACCCCGTCCTCATCAAGAAGTCAACCGGCAGGTGGCGGATGTGCGTGGACTGCACCGACCTTAATCGCGCCTACCCCAAAGACAACTTGGCGCTCCTGCGGATTGATCAGCTCGTCGACTCCACTGCGGGGTGCAAGCTCATGAGCTTCCTAGACGCCTACTCGGGCTACCATCAAGTCCGGATGGCGGAAGGGGACGAGGAAAAGACGATCTTCATAACTCCCCTCAAACCTTCTGCTACGCCCATATGCCCTTCGGGCTCAAGAACGCAGGGGCGACCTTCCAGCGCCTCATGACGCTGGTTTTCAAAGATCAAGTCAGCCACAACGTCGAAGTCTACGTAGATGACGCGGTCGTCAAGAGTCCCCGCGTAGCCTCCCACATCGACGACCTGGCCGAACCTTCCGCAACCTCCGCGCGTTCGGGCTCAAACTCAACCCGGAGAAGTGCACCTTCGGGGTGCGCGGGGGGAAGCTCCTAGGTTTCCTCGTGTCCCAGCGGGGCATTGAGGCAAACCCCGAGAAATCCGGGCTTTCCTAGATATGCCCCCGCCGCGCTCCGTCAAGGATGTCCAGCGGCTCTCCGGCCGCCTAGCCGCGCTAAGCCGCTTCATCTCCCGGTCGGGGGAGCGGGGCCTCCAGTTCTTCAAGATCCTCCGAGGGCTCGAGGGGTTCCGCTGGACCCCCGAGGCCCAAGAAGCCTTCAACGACCTCAAGAAGTACCTCACGAGCCCTTCAATGCTCGTGAGTCCGTCTCCAGAAGAGCCCTTGCTCCTCTACCTCGCCGCGAGCCCCGTCGCCGTCAGTGCGGTCTTGGTGAGGGAGCAAGGGGGGCAACAGCGTCCCGTGTACTACGTGAGTGTGGCCCTCCAAGGGGCCAAAACTCGGTACACGGAGATGGAGAAAATCTGCTACGCCCTCCTCATGGCGTCCCGGAAGCTTCGGCATTACTTCCTGGGGCACCCCATCACCGTCCCGTCGTCCCTCCCCCTGGGGGAGGTACTGCGGAACAAAGAAGGCACCGGCCGGATCGGGAAGTAGGGGGCCGAGCTCGCCCCCTTCTCCCTGTCCCTTACCGGCCGCTCCGCCATCAAGTCGCAGGTCCTCGCCGACTTCGCTGTAGAGTGGACTCCCGCCGCTGGGTCCGGGGACGAAGACCTCCCTGTGCTGCCCCGACGCAGTGATCATTGGACCCTCATGTTCGATGGGTCGCTGTGTCTCGCCGGGGCTGGTGCGGGAGTAGTCCTCCGGAGCCCCAAGGGGAAGGAACTCGAGTACGCCGCTCGGCTCGAGTTCCCCGCAACCAACAACGTCGCCGAATATGAGGCTTTGCTCCTCGGGATGCGTCTTGCACACTCCCTGGGGATCCGGCGCCTCCTAGTCAAGGGAGATTCTCAGCTCGTAGTTTGCCAAATGGACAAGTCTTACTTGTGCCATGACGCAAACTTAAGTCTTTATTTGCAGGAAGTGCGAAAGATGGAGAGGCATTTCGACGGCCTCGAGGCCCGGCATATCCCGCGGAGGGACAATGACCGGGCCGACGCCTTGGCCCGGGCGGCAAGCGCCCGGGAATCGCTCCCCAAGGGGGCTTTTCTGGAAATCATCATGAAGCCCTCGGTGGCCTCCCCGGACACGGGCGACGAGCCTCATGTCCCGGAGGTCACCGAGATCACCCGGACTCCGTCTTGGATGGACCCCCTCATCTCCTTCATCAAGGGGGAGGGGGACCCTCCTAGTGAGTCCGAGGCTAAACGCCTCCTGGCTAAAGCCCAGGCATATCTCCTGCTGGAGGGGAGGCTCTACAACCGGGGGGCTTCCGCCCTCCTGCGCTGCCTCCCCCGGCCGGAAGAACTTCAACTTCTCGAAGACATCCACGCGGGAAGCTGTGGTTCTCACCCAGCCCCGCGTGCCATCACTGCCAAGGCCCTCCGGCAAGGTTTCTACTGGCCCACGGTCATGCGCGACGCGCGAGACCTTGTCTCCGCGTGCGAAGCATGCCAGAAGATGGCCAAGGGCTCGAACCGCCCCCCTATAGCGCTGCAGACAATCCCCATCACTTGGCCCTTCGTGCGCTGGGGGATGGACCTCTTAGGGCCCTTCCCCCCAGCGCCCGGAGGATACAAGTATGCGGTAGTCGCGGTCGACTATTTTACAAGGTGGGTTGAGGCAGAGCCTTTGGCCAGCATCACGTCCCGGGCCGTTCAGCGGTTTTTTTGGAAAAATGTCGTATGTCGTTTTGGTGTCCCCCGGGAAATCACCGTGGACAACGGGACCCAATTCGACTCGGCTTATTTCCGGGAATTCTGCGAAGGCCTGGGGCTCGTCATCCACTTCGCCTCATGGCCCATCCCCGGAGCAATGGGGCTGTCGAGAGGGTCAACGGCGTGATCCTGCAGGGGTTGCGCCGGAGACTCGAGCAAACCACTTCTAAGCGGGGTGCATGGGTAGAGGAGCTCCCTAGCATCCTCTGCTCCATGCGCACGACCCCGTCCCGGGCGACGGGGCGTAGTCCCTTCTCCCTGGTCTACGGGGCGGAGGCAGTCCTCCCCCCGGAGATCGGCCTCCGGTCACTGCGGGTCGAGCTCCTGGAGGGAGCCACGCCCGCAGCGTACCAGGCCAACGAGGCCAACCAGCGCCTGGAAATCGACCTCGTGGAGGAGGAATGCGACCGAGCGCTCCTCCGCCACGCCATCTACGAGCGAGAGATGGCACGCGCATACAACCGGCGCGTGCGCGAGAGAGCTTTTCGCCTTGGGGACCTCTTCCTCAAGCGCGTCATAGACCGCCAAGCCCAGGGGAAGCTCTCCCCCAAGTGGGAGGGCCCCTACAGGATCTCCGCGGTCCTGGGCTCGGGGGCTTATAAGCTCTCCAACCTTCAAGAGCAGGAGCTGAAGCACAAGTGAACTTGCATTTACTTCGCAAGTTCTATGTTTAGCCTTACGGGCCTGTCCCCTCCCCCGGAGCGATCACGCCAGAGGGGGAGGAGGGACACTGTACTCACCTTTTCCTCCCCTTTCGCGACTTCGCAGGGGGAGGCACTGTACTTCATTTTATTAGCAATACATAGGTCTTGCTTTTCAACTGTCTCATTGCAGATCTTTCTCATTACCGCCCCTAGCGGCGATGCCCTCCCCGCGAGGATGCCCCTCCCCGCGAGGACGCCCTCCCAGTGAGGATGCCCTCCCCGTGAGGAAGCCCTCCATGTGAGGATGCCCTCCCCGCGAGGAAGTGGGCCAGGCCCAGCAAGTCCCTCCTGTAGGGCGGCTTACGATCAGCCCTCGTGGACTGAGGGTGTAAGCGGCAACCCAGTCACAGTGGCCGCGGTAACGAGTCACTTTGGGAGACTAGTCCACTGCCCAAACACTCAAGACCCGTCTTCGGGCACTTGCTCCTACGGGAGTCGACATTCGACGCTCTCCCTAGTGGGACGTCTAATGGCCTTCTTGGATCTATCTTCCTCCTACGGGAGTCGACGTTCGACGCTCTCCCTAGTGGGACGTCTAATGGCCTTCTTGGATCTATCTTCCTCCTACAGGAGTCGACGTTCGACGCTCTCCCCAGTGGGACGTCTAATGGCATTCTTTGATATTTGGTCCCCGGCGACCTTATTCCCGGCCCCCCGTTCTCACGGCGATCGGACGATTGGTCCCCGGCGACCTTATTCCCGGCTACCCGTTCTCACGGCGACCGGATGAATGCCTCCCGGAGATCCTATTCCCGGCTCCCCGTTTTCACGGCGACCGGACGATTGTCTCCCGGAGAAGTTATGGATTTCTCGGACATTTCCTTCCCGGAGATCCTATTCCCGACTCCCCATTCTCACGGCGACCGGACGATTGTCTCCCAGGAAGCTCGACTCCGGAAATCTCATCGGGTCTTTCTTGAATGTTTCTCCCACAAGAGGCCCTATTCCCGGCTCCCCGTTTTCACGGTGACCGGACGATTGTCTCCCGGAGAAGTTATGGATTTCTCGGACATTTCCTTCCCGGAGATCCTATTCCTGGCTCCCCGTTATCACGGCGACCGGATGATTGTCTCCCAGGAAGCTCGACTCCGGAAAACTCATCGGGTCTTTCTTGGATGTTTCTCCCACAAGAGGCCTTATTCCCGGTTCCCCGTCGTCACGGCGACTGGACGATTGTCTCCCGGCAGGTCTTTTCCCAAGAAACCTCGTTCTAAATTTTTTTCGAACTTAGAAAAATTTCTACGCTACAGGTCACTTCCACCCGGGGACCTTGCTACCCCCACAGCGCGCGGAGCTATCCTCTGGCCCGCTGTGGGCGGGGGGGATAAGGAATCCCCGGGTGCCAACCGCACCGCCCACGGGCAAACCTAGCTCATTCTTGTGAAAAGGAGTCGTCCGGACCATCCAAGAAGAAGAAACAAAAAGACATCAAGAGAAGTAAACAAACAGCTTTACTGATTTTCAAACCCGGAGGACATCTTCCCCCTCCGGTGGGCTTCAGAAACTATACAACCCGGGTTCTAACCCTGGGGATTCTCTACGTCCTAAGGCTCCTACGCCTAATACTCTTGGAGGCTCTCCGCTAGCTCCCGGGTCAAGTCCCGGTACAATGCTCGCACGCGGCGCCGAGCGTCCCGGAGCACATCTTCGGGACAGAACTCGTATCCCGCCGGTGGAATTATCCGGAGGGGAGGTATCATCCGGAACCCCGGTCGCGGAGGGGACAATTCGGCGCGATGATTGTCAAAATTGTCCAAGTGCCACTCCGGATGCCACCTTAACCGGACGGGCTCCCGGACGGCGCCACCACTATGCTCCCCAGAGATGAGGCTTAGCAAAATCAAGGCCGCTTGGGCGTCCCCCGAGGAGCCCCTCCCGGACCTTCGCCCGGGAGTAACCTCCCGGGAACCCTGGTAACATTGCATTCAATTCAGGGGCTTAGAAAAATCTCTAATTCTATTGCATTCAAAATGTGTTTTTTACAAGTGTCAGGGGCTTCTTCTAAGAAGCTACCGGGATCAAAAGTCCTAAGAAAGTAAAGGGTCCTATCTAAAGACCCGGGGGGAGGCTCATACTCTTTCACTGGTGTCCTCCCCCCGGGGGGCTTCCTCCGAGGCCGGGGCTGGGGCGTCCCCCGCCGGAAGCGCCGGAGCCGGGAATCTCGCCCGGATGATCCGGTCGTAGAATCCTCCGGCAAGCTGCTCGACCTCCAAGCGCGAGGGCTCGAAGGAGTCCGGGAAGCTTCGGGGGATGCGGCCCCCGATCGCCCGGGCACCGAACCCCCGGAACTCGACGAGCCCCGCAGCGGCCGCGACGATGGGGATCGCCAGGCCCCGCGCCCGAGCATCGGCAGCCTCCGAAATGGCGGAGACCTGTGCGTTGAGAAAACGCACAGCCTCCGCGAGGGTCACCGGTGGCACCTCCGAGCTGCTCCCGGAGCCTAAGCTTACGCTAAGGCTCTCGAGGGCCGAACGGACGGAGCACCTCCTCCCTCGCCTTGGCCTCCTCTCGGACGCGGCCGTTGACTGCCTCGGAAATATGAACCTGGGCCCGGACCCGGGACAGTTCCGCGAGGGCTTCATCGCGTTCCCGGAGGGCCTCCTCACGCTGCCCTACAGAGGTCGCGGCCCGGTCCTCCGCTTCCTTAAGCAGCTGGGCGACCCGCTGCTCAAGGCCCCAGGTAACAGTTGCCACCTACAAAATATAGAGTTTGAAAAAACTCAAATGCAGGGAACGAATGAAGACATCACCAACTCGGGTTACCTCGGCCCCGAGGGATTGAAGCCCCTAGAAGCGCTCATGGAGCGTTCCCTCCGCGACGAAGGCCTGCACCTTCCGGGTGTGCAGGCCCTCCTCATAGTGGGCGACTTCCCCCGCGGGAAGCAGAGGGGCCTCTCTCCCGGCGCCGGCGTCGCGGCCGGTGGGGGGTCCCCGGACCTGAAAGTCCGGTAACGCGGCCGGCGTCACCGGCGTCTTTGTTGCCGAGGAGGTGTCCTCCGAAGACGTGGCCGAGGAGCTTTGGGCGGGGGTCCCTGCCTGGGGGGGATCATCGGACCTTTGCCCGCCCCGGGCCGGAAGGTCCTCGGGACCTCCTCTTCCGGGGGGACCTCGTAGACCGAGGGGCTCCCCCCCTCGTCCACCGGCCAAACCCGCGGAGGCGAGGCCTCCGCGAATCTCACCTCCAGCCTCTCCAGCTCCAAAGATGCCGGGAGGGCCGGGAGGACCGCCACCAAGAGTGGCGACGGGGCGTAGTCCGCCGAATCGGACGCCGCCCCGCCAACGGCCTGCTCCTTCCCCCGGGCCTCGACGGGGCTCTTCGGGGGAGGAGGTGTCGCATCTTCCCGGGCCGGCGCCCGGGCGCGCCCGGGGGTCATGTCCCGGGCCTTCACCTGCGTCGAAGCCGGCGTCGTCGACGGGCCGGGGGTCATCTGGACCCTGGCCTTCTTGGGCTCCGAGCCCCCGGCCGCGTCCTTCCACCGTTTGTGCGACCCAGGGGTGGGGAGAGGTTTTCTCTCCCGCAGCTTTAGCCCGTAGGCCGCAGCGACCAAGTTCCGGGGAGGGCCCTCCCCCACGAGGCGCACGACGCGCTCGTGCTCGTCGGCGAAATACCTCCCCAGGAGGTTCTCCGCCTTCTCCCGCGCCGCCGGGTACGGCCGGACTACAAGAGGTAAAGAGTTAGTCAAATTTTCTAAAAACTATAAATATGAAGAAGCAGGTAACGGGCTTACGCCGGGTCACCGGCTTGACCGGGGGCTGCTGCTCCGGGCCCATGCCGATCCCCCTTCTCCCGCGTGAGAAGGCGGAGACCCTCAGGAGCATCATCTCCTCGGCGGCGTCCCGCATCGAGCGGGTCTTCTTGGAGATGACCACCTTGCCGAGGAGTTCGAACTCCTCGTCCGTCCACACCGGGGGCTTCGGCGCGGACGACCGGCTGTAGGAGGGGGGCTCTGGGGCGTACACCACCGCCTCGTCCCAGACCCAGAGGTAAAACCACCTCCGGACCCAGTCGCCCCAGTGGTCCCGGGAGGCCGCCGCCGGGTAGTCGGCCACCCGGGACGGCAGCATTTGCACCATCACCGAACCGAAGGGGGACTTGGGTCCCCCCTTCACCAGGTGGGAGCTCCGCACCGCCGGTTCATAGAAGTACCAGAAGGCGCGAAGGGTGGGCTCCTGCCCGGTCGCCGTCTCGTAGAGCCAGATGAAGAGGCCCATCCGGACGAGCGCATTCGGGGTGAGGTGGTTGAGCGCCACCCCATACTCGTTTAGAAACTCCCGGAGCATGGGATGCACCGGGAGCCGGAGCCCCGCCTCCAGGAAGGCCTTGAAGGCCACGACCTCTCTGGGCCTGGGGCGGGGGCTCCGTCTTTCTTCACGGGGACTTGGATGTCCCCTTCCTCGACGACCCCTCGTTCGACCAGGGACTCCACGTCCGTGGCCGAGAACTCCGACGCCCAGAGGAAATCTGGAGGGATTTCCTCCAGGGGCACCTCCGTGGTCTTCGCTCGACCCTTGGGTACCATCAGGTTTGGCTTTCTTTTTTCTGGTGGCTAACGTTTCAGGAGGCTACGACTAAAAGTTCCGGACGCCTGCTACCGGGAGCTAACTGCCGGAAAGAGCTACCGGGAGATTACTACCGGGAGAGGGCTACCGGGAGAGCTGAATTCGCTAGGGCTGAGGTTTGGAATGAGCTTCCGGGGCCCCCTAAGGCCCTAATTATAAGGGCGAGCCGTGATCTAGATCCGCGCCACGTGGTACCCCGCGGAGCAATCTGGGCCATTGAAGTTCAAACCGTGTGCGGGAAACGAAGGGACTGGCGCGTAAACCGAGGCACCGGTTCGAATCGCGCTCGCATTTATGACGAAGCGGTGCGGTCATAAGAGCCCGGCACGGAAACCGAAGCATCACGGCAGCTCCGGTGACTTGGTCCGGAGACTTTCCCGGTAATGTGAACCATACCCCACCGGGGACTCGAGCATCGTCCCCGGGGGGCATGGGGGGCTGCTGTTAGGGGGAAATCTCCGCAAGACTAAGTCCAGGTAAGTTCACACTTGCCCGGGGATTGTGGCCTTCGGTGCCTGCCCAGGGCGCCGCCATTTGGCCCCCGGGACCTTGCCTCCTGGGCACGTCCCGGGCGCCGCCATTCGCCCGGGGACTGTGGCCTCCGGTGCCTGCCCTGGGCGCCGCCATTTGGCCCCCGGGACCCTGCCTCCGGGTACGTCCCGGGCGCCGCCATTTGGCCCCCGGGGCCTTGCCTCAGGGTACGTCCCAGGCGCCGCCGTTTGGCCCCCGGGACCCTGCCTCCGGGTACGTCCCGGGCGCCGCCATTTGGCTCCCGGGGCCTTGCCTCCGGGTACGTCCCGGGGGCCGCCATTTGGCCACCGGGACCCTGCCTCCGGGTACGTCCCGGGCGCCGCCATTTGGCCCCCGGGACCCTGCCTCCGGGTACGTCCTGGGCGCCGCCGTTTGGCCCCCGGGGCCTTGCCTCCGGGTACGTCCCGGGCGCCGCCATTTGGCCCCCGGGACCTTGCCTGCAGGAGAGGTCCCGGGCGCCGCCTTTTGCCCGGGGACTATGGCCTCCATTGCCTGCCCCAGCCGCCGCCTTCTGGCTCCCGGGACCTTACCTCCGGGAGAGGTCCCGGGCGCCGCCTTTTGCCTGAGGACTGTGGCCTCCGGTGCCCGCCCCGGGCGCCGCCTTTCGGCTCCCGGGACCTTGCCTCCAGGGCATGTCCCGGACATCATCTCCCTCCTAAAAGGTAAAGTCCCTGTTTGTTCATCACGTGCAGGTCACGCGAGGGGCGCCTCGGGAATCAGCGACCACCTGTCAAGCATCCAAGGTGCTTGACCGGGAGAAAGACGTTGCTACCCCTCAATCCAACGGTAGCGTCCGGGGTAGTTTAGACTTTTTGCTTCTTTTTGGGGCTATAAATAGCCCTTGTACCCCTCTGTTGTAAAGGATCGAATCACTTTTATTGGAATAGCTAAACTCACAGGCGTGCTCCGGAAGCTTCTCCCCTGGAGAGAGCCTCCCCAGCCGACTCCGGTCGGGAGCGTGTCGACAGTACTAGGGCCCCCACCGGGACCCGAACCTGTATAAATCCTCGTGTCATTTCTTGTGTTTGTCCGGCGGGGGAGGACCGGTCATCCGGTCAGCCCGCGTCGCGAATTCTTCGCTAGGATCGTTCACAAAACCTGCCTGGGTATTCTTAATACCACGACACGTACCTACTTTGGTCTTCACTGACTATGGAATATTAGCGATCAGAGAATTAGTTTGAGCCGCGACCAAGTTGCAGGACTCCTCAAGAGATAGGTTATCCTTCTTAGGATCAATAATTGCTGCCTCAAGTGAGTCCGCAATTTCCCTCAGCTTTGCAAGAGTGGCCTCTTCAATAAGACTGCAGTTGTTTTTGATTTTTTCCAGATCATCCTTTTCTTCTTGGCAAAGTTTTGTAGTATTTTTGGCCTTTTCCATTGCCACTTGGAGGATGTTGATGGTTTTATGAAGCTTTTCGAGATCATGTCCTTGCCGGATAAACTTTTCTTCAATGTTATTCTTTTCTTCGGTCAACTTAGAGTTTATTTCTCTTTGATCTGGTTAAGAAATAAGAACAGTTTAATTATTTCATAAACGCAATGACAAATTCTGCGAGAATGAACTTACGATCTAACTCAAATTGTAATTTCCCTTTTTCCCCTTGGAGAGTGGCATATGATATTTTGTTTTCCTCCAAGGATGAAAGGGCCTCAGCAAGTTTTCTATTGTTCTCCTTTATAGCTTCTACCCTAGCTGTCTCCTTATCGGAGCACCCCTTAGCAACCTCGCATGCAAAAGCAGAGTTGTCCCTACAACAACAAGAAATGTCATTCTAATTCATAGAGGACTGGGGTTAGACCAAGATACTTACTGTTCTAAGCAGTTGCATTTTTCTTGTATGACCTTAAATTGTTCTATTAGAGAATTCACCAAGGTCGAATGGCGAGCAGAGTTCTACAAAGAAATGAACATCTGAAGATATTACTCAGAAAAGCAATAAAACACATTGGGGAAAGATTTTACTTACCTCTATGAGATCTTTGAGAAAGAACTCAGATCCCAAATTATCTTGCGCCTGCTCAGCAATTTGTAGATTTACTTCTGGAGCAGAACGCGAAATGTCAGCGAGTTGAACCGCTGCTTCCAAATCCATTTCTCCTTGATGAGGGGAAGGAAGAGTTTCTTCGACCATAGGGGGAGAAGAAGGTCCTTCTTTTTCCTTTGTCCCCATGGTCAAGGTCGCAGCCTCGACCTCAGTTTCTTCATGATTGACAAGAGTTCGAGGATTGAATCTGTTGAACCTCTTCATCAATGACAGCTTCAGGCACTTCAGATGGAGTCGTAGTTACCACTATGGCAAGAGTTTCCGCCATAGAAGTTGCTACCACCCCTGTAATAGTTGTTTCAATTTCTGGTATTGAAACCAACTGTGCAGGGGGTGGGCTTGACCTATGTATCATTTTTGTAATTATCTGAGCAATACCTAACTAATTTTCAAAAATTGGTTAGAGAAAAAAATAGGTTGATACCTGAAACTGAGTCCCAGATGACTTTAGGAAGTCATTGCCCCACTTGTGGCAGATAATAAGATAGCATCTTTTTGGAGGATCTCTTTAACGTTTATGCAGATCTTTTTCTCTGCAGAATGAGAGGAGTTTCATCTTCCTCATTCTCACTTCACTCTCCCTGTACGACCAAGTAATAAGTTCCATTTGTATTTGGAGAAATGCGAGGGCTAAAAAACTTTACCGTTTTAGCCGCTGATTTGAGTTCAACGGCTTTAGACGAAGTCGTCCCTATAGTCTTTTTCAACTTAATTTTGCTGGGGGCTGAAGTCTTCATTTTGGATGTAGATTGGCCTTTAGGCTTGGAGGGAGTCTTCTTCAACTTCTTAGATGCAGGACCCCTAGAAGTCCCAACATTGTTCCCGGTCCGCTTCATCCCAATCACTTAGCCCAAGAGCAACTACACAAATCGAAATGATTTTCTTTGATTATTATTGTTCAAAGGGAAAACATATACAAGATTTTTCGAAAGAGGTTTACCTTTTGACGCTCTTGTATCAAATTTTCACTACTTCCAACCATGCTCTACGGTCTTGGCGAGTTCATCTCACCTTCTATGGTCAGATTATATAATTTCAAGAGAGCATCAGTTCTCCTCTCGACCTCAGAAGCAGGTAAACTTGTTTGGAAAACACAATAAGCTCGAAAACAGGTTGAAGATAATATACCGATCCACAAGAAAGGGCCTTTACCTTGATTGTAATCCAAGGTTCCATCTTGCACAGAGCGCACCTCCCAAGCAGGATGCACCCTTTTCTTTAGAGGACTGATCCTGTTCTTCACAAAGTCCCGGATCACATCCCGCACAGTTAAGCCCTCACGCGTCAGATGGAGTATAGCCTGGGCTTTCTTCTACATTTCTTCGCCAAGTTTAGGCACAGAGTCTTTTTCATTGCTTTTCTCTGGCTGACGATTTTTGAACCAGAGATGGCTCTCCTCAGGAGCCAAGTAATAGAACCAGCACTGATTCCATCCATGGATGGAGTCGCGGAGAGGCACAACTAGATAGTCTTTCTTCTCTCTTAACCGAAAATAGACACATCCAGCAGCATTTGCACTCTTTGACCATACCAAAAATAAAAATGGCGGAAGAGATAAATGCTTGGCAGAACTCCAACAAAAGCTTCGCATGAGTGCTGAAAAATGGCCAAACTCAACACAGAGTTGGGGTGCAGATTTACCAGTTCCAACCCGAAGTGGTTGAGGACGCTAAGAAGGAATTCGCTTTCTAGAAGGCAAAATCAACAGCGTAAGAAATCTTCAAAGATCACCAGTTCATTCTCCGTGATGACTGGTGTTTCTTCTTTCCCAGTGGGTCAGCACGAGATCAGCAACCTCGATGGCAGGATCTCTTCCTTCTCTAGAATATCCAAGTTCTCCATATCGTAGTGGATGGATCAATTCCAGGACGCCATTTGCTCACAATTTAAGAAAAGGATGAACATGGAAAAGAGGGTTTTGAGACTACAGGAAGAGGCGGGGATTGCCAAGAAGAGGGTTTTTGAAGCTTCTTGGTCTGTAAGTTGTTTTTCAACCACTACACAAAACCCTCGCATTTAATGCTTTCCATGATGGGTCTGACGGGTGCACCCAAAGTTTCTCCTTGGGACCTGTTGAAATCCGAAACAAAAAGACACCTTTTTTGAGGTTCGGAAAGGTCAGTTTCGTTTCAGATTCGGGGGCTAGACGTCTATTAGTTACCTGTGTCATACCCAAACCATAAAAAAAAGTTTTGGCTTCAATTTTTTAAGGTAGAAGAGACCAGGTCTCTAAATATTTTTTACCTGTGAATGCTATGGTCACATAAGACATTTACCTGCAATCATTTTCTGCTCACAGAGGTATTTATTTACCTGCCATCAATTTTGCTCACAGAGATATTTATTACCTATGATCATTTTTGATAGTAGAGATAAAATTGGATATTAATAAGGGATTACAGGTTATGTGCGATCATATTATTAAACTTATCCAGAAACCTTTGATATAAAGGAAAAAAACTTTATTATTGTTTTTTACAATCCTTATAGGAATAAGGGATACTGGCGACCAACGAGTCAGCCTGATCCGAAAGAAAAATACAAGACTCCTCAAGGGATAAATGATCTTTTCTAGGATCAGAAACATCCGCCCCGAGTGAGTCTGCAACTGTCTTTAGTTTTTCAATGACATTCATTATTGTGAGACCACAACCTACGATGATTACATTAGAGGCGGTTTTCTCCTCTCGCTCAAGGTCCCTCTCCAAGCGAGCAAGCCTTGTGGCCTCATGAGCCCTGTCACAATTCACCTTTATGCAATCAACGACCTTGAACATGGAATCAAGGTCGAGCCCTCGCCTGATATACTACTCTTCGAGTTCTTCGTTATTGTCCTTTAGAATCTTGCATAAAGCAGTCTTCTCCTTCAGAAGGACATGGATCTCAGCAAACTGTTCGCTGAGGACCCACAAAGCCATGTCCTCCTATATGATTATGGGATCAATTCAAGTCTCATACAAAAGGTTCAAAAAGGTAAAAATACTTTCCTTGGAGGTAGATGCTGATTGGACCACCAAAGAGTTTGGAGCCAAAACAGTATCACTTCGCCTACACATCTAACTCATATTGAGTCATTCCAAACTAAGTAACTAAAACTTAGCTTGAGAAATAATCAATACTTACCTCAAGTGGGGAGAAGCAAGTGAAGATTCAGAAGGATATGGAAAAAAGACGCTGTAGCCTGAGATGCAGTGGCAGCTAACACATCGGATCTCATCAATTTTTTTGATAAGGATCCACTAGATGATCCTATATCGTCACCAATTCGCTTCTTGGAAGTTGATCGATCTTCGAGTGACTGAAAAAACCAAAATGCATTACTTTGGAAGTCATTCTACAAGAGAAAAGGTTTATGCAGATTCTTCAAAAGGTTTAAAAAACCAAAATTACCTTATGGAATGCCTGCTCAACACTATCTTCTATCGCTAATTCCTCTTCTTTACTTTCAATGGGTTGCTTGGAGCCTTGGCTTGCCATTGGAATAGGAACAGAGAAGAAGAAAGTTAGAAGATGGAAAAAGGTTCTAAGACTTATCAATGAAAGCTTGAAAGCTTTAGAAATACAAAGGCTAGGTATTTATAGAACTTAGTGTAGGATCGAGGATGCCGACTAGAGGGGGGTGAATAGGAGGCTTTAAAACTTTTCAAATAAAACAACTTTTGCAGCGAGAAAAACCAAAAACAATTTAACAAAATATTGCATAATTAAATAGAAGAGAAAAAGAGAACAAACACAGAGATTTTTCCCGAGGTCTCGGAGACTCGCCCAGTCTCCCCTACTCCTCGTTGAAGCACTCAAATGAATGAGTCTTGCTTCAATATCCACGAAGGATATTTCTCACTAGTGGTTTCTCCTTATCCACTCCGGAAAGGCGAGCACCAATGCCTTTTACAATCACACCAAGCCTCTTCAACAATCTTCGAACAGAAGAGGTCAACGGCTACGCCACCAAACCGTCTAGGTGAGGGCGTTCACTAAGAGTAACAAGCTGCAAGGTCTCTTCTAAACCTCCAACACGCACCGAGAAACTCTAAGTATGCAGATGATACGAACGAAAGCACTCGGTGAATCACAGAGCTCAAAACTTAATCAACAGATCAAGATTTTTAACTCTAAAAAAAATGCTCAAGTGTACGTATGAGAAGGAGGCTGCTTGGTGTATAAAACAATAGCTCAGAGCCTCTATTTTTAGCCCCAAGCAACAAAAGAGCCATTGTGCAGGAGCTAGAAATTAACAGTGTATACTGACAGTCAGCATGGGTCATGACCAGTACGAAGAAAATCTCGGAGAAAACTCAGCTAGCCGTTTGAGGTCGAAAAGGGAAACAAAACAGCCCAAACTGACAGTCAGTTTGTCATTCTGACAGTCAGTGTCCACAATCATGGCTCAACAAAAATCACGGATAAAACATTGCTAGCCGTTTGTGGTCGTATATGGAAACTAACACCACATACTGACAGTCAGCATCACATACTGACAGTCAGTATGGACCACAAAATTGACCAGTTAAAAAAAAACTCAAACAAATCAGCTCGAGGTCGAAATGCATACTGACAGTCAGGATGGCATACTGACAGTCAGTTTAGGTCAAAAGATTTTTGGCACAAAAAACACACTCTCTGGACAAATGTCAGTTTAAACAAACTGACATTCAGACTGACAGTCAGCATAGCATACTGACAGTCAGCAAGGATAAACACCATTATAACTTTTGATCCAAAAATCCTCTTTAAGTGTTTGACAACTCGTTTGAAAGATAATTTAAAGGACTATATTTTTGTCAATAGAAGCAAAAGCCATATCTGCCTAGATCTTTCTAGAAAATGCAAAAACTCTTATGCTATCAAAAACTCATCTGAAAAACCAAATCTTTTCAAAACCAATCCAACCGGAACGAATGAATGCAGAGACCTAAGAGTTTCTCGGTTTACGCTAGAAATGTAAAGAGGACTTGCAACCCCTCTTTATAGTACGGTTAATACTAAAAACAAATTTCTAAACCGATCAACCTCCAAAACACCGAGATCGGTAAAAATAAAACTCATCTTACCTTAGGTCCTTTGCTACTTTAATTTTGCAGTTTACGTCTCGTCTTTGTACCTTGCGACTTGTGCTTTTTCTCTTTCATGTTAGGTTCATCGTGATCATCTTGAATGTCTTCCCAACCGAACTCTATATCAAAATATCTCAAAAACACAATTATTCTGAAACGCTTGTTTTCATTAATCATCAAAATCAAATCAGGCATAATGGCCTAGATGCAACAATTTCCCCCTGTTTGATGATTGATGACAACAACTGTTTGGTAAAAAAAATGAATAACTCCTCCTGAGTATGTGCACGAGATATCAAATCAACATCATAATTCTCCCCCTGAGTGTATGCACGATATCTCAAATAAATATATGATATGTATCATCACGAAGATAAGTTCGAATCATCACACATATATCAACAATAAACCATCCATATCATATAAGAAAATATCTAATGTCATATAAGAAAATATCCATGTCATACAAAAATATCAAAAACATCACTGTCATACAAAATTCTCCCCCTTTGGCATCAAGCATAAAAAGGCGGGAGCAGAAACTGCAGCCTAATCCTCCTCACTGGAGAGACCTAGAACGGCTGTATCTCTGGAGCCTGCTGGAGATCCAGTCGGGTCGACGCCTGGTGAAGCTGGAGGAGTGAAAGCTGGGGCTGCGGAGGCCGGTGCAGCAGGGGCTGGAGCAGCAGGGACTGAAGCAGATCCTGGTGATGAAGAAGCTGGGCGGGCCCTCTTGCGAGGGACAGATGCACTGGAAAAAGGCAAGTGAGCCAGAATTTGCTCCTGTTGGGCAAGCAAACGAAGCAGAATCTGGTGGTGCTTCGCCTGGGTGCTGAGGATCTGCTGCCGGGTCTGGATCACCTGCTGGAGCTGAGAGAAGGACGGAGATTAGGGGCTCATGTCTCCAGTCGGTGCAGGAACTGGTGCCTGTCATGTAGTCTCATCGCCTGACTCATCCGCAGCATCGTCATCAGATGCCGAAGAGGCGGGACCTGCTACAGTGGTAGGGCGAGCACCAAGACGCCTGTCGGCCTGCCCCGGAGGCTAGAACTGAAGTGGATGATGGGGCTGAGGGTGCTCCAAGTCAACGGCCTGGATAAGAAGAAGCATCGCCATGATGTATGGAGCATACAAAAACTGGCAACACGGAGAAAGGAGGACGTGCTGAATCTCGCTAATGATGAGATCAGAAACATTGAAAGGCTCCTCCTCGAAGATGGAGATCAAGACGTGGAGGGCAAGGTAAGTGACTCTGGCCCTGTCTCCGGTCATAGGGACCAAAGTGAGACAAAGGATCCTCAGGGCCAGATCGACATCGCGGCACAGGCCAGCGATGTGACGGAGCTGGAAGGGGCCGGAGTAAAGCATGGCCACCTCCCGATGCTCAAGATCAGGAAGGGTATGGAGCTGGCGCCCAGAAGCAGGGCGAACAAGACCAAGAGCGGCCTCAAGCTGCTCCTTCGTGACAGTATGGACCTGGAGGCCTGTCATGAAGGTCAGTGAGTCACACTGAGGTGAGATAAATATAGTGGCGTAGAACTGGCGGATGGGCTCATCGACCCAGTGAAGGGAAGAATCAGAGACGAGATCTCTGATCCTGACAGAAGCAAAAGAATCTGCCAGGGAGATGATGCTTGTGTGAGACGCGATCGTCTGCCAGGATAGGGAGCGATGAGCAAAAATAGGGATGCGGCTGTAGACGCTGGTGAAAAGTTCTAGCTGCAGGTTTGTGTAAAAGGTCATGACGCTACAAGAAACGCGACCTGTTGGACGTGGCAGAAGATAGGGGTTTGTGGAGCGTATGGTGTGGAGGTGACTCACGTGCCATCGGGAGTAATCCACGGGGACGCGCTCAGGTGGAGGCGAAGAGAGGGTCTTAGATGTCTGACCCATTGAACGACTGCTGTTTGCAGCGTTCTTTCGACGGGCCACACAACGACACGAGGAGGGCTGCGACGACATGGCAAAAGGAAAACAGAGAGGAGAAACGAGGACCTGAGTAGAGAACCGAGCAGAGGATGCTGGCGAATCGTTTGAGCGATGACGACGGCTAACAGGGTCGGTGAGGTAGAGGCACAGAGAGGTGGGACATGAGGTGGAGACACGACATGCCGAGGAGGTGGCGAGGAGCGGCTAAACGACGACGAGATGCGGCGCGACGCTGAGGCAACGCATGGCGGTGCAATGAGGAGGTGGCGCAGTACGGTGGCGGCGCGGCACGGCGAGGCGACGGTGGTGAGGTGGCGGCGTGGTGAATGGCGAAGATGTGGAGGCGGTGCGGCTACAAGAGGCACCGACGGTGAGAGGGAGCAGCGGCGGCGAAGAGAAGACGAGAAGACACAAGAGAAGGAAACTAGGGTTTTAGGCTCAGGGTACCCATACTGAAAGTCAATATAATATACTGATAGTCAGTTCAAAAACCAGAAACATGGAAGTGACAATCAGTGTACAATACTGACAGTCAGTACACAGAACTGAGTTTTGAAGCTGACAGTCAGTGTATGAAACTAACAGTCAATGTGGGTCACCAACTTTGACCAGAGGCAACGACCAAGGTTGAAGCACATAGCTGACAGTCAGTGTATGAGACTGACTGCCAGCATGGTCAACGACTTCGATCAGAGGCTATGACTAGGCTCCTGAGCAAAGGAACTGCCAGTCACTTTGAGATGCTGACTATCAGTATGGACAAACAATTCTACCAGATAGAGAATAACATATATTTTAATATATTTATCAAATCAACTAGCATTTGAAATATCAATAATGTTTAATTCACCTCTGAGAAAGCAAAATCTAGTATCATCAAGGGGTTTGGTGAAAATATCTGCTAATTGCAATTCAGTTCTGATGTAACTCACATCTATATCCCCTTTTGCCACATGATCTCTTATAAAATGGTGCTGTATTTCAATATGGTTAGTTTTAGAATGTTAAACAGGATTATTAGCAATTTTAATGGCACTTTCATTATCACACAAGAGTGACACTTTTTCAAATTTAAATCCATAATCCAGAAATATCTGCTTCATCCACAAAATTTGAGCACAACAACTTCCTGCAGACACATATTCCACTTCAGTGGTGGAGAGAGCTACAGAATTTTGTTTCTTAGATGACCACGACAGTAATGATCTCCCCAACAGTTGACAACTTCCAGATGTGCTTTTTCTATCAATCTTATAACCAGCATAATTTGAATCGAATAACCAATTAATTAAAAGTTTGCATTTTTCGGATACCAAAGACCTAAGCTGGGATAGCATTTCAAGTACCTAAAGATTCTTTTAATAGCAATCAAATGGCATTCCTTAGGGTCTAATTGAAATCTAGCACATAAGCACATGCTTAACATGATATCTGGCCTAGATGCAATAAGATATAGCAAGCTACCAATCATAGACCTATAAAGTTTAGAATCGACCGATTTTTCATTGTTGTCCATATCAAGATGTCCATTTGTGGCCAGGGTATTTTGATTGCTTTAGCAACTTCCATCCCAAAGTGCTTGAGCAAATCCTTCACGTACTTCGTTTGACTCACGAACGTACCGTTCTGGAGTTTCTTGATTTGAAGTTCAAGGAAGAAGCTTAGCTCTCCGATCATTGACATCTCGAATTCCCTAGACATCATTTCTCCAAACTCATGACAAAAGTGTTCATTAGTAGATCCAAAGATAATATCATCAACATATATCTGACATATGAACAAGTCTTTTTCAATTATTTTTGTAAAGAGAGTTGTGTCAACCTTCCCAATTTTAAAACCTTTTGATAAAAGAAAGTCTCTAAGTTGTTCATACCAAGCTCGATGAGATTGTTTGAGACCATAGAGAGTTTTAGACAGTTTAAACACATGGTTTGGAAATTTGGAATCTTCGAAACAGGGAGGTTGTTCAACAAAAACTAGTTCAGATATCTCACCATTTAGAAAGGCACTTTTTACATCCATTTGAAATAACTTAATATTAAAACTTGATGCATAAGCAAGAAGTATACGAATAGCTTCAAGTCTTGCTACAGGTGCAAAGGTTTCACCAAAGTTTAAACCTTCGACTTGAGAAAAACCTTGTGCAACAAGACGATTTTTGTTTCTAACAACTACACCATTTTCATCTTGCTTATTTCTGAAAACCCATTTTGTTCCAATTACATTATGATCCTTGGGTCTTTCTACTAAAGTCCAAACTTCATTTCTAGAAAAATTATTAAGTTCATCATGCATAGCATTAACCCAATCAGGATCACTAAGAGCTTCATCTACATGTTTAGGTTCTAGAGATGATACAAAAGAGTGATGTTCACAAAATGGAGAAATACGAGAGCGAGTTTGAACACCCTTACTGACATCACCCAATATTTGATCTAGAGGGTGATCCTTTGTGATGGTTTGATGTTGCCTTGGTGCTTCTTCTTGTGCTGCTTCTTCTTGATCTTGCTCTGGTGGATCAATATGAGATGATGATGCATGTTGATCATCATTCTCAATATTCTCATCATCTTCTTGATCATCTTCTCTTGGTTTGATGTCTCCAATGGTAATGTTCTTCACAGCTTCTTGAACATCTTCACCTGAAACTTCACAAGAGACTTGCTCCTTTTGCGAGCCATTAGTTTCAACAAATTCTATGTCGCACGATTCTTCAATACAGCTAGTATGTTTATTAAAAACGCGATAGGCTTTGCTAGTGGTGGAGTATTCGACTAGAAAGCCTTCATATACTCTTCTTTGAAATTTACCACCAAGGTTTCTTTTCTTAAGGATGTAACATTTACATCCAAAGAATCGAAAATAAGAAATATTTTGCTTACGCCCAATAAGAAGCTCATAAGGAGTTAATTTCAGAAGAGGATGCAAATAAAGCCGATTATAGAATAGCAAGCGGTATGCACGGCTTTGACCCAAAAGCAAGTAGGAGTATCATACTCACTTAGCATTGTTCTTGCCATTTCTATTAGTGTTCAATTTTTCCTTTCCACAACTCCATTTTGCTGTGGAGTGTAAGAAGTAGAAAATTCGTGTTTAATGCCCAAAGAGTCACAAAAATCAACTAAAGTTGAATTAACGAATTCTCCACCATGATCACTACGGATTTTCTTGATGGAAAGTTCAAATTCACTGGAAACACGTTTTGTAAAACTTTTGAAAATATTAGGGGTTTTAGATTTTTGAGAAATAAAGAAAACCCAAGTGTAGCAAGTAAAGTCATCCACAATAACAAAACCCATAGTTTTTGCCCCCAATACTTTGGAACTCGGAAGGTCCAAATAAATCCATATGCAGCAGTTCCAAAGGTTTGCAAGTTGAAAGAACACGCTTAATTGGATGTGAAGTAGCTACTTGCTTGCCAGCTTGACAAGTGCTACAAGGTTTATCCTTTTCAAAATTCACATCTTTTAAGCCAACAACCAAATCACGTTTTAAAAGCTTTTTCAGTTGATGCATTCCAACATGTGCAAGTCTTCTATGCCATAGCCAACCTTTTGAGGTTTGAGAGACAAGACATGTTGAAAGAGATGCATCTTTAGAGTGAAAATCAACAAGATAAAGATTTCCAAAATGAAAGCCTTTAAAGATCAAATAATTATCTTTTAAACTTTCAACTAAAACTTCTTTAGGATAAAATGTGCAACGAAATCCAAGATCACAAATTTGTGCAACGAAAAGCAAATTAAAGTTCAGAGATTCAACAAGTAAGACATTTGAAGTTGAAAGATCATTGGATATTGCAATTTTACCCAAGCCTACCACATTTCCTTGACAATTGTCACCAAAGGTGATCTTTTGATTTTTGCTCGAGTTGTCTTCTAATGAGGTGAACAACTTCTTGTTACCGGTCATATGCTCGGAGCATCCGCTATCAAGCACCCAATGTTTTCCACCGGTTTTGTAGTTCACCTGCAAAAACAAAACAATCAAGTCCTTTTAGGTACCCACATTTTTGGGTCCTTCGATGTTAGCAATCAAAGCTTTGGGCACCCAAATTAATTTCTTCTTTTTATTTAGCATGGGTGCACCAACAAACTTTGCTATAGCATATCCTTTCTTTGACCTTTGAAGCATGTAGCAAGTATCAAAATAGTTTGAAGTTATTAAAGGAGAAACTTCATGCGAATGACCAGTTTCATGGCATTTATAACAAAATGTGTTGCATGCTTTTATAAAAATGGTTTTTGTATTTAGTTTCTTTCCTTTCTTCGGAAAGTATCCAAGTCCTTCCTTTCTAAATGAGCATTTTTGTTTACTAAGAATAAGATCGAGAGATACTTTTCCTTTGTAGCAATTTTCTAATCCTTTTCCAAGCTTCTCAATTTGAACCTTAAGTTCATTATTTTGATTTAAAATTGTTTCATTAGAAGCACATGGTATATCAAAACAACTAGTAGTCATCTGAGCATTTGCAGGATTATCAACTAGATCACATGAAATGGCTATATCTACCTTAGATGGGGTATTAGTAATATGTTTAATGAGAAGACTTTCATATGACTCTTTTAATTCGGAATATTGAGAGCGTAAAGAAGAATGCTCTTCTTTAAGAGCTCTATACTTCTTTTTAGTAATTCCAAAAACTTCATTTAGTTCAGTAATCATTTCAACTAGTTCATCATATGAAGGGTCATTAGAATGTACCTTTTAATCACCTTTAGCTATAAGACAAAGGGATGGACTAGTCGAAGTGTTGCCGAGAGCAAGTCCGGCTAGCTTCTTGGAGAAACCTTCTTCATCATCGAAGTCGGAATCAAAGCTCTCTCTCCAGACATCCATTCTCCGAAACAGGCTTCTTTGGTTGCACCATTATGCTTCTTGAAGAATTTCTTCTTCTTGTCCCAAGTCTTGTTCTTGTTTGGACATCTTGAGGCTATATGTCCCTTTTCGTGACATTCGTAGCATATGATGTCCTTGAAGTTTGATTGCTTTGTCCCCTTTGGTCGTGTGTCGATGTTGACTCCTTTCTTGTGCAACCTGCGAAGAAGTTTTTGAGTGTTCTTTACCATAAGAGCTAGATCTTCATCGGAGGAGCCATCGCTTGAGTCCTTTTTGGACCTGGCTTTGAAAGCCAACGCCTTCTTCTTCATCTCTGAAGGTTCGGCGGTTTCCTTCTTCTCCTTTCGATGTATCTCATGGGTGATGAGGTTCCCATAGAGATCCGTTGGTGTGGTGGTCGATAGGTCAGAGTTGGTTAGTACCGTCACTAGAGTGTCAAAACTTTCTGGAAGAGCCTTGAGCATTTTTCTTACAATATTGATGTCAGTAAAAACAACTCTTAGCCCCTTGACTTCATTTACAATGTTGTTCAACCGAGTGAACATGGAATCCACGGACTCGGTTGATGACATGGTGAATGTCTCATATCGTTGCCTTATCATGAGCAACTTTGCCTCTTTGACTTTAGTAGTTCCCTCATATATTTCTTCGAGGGTGGTCCAAACCTTGTGAGCGGTGGTGAGATTGCTCACACGGTTGAACTCATTTAAAGATAAGCTGGCAAAGAGAGCATTTTTTGCACGGGCATTTAAGTGGAGTTTTCTGCTATCGTCATCGGAGTGACTTGCCGGATCATCCGGAGGAGTAAACCCAAGCTTGACAATATCCCATACATCAAGCCCCATGGCCTCTAGAAATACCGACATGCGCACTTTCCAATAAGGATAGTTAGTCCCATCAAAGATAGGCGCACGGTCAGTATGACCGAGATGAATTCCCTCATTCGACGTCATCCTCTCTCTAGGTGGTAAAGGCTATTTAATTGAGAGACCACGCTCTGATAACACGTGTAAGATCGAGGATGCCGACTAGAGGGGGTGAATAGGAGGCTTTAAAACTTTTCAAATAAAACAACTTTTGCAACGAGAAGAACCAAAAACAATTTAACAAAATATTGCACAATTAAATAGAAGAGAAAAAGAGAACAAACACATAGATTTTTCCTGAGCTCTCTGAGACTCGCCCGGTCTCCCCTACTCCTCGTTGAGCACTCAAATGAATGAGTTTTGCTTCAATATCCATGAAGGATATTTCTCACTAGTGGTTACTCCTTGAACACTCCGGAAAGGCGAGCACCGATGTCTTTTACAATCACGCCGAGCCTCTTCAACAATCTTTGAACATAAGAGGCCAACGGCCATGCCACTAAACCGTCTAGGTGAGAGTGTTCACCAAGAGTAACAAGCTGCAAGGTATCTTCTAGACCTCCAACACGCACCGAGAAACTAAGTATGCAGATGATATGAATGAAAGCACTCGGTGGATCACAAAGCTTAAAACTTGATCAACAGATCAAGATTTTTAACTCTAAAACAAATGCTCAAGTGTATGTATGATAAAGAGGCTGCTTGGTGTATAAAACAATAGCTCAAAGCCTCTATTTATAGCCCCAAGCAACAAAAGAGCTGTTGTGCATGAGCTAGAAAATTAACAGTGCACACTGATAATCAGCATGGTGTGCTGACAGTCAGCATGGCATGCTGACAGTTAGCATGGATCACGACCAGTACGAAGAAAATCTTGGAGAAAACTCAGCTAGTCGTGTGAGGTCGAAAAAGGAAACAAAACAGCCCAAACTGATAGTCAGTTTGTCATGCTGACAGTCAGTGTCCACAATCACAGCTCGACAAAAATCACGGATAAAACATTGCTAGCCGTTTGTGGTCGTATATGGAAACTAACACCTCATACTGACAGTCAGCATCACATACTGACAGTCAGTATGGACCAAAAAATCGACCAGTTAAAAAAAAACTCAAACAAATCAGCTCGAGGTCGAAATGCATACTGACAGTCAGCATGGCATATTGACAATCAGTTTAGGTCAAAAGATTTTTTGGCACAAAAAACACACTCTCTGGACAAATGTCAGTTTAAACAAACTGACATTCAGACTGACAGTCAGCATAGCATACTAACAGTCAGCATGAATAAACACCATTATAACTTTTGATCCAGAGATCCGATTTAAGTGTTTAACAGCTCGTTTGAAAGATCATTTAAAGGGCTATATTTTTGTCAACAGAAGGAAAAGCCAGATCTACCTAGATCTTTCTAGAAAATGCAAAAACTCTTCTGCTGTCAAAAACTCATCTGAAAAACCAAATATTTTTGTCATCTTGAATGTCTTCCCAACCGAACTATGTATCAAAATATCTCAAAAACACAATTAGTCTGAAACGCTTGTTTTCATTAATCATAAAAATCAGATCAGGCATAAAGGCCTAGATGCAACACTTAGAAGCGATGGGTCATTTCCACCACCTCGAGTTCTCAAAAACACCTTATAAGTTTAAACTTGAGTTACAACAAAGGACTTCGTAATGGGCTGGCAACAGCACCCAAAGTTCTTCTTGGAAAATGAAGCGGCACACGGTGGAAAATGAAACGTTTTCTTTTCTCCTAAGTTGCAATATTAGAAGGTGAAACGTCAGAATGCTTGTGTAATTAAATTAAATGATTTAGAATTTGAAATGACAAAGCATATAACTTGTTATTTCAAATTCAGGGGCTAGCTGAGGATGACTATAACTTGAGTTAGTCATCTTTGTCGTTCTATAGTCACAAGGGCTACAGATCGAGATCTAAATTATTCACATACCCCTCTATGGTCTCAAGGACCTAAGTTGGAGACAATAGGAAAGTTCAAGATATTCTGGACATAGCCTGTTCTATGGTCTCGGCCTGTATTGTCGCGGGGTCTGTAGTCTCGAGATGGCCACAATACTAAGTTCGAAGAGTCCATGGTCTCATATACCCATGAATACCCTGGTCGCGGAGATATCTTCCCGTGGTCGCCCATGTCGTGGTGAGTGAACGAATAACAATACCTAGTCGTAGTTAATATGCAATCATGGCAATCGAAGATCCAAAACATCCAACGGTGATATAGCTAGACTTATTCCACCATACCTAGTAGTTAAGTCTGTTCGACCACTACTGCCACCTTGGATATGTTCAGCTTCCTTAATTAATTTCTAGTAATTTTCAAGAAGATAAAAGTGTAGTCATAAACGGGCATAATTGCACATTATGGCTGGCGCACGTTTGCCTCCCAGTGACCCTTCAATCCTGTAACCAGCGACTAGTGATGAGTTATAAAAGGGGATTACCGGGAGACAAGGGGGACATCTGACCTGAATGGAGACACAAAACCTAAGGGATAGAAATAGTAGATTCACATACACTATGTAAAAAAGAATAAGGGATTGTTCTCAGTTCATCTAAAAACATCTCTTATTTCTCCCCTTGTAAACATTGATATTCTTAGTGAAATACCAACAGGAGTAGGGCTATTACTCATCATCAGAGGGCCAAACCTGTATAAATTCCTTTCTTCCTTAGACATAGATATCCTGATTTACTTGAGTATACACCTTAGTTGGCTTCACACTTTATCATCTGAATTTATGTAAGATCGACTAAGGACCAGAGTCCCAATCGTCAACAAATGCAACTCCTAGTTTCTTTAGCTTTATTATAAACAGCTCATTTCTTAGCAAGAGAATTTAAACCTCTGACATTCCAGTTAAGAATAGAAAAGGTTTTGCAATTATCCATAAAGAAGATAGCAGAATTCATAACATCCATTACATAAAATGCAATAGACCAACCATATAATGACTAGAGACAAATCCAACATCCTAAAGTAAGACCAAACAAAGAGGTCGAACCACGGCCACCAAGCAAATGACAAAATGACAATTTCGAGTAACACCAAGTTCCCGAAAAGACCAGACAAGGTCAAAACAAGTCTCCATGACCAACTGAAAACAAGCAAAGAGTACCAAAAACACACGGTCACCACCAATAACAAAGACAGCTCAATCATCAAGTTCTTCTAATATAGGACCTTGCAAGTGGCTGGTTGATAACAACTCAGCTAGCAACCCACAATTCACACCAAGGACTTGGATCATCTCCAGAGGAAGAGAAGGCACCACTGAAGGATTAAAATCATGAATTTGGCAGCCAACCTCGGACTCCTTCTAAGAGAAACTGAAGAAACAGGAGTTGACTGCCTCTTCAAGGTCGATCTAGAAATCTTCAAATGCTTAGAAAAAGATTTCATCTTCTTCACCACCAACCTCCAAGAACAGTTACGGACCAACTTTCTAGAAGCATCCAGATTAAAGAGCATCCAAGAAACCCTCAAACATAGATAAGAACTTAAAATCATTTGATTGTAAGTCCAGTAAGATAAGGAGGCCGAAACAAACAACCATTTTTCAGAAGATGAATGAGAAAGCGTTATCGACTCTTCCGTTAAAGGGCAGAACAAAACACATTCAGAGGATTTAGAAGACTCAGAGAAAGACAGAGAGCCAATAGACTCTTGCATTTCCACATCCCCTTGCGGCCAATCATGAACATTAACCTGAACATGTGGAACTAAAGCATCCCAGTGAGGATAACCAACCTCTCCATTAAAATCTTGATCTTGATTATCCTCATCACCCTCCTCATTATCACCCTCATTTTGATCACCATTATCATCATGAGGCACATTGGCATTATGACCACCAAGATGAAAGTCTTCTGGGTAATCTTCATTACCATTCAAAGCTTCAGTGTGGCACACAAAGAAAATGACAACTTGAATAGTCCAACTGAGCCCCAAGTTCTCATCCGACTCAGTGATCACCAAAAAGCGAGGGATGTCAACCAGATCAGTAACAAGGCATTTAACCATAACATGAGACTGATTCCCATCCAGTTGAAAACCTCTATCCCATTCTCTTAACTGACCGAAGGTAGACACAGCCTTAGCAAGATTATGAACAAACCAGAATTCTAGGGGAAAGTTGAGGAGCATGAGCCAAGCAAACTGGTTAAAGCTCTTCTTCCTCTGATTAGGACCCTCATCATGTTTAGAAAGAAAAAGGAGAAAATCTTCAGTAACATGCAAACCTTCCTCCATCATGTTGTCCCCTCTCTAAAGTAGAAACAAAACGCACCATGGCAAACGTTGGCCCCAGAGCTGACGACAAAACCTGAACTTGCATCCCTCTTTCATTCTGGAAATAATTGGAAACCACTTGCCGAGGATGGTTAGCAGCAGGGCAAGGGACACCACCGCCATGGCTTCATTAGATTCTGTCCTAGAGGCAATGCACCTTGTCCTAAGAGGTCTATCTGTAACAATAATCTCTTCTAAACCATTTCTAAGATATGGGATAGGATCAACCTAAAAGTTTGCCATAGTTTGTGAAGAGGAAGGAAAGAACAGCAAGAGGAAAAACAACAACAGAATTGTCTCCCTGCGCGGCAACCTTAACTTGCAGAGGAGGAGGGAGAGATAGAGAAGAAAACGAAACACCACAGCTACTATTCAATTTTAAAAAAAGAAATCAAAGAAACCATCAGTGACAATCAAATCAATCCCCCCACCGTTCGTTTACCAAGGGAACTCTCCGATAACCCAAAAGCAAAGTCATTAAACTTTCCACTAACCAGCTTCAAAACATGAATACCAACCGGTTGCATAGAGAACTGAGCCTTGCAAAATACACCCTTTGGAACAAAAATACGATTGTTCTGTTTAAGCTTAAAACAAAATTTACGAATATGCCCATAATTGTAACAACCTGAACATCTCACCTTAGAAAAACAATATTTTTTAAAATGCCCAGGACCTAAGCACTTAAAACAAACCAATTCAGGCAAAGAAGTATGACGGTTAACAAAACAAGAACACTTCCCAAGAACAGAGCCTTTGGTCGCAAACCCTTGACCACTGAACTAACGATCAGAAGATCGAAAATCTAATGAAGACTTGGTCAAAAAAACCCCTCCCCTGTAAAGCGACCAAACCTTATTAACAGACTAAACTTTTCCTTTTCCATTCTGAGAGGAGAGATGAGCAAAATACTTCCTACTAATCAAAGTCCATTCTCTACTTTGCTCCGACGACCACTTGGCAAATTTCAATTTCCAATTAGGACCACCATCTCTCCACAATAAAAATGGTAGAGAAAATTGCTCATGGACGAAATTCTTAGAGTTTAAAATTTTGAATCCCACCTTTTTATTAGCCACAGAGAAGCGAAATCCAAAATCCGAGAATTGAAACACATTGAAATATTCAGCAAAACTCCCAAAATGCGTTGCTAAAACTTCTCCAATCACCTTCTCAAAAGGTCTGAAAGATAAATGACTTATGAAAAGAGTAAGGACAAATTCCTTAACATCTCTAGACTCATCAAATGTAACATCAGAATGGAGACAAAACCGTACTTCTTTTTTGAAAGAATATCCAACACTCCAATCCAACTTGAACGGATCAAACATGATAAACATAACACCTAGCACAAGAAAAACTCGAAGAACGAAGAAAGAGACACTCAGACACAAAGAGAGAGGTCACCAGATCAAAACAAAAAACTACTACCACAAGATCCAAACGACCTACACCTCAGCAACGACCCAGAAAATAAACCACAACGAACCACAATCATCCAAAAAACATCACAAAGAAGACTACTCCAAACTTCAAAAAGAGGAACCACTCCTAACACCGCACATGAAGCACGAGAAATATCAATCTCCCTCCATCAGCAACGGAAATACCTCAGGACACTAAGCACAGGAATTGAAGAAGCTTAACTCAGGCCAAATCCTGTCGACGAATAGAACGAAGTTTGGCGAGCCCCTAACAGCTAGTCACCAGAGCCACCCCAACTCGTTAATTGTTGTTTACTGGTTGACCTTGTTGCATGAGCACTGCGCCGATTGCATAACCCGAAGCATCTGTTTCTAGCACAAAAGGCTTTCGTAGATTCGGTAGAGCTAGAACAGGAGCTTCATTGGTCTTCTTCTTTAACAGGAGGAATGTGTCCTCATGTTTTTCATTCCACTCGAACTTTTGATCAATCTTGGTTAGTGCATGTAATGGAGAAGCCAATATTGAGAAGTGTCGAATAAACTTTTGAAGGTACTGGCATGCTCCCATAAAACTATGCACTTCAGTTACTGTTCGTGGTCGAGGCCACTCACGCATCACCTTTACCTTGTCGAGGTCGATCTGCAATGTACCCTCACGAACCACAAATCCTAGGTAAAGTAAAGTTTGTTGTCCAAACTCGCACTTTCTACTATTGAGGCGAAGCTGATGCTGCCTCAGCTACTCGAACACCTTTTCCACGGGAACTAGGTGCTCGTCCCACGAACGACTATAGACCAGTATGTTGCCGAGGTAAATGATCACAAAGTCATTGATGAATGGTCATAGCACATCATTCATGAGATGCTTGAACGTAGCTAGGGCATTACAAAGCCCAACCGGCATGACCAGCCATTCGAATAGACCTTGTCGACTTTTGAATGCAGTCTTCCAAGTATCCTCTTCCCAGATGCTAACCTGATGATACCCTGATTTTAGATCCAATTTCAAGAAGATAGAAGCATACTTCAATTGGTCTAACAGGTCGTCTATATGAGGAAGGGGGTATCGACTCTTGATAGTGATCTTGTTCAGTGCTCAATAATAGATACACATTCGCCAAGACCCATCTTTTTTTTAGTATCAGCACCACAGGGGATGCACAAGGAAAATTACTTGGTTGAATTACATCATCATTCAGCAATTCACCAAGTTACCTTTTGATCTCTTCGTTCTCCAATACTGAGTTGTGGTACATACTCAGATTGGGAAGTGTCGCATCTGACACGAGCTTCATATCATGCTCGACTCGTCGTTTCAGTGGCCGACCCTGAGTACTTTCAAACAGATCACTATATTTTTTCAGCAGTCCCAAAAAACGACCAACATTCTCTCTACAGACTAGCGATAGAGTTGCTCGAGTACTTTCACCCTGCCTAAACAGTTGAACCACGACCAACACACATTTTTGGCATGTGTTGATGATTCATTTGGCCTAATTTGCAGTTATCAAGTTCGAAGTGTCGACGTGGTCATCTCTATTGATAACGAACTTAACCCCATTTTTGGTGAGCTCATACTCTTGCGCCCTTCGGTGGAAATGGGCGTCTGGATTGTACAAGAACGGACTCCCAAAGATGACCTGACAAATATCGATAGGGACAATATCGCATTGTACCTCATCGATATAACGAGAGTAGATTGTAAACTTCAACACACACTCACTCGTAATCTATTGGCTCACGTTGGATGTGAACCATCCTAGAGGATACGGTCGTGGATGTGTGGTCGTCTTCAAACCAAGTCATCGAACTAGTCTAGCGGAGACCAGATTCTTCTAGCTTCTGGGATCGAATATTATGGCGACCACCTCGTGCTTCACCTGGATGTTGATAGTGAATAAGTCCTTCATCGGGTGATGATCACCAGGTGAATCCGAACTTGGCTCCTTCAGCATTGCCATTAGAGACAATGTCGTATCTGCCTTATCAACCGAATTCACTTGGACAACTTCTTCTTTGAGTGGAGCCGTGGTAGCCATGGCTGTTCTTTTACCTGGCCCATTTTTCCTTGGTCTCTCAGGTCGAAGCTTAGGATGGCGCTTATAGCACTTCTCTTTGGTGTGTCCTGTGACCTAACAATGCTCACAAGAGATACTCGTACACGATTTAGAGGTGTTTTTCTTCGGACTCTTCCTTTTTAATGGGCTCGAACTCTCTTTCACATTTTTGTCGTTGCGGGACTTGTTCTTCTTTTCGATCACCATAGCATTCATGCTCGCGGTCGTGATGTCATGGACATCGAACAGGCTTAGTTCAGCACTGATCATTTTTTGAAGTCCAGATGTGTATTTTTGGAACACCTGAGGGTCGAACAGCAAGATGCTGATTACCATCGCTTGTCTCTGAAATTCTGTCATATAATCCTGGATGGTCTAGTCGTGCTGTTGATACAACCGATGCCACCGATCCCATCTCTCCTTGAGATATCCCATCGGGTAGAACTCTTGTCGTAGGAGTCGTTTGAATTGACCCCACGTGAGGTCGTCTGCTTCCTCACTGGCAACAAGGGCCTTTCGTGTCTTGGCGTGGTCCTTCGTTTTCAAATGTGCAAACTTAACCTTTTGAGCATTACTAAAGCCTCACAGGTCGAAGTAAGTCTCAAGCTGGTCGATATATGAATCTAGGTTTTCACCATCAATCACCCCATCATAGACGGGTATGTCGACCTTAGCCTTGACCTTGAAAGATCTGACAGCTGAGGATGACCAGTTGGCTTTGTCGTTTACCCCAAAATCATTCACCTCGTCATCGTCCAGTCTGCGTGAGCTGCTCCCAATCCTCACACCCGTTACCTTTGCCTTCGAAGTATCATCTTCAGGAGGCACGGCCATGGCCTGCTTCTTGATCCAAGCGAGCACGGTATCCATGTTGGCGGAGATTTTGGCCACTTGTTCGGCCAAGCCAGCTTGAACAGAGGTTCCTTCATACATGATCTGACTGTCGGTGTCGTCGAACACTTGCCTTTTGTAGTAGGAACTTCTTGCGGAATCTCGCTGGACTTTTTATATCCGAGACGAGTTTTCACCATCCACAGGACATGATAGTGCTTTGATACAAATTTGATCCGATTGAGTACTAGACCAAATTTGGGTGCTATACTCGATCAGATGTGAAAATAGGATTTTACTCAATAGTACCGAAACCCAGTGGTCGAACACAGAAGTAAAAAGGAACAATACCTTTAGTAAAGCACTTGTACATGTCAATAGTTGATCGCACTAGATCTTGGTCGATCTCTGTCTATGAGTTCTATGTTTGATTTGATCCCTAAAGTAGATCTAGTACAGAGTATTTATAGACTTAGGTTTGGAGCTCAAATGAAGAAAACTCAGATTTGGTGAGGTTTTAGGGTAAAACAAAGTAAGAACTCGATGTAAAAATGATGGAAATGAGATCGGAGATTCCAATCTAAAATCCAAAAGGTTTGGGCTGAGACGAAACTAATGGTGTAGATGGATGTTCGATCAGAAGTCCCTACGCCTGATTTCCCAAGACCAAGTCGATTGCACGACACTACTTAATACAACGAAATTGAAATCTGGAGATCGGATGGAATATCATACCACATACTCTTGAAGGAAATGATGAGACTAACATGACCCGACATCCTACCCACGTGGTAGCATGTCTAGTCTGTGAACATTGCCCGACAAAAGCACATTTTCCCGAACAATGTCCAATTCAGAATAGTGAAAGAAAAACATGGTTAGGTTAAACGGGTTATAACATTAGGGTTGTCATAAGAAACAACCCATATTACAAAATATCATAGTTTTTACAAAAACTATACGTCTTGCCAGCAAAACGAACCAGTCTTGCGGCAGCTCTCAAAAGTCTTCGCCTTTGGATCCAAAGTAAGTAGGATCGTAATTGTATATGTGTATCTGTGTTGACCCTCATATGAGGAATCCAGTGGCAACTGCCCAGGTTAGGTTGCACACAGAATGATACATCACAAGCTCATAACACAACATAGGTAATTAAACCGAGTACAAGGTCACAAGGACCAATATTATAATACCATAGCGTCATGAATGGCGCAATTTAGAGTTGATACAAATTAAGAAGTTTCATCGACACAAAGGTCGACACAAAAGAACAGAACACACAGAGAGATAAGCAAAACAACTATGACAGCCTTCAAAGTCTTCATCACTTTCAACAGTAGCGGCACAGCATGGGCTCCCACCACATCGGTCTCCACTAGGAGAATGACCCTCTAGTAGGCTGGATCATCGGGAATGGTTCCTTCTTCATCAACGGGTTTGAAGCCATAGTAGTCAGGATCAACAAGTCCTTCCTCTAAATTTTATGTGCAACAGCAAGGGTGAGCACGTTGTCCTCACGGTGCTCAACAAGTCTCAATTAATGAATGCAGGTATATAAATGATGGGGAATTCCAAGAAATAGGCTCTTTGTTTTATAAGTAAGAATAGAATAGAGTTTCACTCTAAAGTTCTGAAAAAAGGTTTTGATTTCAAAAGCGAGACATTAAAATCCTAAACTAGGTTTTAGAAAATGTATGCATGGTGGTCTTCCTTGAGTCACCACTTTTAACCAATATTACGAAAATCTTCCAAATCCTACTTGTGTTGCATCGACTTAGATAGAATCCACTACGCGCAGACTTCAAAATCTGAGATCTCAGAGTATTCGATACTTTTTTGTAACTTTGCAAAGGTGTACCACTTTAATCCACTTGATCATCCAACTTTCATGTCGGTACCTCTTCACGCGACTTTTACGCATGTAACAAGGCTGAGATCACATGACAGTTTGTAATCCTAGCATTAACAATTCCTTGCCCGGTAAATAAACGATTCAGTCCATATTACCGTTGCGGAGCGCACCCCACAACCAAATCTACCTAGTCTTGGTCTATAGTCCTGCGAGACTCATAGCCTGTGGATCTAGTTGCGCATGACTCGGTATCCAGGTGTAGGGCGCCTTCGTTCCAAACTCCTGATTCACTTACTCACTCTCACAACTCACGGCCTTCTGTGGCCCACTAGTTTCCCTTGAGAAACCGGACCGACAACCTTTGCAGGGAAAATCTAATACCTAGAGAACTAGTTTACCGCCCCCGTCCCATATCGGGCAAATGGTTAGTATGTTTTTCATGCCGCTTGGAAGTACAACACAAGGGTCTCGTCCTTATGAACCGTTACTGAGGAGCAAACCACATTCCTGCTACGCACATAGCACCAACCACACAAACTATCCTCACTATCGATTCTAACTTACACTTTTACAAACAAGGTTTTAAACACATTTGACGATGATTATTACCTAAGCAAGTCATCGGTTCATTAAATATATCATGTTTAAGATAATTTGAATATGATATATGGCTTCATACATTAGCAAACGCTATGGACACATAGGTGATTTCCTGTGAACTAGAAGGTCACAGAATGTGTGCGACCATACTGTTGTGAGAGCTAACCTGAGTAGTGTTTAAGTTTTCCAAACACGGTTCCAAGACGAAATAACTCCTTGTGAAGACAACCACAAGGAAGTTGCGATATGCAGTTATCTAAAAACCTCATGAAAAATAACTGATAAGAAGATAAAGATGCAGTTTTATGACTACATCTTAGCAACCGTAAAAACTTCATAGAACTGATTCACGTTGGCATCCTTTCGATCAATATAAAAGAGGAAGATGAAGCAACTTAAAGAGATATAGGAGAAAATAGAAGCATATCGAGAGATTGTTTACTCTTGTAATAATCTCTTTCCTTGTAATCTTTACATACATAGTGAAAACACCACAGGACGTAGGGTTATTACTCAAATCCTTGAGGGCCCGAACCTGTATAATCTTTTGTGTCTCCAGTACATAGTTATCTTAACTTACCTAGTGAGTTTCTTGAATGGTCTCCACTTCACATATCATCAATTTGCATAAGATCGACTAAGGACCCCGAGTCCAAATCATCGACAGCTGGCGCCCAACGTGTGGCGTTTCTCAAAGACGTTTCTTTCATTAGGAGTTCTGATAAGTCATGTCTGGAGCATACGATTATGAGAATGATTTTGATCTTGACGATTATGCTCATATGTAGATTCCCTCGCCTAAAGACCCCTTTCCTATGGAAGAGCTCGGCGACGAGGATGTCCATGAGTCACATCTCAAGGGTGAATCTTCTGCAACTTTGGTCATGTCTGTCGACCAAGAGACAAAGAAGATAGAATTTTCCCCTCATGTGAATCCCACCACATCAGAGGCCGAATACGTGCCATGACACATTGTCCCAAAAGATGTGGGTGATAATGATTTTGAGTTTAGTTCTGGAAAGTTTGCTTCGAACAATCTCAAATCCCTTTTTGATTTCAAATCTGATTCGGAACAAGGGGAGATGTTTTCCCCGTCTACGACCTTGGTGCCCTGGGAATTTGCTATGCTTTGGAGGAAACTCTTGAGCAACGAATTGCCAGGGAGGAACAGGGGCGTAGACTGAAGGAGGATCAAGCTCATGAACATCGAGAAAACGAGGTTCATAAGGCCACTGTGGAAGCCTTACGCCTTGCACAATCTCGTCAAGATGCTGTTGTTCACAATCTTCATCTAGGACCTTCACACCATCCACAGGCTCGTCGGAGTGATCAGACGCCATTTTTAGCCCCAGAGTATCCCCCAGTGGTTGAGGCGACCATAACTCCTATGGCTCCTAGAACGAGTACTCAAGACCGACTTTGTATTATCGCAGATACATTCCGTAACCCTCCTCCTGGGTTGGAGAACGAGGATAGAACAACATTTGCCAGAGTCCTCACGGATTCACTTGACGAAGTTGCCTCCCAATCCACCCCAACGGCATCATCTCGCTCCATAATTCGCTCTCGTGAACAGGATGACTCCTACTCAATTCATGGGAAACACAATCAAATGCGGACGATGTCACTTTGGTAGGATAAGGTTAGGCGGATTGGGACCTCCCGTGATCGCAATCACCTGATAGTTCATTCTCGCTTGGGACGATGAGTGGATGCTCCTCAAGGTAATGTGTCTCATGACCACAGGGAAGGTCACGGTGAAAGACATTTCCAAACTTCTTATGTATGCTGTAAATCTTTCTCACTAGGGTTCTGTGCGGTGGTCTGGCCTGATAAGTTTAAACCCGGTGTGATCAAAAGATTCGATGGAACTAAAAATCCATCTGAATTTCTTCAAATCTACATCACTGCCATTCAAGCGGCAGGGGGTGATGACCGGGTAATGGCAAACTATCTATCAATGCTCCTTGAAGGACCTGCAAGGACCTGGTTGTTTAATCAACCAGAAGGGTCAATCTACAATTGGTAAATGTTGTGCGACGCGATCCTCAGCAATTTCTAAAATTGTTATGAGAAGCTAGTAACGAAGATGACCTTCATCGATTATGCCAGACTTCGATCGAAACCCCTCGACAATTTGTCAAGAGGTTCGTTGAGGTAAGGAATACCATCCCCAACATTTCAGATCTCTTTGATAAGGGCATTCAAGCACACCGTTCGATACCGAAGGTTCACTGAAGATTTGAGTGTCCACCCAGCAAGGTCGGTATCAGATCTCTTTGATATGGCAGACCGCTATTCTGACGATGCTAAGGCCGTGGAGTGGAATAGAATGCTGGACAAAGGGAATTTGCCGCTTCAACCAGGTCTCAAAAATGACAAGAAGGATGATTTTGGCAAAAAAGTCAGAATCATCAGCAGGCGGAAAGTTCAAGAAGCCCAAGAAGCCCAAGAAGAATGGGGTAGAAAATATCGGGATGTTGCGCTTGCTGACAAGCCACCGCCAGGAAAAGGCAACATGTTTTTAGTTAAAAATAAGAAACCTCTTTCTGGTGGTCCCGACAACGACCATTCGGGAAAACAAGCTAACCCACAGGGAAACAAAAAATGGTGTCCATTGCACAATACTTCTGGACATGATCTCAAGAATTGTCGCAATTGGTTGAAGCATTTGGAGGATTTCTACTAGGGAACTGGACCCATGCCAACCATACCAGAGCAAGATCAAGCCTATGAGGTTAGGGACGCTGATGGAGATGAAGTTATGGCCTATCAGGTACCCCAAAATCATGTAAACATTTTTTTTGGTGGTTCTTCTTCTTATTCTTCTAAGTGTCAATTCAAATTTTTTTACGGTGAGGTAAATAAAATTGTAGTTCCACTTGGGGAGCCTCAATTTCCCCGTTGGTTGGAAACTCCCTTAACTTTCGACCGGGACGATTGTCCCAGGGGACTAATGCGACCATTGCGACCCCCTCTGGTCATTACCCCTATCATTAGCAATGCTAAGGTCGAAAGGGTATTAATCGATTGAGGTAGTTCTTTGGATCTACTACTGGTCAAGACTCTTGACGAGATGCAAATTCCTCGTTCGAAGATTAAACCCATAATTCATCCGTTCTATGATATAATTCCTGGTCCCTCAATGATGTCGATTGGACAAATTGTATTACCAGTAACGTTGGGAGAAACAAACAATTTTCGAACAAAATTGATTACATTTGATGTAATTGATTGTGATTCAGCATATAACGCTATTTTTGGCAGGTCGACACTTCCTAAGTTCATGGCGGCAACGCATTGCACTTACCAATGCATCAAGATACTGTAACACCCTGGTTTTGGGGGTGAAAATTTCCTTTCCATGAAAATCATACATGCATGTATCTCTATAGTAGTAGCAAGATCAGTTCAACCCTAATCTATCCTAAGCCCCAAAAATCTCAAAATCTTCCCTGTAAACCCAAATCAAGATCTGACTTTCCAGATTTGACCTACCATTTATTCTTAGAATAAAAGCTTCCAGAAGCCAGATTCAATTCCATCTCTAACTCCCAGATCTATCAATCCCTTTATGTTTCTGAAAACAGGAAATTAATTAAGCACCCTAAATATTCTGAACTCAGATTTAGCCAAATCTTGACCTAATACAGACCATATTATTCTTAGATTATGATCATGGGTAGGCCAATACCTTAATCCAAAAAGTTAGCAGCCAGATTTCTTCATTTAAGCCCTTTTCACAAATCAGTCCAATAAGTATCGCAAATCAGTCCTTTTCTGATTTTCCAGCAGCCTTAAAAGGCTAAAAGTTGCAAATTAACTCCAAATTCAAATCTGTTTCAGGGAACACCTCCCAAATGCTATTCAATACAAAATCTCCTTTTGTCGGAACATTAAAATCTCCCCCTAAGTCTCAGAATTCCAGTTTCGACAAAGTCCAAATTATTAGTACCCTCATTATCTTGTTTTCGTTTTATCTGAAAACTATTCAAATGATTTGAATTTCATCAAATACCCTTGCCAAAATATTTGTTGAATAAATTTTGTGAGAATCTTGAAGTCAAAATCAGCCCTAATCATCCCAAATCTCAGATTTGACAATTCAGTCCAAAATCAAAATTCTGAAATTACAAATCCGCCCAACTTGCTGTTTCGACTAGGGCTCAGCCTTTTCGACCAGCAGCCGCCAGCCCGCCTTCGACTAGAGCTGTGCCATTTTCGACCGTGACCAGGCACGCCGTTCCACCGTGCTTGCTCGTCGTCGGCCAACACCGCCCTCGCCTGTGCTCGTACACGGTTGTGCTTCCATGTGCGCACTTGTCCATGCCAGGATCGTCGCCGTGGCAGCACCGTTGACCAGCTCAATAGCGGCGCGCGCTAGCGAGAGAATTTGAATCCACTCGCGTACACGTGTCATTGCTGGGCCAGCTGCGTCACCCCTGCCCTGCACCGCTCAGCACCAAGTTCCAACGCAGCTGCACAGCAGCCATTGCCGTCTCATCGTCGCCGCCGTAGCCAGGAGCTTCGCCGGCACAAGTTTCACAGCCTCCAGCGTGGAAAGCTCATCCAGTGCTTATAAGTAATAGCCCCAGAGCAGCTTCTTCGTCACCACTGCACACCAGAGCCTCCTTAGCCACTAAACCGAATTTTCCTCGATTTCTTCTTCTTCTTCTCTGGCGAGCCGCCGAGGAGGAGCTCGACGCCAAACCATTTTACTGTACTGACCTCCAAATTGAGGTGACCAGTACGTGCCTCTTGTTCACCTTATCGTGTTGTAGCCTTTAATCGAACCTCGGTGAATCCTATTGCCGGCGATCGCCGTGATTTGAAATTGCCCTATTCCAGCAATTGCAGCTACTCCAGTCCAAATTGGCTTTCCCTGTAATAGAATAAATTGATCAGTGAGGTACTCTTAACAAGCCTGTGCATTGAGATTTCAAAATTCAGCTTAAATTGAAGTTTCCCCCTTTCTCGCGCGCCATCGGCGACCGACTCACGTCGCCAGGCCGCATCGCCGTTCCTCGAGCCGAATTGACCTTGTCAAAAGCTCCACCTCACCTCTCTACTGCTCTCACAATGAGCAATTGAGCTTTAAGGCTGTGTATCGATTTCTCCCAATTTAGCCCTTCTTCTCCGGCCGCGGCGTTGAACTTCTCGCCGGCGCCGCCTCAGGCCGATTCCCCTTAGCTCCACCATCTACAGCAACCTAGAAACTCACCCGTGCCATCAATTTTGGGTTTAATCCACCCCATTGCCTTGTCGCCGTTGATGCTGTCTCCTTCTCCGGCGCAGTTCGTCGCCGTTCGCCATCATTCAACTCCCAGCCAAGTCCATTGCACCAGATAGTGTATTTTAGCCCTAACTAGCTCCAGCAACCCCAAGTTTCGATAGCGCAGCACCAGATTGCAACTTAGGTGTTTTACCCTTCACTGCCGTGCCGCCAGTGTGCCACCCGGTCGCCGCTGGCCACCACCGTTGATGCCACCTTGTGTAGCATCTTCGCCTTGATCTCCTGAACACTTTCCTCTACTAGCTCGATCCCTGAATCTGCACAGATTGCAAGATATAGCCATTGCAAGATCTTATCTAGTGGCTTCAGTGTGCCATGTCGCCACCGTAGTTCATCATCGCCGTTCATCACCGTCCGGCCATCTTAATCCTTGAAACCACCACCAATGAGTTCCTATCATCTTCGCCTACGTCCTAGACATAGTTTGCGAAGCAAAGCTCAAGCAAATCGATTAAATCATCAAAGCCCTTGTTTTTGACAATGCACTGACATCCAGTTCACTGTGTCCAGGGGTGTCTTTGTGAAATCTCTGACTTTCTGGACTTTTCTGTGAAAACCACCTTGTTAAATAGCTACCTCATAGCATTATGCACCCAATTGTTGAAACAGAACCCATCTTGCCCACTGAAAATCTCCAGAACCATGCCAATGCCATTCTTTGACAATGTCAGCTCATGTCAATTCATGCCAGCCAGTGGCATTGGCCCTGTTCACCCACCTTTGGTCATGCAAATCAAAAACTACATTGTCAAATGGTTGCCTCACTACTTTGTGCACCATATGCTTGAACCAAAACCCATTTTGGCCACTGGGAACTATCCAAACCTTGTCAATGCCACTTCTTGACATTGTCAGCCCTTGTCAGTCTATGTTAGCCAGTGACATTGGGCCAATTTGACCACTTATGTTGGTGCAAACTGAAATCCACTTTGTCCCCTAAGCCTGTAGAGCTATGTTCTACATTTCCTTCAACTGTCACATCTTGAGATAAGCCCTCTAGAATTTGTTGAGCCTTTGTCGAAGCCTTGAACCGAATGTCGATCTATTGACATTCACTGTTTTTGAGTAAACCAGCCATGGACTTGATGTCCATATTGCAGCCTTGAAGCCCTAAGAGTCTCTAACACCCATCCTTAGCCCAGATTCTATAAATTCTAGAGTTTCGACCCAGATCAGCTTGCAATCTCAGTCCGTTTCATCATCGTCAAGATCTTTTCTCTTAAGAGCATGTTGCATGTAGATTTTAAAACAATTAAAATAGTTTGTGATCTTTGTGTTCTTGTTTGTTGGAGAGTAGATCAAGAACCCAAGTTTGAAGACTTCGTCGCTGACCCGACATCGACTGCTATTTCTTACGACGCGGAAGGCAAGTCATAGTCTTGAACATCTGGAACCTATATTTTATAAGTTGCTATGATATGACCTTGAATATAAATAGTATTGCCTGTGAAAGAATGGTTGAATTATGAATTGGCAGTACTGGGCTGGATGCCTGTGAAATGTGAAATGATGAAATAGTGAGCCATGAACTATTATGTATGTACTTACGTATATTCATGAAATAAAACCCCTAGCCGTGACCAGGATTTTGGAATGGAATGGTGGTACTAGCACAGGATGTGTAGGCACTGGATGTGCATGGGTTGTGGATAGTCTGGTCACTGGCATATAAGGACTAGAACCTTGTGTTGTGCTTCTAGTGGCATGAAAAACGTGTTAACCGCAAGCCTGCTATGGGACAGGCCTGAACAAGTAAGTATGTAGATCGCACATGAAACCCCTGCATGAGATGGGAAGTGATGCATGATTTAACACGGAGTGCGGCTCCTACACATATCACTGGATGTGATTGCACGCTGACCCAGTAATGAGAAGAGGCATTCGGGGTGGGGGTTTGGGTATAACCCACCACAACTGTGGTTTGCGTGAAACCACAAGGTCAGGGGTGAATTGTGAGTGAAACATAACAAAAGTTCTTATTATCTCCACCTTGCCACTCGCACATGGTTGTGAGGAAGGGTCTAATCATATTGATAGGATGGGCATGAAAGTGGAATATCTTGCGGGTAAATTGGTACCTCTCTGCAAAGTTAAAAACGTATTCAAATACTCCGAGCTCCCAAGTTTATATTAGTATGTTGTGGTGGATTAAATCCACGGGGTGTGACACAATTATGTTTTCTAAATAAAATTTGATGTCAAGATTACCCAAATGACATGTGTTGTCATGATAAGGGGTGTTGCCGTGGGCTGTCGTGTGTCGACGTGTCGCGAGAGTACTATAAATAGTGATAACATAAATAGCGATGCTATGTTATGAAAGTGTTGCCATGAGATGTGACATAAAGGAAAAGACTATTTTTCAAACATCCACACTTCTTTACTAGCATAGGTTCATACCATCACTACTATATGTATCTATTCTTATCTATGACTTACTGAGTACGTAAGTACTCACCCTTGCAACCTACAACCCAGTAGATGGAGCGTCCCATGATCAAGATGAAGGCATGGAGAACTTCTTGGATCAAGAAGGAGGAGAGCTAGTTCCGCCAGAGTCCTAATGTGTGTTGTTCTGCCGTCAACTTCTTACTGTGGGGGTTCACCTATTTTCTGCTGTGTAGTTGTTTTTATTTTGCTTTAGCTAGACCATGTATTCCGCCAAGGCATTTTAATCTCTTTATGTTGTATTAAGACCAGCAGGCCACACTGCTTAAATATTTTGTAAGTTACTCTGCTGTGATATAAATATACTCCTGTGTTTGACTTATCCTGGGAAGTCAATGGTATGCATGTATGGGATCAGCTGTAGCGAGCTGGGTCCCCACAGGAGTAGTCATATTCCCCAAGTCGGGGCGCGATAGATACCAGGACCAAAAGGCGTAATTTCGGTCCGAGGCAGTCACAATACACTTGTGCTCGGTTATCTCTGGAGTTGGTTAATCAGCTTCCCTTTCGGGATGTTCAGGTTGCGACCACGGCACCAGATGCGATCAAAGCTGCCCCGCGACCAAATGGGAAGTTGAAGTTGGTTCCATTGTACCCAGACGACCCATCTAGAACCATTCAGATTGGATCAGGTTTGGATGACAAATAGGAACTCGAGCTCATTACTTTCCTCTGGGCTAACGCAGATTTGTTTGTGTGGAATCCATCCGACATGCCTGGAGTCCCAAGGGAAGTGATTGAGCACAGGCTAGCAATTTGGCCTGGACAGCGACCAATACAGCAAAAACTCAGATGCTTTACTATTGACAGACTAGAAGCCATCCATTTGGAGTTAGATAAACTCTAGAAGGCAGGTTTATTCGTGAAGTCGATCATCCTGAGTGGCTTGCGAACCCGGTCATGGTCCTAAAGTCAAATGGTAAGTGGTGCATGTGCGTCGATTACACCAACCTAAACAGTGCCTGCCCGAAGGATGATTTTCCCATTCCCCGTATTGACCAGTTGGTCGATTCTACAATGGATTGTGAATTGATGAGTTTCCTGGATGCTTACTCAGGGTATCATCAAATTAGCACGGCAGAAGAAGATGAAGAGAAAACTTCCTTCATCACACTGTTTGGCACTTACTGCTACATTAGAATGCCATTCGGTCTCAAGAATGCTGGTTCCATGTACTAGCGTTTAATGCAAAAGACCTTTCTTTCCCAATTAGGGCATAATTTAGAAGCTTATGTAGATGACTTGGTTGTAAAGAGTTTTAAAAGCCCTAGTCACATAGATGATCTTGCTGAAACCTTTTGTAATTTGAATAAACATGGAATAAAGTTGAATCCTGAAAAATGCTCCTTTGGAGTCTCTTCTGGTAAACTTTTAGGTTTCCTTGTTTGTTCAAGAGGAATTGAGGTTAATCTTGAGAAGATAAGGGCCATTGAGCAAATGAGATCTCCTTCGACCATAAAGGATGTCCAGAGTCTAACAGAGTGTATGGCGACTTTAAGTCGTTTCATATCACGGTTAGGTGAATGTGGGTTACCTTTCTTTAAGGTTCTGTGTGAGCACAATGGGTTCACCTGGTCGGATAAAGCCGAAAAAGCTTTTCAAGAGGTAAAAACATACTTATCTACTACACCAGTACTGGTTTCTCCGGTTTTGGGAGAATCTTTACTTCTTTACTTGGCAGCTACCCCTCATGCGGTCAGTGCAATCCTATTCGCGGAGAGGGAAGGTGTGCAACAACCAGTCTATTATGTAAGTGAAGTACTTCATGGACCAAAGGAGTATTATCCTGAAGTCCAAAAATTACTTTATGCTCTTCTGATGGCTTCCCGAAAGCTTCGACATTACTTTCAAGCACATAAGATTATTGTGCCTTCGTGCTTCCCTTTAGGGGATATTCTCCGTAATCCGGAAGTTTCTGGTCATGTTGCTAAATGGGCAGTGGAGCTTGGGGCATTTGGTGTCCATTTCACTCCTCGAGTAGCAGTAAAATCTCAAATTCTTGCAGATTTTGTGGTCGAATGGACTAATCCCGACCCACCTGCACAAGAATTGGTAGATTTACAATGTACCGACCACTGGATGATGTACTTTGATGGCTCTCACAGTTTTCAACACTCGGGGGCTGGAGTGGTCTTAATTACATGTTGGGGGAAATCTCCATGGGATCAAGTCTAGGAAAGAGGTAAGGCTCCCGGTGACCGCGTCCCGGGCGCCGCCATTTACCGGGGGACAGGGCCCCCGGTGACCCCGTCCCGGGCGCCGCCATTTACCCGGGGACAAGGCTCCCGGTGACCCCGTCCCGGACGCCACCATTTTCCCGGAGACAAGGCCCCCGGCGTCGAGTCACGTGAGAATCACGCGAGGAGCTCATTGGGACTGGCGAGGACACTTGTCAAGCATCCAGCCCCCTTGGCCGGAAGAAGGACGCCAGTACCCTTCGATCCGACGATTGCGGCCGGGGCAATTTCGTCTTTTTGCATCTTTTTGGCCTATATAAGCCCTTTTATCCCTCTCATGTAAAGGAGGACAACTCATTTTTAGGAGCACTCTCTCCCCGAGAGAACTCGCCTAGCCAACTCTTGTTGGGAGCACATCTACAGGACTAGGGTCTCCACTGAGACCTGAACCTGTATAAATCCTCACGTCATTCTTCGTGTTTGCCCGACGGGAGAGGACCGGTCACGCAGTCAGCTCGCGTCGTCTTTTCTTCGCTAGGAACAACCAAAAAACCTGCCGGGGTACTCGTATTACCACGACAGTTGACGCCGACCGTGGGGACTTCGCGACAAATTGCCATGGCTCCCCCAAGAACGAGGGCTCGCACCCTACCCAGTGACGCCGGTCCCAGGTGACCCCTCCAAAGCACGGGCATCCCGGTGCTCCCGCCCGGACACGGCCAAACCCAGGTACCACCGTTAACCCTTCCGGTAGTCTCTGGTGGGCAGACGTCTGGGTCCGGCCCGGCAACCGTGGACGCCGAGGGGGGGGGGGGCTGTTCTTCCCCTGGTGGCTCCTCCGGCCTCCCGAGACGCCCACTCAAAGCCCTTATAGATGAACTCCTCCGTGTCCTAGTGCGGCCGCCGGCCCCCATCTATCAGTCGCAGTTCCCCTTCATGGGGGCAATGCCCCGTTTAAGGGACACCCGGTAGCCCCTCTGACTCTCAGAGGCCAGATTGCTCCTGGGACCTACGATTCCGCCGGGGGTTACGCTCCCTCGGCGGGCCCAGCGTTTGGATCCTTCCCGACTTCGGGAGCCTTCCCGATGCCGGGGGTATGCCCGTCCCTGGAGCCCTCCCCATGCCGCTAGTTCACCCCGCACCAGGGGTTTTCCCAAGGCCGGCAGCCAGCTTCCCCCAGCCGGTCGCGTCCACCGCGCCGGAAGCAGCCCGTCGGATAGCTCCTGCACCACCGCCGGATCTCCCCCATGAGGGCCACCCCTCTCCAGTCCCGGGCGGGACTCCTGGGGACTGCCTAGTGGTGGGTTCCGCCCACATCCCAGTAGTACCTCCCACGCCCGTGACTGCTACGCACGAGCTCCCTCCTCCCCCGGGGACACCCCCGAGGGCTCCCCCGGCGGATCAGGTCCGCTTTACTCAGGAGGAGGTCGAGCAAATGAGTACCACCAAGTCTGGAGGGGCCCCCTCATGTGGCCGGCCGGAGCCTCCCCCAGTTTGCGGACGCGGCGAACCGCATCCCGTCATGGCTGAGGAAAGAGGCCTACTGAAGAAACAACCGCCGTCTGGAGGGGTGCCCAGACGTCCAAGAGGTTAGCTCGACTAATCAAGAGGAGAAGAGGCGCTACCATCACGTCGGTGGACCCCTTGGGCCCCTTCCCGACTCCGACAACAAACGCGCATCCCCCGTCAAATGGGACAGTGACCGGGACTCCCCCCGGGAGGTGGAGGGGGCTAACCAACCACTGTGTCACCGGCTTCAGTGCATTCGATGGTCGCGGCCTTACCGACCGCCGCACATCGAACACTACAATGGTAAGGCCGACCCCTACGAGTTTGTGCAGGTGTATTCCACGGCCATTTCAGCGGCTGGGGGGGACGAGACAGTCCAGTGCAATGTCTTCCCCCTCTACCTGATTGGGATCACCCGCTCATGGTTTTACAACTTGAAGGCCGGGTCCATCAAGTCTTTTGTGCAGCTCAAACGCGAGTTTTGTGCGAACTTCCAGGGGAACTATGTGCGTCCCCTGGATTCATCGCAACTATACACTGTCCGACAGAGGACAGGGGAGACCATCAGCAGCTTCTTCAAGTGCTTTGCTCAGGTCAAGAGCAAAGTAGCTCACGTCCCCGACTCCATAGTCATTGAGGCGTGCAAGAGTAGGATCCTCCCCGGGGAGCTCCATCGAAGGCTCTCCCGAAGCTGCCCCTCCTCCGCCGATGAGCTCTTCACTATACTCAAGAAGTACGTTCGGGCGGAGGAGGATGACCTCTGGAAGAAAAACCAGGGAATTCCTGCCCCTGTCGACCGGGAGGCTAGGGACCACCTCAAGCGCCCCAAGAGGGGCAATCGTAGCGAGCCACGGCCTCGGGACACCTTTGTCCTCGAGGGCGGAGGCGGCTCGCGCGATGCCTCCAAGGGCAACCACCCCTTCCCCAAGCTGAAAGGTCGGGGGGGGGGGGCAGTCGTCCCGCAACCGTGAAGGGGCCACGGCGGGAGGCAAGGAAGGCCTGTGGTGTACTTTCCACAACTCCAATACCCCTGCTACTCGGGAATGCCACCAACTTCTCTAACACTTTGCCGCATTCCTCGACTAGCATGGACAGGGGGGAGACCCCTGCAAAACAGCCTTGGACGGTTGCTAGGATGTAGTTTTGATAACCGCACTCAACTTCCATGCAGGCCAAACACGGGCAGTCAAGGGATAACCACAATTAACTTCCACGCAGGCTTAACATGTGCAATCAAGGGATAATCGCACATATTAGCCTCTTGGCAGTTGTCTTCATACGTGGAGAAATCGTCATGATCCTCGGGATATGCCTGTTCAAAGGGTTTATACATTCTCGAGTTATTCTGGTCGCAAATGGTCAACGACCCTCTGACCGCGCACTGTCTGCAGTCTTCTGACCGCGCACTGTCTGCGGCCTCATGATCGTGCAAGGGCTGTGATCATAAATCATCTTTGTGTCCGCGCCCTTCAAGTCGTCTGAGACCATAGCGACGAACTTATAGGCACACATCTAATCTGATTCTATATTTAACCATATGTGTATTATTTTAAACTAGCTCGGGTGATAATCCTTGTCATTCACCAAGCTGTATTTTGATCTCTTCATTCTCCAATACTGAGTTGCGATACATACTCATATTGGAAAGTGTCACATCAGACATGAGTTGAATTTTGTGCTTGACTAGATGTTTTGGCAGATGACCCTAGGTACTCTCGAATAGATCACTATATTTCTCCAACAGTCCCGACAAACGACCAGAATCTTCTCGGCACGCCAACAACAATGCAACTCAAGTAGTATCACTTTGACCAACTGGTCGAATCATAACCAGCACGTATTTGTGACATACGTTGACAATCCGTTGCCTGATTTGCAGTAATCAAGTTCGAAGTATTGACGTGCACGTCTCTACTAATCACGAACTTAACTCTGTCTTTAATGAGCTCGTACTCTTGTGCTCACCGATGGAAGTGAGCGTCACGATTATATAGATACGGACTCGCAAACATCACCTGACAAATATCGATAGGAACGTCACATTGGACCTCATTGATATATCGAGCAGAGATTGCAAACTTCAACACACACTGACTCATAATCCGTTGGTGCATGTCGGATGTAAACCAACCCAGCCGATACGGTTGCGGGTGTGTGACCGTCTTCAAACCAAGTCTCCGAACTAGTCCAGCAGAAACCAAATTCTTCTGACTTCCTAGATCGAATATTGCTGTGACCACTTCGTGCTTCACCTGGATGTTGATAGTGAACAAGTCCTCCATTGAGTGATGGTCGTCAGGTGAATCTAACCCTTTCTCCTTCAGCATTGCCATCGAGACAAAGTTGTATCCGCCTCATCGATCGAAGTTACTCAGACAACTCCTTCTTTGGGTAGCTGTTCTTTTCCCTAGTCCGTTCTTCTTTGGTCGAAGCTTTGGATGAAGCTTGTAGCACTTATCCTTGGTATGTCCCGCGACTTGACAATGCTCGCAAAAGGCACCCATGCCTGGTTTCGAAGCGTTCTTCTTCGGACTCGACTTTCCTTTGTCAAGGTTGCACTTTCCTTCGTGCCTTTGTCGCTATGGGATTTATCCATCTTTTCAATCGCCATAGCAGTGGTGCTTGTGGTCCCGATGTCTTGGACGCCGAACAGACTCAGCTCAACACTGATCTATTTCTGAAGTCCAGACGTATACTTTTGGAATACCTGAGGATCAGAGAGCGAGATACCAATGACCATTGCTTGTCTCTGTAACTCCGTCGTGTAGTCCTGGACAAATTGGTCGTGTCGCTGGTACAATCGGTGCCAATGACCCCATCTCTGCTCAAGGTAACACATCGGGTAGAATTCTTGTCGCAGGAGCCAATACAAGTTTAGGCTCTCAAGGATTTGAGTGATAACCCTACGTCCTGTGGTGTTTTCACTATGTGTGTAAAGATTACAAGGAAAGAGATTATTACAAGAGTAAACAATCTCTTGATATGCTTCTATTCTCCTATATAACTTTAAGTTGCTTCGTCTTCCCCTTTTGTACTGATCGAAAGGATGCCAATGTGAATCAGTTCTGGGAAGTGTTGACGGTTGCTAAGATGTAGTCATAAAACTGCATCTTTATCTTCTTATCAGTTATTTCATGCGGTTTTTAGATAACTCCATATCGCAACTTCTTGGTGGTTGTCTTCACAAGGAGTTAATTATTTCATCCTGGAACCGTGTTTGGAAAATTTAAACACTACTCAAGTTAGCTCTCACAACAGTATGGTCGCGCACATTCTGCGACCTTCTGGTTCATAGGAAATCACCTCTGTGTCCATAATGTCTACTAATGTATGAAGCCATATATAATATTTGAATTATCTTAAACATGATATATTAAATGAACCGATGACTTGCTTAGGTAATAATCATCGTCAAGCTTCAATTTCCCCGTTGGTCAGAAACCTCCCTAACCTTTTGCCGCGAAGATTTCCCCAAAGGGTTGTCGCAACCACGACGGCTTCCTTTGGTGATTTCCCCCATTATTACAACGCTAAAGTGGGACGATCTGTAACACCCTGAGTTTGGGGTGAAAGTCCTTTTAATAAAAAGTCATGCATGCATATGTCTCTCCAAGATCAGTCAAATCAGCCCAGACCTATTTTATCCTAAGCCCCAAAAATCTCAAAATCCTCCCTGTAAACCCAAATCAAGATCTGACTTTCTAGATTTGACCTACTACTTATCTTGATAATAAAAGCCTTCAGAAGCAGATCCAATTCCATCTCTAACTCCCAGATCTATCAATCCCTTTCTGTTTTCGAAAATAGGAATTTAATTAATATCCTAATTACCCTAAATACTCTAAACTCAGATTTAGCCAAATCCTAACCTAATCCAGACCAGATTATTCACGGATTATGATCATGGGTATGCCAATACCTTAAACCAAAAAGTTGGTGGCCAAATTCTATCATCTAGGCCCTTTTCGCAAATTAGTCCAAATAGTATCGCAAATCAGTCCTTTTCTGATCTCCAAAAGCCTAAAAAGGCTAAAAGTTGCAATTCAAATCTGTTTTAGGGAACACCTCCCATATTCAATATAAAATCTCCTTTTGTCGGAACATCAAAATCATACCCTAAGTCTCAGAACTCCAGTTTTGACAAAATTCAGATTATTAGTACCTGAATTACCCTGTTTTCGTTTTATCCGAAAACCATTCAAATGATCTGAACTTCATCAAATACCCTTGCCAAAATATTTGTTGAATAAAGTTTTCTAGAACCTTGAATTCAAAATCAGCCCTAATCTTGCAAATTTTAGGATTTATAGATTAGTCCAAAATCAAAATTCAGAAATTGCAAATCAGCCCAGTCTGCTGTTTCGACCAGGGCTAAGCCTTTTCGACCACAACCACCGGCATAGTGTTCGACAGCAGCTTCGCCGCGTTTCTTTGCTGCCGGCCAAGCACCGCCCTCGCTTGTGCCCATGCTCGGTTGCATTTGCATGTGCGCATGTGTCCGCGCCAAAATCGTCGCTGTGGCAGCACCGATGACCAGCGCAATAGCGGCGCGCGCGCCAACGGGAGAGTTTGAATCCGCACGCATGCGTGTGTTGTTGCCGGACCAGCTTCGCTACCTCTGCCTTGCACCGACCAGGAACAAGTTCCAAAGTGTTGACTAACGTAGCTGCAGAGCCGCCTGCTCGCCATCTTGTCGTTGCCGTCGTTGCCTCAACCAAAAGCTTCACCGGCACAAGTTCCACAGTCTCCAGCGTAGCAAGCTTCGTCTTGTGCCTATAAATAGCAGCCCCAGAGTAGCTTCGTCGTCACCACTGCACACCAGAATTTCTTTAGCCATTAAACCAGATTTTTTCTGGCTTTCTTCTTCTTCCCCGGCGAGCCGCCGAGGAGGAGCTCGACGCCAGATAATCTCACTGCATCAATCTCCAAATTGAAGTGACCAGTATGTACCTCCTGTTCACCTTATCGTGCTGTAGCCTTTAATCGAACCCTGGTGAATCCTATCGTCGGCGATCGCCATAATTGGCAATTGCCCTGTTCCAGCAATTAAGCTCACTGTAGCCCAAATTAGCCCTCCTATTAGTAGAACTTTATGATCAGCAGTTCAATATTAGCAAGCCTGTGCATTTAGATTTCAAATTGAGCTTGCGTTGGAGTTTCCCCTTTTCCGCGCACCACTAGCGACTGGCTCACATCGCTAGGCCGTACTGCCATTCCTCCAGATAAATTTACATTACCAAAAGCTTCACCTCACCTCCCTACTGCTCTCACAGCGAGCAATTGATCTCTAAAGCTTCATATCAGAATCGCCCAATTTAGCCCTTCTTCTCCGGTCGCGAGGTCGAATTTCTCGCTGGCGCCGCCTCAGGCCGATTCCTCTTAGCTCCACCATTTGTAGTAACCTAGAAGCTCATCTGCGCTCTCAATTTTGAGTTTAATTCACCCCATCACCTTGTCACCATAGAGGCCGATTCTCCTCCGGCACAGTTCATCGCCGTTCATCGTCGTTCAACCTCCAGCTTAGACCAGTACATCAAATAGTATTTTATAGCCCTAGCTAGCTCTAGCAACACCAGGTTTCAGTAGCACAGCACCACATCCCGATTTGGATGTTTTACCCGTCGTTGTGGTGCCGCCAGCGTGCCTCCCGTCACCGCCGGCCACTGCCGTCAACGCCACCTTGTCCAGTGGATCTGCCTTGACCGTCTAAGCATATTTCTCTTCTACCTCGATCTCCAATTCTACACAAAATTGCAATTATCACTGTGCCAAGATCGTGTCCAGTACCTGTGTCTTGCCGTGTCGCCGCCGCACTTCCTCATCGCTGTTCATCGCCGTCCGGCCATCTCAGTTCCAGAAACCACCACCAATAAGCTCCTGTTGCTTTTGCCTACCTCTCAGACATAATTGGTGAAGCAATTGAAGCCCAGAAACACTCCAGCAGCTATGCCCTAGTTTCAGTTCATGTCAGCCTGTGTCAGCTCAATGTCAGCCAGTGGCATTAGCCCAATTTGACCACTTCAGGTTGTGTAAATTGAAATTAACTTTGTCTACCAAGTTTATAGAACCATGTTCGACATTTCTTTCAACTGTCACATCTTGAGATAAACCCTCTAGCTTTCTCTGAAGCTATGTCAGGCTGTGAATCGAATGTCAAATCCTATGTCAAATCTTATGACTTGAGACTTTAGTAATCTCTAGTACTCAATCTTAGCCCAAATTCCTTGAAACCCTAGAATCTCGACTCAATTCAGCTTGCAATCTCGATGAACGCCATCATCAATTAGCTTTTCTCTTTAAAGCATATCTGCATATAGATCATAAAACATTTTAATATAGTTAGTAATCATTGTGTGTTAATTTGTTTTTGAGTAGATCCAGAAGCAGAGTTCTAGGACTTCACTGTCGACCCAACACCAACTGCTGACTTTTACGTCGCGGAAGGCAAGTCATATCCTTGAACATCTTGAACCTATATCTTAAGAGTTTCTATAATATAACATTGAATATAAGTAATACTGCATGTGAAAGAATGGTTAAGATATAACTTGGCAGTACTAGGCTGGATGCCTGAGAAATGTGAAAGGATCAAATAGTGAGCCATGAACTATTATATATGTACTTACGTATATTCATGAAATAAAACCCCTAGCCGTGACCAGAGTTTGGTATGGAATGGTGGTGGCACTGGATGTGCGTGGTTGTGGATGGTCTGGTCACTGGCATATAAGGACTAGAACTTTGTGTTGTGCGTCTAGTGCCATGAAAAATGTGCTAACCGCAAGCCTGGTATGGGACAAGCCTGAACAAGTAATTATGTGAATCTCACATGAAACCCCTACATGAGATGGGAAGTGATGCACTATTTTACACGGAGTGCGGCTCCTACACATATCACTGGATGTGATTGCACGCTGAACTAGTAATGGGAAGAGGCTTCGGGGTGGTGGGGAGTACCCACCACAACTGTGGTTTGCGTGAAACCACAGGGTCAAGGGTGAATTATGAGTGAAACATAACAAAAGTTCTTGTTATCTCCACCTTGCCACTCGCACATGGTTGTGAGGAAGGGTCTAATCATATTGATAGGATGGGCATGAAAGTGGAACATCTTGCGGGTAAATTGGTACCTCTCTGCAAAGATAAAAACGTATTCGAATACTCCGAGCTCCCAGGTTTATAGGAGTTTGCTGCGGTGGATTAAATCCACGGGGTGTGGTACAAGTATGTTTTCTAAATAAAATTTGATAAGTCAAGATTACCTAAATGACATGTGTTGTCATGATAAGGGGTGCTACCGTGGGCTGTCATATGTCAACGTGTCGCGGTAGTACTATAAATAGTGGAACATGAATAGCAATGCTATGCTATGAAAAGTGCTTCCATGAGATGAGATATAAAGGAAAATACTATTTTACAAACACTTACACTTCTTTACTAGCATAGGTTCATATCATCACTACTATATGTATCTATTCTTACCTATGACTTGCTGAGTACATAAGTACTCACCCTTGCAACCTACAATCTAGTAGATGGAGAATTCCATGATCAAGATGAAGGCGTGGAGAACTTCTTGGATCCAGAAGGAGGAGAGCCAGTTCTGTCAGAGTCCTAATGTGTGTTGTTCTGCCGTCAACTTCTTGCTATGGGGGTTCACCTAGCTTCCGCCGTGTAGTTGTTATTTTGCTTTAACCAGACATACTTTTGCCGTAATGGCTTTTGTAATCCTTTATGCTGTATTAAGGCCAGTAGGCCACACTGCATAAATATTTTGTAAGTTACTCTGCTGTGATATAAATATACTCCTGTGCTTGACTTATCCTGGGAAGTCAATGGTATGCATGTATGGGATCAGTTGTAGCAAGTTGAGTCCCCACGGGAGTAGTCGTTGTCCCCAAGGCGGGGGCGCGACAGTATTGGTCGATCAGGGCAGTTCTCTCGACCTATTACTCACCAAAGGTCTTGAAGAGATGCAGGTACCTCGCTCAAAGATTAAACCAGTGGCTCACCCATTCTTTAGGATAATCCCTGGCTCTTCCGTGATGCCCATCGGGCAAATAGTATTACTTGAAACACTCGGCGGACCAAAGAATTTTCGAACAGAGTTGATTACTTTTAATGTAATTGATTTTGATTCAGCTTACAACTCTATCTTTGGTAGGCCCTCACTCGCCAAGTTCATGTCAGTGACACACTATGCTTATCAGTGCGTCAAAATACCAGGACTAAAAGCCGTCATCACAGTCAGAGGCAGTCAAAATACGGCCCTCACTTGTGATCACATTTCTTTGAAACTGGTTGACAAACTCCCCCTACGGGATGTAAAGTTGGCGACCAAAGAACCTGATGCGGTCAAAGTGACTCGACGACCAGATGAAAAACTCAAGTAAGTTTCTCTATTCCCAAATAACCCGTCTAAGACTGTTCAGATTAGGTTAGCACTGGACGACAAATAGGAACTCGCACTCATTACTTTCCTCCGAGCTAACGCAGATGTATTTGCGTGGAAACCATCCGACATGCCCGGAGTCCCAAGGGAAGTGATCGAGCTTAGGCTAGCAATTCGGCCAGGACAGTGACCAATAAAGCAAAAGCTTCGACGCTTTGCTCCTGATCGACAAGAAGCCATTGTTCGGAGCTGACTAAACTCGAGGAAGCCAGTTTCATTCGCGAGGTTCACCATCCTGAATGGCTCGTGAACCTAGTCATGGTCCTCAAGTCCAATGTTAAGTGGTGCATGTGTGTCGACTACACCAGTCTAAACAATGCCTGCCCGAAGGATGACTTCCTCTTCCTCGCATCGATCAATTGGTTGATTCAACAGTGGGTTGTGAACTGATGAGCTTCCTGGATTCTTACTTAGGCTACCATCAAATCAACATGGCAGAAGTAGATGAAGATAAGACTGCCTTCATCACACCCTTTGCCACCTACTACTTCGTCAGAATGCCATTTAGGCTCAAGAACATTGGATCCACGTACCAACGCTTGATGCAGAAGACCTTTCTATCTCAATTAGGGTGTAATTTGGAAGCTTACGTAGATGATTTGGTTGTAAAGAGCTTAAAGAGCTCTAATCATGTAAATGATATCACTGAGACTTTTTGCAATTTGAATAAACATGAAATCAAGTTTAATCCCAAAAAGTGTTCTTTCGGAGTTCATCTGGTAAAATTTTAGGTTTTCTTGTTTGTTCACGAGGCATTGACGTTAATCCCAATAAAATATGGGCAATTGAGCAAATGAGATCCCCTTCAACAACGAAGGACGTTCAAAGCCTAACTGGTCGAATGGCGGCATTAAGTCGTTTCATATCGCGGTTAAGTGAACATGGATTACCCTTCTTTAAGGTACCACGTAAGCACAATGGTTTCCAGTGGTCGGATGAAGCTGAAAAAGCCTTTCAGGAAGTCAAAGAATATTTATCAAGTGCTCCAGTACTAGTTTCCCCACAAGCGGGAGAACCGTTGCCCATTTACTTAGCCGCAACCCCTTCCGCGGTCAGTGTAGTACTGGTCGCAGAAAGGGACGGAGTGCAACGACCAATGTATTACATAAGCGAAGTACTAAATGGACCAAAGGAGTGCTACCCCGAGGTCCAAAAGCTATTCTATGCCCTCTTAGTGGCTTCCCGAAAGCTGCGACATTACTTTCAAGCGCACATGATGTCCGTGCCATCGTCCTTTCCCTTAGGGGACATTCTCTACAATCCGGAAGCAACTGGTCGAGTAGCGAAGTGGGTAGTAGAGCACAGAGCGTTTGATCTCCATTTCACTGCTTGAGTAGCAATCAAATCTCAGATTCTTGCATATTTCGTGGTCGAATGGACTAATCCGAACCACTTTCTCAAGGGCCAACAGATTTGTCAACTAACGACCTATGGACGATGTATTTTGATGGTTCTCATGGTTTTTCAAACTTGAGGGCTAGAGTGGTCTTAATCATGCCTTAGGGTGATCAACTCCAGTACGTCATATAACTCCACTTTGTTGCTACCAACAACGTAGCAGAGTATGAAGGTCTTCTAATTGGGCTTCGAGTAGCCAAATCCCTTGGAGTCCATCGGCTAGTGGTGAGGGAGACTCACAGCTAGTTGTAAATCAGGTAAACAAAGAGTACAGCACCTCCGATGAGACAATGGATCGTTACCTGGATGAAGTGAGGAAATTGAAAAAATACTTTAGAAATTTTGAAGTCCAATTCATTCCGCGAAGAGACAACATTCTCGCAGACCAGTTATCGAAACTTGGGTCCTCACGCGCCTCCGCTCCAACAGGAGTGTTCATTGAGCACTTAAAACATCCCTCGATCACCAAGATGACAGGGGCGATGACTAACGTTGCCACACTTGAGTATGAAGTAGATTGGATTAAACCATTGAGAATCTATCTTGTGCTTACCTTGCCCAAGGACGAAACCAAAGCTGATCGGTTAGTTAGAAAAGCACGCATGTACAAACTGGTCAAAGGGACCTTGTACAAAAAGAGTACACAAGGAGTACTCATGTGTTGCATCCCTCTAGAAGAGGACAAAACCTTCTGAGAGAAATCCACAGAGGCATGTGCGACGCACATGCATCCTTTTGAACACTGGTCAGAAAGGCTTTTCGACAAGGGTATTACTGGCCTTCGGCATTAAAAGATGCCAGGCAATTGGTTAAGACATGCCAACAGTGTCAATTTCATGCTCGATAAGTTCATCAACCAACATACGCACTACAAACTATTCCCTTGACCTGGCCATTCGCCGTATGGGGAATAGATATTCTAGGGCTAATGCCCCACACTGTCAATGGATACAAGTTCTTATCCGTAGCCATTGATACGTTTACCAAATGGATCGAGGTTGAACTAGTCTGAACCATTACTGCTGCAGTGGCGAAGAGGTTCTTCCACAAGTACATTGCGACGCGATTTGGAGTTCCAAATCATCTCATCACAGATAACGGATCCCAATTCGTTAGTGGTCTTTTCCTAGACTATTGCAATGATATCGAGACCCAAGTCTGTTTCGCATTCATTGCTCATCCACAGAGCAATGGTGCAGTAGAACGTGTCAACGAGCAAATCATACAAGGGGTTAAGAAACGTGTATTTGACCGCCTTAAGTTGCGCTAGGGGGCTTGGGTAGAAGAACTCTACTCCGTTCCATTGGTACTTCGCACCACACCCAGTAGAGCAATAGGCGACACGCCTTTCCAGCTTGGCTCTCCTCGCGTGGATAACTTTGATATCACAAATCCAAGTAAAGTACGCGAAGATGAACTTCTTCTAGAACGAAAGCGTAATCAAACACTGTTCCGGCATGTAGTGTATTTACAAGCTTTTGTAAATATCACAGCAAAAGGGTGCGACCACGTAGCATTCACGTAGGAGGCTTGGTTTTACGAAAGATCCAAATCCAATCAAGTCGTAACAAATTCTCTCCCTAATGGGAAGGACCCTACACTGTAGTCTCCATGTCGTGACTTGGATTAGCTCGATTAGTTATGGAAGATGGTCGAGTTCTCTCCAACACCTAGAACATAGACCAGTTGTGAAAATTTTACGTGTAATTTCTTCCACTTTATGTTGTAGTTATTTTCCTATTTTTCCTCCATATCTTTTTCTCAGGCCAGGCCCAGGGGCTGGTCGCGATAAATATTCTTATCACAAATGCCTGAGTGGATTCGCTGACCAATCTTGTGATCGCATCTAGTCAAGACATCTCTTTTTAAGCCGTTTCTTAACACATAAAAGACTTACTAGCATGTTACAGATCACTCGAGTGGCTGCCAGTTTGCAACAAGCTTACGTGTTTTTCATTCAAATGTTTATTCCTGCGGCCATGAGATCACATATAGCCACAGTTCCTCTTTTTCAGCCGTCATCTCACGCATAAGAAACTGGCTTATATGTTCTCATTCGCTCCGGCCATGGATTCATTTCAATCCTGCGACCATGATACCATCTTCAATATATGCATGGTCGCAAGAGGGGGCTAGGGAAATATAACTATGGCATTAAGTCAGGGAAAGTACTTAGCATTTCAATATTGTTTCACAATATCGAAAAACTTTGCTAACTGTATGTATTTTCAAGGTACAAAATCATCACTAAGTCAGGTAAACATTTCCATTCTCAATAAAGTTGGACAATTACAAGATATCATCGCAGATTTAACATCAAATACGGTCGAGATATCGAAGTAATATCTCAACCAGAGGTTTCAACTCATCCATTATAGCACCCAGTTGACTCTCACTGTCGAAAGTAGCATCTTCACCAACAGGGTTCAGATCCAAATCCGAACCGTGGTGACGCCTTAACTTGCTAAGGATGGCAGAAGCAACAGCCCCAACATCGGACTTCAAAGCTTCCATTTGCCTCCTCACAATTTCAGGAATGCTCTCGACCAGAGAATCAATTTGGGCGGCGACTAATTTGTAGGACTCACTGAGGCTTAGGCCATCGTTCCTAAGATTGATAATGTCTGCCCTCAGTAAGCCCGCGGCCATCCTCAATTTCTGGAAATTATCCAACTCGACACTGCTACAGATGTTAATAGTCACCTCCAAAGCGTCCTTCTCGTTGAGAGCAAGCTTGGCAGCATCTATGGCCTTGTCGTGGGATGCTTGGCGACGCTCACAAGACTTGTGAAGCGTATCAATGTCTATCCCCCTCTGGATGAATTTTTCTTCGAATTGATCCCTCTCTTCAGTCATCGCCTTAATCTGCTCTTCTTGTACTGACAAGAAGGAGTAAAATCGGTTAAGATTCGCCAAGGTAAGGAAAACTTCTGATAAAAAGTGACTCACATTTCATCTTGTTTTGTTTCTCTTCACAAAGTACTAGGAGATGTTCAGATTTTGCTTTAAGGGCCTCATAATCCTGATACTTGGTCGAAGGTCGCAACTCTTTCCTTTGCCCTTTTAGCTCGGCTTCAAGGGACAGGGTTTTGGCGAACTTTTCTTCAACTTCAGCCAGCTTCTTCCGCAGGACAGTGTTTTCCCTGCAACAACAAGTGTAACTACAATCTCAACTGGCTAGGCTCAGGAGCAAAGTATTAACTGCTTCAATTGGCTGTTGTCGGTTTGAGCGACCTTCATCCAATCGACCAATAAACCAAACACGCGAGCCATACCCTGCATCAAACAAGAAATAGGAGCACAATCCCTAAGGAAACAACGCGGAGCTTGAAGGTAAAGAATTCTACTTACCTCAAGGAACTCACAAACAAACCCCTCGCAAGGATCTTTGGATCCGCTTGCCTGGCTAATAGAATCCAAGCAAGAAGGCACCGGCAGCGGCTACAAGTCATCAGCAGCGCGCTGGATTTGGCCAAGACGGTCGGCCGCTGCCTCCTCTCCTTGTTCTCCCAAACAAGAGGGAGGCACGTTTCCTTCGACCACAAGGGAAGCAAAGATCTTTACCTGTTCATCCATCCCCGTGGTTAGAACTTCAATAGCGGCCTCAGTCTCCTCATCCTAGATAAGGACATCTGATTGGCTGTCCCTTCCCACCTTGCCGACGATGGGTGCAAACTCTCCACCGACAGCCTTGAAAACTGCGACCTCTGATGTTGCGGTAACACTTTCTATGGCCGCCTCCTCTGCTGCCTTGCCCACAGCCTCAGTCGATGGTATCGGCAAATGTGGGACCCTCATTTGAGGAATCCGGTGGCAACCGCCCAGGTGGGTTGCACTCAGAAATGGCACATTGCAGCTCACAACAACAAGATGCATTATATAAAAATGCGAGTAATTAAAAACAAGTGCTGATCACAGGGGCCAACATTACAATAACTTAGCGCCAAAATGACTCATTTAAATGTTGATACAAATTAAGGAGTTTTCGACACAAAGGTCGGCACAAAATGAAACAGTTATAATAAGCAAAAGGACTTCATCAGTCTTCTTCTTCAGCAGCAGCGGTGATGTACGTCCTTTTCCACATCGAACTCCACCTTGGTACGTAACCCTCTAACAAGCTGGGTCTTCAGTTTCTTCTTCTTGTTCCGCATTGGGTTCAAGACCGTAAGATTCAGGGTCAATGAATCCTTCTTCTAAATTTGTTTGTAAAAGCAAGGGTGAGCACATCGTCCACATGGTGCTCAACAAGTCCCAAGTAAGAATGCATGTACATATAGATGAGGGGAAATTTCTCAAAGAATAGCTCTTTGGCTTTATATATGTATATAGAATAGATTTTTACACACAGCTTTGAAGAAAAGGTCTTTATTTTCGAAAGCGAGGCTTTTGAAATCCTAAGCTAGCTTTTTAGAAAATGTTGTGTGTGGCGGTCTTTCATGAGTCACCACTTTACTCAGATTTTGTAAAAACCTTCCAAAAGCTACTTGTGCTGCATCGACGTGAATAGAATCCACAACGCGCAGACTCCATGACCTGGGAGCTCAGAGTATCCGATACTTTTTAAACTTTGCAAAGGTGTACCACCTTAATCCACCGATCATTCGGCTTTCAAGTCGGTACCTCTCCATGCGACTTTTACGCATGTGACAAGGCCGAGATGACACAACAGTTTATAGTCCTAGCATTTACTATTCCCTGCCCGGTAAATAGACAGTTAAGTCTCAAGTACCGTTGTGGGTCCTCCCCATTGCCTTACTTCCTAGTCTGGGTCTATGTTCTCGCAAGACACATAGCCTCTCTTGATTACAGTCGCGCACGACTTAATCTGGCATAGCGCGTCTTCCTTCTTTCCACCTTTTCCTCTCATGATTTTTTTGAACTCACATCACTCATGGCCTTCTGCGGCCCACCAGTTCTCGCAAGAACTAGACCGACAACCATTGCAGGGAAAGGCTAATACTAAAGAATGCTACTAAGTTGCGCCCGTCCCATAACCGGGCAAGTGGTTGGTACATTTTTCATGCCGCATAGAAGCACAACACAAGGTTCTAGTCCTTATGAATCTTTAGTGAGGAGTCTTTCACATTCCCAGTGCGCACACAGCACCATCCAATCAAACCATCCTCACTATCGATTCCAATCACATTTTATTTCACAAAAGGGGTTTTGAACATGCTTTTCTCATATGTAACCATTCAACATTTAACATATAATCTTGAGCATAGCATAGTATAAGCATGATATTCTAGGGTGACAAGGGTGCATGGATATTCAATGTCAAAAGGGGCTTTACAGTTATTTAGGTCATATCCAATCATTTCATTAAAATATAACTCTTATTTGAATCTAAGGCATGCATATACTTGAAAACAGTTAACATACTTCATTTCAAAATATTAGGCTAGACATGATCAAGGGTTTGAGACTTGCCTTGCAGTGATGGGTCTAGCTGCTCAGATGAATCCTCGAAGATCTCTTCTGTTCCTTCAACCTCTGGTTGCACGGCGGACACAAACAACACATACACACTATATAAGCACACAAGTACTAGAAAATAATACGTAAATATATCATGCATGCAGGGGTAAGGGTTTGGACAAGGTCACTTGATATTGATCAAAGAGATGGGCTCAAAAGGACTTGAATGTCGAAGGGTTGACATTCGGCTCATGGCTTGACATAGCCCTAAATTGGTTCTAGGTCTGTTTTCTGGAGATGTGATAGTAGAAATTATTGTAGAACATGGCTCAAAAGGCTTAGTGGACAAAGTGGCATTTCAATTGCTCAAATGTAACTGGTCTAAATCATCCAATGCCACTGGTGGACATGCACTGACATAGTGTTGGACATGGCCAGAAACTAGGGCATTGCATAACTTTTGACCTAGGGCATCAATTGATGCACAACTTTGTCTGGGGGTTAGTCCTTGATAATAGGAACAAATCACTCAATAGGTTCAAGGGCAGAAAGTGGCCGGACGGCGATGAACGGCGTCGATGAACCACGGTGGCGACACGGCACAGACATGGTTCTGGACAAAACTTGGCATGATCATAACTTTTGATCTAGGCTGATTCAGGGTTCGAGCCAGTGGAGTAAAATACTCAGGGGGGTTGAGGCCTAGCTAGATGACAAGGTTTCATCAGCTGGTTCGGCCGGAAAACAAACTCCGGTGATTGGAGCTGAAGACGAAGGCACCGATTTGGGCATTTTTGTTCCAGGGCGTTTGAACTCAATTCCACGCTCAGGAAGCATCTACGGGTCATCACGAAGCTACTGGTGTGCTCAATTTTGCCAGGGAATGGCTGGAGAAGCACGACGGCATTCTCCGGCGAACTGCCGAGGCTCGAATTTGGGGATTCGATGCTTGGGGCAAAATTGATGATTCCAAACTTGCAGGCTTACTCCTCCTAGCTTACTGATCACTTTTCTCTACTAGCACGAGGATCAATTTGGCTTGAATCACTCGGCATTAGGGGAACAGGGCAATAGACAATCTCGACGATCGCCGGCGCTAGGTCTCGTCGGAGTTCAATTAAAGGACATGACACGAACAGGGGCATGAGGGAAGCTTTCTGGTGGCCTTGGTTTGGAGTGAGAAGCAACGGTCGAGGCTGGCACCGTGAGCTCCAGAAGCGGCTCGTCGGGGAAGAAGACGAAGGCGAGCTCTGGTGCTAATGCTACGGGGTTTCTGGTGAGCTTTGGTGTGAAGTGAAGCACTGGAGAGAGGGGGCTTTTTATAGCCATGGGGTTGAGTCCTCGGGAGCGGCAGCAAATCGACGGGGAGATGCTCTCTGGCGCCAGAGCGGTTAGAGAGGTGCATTGGGACACGGGGGGAGCTCTGCCAGAGACGGAGCATCGCGCGAAATCTGGATTCGTCAGGACGACGGGATGGCGAGATTCGGCATGGCAACCATGTGGCAGCAAAGTTCTGACAATGGCAGGCATGCGTGAGCGAACGGTGAAGCTACGGTCTCCGGTCATCGCCACGGTGGCGTTCCTTGGCGCGACGCGAGCACGTGCGGTCACGTGGGACTTGGCCGTTGGCGGAGGCACAACTGGCTGGCAGTGAAGGCAACGGTAGTTCACGGCGAACGGTGGCAGCAACCACGGTCGAACGTCCTCAGGTCGTGGTCGTGCACGCGGGCTCTGGTCGTGGTCGAAGAAAAGAAGCCAGGGACTAAACCGCAAGGAAAAAGGGCTGATTTGTGAGGGTTTGGACTGAATTGCGAAGGTTCTTCTCGGGATTTTGGACTTGATTGCAATTTTGGAAATCTAAGGGGCTGATTTGCAATCTGATCTTGCAGATGAGTATTACCAAAATACTTGGACTCATCCAACAGGGAAAATGGCAAAATCTGTTAAGATCTGAGGGTTTCGACAAAAATCGAAAACAGGGTAAAATAGGGTAATTAGGGTTTGGCATTTTTGTCGGGGCTGAAACTAGGGTCTCGGTTGAGATTTTTGAGTTCTTCCAGAAGGGAAAAACGTTCAGAAAAATAAAAGGGGAACAACCATTTGATCAAATTTGAATTTGGAGATCATCTGGGACTTTTAGCCTTTTTGGGCTTTTTGAAAATTCTGAAAAGAACTAAACTGAAACACTTTTGGACTGAAATGTGAAAATGATCTGGGAGATGAAGTTTAGCTGCCAACTTTTTAAGTTAAGGTAGTGGCACACCTAAGATCAAAATAGGGTTGAGACATCAAGGATTTCAAAGAAGATATGCTGACTTGTGAGTAGAAAAGATAGCAAAAACAGGGATGTTACAGCAAAGCAGTGGGAGGAGCCCTGCTTTTCCCACATACGACTAATTTTCACGCACTACGCAATGCAACTTGGTTACAGAAAGGGGTAAAACATGTACTTGATGTTGAGACCCAAGATTTTGCAAGAACTCGAAGTCACGCCCTTGGGAGACAAGAGCGTGGACAGTGCCTCGGGGTTGATGTCGCTAGAAGAAGCCTTTGTTTTCCTCCCCAAGAAAAACAGGGAAGCGTCCTCCTCCACGTCACTTCCCTCCTCCTGTACATCCTTAAAACGAATTATTGTTGTATAAGAGAAAGGTCAGAACATCAGAGATATTACCACAACAATCCTTCTAGTTGCGACATTGGGGTCAGCAGTAATTGCGACTGTGACCGATTCCATCACGCCTACAGCTGCCCTGGTCGCAGCAGGTAAGGTGGTCGTAGAAACCCCCACCGTAGTGGAGGTCGTGGCCTTCATGGTAGAAGGAGAAGTTGAGCTTATTCGTAAAGAGCTCCCCCTAACCAAGCCCTTGGTCCCATGTGAAGTTCTCTTCGGCCTCTTTGACGAGGAACCACCAGAAGGTTCAACGTCGTCGCCGGCAGGCCTTTTTTGGGCTGATGGCTGCATGAACAATTATGCGGATCCACAAGAACTTCCTTTGGTGAATCATCTCTTAAAACACAGAATATGCATAGGTTTCCTGAATGAGACATACTTTTCGGTGCGCCTGCCCAAGTTCGTCGGTGCACCCGACTAGCCTTTTCAATCTTGGTGCATTAGGACCACCTTCCTCGACCGGATTAAGCGATTTCAAGAGGAAACTAGTCCTCACCTCAATGTCAGAGGGGGACAAGGCTGAATGATGATGAACATCAAGACGGCACCTCTAAGGAAAAACAAGTTGAGAAACACTCTACCAATTTGGCTAAAATTCAAATATTGAAGCCCTTACCAGAGCTGTAGTCCCTGGTGGCATCCTCTGTCACCTTGACCTCCCACGCCAGGTGATCCCTCTTCTTCAAAGGACTGATCTAATTTTTCACAAAATCTTGGATCACGTCCCGAGCAGTCAAGCCCTTGTTCATCAGGTGCTTAATCACCTGGGCTTGCCTCTTCTGTTCATCATTAAAAGAAGGAGCAATGTCCTTCTTCTTGCTCTTCTCTGGTCACCGATCTGTGAACCAAAGATGGCTCTCCTTTGGGGCGGTGCAGTAGAACCACCACTAACACCACTTATGAACTGAATCATGAAGTGGAAAGGGGATAAAGTCTTTTTTCTCCTGCAGCCGAAAGTAGACACAGCCTGGTGCAGCGGTGCCCTTCGAACTCGCCAAGAAGTAGTACTGGCAGAACAAAACCACATTAGGCAAAACCCCAATATACGCCTCGCACAAATGTTGAAATGTGGCGAGGATCAACACTGAGTTGGCATTAAGATTCACCAACTCCAGGTCGTAGTGCGCTAGGATCTCCTGCAAGAAATAACTCTCCGGCAATCAAAAGCCGTAGCACAGAAAATCCTTGAACACCACTAGTTCGCCCTCTTGCACCTTAGGGCTCTCCTTGTTCTCCCCAGGAGGTTGCCATGGAATCAGTGACCTGGAGGGAAGCTAACTGTCGGCCTCCAACGCCAACAAACTATCCTCTGATTGGTGACTGGATTGCATCCAACATGCCATTGGGTTAAGTTTTTGTAGAAGAAGGTGAAAGCTGAGAGCTCTACAAAGAAAGAAAAAACAAAGAACTCGACAAAAACTTGGCAAACTTCATGAAGGTCGCTTGAACAAACAGGGCTCAGGACGAATGTTTTCAAAGCCCACTTCCCTCGGGTTCGCAGCCATTGTTCACACCGCGTGACACAAAGGGGCTTTCGCATTAAATGCCCGTCAAAAAAACCTGACACGTGCACTCCAAGCTTTTCTTGGGTTCAGCGAGAAGTCAAAACGAAAGGAAAAGACATCTTTTTTCAGTCCAGAGAAAGCCTTTTCCTTCCGACTTCAGTTGCTAGCAAAAAAAGTTAGTCATCCCTATGATCACACATGACTTTCCCGTGAGCGCAAGAGTTTCGCATGATCGCACATAGCGTTTTGTGGTTGCAAGTACCTTTCTATGGTCGAAAAAAGCCAAGGAAAGAAGATAAAGAAACAGCCCAAGATTGTTATGGACAGAATTTATCTGTCGTGGTATTGCAAATACCCCGGTAGGTTTTGTGGATGATCCTAGCTAATGAACAACGACGCGAGGTGACCGATCGAACTGCCGAATTGGAAAAATTCGCTCCCGTCGGCCAAGCACAAAGAGTGACCCAAGGATTTATACAAGTTCAGGTCTCAGTGGATACCCTAGTCCTGTCGACGTGCTCCCGACTTGAGTCGGCTAGGGGAGTTCTCTCGTAGGGAGAGTGCTCCAATGCACGCCTATTGGTTTTTTGTGTATTGAAGCAAAAATGAATTGTTCTGTGTTACTAAAGAGGGGTACAAGGGCATATATAGGCCCAAAAGAAGCAAAAAGACCTAACTACCCCGATCACAACCGTCGGATCGGAGGGTACCGATGTCATTCCACCGGCTAAGGGGCTTGGATGCTCGACAAGTGTCCTTGCTAGTTCCCGAGACGCTCCTCACGTGACCCCCATGTGACCCTATGCAGGAGGCACTTGCAGCCTCCGCCCGGGGCAGGGCCACCGGGGGCCCTTGTCCCCGAGCCAAAGGCGGCGCCAGGACAGGATCACCGGGGGCCTTTGCCACCGGGCAGAAGGAGGCTCCCGGGACATGGCCACTGGGGGCCATGGTCACCGGGCAAATGGCGGCGCCCGGGGGGGGGGGGGGGGGGCACCGAGGGCACTTGTCCCCAGGCCAAAGGCGGTGCCCGGGACAGGACCATTGGGGGCCTTTGCCACCGGGCAGATGGCGGCATCCAGGACCGGGCCACCGGGGGCCTTTCCTACCGGGTAGATGGTGAAGGATCAAGGATGCCGACTAGAGGGGGGTGAATAGGACGCATTAAAAACTTTAAGTAAAAACAAATTTTGCAAAGAGAAGAACCAAATTGCAATTCAATATATTAAAAAGAAAAGATAGAGAGAACAAACAAGATTTTTCCCGAGGTCTCGGAGACACGCCCGGTCTCCCCTAATCCTCGTTGAAGCACTCAAATGAATGAGTCTTGCTTCAATATCCACGAAGGATATTTCTCACTAGTGGTTGCTCCTTGTCCACTCCGGAAAGGCGAGCACCGAATCCTTGTACAATCTTGCCGAGCCTCTCCAACAATCTTTGAACAGGAGAGATCAACGGCCACGCCACCAAACCGTCTAGGTGAGGGCGTTCACCAAGAGTAATAAGCAGCAAGGTCTTCTCTAGACTTCTAACAATCACCGAGAAACTAGTAGGATGCAAATGATGCGAACAGAAAGCACTCGGTGGATCTGAAAAGCTCACGACTTGATCAAAAGATCAAGATTTTAACTCCAAAAACAAATGCTCAAGTATGTGTATGAGAGGAGGCTACTTGTTGTACAAAACATCTGCTCAAAGCCTCTATTTATAGCCTCAAGGATCAAAAGAACCGTTGGAGCTCGAGCTGAAAATCAACAGCTCAAACTGACACTCAGTTTACCATACTGACAGTCAGTTTGGGTCACGACCAGAAAGAAGTAAAATCCGGAGAAAACATAGCTAGCCATTTGAGCTCGAAAATGGAAACAAAATAGTGCAAACTGACAGTCAGTTCCTACCTCAACGGTTGACAAAAATCACGGATAAAACTTTGCTGGTTGTATATGGAAACTGATACTTCAAACTGATAGTCAGTATCACAAACTGATAGTCAATTTCGATCACAAAATCGACCAGATCAGACAAAAAATCAAATCAAACAGCTCGAGGTCGAAATGCAAACTGACAGTCAGTTTAGGTCAAAAATTTTTGACTAAAAAAACAACCTCTCTGGACAACTGTCAGTTAACAAAACTGACAATCCAAACTGATAGTCAGTTTAGCAAACTGACAGTCAATATGGATAAAAATAGCCATAACTTTTAATCCAGAGATCCGATTGAAGTGTTTGATAGCTCGTTTGAAATATATTTAAAAGGGCTAGATTTTTCTCAACAGAAGAAAAAGCCAGATCTGCCTATATCTTTATAGAAAATGAAAAACTCTTCTACTGTCAAAAACTCAACTGAAAAACCAAATAACTGAATGTCAGTTTGGATAAAAACATCCATAACTTTTGAACCAGAAATCCGATTTAAGTGTTTGGTAGCTTGTTTGAAATATAATTTAAAGGGATATCTTTTTGTAACATAAGAAACAACCAGATATGCCTAGATCTTTCTAGAAAAAGCAAAAACTCTTCTGCTGTCAAAAACTCATCTGAAAATCCAAATCAAATCCAATTGAAGCAAATGCAATGCAATGACCTAGTAGTTTCTCGGTTTATACTGAAAATGTAGAGAGAACTTGCAACCCCTCTTTATAGTATGGTTAAAACTAAAAACAAATTTCTATAAACCAATCAAACTCCAAACACTGAGATCGGTAAAATAAATATGTATTTTACCTTAAGTCTTTTGCTGCTTCATTCTTGGCGACTTTGCGCTTGCGACCATGGCCCGCGACCTTGTGCTTGCGACTTTAGGCAATACTGTGACCTTAGGCGAAATAGGTCTCTGCATACAAATAGCTCAAAGACATGATTAGATCAAAACACTTAATGTCATCAATAATCAAAATCAACAATAATAGGGGCCTAGATGCAATAATCTCCCCCTTTTTGATGATTGATGACGACAAGTGTTTAAAGGAATAAATCAAATGACTCCCCCTAAGTATATGCATAATTAACAGATATTCAGGAACTCCCCCTAAATGCATGCATATATAAATAACCATATGAGTCATTTGAGATTTGAGAGTGAATCTATAATGATGAATCTATAATGATAGATCATGAGATATCTCAAGAATTATCTCAAGAATCTTTCTCCCCAATCTCTCCCCTAAGCATAAACAATGTCTTTAATGAAGCAAGAAACTCAAGAATCTCTCCCCCTATTATTGTTGATTGATGACAACAAGTGTTTAAATGAATAAAATCAAAGGACTCCCTCTAAGTATATGCATAATTAACAGATATTCAGGAACTCCCCCTAAATGCATGCATATATAAATACCCATATGAGTCATTTGAGATTTGAAAGTGAATCTATAATGATGAATCTATAATGATAGATCATGAGATATCTCAAGAATTATCTCAAGAATCTTTCTCCCCAATCTCTCCCCTAAGCATAAACAATGTCTTTAATGAAGCAAGAAACTCAAGAATCTCTCCCCCTTTGTCATCAAGCACAAAAAGGCGGGAGGACAAGAAAATCAGACACTTATCTTAGATCAACTAGCATTTGATATATCAATAATATTCAATTCACCTTTGAGAAAATAAAATCTAGTCTCGTCTAAGGGTTTGGTGAAAATATCTGCTAGTTGCAAATCAGTTGTGATATAATTCACTTCAATATCTCCTTTTGCCACATGATCTCTTATAAAATGGTGTCGTATTTCAATATGCTTAGTTCTAGAATGTTGAACAGGATTATTTGCAATTTTAATGGCACTTTCATTATCACACAAGAGTGGCACTTTATCAAATTTAATTCCATAATCCAAAAATGTCTGCTTCATCCACAAAATTTGAGCACAACAACTGCCTGCAGACACATATTTCGCTTCAGCTATGGAGAGAGCTACAGAATTCTGTTTCCTAGATGACCATGATACTAAAGATCTCCCCAAAAGTTGACAACTTCTAGATGTGCTTTTTCTATCAATCTTACAACCCGCATAGTCAGAATCTGAATAACCAATTAATTCAAAGTGAGCATTTTTCGGATACCAAAGACCTAAGTTGGGATAGCATTTCCAATACCTAAGGATTCTTTTAATAGCAATTAAATGACATTCCTTAGGGGCTGATTGAAATCTAGCACATAAGCACACACTAAACATAATATCAGGCCTAGATACAGTAAGATATAACAAGCTACCAATCATAGACCTATATAGGTTAGAATCAACTGATTTGCCATTGTTGTCCATATCCAGATGTCCATTTGTGGCCATGGGAGTTTTGACTGCTTTCGTATCTTCCATCCCAAAGCGCTTGAGCAAGTCCTTCACATACTTCGTTTGACTCACGAACATACCATTCTTGAGTTGCTTGATTTGAAGTCCAAGGAACAAGCTTAGCTCGCCAATCATTGACATCTCAAATTCTCTAGACATCATTTCTCCAAACTCATGATAGAAATGTTCATTAGTAGATCCAAAAATAATATCATCAACATATGTCTGACAAATGAACAAATCTTTTTCAATTATTTTTGTAAAGAGAGTTGTATCAACTTTCCCAATTTTAAAACCTTTTGATAAAAGAAAGTCTCTAAGTCGTTCATACCAAGCTCGAGGATCTTGCTTGAGACCATAGAGAGCTTTTAAAGACCATTTAGAAAAGCACTTTTTACATCCATTTGAAATAACTTAATATTAAAACATGATGAATAAGCAAGAAGTATACGAATAGCTTCAAGTCTTGCCACAGGTGCAAAACTTTCACCAAAGTCTAAACCTTCGATTTGAGTAAAATCTTGTGCAACAAGACGAGCTTTGTTTCTAACAACTACACCATTTTCATCTTACTTATTTTTGAAAACCCATTTTGTTCCAATTACATTATGATCCTTGGATCTTTCTACTAAAGTCCAAAATTCATTTCTAGAAAAGTTATTTAGTTCATCATGCATAGCATTAACCCAATCAGGATCACTAAGAGCTTCATCTACATGTTTAGGTTCTAGAGAAGATACAAAAGAATGATGTTCACAAAAAAGAAGCAATACGGGAGTGAGTCTGAACACCCTTACTGACATTACCCAATATTTGATCTAAAGGGTGATCCTTGGTGATCGTTTAATGTTGTCTTGGTGCTTCATCTTGTGCTCCTTCTTTTTGATCTTGCTCTGGAGCATCAATGTGAGATGATGATGCATGTTGATCATCATTCTCAACATTTTCATCATCTTCTTGATCATCTTCTCTTGGTTTGATGTCTCCAATGGTTATGTTCTTTATAGCTTCTTGAAGATCTTCACCTGAGACTTCATGAGAGACTTGCTCTTTTTGTGAACCATTAGTTTCATCAAATTCTACATCACAAGATTCTTCAATGCAACTTGTATTTTTGTTAAAAACGCGATAAGCTTTGCTAGTGATGGAGTATCCGACTAGAAAGCCTTCATCTACTCTTCTTTGAAATTTACCACCAAAGTTTCTTTTCTTAAGAATATAACATTTGCAGCCAAAAACTCGGAAGTAAGAAATATTTGGCTTACGCCCAATAAGAAGTTCATAAGGGGTTAAGTTCAAAAGAGGATGCAAATAAAGCCGATTAATAGAATAGCAAGCTGTATGCACGGCTTCAGCCCAAAAGTTAGTAGGAGTATTATACTCACTTAGCATCGTTCTTGCCATTTATAATAATGTTCGATTTTTCCTTTCCACAACTCTATTTTGCTGTGGAGTGTAAGAAGTAGAAAATTCGTGTTTAATTCCAAGCGAGTCACAAAAATCAAATAAGGTTGAATTTACGAATTCTCCACCATGATCACTATGAATTTTCTAGATGAAAAGTTTGAATTCAGTGGTAACACATTTTGCAAAACTTTTGAAAACACAAGGGGTTTCAGATTTTTGGGAAATAAAGAAAACCCAAGTATAGCGAGTAAAATTGTCGGACCCTCATTTGAGGAATCCCGTGGCAACCGCCCAGGTGGATTGCGCACAGATAGATTCATCACAAGCTCACAACAAGCGGAAAGCAGTAATTGCATAAAACATAAATAAACAGGTACGAGGTCACAGGGACCAATATTACATTAACATAGCGCCCAAAATGACGCTACTTAGAGTTGCTATGAAAATAACAAGTTTATCCATACAAGAGTCGGTATCGAGATACCGAACACACAAAACAAAGCAGACAGCAACAACGAAGATCTTCACTTCTGGCGGCAACGGTTCTGGTAGGGCTTTCTCCACATCGGACTCAACTCGGCGTGAGACCCTCCTAGAACTCCGAATCATCTGGGGCGTTCCCATCTTTGCTTCATCCTCATAACCAAACGAATCGGGATCGGCGAATCCCTCTTCTGAATTGTTTGTAAAGGCAAGGGTGAGCATGCTTTGACACAATGCTCAGCAAGTCTTTTACTTAGAAATGCAATTATATAGATGAGGAGTGATCAAGAAAAGGGGTTAAGTCTTATAATCATAAATAGTGTAGATTTCAATTCTTTGATCTCTTAAATAAGGGTTTTATTTTCAACAGCGGGGTTTTGGAAATCTTATGATAGACTTTAAGAAAACATTGTGGATGGCGATCCTCCATGATCCACCATTTTGAATTAACCATATTATGAAAGCTTTTCCCAAATTTTACTTGTGTTGAACCACATGGATAAATCCACCGCGAACATACTCCATGACCTGGGAGTACAGAGTATCTGATACTTTTCTTACACTTTGCAAAGGTGTACCTCTTTTTAAATCCACTTCTTCACTCGACTTTCAAGTCGGGCCAACTCCATGCGACTTTTACACATGTGACAAGGCCGAGATCACACAACACTTTTGCAGTCTAGTATTAACAGTATCCCCGCCCGGTAAATAGACAATTAAGTCTCAAGTACCGTTGTGGGTCCTCCCCACTGCCTTACTTCCTAGCCTTAGTCTGTGTCCTCGCAAGACATATGACCTTATGATTATAGCCGCGCACGACTTAATCAGGCGTAGGGCGACTTCCTTCTTTCCACCTTTTCCTCTCATAATTTTTTTGATCTCACATCACTCATGGACGAACTGCGCCCCACCAGTTTCCACGTGAGAAACTGGACCGACAAACCATGCAGGGAACTGTTAATACCAAGAAAGCTACTAAGTTGTGCCTATCCCATACCAGGCAAGTGGTTGGTACGTTTTTCATGCCGCATAGAGGCACAACACAAGGTTCTTGTCCTTATGAATTAATAGTGAGGAGACATTCACATACCCAATGCACACACAGTAGCCAACCAATCAAACCATCCTCACTATCAATCCTTAATTTCACATTTTCTTTCATAAAAGGGGTTTCAAATTCATTTCTCACATATTAGCCATTTCACACCCAACATGTACATTTAAATAAGAGTAGAGTTTAAGCATAGCATCCTAGGGTGACAAGGTTGCATGATGATTCAATCTCAAAAGGGGGTTTCCACATGAGACTTGGGTCATATCTATTCACATGTTTCTAAACATAGTTTTTATCAAATACTTAGCATGCATATATCTTAAAAACAGTTAATCTACTTTATATCAAAATACTAGGTGAGACATGATCAAGGGTGGCGACTTGCCTTGCCAAGCTAGGTCTCAGAAATCTGCTGGGTCTTCGAATGTTCCTTCCAAATCTTCCGCTCCTTGCTCTGGATCCGCACGAAAGCACACACAACACATACAAGACATAAGCATCCAGAAAATAGGCTTTATACAAAAATATATGTAAAATATAAACATGTATGCAAACGAGGGGATTTGGTCAGAGACAGAACAACGGAGAAAAGGATATTAGGGTTAGGTTCACTGGACAAGACTCGAATGCGACGAAAGTCAAAGGCTTGGCATTCGGTTCGTGAACAGACGATGTCCAAAAGGGACACAAGAATGATTTGGGGCTTCTGGATGATCAAAACTGGTGCAAGAGGTGGCATTGTGTGCCAAATCCTGTGAGGGACCTAAATGGCAAAGTGGACTTTTCAGAAAGGCTCTAGAATTAACAGAAAATCACAGCAAGGCTCAGGACACAGGAAATCGAATGCCACTGTACAGTAGTGAGCTGGGGCACGTGCGTCTGGACAAACCACGCATGCGTTGCTTCACCAAACATGTCAGGGAGGTAGGCGGGATCAAAACAAGGTTGCTGGTAAAAGGAATTTGGCTGGGGTGGCTTATCAACGACGAACGGCGAAGTTGAAACCTTCGGCCGCCTGAGACATGGACGAGCCACGGTGACAGAGAACTGGGGTGGATTGAACTTGAAATTGATTGAGGGGAAATACTCCTGGGGTGGTGCTGATCGTTCTGGAGAAGGGAATTGAACAGAGGTTAAGTGTGCGAGCTCGTCGGCGTTGTCGCCGGACTTGGAGAAGACGGTGAACGACAAACTGGGGCTACACAACAATGCAGGTTGAAATCTCTGGACTACACCATCTAAGGAATACAGGGAAGGTGTAGGTGGCTTCAATTTGGGGAGAGCTGCAGCGAGGCACGCCGGCAACGTGCGATGTCCACGGTGGCGCGCGAAAATTGGGAAATCACGCGGTGCTGCACCAATTTGAAAACTGGCTCAACAGGCTTGCTAAGAAGTGGCTGAGGATCATTTCATTCTACAGAAATGGGTGGTGAAAATGACTGGAGTGGGTTTAATTTCAGAAACAGGGGTCTTTGGTTTTCCGGCAATCACCGGCGATGGAGATCACCTGAATGCAATTGGTTGCTTGGACACGGGAAGATGGGTGTGGGGAACTTACTGGTGAGCTTGTATTGGAGAGAGGGGCGATAGTTTGCTCTGGCGACGGTGGCCTCAAAATCGGCTTGCCGGGGAAGAAGAAGAAACGGCAAGAAACTAGAAATTTGGCTAAGTCCTGGAGTTGTGGTTTCTTCACAGTGCTGGAGGGTTTAAATAGGCACAGGGACGGAGCCAACGAGGGAAAATAGCGAGGGAATTTGCACCGGGGATGAGACCGGCCGGGCGTAGGAGAAACAGCGGCGAATGGCGATGTGATGGCGCGCAGGCGGTGTAGTAGCTTTGCTAGCTTTGTCGGGTGCATTGGGACTGTGCTTGGGATGGCGCAAATGTGGAGGCAACAGCGCAGCTCCGGCGATGACACGTAACAGCATGCAAGTGCCACGGCCACGGGCGTGTGCGCGCGAAAACGGTGCTAGAGCGCGGGCGTTTATCCGCTAGTTTCAACGGGGCTCTGGTTGCTGGCACGTGCGCGCGGGGTGGCTAAGTTGATCACTAGCACAGGTGACAAGAGGCGATGGCCGGCGGCGAGCAAAAGCGGCAAGAAGGCACGGCGCAGCTCCGGTCGAACGGCACAGGGGCTCTGGTCGAAGGCAGCGACCAGGGGCTGATCGAACAGGGACAGAAAAAGAATAGAAGGGCCGGTTTGCAATTACAGAATTTGATTCCAGGGACTAATCTGTGAATTTGGTGAATGGCTTAGATGAAAAGGGTTTTGACTTTGCCAAATTAATCCACAAAGTCCAAGAGATTGATTAGCAGCTAGGGATGATAAAATTTGGTGATTTAGACAAGTTTTGGGATGAATTGAAAACAGGGTAATCTAGGTAATTGGAACTTTGAAATTTTGATAAGGCTGAAACTAGGGTTTTGAGCGAGATTTGGAAATTCCTCCAGAAGGGAAAAATGTTCAGAAAAGTGAAGGGGAGATGTTCACTGAATCAAATTAGAATTTGGAGATGATATGTGAATTTTAGCCTTTTTGGGCTTCTCAGAAATCTAAAAAGGACTGATTTGTTAAACTTTTGGACTGATCTGCGAAAATGACATGAATGAAGGAGTTTGGCTGCCAACTTTTCAGGGTAACACTCTGGCATAACCAAGATCTCATCCTGAAATGTAGATAGACAAGGCAGGCTAGGGTTGGGAAAAAATAGGGGTGTTACAAAAATCATCAACAATAACAAAACCATAGTTGTTACCCCCGATACTTTGGAACTCAGAAGGTCCAAATAAATCCGTATGCAGCAGTTCCAAAGGTTTGCAAGTTGAAAGAACACGCTTAATTGGATGTGAAGTAGCTACTTGCTTGCCAACTTGACAAGGACTACAGGGCTTATCCTTTTCAAAATTCACATCTTTTAAGCCAACAACCAAATCACGTTTAAACAGCTTTTTCAGTTGATGCATACCAACATGTGCGAGTTTCCTATGCCATAACCAACCCTTTGATGTTTGAGAGACAAGGCATGTTGAAAAAGATGCATCCTTTGAGTGCAAATCAACCAGATAAAGATTTCCAAAATGAAAGCCTTTGAAGATCAAAGAATTATCTTTTAAACTTTCAACCAAAACTTCTTTGGGATAAAATGTGCAACGAAATCCAAAATCACAAATTTGTGCAACGGAAAGCAAATTAAAATTCAGAGATTCGACAAGTAAAACATTTGAGATTGAGAGATCCAATGCTTTCCTCCGGTCTTGTAGTTCACCTACAAAACAAAAGAATCAAGTCTTTTTAGGTACCCAAACCCTTTTGGGTCCTTCGATGTTAGCGATCAAAGCTTTGGGCACCCAGATTGATTTCTTCTTTTTATTTAACATGGGTGCACCAACAAACTTTGCTATTGCATATCCTTTGTTTGACCTTTGAAGCATGTAGCAAGCATCAAAATAATTTGAAGTCATTAACGGACAGGCATCATGTGAATGACCAGTTTCATGACATTTAGAGCAAAATTTGTTGCATGCATTCACAAAAATGGTTTTTGTATTTGGTTTCTTTCCTTTCTTCGGAAAGTATCCAAGGCCTTCTTTTCTAAAAGAGCATTTTTGTTTGCTAATAATAAGATCAAGAGATACTTTTCCTTTGTAGTAATTTTCTAAACCTTTTCCAAGTTTCTCAATTTGTGCCCTATGTTCATTATTTTCAATTTTATGTACATGAGATGATACTGTGTTAACACATGAAGCATGATGCGAATGGGAACATGACGGCATATCATCACAAGTAGATGAACTAGAAGACAACAATAGAATCACTAGATGAGCTAGACATATCAAATGAGGAGCAACTAGTACTAACACCATGGCATAAGGATGATTCACTAGATAAATCATGGTATGAGTTACTAGTATCAACCGTACAAGCATGTGGATCAATAAATGAATCAATAGACAAATTATCACATGAAGTACTAGTGTCCACAAAGCTAGTATTTGAGTCTAAACAAGAAGTAACACTTAAGTCATTACAAGAGGTGCTAGCATGTGAAGTAGAAGTATGTGACTCTAAGGATAGATCAATAAGCAAGTCATAAGCAACTCTATCATCTAAGGTAATTGTGGAGATAATAGCTTCCTTGGAAAGCAAAGAATCATAAGAACTTTTCAACTCTTGAAATTCCACTTTCAAGGATGAGAAGTTATTCTTTAAAGTGCAAAAACTTTTATTCATATTGCCAAGCAAGTCATTTAACTCTACAATCATATCCATAAGCTCATCATTAGAGAAGTTAGTATTTCATACCGTCGAGTCACATGCCATAAGGCATATAGATTTTTCGTGAGATGAAGACTTTGATCTTGACGCTTTCTTTCTAGCTTTCTTTGAGCTCTTCTTGCAAGAGTTCGCCTTTGTCTTTCTTAGGCGAATCAAGTCGATGACGTCTTTGAGCTTGCTAGAAAGCTCCCAATCCTCCGCAATGAAATCATCATTCTTAATATGCTTGAAGGTGGAATGTATGTCCTTCTCCTTGGACATAGCCTCATTTGACATAAGCATGTCAATGAGCTTGCTCGGTGAAGAGTCGGAGAGGTAACCGTTTGCAAGAGTGGTAATGAAGTCTCCGTAATGATCCTCTGGTAACACCTTAAGCAATTTCCTACAAATGTCTAGATTGGAAATATTAGCTCCATGGGCTTTGAGCTCATTTGTGATGTTGATCAAGCGATCATATATGGTGGAGAGTGTATCATGCTCCAACATCACAAATGCCTCATAGTGTTGCATCAAGAAGCGCATCTTAGCATGCTCAAAGCTAGATGTTCCCTCAAAGATAGATGCAAGGGTGGTCCAAACATCGTGAGCGGTCGAACGATCACTCACTAGTTCGAGCACATCATGGCTAAGGGATCTAAGAAGCACATCTTTAGCCTTTGTATTTAAGAGGAGAATATCCTTATCCAAAATCAACGGCTAAGTCACACCCATCTCCACTAAGCTCCATAAATCCAAACTCAATGCCTCAAAATAAGTGCTCATAATAATCTTCCAACGAAAGTAATGTGAGCCATCAAAGTGAGGAGCAGTCAAATCAAAATCCTCTACCGAGTCCATCCTTTCTCTCTAGGCGGTATAGCCCATAAATGAGAGACCTTGCTCTGATACCAATTGAAGGATCAAGGATGCCGACTAGGGGGGGTGAATAGGAGGCTTTAAAAACTTTAAGTAAAAACAAATTTTGCTAAGAGAAGAACCAAATTGCAATTCAATATATTAAAAAGAAAAGATAGAGAGAACAAACACAAGATTTTTTCCGAGGTCTCGGAGACACGCCCAATCTCCCCTAATCCTCATTGAAGCACTCAAATGAATGAGTCTTGCTTCAATATCCACGAAGGATATTTCTCACTAGTGATTGCTCCTTGTCCACTCCGGAAAGGTGAGCACCAATGCCTTGTACAATCTTGCCGAGCCTCTCCAACAATCTTCGAACATGAGAGATCAACGGCCACGCCACCAAACCGTCTAGGTGAGGGCGTTCACCAAGAGTAATAAGCAGCAAGGTCTTCTCTAGACCTCTAACAATCACCGAGAAACTAATAGGATGAAAATGATGCGAACAGAAAGGACTCGGTGGATATGAAAAGCTCACGACTTGATCAAAAGATCAAGATTTTAACTCCAAAAACAAATGCTCAAGTATGTGTATGAGAGGAGGCTGCTTGTTGTACAAAACATCTGCTCAAAGCATCTATTTATAGCCTCAGGGATCAAAAGAACCATTGGAGCTTGAGCTGAAAATCAGCAGCTCAAACTGACAGTCAGTTTACCACACTGACAGTCAATTTGGGTCACGAACAGAAAGAAGTAAAATCTGGAGAAAACATAGCTAGCCGTTTGAGGTCGAAAATGGAAACAAAATAGTGTAAACTGACAGTCAGTTTGTCAAAATGATAGTCAGTTCCTACCTCAACGGCTGACAAAAATCACGGATAAAACTTTGCTGGTCGTATATGGAAACTAATACTTCAAACTGACAGTCAGTATCACAAACTGACAGTCAGTTTCGATCACAAAATTGACTAGTTCAGACAGAAGATCAAATCAAATAGCTCGAGGTTGAAATGCAAACTGACAGTTAGTTTTTTACACTAACAGTCAGTTTAGGTCAAAAATTTTTGCCTCAAAAAACAACCTCTCTAGACAACTGTCAATTAACAAAACTGACAATCCAAACTAACAGTCAAATGGATAAAAATAGCCATAACTTTTAATCCAGAGATCCGATTGAAGTATTTGATAGCTCTTTTAAAATATATTTAAAAGGGCTATATTTTTGTCAACATAAGCAAAAGCCAGATCTGCCTAGATCTTTATAGAAAATGAAAAAACTCTTCTACTATCAAAAACTCAACTGAAAAACCAAATAACTGACAGTCAGTGTGGATAAAAACATCCATAACTTTTGAGCCAGAAATCCAATTTAAGTGTTTGACAGCTTGTTTGAAATATAATTTGAAGGGCTATCTTTTTTGTAACATAAGAAAAAGCCTGATCTGCCTAGATATTTCTAGAAAAAGCAAAAACTCCTATGCTGTCAAAAACTCATCTGAAAATCCAAATCAAATCCAACCGAAACAAATGCAATCCAATGACCTTGTAGTTTCTCAGTTTATACTGGAAATGTAGAGAGGACTTGCAACCCCTCTTTATAGTATGGTTAAAACTAAAAACAAATTTCTATAAACCGATCAAACTCCAAACACCGAGATCGGTAAAATAAATATGCATTTTATCTTAAGTCTTTTGCTGCTTCATTCTTAGTGACTTTGCGCTTGCGACCATGGCTCATGACCTTGTGCTTGCGACTCACAGATCCTTCGGATAGCATAGGTCTCTACGGCTTTCTTCTTGCCGACCTTGTGCTTGCAACTTTAGGCAATACTGCGACCTTAGGTGAAATAGGTCTCTGCATACAGATAGCTCAAAGACATGATTAGATCAAAAACACTTAATGTCATCAATAATCAAAATCAACAATAATAGGGGCCTAGATGCAACAGATGGCGGCACCCAGGACCCCGCCATAGGGGACCATGGACACCGGGCCACCGGGGGCCTTTGCCACCTGCCAGATGGCGTCGCTTGGGACCAAGCCACATGGTCATGGGGAAAATGGTAGCGCCCGGGGCGGGGCCACCGGGGGCCCTTGTCCTCGGGACAAAAGCGGCACCCGGGGCAGGACCAATGGGGGCCTTTGCCACTGGGCAGATGGCAACTCCTGGGACCGGGCCACCGGGGGCCATGGTCACGGGGCAGATGGTGGCGCCCGGGACCGAGCCACCGGGGCCATGGTCACGGGGCAAATGATGGCCCGGGACCGGGCCACCGGGGGCCATGGTCACCGGGCACATGGCGGTGCCCGGGACCGGACCACCGGGGGCCTTTGCCACCAGGCAGAAGGTGGCTCCCGGGACCAGACCACCGAGGGCCTTTGCCACCGGGTAGATGGTGGCCTCCCGGGACCGAGCCACCATGGGCCATGGTCATCGGGCACAGGCGGCGTCCGGGACGTGGTCATCGGGACCGATCGGGTGGAGATTTCCCCCAACAGCAGCCCCCCATGTCCTTCGGTAACACATCCTAAGTCCTCGAAGGAAATTGTCTTTGTTACTGGGAACATCTCCAACGGAGGGAACCTCCGGCACCTTTGCGATGCTTCGGTTCGCGCGCCACACAGTTATGGTGGCACCGCCGATCATCATGACGCCGCGGGCCTCGATTGGCGCTCGCCGTCGACCATAATGGCCTCGCGCGATTCGAACCGTCGGCGCGTCGTTTCCTGCACGTACCCCTTCGATATGCGTGCATCATTCGAAATGGACGGTTCGTATTTATCGTGAGCACCCACGTGGCGCCCATCGGGGCCGCATGTGGGCTCTATAAATAGGGCCTCGGGGGGCCCGGATAGGGCACAGTCGAAACTCTAAGTTTCAAACTTCCCACTGGCACTCTAACCTCTCCCGACCGCCCTCTCCCAGTAATCTAGCCCCCGGAATGTAGCCCCCGGAAACCTAAATGGCTCCAAATGGCCGCGCCAAAGCCCCCGATGTGCCCCAGAGCAAGTCACCGCGGACTTTCTCTGGGCTTCCAAGTTCACCTCGGTGGACTTGGAGTCCCTTGTGGATTAGGGGGTCGTCGCAGACGGGGACGTCCAGATCCCCCCAAGAAGGAGACTACGCCTCGGCCCCGGCCCGGAGAGGTGGTCATCTTTGAGGCTTTCCTCAAGGCCGGCCTCTGGCTGCATCCGTTGCTCCGGGAGTTCCTCTGGGAGTACAGGGTGGCGCTCAACCACTTGACTTCCAACGCCCTCGTCCGGATGGGCCTCTTCATCTGGCTATGCGAGACGGCCACCGGATGGGAGCCGACGCTCCAGCTACTCCGGTACTTCTACGAGCCCGCGACGAGGGGCTCGTACATGGTGAAGGGGGGCTGAATTTCGCGTTCGGCTCCATCATGATACAACTCCTACCGGCCCGAGTGGAGGAGTATTCACTGGTAGCCTTCTGGGACCATTGGGGGGATTGGCTCCGGAGATGGTTCTATCTCTGAGTCCGGGACTCCGGGGTCACCTACTCCTCGAAGCCTCCCTCCTACTGCCACTCATCCGCCCCCAAGCCCCCGATGTGGACTCTCGAGGAGTTGAGGCTCCTTAGTAAGATGGTGGGCGCCCGGGGCGTTAGGTCCATGAGGGACGTCGTGGAGGAGTCGACAACCCCACAGAACACGGTGACCCGACGTAAGTGTCCGGTGACCCAGTCCTTAGTTTTTGGGATTTTCGCTAACACTTTTCTATTTGTAGTCCGACCGTACCCGGCCGCCTGGGAGAAGGCGGAGAACCTCCTCGGGAGGTACTATGCCGACGAGCACGAGCGCGTCGTGCGTGTCATTGGGGAGGGTTCTCCCCGGAACTTGGTGGCCGAAGCCTTTGGGCTGAGGCTATCGACGAGGACGCCTCTCCTGACCCCTGGCTCCCACAAGCGGGGGGTGGAGACCGCCAGGGGCCCCGAGCCGAAGCGCGCCAAGGCGCAGAAGGCCCCCGGCCCGGCGAAGGCCCAGGTCGCAGCCCCCGGGTCGGGGCGTGCGCAGGAGCCCCCGAGGTGCGGGGCCAGTGGGGACGAGGGAGTTCATGCGCCTCCTCGAGGCCTCCGACGTAGCCGGGGGTAAGGGGTGGCCGGTGACGAGGGGCGTCCGATTCGGCGAACTACGACCCCTCGCCGTCCCCGGTGATTGCGCCTCCGATGGCTTCAGAGCCAGCGGAACCAGAGCGCCTGTAGGTACGCTTCGCAGAGGCTTCCCCTCCATACGTCGAGTGGCCGGTAGACGAGGCGGCAAGTCCCTCAGCAGGAGCGGTCCCCGCGGCCACAAGGGCCCAGCGACATGGAAAGGGGAAGGGACTCCTTATCCCTCCCCGGGGTCACACCCCCTTGGAGAGTTCGTCGTCCACCTCCTCGGAGACCGAGTCCCTGGCAACGAGTGCCGCCGCCGGAGCCATGCCGGTCCACATCACCCCCACAGCCTTGATACCGGGGCCCGCCGGTGGAGACGAGTCCGGGGGTACGGGGAGAGAGATCCCCCTACTGTCTCCGGGCGAGGCTCACAGGTTGGCTGCGAGCCTCCAGATCCCGAAGGTCCAGAGTACGTCTCGCAACCGGTGTGGCGAGCTCGCGTTTGTAGGGGGTAGCCCTCGCCCGGGGCACAGAGGAGGGCTTCGAAAGTGCATTGAAGGAGGTGAAGGGAAAGGCCGCCGCCTTCTACGGCGAGAGGGACGAGGCACTCCGGGAGTTGGCCCGGGTCCGGGCCCAACTCCACGCCTCGGAGAGCGCCAACGACCGCCTCCGAAGGGAGGCGAAGGCGAAGGAGGGTGCCCTTCAGGAGCTTGAGGGCTCTAGTGCCCGGGAAGTGGCGGAGGCAGGCCGCTCCGTCCGTTCGGCCCTCGAGGGGCTCGAGCTGCGCCTCGGCCCGGGAGGTGGTTCCGGCGCGGCGCCGGCCACATTTGTGAAGGCTTTGCGTTTTCTCAACGCACAAGTCTCCGTGATCCCGGAGGCCTCCGACGCCCGAGCCTAGGGCCGGGCTATCCCGGTGGTGGCTGCCGTTGCGGGCCCCGTGGAGCTCTGGGGGACCGGCACCTGGGCGATCGGAGGCCAGATCCCGCGAGGCTTTCCCGAGTTTTTCAAACCGCAATGGCGGGAAGTGGAGGAGCTCGCGGGGGGCTTCTACGACCGGATCGTGCAGGCGCAATTTCCGGCTTTGGAGCCCCCAAGGGCGGACATCCTGGCTCCAGCTGCGAGGGAAGCCTCCTGAGGGGAGGACAACAATAACCAACTATGAGCCTCTCCCCGGGTCTTTAGATAGGTCTTTTCTTTTGCTTAGGATTTTTGCTCCCGGTAGCTTCTTAGAGGAAGCCCCGGAGACTTGTACAAAGTTCTCTTCAATGAACGAAGGATTTTTTGCTAAGTCGACTCAATTTTTCTAAGTCTTGATTCGCTTCGATCAGGTGTCCCGGGAGCTAACTCCCAGGAGAGGGCTCCCGAGGGTTGAGCGCTTTTGCTCAGGGAGCTCCCCGGGAGCTCGGGGGTTCACTCCCGGAAAGGGGGAAACCCAACTAGCCCTAGTTTTGCTAAGCCTTGCCTCCAGAGGGCACGGTGAGGGTGCCTCCCGGGAGCCGATCTGGTTGCGATGGCTTCCGGAGTGGCACCTCGACAACTTCAACAACCACCGCGCCGAGTTGTCTCCTCCGAGACCGGGATCCCGGAGGGTTCTGCCGCTTCGGATACTCCCATCGGCGGGCTACGAGTATTGGCCCGAGGGCTTGCTTTGAGAGGCCCAGCGGCGCATAAGAAGCTTGTACCGATACCTCACCCGGGAGCTGTCGGAGGGCCTCTGAGATTATTAGGTATAGGCGCCCCCCCGGGGGAGGGCTGTCCCTAGTTGTATTTTCCTGTAGGAGCTTAACTCCCCGGGTTGTATCCTGTGCTTGCCCGGGGCTTGTCCCCGGGACATTTTGAACCACCGGGGTTGTTGTCCCCTGGTTGAATGTTGTATCAATAAAGCTATGAATTTTCTCGTTGACTTTCATGTGATTGTCTTCAAATATTTGCCGAAAGCCAAAAATATTGAACTGTCTGGGACCGGGTTATCCCCCCACCCTCAGCGGGGGGTAGCTTGAGTCCGCGCGCTGAGGGTAAGGCACGAAGAGGCCCGAACGCCGATAATTACCGAAACCATATAGCCCCAGTTGGGAGCTTTCGGAGGCCAGTAGGGAAGTCTCAGGTCGGAAAAAATTCCGAGGGCCGGAAGTAAATTCCCCCGGTCTCCATGAGAACGGGGAGCCGATAAGGAGACTTTCGGCCAAAAATTCCAAAGGCCGGTAATAAGTTCCCCCGGTCTCCATGAGAATGGGGAGTCGGTAAGGAAATTCTCGGCCGAAAAATTCTGAAGGCCGGTAATAAGTTCCCCCGGTCTCCGTGAGAACGGGGAGCCGGTAAGGAAACTCCCGGCCAAAAAATTCTGAAGGATTCCAACAATTGAGATTTCCAAGGCCCTTTAGCGGGGAAGCTCGCTCCCGAGGGAGGACAAGCTTGATAACCCACGGAGGGGGAAGCTCTCGAAGGAGGATGAGCCCGATTACAGGCTTGAGTGTTTGAGGGGGGACTAGTCTCTCAAAGTAACTCGCTACCGCAGTTCATGAGAATTGGGTTGCTGCTTAACCCCTCAGTCCACGAGAGGTTGCCATAAGCCGCCCTACGGGAGCGGGGCTCCCGTCGTAGGGACTTTTAGACTTCGATAGCCTACGTCCTCACAGGGAGGGCATCCTCTCAAGGAGGGCATCCTCGTAGAGGGCATCTCCTTAGAGACGGTAATCTAGGAATCTATAAAAACTCATGGGCAAAAAACCATTTGCATTAACGAAGATGAAATACAGCACCTCCCCCCGCGAAACCGCGGTGGGGGAGGGAATAGTGAATACAATATCCCCCCACGTGATCGCGTTGGGGGAGGGAGTGGCGAGCACTGCGCCGTGTGTCCCACTGCGAGATCGCGACGGGGGAGGGGAAGCCCAGAGGCTAAGTGTAGAACTTGTGGAGCAAGCCTATGTTCCAAGTATGCTTCAGCTCCTGGTCTTCGAGTTTGGAGAGCTTTTAAGCCCCCGATCCCAGGACCGTAGAGATCCTGTAAGGGCCTTCCCACATGGGGGAGAGTTTACCCTGGTCCTGGGGGTCAATCACGCGCTTGAGGACAAGATCCGCAAGGTGGAAAGCTCTCGCGTGGACGCGCTGATTGTATGCGCGCGCCATTTCGCGCTCGTAGATGGCGTGGTGAAGTAGCTCTCGTAGGTGGCGTGGTGAAGTAGCGCTCGTAGAGGTCGACTTCCAGTTGCTAGTTGGCTTCATTGGTTTGGTATGCTTCTGCCGTGGCTCCGTCTAGGAGCTCGACCCGCAGCAACCGAAAACCAATCTCCGAGGGGAGAACTGCTTCAACCCCGTACATGAGAGAAAAGGGCGTGCGCCCCGTTGCCTGACTCAGGGTCGTGCGCATGGAATAGAGGATGCTCGGAAGCTCCCCTGCCCACGCGCGCCGCCTGGAGGCGGCCTGCTCAAGTCTCCGGCGTAACCCTTGTAGGCTCACGCCGTTGACCCTTTCGACGGCTCCGTTGGTCTAGGGGTGAGCTACAGAGGTGAAGTGGAGGGTAACTCCCAAACCCTCACAGAATTCCCGAAAGTGTGCAGAGTTGATGTGGGACCCTCATTTGAGGATTCCAGTGGCAATCGCCCAGGTGGATTGCACTCAGAAAAGGCACATTGCAGCTCACAATAACAACATGCATTATATAAAAATGCGAGTAATTAAAAACAAGTGCTGATCACAAGGACCAACATTACAATAACTTAGCGCCAAAATGACGCATTTAAATGTTGATACAAATTAAGGAGTTTTCGACACGAGGGTCGTCACAAAATAAAGCAGTAACGATAAACAAAAGGACTTCTTCGGTCTTCTTTTTCAGCAGCAGCGGTGTTGCACGGGCCTTCTCCACATCGAACTCCACCTTGGTGCATAACCCTTTAACCAGATGGGTCTTCAGTTTCTTCTTCTTGTTCCACATTGGGTTCAAGACCATAAGATTCGGGGTCGACGAATCCTTCTTCTAAATTCGTTTGTAAAAGCAAGGGTGAGCACATTGTCCACATGGTGCTCAACAAGTCCCAAATAAGAATGCAAGTGTATATATAGATGAGGGAAATTTCTCAAAGAATAGCTCCTTGGCTTCATATATGTATATAGAATAGATTTTCACACTTAGTCTTTGGAGAAAAGACTTTTATTTTCAAAAGCAGTGCTCCTAAGCTAAATTCTCAGAAAATGTTGTGTGTGGCGGTCTTTCATGAGTCACCACTTTATCCTGATTTTGTGAAAACTTTCCAAAAGCTACTTGTGCTGCATCGACGTGAATAGAATCCACAGCGCGCAGACTCCATAACCTGGGAGCTCAGAGTATCTGATACTTTTTAAACTTTGCAAAGGTGTACCACCTTAATCCACCGATCATTCGGCTTTCAAGTCGGTACCTCTCCATGCGACTCTTACGCATGTGACAAGGCCGAGATGACACAACAATTTACAGTCCTAGCATTAACTATTTCCCTGTCCGGTAAATAGACAGTTAAGTCTCGAGTACCGTTGTGGGTCCTCCCCACTGCCTTACTTCCTAGCCTGGGTCTATGTTCTCGCAAGACACATAGCCTCTCTTGATTACAGTCGCGCACGACTTAATCTGGCATAGGGCGTCTTCCTTCTTTCCACCTTTTCCTCTCATGATTTTTCTGAGCTCACATCACTCATGGCCTTCTGCGGCCCACCAGTTCTCGCAAGACACTGGATCGACAACCATTGTAGGCAAAAGCTAATACTAAAGAAAGCTACTAAGTTGCGCCCGTCCCATAAACAGGCAAGTGGTTGGTACGTTTTTCATGCCGCATAGAAGCACAGCACAAGGTTCTAGTCCTTATGAATCTCTAGTGAGGAGTCTTTCACATTCCCAGTGCGCACACAGCACCATCCTATCAAACCATCCTCACTATCGATTCCAATCATATTTTCTTTCACAAAAGGGTTTTTGAACATGCTTTTCTCATATGTGACCATTCAACATTTATCATATAATCTCATAGCATAGCCTAAGCATGATATTCTAGGGTAACAAGGGTGCAGGGGTATTCAATGTCAAAAGGGGCTTTACAATCATTTAGGTCATATCTAATCATTTTATTGAAACATAGTTCTTATTTGAATCTAAGGCATGCATATACTTGAAAACAGATAACATACTTCATTTAAAAATAATAGGCTAGACATGATCAAGGGTTTGAGACTTGCCTTGCAATGACGGGTCTAGCTGCTCAAATGAATCCTCAAAGATCTCCTCGGTTCCTTCAACGTCTGGTTCCATGACGGATACAAACAACACATACACACTATATAAGCATACAAGTACTAGAAAATAATACGTAAATACATCATGCATGCAGGGGTAAGGGTTTGGACAAGGTCACTTGACATTGGTCGAAGAGATGGGCTCAAAGGGCTTGAATGTCGAAGGGCTGACATTCGACTCATGGCTTGACATTGCTCTAAATCGGTTCTAGGTCTGATTTCTGGAGATGTGATAGTAGGGAATGTTGTAGATCATGGCTCAAAGGACTTACTGGACAAAGTGGCATTTTAATTGCTCAAATGAAACAAGTCTAAATCATCCAATGCCACTGGTGGTCATGCACTGACATAGTGCTAGACATGGCCAGAAACTAGGGCATTGCATAACTTTTGACTCAGGACTCCAATTGATGCACAACTTTGTCTGGGGTTTACGCATTGATAACAGCTACAAAATTCTCAACAGGCTCAAAGGCTGAAAGTGGCCGGAGGGTAGCCAAATCCGGTGAGCAAACACGGTGGCCTGGACATGAACTGAGCCACTGGACAGCAACCTTGGCATGACCATAACTTTTGATTCAGGTCGATTCAGAAGTCAGGCTAGTAGACAAAATTGCTCAGGGGGTTGAGATCTATCTAAAGGACAAGGTGTGCGGGGCTAGATCAGCCGGGGAAAAATTCCGGCGACCGGCGCTGGAGAAGACGACTCCTGAATTGGGCGTTTCTGATTTAAAAGGTTTGAGGTCGATTCACTGCTCAGGGAGTGAGAGGGTGAGGTGAGGGGTCTAATTGCAAGGTTAATTCGGCCGGAAAATAGCTGGAGAAGCTTGGCGACGAGGACCAGCTCACTGGTGGCGCGCAAACTTCGGAAAGGCTATGATCGCTGCTCAATTTTGAAATCTAAGTTTGCAGGCTTGCTCAATTGGGTGCACTGGTCGATTCTTATCACTGGCACGAGGATTAATTCGGAATAAATCATTCGGCATTACGGGAACAGGGGATTTCGGTTTTCCGGTGATTGCCGGCGTTGAGGTGCGCCGGGAACCAATTAATGGCTATGAAACACACAGGGGGAAGAAAGGAGCTTACTGGTGGCGTTGGTTTGGAGGGGAAAGCTTCGGGCGAAGCTGGCGCCGTAAGCTTCAAAGGTTGCTCGCCGGGGAAGAAGACCTTCGCGGCGGCGCTGGAGAGCTCTATTGCTCCCTAGTGGTGGAGGCTAAAGCTTACAATGTGGTTGGTGTGAAGAGAAACGCTGAGCAAGGGGGGGCTTTATATAGCCGCGGGGTGAAGCTCTCGGGAGCAGCAGCAATCGCCGGAGGGATTTTCTTCTGGCGCTGGGGCGGTCATCGAGGTATTTCGGGACACGGCGGAGCTCTGCCAGAGATGATAAATCGCGGGAAATCAGGATTCCGTCAGGGTGGTGTGGCGACGATCTCCGGGATGGCAGCCATGTGGCGTGAAGCTTCTGGCAGCAGCAGCAAGCACGCGCGCGCGGGGAAGAACATGGCACGGTGCGGTTGAAGCGTTCCACGGTGGCGGTACAGCCGTGCATGGTTGGTGGCTATGTGGCCGTGAAGGTGGTAGCGCGAGGCACTTCACCGGCGGCGAGTTCAACGGCGCGGCAAAAAGGCGGGCGCTGGTTGAAAACTTCACAGGGACCTGGTTGCGAACTTTGGACTGATTTACAAGAGATCTGGACCAATCTGTAAGGATTTTAACTCGGGTATTTGGGCCTATTCGCAAATATGGAGATCCAAAGGGCTGATCTGAGTTCTGGTTTTGCAGATGAGTGCTACTAAATGTCTTGGACTCATCTACCAGGAAAAATGATAAAATCTGATAAGATCTGGTGCTTTTGACAAAAATCGAAAACAGGGTAATTAGGGTAAACAGGGTAATTAGGGTTTGAACTTTTGTCGAGGCTGAAACTAGGGTTTTGGTCGAGATTCTGGAATTCTTCCAGAAGGGAAAAATGTCCAGAAAAATGAAAGAAAGGTTATCACTTGATCAGATTTGGATTTGGAGATGATCTGGGTCTTTTAGCCTTTTTGGGTTTTCTAAAAGGACTAAACTAAAGCACTTTTGGACTGAATTGTAAAAACGATCTGGGAGATGAAGTTTAGCAGCCAACTTTTTAGGTTAAGGTAGTGGCATACCTAAGATCAAGATAGGGTTGAGACAACAGGGATTCCAAAGAATATATGCTGACACGTGTTGGGGGAAATCTCCACGCGATCAAGTCCAGGTAAGTTCATGATTGCCCGGGGACAGTGGCCCCCGGTGCCTGCCCCGGGCGCCGCCTTTTAGGCCCCCGGGACCGTGCCCCCCGGGCATGTCCCGGGCGCCGCCATTCGGCCCCCGGGACCGTGCCCCACAGGCATGCCCCGGGCGCCGCCATTTGGCCCCCGGGACCGTGCCCCCCGGGCATGTCCCGGGCGCTGCCATTGGGCCCCCGGTACCGTGCCCCCCGGGTATGTTCCGGGCGCCGCCATGTGCCCGGGGACAGTGGCCTCCGGTGCCTGCCCCGGGCGCCGCCTTTTAGGCCCCCGGTACCGTGCCCCCCGGGCATGTCCCGGGCGCCGCCATTCGGCCCCCGGGACCGTGCCCCACGGGCATGCCCCGGGCGCCGCCATTTGGCCCCCGGGACCGTGCCCCCCGGGCATGTCCCAGGCGCCGCCATTGGGCCCCCGGTATCGTGCCCCCCGGGTATGTTCCGGGCGCCGCCATGTGCCCGGGGACAGTGGCCTCCGGTGCCTGCCCCGGGCGCCGCCTTTTAGGCCCCCGGGACCGTGCCCCCCGGGCATGTCCCGGGCGCCGCCTTTTAGGACGCCGGGACCGTGCCCCCCGGGCATGTCCCGGGCGCCGCCATTCGGCCCCTGGGACCGTGCCCCCCGGGCATGTCCCGGGCGCCGCCATTGGGCCCCCGGTACCGTGCCCCCCGGGCATGTTCCGGGCGCCGCCATGTGCCCGGGGACAGTGGCCTCCGGTGCCTGCCCCAGGCGCCGCCTTTTAGGCCCCCGGGACCGTGCCCCCCCCCGGGCATGTCCCGGGCGCCGCCACTCGGCCCCCGGGACCGTGCCCCCCGGGCATGTCCCGGGCGCCGCCATTTGGCCCCCGGGACCGTGCCCCCCGGGCGTGGCCCGGGCGCCGCCATGTGCCCGGGGACAGTGGCCTCCGGTGCCTGCCCCGGGCGCCGCCGTTTAGGCTCCCGGGACCGTGCCCCCCGGGCATGTCCCGGGCGCCGCCTTTTGGGCTCCCGGGACCCTACTCTCCGGAAGAGGTCCCAGACGTCACCGCCCTTCTAAAAGGTAAAATCCCTGTTTGTTTATCACGTGCAGGTCACGCGAGGGACGCCTCGGGAATCAGCGACCACCTGTCAAGCATCCAAGGCGTTTGACCGGGAGAAGGACGGTCCTACCCTTCAATCCGACGGTGGCTCCCGGGGTAGTTTAGGTCTTTTTGCTTCTTTTTGGGGCTATAAATAGCCCTTGTACCCCTCTGTTGTAAAGGATCAGTTCATTATTATTTGGAATAGCTAATCTCACAGACGTGCTCCGGAAGCCTCTTCCCCGGAGAGAGCCTCCCCAGCCGACTCCGGTCGGGAGCGCGTCGACAGGACTAGGGCCCCCACCGGGACCCGAACCTGTATAAATCCACGTGTCAATTCTTGTGTTTGTCCGGCGGGGGAGGACCGGTTTCTCGGTCAACCCGCGCTGCGTGATCTCCGCTAGGATCGTCTTCAAAACCTGCCGGGGTATTCTTAATACCACGACAGTTGGCGCCGTCCGTGGGGAACCGTGACGAATCGCCATGGCTCCTCCGAGAACAAGGGCCCGCGCCCTTCCCGGTGACGCCGGTCCCGGTGACCTGGCGCCACCCGTCCGGGACGCTGCTGTTCCGGCGCCTCCGTCCGGAGGCGACCATCCCCAGGTACCGCCTCCCACCTTCCCTCTCAATCTAGGCGCCTCCACCTCCGGGTCGCTCCCGGCGGCCGCGGGGACCTCGGCCGGGACGAGTTTCCCCCCGACGGCTCCCCCGGCTCCCCGGGATGCCCTGCTGGAGGCTCTCGTGGAGGGCCAGCTCCGCGCCCAGCGCTCTATGGACGAGCTCCTTAGTGTGTTGGCGCGGCCCTCGGCCCCCACATTTTCGCCGCACCCGTATCCGGGGATCATGCCCCCGTTTATGGGATACCCAGCGGCCCCTCCGGCGTCAGGGGGGCTGTCTACCCCGTATGATCCCGCTGGGGGGTTCCCTCCCCCCGCGGGATATACTTCCGGACACTTCTCGGCCCCCGGGCCTGTCCCGGTGCCGGGAGGTTATTTCATGCCCGGGCCCTTCGTGGCGCCAGGGGGGTACCCCGTCCCCGGCTCGCTTCCGGGGCTGGGGGGTCATTTCATGCCGGGGGCTATTCCTACGCCGGGAGCCAGTCCCGCCCCCCGCGTTACGTTTACCGCACCGGGGCCGGTCGACAGAGCAGCTCCCGTGCCTCAGCGAATTTCCCCCCGCGTTGGCTCCCCAACCCAGGACGTCGCCGAGGGGGCTCACCCCCCACTGGTTCCGGATGTCACAGGGGTTTCCCCCTTTCCGGTCCCGGTCGTTGCCACGGGGGCCCCCTCTTCGGATCCAAACGCCGCCCCGGGCGCCCCCTCCCCGGTTCCGGATGATGCAGGGTCCCCCCCCTTTCCGGTCCCGGGGGCCGTCGCAGGGGGCTCCCCCCAGCAGGTCCCGGTAGCTCCCGGGCCGGCTGCCACAGTGCAGGAGCTCCCTCCCCCAGCGAAGCAGGTCCGCTTCTCCCGGGGGGAGGTTGAGCGAATGCATTCTCCCAGCCACGGGGAAGAGCTTCCCCCCGGTCGTTGTCGCAGGGAGCCTCGCTCTCGCACCGGTCGGGGGAAGAGACCCGCCGAAGAATCATCCTCCCCGGAGGGAAGCCCGGACGTCCGGGAAATCAGCCCCGGCCCGGAAGAGAAGCGTCGTCGCCACCACTCCGGTGGCCCTCTTGGGCCGCTACTTGACTCAGATAACGAGGGGGGGTCCCCCGTTAAAGAAGACAGTAACTGGGGCTCCCCCCGGGAAGTGCAGGGGGCGAACCAGCCTCTCTGTCGAAGACTCCGCAGCATCCGATGGCCGCGGCCCTATAGTCCCCCGCACATCGAGCATTATAATGGCGAGGCGGACCCTTACGAGTTCGTGCAGATCTACTCCACCGCCATCTCTGCAGCGGGGGGGGACGAGAGTGTCCAATGCAACGTCTTCCCCCTCTACCTCACCGGCATTGCCCGCTCCTGGTTTTACAATCTGAAGGCGGGCTCCATCAAGTCTTTCTCGCAGCTCAAGCGGGAGTTCTGTGCCAACTTCCAGGGGAACTACGTGCGTCCCCTGGACTCCTCGCAGCTGTATACTGTCCGGCAGAGAACTGGGGAGACCATCAGAAGCTTTTTCAAGCGCTTTGCCCAGGTGAAGAGCAAAGTGGCCCACGTCCCCGACTCTACGGTTATCGAAGCCTGCAAAAGCGGCATCCTCCCTGGGGAGCTCCACCGAAGGCTCTCCCGGAGCTGCCCCTCTTCCGCCGACGAGCTCTTCAACGTGCTCGAAAAGTACGCTCGGGCGGAGGAAGACGACATCTGGAAGAAGACCCAGGGGGCTCCTGCCCCCGCCGAGCGGGGGGCCCGGGATCCCCCCAGACGCCCCAGGCAGGGGGGCCGTAGCGAACCACGGCCTCGGGACACTTTTGTCCTCGAGGGCGGAGGCGGCTCGCGCGACCCCCCGAAGGGCAACCGCCCCTTTCCCAAGCCGAGAGGCCATGGGGGAGGACAGTCTTCGCGCGGCCGCGAAGGCCCCGCAGGGAGAAGCCGGGAAGGACCGTGGTGCAGCTTCCACGGGTCCAGTACCCATGCCACCCGAGATTGCCACCAGCTGCTGCAACACTTCGCGGCATTCCTCGACCAGCGCGGGCAGGGGGGGGGGACTCCGGCCTCCTTGCCCCCTCGGCCAGCTGCTCCGGCCCTTCCCGCTCCCGCGGGGGGGGGGGGGGGGCAGGTGCAGGGGGGGGGGCCTTCAGACGCTCTCCCCTTTCAAACTTCTCAGCGCCGCATCAACGTCATCGTAGGGGGCTCCGCCTCCGGGCGGGACTCCAAGCGCCAGCGCAAGGAGTACGCGCGGGAAGTTAAGGTAGTGGGGGTGCTACACGCGTCCGTGCCGCCCAAGTGGTCGGACGTCCCCCTCACCTTTACGGCAGAAGACGCGCGAGGGGTTCGTTTCCCCCACGACGACGCGCTCATTGTCTCCGCGACAATCTACAACTGCCACTTGGCCCGCATCCTCGTGGACGGCGGAAGCTCCGCCGACGTCCTGTTCCTCAAAACCTTCAAGGAAATGCAGGTGGATGAGAAGCTCCTGCAACCAGCGGCAGGGCCTCTGCAAGGGTTTGTCCCGGGGAAGGCGATCCACCCCGTGGGCAAGGTAGATCTCCCGATCACCTTCGGCACCCCGGAGAACTACCGGACTGAGCTAGTCCGCTTCGACGTAGTGGACCTCCCCTCCTCCTACAATGTGATTATGGGGAGGACTACGATCAATCGGCTGGGGGCTGCCACCCACCAAAACTACTTGTGCATGAAGATCCCCGGGCCGCATGGCGTGATCGACGTCCGGGGGGATCAAGACATGGCCCGTGCTCTATACGAGCGAGCTGCTGCCACAATAGGAAGCGTCAACCTGATCAAGACACCCGGGGGGGAGGCTCCCCCCCCGGACGTAGACGTCGCTGCGCCGTCCCCTGGGAGGCCCCTCCTCAAGCCGCGTCCGGAAGGGGGCCTCCGGAAGGTCCCGCTGTCCCTGGGCAGCAGGGACCAAACTGTCCAAATCGGGGCAGAGCTCCCCCAAGACCATGCAGCGCAACTCGCAGCCTTTCTGCGCGAAAACTCCGATGTTTTTGCGTGGAAGCCTTCGGACATGCGGGGCGTCGCCCGGGAGGTTATTGAACACAGGCTCGCGGTAACCCCCGGTCACCCCCCTATCAAGCAGAAGTTGAGGAAGCTCTCCCTCGAACGTCAAGAAGCCAATAAGATGGAGATAGCCCGGCTCCGAGAGGCGGGGTTCATCCGGGAAGTGTTGCACCCCGAGTGGCTCGCAAACCCCGTCCTCGTCAAGAAGTCAAGTGGCAAGTGGCGCATGTGCGTGGACTTCACCGACCTTAACCGCGCTTGCCCCAAAGACAACTTCCCGCTCCCGCGGATCGACCAGCTCGTTGACTCCACCGCGGGGTGCGAGCTGATGAGCTTCCTAGACGCCTACTCGGGATACCATCAAGTCCGGATGGCGGAGGGGGATGAGGAAAAGACGAGTTTTATAACTCCCCTCGGAACCTTCTGCTACCGCCATATGCCTTTCAGGCTCAAGAATGCGGGAGCCACCTTCCAGCGCCTTATGACGCTGGTCTTCAAAGATCAAGTCGGCCGCAACGTCGAAGTCTACGTAGACGACGCGGTCATCAAAAGCCCCCGTGCAGCCTCCCACATCGACGACCTCACAGAGACCTTCCGCAACCTCCGCGCGTTCGGGCTCAAGCTCAACCCGGAGAAGTGCGCCTTCGGGGTGCGCGGGGGGAAGCTCCTGGGTTTCCTCGTGTCCCAGCGGGGCATTGAGGCAAACCCCGAGAAGATCCGGGCCTTCCTAGAGATGCCCCCGCCGCGCTCCGTCAAAGATGTCCAGCGGCTCTCCGGCCGCCTGGCCGCGCTCAGCCGCTTCGTCTCCCGTTCGGGGGGAGCGGGGCCTCCAGTTCTTCAAGATCCTCCGAGGGCTTGAGGGGTTCCGCTGGACCCCCGAGGCCCAGGAAGCCTTCAACGACCTCAAGAAGTACCTCTCGAGCCCTCCAATGCTCGTGAGTCCGTCTCCGAAAGAGCCCTTGCTCCTCTACCTCGCCGCGACCCCCGTCGCCGTCAGCGCGGTTTTTGTGAAGGAGCAAGGGGGGCAGCAACGTCCCGTGTACTACGTCAGTGAAGCCCTCCAAGGGGCCAAGACTCGGTACACGGAGATGGAGAAGATTTGCTACGCTCTCCTCATGGCGTCCCGGAAGCTCCGGCATTACTTCCTGGGGCACCCCATCACCGTTCCGTCGTCCCTCCCCCTGGGGGAGGTACTGCGGAATAAAGAAGCCACCGGCCGGATTGGGAAGTGGGGGGCCGAGCTTGCCCCCTTCTCCCTGTCCCTTACCGGCCGCTCCGCAATCAAGTCGCAGGTCCTCGCCGACTTCATCGCAGAATGGACTCCCGCCTCTGGGTCCGGGGACGAAGATCTCCCTGTGCCGCCCCGACGCAGTGACCATTGGACCCTGCTGTTTGATGGGTCGCTGTGTCTCGCTGGGGCTGGCGCGGGGGTAGTCCTCTGGAGCCCCGAGGGGAAGGAGCTCGAGTACGCCGCGCGGCTCGAGTTCCCCGCAACCAACAACGTCGCCGAATATGAGGCTCTGCTCCTCGGGATGCGCCTTGCGCGCTCCCTGGGGATCCGGCGCCTACTAGTGAAGGGAGACTCTCAGCTCGTTGTCTGCCAAATGGACAAATCTTACCTGTGCCATGACGCAAATTAAGTCTTTACTTGCAGGAAGTGCGAAAAATGGAGAAACACTTCGACGGCCTTGAGGCCCGGCATATCCCGCGAAGGGAGAATGACCGGGCTGATGCTTTGGCCCGGGCGGCAAGCGCCCGGGAAACGCTCCCCAAGGGGGCCTTCTTGGAAACAATCACGAAGCCCTCGGTGGCCTCCCCGGACACAGGCCCCGAGCCTCTGGTCCCGGAGGTCGCCGAGATCGTCCGGCCGTCGTCATGGATGGACCCCCTCATCTCCTTCATCAAGGGGGAGGGGGACCCTCCCAACGAGACCGAGGTCAAGCGCCTTCGGGCCAAAGCCCGGGCATATCTCCTGTGGAGGGAAGGCTCTACAAGCGGGGGGCTTCAGCCCTCCTGCGCTGCCTTCCCCGGTCGGAGGGACTTCAACTCCTGGAAGACGTTCACGCGGGGAGCTGTGGTTCTCACCTAGCCCCGCGTGCCATCGCCGCCAAGGCCCTTCGGCAGGGCTTCTACTGGCCCACAGTCATGCGCGACGCACGAGACCTTGTCTCCGCATGCGAAGCATGCCAGAAGATGGCCAAGGGCTCGAATCTCCCCCCTGTAGCGCTGCGGACTATCCCCATCACTTGGCCCTTCGTGCGCTGGGGGATGGACCTCTTAGGGCCCTTCCCCCCAGCACCCGGAGGATACAAGTATGCGGTAGTCGCGGTCGACTACTTTACAAAGTGGGTTGAGGCGGAGCCCTTGGCTAGCATCACCTCCCGGGCCGTTCAGCGGTTTTTCTGGAAAAACGTCGTTTGTCGTTTTGGTGTCCCCCGGGAAATCACCGTGGACAACGGGACCCAATTCGACTCGGCTTATTTCCGGGAATTCTGCGAAGGCCTGGGGGTCGTCATCCACTTCGCCTCAGTGGCCCATCCCCAAAGCAACGGGGCCGTCGAGAGGGTCAATGGCGTAATCCTGCAGGGGTTACGCCGGAGACTCAAACAAACCGCTTCCAAGCGGGGCGCGTGGGCAGAGGAGCTCCCTAGCATCCTCTGCTCCATGCGCACGACCCCGTCCTGGGCCACAGGGCGTGCCCCCTTCTCCCTGGTCTACGGGGCGGAGGCAGTCCTCCCCCAGAGATCGGCTTCCGGTCGCTGCGGGTCGAGCTCCTGAACGGAGCCACGACCGCAGCCTACCGGGCCAACGAAGACAACCGGCGGCTGGAAATCGACCTCGTGGAGGAGGAACGCGATCGAGCGCTCCTCCGCCACGCCATCTACGAGCGCGAGATGTCGCGCGCATACAACCAGCGCGTGCGCGAGAGAGCTTTCCGCCTTGGGGACCTTGTCCTCAAGCGCGTCATAGACCCCCAAGCCCAGGGTAAGCTCTCCCCCAAGTGGGAGGGCCCCTACAGGATCTCCGCTGTCCTAGGCTCGGGGGCCTACAAGCTCTCCAACCTTCAAGAGCAGGAGCTGAAGCATACCTGGAACTTGCGTTTACTTCGCAAGTTCTACGTCTAGCCTAACGGGCCTGTCCCCTCCCCCAGGGCGGTCACGCCGGAGGGGGAGGGGGGACACTGTAGCTTCCCTTTTTCCCCCTTCGCGGCTTCGCAGGGGGGCTTTGTATATTTTGTTAATCAATGCATAGCCTTTGTTCTTCAACTGTCTCACTGCAGGTTGTTTTTGTTTACCGCCCCTAGTGGTGATGCCCTCCCCGCGAGGATGCCTTCCCCGTGAAGATGCCTTCCCCGTGAAGATGCGCTCCCCGCGAGGATGCCCTCCCCGTGAGGAAGTGGGCCCTGCCCCAGCAAGTCCCTCCTGGAGGGCGGCTTACGAACAGCCCTCGTGGACTGAGGGTGTAAGCGGCAACCTGGTCCCCAGCGGCCGCGGTAATGAGTCACTTTGGGAGATTAGTCCCCTACCCAAACACTCAAGACCCGTCTTCGGGCACTTCCTCCTCCGGGAGTCGACGTTATTCCCGGCTCCCCATTCTCACGGCGACCGGAAGATCAGCCCCTTGCGGCTTGATTGGATCTATCTTCCTCCTCCGGGAGTCGACGTTATTCCCGGCTCCCCGTTCTCACGGCGACCGGATGATTATCTCTCGAAGACCTTATTCCCGGCTCCCCGTTCTCGCGGCGACCGGACGATTGCTTTACGAAGATTGGGTTTCTCAGATATATTTTCCCCCGGAAACATTATTCCCGGTCCCCCGTTCTCACGGCGACCGGACGAACCCTCCTGGGAAGCTCTCCTCCGGAGGTCTTATTGGCTTTTCATGAGCCCCTTCCGCGCCTTGTTCCCGGCTCCCCGCTCTCCCGGCGCCCCGGATGAACCTCTCCCGGTGCCCCCGGGCACCCCGGAGGGTCCCTCCCTCGGAAATCCTGTTTTTTACAATTTTCTAACTTAGAAAATATTTCTACAGGTTATGCTCCCCCCGGGGACCCTGTTTCCCCCACAGCACGCGGAGGCTTCCTCCCGCCCGCTGTGGGCGGGGGGGGGGGGGGACAGGGGGTCCCCGGGTCACCCACGAAGAAACTTAGCTCATCCTTGTTAAGATGAGTCGTCCAGACCATCCAAGAAGAAGAAAATAAAGAGGCAATAAAAAGTTTAACAATGCGCTTTATTGATCGACAAACCCGGAGGACATCTTCCCCCTCCGGTGGGTTTCGGAAATGATACAACCCGGGTCCTAACCCGGGGGATTTTCTATGAGCCTAAGGCCCCTACGCCTAAAGTTCCCGGAGGCGCTCCCTTAGCTCCCGGGCCAGGTCCCGGTACAGCACCCGGACGCGACGCTGAGAATCCCGAAGTACGTCTTCGGGCCAAAACTCGTACCCAGCCGGCGGAAGTATCTGGAGAGGAGGTATCATCTGGGCCCTCGGGCGCGGGGGAGTTAATTCAGCACGGCTGTTGTCAAAATTATCCAAGTGCCATTCCGGGCGCCACCTCAACCGAACAGGCCCCCGGGCAGTACCGCCGTCGCGCCTCCCAGAGACAAGGCTCAGCAAAATCAAAGCCGCTTGGGCGTCCCCCGGAGAGTCTCTCCCGGACCGTTGCTCGGGAGCAACCCCCCGGGAACCCTGGTAACATTTTATTGCAAAGGCTTAGAAAAATTTCTAATATATTTCATTGCAAAATGTTTGTGTACAAGTGCCCGGGGCTTCTCCTAAGAAGCTACCGGAATCAAAATGTCTAAAAATAAAAAGGAGTCCTAGCTAAAGACCCGGGGGAGGCTCATACTTTGGCATTGGGGTCCTCCCCCCGGGAAGCTTCCTCCGTGGCCGGGGCAGGGACATCCGCGGCCGGAGGTGCCGGTGTCGGGAACCACGTCCGGATGATCCGGTCGTAGAACCCCTCCGCCAGCAGCTCCACCTCCCGGCGCGTTGGCTCGAAGGCCTCCGGGAAGCCCCGGGGGATGCGCCCCCCGATCGCCCGGGCGCCGACCCCGCGGTAGTCAACGAGCCCCGCGGCGGCCGCGATGACGGGGATCGCTCGGCCCCGTGCCCGGACGTCCGCAGCCTCCGGGATGGCGGAGACTTGTGCGTTAAGAAAACGCACAGCCTCCGCGAGGGTCGCCGGGGGCACCTCCGGGCGGCTCCCGGAGCCCAGGCTAACGCCAAGGCTTTCCAAGGCCGAGCGGACGGAGCGGCCCGCGTCCGACAGCGCCCGGACGCTGGAGCTCTCGAGCTCCCGGAGCGCCTTCTCCCGCACCTTGGCCTCCTCTCGGAGGCGGATGTAGGCGCCATCCGAAAGGTGCACCTGCACCCGGGCCCGGGACAGCTCATCAAGAGCTTCGTCCCGCTCCCGGATGGCCGCCTCCCGCTGCTCGACGCAGGTCGAGGCCCGGCTCTCCGCCTCCTTGAGCAGCCGGGTGACCCGCTGCTCAAGGCCCCAGGTAACAGTCGCTACCTACAAAATGCACAAAGAGTTAAAAAAATCTTAAGTGCAGGAAAAAAGCCGAAGTGTGGAGAGCTCGAGTTACCTGGGCTCCGAGGGACTCGAGCCCCTCAAAACGCTCGTGGAGCGTCCCTCCTGCTACGAAGGCCTGCACCTTCCGGTTCTGCAGGCCCTCCGCGTAGCGGGCCACCTCCCCCGCAGGAAATAGGGAGGTGTCTTGCCCGGCCCTCCTGTCGCGGCCGGGAGAGGGCCCCCGGACCTCCGAATCCGGGTGCACGGCCGGCGTCGCCGGCGTCTTCGTCGATGAAGTTTCCTCCGAAGACGAAGACGAAGGTTGGGCGGGGATCTCCGCCCGGGGGGGATCATTGGGCCTTTCCCCGCCCCAGGCCGGAGGGCCCTCGGAGCCTCCTGCTCCGGGGGGACCTCGAAGACTGAGGGGCTCCCCCCCTCCTCATCCACCGGCCAGAGGCGCGGGGGCGCCGCCCCCGAAAACCTCACTTCTAGCCTCTCCGGCGCCAATGCCGCCGGGAGAGGCGAGAGGAGCGTCACGCGAACTGGCGACGGGGCGTAGTCCGCCGAATGGGACCCCACCCCATCAACAACAATCTCCTTCCCCCGGGCCTCGACGGGAGCCTCCGGGGGCGGAGGCGTCGCCTCTGCCCGGGGCGCCGCCCGGGCATGTTCGGCTCCGGGAGCTGTGTCCCGGGCCCTCACCGGCGTCGTCGCCGGCGCCGTCGCCGGAGCTGGGGTCTTCTGGACCCGGGGCTTTTTGGGCTCCGAGCCCCCGGCCGCGTCCTTCCCCCGTTTATGAGACCCGGGGGTGGGAAGGGGCTTCCTCTCTGGAAGCCTGAGCCCGTAGGCCTCGGCCACGAAGTTCCGGGGAGGCCCCTCCCCCACGAGGCGCACGATGCGCTCGTGTTCGTCGGCGAAGTACCTCCCCAGGAGGTGCTCCGCCTTGTCCCTCGCCGCCGGGTACGGACGCACTGCAAGAGGTAAAAAGTTACTCAATTTCTCATAAAAAACTGCAAGTACAAAAATGCAGGGCACTTACGCCGCGTCACCGGCTTGACCGGAGGCCGCTGCTCCGGGCCCATGCCGATCCCCCTTCCCCCGCGTGAGAAGGGGGAAAGCCGCAGGAGCGCCAGCTCCTCCGCGGCGTCCCGCATTGAGCGGGCCTTCTTCGCCAACACCACCTTCCTGAGGAGCTCGAACTCCTCGTCCGTCCACACCGGCGGCTTCGGTGCGGATGATCGGCTGTAGGTGGGAGGCTCCGGGGCGTAGACCACCACCTCGTCCCAGACCCGGAGGTAGAACCACCTCCGGAGCCAGTCCCCCCAGTGGTCCCGGGAGGCCGCCGCCGGGAAGTCCGCCACCCGGGAGGGCAGCATTTGGACCATCACCGAGCCGAAGGGGGACTTCGGTCCTCCCTTCACCAAGTGGGAGCTCCGCGCCGCCGGTTCATAGAAGTACCGGAAGGCGCGAAGGGTGGGCTCCCGCCCGGTCGCTGTCTCGTAGAGCCATATAAAAAGGCCCATACGGACGAGCGCGTTCGGAGTGAGGTGGTTGAGAGCCACCCCATACTCTTTGAGAAACTCCCGGAGCATCGGGTGCACCGGGAGCCGGAGCCCCGCCTCGAGGAAGGCCTCGAAGGCCACGACCTCTCTGGGCCTGGGGCGGGGGGCTCCGTCCTTCTTTAGGGGGACCCGGATGTCCCCCTCTTCGACGACGCCCTTCTTGACCAAGGACTCCGCGTCCGAGGCCGAGAACTCGGAGGCCCAAAGGAAATCCACGGGGATTTCCTCCGGGGGCACCTCCGTGGTCTTCGCTCGACCTTTGGGCGCCATCAGGTGAGATCTTTGTTTTTCAGTGGCTAAGTTTTCAGGTGGTTGTCAACGACTCCCGGACGCTCGCTACCGGAGAAGGCTACCGGAGAAACTACCGGAAGAGCGCTACCGGGAGAGCTGAAACGAGTTGAAGATTTGGAATGAGCTTCCGGGGCCCCCTAGGGCCCTATTTATAGAGGCTGGCCGTGATCTAGATGCGCGCCACGTGGCCCCCTCGGGGCAATCTGGACCACTGAAATTCAAACCGTGCGCGGGAAACGAAGGGACAGGCGCGTAAATCGAGACGCCGGTTCGAACTGCGCGTGCATTTATTGCCAAAACGGCGCGGCCATAAAGCGCCCGGCACAGAAACCGAAGCGTCGCCGGGGCTCCGGTGATTTTCGTCCGGAGATTTTCCCGGTACCGTAACCATTCCCTCCGGGGGCTCAAGCTTCGTCCCCGGAGGGCATGGGGGGCTGCTGTTGGGGGAAATCTCCACGCGGTCAAGTCCAGGTAAGTTCATGATTGCCCGGGGACAGTGGCCCCCGGTGCCTGCCCCGGGCGCCGCCTTTTAGGCCCCCGGGACCGTGCCCCCCGGGCATGTCCCGGGCGCCGCCATTCGGCCCCCGGGACCGTGCCCCACGGGCATGCCCCGGGCGCCGCCATTTGGCCCCCGGGACCGTGCCCCCCGGGCATGTCCCGGGCGCCGCCATTGGGCCCCCGGTACCGTGCCCCCCGGGTATGTTCCGGGCGCCGCCATGTGCCCGAGGACAGTGGCCTCCGGTGCCTGCCCCGGGCGCCGCCTTTTAGGCCCCCGGGACCGTGCCCCCCGGGCATGTCCCGGGCGCCGCCATTCGGCCCCCGGGACCGTGCCCCACGGGCATGCCCCGGGCGCCGCCATTTGGCCCCCGGGACCGTGCCCCCCGGGCATGTCCCGGGCGCCGCCATTGGGCCCCCGGTACCGTGCCCCCCGGGTATGTTCCGGGCGCCGCCATGTGCCCGGGGACAGTGGCCTCCGGTGCCTGCCCCGGGCGCCGCCTTTTAGGCCCCCGGGACCGTGCCCCCCCCGGGCATGTCCCGGGCGCCGCCACTCGGCCCCCGGGACCATGCCCCCCGGGCATGTCCCGGGCGCCGCCATTTGGCCCCCGGGACCGTGCCCCCCGGGCGTGGCCCGGGCGCCGCCATGTGCCCGGGGACAGTGGCCTCCGGTGCCTGCCCCGGGCGCCGCCTTTTAGGCTCCCGGGACCGTGCCCCCCGGGCATGTCCCGGGCGCCGCCTTTTGGGCTCCCGGGACCCTACTCTACGGAAGAGGTCCCGGACGTCACCGCCCTTCTAAAAGGTAAAATCCCTGTTTGTTTATCACGTGCAGGTCACGCGAGGGACGCCTCGGGAATCAGCGACCACCTGTCAAGCATCCAAGGCGTTTGACCGGGAGAAGGACGGTCCTACCCTTCAATCCGACGGTGGCTCCCGGGGTAGTTTAGGTCTTTTTGCTTCTTTTTGGGGCTATAAATAGCCCTTGTACCCCTCTGTTGTAAAGGATCAGTTCATTATTATTTGAAATAGCTAATCTCACAGACGTGCTACGAAAGCCTCTCCCCCGGAGAGAGCCTCCCCAGCCGACTCCGGTCGGGAGCGCGTCGACAGGACTAGGGCCCCCACCGGGACCCGAACCTGTATAAATCCACGTGTCAATTCTTGTGTTTGTCCGGCGGGGGAGGACCGGTTTCTCGGTCAACCCGCGCTGCGTGATCTCCGCTAGGATCGTCTTCAAAACCTGCCGGGGTATTCTTAATACCACGACAACACGTAAGCAGAAAAGATAGCCAAAATAGGGATGTTACAGTTGAATTGGGTCCCGTTGTCGACAGTGATTTCCCAGGGGACCCCGAAGCGACACACAACGTTTTTCCATAAAAACCGCTGCACTGCTCAGGAGGTGATGCTATCCAAGGGCTCAGTTTCCACCCACTTGGAGAAGTAGTCCACTGCGACCACTGCATACTTGAAGCCCCCAGGCACTGGGGGGAAGGGACCTAAGAGATCCATTCCCCAGCACGCAAAGGGCCAAGTGATGGGGATGGTTTGCAGCGCTGTGGAGTGCAAGTTGAAGCCCTTTGCCATTTTTTGGCAGGCCTCGCACCCGGAGACGAGGTCTTGCGCGTCACAGACCACGGTGGGCCAATAGAAGCCCTGTCAAATAACTTTTACCACGACAGCGCGCGGAGCCAAGTGAGACCCACAACTCCCCGAGTGGATTTCCTCGAGGAGTTGAAGTCCTTCTGCCTGTGGGAGGCAGTGGAGCAGGGCTGAAGCCCCCCGCTTGTAGAGTTTCCCTCTAGTAGGAGGTACGCCCGCGCCTTGGCGCTGAGGCATTCCACCTCGGTCTCTTTTGGAGGGTCCCCTTCCCCATTTATGAAGGAGCGAGGGGATCCATCCAAGATGTTGCTCGGGTGATTTCGGAGACCTCTGGGGTGCGAGACCTCGTGGTCTGCTTCTGGAGAGCCCACCGAGGGCTTCGTGATAATTTCCAGGAAAGTGCCCCTGGGGAGAGGTTCTCGGGCGCTGGCCGCCCGGGCCAAGGCGTCGGCCCGGTCATTATCCCTCTGGGGGATATGCCGGGCTTCCAGACTCTTGAAGTGCTTCTCCATCTTGCGCACCTCCCCCAAATACCCCAGTAGGTTTTGAGGAAGATCCTAGCTAATGAACAACGATGAGAGCTGACCGCATTACCGGTCACCTCCCGTCGGGCAAGCACAGAGAGTGACCCAAAGATTTATACAGGTTCAGGTCTCAATGGAGACCCTAGTCCTATCGACGTGCTCCCGACTTGAGTCGACTGGGGGAGTTCTCTAGTGGGGAGAGTGCTCCAAAGCACGCCTATTGGTTTTTTGTGTATTGATGCAATAATGAATTGTTTTGTGTTACAAAAGAGGGGTACAAGGGCATATATAGGACGAAAAGAAGCAAAAAGACCTAACTACCCCGGTCACAACCGTTGGATCGGAGGGTACCGACGTCATTCCACCGGCTGAGGGGCTTGGATGCTCGACAAGTGTCCTTGCTAGTTCCCGAGGCGCTCCTCACGTGAACCCCACGTGACCCTGCACAGGAGGCACTTGCAGCCTCCTCCCGTGGCGGGGCCACCGGGGGCCCTTGTCCCCGGGCCAAAGGCAGCACCCGGGACAGGACCACCGAGGGCCTTTGCCACCGGGCAGATGGTGGTGCTCGGGACCGGGCCACCGGGGGCCATGGTCACCGGGCAAAATGGTGTCGCCCGGGGCGGGGCCACCGGGGGCCCTTGTCCCCGGGCCAAAGGCGGCGCCCAGTGCAGGACCAACGGGGGCCTTTGCCACCGAGCAGATGGCGGCACCCGAGACCGAGCCACCGGGGGCCATGGTCACCGGGCAGATGACGGCGCCCGAGACCAGGCCACCAGATGGCGGCGCCCGGGACCGAGCCACCGGGGGACATGGTCACCCGGCACATGGCGGCTTCTGGGATGTGGTAACCAAGACCGATCGGGCGGAGATTTCCCCCAACATTATCACTGACACTGAAATTTTGAAATGACTAAAAGTTTCTTTTATTCATTTACAAAAATTTACAACTGAGGGATACATCAGGCGAGGTTGAGGTCATGTAATAATCTATCCACTACGGGCTTGACCTCAGCCCTGGCAGCGTCCGGCCACTCCTGGCCGCCACCATCTGCATTCCCCACCACTGGATCCGGGTCTAAGCCTGCACCGTGGTAGAGCCTAAGCCTACAGAGGACAGTGGAGACCGCGGCACCGACTTTGGTCCTTAGCCTCTCCCTGTGTCTCATTGCTGACTCTGGGATGTTGGCGACCATGGAATCAGCCTGGGCCGTGACCATATTGCAAGACTCCTCAAGAGACAAGTTAACCTTTTCAGGTTTAATAATTTCAGCCTCAAGAGTGTTCGCAACCACCTTCAGCTTCTTAAAAGTATCCCCCTCAACAAGGTGGCAGCTTTTGTTGATGGAATACAAGGCCTCCCTCTCCAGGTGGGCGAACCCCTCGGCCTCCTGAGGAAGCCTCTTGACTTCTTGAGCGAGCCTCACGGTTTCTCGAGCCCTGTCGTTGGCCACCTCATAGAGATCAACAACCCGAAGAAGAGAATCTATATCGAGCCCTCACCGAATGTACTTCTCATCGAGGCGCTCGTTCTCCTCCTCAAGGGAGTGGCACAAGGGCATCACCTTGGCCAGCTCTTTCCCAGCTCCGCCTCCCTATATGACTGTCAGATTGTTTCAGGTCATGAACATAATAACGAGAAAAAGGTTCAAAAGGTGATAATCCTTACCTGGGAAGCAACGCTGATAGGACTACATTAGGGTCCATTGCTTCCATTTCCTCTGCTGGTGCAGAAGGAGAGGAAGACCTCCTAAACAAACCGTTTAAAGACTAGATTAAATCATTCCTAATTGACTCAATTTAGTTAAAAAGACATCTTTACCTCAAACCATGAGGAGCAATTTGTCTGGCCCTGGATGAGACTAGAGCCGGAGTTACAGCTGATGGCAGGGGGGTGAGGCCTCGTTCCTTTTGTCATAATGACACTGTGCAGCCAGAGAAGAGGCCCCAACCATCCTCTTTGAGGAAAGCCCACTAGAGAAGCCAGGCTCATCATTCGATCGCTTCCCTGAAGCTGCTGAACGATCAAGCAAGCACAACAACCCAATTGTCTTAGGGAACTACCTTCAAGGAGAAAATCTACACCAGCCTACCGAGAGAGAATTACCTCTTGAGACGAGGGTGCAACGCTGACCTCCTAAGAGTCCAGCTCCTCAACATTCTCTTCTCCGACTATATCTTCTTCCTCATTGAGTCCTTCCCTAGTGCTTGCGGGGCGAATCCTCTCCTTAAAGACTTATTGAGATTCTAAACAGCACGAAGTTCAACGCGGGAATTTGAAGAGCCAGGCACTGTTTAGAATTTGAAGCGACATAACCATCATGATGGGCCAGCATTGTTTCAAATTCAGGGGCTAGCTGACGAAGATTATTAGCTATGCTTAGGCTCCCATGGTCGCCTATACGTTTCCATGGTCATGCATAGCACACTATGGTCGCAAGTACCTTTCTATGGTCATGGAAGGCCTTAGAAAGAGATATAGGGTAATCCAAGGGTGTTCTGGGTATAGCCCGAGAATCATATCTATTTCTTGCAACAAAGCTCTATGATTCTCACACACTTATCACCATAAAGTCCATATCTTCTGCTGTATTCGCGGACGCTATGGTCGCAGAGACATCTTCCTACCACTAGACTCTCTCGCAGATACAAGGTCTAATATCATTACAGTGGTCGCAGGGATACGCGATCACATGAACACCCTTTAACATAACTGTACCTTGATCCTTATGATTATCCCCGAGATAATCCAAAGTCCCTAACAAGGTAACTGTCAAAGGAAGTTAGGATGGTAAGGTAGCTCCATAACGCCAAGTCAAAGCTGCCTAACTACCACGTAACCATGATCTACGGCAACCACCACGTACCCACGACCCTCAGGCATTTGTGAGAGATTGTGGGACGTGCCTTCAGGAGGATAACTGACAATCTCTTCGGCAAGTATAAAGACGCTTTCAGGGGAAGATCAAGGCGGGCAATGAATGACAGAGAAGATTAGACATAGCTTATAGGACTAGCCAGTACATTTTCTGTTGTGGGAAATCTCCGCGAGACTAAGTCCAGGTAAGTTGCGTCACGCTCGCCCCGGGGCCATGACCTCCAGTGCCTGCCCCGGGCGCCGCCTTTTGGCTCCCGGGACCTGGCCTCCGGGGTCAGTCCCGGGCGCCGCCTTTTGGCTTCCGGGACCTGGCCTCCGGGCCGGTCCCGGGCGCCGCCATTTGCCCGGGGACGTGGCCTCTGGTGCCTGCCCCGGGCACCGCCTTTTGCCTCCCGGGACCTGGCCTCCGACGCCGGTCTCGGGAGCCGCCTTTGGCCCGGGGGCATGGCCTCCGGTGCATGCCCCGGGCCTCATCGCCCTTTCAAAGGTAAAGTCTCTGGTTGTTGATCACGTGCAGGTCACGCGAGGAGCACCACGGGAATCAGCGACCACCTGTCAAGCATCCAAGGCGCTTGACCGGGAGAAGGACGTTGCTACCCCTCAATCCGACGGTGGCTTCCGGGGTAGTTTAGACTTTTCGCTTCTTTTTGGGGCTATAAATAGCCCTTGTACACCTCTGTTGTAAGACAAGTGATCCATTGTTATTGGAATAGCTAAACTCACAGGTGTGCTCCAGAAGTCTCTCCCCCGAGAGAGCCTCCCCAGCCAACTCCGGTCAGGAGCACGCCGACAGGACTAGGGCCCCCACCGGGACCTGAACCTGTATAAATCCTCGTGTCAATTCTTGTGTTTGTCCGGCGGGGGAGGACCGGTCACCCGATCAACCCGCGCCACGTTCTCTTCGCTAGGATCGTTCTCAAAACCTGCCGGGGTATTCGCAATACCACGACAGTTGGCGCCGACCGTAGGGACTCGTGACAAGACGCCATGGCTCCCCCAAGAACAAGGGCTCGCACCCTTCCCGGTGATGCCGGTCTCGGAGACCCAGCGCCGCCCGTCCGGGACACGGCTGTCCCGGCGCTTCCGCCAGGAGGCGGCTAGGCCCAGGTACCGCCTCCCGCCTTTCCTCTTAACTTAGGTGCTTCTACCTCCCGGTCGCTCCCGGTGACCGCGGGGACCTCGGCCAGGACCAGTCTCCCCCCGACGGCTCCCCCGCTCCCCGGGACGCCCTACTCGATGCTCTAGTGGACGGCCAGCTCCGCGCCCAGCGCTCTATGGATGAGCTGCTCAGCGTGTTGGCGCGGCCTCCGGCCCCCACATTTGCGTCGCACCCATACCCGGGGACTATGCCCCCGTTTATGGGTTACCCGGCGGCCCCTCCGGCCTCCGGAGGTTTGGCCGCCCCGTATGACCCCGCCGGGGGGTTCCCTCCCCCTGTGGGATATACGTCCGGACCCTTCCTGTAACATCCTGAGTTTTGGGGTGAAAAGTTCTTTCTTAAAAATCATGCATGCATATGTCTCTTCTAGATCAACCAAATCAGCTCCAGTTTTAGCCCTTAAGTCTCCAAAATCTATCCTGTGACCCCAAGTCAAGATCTGACTTTCCAGATTTGATCTATCAGTAATCCTAAACCTAAAAGCCTTCAGAACACAGATCCAATTCTATCTCTAACTTCCAGATTTATTAACTCCTTTCTGTTTTCGAAAACATAATATCTTTTATTACCTAAATACCTTAAGTTCCAGAAATACAGATTTAATCAAAATCTTAGCCAAGTTCAGACCAGATTATTCTTGGATTATGATCAAGAGTATGCCAATGCCTTAATCCAAAAAGTTGGCAGCCAGATTTCATCATCTAGACTATTTTCGCAAATCAGTCCAAGAGTATCGCAGATCAGTCCTTTTTCCAGATTTTCCAGAAGCCTAAAAAGGCAAATGTTGCAAATCATCTCCAAATTCAAATCTGATTCAGGGAACACCTCCCAAATTCTTTTCAACACAAATTCTTCTTTTATGAGTATCTCAAAATCAAACCCTAAATCCCAGAATTCGAGATCAATAAGAATCAGACTTATTTTACCCTAATCTACTCTGTTTTCAGTTCATATCAAAAATCATCCGAACATCTCAAATTTTATCTTCTATCTGTGCCAAATCATCTGTTGAATCAAGTCTACCAGATTAATGCAATCAATCTCAGATTTAACCTTCCAAATCATCAGATTTACATTTCAGTCCAAATCAAATATTGCAAATCAGCCCAAATTCGACCAGGCCAACTACTGTGCACGACCAGAGCCTCGCCGTGATTCCTTGCGCCGTGCTCGCTCGCCGCCGGCCAAGCCTCGCCTGAAATTGTGACCGTGCATGCTTGTGCGCACGTGTCCGTGTCCTAGCCTTCGCCGTGGCAACGCCGTGGCAGCGCCATTGAACAACACTTGCTCCCGTGCGCGACCAGCAGCAGCCATTGTCAGCATCTTCTTGCCACGTTGCTTGCTTTGCCAGCCCTTGTCGCCACCGCCTTGCACCGCCCGACATTGTTGAGTCCCGATGAAGCAACAATGAACAGCTTTGCACCGCCTGTGCGCCGTCGCGTCACCGCTCGCCGTTGTTGCATCTGCGCTCGGCAAATCAAATCACTGGCGCCAATTTATTGCTATTACTTCCTTGCAAGCTTCGCCCACTGATCTATTTAAGCCACCAGTGCCTTGTATCATCTCCTCTTCACCAGGACTTAACCAAATCTCCAAATTACCTCTGCTGCAGTCGTCTTCTCCGGCGAGCCGTCGAGGAGCCTCACGATGCCAGCACGTTCTGCAGCACCCCCTGCCAAATTAACAGCACCAGAAGGTATAGCTCATCTCCCTCACCGTGTTGTACCATCTAATTGGATTTCCTTGCATCCTATAGCCGGTGATCGCCGGAAATCCCGATTACCCTGTTCCGGCAATGCAGGCCAATTTACTTCGAATCAACTCTCGAACCTGTGAAGAAAAATGATCAGTGAACCTTTTGAAGTAAGCCTATGCATCAATATCTCCAGATTGAGCTCGAATTGAAGTTTTCCCCAATTTTGAGTTTCTCCAGAAACCGGCGATCGTCGCCAGGCTTCTCCGGCCATCCTCCAGCCAAATTGATCGTGCAGGTAGCTTCCTCTTACCCATCTATCACTCCCTGAGCTTGGAATTAAGTTCATTCGACCTGTATCAAAAACCCCCAAATCCCATGTCATCTTCTCCGGCACAGTTCACTGGAAACCTATTCCCGGCCGTTTCAGCTTCTTAAACCTTGTCTTTCAAGTGTGCTTCAACCTCCTGAGCATATTTTTCTTCTAGCCCGATCTCTGAAACTGCCCAGATTTCAAGTTATAGCCATGCCAAGATTTTGTCCAGTGGCTTCACTGTGCCGTGTCGCCACCACACTTCTCCTTTGAATTTCATCACTTTCCAGCCATTCTCAGCTTTGGATCCTGTTGAATGATTTGTTCCTGTTATCATTGCCTACCTCCCAGACAAAGTGGTGCATCATTTGGAGCTCTAGATAAAAAGTTATGTCAAGCCCTAGTTTCTGGCCATGTCAGATTCAATGCCAGACTATGTCAGTCAGTGGCATTAGCCCTTTTCACTTCCTTCCAGATGTGCATTTTGAGCATAACTTTGTCCCTTAGATTCCTGAGGTTGTGATCAGCAATTTCTTCTTCTATCAGAACTTGATTTGAGCCCTTGAATTATATTTGCTGCTAAACCCTAATTTTTGACACTGTCCCAGTGCATGCCAGCCAATGGCATTGGCCTTGTTTACCCATTTCTGATTGTGCAATTTGAAAGCCACTTTGTCCACTGAATTTGTAGAGTTATGATCTACACTTTCTTCTACTGTCATAACTTGAGATAAGCTCTCTAGCTTTCCTTGAAGTTATGCCAGAGTCTTGATCCGAATGTCAATCTGCTGACATTTGCTGTTTTTGATCAAACCAACCACAAAACTGATGTTCTTATTGCAACCTTGAAATCCTAAGAGCATCTAACACCATTCTTAGCCAATTCCTTGAAACCCTAGACTCTCAACCCAGTTCAGCTTGCAAACTCAATTATCTCCAGTATCGTTCAGTCACTCTTGTAAAGCATATCTGCATATAGATCCTAAAACATTTTAATATATAAGTAATATTTGTGTGTATTGTTTGGTTTGTGGTCGAGTAGATCCAGAAGCTGAGTTCGAGGACTTCGCTGTTGACCCGTCATCAACTGTTGTTTCTTACGATGCGGAAGGCAAGTCATATCCTTGGTCATCTTGAACCTATATTTTAAATGTTGCTAAAACATAACCTTGAATATAGATAATATTGCATGTGAAAGATTGAGAATGGTTGATTTATGAATTGGCAGTACTAGACTGGTTATCTGTGAAATGTGAAATAAACAAGTTTTGAGCCATGAACTATTATATGTATTTATATACTTATATTCATGAAATAAAACCCCTAGCCGTGACCAGAAAATGGTATGGATGGTGGTAGCACTGGAGGTGCTAGACTGCGAAGGAATGCAGGCACTGAAGGTGCAGGGTTGTGGATGGTCTGGTCACTGGCATATAAGGACTAGAACCTTGTGTTGTGCGTCTAGCGGCATGAACAACGTGCTAACCGCAAACCTGGTATGGGACAAGCCTGAACAAGTATTTATGTGGATCGCACATGAAACCCCTGCATGAGTTGTGTTGTGATGATTGATATGGAGGCTGACTGCCACATCACTGAAGGTGATCTGATATTTGACCCAGCAATGGGGAAATGAGTAAGGGTGGGGGTATAGCCCGCCACAACTGTGTTTCGCGAGAGATCCACAGGGTCAGGGGTGAATTGTGAGTGATACATAACAAAAGTTCTTGTTATCTCCACCTTGCCACTCACACATGGTTGTGAGGAGGGGTCTAATCATTTTGATAGGATGGGCTTGAAAGTGGAATATCTTGCGGGTAAATTGGTACCTCTCTGCAGAGTTAAAAACGTATTCGAATACTCCGAGCTCCCGGGTTTATAGGAGTCTGCTGCGGTGAATTAAATCCACAGGGTGTGACACAAGTATTATTTTCTAAATAAAATGTGTTAAATCAAGATTACCCAAATGACATGTGTTGTCATGATAAGGAGTGCTGCCGTGGGCTGTCGTGTGTCGACGTGTCGCGGTAGTGCTATAATCTAGTGAACATGAATGATGATGTTATATTATGAAAGGTGCTGCCATGAGATGAGGTATGAAAGAAAAAGGTTATTTTACAAACATCCATAATTCTTGACTAGTCTAGGTTCATATCATCACTACTATATGTATCTACTCTTACCTATGACTTGCTGAGTACGTAAGTGCTCACCCTTGCAACCTACAAATTAGTAGATGGAGCGTTCAATGATCAAGATGAAGGCATGGAGAACTTCTTGGATCCAGAAGGAGAAGAGTTAGTCCCGTCATTGCCCTGATGTGTGTTGTTCTGCCGTCCACTTCTCTTTGTGGGTGGGTCACCTATCTTCTGCTGTGTAGTTGTTATTTTGCTAAACCATGTATGCCGTGAAGGCATTGTAATCTCTTTATGTAATATTAAGGCCAGCAGGCCACACTGCTTAAATATTTTGTAAGTTACTCTATTTCAATGTGAATATACTCCTGTGCTTGACTTATCCTGGGAAGTCAAGGGTATGTGTATGCTATGCATATATGGGACTAGCTGCAGCGAGCTAGGTCTCTACAGGAGTAGTCGTAGTCCCAGTTTCGGGGCGCGACACTTCCCGACACCCGGGCCAGTCCCGGTGCCGGGGGGTTACTTCATGCCCGGGCCCTTCGTGGCACCTGGGGGATACCCCGTTCCGGGCCCATTCCCGAGGCCGGCGGCCCATTATGTGCCGGGGGTTTTCCCTACGCCGGGAGCCAGTCCGGACCCGCGCGTCGTGTTTATCGCACCGGGGGCGGTTGACAGAGCAGCTCCCGTGCCTCAACGGACTTCCCCCCGCATCGGCTCCCCGGCTCCGGAAGTCGCCCCGGGGGCTCCCCCGACGCCGGTTCCAGATATTACAGGGGCCTCCCCCTTTCTGGTTCCGGTCGTTGCCACGGGGGCTCCCTCCACTTTGGTTCCAAACGTCGCCCTGGGTGCCACCTCCCCGGTTCCGGATAATACAGGGGCTTCCCCCTTTCCGGTCCCGGGGGTCTTCGCAGGGGGCTCCCCCCACCCGGCCTCGGAAGCTTCCGGGCCGGTAGCTACAGTGCATAAGCCCCCTCCCTCAGTGGAACAGGTCCGTTTCTCCCGGGGGGAGGTCGAGCAAATGCATTCACCTGAGCGCGGGGAAGAACTTCCCCCTAGCCGCGGGCATGGGGAGCCTCGTTCTCGCACCGGTCGGGGGAAGAGACCCGCTGAAGAGCCAGGCTCTCCGGAGGAGAGCCCGGACACCCGGGAACTCAGCCCCGGTCAAGAAGGAAAGCGTCGCCACCGCCACTCCGGCGGACCTCTCGGACCGCTCCCTGACTCCGATAACGAGGGTGTGTCCCCCGTTGAAGAAGACAGCGACCGGGACTCTCCCCGAGAAGTGCAGGGGGCTAATCAGCCCCTATGCCGCAGACTTCGCAGCATTCGGTGGCCGCGGCCCTATCGCCCGCCGCACATCGAACACTATAACGGTGAGGCGGACCCTTACGAATTTGTGCAGGTATACTCCACAGCCATCTCCGCGGCCAGGGGGATGAGACGGTACAATGCAACGTCTTCCCCCTCTACCTCACCGGCATCGCCCGCTCCTGGTTCTACAACCTGAAGGCCGGCTCCATCAAGTCTTTCACACAGCTCCAGCGGGAGTTCTGCGCGAACTTCCAGGGGAACTACGTGCGTCCCCTGGACTGCTCGCAGCTGTACACCGTCCGGCAGAGGACCGGGGAAACCATCAGAAGCTTCTTCAAGCGCTTTGCTCAAGTGAAGAGCAAAGTGGCCCACGTCCCCGACTCTATGGTCATCGAAGCATGCAAAAGCGCTATCCTCCCGGGGGAGCTCCACCGAAGGCTCTCCCGGAGCTTCCCCTCCTCCGCCGATGAGCTGTTCAACGTACTCGAAAAGTACGCTCGGGTGGAGGAAGACGACATCTGGAAGAAGACCCAGGGGCTAGGGATCCCCTCAAGTGCCCCAGATAGGGGGGCGTAACGAGCCACGCCCTCGGGACACCTTTGTCCTCGAGGGCGGAGGCGGCTCGCGCGACCCCCCGAGGGGCAACCGCCCCTTCCCCAAGCCGAAAGGCCATGGGGGAGGACAGTCCTCACGCGACTGGGATGGCCCCGCGGGGAGAAGCCGGGAAGGACAGTGGTGCAGCTTCCACGGGTCTAGTACCCACGCTACCCAAGACTGCCACCAGCTGCTGCAACACTTCACGGCGTTCCTCAACCAGCGCGGGCAGGGGGGGACTCCGGCCTCCTTACCCCCTCGGCCAGCTGTTCCGGCCCTTCCCGCTCCCGCGGGGGGTCCGCAGGGGCAGCCGCAGGAGGGGGAGCCTTCAGAAGCTCTCCCCTTCCAAACTTCTCAGCGCCGCATCAACGTCATCGTGGGAGGGTCCGCCTCCGGGAGGGACTCTAAGCACCAGCGTAAGGAGTACGCGCGCGAAGTTAAGGTTGTGGGGGTGCTGCACACGTCCCCGCCACCCAAGTGGTCGGACGTCCCCCTCACCTTCATGGCGGAAGACGCGCGAGGGGTTCGCTTCCCCCACAACGACGCGCTCATCGTCACCGCCACCATCTACAACTACCACCTGGCCCGCATCCTCGTGGACGGCGGGAGCTCAGCCGACGTCCTATTCCTGAAGGCCTTCAAAGAAATGCAGGAGGATGAGAAGCTTCTGCAGCCCGCGGCAGGGCCCCTGGAAGGGTTCGTCTCGGGGAGGGCGATCCACCCCGTGGGCAAGGTAGATCTCCCCATGACATTCGGCACCCCCGAGAACTACCAGACCGAGCTGGTCCGCTTCGACGTAGTGGACCTCCCCTCCTCCTACAACGCGATAATGTGGAGGACCAAAATCAACCGGCTGGGGGCTGCCACCCATCAAAACTACCTTTGCATGAAGATCCCCGGGCCGCATGGCGTGATCAACGTCCGGGGAGACCAAGACATGGCCCGTGCTCTATACGAGCGCGCTGCCGCCACAATCGGAAGCGTCAACCTCATAAAGGCGCCCGGGGGGGAGGCCTCTCCCCCGGATCCAGACGTCACTGCACCACCGCCCGGGAGGCCCCTCCTCAAGCCGCGTCCGGAAGGGGGCCTCCGGAAGGTCCTGCTGTCCCCAGGCGACGAAGACAAAACCGTCCGGATCGGGGCGGAGCTCCCCGAGGAGCATGCAGCGCAACTTGCGGCTTTTCTGCGCGAAAACTCCGATGTTTTTCCGTGGAAGCCTTCGGACATGCGGGGCGTCTCCCGGGAGGTCATTGAGCACAAGCTCGCAGTGGCCCCCGGTCACCCCCCCCCCCCCCCCCCCCCCCGATCAAACAAAAGCTGAGGAAGCTCTCCCTCGAGCACCAAGAGGCAATCAAGGTGGAGATCACCCGGCTCCGAGAGGCGGGGTTCATTCGGGAGGTCCTGCACCCCAAGTGGCTCGCGAACCCCGTCCTTGTGAAGAAGTCAACCGGCAAGTGGCGGATGTGCGTGGACTTCACCGATCTTAACCGCGCCTACCCCAAAGACAACTTCCCGCTCCCGCGGATTGACCAGCTCGTCGACTCCACCGCGGGGTGCGAGCTGATGAGCTTCCTAGATGCCTACTCGGGCTACCATCAAGTCCGGATGGCGGAAGGGGACGAGGAAAAGACGAGTTTCATAACTCCCCTCGGAACCTTCTGCTACGTCCATATGCCCTTCGGGCTCAAGAACGCTGGAGCGACCTGCCAGCACCTCATGACGCTGGTCTTCAAAGATCAAGTCGGCCGCAACGTCGAAGTCTACATAGACAACGCGGTCGTCAAAAGTCCCTGCGCAGCCTCCCACATCGACGACCTGGCGGAGACCTTCCGCAACCTCCGCGCGTTTGGGCTCAAACTCAACCCGGAGAAGTGCGCCTTCGGCGTGCGCGGGGGGAAGCTCCTGGGTTTCCTCGTGTCCCAGCGGGGCATTGAGGAAAATCCCGAAAAGATCCGGGCATTCCTGGACATGCCCCCGCCGCGCTCCGTCAAGGACGTCCAGCAGCTCTCCGGCCGCCTAGCCGCGCTAAGCCGCTTCGTCTCGCGGTCGGGGGAGCGAGGCCTCCAGTTCTTCAAAATCCTCCGAGGGCTTGAGGGGTTCCGTTGGACCCCCGAGGCCCAGGAGGCCTTCGACGACCTCAAGAAGTACCTCACGAGCCCTCCAATGCTCGTGAGTCCGTCTCCAGAAGAACCCTTGCTCCTCTACCTTGCCGCGACCCCGGTTGCCGTCAGCGCGGTATTGGTGAAGGAGCAAGGGGGGCAGCAGCATCCCATGTACTACGTGAGTGAGGCCCTCTAGGGGGCCAAAACTCGGTACATGGAGATGGAGAAGATCTGCTACGCCCTCCTGATGGCATCCCGGAAGCTTCGCCACTACTTCCTGGGGCACCCCATCACCGTCCCGTCGTCCCTCCCCCTGGGGGAGGTAATGCGGAACAAAGAAGCCGCCGGCCGGATTGGGAAGTGGGGGGCCGAGCTCGCCCCCATCTCCCTGTCCCTCACTGGCCGCTCCGCCATCAAGTCGCAGGTCCTCGCCGACTTCGTCGCAGAGTGGACTCCTGCCTCCGGGTCCGGGGACGAAGACCTCCCTGTGCTGCCCCGACGCAGTGACCATTGGACCCTCATGTTCAAGGGTCGCTGTGTCTCGCCGGGCCTGGCGCGGGAGTAGTCCTCTGGAGCCCCGAGGGGAAGGAACTCGAGTACGCCGCGCGGCTTGAGTTCCCCGCAACCAACAACGTCGTCGAGTACGAGGCTTTGCTGCTCGGGATGCGCCTTGCGCGCTCCCTGGGGATCCGGCGCCTCCTACTGAAGGGATATTCTCAGCTCGTTATTTGCCAAATGGACAAGTCTTACCTGTGCCATGACGCAAACTTGAGTCTTTATTTGCAGGAGGTGCGAAAGATGGAGAGGCATTTCGACGGCCTCAAGGCCCGGCATATCCCCCGAAGGGACAATGACCGGGTCGACGCCCTGGCCCAGGTGGCTAGTGCCCGGGAATCGCTACCCAAGGGGGCCTTCTTGGAAATCATCACGAAGCCCTCGGTGGCCTCCCCGGACGCGAGCGGGGGAGGGGGCGTTACTTCTTTCCGGGCCGGCGCCTGGGCGCGCCCGGTCCCGGGGGTGTCATCCCGGGGCTTCGCCGGTGTCAAAGCCGGCGTCGTCGATGGGCCGGGGGCTTTTTGAACACTGGCCTTATTAGGCTCAGAGCCCCCGGCGGCGTCCTTCCCCCGCTTGTGCCACCCGGGGGTGGGGAGGGGCTTCCTCTCCGGCAGCTTCAGCCCGTAGGCCTCAACCACCAAGTTCCGGGGAGGGCCCTCCCCCACGAGGCGCATGATGCGCTCGTGCTCGTCGGTGAAGTACCCCCCAGGAGGTTCTCCACCTTCTCCCGCGCCGCCGGGTACGGCCGGACTACAAAAGGTAAAGAGTTAGTCAAATTTCCAAAAATTTGTAACTGCAATGCATCAGGTAACCGGGACTTACGTCGGGTCACCGGCTTCACCAGGGGCCGCTGCGCCGGGCCCATCCCGATCCCCCTTCTCCCGCGCGAGAAGGGGGAGACCCTCAGGAGCATCACCTCCTCGGCGGCGTCCCGCATAGAGCGGGTGCCCCGGGAGATGATCACCTTGCCGAGGAGCTCGAGCTCCTCGTCCGTCCACACCGGAGGCTTCGGCACGGACGATCTGCTGTAGGCGGGCGGCTCCGGGGCATACACCACCTCGTTGTCCTGGACCCGGAGGTAGAACCACCTCCGGATCCAGTCGCCCCAGTGGTCCCGAGAGGCCGCTGCCGGGTAATCAGCTTCCCAGGACGGCAGCATCTGCACCATCACCGAGCCGAAGGGGGACTTGGGTCCCCCCTTCACCAGGTGGGAGCTCCTCGCCGCCGGTTCGTAGAAGTACCGGAAGGCGCGTAGGGTGGGCTCCCGCCCGGTCGCCGTCTCGAAGAGCCAAATGAAGAGGCCCATCCGGATGAGCGCGTTCGGGGTGAGGTGGTTTAGGGCCACCCCATACTCCTTCAAAAACTCCCGGAGCAATGGATGCACCGGGATCCGGAGCCCCGCCTCCAGGAAGGCCTCGAAGGCCACGATCTCTCTGGGCCTGGGGCGGGGGGCTCCGTCGTTCTTCACGGGGACCCGGATGTCCCCGTCCTCAATGACTCCGTGTTCGACCAGGGACTCCATGTCCTCGGCCGTGAACTCGGACGCCCAGAGGAAGTCCGGAGCGACCTCCTCCGGGGGCACCTCGGTCGTCTTCGCTCGACCCTTCGGTGCCATCAGGTTTGTTTTTTCTGGTGGCTAACGTTTCAGGAGGCTACACCTAAAGGTTTCGGACGACTGCTACCGGGAGCTAGCTACCGGGAGAGAGCTACTGAGAGAGAGCTACCGGGAGAGCTAAATGCGCTAAGGTTGAGAAGTTTGGAATAACTTCCCGAGCCCCCCAAGGCCCTATTTATAAGGGCGAACCGTGATCCAGATGAGCGCCACGTGGCACTCCGCGGCGCAATCTGGGCCATTGAACTTCAAACCGGGCGCGGGAAATGAAGGGACTGGCGCGCAAACCGAGGCGCCGATTCGAACCGCGAGCACATTTATGGCGAAGCGGCGCGGTAATAAGCGCGCGGCACGGGAACCGAAGCGTCACGGCTCTGGTGGCTTGGTCCGGAGATTTTCCCGGTGACATGTACCATACCCACCGGGGACTCGAGCATCGTCCCCGGGGGGCATGGGGGGCTGCTGTTGGGGGAAATCTCTGCGAGACTAAGTCCAGGTAAGTTGCGTCACGCTCGCCCGGGGACGTGACCTCCGGTGCCTGCCCCGGGCGCCGCCTTTTGGCTCCCGGGACTTGGCCTCCGGGGTCGGTCCCGGGCGCCGCCTTTTGGCTTCTGGGACCTGGCCTCCGGGCCGGTCGCGGGCGCCGCCATTTGCCCGGGGACGTGGCCTCCGGTGCCTGCCCCGGGCGCCGCCTTTTGGCTCCCGGGACCTGGCCTCCGTGGCCGGTCCCGGGTGCCGCCTTTCGGCTCCGGGGACCCGGCCTCCGGTGCCGGTCCCGGGCGCCGCCATTTGCCCGGGGACGTGGCCTCCGGTGCCTGCCCCGGGTGCCGCCTTTTGCCTCTCGGACCTTGCCTCCAGCGCCGGTCGTGGGAGCCGCCTTTGGCCCGCGGACCTGGCCTCCGGTGCATGCCCCGGGCCTCATCGCCCTTTCAAAGGTAAAGTCTCTGGTTGTTGATCACGTGCAGGTCACGCGAGGAGCGCCTCGGGAATCAGCGACCACCTGTCAAGCATCCAAGGCACTTGACCGGGAGAAGGACGTTGCTACCCCTCAATCCGACGGTGGCTTCCGGGGTAGTTTAGACTTTTCGCTTCTTTTTGGGGCTATAAATAGCCCTTGTACACCTCTGTTGTAAGACAAGTGATTCATTGTTATTGGAATAGCTAAACTCACAGGTGTGCTCTGGAATCCTCTCCCCTGAGAGAGCCTCCCCAGCCGACTCAGGTCGGGAGCACGCCGACAGGACTAGGGCCCCCACCGGGACCCGAACCTGTATAAATCCTCGTGTCAATTCTTGTGTTTGTCCGGCGGGGGAGGACCGGTCACCCGGTCAACCTGCGCCGCGTTCTCTTCGCTAGGATCATTCTCAAAACCTGCCGGGGTATTCGCAATACCACGACATTTTCCTTGTAACGATCTCTCTATAATCCTTTTTTCCACATAAACAAATACACAGGACGTAGGGTAATTACTCAGCTATGAGGGCCCAAACCTAGATAAATTCTCGTGCCCCTGATTCGTCGATACTTTGAATACCTTAGAACTTGTCTGATTGGCTCCCTTCATAACCCCGTCTCATTCTTGCATAAGTTCGACAGAAGGACCCCCGGGTTCCAATCATTGACAAACTTGTCGACGATTGGGACTTTCGTCCTTAGTCGAACTTACGTAAATGTTAAAGAAGAATGTGAAGCTGATCCAAGGTGAATCTCAGGTAAATTATGGTATCTATGTCAGAGGAAGAAAGGAATTTATACAGGTTCGGGCCCTCTGATGATGAGTAATAGCCTGACATCCTGTTAGAATTTCACTATGTAAAATGAGGGTTACAAGAAGAGAATCAAGGATGTTCTTAGATGAACTAAGAACAATCATGTATTCTTTAGCTTACAGTCAATGTAAATCTACTATAGCTAGCTCTAAAGTGTTGTGTCTTCAATCTCTTGCGTTGTTCTCATCTCTTGTGTCGTGCTGATCTCTCCTTTTATAGCTCGTCACCGATCGTCGGTTATGGAATAAAAAGGCTCGCTGGGAGGCAGACGTGCGCCGGCCATCATGTGCAATTATACCCATTTATGATTATGCCTCCATCTTCTTAACGGTTACTATAAACTTAAAGAGTTAAATCGTCTAAGACAACAGTAGTGATAAAATTGTTTCAACCACTATTCATGATTGAATGAGTCTAATCATATAGCCATTAAATGTTTTATCTCTTTAGTAAGCCATGGTCGCGTATTAACTACGACAATGCACAGCCATCTTCACAACTCGGGCGATCATGGGAAAATGTCTCCATGTCCACGGTATTCATGAGACCATAGTCTCTACGACCTCGGTATTTGTGAATATCTAAAGGCTACAAATTCCGCGACATCGCAGGATGAGACCATGGAATGGGATATGTCCAATATGCATTGGACTATTCTATTGTCTCCCACTTATTCTCCTGAGACCATAGGGAGGTAGAAAATCTCGTTCTGTAGTTCTTGCGACTATAAAATGGCAAAGGTGACTAACTCGGGTTATAATCCTCGTCAGCTAGCCCCCAAATTTGAAATAACCAGATATATACTTTGTTATTTTAAATTCAATCAACTTGTAAATTCAATTATAAATATTCCAACGTTGCACCTTCTCCTGTAACAAAAAGATGTTACTTTTTCCACCATGTGTCACTTCGTTTCCCAAGAAGATCTTTGGGTGGAATTTTGACAGGTCATGATGAAGTCTTTTGCTACAACTCGAGACAAAACTTAAAGCGTATTTTAAGAACTCGAGGCTTGAGAACACAAACTGTCGCCTCTGGGTTTTATAAATACTTAAATTTTACATTCTAAGACTTTCAATCTTTCACTTGTTAAGTCTTTGAACTTCTTTCGTCTTTTCTTCTCTGTTCTTGTTCTAATGGCGGGCCAAAGTTCTAAACAAGTTGTTGAGAGTGATGAAGAGGAATTAGGAATAGAAGATATTCTTACGCAGGCATTTGAAGAGGTAACTCTTCTTTTGAAGAATCTGCATTAATCTTTCTTCCAGTATAGAGTTTTTCAAAATAACACTTTTTGAATTTTTTTTTTAGAAAATTGAGGGTTTGACTACCTTAAAGAAGCGAACTGGTGATGATATTGGATCATCAAGTGGATCCTCATTGAAGAAACTAATGAGGTACGAGGAGTTAGCTGCCGCTGCTTCTCAAACCATGGTGTTAGCCCCTTTGCTCAAAGTGATTACGACAGAAGGAAAGAGGCTGACAACCTACAGTCTGTGTGACCGGGCGTTATCGTCTTGGGGACGCCTTAGCCCACCGTGGGGGGGGGGGGTTGTCCCCCTACTCGATGTCCAATGAATAAAGGATTTTCCCTTGTTGTTTCTGTAGATTTTTCCAAAACGCTCACCCGGGTCTGGCGTAGCCCCCCCCCCCCCACCCACAGCGGGGGGTAGTTTAATATTACGCACTGTGTGTGAGGAACATGAGTCACCGGTGAGAGGTTGAAAAGGCAGAGGGTCAAACTTCTATGATTTCTCCGGTCGGTGATTTCTGAGAACCCAGTTAAAAATTTCCCCCCATCGCCGTGGAACGAGAGCCGGACGAAAATTTTTCCGGTTGAAAAATTCCAAGGGCCCGGTTAAAAACGATGTCCCGGTTAAAAATTTTTGTCCCGGTTAAAAAGTTCCCCCGATCGCCGTGGAACGGGAGCCAACGAAAATTTTTCCGATCGAAAAATTCTGAGGGCTCGGTTAAAAAATTTCCTCCGGTCGCCGTGGAACGGGAGCCAGATGAAGATTTTTTCGGTCGAAAAATTCCGAGGGCCCGATATATGCTCCCGGAGGAGGGCGAGCTCTATGAGAGGCTCTTGAGTGTTTGAGGGGGGACTAGTCTCTCAAATTGACTCTTTACAGCAATTCATGGGAACTGGGTTGCCCTTACCCCCTCAGTCCACAAGGGGTTATTGTAAGCCGCCCTAGGAGAGCAAGGCTCCCGTTGTAGGGGCTTTTATGCTACGATAGCCTATGTCCTCACTGCATAAGAAAACCACTTGTATTGAAGAAAGTACAACGCCTCGCCCCACAAAACCACGATGGGGGAGGAAACAGTGAGTACAACGCCTCCCCCTGTGACGTCGCAACTGGGGAGGGAGCGAGCCCGGATGCTAGATGTAGAACTTGTGGAGTAAGTTTATATTCCAAGTGTGCTTCAGCTCTTGGTCTTCGAGGTTAGAGAGCTTGTAAGCCCCCGAGCCCAGGATCGTAGTGATCCTATATGGGCCTTCCCACTTAGGGTTGAGCTTGCCCTGGGCCTAGGGGTCAGTCAAGCGCTTGAGGACAAGGTCCCCAAGGCGGAAAGCTCTCGCACGGACGCGCTGATTGTAAGCGCGCGCCATTTCGCGATCGTAGATGGCATGATGGAGGAGCGCTCTGTCGCGCATTTCTTCGATGAGGTTGACTTCTGTAACACCCTTGGTTTGGCATAAATTATTTTCATAAAAAGTCATACATGCATATGTCTCTTCAAGATTAGCAAAATCGGCCTAGTCTTATTTTTATCCTAAGCCCTAAAATCTCAAAATCTTCTCTGTGAACCCAAATCAAGATCTGTCTTTCTAGATATGACCTATTATTTATCCTAAGTATAAAAGTCTTCAGAAGCCAGATTCAATTTCATCTCTAACTTCCAGATTTGTCAATTCTTTCTGTTTTTGAAAACAGAATTAAGTTAATTATTCTAATTACCCTAAATAATCTGAGCTCTGATTAAATCAAATCCTAACTTAAACCAGACCAGATTATCCTTGGATTATGATCAAGGGTATGCCAATACCTTAATCCAAAAAGTTGGCAGCCATATTCCATCATCTAGACCCTTTTCACAAACCAGTCCAATTGTATCGCACTTCAGTCCTTTCTAGATTTTCCAAAAGCCTAAAAAGGCCAAATGTTACAAATCAACTCCAAATTCAAATCTGTTTCAGGGAACACTTCCCAAATGCTATTCTATTACAAATCTTCTTCTATGAGGATCTCAAAATCTAATCCTAAATCCCAGAATTTCAGTTTCAACAAAATCCAGATTTTAATACCCTAAATACCCTATTGTCCTTTTCATTCAAAAGCTATTCAAATTTCCCAGATCTTATCTTCGATCTTTGCTAAATTATTTGCTGAACAAAGTTTGCCAGAATTTTGAAGTCAAAATCAGCCGTAATCACTTAAATCCCAGATTTTACAGATAAGTCCAAATCCCAACTTCTGTAATTGCAAATCAGTCCAGATTCGACCAGAGCTTTCCGTTGTGTTTTCGTCCAGAGCCTCGCCATGATATTCGTCGTGCTTGCTCGCCGCCGGCCAAGCTTTGCCTTCGCCTATGCACGTGCTCGTTTGTACCTGCATGAGCGCACGTGTCCGCGCCTACGCCGTCGTCGTGGCAGCACCGACGACTAGCAACTGGTCGCGCACGACTAGTAGCAGCAGCAACAGCAACTCATGTTGCTTCTCCGTGCCAACCTTGTCGCTTCCACCGCCAGCTCCAAGTTCCAAAGTGCCGACCATCGCAGTTGCAGAGCCGCTTGCTCGTCGTCTCGTCATTGCCGCTGTTTGCTTCGCCAGCGCTTTGTCGCCGCTGTTTCTTCTGCGCTCGGCCAGTCTCATTACCGACGCAAATTTTGTTTCTGTCCCCTTCTTGCAAGCTTTGTCCTTTTGCCTATTTAAGCATCTCATCGCCCTGTGCAATCTTTACTTCACTAGAAATCAGCTAAGTCTCAAACTTCTTCGTCTTCACCTTCTTCTCCAGCGAGCCGCCGAGGAGGAGCATGGTGCCAGCCAAATCTACTGCACCTTTCTCCAATCCAGCTTCGCCAGTGAGTACCCCTTATCCATCTCTCTGTGTGGTAACATTCAATTGAACTCCGGTGACCCCTAACGCCAGCGATCGCCGAAGATTGAGATTTCCATGTTTCAGCAATGCCATTCGATTTAGCCCGAATTAGCCTCCTATTTTGTTGAACAAATTGATCAGTAGCTCAATCCTAGCAAGCCTGTGTATTTAGATTTCAAATTAGAGCTTGGATTGAGGCAACCCCATTTTTCGCGCACCACCGGCGACCGGCTCACGTCGCCAGGCCACACTGCCGATTTCCTAACCGAATTGGCCTTACCAGAAGATTCCCCTCATCAACCTACTGCTCTCATCGTGAGGTCAAACTCCATGACCGTGTATTGATTTTGCCCAATTCAGTGTCTTCTTCTCCAGCACAGTTCACCGAAAAATTGTCTCCGACCACCGCCGTCGACACCACCATGTCCAGCACCTTCGCCTCAACCTCCTGAGCATATCTCTCTACTACCCCGATCTTAAATTCTGCTCAAATTACAAGATATAGCTATGCCAAGAATCTATCCAGTACCTGTGCCTTGTCGTGTCACCACCGTGTTTCCTCGTTGTTGTTCGTTGCCGTCCGGCCATCTCAGTGATCGAAACCACCACCATTGGATTCCTGTTGCCTTCGCCTACCTCCTAGACATAGTTGGCGAAGCAATGCTTGAGTAAAATCGATTAAATGCTAGATCCCTAGTTTTTGACAGTGCACAGACATTCAGTTCACGGTGCACAGGGGTCTTTTTGCAAAATCCTTGAACTTCTGGACTTTTATGTGAAAACTTTGTTGTCAATTAAATTCCTTGTTCAATTTTGCACCTAATGCCTTGATCTAAATATGTTTTTTCCACTGGAAATCTTCTAAATCATGTCAATGCCATTCTTTCAACTACCCCATCTTGAAATAAGCCCTCTAGAGTTCTCCAAAGCCATATCAGACCTTGAACCGACTGTTGATCTGTTGACATTCGTTGTTTTTCATCAAACCAGCCATGAACCCTATGTCAATTTTGATGTCTTGAAACTCTAGCAACCTCCAGTACTCAATCTTAGCCCAGATTCCTTGAAACCCTAGAATCTTGACTCAGTTCAACTTGTAGCCTCAATCATATTCAGCATCATTCAGTTATTCTTTTTAAAGCATATTTTCATGTACTTCATAAAACATTTTAATATAGTAATTATTGTGTGATGTTTGTCACCGAGCAGATCCAGAAGCTGAGTTCGAGGACTTCGCTATCGACCCAACACCAACTATTGATTTTTACGACACGGAAGGCAAGTCATATTCTTGAACATCTCGAACCTATATTTTATGAGTTGCTATAATATAACCTTGAATATAAGTAGTATTTCATGTGAAAGAATGATTGAGTTATGAGATGAAATGGCAGTAAAAGACTGAATGCCTGTGAAATGTGAAATAATCAAGTAATGAGCCATGAACTATTATATGTGTATTTATGTATATTCATGAAATAAAACCCCTAGCCGTGACCTGAATTTGGTATGGAATGGTGGTGGCACTGGATGTGCGTGGCTGTGGATGGTCTGGTCAGTGGCATATAAGGACTAGAACCTTGTGTTGTGCGTCTAGTGGCATGAAAAACATGCTAATCCCAAGCCTTGTATGTGACAGGCCTAAACAAGTAAGTATGCGGATCGCACATGAAACCCCTGCATGAGATGGAAAGTGATGCACGATTAGCACGGAGTGCGGCTCCTACACATATCACTGGATGTGATGATTCACGCTGACCCAGTAATGGGAAGATGCAATCAGGGTGGGGGTATAGCCCGCCACAATTGTGGAAGGTCTGTTAGTCCGACCACATGGTCAAGGGTGAATTGTGAGTGAAACATAACAAAAGTTCTTGTTATCTCCACCTTGCCACTCACATTATGTAGTGAGGAAGGGTCTAATCATCTTGATAGGATGGGCATGAAAGTGGAATATCTTGTGGGTAAATTGGTACCTCTCTGCAGAGTTAAAAATGTATTCGAATACTCTGAGCTCCTGGGTTTATAGGAGTCTGCAAAAGACCAAAAGCCCCTAGCTATGACCGTTGGATCGAGGGGTGTCACTGTCTTTTCATCTAACGAAGGGCTTGGATGCTTGACATGTGTCCTCGCTAGTTCCAGAGGTACCCTTGACGTCACCCATCTGCGGTCTTCCCTGGGAGGTGTCTGTGGCTTCCCACGGGAGGCATCCGTGGCTTTCAACGGGAAGCTTCTGTGGCTTTCCCCGGGAGCCCTCCGAGACTTTCCACGAGAGGCGTCCATGGCTTTCCACGGGAGCCCTCCAGGACTTTCCACGAGAGGCGTCTGTGGCTTTCCACGGGAGCCCTCTGGGACTTTTCCCGGGAGGCGTCCATGGCTTTCCACGGGAGGCGTTCGTGGCTTTCGATGGGAGCCCTCTGGGACTTTCCACAGGGGCCTTGTGGGACTTTTCACGGGAGCCCTGCGGGACTTTCCATGAAAGCCCTCCGGGACTTTCGACGGGAGGCAGCGGTGGCTTTCCATGGGAGCCCTCCGGGACTTTCCACGGGAGGCATACGTGGCTTTCTACGGGAGCCCTCTAGGACTTTCCACGGGGGCCCTCCTGGACTTTCCGCGGGAGGCGTCTATGGCTTTCCACGGGAGGCGTCCGGGTCTTTCCACGGGAGGTGTTCGTGGCTTTCCCTGGAAGGCATCCGGGACTTTCCCCGACATTCATAACCTATGCAATCATAGTGAATGTGTAGGGCAAGCTCCACCTCCTTACAATCGACTTCAATTCCTGAAATTGAAGCAAGCGTGGTTGAGGAAACAACGACTACTATGGCTGAAACTCTTGCCATAGTGTGTGTTGCGGGTACATCTGTAGCACATGATGTGACTATATCCATTGAGGTTCCCATTATTAAAAGGTCATGCCAGAAGTTGAAACCTAGCACTTGTTAATGATGAAAGTACTAATGTCGCGGCTAGTCCTATGACCATGGGAATGGAAAACCGGCCTGGGACTGCATCTGTTCCCATGGTCGTAGAAGTCCTCCCTCCCCCTGAGCAAGGAGAAGAGAATGTGGAAACTGCGGGTCAGCCTACTGATGCTCTACATTCTGCGCTGGAAGTAAGTCTTCCAATTGCTGAGCAGGCGCAAGATGACTTGAGATCTGAGATTATGCTCAAAGATCTCATAGAGGTGAGTAAATCTTTACTCAGTACATCTTAGTATTATCTCTGAGAAATATCTTCAGATGTTTTGTTTTTCCTGTAGAACTCTGCTCAACATTCGACCTTGGTGAATTGGCTAGTAGAGCAATTTAAGGTCACACAAGCAAAATGCAACCAACTAGAACAGTAAGTTTCTTGCTCTAATTTCATTCCCCTATGAATTAGAATGAAACTTCCTTGTTGTTGCAGGAAAAACTATGCTTTATCAGAAGAAGTAGCTAAAGAACACTCCGAGATGGAGACAGCTGTAACTAAAGCTTTAGAGGAAAAAGAAAAGCTACAACTTGATTTTGATCGTAAGTTCATCTTCGCAGAATCAGGTCGTTGTGTTTCATGAATTGATCAAATTATCTTTTCTTTTGGCTAGGTCAAAGGGAAATAAACTCTAAGTTGACCAAGAAAAAAGGAGATTTCAAAGAGAAGTATATCTGACGAGGTCATAGTCTCAAAAAACTTCACAACCTAAACCAGAGGATAATGGAGAGAGCCCAGAATGATATAAAGAGTCTTGAAGAAGAAAAGAATAATCTGGAGAATATAATTCAGAACTGCAATAGCATGGGACAAGCTACTCTTGAGAAATTAAAAGTAGCGGACTCAACTAAGGCAAAGATTATTGATCCTGAAAAGGATAATATTTCACTTGAAGAGTCTTGTGCTTTGGTCGTAGCTCAAGCTCACTCTCTGGTTAACAACAAAGAGGTACAAGGAAACAGTCAAAACCGACATTGGTATTGCTGCTTCTTCTATCTTGTGCAAGCTCAGACATCGCCATGGGCCGAATTTAGATCTTAACTCAGTAGCGGAGGATGTCACCTTTGAGAATGAAGAGCAGATGAAGACGACCATAGCTGAGGTCAAGCCCATAGTTGAAAAACTATTAAAGAACCTCAAGCTCGCTTAAAGTTTTGCCTCCTCATTGTAACTATTTATTTTGACAATGGAAATAGGAATTCTTTGATGTATTAAATTACCTGCAAACAAGTATATACAAAATGGAAAATGCAAATGCATGCTTTAACAAAATTTAAAACCATGATAAACTTTAAGCTTTATATTATAGTTATATTCTCCTAGCCCCCTCCTGAGATTACTGATGCTGAGAATACAATATAGTAATGTGAGGATAGAAAACATCGCTAGCGAGTTTCTTATGCGTTGAGAAACGACTAAAAAAGAAAAGCCTCGACTAGAGTTTATTATGAGATCTCAAGAATAAGCAACTCAAAATAAATGTCAAAGCTTGTTACGAATTGACAGCCACCCGAATGATCAGAACATACTAGTAAGTCCCGTATGCGTTAAGAAATGGCTTATTTAGAGATGTCTTATCTAGATGCGATCATGAGATCGGCCAATGAATCTACTTTACACACTATAATGAGATGATTATGTAAGATCAACTCCAAGCTTAGCTTGAAGAGAAACAAAGGACAAGAAACGAGAATACAATTATAACATAGAGTAAAAGAAACATTTTATTATTAAAGGAAACATGCTAATTGAACAGGAAAATGGTAATGGAAAAAACTTACACATAAAATTTGCTCAATTGATCTATATTCCATGAATTGGATAAGATCCTTCCATCTTCCATAGCTAATCGAGCCGATCCTGGTCGCGGGATGGAAACCACAGTATAAGGAATTTCCCACTGAGGAGAGAACTTATTGCGATTGGACTGGTTTTGGATTTTTCTTAAAACCAGGTCGCCCACATGAAGACTATGTGGTCGCACCTTCTTACTGTGATATTTACGCAAAGCTTGTAAATATGCAGCAGACCTAATCAAGGCACGATCACTCTTTTCTTCGAGAAGAGAAAGCTCATCTTCTCAAGCATCACTTTGATTATCAATATCGAAGTGACCTAGCCGAGCTGAACCAAGTTGAATTTCAATTGGTAAGATAGTTTCTGCACCAAAAACCAGTTGGAAAGGTGTTTCACCCATAGCTTGACTGGATGTGGTAAGTAATGCCCATAAAACTGAGTAGAGCTCATCTACTCAAGCCCCCGAGTGTCACTTAAGGCGGTCGAAAACTCGTTCCTTGACACCCTGTATTATTTGCCCGTTGGCACGTTCTACTGCACCATTGCTTTGTGGATGAGCTACATATACGAAACAGACCTTGGTCCTAATGTCGTTGCAATAATATAGGAAAAGACCGCTGACAAATTGTGAACCATTGTCGGTAATGAGATGACTTGGACTCCAAATCATGTCACTATGTTCTTATGAAAGAACTTCTTTGCAGAGATAGCAGTAGTGATATTGCAAACTGGCTCAGCTTCAATCCACTTAGTGAATGTATCAATGGCTATGAATAAAAACTTGTATCCATTGACAGCTTGAGGCATTGGCCCTACAAGATCTATTCCCCAAACAGCAAACAGCCAAGTCAAAGGAATACCTTGCAAAGTATATGCTGGCTGATGAACTTGCCGAGCATGAAATTGACATTGTGGGCATGTTTTGACCAACTGCATAGCATCATTGAGTGCCATAGGCCAGTAATAACCCTATCGAAAAGCTTTTCCAACCAGTGTGCGATAAGAAGCATGTGTTCCACATATGCCTCCATGTATTTCGTTTAGAAGGGATTTGCCATCTTCTTGAGAAATACATCACATAATGACTCCTTGAGTGCCCTTTCGATATAAAGTTCCCTTAATGAGTCAATACATGTGTGCTTTTCTAACTAACTGATGACTGTCAGTTTCATCCTCAATCAAGGTCCCATGCGCGAGATAGATTCTCAGTGGATGAATCCAATCTACTTCTTGCTCTAAGGTCGCGACGTTAATTATCGCTTCCAACCCCTCTTTGATAAAAGGGGATTTTAAATGCTCAACAAACACTCTTGCCGGGGTGGATATACGTGAGGACCCAATTTTAGACAATTGGTCTGTGAGAATGTTGTCACTTCACAGAACGATTGGACTTTGAAATTACTGAAGTATTTTTCCAATTTCCTCACCTCATCCATGTAATGACCCATTGTCTCATCGGAGATGTTGTACTACTTGTTTACTAGGTTTACGAATAGCTGTGAGTCCCCCCTCACCACTAATCAATGTACTCCAAGGGATTTGGCTGCTCAAAGCCTAGCAAGAAGACCTTCATACTCTACTGTGTTATTAGTAGCAGCAAAGTGTAATTGTATGACATACCGGAGTTTATCACCCTGAGGTGTTATTAAAACTACTCTAGGCCCCGAGTGTTGAAAACTGCGAGAACCATCAAAATACAACGTCCAACAGTCGGAATTATCCAAATCTACCGTGTCTTGTTCCTGTGGTGCAGGATTAGACCATTCAATCACAAAATCTGCAAGAACTTGGGATTTGATTGCTACTCGAGCAGTGAAATGGAGATCGAATGCTCCAAGTTCAACCGCCCATTTCGTAATTCGACCAGAGACTTCCAGGTTTCGGAGAATATCTCCTAAAGGAAAAGACGATGGCAAAAGTCATGTTGAAGCTTTCTAGAAGTCATTAACAGAGCATAAAGGAGCTTTTGGACTTCAAGGTAACGCTCCTTTGGTCCATTAAGCACTTCACTTACATAATAAATTGGCCATTGAACTCCATCTCATTCTGCAACCAGAACTGCGCTGACTGCATGAGGAGTAGCATCCAAATAGATGATTAATGATTCTCCCTTAATAGGGCAAACCGACATCGGAGTACTAGTGAGGTATGCTTTCACTTCTTGAAAGGCCTTTTTGGCTTCATCCAACCATCGAAAGCCATTGTGCTTGCATAGAACCTTAAAGAAAGGTAAACCACATTCTTTTAACCACGAAATGAAAAGACCATTTGATTTCAGACAGGCATTGTTCAAACTGGTGTAATCAACGCACATGCGCCACTTACCATTTGATTTCAGGACCATGACCGAATTCGTGAGCCATTCAAGATGGTCGACCTCACGAACGAAACTAGCCTGCTGGAGTTTATCAAACTCCGAGCTTGCTTTATTGGTCGCTGGCCAGGCCGAATGGCTAGCCTGTGCTCAATTACTTCCCTTGGGACTCTAGGCATGTCTGAGGTTTTCCACGCAAACACATTCACGTTTGCCTAGAGGAAAGCAATGAGCACTAGTTCCTATTTGTCGTCCAGGTTTGATCCAATCCGAATAGTTCTAGATGGATCATCTGGGAATAAAGGAACCTGCTTGAGTTTTTCTTCTGGTCACGGGTATCCCTTCACCGCATCTGGCGCCGAGGTCGCAACCTTAACATCTCGTAACGGAAGTTGATCGACCAGTTCCAGGAAATTTGATCACAAGTCAAGGTCGTATGCTGACTGCCCCTAACTGTGATCACGCCATGAGGACCTAGGACCTTGACGCATTGATAGGCATAATGCGTTGCCGCCATGAACTTAGCGAGAGAAGGCCTGCCAAAAATGGCGTTATAAGCAGAGTCAAAATCAATTACATCAAAAGTAATCAATTTTGTTCGAAAATTGGCTGGTTCCCCAAGTGTTACCAATAGCACGATTTGGCCAATTGGTAACATAGAGGAACTTGGAATTATTCCGAAAAATGGTTGTGCCACTGGCTTTATCTTTGAACGAGGAATTTGCATCTCATCGAGAGTCTTGGCAAATAGGAGATCAAGCGAGCTCCCTCCATTAACCAGTAGTCATCCTACCTTAGCATTGCTAATGGTAGGAGATATTACCAAAGGGAGGCGCCGAGGTCGTGTTATCCCTTTAGGGCAATCTTCCCGACTAAAGTTCAAGGAAACCTCCGACCAACGGGGAAACTAAGGCTCTCCCAAAGGAACATCAGTATTGTTTACCTTACGACAAACATTTTTGTATTGACGCTTAGAAATATAAATGAAGAACCACTGAAAATAACATTAACATGATTGTTAGGTACCTGATATGGCATATCTTCATCCGCATTAGCACCTTTGTTCCCAATAGTTTGTCCCTGACCTGGTACTGTAGGCATAGGAGTTTTACCTTGATAAAAATTTTCTAGCTTGCTTAACCAAGTTTGACAATTTTGGAGATCGTGTGATGAAACGTTGTGGAACGGACACCATTTCTTCGATCCCTGCGGTTTAGCTTGTTTTTTTACTTGGTCACTGCGACCAGCAGGAGAAACCTTGTTAGTTTTAAATAGAACCTTCTTACCTTCCATTGAGGCTGCTTGTCGATGACGGTGACCCCTCAGAATTGGTTGGTTCTGGCTTTCTTCACCTTTTTTGATTTCTCGCCCACAGATGTCTCAGGTTTCTTGCCTGATTTATCCTTCTTGTCAGCTTCAAGACCTGGTTAAGGCAGAAAATTTCCCTTAACCACATCTTATTCCGCTCAACGGCCTCAGTCGCATCGGAATAACAATCAGCCATGTCGAAGAGATCTACAACTGATCGCGGTGGATGAATGAGCAAATCTTCGGTAAACCTCCAATATCAGACGGCATGTTTAAATGCCCTGATGATGGAGCTGTCAAAAATGTTGGGTTTAGTAGTTTGTACTCCCACAAATCTTTTGACAAATTGGCAAAGAGTCTTAGTAGAGGTCTGGCACAAGCGATGAAGATCATCTTCCTTGCCAAGCTTTTGATAACAATTTTGGAAATTGTTGAGGATTGCATCACACAACATTTCTCAATTGTAAATGGAGCCTTCGAGCTGATTAAATAGCCAGGTCCATGCTGGACCTTCCATAACAGTTGGCAGATAATTTTCCATAACCCGTTCATCACCACCAGCCGCTTGGATGGCAGTGATGTAAATTTCTAGAAATTCAGAAGGATTTTTAGTCCCATCGAATCGCTCGATTGTGCCAGGTTTAAACTTATCTGGTCATATTACAGCACATAATCCTGGCGAGAAAGCCTTGCAACCTACGTACGAAGGACATGGCTGCTGTTCCTCGCGACCTCCATCAAGGTTGTGGAATGAACTCACCTATGGCCCCCCAACGTGAACGCACCGGTTCACGATTATGATCGTGAGAAGAATCTACTCACGGCCCTAACCGGGAATGTACTCGCTCATGACGGAGGTCACTAGAGTTACCTGTATGCCTAGTTTTTTGATACTGGGCCGATGGAGTGTGTCCACGAGAACGCTCTTGGCTCAAATAATAACTGTCCTTCTCACGAGAACGAGTCGCTAATCGCGAGGATGATGTCGGAGTCACAACAGTTACTACCTCATCGAGGTTATCTGCCAGGATCCTTGCAAACAAAACTCTGTCATCATTCGCCAAATCCGAAGGAGGATTGCGTAGAGTATATGCAATCACACGAATACGCTCCTGTGTGCTCCTTTGAGGGGCAATGGGAGTTATCATAGCTTCATCCATCGGAGGACATGCTGGAGCTAATGAGGGAGTTTGATCCCACCTGCGACCATGATGATGTCGCGGACAAGATGTTCCAGGCACTATGTCGCGAGCTGCGGCATCATGGCGAGATTGCGCAAGTTGCAGAGCTTACTCTGTAACCTTATGAACCTCTACCTCTCGCTGCTCACGAACTGCATCTTCCTCCAGTTTGCATTCTTCTTCTTCCCTGGCAGCACGTTGCTTAGGCGTTTCCTCAGAGAGTACAGCAATTTCCCATGGAACAAAAGTCGCAGACGGGCAGAGCATCTCCTCATCTGAGTCAGACTCAAAATTAAAGATAGAATTCAAGTTTTCTAGAGCAAAACCTTCCAAACTGAATTCAAGGTTCTCATCTCCCGCATCATCTGGGACAATGGGTTTTGGCACATATTCACCATTCGATGTGGTAGGACTCACGGGAGGTGAATGGACTGCCTATTCAGGTTCTTGACTATGGATCAAGTCCTGAGAATACTCCTCAGTAGCAGGCTCTGAGGGAACTTCATTTTCTTCCATGTAGAGAGTCTCATCCTTCATGTTAAGATCTGCGTAATCTGCAAGATCAAAATCATATTAGGAATCATAAACTCCTGACATGGCCTATCAAAATTCCTGATGAAGAAAGACACCTTGAAGTAGGCCCCACGGTGAGCGCCAGCTATCGACGATTGGGACTTTCGTCCTTAGTCGAACTTACGTAAATGTTAAAGAAGAATGTGAAGCCGATCTAAGGTGAATCTCAAGTAAATTATGGTATCTATGTCAGAGGAAGAAAGCAATTTATACATGTTTTGACCCTTTGATGATGAGTAATAGCCCTACGTCCTGGTGATCCTCCTTTTATAGCTCATCGCCGGTCGTAGGTTGCAGAATAAAAAGGGTCGCTGGGAGGTAGACGTGCACCGGCCATAATGTACAATTATACCTGTCGTGTTGTTGCGAACACCACGGCAGGTTTTGTGGATGATCCTAGCGAAGAAAACACGACCCGAGTTGACCGGGTGACCGGCCCTCCCCCGCCGGACAAACACAATAAGTGACACGGAAGTTTATACAGGTTCGGGTCCCGGTGGGGACCCTAGTCCTATCGACATGCTCCCGACCGGAGTCGGCTAGGGAAGCTCTCTCGGGGAGAGGCTTCCGGAGCACACCTGTGAGATTGGCTATTCTAGCAATAATGAGCAACTTGTCCTTACAAGAGGGTGTACAAGGGTATTTATAGCCCCAAAAGAAGCAAAAAGAACAAACTACCCCCGGCGCTACCGCCGGATTGAGGGGTAGCAACGTCCTTCTCCCGGCCAGGTGCCTCGGATGCTTGACAGGTGTCCGCTGATTCCCGAGGCGCTTGTCACGTGACTCGCACGTGACCGGGGCGCTTGTCACGCGACCAGCACGTGACATGGGATCAAGGACTCCTGTCCCCGGAAGAACAACGGTGCCCGGGACAAGCACTGGAGGCCTTGTCCCCGGGCTAAAGGCGGCGCCCGGGACAGGCATCGGGGGCCTTGTCCCCGAGCAAATGGCGGCGTGCAGGACAGGCACCGGGGGCCTTGTCCCCGGGCTAAAAGCGGCACCCGGGACAGGCGCCGAGGGCCCTGTCCTCGGGCAAAAGGCGGCGCCCGGGACAAGCACCGGGGGCCTTGTCCCCGGGCGAAAGGCGGCGCCCGGGACAGCCACCGGGGGCCTTGTCCCCGGGATAAAAGCGGCGCCCGGGACAGGCACTGGGGCCCTTGTCCCCGGGACAGGCACCGGGGGCCTTGTCCCCGGGCAAATGGTACAACTTACCTGGACTTAGTCTCGCAGAGATTTCCCCCAACAGCAGCCCCCCATGCCCTCCGGGGACGATGCTCAAGTTCCCGGAGGGTATGGTTCATGTCACCGGGAAAATCTCCGAGACAAGCTACTGGAACCGTGACATTTCGATTTCCGTGCCGCACGTTTATGACCGTGCCGTTTGGCCATAAATGTGCTCGCGGTTCGAACCGGTGCCTCGGTTCGCGCGCCGGTCCCTTCGTTTCCTGCACACGGTTTGAACTCCAACATTGCGGATGTACCACAAGGTGCCATGTGGCGCCCATCGGGGCCACGCTTCACCCCTATAAATAGGGCCTTGGGGGGCCCAGAGAGCTCATTCCAAACTTCCCGAACTCCAGCGCCCTTAGCTCTTCCGGTAGCCCTCTCCCGGTAGTTCCTGGGAGCTTAGCCTCCAGAACCTTTAGGTCCCTCCAGTTTTTGAAGCCTTAGCCACCGGAAAAAACCTGATGGCACCCAAGGGCCGAGCGAAGGCCACGGAGGTGCCCCCGGAGGAAGTCACTGCGGACTTCCTCTGGGCCTCCGAGTTCACGACTGGGGACTTAGAGTCCCTAATCGACTGGGGTGTGGTCGCGGACGGGGACGTCCGGATCCCCATGAAGAAAGGCGGAGCCCCCCCGCCCCAGGCCCAGAGAGGTCGTGGCCTTCGAGGCCTTCCTCGAGGCGGGGCTCCGGCTCCCAGTGCACCCATTGCTCCAGGAGTTTTTGAAGGAGTACGGGGTGGCTCTCAACCACCTCACGCCGAACGCCATCATCCGGATGGGCCTATTTATATAACTCTTCGAGACAGTGACCGGACGGGAGCCCACGCTCCGCACCTTCCGGTACTTCTACGAGCCGGCGGCGAGGAGCTCCCACATGGTGAAGGGAGGACCCAAGTCCCCCTTCGGCTCAGTGATGATCCAGATGCTGCCGTCCCGGGTAGCCAAGTACCTGGTGGCAGCCTCCCGAGACCACTGGGGGGACTGGATCCGGAGGTGGTTCTACCTCCGGGTCTGGGACGACGACGTGGTGTACTCCCGGGAGGCCCCCACCTATAGCCGGTCGTCCACCCCGAAGCCCCCGGTGTGGACGGAGGAGGAGCTTAGGCTCCTCAGGAAGGTCGTCGCCTCCCGGGGCGTCAGCTCAATGCGGGACGCCGCCGAGGAGGTTATGCTCTTGAAGATCTCCCCCTTCTTGCGCGGGAGGAGGGGGATCGAATGTGTCCGGCCCAGCGGCTGCCGCAAAAGCCGGTGACCCGACGTAAGTTCCCGATGACCTGGTTCATTTGATTCAAAATTTTTTCTAACTCTTACCTTTCGCAGTCCGGCCGTACCCGGCGGCCCGGGAGAAGGCGGAGAACCTCCTCGGGAGGTACTTCACCGACGAGCATGAGCGCATCGAGCGCGTCGTGGGGGAGGGCCCTCCCCGAAACCTGGTAGCCGAAGCCTTCGGGCTAAGGCTATAGGAAAGGAAGCCCCTCCCTACTCCCGGCTCCCACAAGCGGGGAAGGGAGGCTGCTGGGGGCTCTAAGCCAAAGAAGGACAAGGCTCAAAAAGCCCCTGGCCCATCGTCGACGCCGGCCTCGATGCCGGTGAAGGCCCGGGACGAGACCCCCGGGACTGGGCCCGCCCGGGCGCCGGCCCGGAAGGAAGCAACGCCCCCTCCCCCGGAGAGCCCAGCCGAGGCTCGGGGGAAGGGACCGGCCGCAGGTGGGGAGGCGTCCGATTCGGCGGACTACGCCCCCTCGCCGCCTTCGGCGACAGCCCTCCCAGCGGCCCCGACGCTTTTGGAGCCGGCAAGGCTAGAGGTGAGGTTCGCGGAGGCCTCGCCCCTACGGGTGGAATGGCCGGTAGACGAGGGGGGGAGCCCCTTCGTCTATGAGGCCCCTCCGAAAGCGGAGGTCTCGGGGGCCCCGCAGCCCTGGAAGGGAAAGGGCTCATGATTCCTCCCCTGGGAGGGACCCCCTCCGAGAGCTCCTCGCCTACCTCCTCGGAGGCCACCTCGTCGGCGACGAAAACGCCAACCACCGCCACCCCGGCCCACATTATGCTGGGCACTCAAGTTCAGGGCCCGTCATCGGCCGCGACGGGACAGGCACCGGGAGGGAGACCCCCTGCTTTCCGCGGGGGAGGTCGACCGCTACGCGGAGGGCCTGGAGACCCAAAAGGTCCAGGCCAACGTCTCGGAGGGGACGCTCCGTGAGCGTTTTGGGGAGCTTCAGTCTCTCCAAATCCAGGTACTTACCCGAACCGATAGGTGCTTTCTTTCGGCCCCCTAAACTCGAATTTTTTCTAACTCGAGTTTGTAGGGGGCGGCCATTACCTGGGGGCTTGAGCAGCGCATCGGCCGGCTGCTGAAGGAGGTGGAGGAGAGGGCCGCCGCCTTCCAGGAGCAGCGGGATGATGCCCTCTGGGAGCTGGCCCGGGTCCGAGCTCAAGTCCTTGCCTCCGAGACCACCAACGACCGTCTCCGGCGGGAGGCCAAGGCGAAGGAGGAAGCCCATCGGGAACTCGAGGGCTCGAGCGTCTCGGCGGTGATGGACACAGGCCGCTCCGTCCGCTCGGCCCTCGAGGGCCTTGGCATGAGCCTAGGCTCCGGGAGCAGCTCCGAGGTGCCCCCGGCCACTTTCACGGAGGCTGTGCGTTTTCTCAACACACAAGTCTCCGTGATCCCAGAGGCCACAGAAGCCCGGGCGCGAGGCCGGGCAATCCCCGTGGTGGCGGCCGCGGCCGGGCTCGTGGAGCACTGGGGGGTGGGCGCCCAGGCAATCGGGGGCCGCATCCCCCGGAGCTTCCTGGAGTTTTTCGAGCCCTCGCGCCGGGAGGTGGAGCAGCTCGCCGGGGGCTTCTACGACCGGATCGTCCGGGTGAGGTTCCTGGCACCGGCACCTCCGGGAGCGGATGCTCCGGCCCCGGCGAAAGCCCCACGGGGGGAGGACACCAATGACCAAGTATGAGCCTCCCCCCGGATCTTAGATAGGACCCCTTTTTTGCTTTCTTAGGATTTTGCTCCCAGTAGCTTCTTGGAAGAAGCCCCGGACACTTGTACAAAACATTTTGAATGCAATGGAAATTGAAAATTTTCTAAGTCTATATAAATGCACTTTTACCAGGTTTCCCGGGAGGTTACCCCCGGGCAAAGGTCCGGAAGAAGTTCCCCAGGGGCGAGGCCTTTGAGCCCCGGTAGGTGCCCCCCGGGGGATGCCCAAGCCGCTTTAATCTTGTTGAGCCTCTTCTCCGGGGAACGCAGCGGGGATGTTGACCGGGAGCCGATCCGGTTGCACTGGCATCCGGAGTGGCACTTGGATAACTTCGATAATCATCGCGCCGAGTTACCCCCTCCACGGCCAGGGTCCCGGATGGTTCCCCCTCTTCGAATACTTCCACCGGTGGGCTACGAGTATTGGCCCGAGGACCTGCTCCAGGAAGCTCAACGCCGCATACGCGGGTTCTACCGGGACCTGACCTGGGAGCTGTCGGAGGGCCTCCGAGACTATTAGGCATAGGAGCCTTAGGACGTAGAGAATTTCTGGGTTATAGCCCGGGTTGTACCGTTTCCGATGCCCACCGGAGGGGGAAGCTGTCCTCCGGTTGAATGATCAATAAAGCTGTGTTTGCTTGTTGCTTTAAGAATTTTCTTTTGGTAAGATAGAGCTAAATTTGCTCGTTTTTCTTGGATGGTCCGAAAGACTCCCGGGGGCTCCTTATCCCCCCCTCCACAGCGGGCCGGAGGGTAGCTCCGCGCGCTGTGGGGGTGGCAAAGCTCCCAGGATGAAGGCCCGTGACTTAAGAATTTTTCCAAGTTAAAAAATTCCAAGACGAGGTTTCCGGAGGTAATCTTTCCGGGAGAAAATCGTCTGGTCACCGTGAAAATGGGGAGCCGGGAATAAGGTCACCGGGGAAGAAATATCCAAGAAAAGCCCGAAGAAATTCCGGGAGATAATATTTCCTGGAGACAATGGTCCGGTCGCCGTGAAAACGGGGAGCCGGGAATAAGGTCTCCGGGAAAGAAATATCCAAGAAATCCGTCCCGCTGGGGGCACCATCGACTCCCGAAGGAGGATGTACCCGATGACGGGTCTGAGTGTTTGGGTAGGGGACTAGTCTCCCAAAGTGACTCGTTACCACGGTTCCTGAGGACCGGGTTGCCGCTTACACCCTCAGTCCACGAGGGGTGATCGTAAGCCACCCTACGGGAGGGACTTCTTGGGTAATGAGAGCCCACTTCCTCACAGGGAGGGCATCCTCGTTGAGAGGGCGTCCTCACAGGGAGGGCCTCCTCACGGGGAGAGCATCACCGTGGGGCGGCATTATAAAGAACCTGCATTGAGATAGTTGAAGAGAAAATCCAGTTGTATTAACAATGAACCAAAATACAACACCTCCCCCCGCGAAATCGCGAAAGAGGAGGGAACGGTGTTTACAATGTCCCCCCTCCCCCTCCGGCAAAATCACTCCGAGGGATGGGACAGTGAGTACAAGGTCCCCCTTCCCCCTCCGGCGCAATCGCTCCGAGGCAGGGGACAGTAAGTACAAGGTCCCCCTTCCCCCTCCGGCGTAATCGCTCCGGGGGAGGGGACGGGCCTGTGTAGGCTAGACATAAAACTTGCGAAGTAAACGCAAGTTCCACGTGTGCTTCAGCTCCTGCTCTTGAAGGTTGGAGAGCTTATAGGCCCCCGAGCCCTGGACTACCGAGATCCTGTAGGGGCCCTCCCATTTGGGGGAGAGTTTGCCCTGGGCTTGGGGGTCTGTGACGCGCTTGAGGACAAGGTCCCCAAGGCAAAAAGCCCTCTCACGCACGCGCTGGTTGTACGCGCGCGCCATCTCGCGCTCGTAGATGGCGTGGTGGAGGAGCGCTCGGTCGCGTTCCTCCTCCATGAGATCGATCGCCAGTCGCTAGTTGGCCTCATTGGCTTGGTACGCTGCGGTCGTAGCTCCGTCTAGGAGCTCGACTCGCAGCGACCGGAAGCCAATCTCTGGGGGAGGACTACCTCAGCCCTATAGACTAGGGAGAAGGGAGTACAGCCCGTCGCCCGGCTCGGCGTCGTGCGCATGGAGCAGAGGATGCTAGGGAGCTCCTCTGCCCACGCACTCTGCTTAGAAGCGGCCTGCTCGAGTCGTCGGCGTAACCCCTGTAGGATCATGCCGTTGACCCTCTCAACAGCCCCATTGCTCTGGGGATGGGCCACTGAAGCGAAGTGGATGGTGAGCCCCAGGCCTTCACAGAATTCCCGGAAATATGCCGAGTCGAATTGGGTCCCATTATCAACAGTGATTTCCCGGGGGACACCAAAACGACAAACGACGTTTTTCTAGAAAAACCGCTGTACAGCCCGGGACGTGATGCTGGCCAAGGGTTCGGCCTCTACCCACTTAGTAAAGTAGTCGACTGCGACCACCGCATACTTGTATCCTCCGGGCGCTGGGGGGAAGGGCCCTAGGAGGTCCATCCCCCAGCGCGCGAAGGGCCAAGTGATGGGGATAGTCTACAGCGCTACAGGGGGGAGGTTCGAACCCTTGGCCATCTTCTGGCAAGCCTCGCACGCGGAGACAAAGTCTCACGCGTCGCGCATCACCGTGGGCCAATAAAAGCCCTGGCGGAGAGCCTTGGCCGTGATGGCACGCGGGGCTAGGTGAGAGCCACAGCTCCCCGCGTGGATGTCTTCGAGAAGCTGGAGTCCCTCCAGCCGTGGGAGGCAACGGAGGAGGGCGGAAGCCCCCTGCTTGTAGAGCTTCCCCTCCAGCAGGAGGTATGCCCGGGCTTTGGCCCGAAGGCGCTTAGCCTTAGTCTCTTTTGGAGGGTCGCCCTCCCCCTTGATGAAGGAGATGAGGGGGTCCATCCATGATGGAGTCCGGGTGATCTCGGCGACCACCGGGACGTGAGGCTCGTCGCCCGCGTCTGGGGAGGTCACTGAGGGCTTAGTGACGATCTCCAGGAAGGCCCCTTTGGGGAGCGATTCCCGGGCGCTGGCTGCCCGGGCTAAGGCGTCGGCCCGATCATTGTCCCTTCTCGAGATATGCCGGGCCTCGAGGCCGTCGAAGTGCCTCTCCATCTTTCGCACCTCCTGCAAATAAAGACTCAAGTTTGCATCATGGCACAGGTAAGACTTGTCCATTTGGCAAAGTACGAGCTGAGAGTCTCCCTTCACTAGGAGGCGTCGAATCCCCAGGGAGTGTGCAAGACGCAACCCGACGAGCAAAGCCTCGGACTCGGCGACATTGTTGGTTGTGGGGAACTCGAGCCACGCCGCGTACTCGAGTTCTTTCCCCTCGAGGCTCCCGAGGACTACTCCCGCACCGGCCCCGGTGAGACACAGAGACCCATCGAACATAAGTGTCCAGTGGTCCCTACGTCGGGGCAGCGCGGGAAGGTCTTCGTCCCCGGGCCAGGAGGCAGGAGTCCACTCCGCCACGAAGTAGGCGAGGACCTGTGACTTGATGGCGGAGCGGCCTGTAAGGGAAAGGGAGAAGGGGGCGAGCTCAGCCCCCCACTTCCCAATCCGGCCGGTGGCCTCTTTGTTCCGCAGCACCTCCCCCAGGGGGAAGGACGACGGGACGGTGATGGGGTGCCCCAGGAAGTAGTGACGAAGCTTCCGGGACGCCATCAGGAGGGCATAGCAGATCTTCTCCATCTCCGTGTACCGAGTTTTGGCCCCTTGGAGGGCTTCACTCACGTAGTACACGGGATGCTGCTGCCCCCCTTTCTCCTTCACCAATACCGCGCTCACGGCGACCAGGCTCGCGGCAAGGTAGAGGAGCAAGGGCTCTTCTGGAGATGGGCTCACGAGCATTGGAGGGCTCGTGAGGTACTTCTTGAGGTCGTCGAAGGCCTCCTGGGCCTCGGGGGTCCACCGGAACCCCTCGAGCCCCCGAAGGATCTTGAAGAATTGGAGGCCGCGTTCCCCCGACCGTGAGACGAAGCGGCTCAGCGCGGCTAAGCGGCCGGCGAGTCGCTGAACATCCTTGACGGAGTGCGGCGGGGGCATGTCTAGGAACGCCCGGATCTTTTCGGGGTTTGCCTCTATGCCCCGTTGGGACACGAGGAAACCAAGGAGCTTCCCCCCGCGCACGCCAAAGGCGCACTTCTCCAGGTTGAGCTTCAACCCATACGCGCGGAGGTTGCGGAAGGTCTCCGCTAGGTCGTCGACGTGGGCGGTTGCGCGGGGACTTTTGACGACCGCGTCGTCCACGTAGACTTCGACGTTGCGGCCGACTTGGTCTTTGAAGACCAGCATCATGAGCCGCTGGAAGGTCGCCCCCGTGTTCTTCAGCCCGAAGGGCATGTGGACGTAGTAGAAGGTTCCGAGGGGAGTTATGAAACTTGTCTTTTCCTCATCCCCTTCTGCCATCCGGACTTGATGGTAGCCCGAGTAGGCGTCCAAGAAGCTCATCAACTCGCACCCCGCGGTGGAGTCGACCAGTTGGTCAATCCACGGGAGTGGGAAGTTGTCCTTGGGGCAGGCGCGGTTGAGGTCGGTGAAGTCCACGCACATCCGCCACTTACCATTTGACTTCTTCTCTAGGACGAGGTTCGCGAGCCACTCGGGGTGCCAGGCCTCCCGAATGAACCCCGCTTCTCGGAGTCGGGCGATCTCCACGTTGATCGCCTCTTGGAGTTCAAGGGAGAGTTTCCTCATCTTCTGCTTGATTGGGGGGTGACCGGGAGTCACCGCGAGTTTGTGCTCAATGACGTCCCGGGCGACGCCCCGCATGTCGGAGGGCTTCCACGCGAAAACGTCGGAGTTTTCGCACAGGAAGGCTGCCAGTTGCGCCGCGTGCTCCTCAGGGAGCTCCACCCCGATCTAGACGGTTTTGTCCCCACCGCCCAGGGACAGCGGGACCTTCCGAAGGCCCCCTTCTGGACGCGGTTTGGGAAGGGGCCTCCCGGGAGGTGTCGCGGCGACGTCTGATTCCGGGGGGGAGACCTCCCCCCCCGGGGACTTGATGATGTTGACGCTCCTGATCGTTGCGGCGGCGCGCTCGTATAGAGCGCGAGCCATGTCTTGGTCTCCCCAGACGGTGATCACGCCGTGCGCCCCGGGGATCTTCATGCAAAGGTAGTTTTGGTGGGTTGCAGCTCCCAGGTGGTTTATCGTGGTCCTCCCCATGATCGCGTTGTAGGAGGAGGGGAGGTCCACCACATCAAACCGGACCATCTCAGTCCAGTAGTTCTCCGGGGTGCCGAACGTCATGGGGAGGTCTACCTTCCCCACGGGGTGGATCGCCTTCCCCGGGACGAATCCTTGCAAGGGCCCTGCTGCGGGCTACAAGAGCTTCTCGTCCACCTGCATCTCCCTGAAAGCTTTCAGGTAGAGGACATCGGTCGAGCTCCCGCCATCCACGAGGATGCGGGCCAGGTGGCAGTTGTAGATGGTGGCGGAGACAATGAGCGCGTCGTCGTGGGGGAAGCGAATCCCGCGCGCGTCTTCCGCCGTGAAGGTGAGGGGAACGTCCGACCACTTAGGTGGAGGAGACGGGTGTAGCACCCCCACCACCTTCACTTCGCGCGCATACTCCTTACGCTGGCGCTTAGAGTCCCGCCCGGAGGCGGACCCTCCCATGATGACGTTGACATGCCTCTGGGAAGTTTGGAAGGGAGAGTTTCTGACGGCGCCCCTTCCTGCGTCTGTCCCTGCTGTCCCCCCGCGGGAGCAGGAAGGGCCGGTACAGCCGACTGAGGGCGCAAGGAGGCCGGAGTCCCCCCCCTACCCATGCTGGTCGAGGAACACCGCGAAGTGCTGCAGCAGCTGGTGGCACTCTCGGGTAGCATGGGTACTGGACCCGTGGAAGGTGCACCACGGTCCTTCCCTGCTTCTCCCCGCGGGGCCTTCCCGACCGCAGGAAGACTGTCCTCCCCCACGCCCTTTCGGCTTGGGCAAGGGCGGTTGCCCCTCGGGGGGTCGCGTGAGCCGCCTCCGCCCTCGAGGACAAAGGTGTCCCGAGGCCATGGCTCGTTACGGCCCCCCTGCCTGGGGCGTTTGAGGGGGTCCCTGGCCCCCTGGTCAGCGGGGGTGGGGGCCCCCTGGCTCTTCTTCCAGAGGTCGTCCTCCTCCGCCCGAGCGTACTTCTCAAGTACGTTGAAGAGCTCATCGGAGGAGGAGGGGCAGCTCTGGGAGAGCCTCCAATGGAGCTCCCCCGGGAGGATCCCGCTCTTGCACGCCTCGATGACGGTGGAGTCGGGGATGTGAGCCACTTTGCTCTTCACTTGAGCGAAGCGCTTGAAGAAGCTGCGGATGGTCTCCCCCATCCTCTGCAGGACGCACGTAGTTCCCCTGGAAGTTCGCGCAGAACTCGCGCTTGAGCTGCGCGAAGGACTTGATGGAGCCGGCCTTCAGGTTGTAGAACTAGGACTGGGCGATCCCGGTGAGGTAGAGGGGGAAGACGTTGCACTGCACAGTCTCATCGCCCCCAGCCGCCGAGATGGCAGTGGAGTATACCTGCACAAATTCATAGGGGTCAGCCTCACCGTTGTAATGCTCGATGTGCGGCGGGCGAAAAGGCCGCGGCCATCAGATGCACCAAAGTCTGCGGTAGAGCAGCTGATTAGCCCCCGGCACTTCCCCGGGGGGAGCCCTGGTCACTGTCCCCTTTGACGGGGGACGTGCCTTCGTTGTCGGAGTCGGGAAGCGGCCCAAGAGGTCCGCCGGCGTGGCGGTAACGACGCTTTTCTTCCGGGCTGGGGCTGAATTCCCGGACGTCCGGGCTCTCCCCCGGAGAGGTTGGCTCTTCGACGGGTCTCTTCCCCCGGCCGGTGCGGGAGCGAGGTTCCCCTCGTTCGCGACTCGGGGGAAGCTCTTCCCCGCACTTAGCCGTGCGCATTCACTCGACCTCCTCTCGGGAGAAGTGGACCTGGTCCACCGGGGGCACCCTCGGGGGCGGCCCCGGGGGAGGAGGGAGCTCATGCACGTAGCTACCAGCCCAGAGGCTACCGGGGCCGGCTGCGGGGAGCCCCCTGCGGAGATCCCCGGGACCGGAAAGGGGGAAGCCCCTATGTCGTCCGGAATCGGGGAGGGGGTGCCCGCGGTGACGTTCGGAACCGGAAAGGGGGAAGCCCCTGTATCATCCGGAACTGAAGAGGACGGAGCCCCCGCGACGACGACCGGAACTGGAAAGGGGGGAGCCCCCATGGCGACGTCCAAAACCGGAGCGCCGTTGCGGGGGGAGGTCCGCTGAGGCACGGGAGCTGCTCTGTCGACCGCCCCGGTGCGGTAAATGCGACACGTGGGGCAGGACTGGCTCCCGGCACAGGGATAACCCCCGGCATGTAATGGGCCCCCGGCCCCGAGAATGGGCCCGGGACAGGATATCCCCCCGGTGCCACGAAGGGCCCGGGCACGAAGTAACCCCCAGGCACCGGGAAGGATCCAAGTGCCAGGAAGGGTCTGGACGTATGACCCGCCGGGGGAGGGTACCCTCCGGAGTGATCATACGGGGCGGCCGGCCCTCCGGAGACCGGAGGGGCCACCAGGTGACTCATAAACGGGGGCATAGCCCCCGGGTGTGGGTACTGCACGTATGTGGGGGCCGGTGGCCGCACCAACACGCGGAGCAGCTCATCCATAGAGCGCTGGGCGCCGAGCTGGCCCTCTACTAAAGCCTCAATCAGGGCGTCCCGGGGAGCCGGGGTAGCCGCCGAGGCTACCGCAGCTACCGGGACTGACCCGGAGGTCGAAGCACCTAAATTAAGAGGGAAGGTGGGAGGCGGTACCTGGGTCTGGCCGCCTCCAGGCGGAAGCTCCGGGACAGTCGTGTCCCGGACGGGTGGCGCCGGGTCACCGGGAAGGGCGCGGGCCCTTGTTCTTGGGGGAGCCATGGCGTCTCGTCACGAGTCCCCACTGTCAGCGCCAACTGTCGTGGTGTTGCGAACACCCCGGCAGGTTTTGTGGACGATCCTAGCAAAGAAAACGCGACGCGGGTTGACCGGGTGACCGGTCCTCCCCCGCCGGACAAACACAACAAGTGACACGGAGGTTTATACAGGTTCAGGTCCCGGTGGGGACCCTAGTCCTGTCGGCGTGCTCCCGACCGGAGGCGGCTGGGGAAGCTCTCTCAGGGAGAGGCTTCCGGAGCACACCTGTGAGATTTGCTATTCTAGCAATAATGAGCAACTTGTCCTTACAAGAGGGTGAAGTACGGTATTTATAGCCCCAAAAGAAGCAAAAAGACCAAACTACCCCGGGCGCTACCGCCGGATTGAGGGGTAGCAACGTCCTTCTCCCGGCCAGGTGCCTTAGATGCTTGACAGGTGTCCCAAGGCGCTTGTCACGCAACCCGCACGTGACCGGGGCGCTCGTCACCCGACCAGCACGTGACATGGGATCAAGGACTCCTGTCCCCGGAAGAACGACGGCGCCCGGGACAAGCACCGGAGGCCTTGTCCCCGGGCTAAAGGCGGCGCCCGAGACAGGCATCGGGGGCCTTGTCCCCAGGCAAATGGCAGCGCCCGGGATAGGCTGTGAGACCCCCATTTGAGGATCACCTTGGTAACCGCCCAGGTAGGTTACACACAGCAGGATGTCACATGAGCTCCAAACCACACAAGCATAGTAATAACATTAAACAAGTATTAGGCCAACATGGCCAATATTACATAGCCAAAGCACCGAAAATGGCGCTAAGTAGAGTTGCTAGGAAAATAACTAGTTTATCAGAACCAGAATCGGTATCCAAGTACCGAACACACAACATAAAGCACAAGGCAACGACGAAAAGCTTGACTTCCATCCGCAGCGGGGTTGGAGTGGCTCCTCCCACATCTGACTTGACTTGGTGCGCAAACCTTCTAGAACGTGGGCTCGTCCGGGGCACTTCCATCTTCTGCCGGGAACTCATAACTGAAGGAATCAGGATCCTCGAATCCCTCTTCTACAGTTGGAAGTAAATGCAAGGGTGAGCACTTGGTGCTCAGCTACACTCATTCCGGGGATTATTGTAATTGTACTTATATGAGGGTGAAACATATGATTCAGGGGTTTTAGTTTCATATGGATAGAGATATATAGATTTCCAAGTCATTTGTTCAGTAAACAGTACTTTGTCATGAAAATAGTACTTTAAACATTAAATAGGTTTTCAAGAAAAACATTAGATGTAGTGGTCTCCCATGAGACACTACTTAGTTAACCGCATTATGAAAACATTCCAAAACATTACTTGTGCTATAACCCACGGATAACATCCACTACGAAAAGACTCCTGAACCTGGGAGTACAGAGTATCTGATACTTCTTTTACACTTTGCAAAGGTGTACCTCTTTTTAAATCCACTGGTTCACTCGACTTTCAAGTCGGATCAGCTCCATGTGACTTATACACATGTGACAAGGCCGAGATCACACAACGCTTTTACAGTTTAGTATTAACAGTATCCCTGCCCGGTAAATAGACAGTTAAGTCTCAAGTACCGTTGTGGGTCCTCCCCACTGCCTTACTTCCTAGCCTCTGGCTTATGTCCCCGCAAAACACATAGCCTTGGTCTGTGTCCACGCAAGACATATGACCATTCAAGATTACAACCGCGCACGGCTTAATCTGAGGCGTAGGGCGCCTTCCTTCTTTCCACCTTTATCTCTCATCATTTTTCTGAACTCACATCACTCATGGCCGAACTGCGGCCCACCAGTTTCCACGCGAGAAACCAGACCGACAAACCATGCAGGGAACTGCTAATACCAAAAAGCTACTAAGTTGTGCCTGTCCCATACCAGGCAAGTGGTTGGTACGTTTACAATTCGTATAGAGACACAGCACAAGGTTCTCGTCCTTATGAACCAATAGTGAGGAACATTCACATACCCTGGTGCGCACCGCACCCTCTCCATACCATCCAATCCTCACTACTGATCACTTTTATCAGTTTTCTTGCCAAAACGGTTTTCATTATAACTTCTCATGTATTTGACCATTTCAAGTTTAATGTGGATATTCAGTATATGAGTCCTAAGGTGACAAAAGCATATACATGAAGGTTCAATAACAAAAGGGGTTTCATGATCCGTTAGGTAATATCTACTCATGTCATTCAAACATAACTTGTATTTCAATTAAGCATGCACAGTAAGAAACACTGAATATACTTCATATGAAAATATTGGGTGAGACATGATCAAAGGAATGAGGCTTGCCTTGCAATGTGGGGTCTAAATACTCAGACGGATCTTCAAAGACTTCTTCCGCTCCTTCAGCTTCTGACTCTGCGGCAATCAGACAACACACAAACACATACCATAAGCATACAGAAAATAGTTTCTATAGAAATTGTTAAGTAAATAAGTCATGTATGCAGGGGAAAAGGTTAGGGCAAGGTCACAAGGGCTCTGGTCGAAGAAACGGCTAAAAAGGATTGAACGTCGAAGGGTCGACATTCAGTTCATGGCTTTGGCATAACTTCAAACTGATCTTAGGATGGTTTTCTGGAGAAGTGATAGTAGAGAAAGTTGTAGAACACAACTCCAGGAATCTAAAGGACAAGGTGGCATTTCAATTGCTCAACCAGAAGGGGTCAAACAAGGCTAATGCCAGTGGCTGACATGCACTGACATAGTGCTGGACATGGCCAGAAACTAGGGCATGGCTTAACTTTTGATCCAGGGCTCTAATTGATGCACCACTTTTTCTGGGAGGTAGGCATTACTAACAGGAACAATATACTCAACAGACACAAGGGCTGAAAGTGGCCGGAGGGTGGCCAAATCCGGCGATGAACTACGGTGGCCTGGACATGAACTGAGTTACTGGACAGTGATCTTGGCATAGGCATAACTCACAATCTAGGCAGATCCAGGTGTCGAGCTAGTGGAAGAAATTGCTCAGGGAGGTGAGGCGAAGCTAAGGGACAAAGTTTCAGGGGCTAGATCGGCCGGGAACAAATTCCGGCGACCGGCGCTGGAGAAGATGACACTGGAGCTCGGGAATTTTTGATACAGGGCGAATGAGCTCAATTCCAAGCTTGGGAATGATCTCTAGGGCACAACAAGGCTACTGGAGGGGTTAATTTCATTGGAGATTGGCCGGAGGGGCTCGGCGACGAGGTCCAGCGAACTGCCGAGGTTCCAAAATGGGATTTCTTCGATTTGAGCTCAATTGGGGATTTTGATTCTACAGGCTTGCTCTACTAAGCTTACTGATCAACTTCTTCTACAGAATCGAGAGCTAATTTGGAGGGAATCGAACGGCATTGGGGGAACAGGGCAAATCGGGAATCCGGCGATCACCGGCGATGGGGATCGATCTGGTGCAATTGGTTGCTATGACACAGAGAGGGGAACGAGGGGAACTCACTGGTGATCCTGGATTGAAGAGAGGGGCTGTGGAAAGGGCTAGCACCGTGAGCTCACTCACTGGCTCGCCGGAGAAGAAAGCGAAAACGGCGAGAAACTGGAAATTTGGCTAAGTCTTGAGGTTGTGCTTCTTCACAGCACTGAGGGGGTTTAAATAGGCACGGGGACGGAGCTTGCGAGGGAAAACGCGACAGCGGTTGCTTGCGCCGGGGAGAAACTTGTCGGGCGCAGGCGCAACGACGGCGACGGCGACGTGATTTGCTTCAGTCGGTGCTGCAGCTTTGCCAGTTGCGTTGGAACTTCGTCCGGGACGGCGCAGATGTGGAGGCGACAGCGTAGCTCCGGCAACGACACGTACACACATGCAATTGCCACGGCAACGGGAGCGCGCGCGAAAACGCTGCTGGAGCGCGTCCGTTTATCCGCTGGGCGAGGCGATGCAACTGTGCTGGCACGTGCGCGGGAGGTGGCTCAGCTGCTCCCAACACAGGTGACAAGAAACGGTGGCCGGCGGCGAGCAAACACGGCGAAATCCACGGCGCTGCAACGGGCTCGTGCACTGGTCGAAAGCAACGACCAGGCGCTGGTCGAAAGGGCCTGAAAATAATATTTGGGCTGTTCTGTAATTCTGAAACTTGCTCCAGGGACTGTTCTGTGAGGAAAATTTGAATAGGACTTGGGCCTGTTTGCAAATTTGGAGATCTGAGGGTCCGATCTGAAATCTGATTTCGCAGCTAAGTTACAAAAGATTATTAGAACTTATCTAGCCAAAGTTTGGTAAGATCGGGCAAGATCTGAGGGGTTTCGACAAAATTGGGGAAAACAGTTTAGGGTAGAATAGGGTAATTAGGGTTTTAAAATGGCAAGGCTTGAAACTCAGCTTTAGGGTGAGATTTTGGAGATGGTCCCGAAGGGAAAAATACTTTGAACAACATTTAGAAGGGAATGGCTGAAGCAGATTAGGGTTTGGGGTCCAGATGTGGATTTTGGCTATTTTAGGGTTTAGCAAAAACAGGGGTGTTACAAATCTACCCACCTTAGAAACAATCTCGTCCTCGAGATTAGGGCAGGTCAGAGAATAGGAAGGGAAATTCTCGTCGGAGATCTTCTTCTTTTTCCCAAGTTGACTCCTCCTCTGAGTGATTGTTCCACTGGACTCTGCAGAATCGGAGGGTTCTTGACTTCAGCACTTTCTCTCTGGTTTCCAGAATTCTAACAGGGTATTCTTGACAAGATAAGTCTGGTTGAATCTCATTCTCTGTAGGAGATATCTGTTCTGTTGGTTTTCTCAAGCATTTCTTCAGCTGAGATACATGAAACACGTCATGAATTCCGCTCAGTTCTGGTGGCAGTTCCAACTTGTATGCCATTTCACCTCGCTTTTCCAGAATTCGATATGGTCCCACATATCTAGGTTTTAACTTTCCCTTCATCTGGAATCTTTGAACTCCTTTGTATGGCATAACCTTGAGATACACGTAATCGCCCTCTTCAAATGATAGCTCTCTTCTACGATTATCTACATAGCTTTTCTGTCTAGATTGAGCTGTTTTCAGTTTTTCTTGTATGATCCTGACATGGGCTGTGGCTTCTTCTACCAATTGGGGTCCTAGATGTTGCTTTTGACCAATTTCTGTCCAATACAGAGGCGTGCGGCATCTTCTTCCATATAGGGCTTCATATGGTGCCATTTGCAGGCTTGCTTGGAAACTGTTGTTGTAGGTGAATTCTGCATAAGGTAGAAATAACTCCCAAGAGTCTCCATAGTCCAAAACACAAGCCCTCAACATATCTTCCAAAATTTGGTTTACTCTTTCAGTCTGACCTCCAGTTTGAGGGTGGTAAGCGGTACTGAATTTTAACTTTGTGCCCAGGGCTTTCTGCAACTCTTGCCAAAATCTTGAAACGAACTGGGCTCCTCTATCGGAAACGATAGCCTTCGGCACTCCGTGCAGGACGACTATTCTGCTGAGATACAGCTCTGCCAAGTCCTTAGCTGTATATAGGGTCTTCACTGGGAGAAAATGTGCTACCTTTGTTAATCTATCTACTATGACCCATATAGAATCGAATCCTTTTCTCGTCCTTGGTAGTCCCACAATAAAATCCATTCCGATTTCATCCCACTTCCACTCTGGGATTTGTAGAGGTTGTAGCGGTCCCGCAGGCTTTTGATGTTCTGCTTTCACTCTTTGGCATGTGTCACAAGCTGCGACAAACTTGGCAATTTCTCTCTTCATTCCTTTCCACCAAAAATTTTTCTTCAAGTCCTTGTACATTTTGGTGCTGCCTGGGTGTATGGAATATGGGGTTTGATGAGCTTCTTGCATAATCAGGCCTTTGATCTCATTGTCATTTGGAATGCAGATACGGTCATCGTACCATAGAATTCCCTGTTCATCTTCTCGAAGGTTGGTTGTATCTTTGCTCTTCATGTCCTCCTTCATCTCTTGAAGGTCTGGGTCAATTGCTTGAGCTTGTCTGATCTTATCCTTCAATTCACATTCCATCTTTAGTGTAGCGATGGTTCCTTGGTCCACTAATTCCAATTGCAACCTTTCGAAGTCCTTGATCAGTTGTGTCGGCACTTCTAGCTGGGTTATCTGGTTGCAACGAGACTTCCTGCTCAAGGCATCAGCTACTACATTGGCTTTTCCTGGGTGATAGTGGATCTCTAGATCATAATCTTTGATCAGTTCTAGCCATCTTCTCTGCCTCATATTCAACTCCTGTTGCGTGAAGATATACTTCAGGCTCTTATGATCCGTATAAATTTCGCACTGCCTAGTAAGTAGTGTCTCCATATCTTCAGTGCATGTACGACCGCAGCTAGCTCCAAATCATGTGTTGGATAATTCTCCTCATGAGGTCGTAGCTGTCTTGAAGCATAAGCTATCACCTTCCTTTCTTGCATCAACACGCATCCTAATCCTTGTTTGGAGGCGTCACAGTAGACTTGAAAATCCTTTTTGACGTCCGGCAGTATCAGGATTGGTGCAGTTGTCAGTTTTTCTTTAGTTCCTCAAAACTTCTTTCGCACTCCTCGGTCCAATTAAAAGGGGCATTCTTCTTCAGTAGCTGGGTCAGCGGTTTGGTGATCTTCGAGAATCCTTCTACGAATCTTCGATAATATCCCGCTAATCCCAAGAAACTTCTAACTTCTGTTGCGGTTTCAGGTTGTTTCCAATCGGTAACAGCTTGTATCTTCAACGGGTCCATAAATATTCCTTCGCCCGAGATGATATGTCCTAAGAAAGAGATCTTCTTCAGCCAAAAAGCACATTTGCTAAACTTGGCATATAGCTGGTGGTCTGCCAGTTTCTGTAGCACTATCCTCAGGTGATGTGCGTGCTCCTCCTCTGTCTTGGAATAGACAAGGATATCATCCACAAATACGATGATGTACTTATCCAGGAATTCCATAAGAATCTTATTCATTAGATTCATGAATACCGCGGGTGCATTGGTTAATCCAAAGGGCATCACTGTGAACTCATGCAACCCGTATCTGGTTACGAAAGCAGTTTTAGGAATGTCCTGCTCTCGGATCCTCAACTGATGGTATCCCGATCTCAGGTCTATTCTTGAGAACACTTTCGCTTCTCTGAGCTGGTCAAAAAGGTCATCTATCCTTGGTAAGGGGTATTTGTTCTTAATGGTCATGTCGTTTAGCTTGCGGTAGTCTATGCAAAGTCGCATGCTACCATCCTTCTTCTTAACAACGAGCACTGGGGCTCCCCATGGTGATGAGCTTGATCTGATGAATCCTTTTTCTTCCAATTCAGCTATCTGCTTCTTCAATTCCTCTTGCTCATGGCCTGTCATCCGAAACAACTTTCTAGCATACGGCGCAGATCCGGGTTTTAGTTCAATAGTGAACTCTATATCCCTATTTGGTGGTAATCCGGGAAGTTCTTCTGGAAAGACTTCTGGGTACTCGTTGACAATCGGTACCTCTTCAAGCTTCACTTCTTCAACGCAGTTCAATCTCTGCAGGTGGTCGCAGATTGGAGTTCTGTCTGCATGGAATGTAATTTGCTTTCCACTGGCATTTGTCAGGGTGATTGTTTTCTTCTCACAATCCATCAATCCCTTATGCTTGGCCAGCCAATCCATTCCGAGAATGACATCCAATCCTTGAAGGTTTAGAACTAGCATGTCTGCCAGGAATTCTAGATTGCCGATACAGAAGGCAACACTTCTACAGATAGAATTAACAATCATCCTAGCACCAGGTGACTGAATGATGATAGGATGCTCTAAAGCAACCACAGGCAAATTATTACTCAACAAGCGATCTTTTGACATGAATGAATGAGTTGCACCGGGATCAAATAAAACAACTGAAATCTGAGAGGAGATCAAGAGTCTACCGATCACGACGTCAGTTGCCTCTCCTGCTTCTGCAGCAGTCACGAAGTTGAGTCTTCCTCCGGTGGTTGGTGTTCCTCTTCCTCTGTTGGTTTGGAATCTTCCTCCTCTGGCTTGTGGTGTTCCTCTGGCAATAGTTCGTGCAGGTGCAGGGGATTTGGCTGCCTGAGCTTTAGCAACATTGGGAGGTAAATGTTGAAGTGGGCAAGTGTCTCTGCGGTGTCCTCTTTTGCCACAATGGAAACACTCTGTATTCTTCAGTGTACAATCTCTATAGAGGTGACTCCCTTTGCATCCGGGACATGTTAGATTTGTTGGTGATGAAGTCCTCTGGGGTCTTGGAGGTGCGGGTGGTCTGAAAGCGGCTCTGGCATATGGCGCTGGTCTTCCTCGGCTAGAATTTCCTTGAAAAGGGTATGCTATACTTTTCCTCTTGCGGTCTTCTTCTACTATGCCTCTTTTCTCCTCCATTTTGAGCACTCGATTCACAAGGACTTGGAAGTCCGTGAACTCGTGCGTTGACAGGTGATACTGATATGAGTTTTGTAGGCCTTCACAGAATCTGTCGATCTTCCGCTCTTCTGTCATGATATCTTTTGGTGCATACCTGGCCAATTTGATGAATTCGTGTAAATACTACTTCACCGTCCTTCCTCCTTGCCTTAGATTCAAGAATTCTCTGCGTTTGGCTTGAATAGCTCCTTTGGGGACATGGTATTTACGGAACTGTTCCTTGAATTCATTCCAGGTAATAGAATTCTGATTAGGGTGTACCGTCTTGAAATTTTCCCACCATGCTGCAGCCGATCCTGTGAGCTGATGGGGTCCATACAGCAGCTTCTCTTCATCATTACACCTGACAGTATCCAATTTCCTCTCAATTTCTCTTAACCAATCGTCTGCCACAATCGGGTCTTCAGTGCAGGAGAAAGTTGGAGGACGCGTCTTTTGAAAGTCTGTCAGTCTTGCTCCAATGTTCGAGCCTTCCTCGCGGCGTGTTGCGGAGTTTTGCATCAGCTGTTCCAGAATTTGACTCTGCACCTCTGCGGATCTCTGTCGGTTTTGCTCCATCCATATTAATATTTCCGTCAGATTTCCTCCTTGCGGTACTGAGGCCGATGAATTTGGCTGATCTGAGTCATCTCTAGTCCTTCTTGTTGATGTGTTCCTTGGGACTTCTTCCGAGCCTTGGATTCTACCTCTGGTGTTCACCATTCTGTTCTGACAAGATAATTGAGAAAAGACTACTAATTCAAGAGGGCACAGATTGAACACAAGCTGAAATGAAAGATCAACCCAAGAGATTGGATTGGAACATGCAATTGCTATTTTCAAAGGTTTTCAAAAGATACAAGGTTTTCACCTTTACAGCTTTAGAGTTACCAACAAACAATACAAACAAAGCAGCTACTACAACAAGAGCTAAAGACTAACGGTTACAAGGGCTAGAGCAGAAGGGTCAAGCTGAAGAGAAAACTAGGATGTCCTGTCGGTCTTGGAAGAACTGCAAGGTTCCACTTCTTCAGGGTCTTCCTCCTCTTGATCTTCGTCGGCATCCATAGGGTCCCATTGCATATCATTGTCCTCTTCTTCCTCAGATGAATCGTTGGTGTTGCAGGTAGCAATCTCTTTTCCTTTGCCTTCAGGAACTTCCTTCCCTTTCGCGAGAGTAGGATACTCTGGTGCAGGGTTGTTGATCACAATGCCACGCGAAGCAGGCGTGAAATAACCCAGGTAATCCCTAGGTCTTCCCACACTCTTGCGGGCTGTGAGTCTTATCTTCAAGCGGTTCCTCTTGTTCACCGATCCTTCGTCTTCGACTTCTCGAGCTCTGCTAGGTTCAGCCAACTCCTGAATCTGTTTCTCTTTCTCTTGGAGTTCTGAGCGAACCTTTGCAAGCGCTCCTTCGAGATAGTGACGGTCATCCCGAGCATTTTCATGCTCACGCAACAACCGAGTGTAGCTTGACTCCAAGATTTGGACTACATCTCTGGTTTTGGTCAGGATGGCGTCTCTCTGGTTGGTGGAGGGATGAACAATTCGACGATCCGATCCGGGAACTTGGTAGGGTACAAAACAGAAAGGAGAACCTATGAGAAAGTCATCGTACAACTGGCGGATGGTACCTATAGCACAACGAGCAGCATCTTGGATAGCATCTTCTTCTTCTTCTCTACGAGCTTCCTTTCTTGTTGATCCTCTCCCGATCTCTGGAATCTCGTACACAATCACCGAGGCACGGAAACCAAAAGGTCTACCATCGACTTCTTCTCGACGGACGTAGTATACGGGTCGCTGATTGTCTCTTGCTCCCAGAAATTGCAACATCATCCAAAGCATCAATGCCCATGATCCCAACTCGTCTCCGTGAATTAGCTTCTTACCAGGGGCCATCTGCGATGATGAGACACGGAACACTTAAAAGTAGGAAAACGGTTTTGAAAGTTTTCAAATAATGCTCATTATGCTTTTCTTAAACAAATTAGGTTTTTCACAATTAGATTTTTACCAAATAATCTAGCGATTCTCTACTTTAGGGACGCCCATTCTAGTAAGGGTCACGACCTACAGTCAAGCTTCATGCTCTGATACCATTCGATGTGAGACCCCCATTTGAGGATCACCTTGGTAACCGCCCAGGTAGGTTACACACAGCAGGATGTCACATGAGCTCCAAACCACACAAGCATAGTAATAACATTAAACAAGTATCAGGCCAACATGGCCAATATTACATAGCCAAAGCACCGAAAATGGCGCTAAGTAGAGTTGCTAGGAAAATAACTAGTTTATCAGAACCAGAATCGGTATCCAAGTACCGAACACACAACATAAAGCACAAGGCAACGACGAAAAGCTTGACTTCCATCCGCAGCGGGGTTGGAGTGGCTCCTCCCACATCTGACTTGACTTGGTGCGCAAACCTTCTAGAACGTGGGCTCGTCCGGGGCACTTCCATCTTCTGCCGGGAACTCATAACTGAAGGAATCGGGATCCTCGAATCCCTCTTCTACAGTTAGAAGTAAATGCAAGGGTGAGCACTTGGTGCTCAGCAACACTCATTCCGGGGATTATTGTAATTGTACTTATATGAGGGTGAAACATATGATTCAGGGGTTTTAGTTTCATATGGATAGAGATATATAGATTTCCAAGTCATTTGTTCAGTAAACAGTACTTTGTCATGAAAATAGTACTTTAAACATTAAATAGGTTTTCAAGAAAAACATTAGATGTAGTGGTCTCCCATGAGACACTACTTAATTAACCGCATTATGAAAACATTCCAAAACATTACTTGTGCTATAACCCACGGATAACATCCACTACGAAAAGACTCCTGAACCTGGGAGTACAGAGTATCTGATACTTCTTTTACACTTTGCAAAGGTGTACCTCTTTTTAAATCCACTGGTTCACTCGACTTTCAAGTCGGATCAGCTCCATGTGACTTATACACATGTGACAAGGCCGAGATCACACAACGCTTTTACAGTTTAGTATTAACAGTATCCCTGCCCGGTAAATAGACAGTTAAGTCTCAAGTACCGTTGTGGGTCCTCCCCACTGCCTTACTTCCTAGCCTCTGGCTTATGTCCCCGCAAAACACATAGCCTTGGTCTGTGTCCACGCAAGACATATGACCATTCAAGATTACAACCGCGCACGGCTTAATCTGAGGCGTAGGGCGCCTTCCTTCTTTCCACCTTTATCTCTCATCATTTTTCTGAACTCACATCACTCATGGCCGAACTGCGGCCCACCAGTTTCCACGCGAGAAACCAGACCGACAAACCATGCAGGGAACTGCTAATACCAAAAAGCTACTAAGTTGTGCCTGTCCCATACCAGGCAAGTGGTTGGTACGTTTACAATTCGTATAGAGACACAGCACAAGGTTCTCGTCCTTATGAACCAATAGTGAGGAACATTCACATACCCTGGTGCGCACCGCACCCTCTCCATACCATCCAATCCTCACTACTGATCCCTTTTATCAGTTTTCTTGCCAAAACGGTTTTCATTATAACTTCTCATGTATTTGACCATTTCAAGTTTAATGTGGATATTCAGTATATGAGTCCTAAGGTGACAAAAGCATATACATGAAGGTTCAATAACAAAAGGGGTTTCATGATCCGTTAGGTAATATCTACTCATGTCATTCAAACATAACTTGTATTTCAATTAAGCATGCACAGTAAGAAACACTGAATATACTTCATATGAAAATATTGGGTGAGACATGATCAAAGGAATGAGGCTTGCCTTGCAATGTGGGGTCTAAATACTCAGACGGATCTTCAAAGACTTCTTCCGCTCCTTCAGCTTCTGACTCTGCGGCAATCAGACAACACACAAACACATACCATAAGCATACAGAAAATAGTTTCTATAGAAATTGTTAAGTAAATAAGTCATGTATGCAGGGGAAAAGGTTAGGGCAAGGTCACAAGGGCTCTGGTCGAAGAAACGGCTAAAAAGGATTGAACGTCGAAGGGTCGACATTCAGTTCATGGCTTTGGCATAACTTCAAACTGATCTTAGGATGGTTTTCTGGAGAAGTGATAGTAGAGAAAGTTGTAGAACACAACTCCAGGAATCTAAAGGACAAGGTGGCATTTCAATTGCTCAACCAGAAGGGGTCAAACAAGGCTAATGCCAGTGGCTGACATGCACTGACATAGTGCTGGACATGGCCAGAAACTAGGGCATGGCTTAACTTTTGATCCAGGGCTCCAATTGATGCACCACTTTGTCTGGGAGGTAGGCATTACTAACAGGAACAATATACTCAACAGACACAAGGGCTGAAAGTGGCCGGAGGGCGGCCAAATCCGGCGATGAACTACGGTGGCCTGGACATGAACTGAGTTACTGGACAGTGATCTTGGCATAGGCATAACTCACAATCTAGGCAGATCCAGGTGTCGAGCTAGTGGAAGAAATTGCTCAGGGAGGTGAGGCGAAGCTAAGGGACAAAGTTTCAGGGGCTAGATCGGCCGGGAACAAATTCCGGCGACCGGCGCTGGAGAAGATGACACTGGAGCTCGGGAATTTTTGATACAGGGCGAATGAGCTCAATTCCAAGCTTGGGAATGATCTCTAGGGCACAACAAGGCTACTGGAGGGGTTAATTTCATTGGAGATTGGCCGGAGGGGCTCGGCGACGAGGTCCGGCGAACTGCCGAGGTTCCAAAATGGGATTTCTTCGATTTGAGCTCAATTGGGGATTTTGATTCTACAGGCTTGCTCTACTAAGCTTACTGATCAACTTCTACAGAATCGAGAGCTAATTTGGAGGGAATCGAACGGCATTGGGGGAACAGGGTAAATCGGGAATCCGGCGATCACCGGCGATGGGGATCGATCTGGTGCAATTGGTTGCTATGACACAGAGAGGGGAACGAGGGGAACTCACTGGTGATCCTGGATTGAAGAGAGGGGCTGTGGAAAGGGCTAGCACCGTGAGCTCACTCACTGGCTCGCCGGAGAAGAAAGCGAAAACGGCGAGAAACTGGAAATTTGGCTAAGTCTTGAGGTTGTGCTTCTTCACAGCACTGAGGGGGTTTAAATAGGCACGGGGACGGAGCTTGCGAGGGAAAACGCGACAGCGGTTGCTTGCGCCGGGGAGAAACTTGTCGGGCGCAGGCGCAACGACGGCGACGGCGACGTGATTTGCTTCAGGCGGTGCTGCAGCTTTGCCAGTTGCGTTGGAACTTTGTCCGGGACGGCGCAGATGTGGAGGCGACAGCGTAGCTCCGGCAACGACACGTACACACATGCAATTGCCACGGCAACGGGAGCGCGCGCGAAAACGCTGCTGGAGCGCGGCCGTTTATCCGCTGGGCGAGGCAATGCAACTGTGCTGGCACGTGCGCGGGAGGTGGCTCAGCTGCTCCCAACACAGGTGACAAGAAACGGTGGCCGGCGGCGAGCAAACACGGCGAAATCCACGGCGCTGCAACGGGCTCATGCACTGGTCGAAAGCAACGACCAGGCGCTGGTCGAAAGGGCCTGAAAATAATATTTGGGCTGTTCTGTAATTCTGAAACTTGCTCCAGGGACTGTTCTGTGAGGAAAATTTGAATAGGACTTGGGCCTGTTTGCAAATTTGGAGATTTGAGGGTCCGATCTGAAATCTGATTTCGCAGCTAAGTTACAAAATATTATTAGAACTTATCTGGCCAAAGTTTGGTAAGATCGGGCAAGATCTGAGGGGTTTCGACAAAATTGGGGAAAACAGTTTAGGGTAGAATAGGGTAATTAGGGTTTTAAAATGGCAAGGCTTGAAACTCAGCTTTAGGGTGAGATTTTGGAGATGGTCCCGAAGGGAAAAATGCTCTGAACAACATTTAGAAGGGAATGGCTGAAGCAGATTAGGGTTTGGGGTCCAGATGTGGATTTTGGCTATTTTAGGGTTTAGCAAAAACATGGGTGTTACATAGGCACTGGGGGCCTTGTCCTCGGGCCAAAGGCAGCACCCGGGACAGGCACCGGGGGCCTTGTCCCCGGGCTAAAAGCGGCGCCCGGAACAGGCGTCGGGGGCCCTGTCCCTGGGCAAAAGGCGGCGCCCGGGACACGCACCGGTGGCCTTCTCCCCGGGCGAAAGGCGGCACCCGGGACAGGCACCGGGGGCCTTGTCCCCAGGCTCAAAGCGGCGCCCGGGACAGGCGCCGAGGGCCCTGTCCCCGGGCAAAAGGCGGCGCCCGGGACACGCACCGGGGGCCCTGTCCCCGGGCGAAAGGCGGCACCCGGGACAGGCACCGGGGGCCTTGTCCCCAGTGAAAGGCGGCGCCCGGGACACGCACCGGGGGCCTTGTCCCCGGGCGAAAGGCAGCGCTCGGGAGAGGCACCAGGGGCCTTGTCCCCCGGTAAAAGCAGTGCCCGGGACAGGCTCTGGGGCCCTTGTCCTCGGGGGAAAGGCGGCGCCCGGGACACGCACCGGGGGCCTTGTCCCAGCGCCATGTCCCCGGGCTAAAAGCGACGCCCGGGACAGGCGCCGGGAGCCCTATCCCCGGGCAAAAGGCAGCGCCCGTGACAGGCACAGGGGGCCTTGTCCCCGAGCGAAAGGCGGCACTCGGGACAGGCACCGGGGGCCTTGTCCCCGAGCAAATGGCACAACTTACCTGGACTTAGTCTCGCGGAGATTTCCCCCAACAATACCCGTTTATGATTACGCCTCCATCTTCTTGACGATTACTATAAACTTAAAGAGTTAAAACGTCTAAGATGGCGGTAGTGATAAAACAGTTTCAACCACTATTCATGATTGAATGAGTCTAATCATATAGCCGTTAAATGTTTTATCTCTTTAGTAAGCCATGGTCGCATATTAACTACGATAATGCACAGCCATTTTCACAACCCGAGCGATCATTGGAAAATGTCTCCATGTCTACGGTATTCATGAGACCATAGTATCTACGACCTCGATATTTGTGAATATTTAAAGGCTACAAATTCCGCGACCACAGGATGAGACCATGGAATGAGCTATGTCCAGTATGCCTTGGACTATTCTATTGCCTCCCTCTTATGCTCCTGAGACCATAGGGAGGTAGAAAATCTCGCTCTGTAGTCCTTGCGACTATAAAATGGCAAAGGTGACTAACTCGGGTCATAATCCTCATCAAAACTAGGCTAACAAAATATGATAAAGAAAATGGTTCCTAACTCAACTCTCAATATTCCTCATTTAGTCATAGGATCACATAGTAGATTGAATGTGACCATGACTTGTTGAGTACAAAAGTACTCACTCTTGCAAACTAGCACTTTAGTAGATGAAGAGTCAAACAACCAGAGGATTTCTCCAGCATACCAAAACCTGAAGATGACTAGTAAATCCAACAGGATTCATGATGAGGTTGCACTACACTCAAGCACCGACTGTGGATGTACCAGTTTAGCTTCCGCATTTTGTTGAAAACCTAAGTTTTAAAAACTATCTAATGGCCATGTTGGCTCGTTATGCCATGTTTTGTACTTAAGGCCTTCAGGCCATATCACACTACTTATGGAAGTTATTGTTATGTGAATTAAGTTGGACACTATTGTACTTCTGTGTATGACTGAATCCTGAGCCATCAGGATGTGAGCACACTATGGGACCAGCTGCAACGGGCGAGGTCCCCATAACAACCGCCACCACCTTATATGTAGAGTGTGCCTCGTCAATGCCTATCATGTGATACATGTAACAACCTGGGTGTGGGGTGAAAGTTCTTTTTATAAAAAGTCATGCATGTATATGTCTCTTCTAGATCATCCAAATCAGCCCACACTTATTCTATACTGAGCCCCAAAAATCTCAAAATCTTCCCTGTGAACCCAAATCAAGATCTGACTTTCCAGACATGACCTACTACTTATCCTGAGAATAAAAGCCTCCAAAGGCCAAATTCAATTCCATCTCTAACTCCCAGATTTGTCAATCCTTTCTGTTTTCGAAAATAGAAATTTAATTAATATCCTAATTACGCTAAATACTCTGAACCTCGATCTAATCAAATCTTGACCTAATCCAGACCATTTTCACAAATCAGTCCAAGAAGTATCGCAGATCAGTCCTTTTTCAGATTTTCCAGAAGCCTGAAAAGGCTAAATGTTGCAAATCAACTCCAAATTCAAATCTGTTTCAGGGAAAACCTCCCAAATGCTATTCATCACAAAATCTTCTTCTATGAGGATCTCAAAATCTAATCCTAAATCCCAGAATTTTAATTTTGACAAAATCCAGATTATGATACCCTAAATTATCCTGTTTTCGTTTGATCCGAAAACTATTCAAATGCGCCAGATTTTACCAAATATCCTTGCCAAATCATCTGCTAAATAAATTTTGTCAGATTTGTGAAGTTCAAATTAGCCCTAATCCTCTAAATCTCACGATTTGCAAATCAGTCCAAAGCCAAAAATTAGAAATTGCAAATCAGTCCAGATTTCGACCAGCAGCCGCCAGCTTGCCTTCTACCAAAGCTGTGCCGTTTTCGACCGCGACCAGGCACGCCGTTTCGCCGTGCTTGCTCAACGCCGGCCAACCTTCGCCTTCGCCTGTGACCATGCTCGGTGGTGCTTGCATGAGCACACGTGTCCGCACCAGAGCTATCATCTAGGCAGCACCCACAGCCAGCGCAACAGCAGTGCGCGCGCCAGCGGGAAAGTTGAATCTGCATGCATGCGCGTGTCATTGCTGGGCTAGCTTCGCCACCTTTGCCTTTGCACCAGCTAGGAACAAGTTCCAAAGTGTTGACTAAACATAGCTGCAGAGCTGCTTGCTCGCCATCCCATCATTGCCACTGCTTTCTGCACCCAGAAGCTTCATCACCGCTGTTATCACCCCGCCCAGTCAATTCAACGTTGTTATTTGCCGCTCCAAGTCTCAAGAGCACCAGCCTTTTGCTATTTGAGCTCACCCATGGCCAGCTACATCTTCACCCCCACCAGCACCAGCTAAATCTCAATTTTCTTCACTTTCTTCTTCTTCTCAAGCGAGCCACCGAGGAGGAGAACGACGCCAGATCATCTCACTGCAGCAACCTCCAAATTGAAGTGACCAGTGAGTGCCCCTCTTTCCCCTAACCATGCTGTACCATTTAATTGCACTCCGGTGAAGCTCATAGCCGGTGATCGTCGTAATTTGTAAATGCCCTGTTCCAATAATTGAATCTGCTCCAGTCCAAATTGGCCTTCTCTATAGTAGAATAAATTGATCAATGAAGTATTCTTAGCAAGCCTATTTAGTTAGATTTCAAATCGAAACTCGAATTGGAGTTTCCCCAATTTTGTGTGCCACCGGCGACCGGCTCACGTCGCCAGGCCACACCGCCGTTCCTCCGGCTAAATTAACCTTACCAGAGCTTCACCTCACCTCCCTACTGCTTTCATCGTGAGGGATTGAACTCCAAAGCCCCACAACATAAATGCCCAAATAAGCCCTTCTTCTCCGGCCGCGACGTCAAATTTCTCGCCGGCGCCGCCTTAGGCCGATTCTCCTCAGCTTCACCATCTGTAGCAACATAGAAACTCACTCGTGCCATCAATTTTGAGTTTAATTCACCCCATCGTCTTGGCCTCGACAAGGCAGTTTCCTACTTCGGCGCAGTTCGTCGTCGTTCGCCGCCATTCAACCTCCGGACTAGTCCAGTGCATCAAAGAGTATCATATAGCCCTAGCTAGCTCCAGCAACTTCAGATTTCGGCAGCGCAGCACCACAACCCGATTTGGGTGTTTTACCCATCGCTGCCGTGCCACCAGCATGCCACCCGGTCGCCGCCGGCCACCACCATCGACGCCACCTTGTCCAATAGATCAGCCTCAACCTCCTGAACATATTTCTCTTCTACCACGATCTCTAGTTCTGCACAGAATCGCCAGTTATCACTATGCCAAGAACCTGTCCAGTACCTGTGTCTTGCCGTGTCACCACCGTACTTCCTCATCGCCATTCATCGTCGTCCAGCCATCTCAGTTCCTGAAACCATCACCAATGAGTTTCTGTTGTCTTCGCCTATCTCCTAGACATAGTTGGCGGAGCAATTGAAGCCCTAAAGCACTCCAGCAGCTATGCCCTGGTTTCAAATTTCAGTTCATGTCAGCCTATGTCTGCTCCATGTCAGCCAGTGGCATCAACTCAGTTTGACCACTTCTGGTTGTGCCAATTAAAATCCATTTTGTCCCCTAAGCCTGTAGAGCTATGTTTTACATTTCCTTCAACTATCACATCTTGAGATAAGCCCTCTAGCTTTCTCTGAAGCTATGTCAGGACGTGACCCGAATGTCGATCTGTTGACATTCATCATTTTTGAGAAAAACAGCCGCGAACCCTATGTAAAATCTTATGTCTTGAAACCCTGATAACCTCCAGTACTCAATCCTAGCCCAAATTCCTTGAAACCCTAGAATCTCGATTCAATTCGGCTTGCAGTCTCAATCAGCCCAGCCTCATTCAACTATTCTTTTAAAGCATATCTACATGTAGATCATAAAACATTTTAATATAGTTAGTAATCATTGTGTGTTTGATTTGTTGCTGAGTAGATCCATAAGCAAAGTTCGAGGACTTCGCTGTCGACCCGACACCAACTGCTGACTTTTACGACGCGGAAGGCAAATCATATTCTTGAACATCTTGAACCTATATTTGAAGAGTTGCTATAATATAATCTTGAATATAAGTAATATTGCATGTGAGAGAATGGTTGAGATATAATGTAAAGGCAGTACTAGGCTGGATGCCTGTTAGATGTGGAATGATCAAATAGTGAGCCATGAACTATTATATATGTACTTATGTATATTCATGAAATAAAACCCTTAGCCGTGACCAGAGTTTGGTATGTGAGGTGGATCACTGGATGTGCGTGGCTGTGGATAATCTGGTCACTGGCATATAAGGACTAGAACCTTGTGTTGTGCGTCTAGTGGCATGAAAAACGTGCTAACCGCAAGCCTGGTATGGGACAGGCCTAAACAAGTAGGTATGCAGATCGCACATGAAACCCTTGTATGAGATGGGAAGTGATGCACGATTTAACACGGAATGCGGCTCCTACACATATCACTGGATGTAATTGCACGCTGACCCAGTAATGGGAAGAGGCATAGGGGTGGGGGTATTGGTATGACCTGCCACAACTATGGTTTGAGTGAAACCACAAGGTCAGGGGTGAATTGTGAGTGAAACATAACAAAAGTTCTTGTTATCTCCACCTTGCCACTCACATTATGCAGTGAGGAGGGGTCTAATCATATTGATAGGATGGGAATGAAAGTGGAATATCTTGCGGGTAAATTGGTACCCCTCTGCAGAGTTAAAAACGTATTCGAATACTCCGAGCTCCCGGGTTTATAGGAGTCTACTGCAGTGGATTAAATCCACGGGGTGTGGCACAAGTATGTTTTCTAAATAAAATTTGATAAGTCAAGATTACCCAAATGACATGTGTTGTCATGATAAGGGGTGCTACAGTGGGTTGTCGTGTGTCGACGTGTCGCGGTAGTACTATAAATAGTGAACATGAATAGCGATGTTATGCTATAAAAAGGTGCTGCCATGAGATGAGATATAAAGGAAAAGACTATTTTACAACCATCCACACTTCTTTACCAGCATAGGTTCATAACATCACTACTATATGTATCTACTCTTACCTATGATTTGCTAAGTACGTAAGTACTCACCCTTGCAACCTACAATCCAGTAGATGGAGCGTTCCAGGACCAAGATGAAGGCGTGGAGAACTACTTGGATCCAGAAGGAGGAGAATCAGTTCCGCTAGAGTTTGATGTGTGTTGTTCTGCCGTCAACTTCTTGCTGTGGGGGTTCACCAATCTCCACTATGTAATTGTTTTTATTTTGCTTTAGCTAGACCATGTATGCCACGAAGGCATTGTAATCTCTTTATGTTGTATTAAGGCCAGCAGGCCACACTGCTTAAATATTTTGTAAGTTACTCTGCTATGATATAAATATACTCCTGTGCTTGACTTATCCTGGGAAGTCAATGGTATGCATGTATGGGATCAGCTGTAGCGAACTGGGTCCCCACGGGAGTAATGGTAAACCCCCAAGGTGGGCCTTACCCACAAGGGGACGCCACAATACAGTCACCGCATAGACCCAACCATCGGAGCACCTTCATCGACGACAAACACCGCTGCCGGCAATGCCAGGCCATGCCATGGCATTGTCTGCACGCATCTACACTTAGCCAAACCGTGCCAGTTCACTCCCAGACAATGCCAGACATTGTCAGTCCGCGTCCAACCTCGCCAACCCATGTCCTGGCATTGTCAAGACAATGTCATTCATTATCAAGCTATGTCAATTCGTGCTCTAGCCTTTGTCCAGTCTATGTCAGCCTCTAACATTTGCTTCATCTTACCACTTATATGCACGCAAATTAAAAAATAGTTTGTCTACTAAGTTCATAGCCATATTTCCCAAGTTTTCTTCAACTTTCACTTCATGAGAAACCCTCATCTGCACCCATTTACGCCTATGTCGTTGTAAACGATCGTCGTCCGTCGGCGTCCATACGTCGCCATGTCCACTTTCGATCTGAAAATCAACCTCGCCTTAGCCTTTTGACCATCTAACAATAGTCCTTAGCAACATCTCATCTTGTCCACTAACTCAAATGTTAAGCTAGCCCTAGAAAGCCTAACCTAACAACGTCAGTCCTCATCCAATGTCGCTCCCACCGACATGACTCTATCATTCATAGTCTTAGAAACCTCAAATCAAAAATCCATCCACGTCACCATGTCCACCTTGCCTTCAAACTTTCAAATATGTAGTTTGATCTCACATCCAAGCTCCAGATCAGAATTTTTTTTATTTTTTGAGTCCGTTCTTAAGCTGATTGCTCAATTGATCATTCCAACCAAACCTCTCATCCTTCACCATCGTGTCTTATCCTCTCATATGATCTCCGACAAGAGTTTCTATGAGCTAACCTGAAGCCCTAATCATATGGGATGCCCAATCTTCACGACGTAGGATAATTGATGATAACTTGTGGATCTGCGTAACCTGATGAATCAATGACGCCAACCACTGTTAGAATAGTAACTTGTGATAAATGAATTCTCCCAACCACACAATCTGATCCGACTTGCAAGGGTAGACACACAGTTCCTGTAATCACTGAAGAAATCACAAGAAAAATGAAGGCAATAATTCATAGAATTCCCAATTTCCAAGGGGGTGGCGACAGCTCACACAAACCCTGAGTAACAAGCATATGTATTCTGAATTATACGTCGTCCCCTATCTAGTGCGCAACACATTACTTTATATAGGGCCAGGAGGTGGCCGACTAAGACTTGGGGTCGAGTGCCCCTTGGGTTCGGTTCCCTCTAAAGAAAAACACACACACTTAATATAATTGGTTCAGAGTTTGAAACAAAGATACATGATTAGGACAAGAAAAAGAGCACCGCTTTCTCCAACTTGACCACTTCTTCGATCCTCCCCCACGACCCCATCTCGACGACCACTACATCGGTCATCGACCACGACCATGACGACCACTCCCTCTTCGTTCACAACAGCGTCGTTGACCACGAACACGACAGCACCACTGACTTTGGTCAACTTGGACCACTTCGACAATTGACGACTTCGACCACTTCTTGAGCGACCACCTCAACCGCCAACAACCTCGACCAGCAACTCCAGCGATAGTGAACATTGGTGATCAACTCTCCTCTTTGTTCTCCTCCTCTTCTGCACAGATTCCATGTGGATTCCTTGCACACGCTCCCTTTCCTTTCTTTGCTTCGGCTTTAGCTGCTCCTAGTTCCTCTTATTGACTAAATCTGAGAACAAGCAGAGTAGTACTATTAGGTAGTATGCTATTTACATTTAAATCAAGATTAAATTCAGTGAGGAAAAGATTCACCTATTGTTGCAATTGTTTAGCTCGATCTCAAGTCAATGGACCTTTATATGCCTCCTTGTGCTTATCTTCAACAATAGAAATTTTGGCCTGTTTTGGTGCACTAGAAACATTGGGAACAACACCATGTGATGTGGTATTAGGGATGTCCTCATCATCCTCCCCCTCTTGAAAAGGAGTAGTCCTCGACTCTGTGTCTTCCAGTCCAGAGAAAGGGGACAAATCAGCAACATTGAATGTAGTAGTCATCCCATAATTGTCACTTGGAAGGTTAATATTGTATGCGTTGTCATTGATCTTTTCTAGCACTTTGAATGGACCATCACCACAAGGCATCAACTTGGACTTTCTTTTCTCCGGAAAGTGATCTTTACATAGATGCACCCAAACCATGTCACCCGATCTTTACGTAGATGCACCCAAACCATGTCAGGCCTTAATACACATCGTCATACAAAGGCTAGCAAGGCCAACTACTTAGGTTTTATAAAATTAGTTTTATCCGGTCTGTGGGACCATTCCACAGGCAAAACTCGAGTGCATCACGTAACCCTTCTAAACTCTGGGTGATCTTGCTTCACCAATCTCTAGCTTCTCATCAACTGTATTTTTGTTATTAAGCAAGGGTGAGTACAAAGTACTCAGCAAGTCTTTATATATGAATTGATCCGATGCATGACAGGATATGTCCAATTGAATAGTTTATGAGGCATACAATAGTAAGTTTCACAAATACATTTCCATAGCGAATTGAGAAACAAATAATTACCAAAATAATTGTAAAAAGCATTTATGTAACTCGAGTTAAATCCGGGCAAAACCTCCCCGTTTGCCCATTTTAAGTTTAATATCTCAATACTATTATGCTATCTAGTTACTACCCATGGCATACCCCTATCCGGGGGTACGGAGTACTCAAATACTTTTTAAAACTCTGCAGAGGGGCACCGCTTTACCCACATGAGTCCATCAATCTTCCCTGTCAGGCCAGTTACATGCACAATATTGCATACCACTAGATTGAAGAGACAAGACTCTCAAAAAATTTGTATTAATTTATATCCTTGTCCGACAATTGGACCATATTGGTCGTTCTTGTCGTTGTGAGGTACCCTCAATGAGAAGTACACTTCATGCCCAGCTATCACGGTACTCAAGGTCACAGTACCGAACGATCTCTCCCCTCGCATCTCCCCCATCACCCATTTAGGCATAAGTTTAGTGACTAAACTTATTAAGGTTCAAATGTTTCAACATTTGGATCCTGAATAAGAATGACCACCACACAAGGATAAAATCGATATGTAGTAGTTTACTGGCCGAGTTCAATTTCTTGATCATGTGGTTGGCACTTAATATGCCCATGATTGTTTAGCACAATTGGTTATGTCCTTATTAGCATCTAAGCTATTATCCATCTTCCCATTTGAGTCAATCACAATTGACTCATTTCCATCTATCCATTCATAGCCTCTCATATGCTATAAAAACCTTTAATAGCATAATTCTTTTTTACTCTATTGAGTTATTTTGCTCTTGCTTTCTCAATGGTATATTAGCTGTCTATCGTAATTTATATTCTTAGGGCATCAAGGAATTCTTTATTTGATCAATCAAGGATGGCTGTTCAAATTTAGGTCAACATCTACATAAGATTATTGAAAGTATTTTTCTTAATGAGCAAATATACTTTAATACATTTATCATCAAAATAAGTAGCTTAGAAATATGGGTCAACAATAAGATCAAGGTTTTGAGACTTGCCTTACTTTTTGTAAAGTCCAGTTGAAAGAGCTACTAGGGTATTGACGTTCTTGTGGTCGCCTCATTTGGTATCTATTTAGACGTCAATCAATAAGCAAACAAAAATAATTGTTAGTATATTTGTTTATATAAATATGTTTGTGTAATGGTGTTCATGGGGTTGGATGATGGGATAGTGAAAGATTTAGATGACTAGATCGCGTGAAAGATGCTGGATAGGATTAAGAAGGATAATGTTCGAAGAGTGATAGATAAGTTTGGTTTAAGTCGAATTTTAGGTCAAGTTTAGGAAACATGATCGAGGAAAATCTGGGTATAGTCGACAATGTGATTGGTGTAGGAATTGACTTAGAAAATAGGGAAACTTCTATCTGGTGTTTGAATGGATGATTAGATTATAAATATGTAAGGTTAAAGGCAAAGCGCACAAGGTGACGCGAACAGATTTTTAATCTAAGGTTTCTAGGGTTGCAAATGACATAGGAACGTTGAGGAGAACGACATTGAATGCGGACTGACAAGGTCTGATCAAGCCTTCTAGGGTTTTCTCCATGGCTTGAGTACTGGAACATGGTTAGGGCTTTGATTGGATGGTCGAAACACTAGGGTGAAGTCAGTTTCCAAACTGGACGCGAATGCGGCAACGTTCAGATGTCAACGGATGACCTCTGTTTGGAGCGACATAGTTGAAAGTAGGTCAAGACGAGGTTTTCTTGCGATGCGATAGTTGAAGAAGATGTAGAACATAAGTCTATGAACTTGGTAGACAGAGTGGATATTGATTGGTGTGCATAAAAGTAGCTAAATTGACTGAATGCCATTGGTTGACACTGAACTGACAAAGGTTGACATTAGGGTGGCATTGGCTGGAATTTAGGGCATGGACATGTGGGTGCATTAAGCCTCGACAACTGCTCCAACTTTGTCTGGGAGCTAGGCAAGGGCGACAGGAACTCAACCGCACTAGTTTGAGGTGGTGAGATGGCCAGACTGCGGAGAATGGCATTGGAGAAGAACAACGGCGACACGGCGAAGTAGTGTTTCTGGACAAACTTTTGGCACAGGGCTAAGTCAAGATTTTATGCGGTACCAGGATGACAGTAGTAAAGTAATATACTCAGTAGGTTGAGGCGCAGTTGTGGGACAAAGTCGCGTCGACAGGAACGGTCGGGGGTGGTGGGACAACACGTTGGCGGCACGCCAGAGAGGAGTACAAATACTGAAATTGTGCTTTGGGTCTTTGTTGAGAAATTGGGTTGTCTGGGAGCTAATTAGAGTTATTTTCCATGTCTTGGTGCAGAGGGATTAGCCGGCGGTTGGTCGACACCGAGCAGCGATGAGTTGCACCAGAGCAGAAAAACAAAATTTGGTGCTTCAACGGTGCCGGGGTGATTGGGTGTTTAATTCCCAAAATTAGTAGAATGGCTAGGTTTCTGGGGTTGTCTAGAAGGTGTGGCGAATTGGAAATTGGCCCACGGTGGCACTGGCGAGGAGTTCAACGACGCAGTCGGAGACAGAGGAGATTCAAATTTGGGCTTATTCTCTATGGTCCTCTGGAGCCCAATTCCTTGCTATGGGAGTGAGAGAGTGATGAGGGAAATCAAATGATATGGTCAATTTGGTCGGAGGGACGGTGATGTGGGCCGGTGACGTGAGCATGGCGGCACAGAACAGGACAAGCTTGGATCGACAAATGATTAAATTTCTCAAGAATTATTCTGAAGGGGATTGTTTCTAGACTCAAGAGGGATACTTTGCTCTATTGGCTCAACCAGTTTTGAGGGTCGAAGAAGGGCCTGATGAGGCGAACATGGGAGTTCACCGGCGGCGGGGAAGAAGTGAAATCGGCGACAGTTGAGATCATCAGAGTTCACAAAGATGCTACTTGAGCTTGGAGTGAGGTAGAGGGTGAGGTTGGTTAAAGTTGTTTGGTTGGTAATGGCTGGGATCATTATGACGGTAGTGAGGCTTACTTTAAAAGCTCGCTGAAGAGAAAAAGAACAGTGCGAGTGTGTGTATGTGTTGTAGCTTCTGTGAGGTAGTAAAATGCTTGTGTGGGTGTGTGAGCAAGATGTTTCTCACCTAGGTTTGGGGAGGATGGCTGGCTTCTTCTGTTCCTCGCTTGATGGCTACTGCTGCAATTCTCCTGGAGGAGGAAAAGAAGAAGAAGAAGAATACTATTGCTGCTACTGCTATTGCTGCAAGAGAAAAATGGAGGGGAAGAGGATCAGTACTTCTACTCTCTTGGAACTTACATAGGGAAGAAGAGTGTGGACAGCACACAGTGCAGCTGCTGCTGGCTAGAGGAAGAAGTGATGCAGAGCATCCAACAACTGATCCACTTCAGCTACCACCTAGACCAATAACAAGAGAAAGAGCAAACCAATTCAGAGATGCTATATTATGGTGATTCAGCAAACCGGTAACATGTCAATGAGTGACGTGGCGTCCAACTTAATCATAGTCACTATGCTGAGTCAAACAAGTCAGAATGAATGCTACTATCATTATACATCATAACCAGCCCCTAGATATGATGTTGCCTGTGTGGAATAAAGAGTTAATCACTTCTTTTATGGGCTGCCATGTGGAGTGACAAAATCTGAAGTTGGAAGAACCAAGAGAACCAAAAGATGCATCCATTAGAGTTCACAATTGCAGCCATGTAGCCATAATGATATCTTTTACCAAAGGGTGCAACTCTTTTCTTTTCATACCTACCAAAGGGTGCAACTCTTTTCTTTTCATACCTTACTAGGAGGGTTGTTCTTAGCTTATAAATCCCTATCTATGGGCTGCTTTGTAATCAATATTTAGATTATGATTTGAATCATTTGAAACCCCGTGTTTCTTTCCTTCTTGAAAGGATTCTCTGAACTTATCAAGATTTGATCTTGCGGCGTTCAACTAGTTTATCACTTTGGCTCGCGGGTGTCTTTGTGTGGTTCTATTCTACCCGTCGAAATTGTTTCGTGAAGTCTTGGGATCCCCCGCCTTGATCGCTGAGTTACGCACCACTTTGTTGCTGCGGGATTCACGTCAGATTGGTATCAGAGCTCAGTTTTCACGGCAAGTTTATTTATCCTTTGAATTTGTGTTTCTCAAATTTGGGTTCAAATCTATACTGGTGTTGGTTGTTGCCACAGGTTAGGCAAGACTCACATCTTTTGGATTTTTGAGTTCTTGTTGTGCACGAATTCTATTTCCCTTTGAATTTGTGTTCATCAACTTAGAGTTCATGACTATCTTGGTGTTGGTTATTGCCACAAGTTCGGCAAGAGTCACATCCTGTGGTCATTTGAGTTCTTGTTGCACACGAGTTCTAGTTATCGTTGTCTTAAAAAAAAGAGAGAGAGGTCAAAAAAGAGAGAGAGAGAGATAAAAAAAAAACTCGTTGTTGCAACCATCTTGTTCTCATCCAATCCATTGCTACACTTTGTGTTTCTAGTTCCTTGATTTACTTCCACCTTTTGCATACACTTCATATTCTATTTCTTTTGTTCCATTATTCATATTCATCACCATTGCCCTTTCGAGTTTTTGTGATTTGCCACGTTTGATTTGCCACAGCAGTCTTGTTGTTCTTGAATCTGATTAAGAACGAAGGTTTAAACACTTGAGAGGGACATGTTTACCCTTGAGCGAAAAGAATTAGTGAGAAAAAAAGAGTTGTGAGGAAGAGATTCCACCCCGAGTGTTATTTGTGAGGAATACTAACTTTCAAGTACACAATATGGTGGGTGAACAACAAATTATAGCTGAACAAGTGCAAGCCGTAACAGCTCCACTAAGGCAAATGATGAGGGATGAAATCACGCCAATCCAAGAAAGGGTTAACAATCTTGAAGACCGAGCAAATGATGGAAGGTCAGAACGACACTTGGTAGAAAGTGATGATGAAGATGAATTTGAAAACATGTTTCCACGATGTCAAAACCGGCATGGTGGATGTCATGCAAGACGAGTACGGCTAGATGATGACTTGGGGAAAGTGAAGGTGAAGATTTCAACTTTCCCAGGAAAGAGCGATCCTGAAGCTTACTTGGAATGGGAGACAAAGATTGAAATGATCTTTGGGTGCCATAACTATTCTCAAGCCAAGAAGGTAAATGTTGGGGGAAATCTCCGCGAAACTAAGTCCAGGTAAGTTGCGTCACATTCGCCCGGGGACGTGGCCTCCGGTGCCGCCCCGGGCGCCACCATTTTGGCCCCCGAGACCTGGCCTCCGGCCTCGGTCCCGGGCGCCGCCATTGGCCCGGGGACCTGGCCTCCGGTGCCTCCCCGGGCGCCTCCTTTTGGCCCCCGGGACCGGGCCTCCGGCGCCGGTCCCGGGCGCCGCCATTGGCCCGGGGACGTGGCCTCCGGTGCCTCCCCGGGCGCCGCCATTTTGGCCCCCGGGACCCGGCCTCCGGAGCCGGTCCCAGGCGCCGCCGTTGGCCCGGGGACGTGGCCTCTGGTGCCTGCCCCGGGCGCCGCCATTTTGGCCGCCGGGACCCGGCCTCCGGCGCCGGTCCCGGGCGCCGCCATTGGCCCGGGGACCTGGCCTCCGGTGCCTGCCCCGGGCGCCGCCTTTAGGCCCCCGGGACCTGGCCTCTGGTGCCGGTCCCGGGCGCCGCCATTTGCCCGGGGACCTGGCCTCCGGTGCATCCCCGGGTGCCGCCTTTCAGCCCCCGGGACCTGGCCTCCGACGCCGGTCCCGGGCGCCACCATTTGCCCGCGGACCTGGCCTCCGGTTCCTCCCAGGGCGCCGCCTTTCGGCTCCCGGGACCAGGCCTCCGGCGCCGGTCCCGGGCGCCGCCATTTGCGAGGGGACCTGGCCTCCGGTGCCTCCCCGGGCGCCGCCGTTCGGCCCCCGGGACCTAGCCTCCGGCGCCGGTCCCGGGCGCCGCCATTTGCCAGGGGACCGGGCCTCCGGTGCCTCCCCGGGCGCCGCCTTTCGGCTCCCGGGACCTGGCCTCCGGTGCATGCCCCGGGCCTCATCGCCCTTCTAAAGGTAAAGTCTCGAGTTGTTTATCACATGCAGGTCACGCGAGGAGTGCCTCGGGAATCAGCGACCACCTGTCAAGCATCCAAGACGTTTGACCAGGAGGAGGACGTTGCTACCCCTTGATCCGACAGTGGCTTCCGGGGTAGATAGGTCTTTTTGCTTCTTTTTGGGGCTATAAATAGCCCTTGTACCCCTCAATTGTAAGCAAGTGATTCATTGTTATTGGAATAGCTAAACTCATAGTTGTGCTCCGGAAGCCTTTCCCCCGGAGAGAGCCTCCCCAGCAGACTCCGATCGGGAGCACACCGACAGGACTAGGGCCCCCACCGGGACCCGAACCTGTATAAATCCTCGTGTCATTTCTTGTGTTTGTCCGGCGGGCGAGGACCGGTCATCCGGTCAACCCGAGCCGCGTAATCTTCACTAGGATCGTTCTCAAAACCTGCCGGGGTATTCGCAATACCACGACAATTGGCGCCGACCGTGGGGATCCGTGACAAGACGCCATGGCTCCCCCAAGAACAAGGGCTCGCACCCTTCCCGGTGACGCCGGTCTCGGAGACCCGGCGCCGCCCGTCCGGGACACTGCTGTCCCGGCGCTTCCTCCCAGAGGCGGCCAAGCCCAGGTACCGCCTCCCACCTTTCCTCTTAACTTAGGTGCTTCTACCTCCAGGTCGCTCCAGGTGACCGCGGGGACCTCGGCCGGGACCAGTCTCCCCCCGATGGCTCCCCCGGCTCCCCGGGACGCCCTGCTTGAGGCTCTTGTGGAGGGCCAGCTCTGCGCCCAGCGCTCTATGGATGAGCTGCTCGGCGTGTTGGCGCGGCCTCCGGCCCCCACATTTACGTCGCACCCATATCCGGGGAATATGCCCCCGTTTATGGGTTACCCGGCGGCCCCTCCGGCCTCCGGGGGTCTGTCCGCCCCATATGATCCCGCCGGGGGGTTCCCTCCCCCTGAGGGATATACGTCCGGACCCTTCCCGGCACCCGGGCCCGTCCTGGTGCCAGGAGGCTACTTCCTGCCCGGGCCCTTCGTGGCACCAGGGGGGTACCCCGTTCCCGGCCCATTCCCGGGGCCGGGAGCCCATTTCATGCTGGGGCTTTTCCCTACGCCGGGAGCCAGTCCCGCCCCTCGCGTCGCGTTTACCGCACCGGGGGCGGTTGACAGAGTAGCTCCCGTGCCTCAGCGGACTCCTCCCCGCATTGGCTCCTCGGTTCCGGACGTCGCCGCGGGGGCTCCCCCCTCGCCGGTTCCGGATGTTACAGGGGCTTCCCCCTTTCCGGTTCCAGTCATTGCCACTGGGGCCCCCTCCACTTCTGTTCCGAACGTCGCCGTGGGCGCCCCCTCCCCGGTTCCGGATATTACAGGGGCTTCCCCCTTTCCGGTCCCGGGGGTCTTCGCAGGGGGCTCCCCCCACCCGGCCCCGGAAGCCTCCAGGCCGGTAGCTACAGTGCATAAGCTCCCTCCCTCGGCGGAACAGGTCCGTTTCGCCCGGGGGAAGGTCGAGCGAATGCATTCACCTGAGCGCGGGGAAGAACTTCTCCCTGGCCGTGGGCGTCGGGAGCCTCGCTCTCACACCGGTCGGGGGAAGAGACCCGCGGAAGAACCAACCTCCCCAGAGGAGGGCCCGGACGTCCGGGAATTCAGCCCCGGTCCAGAAGGAAAGCGTCGCCACCGCCACTCTGGAGGACCTGTCGGACTGCTCCCAGACTCCGATAATGAGGGCATGTCCCCCGTTAAAGAAGACAGCGACCGGGACTACCGCCCCCCGCACATTGAGCACTATAACGGCGAGGCAGACCCTTACGAATTTGTGCAGGTGTACTCCACAGCCATCTCCGCGGCGGGGGGGGGGGATGAGACGGTACAATGCAACGTCTTCCCCCTCTACCTCACCGGCATCGCCCACTCCTGGTTTTACAACCTGAAGGCCGGCTCCATCAAGTCTTTCACGCAGCTTAAGCGGGAGTTCTGCGCGAACTTCCAGGGGAACTACGTGCGTCCCCTGGACTCCTCGCAGCTCTACACTGTCCGGCAGAGGACTGAGGAAACCATCAGAAGCTTCTTCAAGCGCTTTGCTCAGGTGAAGAGCAAAGTGGCCCACGTCCCTGACTCTACGGTCATCAAAGCCAGCAAAAGCGGTATTCTCCCGGGGGAGCTCCACCGAAGGCTCTCCCGGAGCTGCCCCTCCTCTGCCGACGAGCTCTTCAACGTACTCGAAAAGTACGCTCGGGCGGAGGAAGACGACATCTGGAAGAAGACCCAGGGGGCTCCCGCCCCCGCCGACCAGGGGGCCAGGGATCCCCTCAAGCGCCCCAGTCAGGGGGGGCGTAACGAGCCACGGCCTCGGGACACCTTTGTCCTCGAGGGCGGAGGCGGCTCGCGCGACCCCCCGAGGGGCAACCGCCCCTTCCCCAAGCCGAAAGGCCACAGGGGGGACAGTCCTCGCGCGGCCGGGAAGGTCCCGCGGGGAGAAGCCGGGAACGACCGTGGTGCAGCTTCCACGGGTCCAGTACCCACGCTACCCTAGACTGCAGCTAGCTGCTGCAGCACTTCGCGGCGTTCCTCGACCAGCGCGGGCAGGGGGGACTCCGGCCTCCTTGCCCCCTCGGCCAGCTGTTCCGGCCCTTCCCGCTCCCGCGGGGGTCAGCAGACGCAGGAGGGGGAGCCTTCAGAAGCTCTCCCCTTTCAACCTTCTCAGCGCCGCATCAACGTCATCATGGGAGGGTCCGCCTTCGGGTGGGACTCTAAGCGCCAGCGTAAGGAGTACGCGCGCGAGGTTAAGGTTGTGGGGGTGCTACACACGTCCCCGCCACCCAAGTGGTCGGACGTCCCCCTCACCTTCATGGCGGAAGACGCGCGAGGGGTTCGCTTCCCCCACGACGACGCGCTCATCGTCTCCGCGACCATTTACAACTACCACCTGGCCCGTATCCTCGTGGACGGCGGAAGCTCCACCGACGTCCTATTCCTGAAGGCCTTCAAAGAGATGTAGGTGGATGAGAAGCTCCTGCAGCCCGCAGCCGGGCCCCTGCAAGGTTTTGTCCCGGGGAAGGTGATCCACCCCGTGGGCAAGGTAGATCTTCCTGTGACGTTCGGCACCCCGGAGAACTACCGGACCGAGCTGGCCCGCTTCGACGTAGTGGACCTCCCCTCCTCCTACAACGCGATAATGGGGAGGACCACAATCAACTGGCTGGGAGCTGCCACCCATCAAAACTACCTCTGTATGAAGATCCCCGGGCCGCATGGTGTGATCAACGTCCGGGGAGACCAAGACATGGCCCGCGCTCTATACGAGCGCGCTGCCGCCACAATCGGAAGCGTCAACATCGTTGAGGCGTCCGGGGGGGGAGGTCTCCCCCCTGGAACGAGACGTCGCAGCGATACCTACCGGGAGGCCCCTCCCGAAGCCGCGTCCGGAAGGGGGCCTCCGGAAGGTCCTGCCGTCCCCAGAACCAACAACGTCGCCGAGTACGAGGCTTTGCTCCTCAGGTTGCCCGCGTGCGTTCCCCGGGGATCCGACGCCTCCTACTGAAGGGAGACTCTCAGCCCGTAGTTTGCCAAAAGGACGAGCCTTACCTATGCTATAATGCAAACTCTAGTCTTTTATTTGCAAGAGGTGCGAAAGATGCAGAGGCACTTCGATGGCCTCGAGGCCCGGGCCCTTCGTGGCATCAAGGGGTACCCCGTTCCAGGCTCATTCCCGGGGCCGGGGGCCCATTTCATGCCGGGGGTTTTCCCTACGCCGGGAGCCAGTCCCACCCCTCGCGTCATGTTTACCGCACCGGGGGCGGTCGACAGAGCAGCTCCCGTGCCTCAGCGGACTACCCCCCGCATCAGCTCTCCGGTCCCGGACGTCGCCGCGGGGGCTCCCCCCTCGCCGGTTCCGGATATTACAGGGGCTTCCCCCTTTCCAGTTCCGGTCGTTGCCGCGGGGACTCCCCCCTCGCCGGTTCCGGATATTACAGGGGCTTCCCCCTTTCCGGTTCCAGTCGTTGCCGCAGGGGCTCCCCCCTTGCCGGTTCCGGATATTATGGGGGCTCCCCCCTTTCCGGTTCCGGTCGTCGCCACAAGGGCTCCCCCCTTTTTTCCGGAACTGGTCGTCGCCACAGGGGCTTCCCCCTTTCCGGTTCTGATCGTCGCCACAGGGGCTCCCCCCACTTCGGTTCCAGCGCGTGCGCGAAAGATCCTTCCGCCTTGGGGACCTTGTCCTCAAGCGCGTTACGGACCCCCAAGCCCAGGGTAAGCTCTCCCCCAAGTAGGAGGGCCCCTACAGGATCTCCGCGGTCCTGGGCTCGGGGGCCTACAAGCTCTCCAACCTTCAAGAGCAGGAGCTGAAGCACACGTGGAACTAGCGTTTACTTCGCAAGTTCTATGTTTAGCCTTACGGGCCTGTCCCCTCCCCCGGAGCGATCACGCCGGAGGGGGAGGAGGGACACTGTATTTACTTTTCCCTCCCCCTTCGCGGCTTCGCAGGGGGAGGCACTATACTTCATTTTGTTAGCAATACATAGGTCTTGCTCTTCAACTGTCTCATTGCAGGTTCTTCACATTACCGCCCCTAGCGGCGATGCCCTCCCCGCGAGGACGCCCTCCCCGTGAGGATGCCCTCCCCGTGAGGAAGTGGGCCCAGACCCAGCAAGTCCCTCCTGTAGGGCGGCTTACGATCAGCCCTCGTGGACTGAGGGTGTAAGCGGCAACCCGGTCCCCAGCGGCCGCGATAACAAGTCACTTTGGGAGACTAGTCCCCTGCCCAAACACTCAAGACCCGTCATCGGGCACTTCCTCCTCCGGGAGTAGACGCTCTCCCCAGTGGGACGTCTAATGGCTTTCTTGGATATCTCTTCCTCCTCCGGGAGTAGACACTCTCCCCAGTGGGACGTCTAATGGCTTTCTTGGATATCTTGTCCCTGGAGACTTTATCTCCCGGAGAAGTTATGGATTTCTCGGACATTTCTTCCTCGGAGACCTTATTCCCGGCTCCCCGTTCTCACGGCGACCGGACGATCACCTCCCAGGAAGCTCGCCTCCGGAAATCTCATCGGGTTTTCTTGGATGTTTCTTCCACCCGAGGCCTTATTCCCGGCTCCCCGTTCTTACGGCGACCGGACGATTGGCTCCCGGAAGGTCTTTCCCTTGGAAACCTCGTTTTAAAATTTTCTAACTTAGAAAAATTCCTATGCTACAGGTTATCTTCACTCCGGGGGCCTTGTTACCCCCACAGCGCGCCGAGCTACCCTCCGGCCCGCTGTGGGCGGGGGGGATAAGGAACCCCCGGGTGTCGACCACACTGACCATGAGCAAACTTAGCTCATTCTTGTGAAAAGGAGTCGTCCAGACCATCCAAGAAGAAAAAATAAAAAGACAACAAAAGACGAAGCAAGCAAATAGCTTTATTGATTGTCAAACCCGGAGGACATCTTCCCCCTCCGGTGGGCTTCGGAAATGGTACAACCCGGGCTCTAACCCGGGGGATTCTCTCCCTCCTAAGGCTCCTACGCCTAATACTCCCGGAGGCTCTCCGCTAGCTCCCGGGCCAAGTCCCGGTACAAGGCGCGCACGCTGCGCCGAGCGTCCCAGAGCACATCTTCGGGCCAGAACTCGTATCCCGCCAGTGGAAGTATCCGAAGAGGAGGTATCATCCGGAACCCCGGACGAGGGGGGGACAATTCGGCGCGATGATTGTCAAAATTGTCCAAGTGCCACTCCGGACGCCACCTTAACTGGACGGGCTCCCGGACGGCGTCCCCGCTGCGCTCCCCGGAGATGAGGCTTAGCAATATTAAAGCCGCTTGGGCGTCCCCCGGAGAACCCCTCCCGGACCTTCGCCCGGGAGTAACCTCCCGGGAACCCTGGGAACATTGCATTCAATTCAAGACTTAGAAAATTTTCTAACTCTATTGCATTCAAAATATCTTTTTACAAGTGCCCCCCGAGGAAGTGGTTGAGGAAGTCCCGGAAGGGGTCCCTCGCCGGGGGGGGATCATCAACCCTTTCCCCTTCCCGGGCGGGAGGGCCCCCGGGGCCCCCACTTCCGACAGGACCTCGTAGACCGAGGCGCTCCCCCCTTCGTCCATGGGCCACTCCATCCGCGGAGGCGAGGCCTCCGCGAACCTCACCTCCAGCTTCTCCGGCTCCAAGGGGGCCGGGGGTGCTGGCGGGGCCGCTATCGAAGGCGGCGACGGGGCGTAGTTCACCGAGTCGGAGGCCGCCCCGTCCGCGGCCGGTTCCTTCCCCCGAGACTCAATGGGGCTCTTCGGGGGAGGGGGTGTTGCTTCCTTCCGGGCCGGCGCCCGGGCACGCTCGGTCCCGGGGGTCTCTTCCCGGGGCTTCGCCGGTGTCGCCATCGGCGTCGTTGACGGGCCGGGGGCTTTTTGGACTCTGGCCTTCTTAGGCTCAGAGCCCCCGGCCGCGTCCTTCCCCCACTTGTGCGACCCGGGGGTGGGGAGGGGCTTCCTCTCCGGGAGCTTCAGCCCGTAGGCCTCAGCCACCAGGTTCCGAGGAGGGCCCTCCCCCACGAGGCGCACGACGCACTCGTGCTCATCGGCGAAGTACCTCCCCAGGAGGTTCTCCGCCTTCTCCCGCGCCGCCGGGTACGGCCGGACTACAAGAGGTAAAGAGTTAGTCAAATTTTCAAAAATTTGTAAATGCAATGAAGCAGGTTACCGGGACGTACGTCGAGTCGCCGGCCTGACCGGGGGCCGCTGCTCCGGGCCCATGCCGATCCCCCTTCTCCCGCGTGCGAAGGGGGAGATCCTCAGGAGCATCATCTCCTCAGCGGCGTCCCGCATAGAGCGGGTCTTCCGGGAGATGATCACCTTGCCAAGGAGCTCGCTCGAGCTCCTCGTCCGTCCACACGGAGGCTTCGGCGCGGATGACCTGCTGTAAGAGGCGGGCTCCGGGGCGTACGTCACCTCGTCGTCCTGGACCCGGAGGTAGAACCACCTCCAGAACCAGTCGCCCCAATGGTCCCGGGAGGCTGCCGCCGGGTAGTCGGCCACCCGAGACGGCAGCATCTGCACCATCACCGAGCCAAAGGGGGACTTGGGTGCCCCCTTTACCAGGTGGGAGCTCCGCGCCGCCGGTTCGTAGAAGTACCGGAAGACGCGTAGGGTGGGCTCCCTCCCGGTCGTCGTCTCAAAGAGCCAGATGAAGAGGCCCATCCGGACGATCGCGTTCGGGGTGAGGTGGTTGAGGGCCACCCCATACTCCTTCAGAAACTCCCAAAGCATGGGATGCACCGGGAGCCGGAGCCCCGCCTCCAGGAAGGCCTCGAAGGCCATGACCTCTCCGGGCCTGGGGCGGGGGGCTCCGTCTTTCTTCACGGCGACCCGGATGTCCCCGTCCTCAACGACCCCGCGCTCGACCATGGACTCCGCGTCCTCGGCCGTGAACTCGGACGCCCAGAGGAAGTCCGAAGCGACCTCCTCCGGGGGCACCTCGGTCGTCTTCACTCGACCCTTCGGTGCCATTAGGTTAGTTTTTTCCGGAGGCTAACTTTTCAGGACGCTACGTCTAAAAGGTCTGGACGCTTGCTACCGGGCGCTAGCTACCGGGAAAGAGCTACCGGGAGAGAGCTACCGGGAGAGCTGAACTCACTAAGGAGGAGAAGTTTGGAATGAAGTTCCCGGGACCCCCAAGGCCCTATTTATAGTGGCGAGCCGTGGTCCAGATGGGCGCCACGTGGCACCCCGCGGAGCAATCTGGACCATTGAAGTTCAAACCGTGCGCGGGAAACGAAGGGCCGCGCGCAAATCGAGACGCCGGTTCGACCCGCGAGCACATTTATGGCGAAGCGGCGCGGTCTTAAGCGCGGGGCACGAAAGTCGAAGCGTCACGCCTCAGGTGGCTTGGTCCGGAGATTTTCCCGATGACTTGTACCATACCCACCGGCGACTCGAGCATCGTCCCCGGGGGTCCATGGGGGGTTGCTGTTGGGGGAAATCTCCGCGAGACTAAGTCCAGGTAAGTTGCGTCACATTCGCCCGGGGACGTGGCCTCCGGTGCCGCCCCGGGCGCCGCCATTTTGGCCCCCGGGACGTGGCCTCCGGTGCCTCCCTGGGCGCCGCCTTTTGGCCCCCGGGACCTGGCCTCCGGCGCCGGTCCCGGGCGCCGCCATTGGCCCGGGGACGTGGCCTCCGGTGCCTCCCCGGGCGCCGCCATTTTGGCCCCCGGGACCGGGCCTCCGGCGCCGGTCCCGGGCGCTGCTGTTGGCCCGGGGACATGGCCTCCGGTGCCTGCCCCGAGCGCCGCCATTTTGGCCCCCGAGACCCGGCCTCCGGCGCCGGTCCCGGGCGCCGCCATTGGCCCGGGGACCTGGCCTCCGGTGCCTGCCCCGGGCGCCGCCTTTTGGCCCCCGGGACCTGGCCTCCGGCGGCGGTCCCGGGCGCCGCCATTTGCCCGGGGACCTAGCCTCCGGTGCCTCCCCAGGTGCCACCATTTGCCCGGGGACCTGGCCTCCGGTGCCTCCCCGGGCACCGCCATTTGCCCAGGGACCTGGCCTCCGGTGCCTCCCCGGGCGCCGCCTTTCGGCCCCCGGGACCTGGCCTCCGGCGCCGGTCCCGAGCGCCGCCTTTGGCCCGGGGACCTGGCCTCCGGTGCATGCCCCGGGCCTCATCGCCCTTCTAAAGGTAAAGTCTCGAGTTGTTTATCACGTGTAGGTCACGCGAGGAGTGCCTCGGGAATCAGCGACCACCTGTCAAGCATCCAAGATGTTTGACCGGGAGAAGGACGTTGCTACCCCTTGATCCGACGATGGCTTCCGGGGTAGATAGGTCTTTTTGCTTCTTTTTGGGGCTATAAATAGCCCTTGTACCCCTCAGTTGTAAGCAAGTGATTCATTGTTATTGGAATAGCTAAACTCACAGGTGTGCTCTGAAAGCCTCTCCCCCGAAGAGAGCCTCCCCAACCGACTCCGGTCGGGAGTGCACCGACAGGACTAGGGCCCCCACCGGGACCCGAACCTATATAAATCCTCGTGTCATTTCTTGTGTTTGTCCGGCGGGGGAGGACCGGTCATCCGGTCAACCCGCGCCGTGTAATCTTCGCTAGGATCGTTCTCAAAACCTGCCGGGGTATTCGCAATACCACGACAGTAAAGCTCACTGCAATTGAGTTTATTGACTATTCTATCATTTGGTGGGATCAACTAGTGACTGAAAGAAGAAGATATGGTGAGCCTCTTGTTGATACATGGGATGAGATGAAGACTATCATGAGAAGACATTTTGTGCCAAGCTACTACCATCGGGAGTTGTATAACAAGCTGCAACGTCTAAAGCAAGGCTCAAAGAGTGTCGATGAACACCACAAGGAAATGGAGGTCTCAATGATACGAGCTAATGTGTAGGAAGACCGAGAAGCTACAATGGCAAGATTTCTAAGTGGGCTGAATCAAGACATAGCTGATGTGGTGGAGATGCAACACTATGTAGAGTTGACAGATTTGGTGCATCAAGCTATTCTGGTGGAAAAACAAACGAAGCGCAAATCCATGGCTAAAAGAATAGCAAACACATCAAATTCAAGTTCATGGAAGCCTCCATATAAGAAGGATATACCTACAGCAAACAGTAATTCTAAGAATGAGTTTTCTAAAGATGGCAAGCAAGCTATTTTTCAAAAACAAGGTACAACTGAATCTAGCTCAAAAACTCATGAGATTCAATGCTTCAAATGTCTTGGCAGGGGTCATAAGGCTAATGAATGCCCAAACAAGAGAGTGATGATACTCAATGCGGATGGAGACGTTGATTCAGAAGAGGAATTGTGAGATGATGACATGCCACCTTTTGAAGATGCTGAGATTGATGGTGAGTTTGCTACAGAAGGTGATACTTTGATGTTGAGACGAGTCCTTAGCACTCAATTGCACACCATTGAAGGTAATCAGCAAACAAACTTGTTCCATACTCGCTGCTTTGTGAGTAATAAGGTTTGCAATGTCATTATTGATGGAGGAAGTTTCACAAATATTGCTAGTTTGGAGATGGTAAAGAAGTTGTCATTACCAACTCTGAAGCACCACAACCATATAGGCTGAAATGGTTGGATGATTGTGAAGAGAAGGTAACCAAGCAAGTACTTGTGACATTTACCATTGGCAAATATACTGATGAGGTACTTGGCGACGTTATTGCAATGCAAGCATGTCATATTCTGTTGGGAAGACCATGGCAATATGACAGGCGGGTCATGCCTGATTGTTACACCAATAGATACTCTTTTACGTTCAAGCAACAATCTGTAACACTCATTCCTTTGACTCCAAAGGAAGTCCTTGAAGATCATATCAAGAGAGAAGAGATAAAGGCTGAGTTGAAAGAAAAAGAGAGAATGAGTGCCACCAAACAAAATGCGGGAGTGAGTGCCACAAATGAAAAAGTAAGTTTGAGTGCCACAAATAAATCTGAGAGAGAAGGAAATGTCTGATTGCAAAAAAGAGCGAGATGAAAAGAGCAATCGCAAGCAAGAAGCCCCTTATACTTCTTGTATACAAGGAGGCACTTAAAATCTCAAATGAGTTAATCCATTCTATTCCAAGAAATGTCAAATCTGTTTTGCAGGAATTTGAAGATGTTTTCCTGAAGATGTACCCCCTGGACTACCTCCAATTCGCGGAATTGAACATCAAATTGACTTCATTCCAGGTGCCACCATACCAAACCGGCCAGCATACAGATGCAACCCCAAGGAGACTAAGAAGATACAAAGACAAGTTGAAGAGTTGATGGCGAAAGGGTATGTTCAAGAAAGCATGAGTTCATGTGCTGTACCAGTGCTACTAGTGCCAAAGAAGGATGGAACTTTCAGAATGTGTGTTGATTGTGAGCTGTCAACAGCATCACAGGTAAAGTATCGACACCCCATCCCACGAGTTGATGATATGCTAGATGAATTGCATGGTTCATGTGTGTTTTCAAAATTTGATCTTAAAAGTGGTTACCATCAAATTAGAATGAAAGAAGGCGATGAATGGAAAACTGCATTTAAGACAAAACAAGGGTTATACGAGTGGTTAGTTATGCCCTTTGGCCTAACCAATGCACCAAGCATTTTCATGCGACTTATGAATCATGTTTTGAGATCTTTCATTGGAAAATTTGTGGTTGTGTACTTTGATGACATACTGATTTATAGCAAATCCATGAATGAGCATGTAGCACACCTGAAGCAAGTTTTAGAAGTGTTACGAAAGGAAAAAATTGTTTGCTAATCTTAAGAAATGTACATTTTGCACAGATAAGGTTGTGTTTCTTGGATTTGTTGTAAGTGCAGAAGGTATTGCGGTGGATGAAGAAAAAGTTGAGGCAATCAGAGAATGGCCTACGCCTACTTCAATGACTCAAGTAAGAAGCTTCCATGGTTTGGCAAGTTTCTACCGGTGTTTTGTTCGCAACTTCAGCGAAGTAGCAGTTCCTATGACTAATGTGATCAAGAAGAACGTTGCATTCAAATGGGGAGAAGAACAAGAGAAAGCTTTCAAGCTGCTGAAAGAGAAATTGACTACCACACCTCTACTTTCCTTGCCTAATTTTTCTTAATCATTTGAAATTGAATGTGATGCTTCTGGCTCAGGAATCGGAGGAGTGTTGATGCAAGAAGGTCGTCCAATTGCATATTTCAGTGAGAAGCTGAATGGAGCAGTGCTCAACTATTCAACTTATGACAAAGAGTTGTATGCGTTGGTTCAAACGTTTCAAACATGGCAGCACTACTTGTTACCAACGGAGTTTGTTGTGCATACTGATCACCAATCCTTGAAGCATTTGAAAGAACAAAACAAGCTGAACAAAAGACATGTAAGATGGGTTGAGTTCATTGAAACATTTCCTTATGTGATCAAGTACAAGAAAGGTAAAGAAAATGTTGTAGCTGATGCTTTATCACGAAGGTATTTGCTACTCACTACTCTTGATTCGAAACTTCTTGGATTTGAGTTTTTGAAATATTTGTATTCTTCTGATACCGATTTTTGTACGATTTTTGAACAATGTGCTGACCGTCCTTTTGAAAAGTTTTTCTTGCACGAAGGTTATTTGTTTTGAGAGAACAAACTTTGCATTCCACAATCTTCATTGCGAACTTTACTAGTTAAAGAGGCACACAGTGGAGGTTTGATGGGACATTTTGGAATTTCTAAAACTCTGCATGTTTTGCAAGAACATTTTTATTGGCCACAAATGAAACATGATGTGGAAAGATTTTGTGGGAAGTGTCTTACATGCAAACAAGCAAACTCAAAGTTACAACCTCATGGTTTGTACACACCTCTTCCAATTGCAAGTGCACCTTGGGTTGACATTTCGATGGACTTTGTTTTGGGTTTGACTAGGTCCAGAAAGGGAAATGACTCAATTTTTATTGCTGTGGATAGATTCTCAAAAACGGCTCATTTCATTTCATGTCATAAAACTAACGATGCTTCCAACATTGCTAATTTGTTTTTCAAAGAAATCGTTCGTTTGCATGGCATACCGAGAACCATTGTTTCTGATCGTGATGTCAAGTTCTTAAGCTATTTTTGGAAAACTTTGTGGGCTAAGTTGGGAACTAAGCTTTTGTTTTCTACCACTTGCCATCCACAAACCGATGGGCAAACAGAAGTTGTGAATCAAACTTTGTCAACTTTGCTGAGATCAATCATTCACAAGAATTTGAAAAATTGGGAAGATTGCTTACCTCATGTTGAGTTTGCTTACAATCGTTCTGTTCATTCTGCAACTAAGCTTTCACCATTTGAAGTTGTTTATGGTTTCAATCCCTTGACTACTTTACCTCAGAGTAAAAATGTGAGCTTAGGTTGAAAGAAAGCTGATTTTGTCAAAAAGATTCATGAGAAGTCGAGGACAATATCAAGCGCAAAACTAAGCAATATAAGCAAGCAAATAAAGGGCGCAAGAAAGTTGTTTTCTAGCCAGGAGATTGGGTTTGGTTATATCTGCGAAAAGAGAGATTTCCTAAGAAGAGAAGCTCCAAGCTCAATCCGAGAGGAGATGGACCATTTCATGTGCTGCAACGCATCAATAACAACGCCTACAAACTTGATCTACCAAGTGAGTATGAAGTCAGTGATACATTCATGTTTCTCACTTAACTTTGTTTGATGTAGGTGATGAGACGAATGAAGATTTGAGGACAAATCATTTTCAAGAGGAGGAGCATGATGTAGAGCATCCAACAACTGATCCACTTCAGGTAACACCTGGACCAATAACAAGAGAAAGAGCAAACCAATTCAGAGATGCTATATATATGGTGATTCAGCAAACCAGTAACATGTCAATGACTAACCTAGCGTCCAACTTAATCCTAGGCACTATGCTGAGTCAAACAAATCAGAATGAAGGCTACTATCATTATACATCATAACCAGCCCCTAGATATGATGTTGCATGTGTGGAATAAAGAGTTAATCACTTCTTTTATGGGCTACCATGTGGAGTGACAAAATCTGAAGTTGGAAGAACCAAGAGAACCAAAAGATGCATCCATTAGAGTTCACAATTGCAGCCATGTAGCCATAATGATATCTTTTACCAAAGGGTGCAACTCTTTTCTTTTCATACCTAACTAGGAGGGTTGTTCCTAGCTTATAAATACCTATCTATGGGCTGCTTTGTAATCAGTTTTTAGATTATGATTTGAATCATTTGAAACCCCGTGTTTCTTTCCTTCTTGAAAGGATTCTCTGAACTTATCAAGATTTGATCTTGTGGCGTTCAACTGGTTTATCACTTTGGCTCATGGGTGTCTTTGTGTGGTGCCATTCTACCCGTCGAACTTGTTTTGTGAAGTCTTAGGATCCCCCGTCTTGGTCGCTGAGTTACGCACCACTTTGTTGCTACGGGGTTCACGTCAAGAAGACAAGTGGAAGTGTTTGCTGCTCCTTTTGACTTGAGGCATGTGTGTGTGTGTGTGAGTATTTGCGTATACACATGTATGTATCTATGTATATGTTGTCTTGTCGATGTCCACATAAGTATATGTATGTATAAAACACTGTCCTGTGCATGAGGACTGAAGAAAACCATAAGAAGAAGGCAAGAATTGACTGAAGGACTGAATTGCGATTTTGGAATGTTAATTGGACTGAATTGTAAATCACCATAATCTAGAAGTTAATTCGGACTTAGTTCAATACAAAGGTTTTGTTTGAGTAATTAAATTAGAGGTGATTTGGGCTAAAATGAGAACGACATGAAAACGAAAACAAAAACAAAAACAGAATTATGGTAAAAGTAAATAGTACTTTTACTTAAAACTGCTGAAAACATAAATAACTGAGTTTCAGAGCTGAATCTGAACTTGGTACAAAAGGAAAACTTGTATAAAATAGCAGAAAGAACATAGTCGATTAGTTGAATTGGAATTTGGAGGTGATTTGGAGATTTTTGCCATTTCTGGCCTTTGAGTCAAAAAAAGGACTGATTCGCGATGAAATTTGGACTAAATCGCGAAAAGTGATCAAATGAACTTATTTTGCTAAGAAGTTTTAGGAATGGTATGCAAGCATATTAAAATTTAAGATTCTAGAGAAATTCAAGAGAAACTATTCTGAAACTGGTCGAACTGAAATCCAAAAAGATTAATTAAGGTAATTAGGGTAATTAAGAATTTAGTTTTCAAAAATAGAGCTGGGGTTAGTTTCTGGACTTTAGGATCTGAATTTGATCTTGACACTGAAGACAAATCTATATAAGATACGTAGGAGATCCTATCTATTCAATCTAATCTAAATTATGGTCTGGCTGGGACTATTTTAATGAAATAAGTACACATGCATACATACACATGTTTATGCACATATGCACAAATACATTTAAGGAAAATACCTTTAAACTAGTTGGAAATTAATTTTATATTTTGGTTAAAATTCTTAGAGAGTACTCTTAAAAGTAATTTTAGTGTTAAGACAAAATGAAATTTTTAGGATCAGGTTTTTGTAAAACAAAATATTTAGACACTATCTTTGGGATGTTACATCAGCTACATGCGACACATTGTTACTTTTGTGACAAGGAATAAAATGTGCCATTTTAGAGAATCTATCCAGAACTACAAAAACAGAATCCTGCCCCCTCTTAGTCCTAGGCAATCCTAAAACAAAGTCCATACTAATGTCCTCCCAAGGTGCACTAGGAACAGGAGGTGGAGTATATAAACCATACGGATTAAGTTCTGATTTTGATTTGTGGCATGTCGTACATTGCTATACAAACCACTTGACGTCATGCCTCAATTTAGGCCAATAAAAGTGATCACTCAACATCATGAGAGTCTTTTCTCTCCCAAAGTGTCCCATCAATCCACCTGCATGAGATTCTTGTAACAAAAGCAAACGCACAGATGAATCTGGAACACATAGTTTGTTAGCACGAATAAGAACCCATCATGCACATGGAACTTGTCCCAACCTTTCCCATCTCGACATTTAGAATGTGGTTCTGCAAAATCATGATCCAAAGTTACAAATCCAGCAAATTCTCTAAACCAGGAACTTTCACTTCCAATTGAGTTAAAAGCATACTTTTACGAGCTAAAGCATTAGGTACCACATTCTCTTTTTTCCTTCTTGTACTTAACAACATATCGAAAAGTTTTAAGGAATTCTATCCACTTAGCATGTCTACAATTCAATTTAGCTTGGCCTTTCAAGTACTTCAAAGCTTTATGATCAGAATGAATAACAATTTCTTTAGGCCAAAGGTAATGCTACCAAGTCTCAAGCACACGCACTAAAGCATACAATTTTTTATCATAAACAGGATAGTTGAATTGAGCACCTCCTAGTTTCTCACTAAAGTAGGCTACGGGCTTTCCTTCTTGCATCAAAGCACCACCAATACCTATTCCACTAGCATCACATTCAATCTCAAGTTTTAGTGAAATTAGGTAAAACAAGCAATGGTACTTCAGTCAAACATTTCTTTAACTCCTGAAAAGCTTTTTCTTGTGAATCACTCCACTCAAAAGTAATGCCCTTTTTAGTTAATTCATTTAACGGGGTAGCAATAGTACTGAAATCTTCACAAATCTACAATAGAAACCAGCTAGACCATGAAAGCTTCTGATTTGACTAAGATTCACAAGGGTAGGCCAATTCTTGGTTGCCTCAATTTTAGATTCATCTACCTCAATTCCTTGTCCAGAAACTACATAACATAAGAACACAACTTTGTTGATACAAAAGGAGCACTTCTCAAGATTAGCAAACAATGTCCCAATCCTAAGCACTTCTAGCACTTGTCTAATATGATCAACGTGTTCTTTTAAGGCTCTACTATAGATCAGAATGTCATCAAAGTATACCACCACAAATTTACCAATGGATGCTCTTAAAACATGATTCATCAAACGCACGAAAGTACTACGTGCCTTAGTTAAACAAAAAGGCATTACTAACCACTCATAAAATCCGGATTTAGTTTTAAAAGCAGTTTTCCATTCATCACCAAGTTTCATTCTAATCTGATGGTACCTGATAAGTTCTAATGTGGTAGCACTTTTACCCTATGTTTAGTATCAAAAACATGCAAAATCATGCTTAAAACTCCTTTGATGCGACATTTTATGTGTAAAATTTAATTATTTTCACAAATTTCTTCCACGGTTGTGTTCATCATGTTTCAGGGATCAAACCCTTCAAATTTGAAGAAATTTCAACCACATTTGAGCCTCCAATGACCAAGAAAATCATCTGAAGAAGCAAAAGAGTCCTAGTCGAAGTCAAATTGGCGGGTAAAAGATCCAATCCGTATGAAACCAGGTGAAAAAAAGGACTTTTACTCGAAAAGAACTCCTACTCGCAAAAGAAGACCCGGTCGAGGTCAAAGAAGAGTCCCGCTTGGTCCCGGTCGCGCCACGTGTCTGGCCGTCATTGCGCCACGTGTCTCAGTCGTGATCGAGTTGGTTTCGGCCACGACGCGTGTGCGTTTGTGATTGTGCCACGTGTCCCGGTCGTGTTCGAATTGGCCTCCTTGGCGCGGTTTTGACCCAGATTGGTCATGGATGGGCCGATTTGAAGTGGGTTTGATCCAAACTGGTCGTTTGTGGTCCGTTTTGATCCAGTTTTGACTCAAACTGGTCGAACTTGGTTAGTTTTAGCCAGAATTGGTCGGTTTGAGTCATATTGGATCAGAACTAGTCGAATTTGGTCGGTTGTGACTCAGATTTGTCCATTCTCGCACTGTTTGAAAGCAAACTTCATCACCTGCACGTCAAGGAGTTATTTTTGGACACTTTTCCTGTGTATTAGAAATAGAGAAGCTTTTGGCTCAATTAATCATGCTTTTGATGCTTTTTAATCTCTTTTTCTTAGGTTTTAGAAGCCATTAGGGCTTAGTTTAGTTTAGTAGAGCCCCCTTCTCTATTTTATTGCTTTTGTAAGCTAGCAAGCACAGAAACTTCAATTTTCAAGCAATCAAGTAAGTTTTTATTTATTTCTTATTCTTATTTTTGCATTATTATGGCTTTTAGCGGGTAGATCCCCTCGAGGGTTAGGGATGACCTAATCCTGAAGGCATGATTCTTCCTCGGTCTTTATTTCAAGTTTTGGAGTAATTTCATGATGTTTTCTTCCCGCAAACCCTAAATTGTCGTTTCGGTAATAGACGTAACAGTTGAGCCTTAACAAGAATTTAAGGGAGTTCTTGAGTTCTTAGCGCCTTGACGCGAAACCCTGAACAGGAGAGAGGCTCTCACCAAACGTGACAGTGGAAGCGATCCTCTGACTGTTGACCCAGCAACCCGAAATGAAAACTTAATTTGTCTTAGAAAACAATTGAAATTATCTTACAATCCTCGGACCTTGGATAGAATTATGCCAGATGGTTATGGAAATCCCAAAACCCTAGATTTTCATTCTAGTTTGCAAACCCTAGATTGTTAGACTTAGTTGTAGAAAAACAACCACCCCAAAAATCGTTTAGACTTAATCAGTGATCCATTAAGCTAGAAAGACGAATACGCTCGTTCCTCGTGGAATTCGACCTTCAAGTGCTCAACGTTCAACCGTTCACTTGCGGTATTACAAAATCACACCATTTTAGGTGCGATCAGTACCCACTTCTCAAATCAATTTTGGAGAATATAACTAAACCACTTAGCTCATCTAGCATATCATCTAACCTAGGATTAGGATGATGATATCTAACAATGATGTTATTGATAGCACGACAATCAACACACATTCTCCATGTACCATCTTCTTAGGCACTAAAATTACAAGGATAGAACAAGGGCTAAGGCTTTCACGTACGTACCCTTTATCAAGTAGCTCTTGTACTTGGTACTAAATTTCTTTTGTCCTCTGATTGGTGTGGTAGGGAGGGCGGTTGGGAAGGGAGGCGCCAAGGATGAGGTCAATCTGATGCTCAATGCCACATATGAGAGGTAGGCCAGTAGGTATCTACTCTGAAAACACGTCCTCAAATGCCTGCAAAACACTAGAAACAATACTAGAAAGAGAGGTTAAGTCGTTAGTCGAAAGCAATGCATTTTTGTACAAAAGCACAAAGTGCATCAAAACGGGGCTATTGCTCACATCTCTCAAATCAGATTTGGTGGCTAACATCACTAACTTCCCTCCCTTACTTTTCTTTTTACCTCTCACGTTTGGATTGTGGCTCTCACTCACCAACTTGTGGATGCTACTCAATTTTCTTTTATCTCTCTTCCTCACCCTCCACCTTCACCTCAACTCTTTTTTGCATGTTTGCGACAATGATTTGATTCAGAGTCATGGGCAGCAACTTCACACCTTGTCCTTTCCATCTGAATGAGTATGTGTTGTCACGCCCATTATACATAGCACCAACATCAAATTGCCACGGTCTTCCCAACAGCAAATGACACACCATCATAGGCACCACATCACAATCAATGGTGTCAGAGTAGTCATGTAGCTTCAACGGCACCCTCATCATGTACTGAACCTTCACATCTCCACAATTGCTAAACCATTGCATATGATAAGGATGAGGATGTTTCAGCAGCGGCAAACCAAGCTTCACACACATCTCAATACTAGCTAAGTTGTGACAATTCCCACCACCAATAATAAGCTTGCTACTTGTGGTGTTTACCTTAGCTTGCATCTAAAATAAGTTGCATCGCTGCGCATTGGATCATCCTTGATCTAGACACTTAGGGTTTTAGTAACCACAAGTGTAGGCCCTGGTTCAAAGAGAAGAGCCATGAACTCCCTTTCTTCTCCTTCTTCTTCAGGAGCATCATCATATCTCTCCTTTCCAGGACTAAGGTCAATCTCATCTTCACTGGCAAATTCATTCTCTCCATCCTCTGAAACAAGCATAACTCGGTTGTTTGGACACTCTCTAGAGATGTGCCCACGCCCCAAGCACTTGAAACAATAAATAGCACTATTCTTCGTCGTAGAGCCAATTGAAGAGGTAGTGGATGCCGCGGGCTTCTTCTCACTTGTAATAGATGCCGATTTTGCAACCGAGGAAGAATGAGCATTAGCATTGGAACTAGTATTAGCTGCAGATGTACCTTGTCCTAAGCTGAAATGTGCTTTGGTTTCATTAGAGGATGGAGCTCTCAAGCTGAAAGATGGCACCCTCGCTGTTGGTTTAGCATCATCTAGTAGTTGCTTTTCTGTCTTCTGAGCTTGGTGCACCAATTCCACAACGATATTGTAAGGCTGATATACCACAACACGTTTAATGTTCTTGTTTAGGCCGAACAGAAAATGCGCAATGGCTTGCTCTTCATCTTCACACACACAAGCCCTAATCATAACTTGCTCTATATACTTGTAGTATTCCTGTACCAGGTGGCCTCCCAGTCTCAAATTCTGTAATCTATGAAAAAGATCACATTTGTAATGACTAGGGACAAAACGTGCTCTCATATCTCGCTTCATCTCAGCCCAAGATGCAATTGGAGGCTCCCCATTCTCTAATCTTTGGTTCAGCACTTGTTCCCACCAAATTAGCGCATATCCATCAAACTCAAGTGAGTCCATGTGTAGCTTATTTGCTTCCGAATAATTGTGCATTCGAAATATCTCTCCACCTTGAGTTCCCATGTGAGATATGCATCAGGATCAGCATTGCCTTCAAATTTTGGGATGTCGAACTTGAATTTGCCAAACTTCTCTTCGGGTTGATCATGATGATGGCAACCATGGTGTTGATAGGCATCATCGCGGTGCAGCACGTAGTTTTCGCCGATGTCATCCTCAAGTACAGCACAGATGCCACATCCACGGCCTCTCCCTAAGCCATGGGCAGCACCACAACCACCTCCTCCACGCCCTGGAGGTGGTGGTCGAACCGCGTTGGTAGTGACTCGATCTCTCCTCACTTGGGCCTCACGTGCCAAATGAGCAGCGCTCTCCTCATCAATCTCGTCGAGGTCTTCTCCTCCACCATGAGCACTAGTTGTCGACGATTGGGACCCAAGGGTCCTTCTGTCGATGTTATGCAGAATTTAGATGGGTTGTGAAGGGAGCCAATCCAGACAAGTACCAAGGTATCTATGAATCTAAGGACACAGGAATTTATCCAGGTTCGGGCCCTCATACCTGAGTAATAACCCTACTCCTATGTATTTATCACTATGAATAAAAAGGATTACAGAGAGAATATATTGTCTATTCCTATCTTTCTATCTCTAGTTCGTCGTCCTCTCGATCCCCCCGATCCTTCCCTTGAAGGTCTTTTTATACTTGCCGAAGAGATCGTCAGTTGTTCTCCTAAAGACGTGCCTCACGATCGCCCATAACTGCTTCAGGGTGGTTGTTGCGAGTCGTGGTTACGTGGTGGTTGTCGAAGGTCGTGGTTACGTGGCAGTTAAGTAGCTTTGACCTGGCATCTTGGAAACTGCTTCACCATCCTCATCTTCTTCGATGGTTGCCTTGTCAGGAACTTATGATTATGTTGGGAATAACCATAGGATCAAGGAATGGTTCTTGTGAATGGTGACTTATAATACATAATCTTCGTATTGTAGTACAAGTCTTGAATACTATGATCGCGCACCTCTGCGACCACGTATTGATATCAGGCTTTGTCTCTGTGAGAGGGTATGGTCGTAGGCAGATGTCTCTGCAACCATAGCACTCGCTGGTATAGCATAAGACTATGGACTCTACGATAATGAGTGTTTGAGACTTATAGACTTCCATAGCTAAAATTGCAAGAATTAAATATCATTGATGGACCATGTCCAGAAGATCCTTGGACTATCCCCATTATCTTCCTTGGCATTCTGCGACCATAGAAAGGTATGTTCGACCATGGAGCGTTGTGCGCGACCATGGAAATGGTATGGACATTTTGACTCAGGCAATATCCCTCGTCAGCTAGCCCCCAAATTTGAAATGACAAAGGCCCAATATAATGGTTGTGTCATTTCGAATTCTAAAACAGTACCCCGTTGCTTCGAATTCCAGCACAACTCGGGGAGAAACCTTGGGGAGCGGTTACTAGGTAGGCACCTGAGAAGATCTCGAGGGCTTTTTGTTGCACCCTAGGCCAGGAACTCGAAACATCACCTTTGGAATTCTATAAATAGCCATCCCCCTTCTGTAAAATCCTCAACCTTTCACAAATTCTCTAAGTCTCAGACTCTTTGTCTTCTTAACCTTCCCCCTTCTCCTCTGTTTTCAATGGCATCCCCAACCAGGAGTGACTTGATGAAGAAGAAGGTTTGACTATAGAAGGTAATGTTGAGGCATTGGAACCACAGGTGGTCAGTGTGGATGATGTTGCACAGTCGTCTCAAAAGATAATTCTCTTTTAGTATACTTGTGCATGTTTTTTCTTCTTGAGCACGGATTTCCCAAGCACTTTAGTTTTTGCAATTGCTTGACTGTCCAGTAGCTTCAAGAAAGAGATCTGGTGATGATGTTGGATCATCCAATGGATTCTCTCCAAAAAGAATGATCGGGGGCCCCTTTCCTGGCTGCACAAAGTGATTATGACAGAAGGAACGAGGCCTCAACCCCCCAGCCATTAATTGCAACTGTGGCTCAGGCCTCATCCAGGGCCAGAAAAATTGCTCCTCATTGCTTGAGGTAGAGATTTGTCCTTTCTCTAACTAAGTTGAGTCATTTAGTTAGGAATGACTTATCTGATCCTAAATTGTTTTGTACAGGACAAGCTAGACAACTTCTTCTCCTTCTGCAGCATCTCTATCACTGTCTGAGGAGGATGTGTAAGTTATGGATCCTGCTGTGGCCCAGTCAGCATTGGTCTCCCAGGTAAGGATTCTCACTCTATTAGTTATCATATATTTTTTGTGTTCATGACTTGGAATTATCTCATGGTCGTATAGGGAGACAAAGATGAGAAGGCGGTCAGCGAAGAGCTGGTTGAGGCCTTGGCATCCCTAAAGGAGAAGACTGCATTGTACAGCTTCCTTCAAGAGGAGAACGAGCGCCTTGAGGAGAAGTTCATTCGACAAGGACTCGACCTAGACTCTCTCCTTCAAGTCATTGACCGCTACAAGGCGGCCGGCGAGAGGGCTCAAGAGACTGCAAGGCTTGCTCGAGACACCGAGAAGCTTGTCCACAGAGAAAAGGACACCTTAGATACTTTGATCAAAGGCTGCAGTCTCACTGAGGGGGATACCTTCAGGAAACTGAAGGTGGTTGCAAACTCTCTTGAAGCAGAAGTTGTTAAACCTGAAAGGGTTAACTTATCTCTTGAAGAGTCTTGCAATTTGGTTGCGGTTCAAGCCAACTCACTGGTCGCCAACATCCCAGAGTCTGCGATGAGGTATAGGGAGAGACTAAGAACCGATGTCGGTGCCATAGTCTCTACTGTCCTCTGCAAGCTTAGGCATCACCATGGTCCAAACTTAGATCTAAATCTAGTGGTGGGAGATGCAATTGTTGGTGGCGAGGGGCAGCTAACGCAACCAGGGCTGGGGTCAAACCCTTAGTAGACATATTGCTACATGACCTCGACCTCGCTTGATGTATCCCTTCTCATTGTAAATTTTTGTAAATTTAACAATGGAAATGAAAATATTTTGCTTATCGTGGTTTGTTGATGTTTTTGTACCTTGCAAATTCATATAGATAGCAGGAATTCCAATGATTGAAAAAAGAAAATGTAAGGATTGAAACAATGTTAAGTACTTGGCTTCTTGACTTAATGCTATAGTTATATTTCCCTAGCCCCCTCCTGTGACCATACATACTGAAGGCGTGGTATCTATGGTTGCAGGATTGAAAATAAACTATGGCATAGATGATCGACAACATATAAGTCAGTCTTTTATGCGTTAGAAGATGGCTTAAAAAGAGGAACTTGACTATATGCGATCATATGGTCGCAAGGATAAACATTCTAATATAAATGCATAAGCTTGTTGCTAACTGACAGCCACTCGAGTGATCTATAACATGCTAGTAAGTCCCTTATGCGTTAAGAAACGGCTTACAAAGAGATGTCTTTACTAGATGCGACCATGAGATCGGCCAGCGAATCCACTTAAACATTATGAGAAAAATGCTTATTGAAACCAGCTCCTGGGCGTGGCCCATGAAGAGGACAGAAAATTGGGAAATAACTATAACATAAAGTGAAAAAAGTGAATTATTGAATGTAAAAATGTATAATGAAAGTGGAAAAACTTACACATGAAATTTTTGCAACTGGTCTATGTTCCAGGCGTTGGCACCTACTGCTACGTCAGAATGCCATTTGGGCTCAAGAATGCTGGTTCCACGTATTAGCACTTGATGCAGAAGGCCTTTCCCTCTCAATTAGGGCGCAATTTAGAGGCTTACATTGATGATCTGGTTGTAAAGAGCTTAAAAAGTTATAATCACGTATGATCTCACTGAGATTTTCTGTAATTTGAATAAACATGGAATCAAGTTGAATCCCAAAAAGTTCTCTTTTGGAGTTTCTTCTGGTAAACTTTTAGTTTTCTTTGTTTGTTCGAAAGATATTGAGGTTAATCCCGATAAAATCCATGCCATTGAACAAATGCGATCTCCTTCAATAACAAAGGAAGCTCAAAGCCTAACAAGTCGAATGGCGGCTTTGAGTCATTTTATATCACGATTAGGTGAACGTGGATTGCCTTTCTTTGAGGTTCTACGTAAACACAATGATTTCCAGTGGTTGGAGTGAGGCCGAAACAGCTTTTTAGGAAGTCAAAGCATATTTATCAAGTGCTCCAGTGTTGGTTTCCCCAAACATGGGAGAACAGTTGCTTATTTACGTAGCTGCTACCCCTCATGCGGTCAGTGCAATTCTGGTCGCAGAAAGGGAAGGCGTGCAGCGGCCAGTATATTATGTAAGTGAAGTTCTAAATGGACCAAAGGAGCATTTGATGAGGACATCACTTCTTCGGATACACGCACCAACCATAATCCTCCGCTTGTTACACAAGGACCAATAACGCGCAGCAAAGCCCGATTATTGCATTGCCAGGTGAACTCGTTCCTAAGTTTATATATATATGGTTTTGAGAATGGTTTACTACCTAATAGTGATAATATTGTGCTTAGGAACCATGGAGAGGACCAGCAAGGAGCCCAAGTCAAGTTGGAGTCCAGGATGGATTCGAGTTAGAGTGCAGTTCGGCCATCCAGGAGCAGCCTGCCTTCAAACGACCATAACTCTCTCATACAAAGTCCGATTGGGATGTTGTTATAGTCCACAGAGAAGCCCACGACAAGATCTTTCCAATGAATCTAGCCCCACGTCCAAATTCCTTCTGGATCGTCGAAAATTGACAAAACAATTTTCGACCAGATTCTGATTGGGCCTAGTTGGTGCTGCGCCACCTTTTTGTTTTGGTCAAGACCCATGTATCGAGTTAGAGTCCGAGTAGGGAAAGAGTCCACGTCGGTTTCAGGTTTCCTTACCTGGCCACCGACCTCTTTTACCTCCTCTATATAATCTGGCTGAGCCATTAGGGTTCTGCGGGTTTTGTTTAGTCATAGTCTTTCCTTCGTGAAGCTATTGAGATATTCTTCTTGGTCGGCTAGATCAACATTAATATCTGTATTCGGAACTCCAACTCTTCATCGTGATTCAACCTATATTTGCAATTTTAGATTGCTTGTTTATCTTGTTCTTCGATTGCTTGCAAGGATAGATCTTTGTGATCAGATCGATCGTGCTTCTAGTTCGGTCGATAACAATCCGAAGTTGGTTCAGCGATTGCCAGGGCGTATCAGTCGTGTACGGTTGGTACCCGGATCGTGAGAGTCTTCTTCACAAATCGATAGTTGCTGTTCTCATCGAAAGATCGGACCGCCCGCGTCACATCAGCATTTCCCCGAGGTCCAGAAACTACTCTATGCTCTCTTAATGGCTTCCCGAAAACTGCGACATTATTTTCAAGCACACAAGATTTCCATGCCCTCATCCTTTCCCTTAGGGGACATTCTCCAAAACCCAGAAGCAACTGGTCGAGTTGCGAAGTGGGCAGTAGAACTCGGAGTATTTGATCACTTCACTGCTCGAGTAGCAATCAAATCTCAAATTCTTGCAGATTTCATGGTCGAATGGACTAATCCCGAACCACTTGCGCAAGAACCAACAGATTTGTCAACGACTGACCATTGGACGATGTATTTCGATGGTTCTCATGGTTTTTCAAACTCGGGGGCTGGAGTGTTCTTAATCACACCCCAGGGTGACCAACTCTAATATGTCATACAACTCCACTTTCTTGCTACCAACAACGTAGCAGAGCATGAAGGTCTTCTGGCCGGGTTTCGAGCAGCCAAATCCCTTAGAGTCCATCGGCTAGTGGTGAAGGGAGATTCACAGCTAGTCGTAAACCAAGTAAACAAGGAGTACAGTACCTCCGATGAGACAATGGCTCATTACCTGGACAAAGTGAGAAAATTGGAAAAACATTTCAGAAATTTTGAAATCCAATTCGTTCCGCGAAGAGACAATATTCTCGCAGACCAATTATCGAAAATTGGCTCCTCACGTGCATTCACTCTGGCAAGAGTGTTCATCGAATACTTAAAACATCCCTCAATCACAGAGAAGACAGAGGCGATGACTAATATCGCCGCCCTCGAGCATGAAGCAGATTGGATCCAACCATTAAGGATCTATCTCGCGCATGGGACCTTGCTCGAGGACGAAACTGAAGTTGACCGGTTAGTTAGAAAAGCATGCCCATACAGACTAGTCGAAGGGACCTTGTACAGAAAGAGTACTCAAGGAGTACTCATGCGTTGCATACCTCAAGAAGAAGGACAAACCCTTCTGAGAGAAATTCATAGAGGCATGTGCGACGCACATACATCCTATAGAATACTGGTCGAAAAAACTTTTCGACAAGGGTATTACTGGCCTTTGGCATTAAATGATGCCAGGCAATTTGTCAAGACGTGCCCGCAGTGTCAATTTAATGCTCGACAAGTTCATCAGCCAGCATATGCATTACAAACTATTCCCTTGACTTGGCCATTTGTCGTATGGGGAATAGACATTCTGGGTCCAATGCCCCAAGCTATCAATGGATATAATTAAGTTTTTGTTCGTAGCCATTGATACGTTCACTAAATGGATCAAGGCTGAACCAGTCCGAACCATTACCACCGCAGCGGCATAAGAAGTTCTTTCATAAGAACATTGTGACATGATTTGGCATTCCAAGTCGTCTCATCATGGATGAACAGGAGGACGACGCACTAGAGATGGCAATATAGGAATAGACAATACATTCTCTTTGTAATCCTCTTTTTCACAGTGATAAATACACAGGAGTAGGGTTATTACTCAGTTATGAGGGCCCGAACCTAGATAAATTATCGTGTCATTAGATTCATAGATACCTTGAATTCCTTGGTACTTGTCTTGATTGGCTCCCTTCATAACCCATCTAAATTCTGCATAAGCTTGACAGAAGGACCCCCAGGTTCCAATCGTCGACACTAGTGTCACCTTGTGTTCGTTCTCGATGTAGCTCCTACAATTTCTTGTTCAATTCACTGGCCATCTCCAAAACGATCTCCCTTCACAAGATGCTCATATTCTCTCATTGAATTGCTCATTGAAATCATTGGTCATCTTGTCTAGGTCAGCTTGTGTTATATAGGGTGCTAGTTCCCTTTCTTCTCCAACTTTTCTTGCCATGGTGAGTACAAACAAGAACAACAAGCAATATGTGTAATTACTGTGGAATCACTCAATCTCACACTCTTCTTACCAACCGAAGTCCTTATGCTTTCTTCACTAGATTGAGGTGTTGTACGCACTCCGGTGGCAATAGACAATCAAAGGTGATGAATGAAGCGAATTCACTACCCAAATACTGTAACAACAATGGCTTATATGTGGAGCTTGGAGGGTTAAGTATTAATCTATGCAATTTGAAATTCTAGATATTGTAAAGCTAGGTAACAATCCAAACTAGATCCAATGCCTAGTTGTTGATCTCAAGATATAAGCAAAGGACAAAGCAACTCACACGCAAAGATGATGTAACTTGATGCAATAAAAAGAATGAGCTAACAAGAATATAAGTGATAGTACGAACAGCTCGTATTGCACAAGTTATAGAAAGACGCTAACCTGATTGCACAACATGAAATAGGCTACGGATTTGCACCCTATGAAGCGAGAACACAATCTGAACAAACACAGGCATTTAGGGTTTTAGCATTCAAAATGATGCTGACCAAAGCACTTTTTTTTTAAGATCAGCACACAAACACAGGCACAAGAATACGATACCCTACTGTTCAGTCACTTTCAAGATATTAATTCGAGTGTGCCAAGCCCAAATGCAATTCTCAACAGCTAGTCTTATGTAGGTTCAATGTTTTTACAAAGGACAGGTTGGCTGTATTACTGAATGCCGCACAGATTGGACTCAACGAAAACAAAGGTTACGCAAAGGAGTCTGGATCAGCAAATTAAACAAAGACTCTAACGGAATAAAACCTAACAAAACTCACAAAAATTTTAAATTGAATCTAAGGCAAAAGAAAATTAATATTTTTTTGACTTTTTGGTGTATAGGCTGAAAACAAATCTAAACTAAAGGATAAATAATCCTACCGTGTAAACCTGCGCTCTGATACCAAGATGATATGGGATGCCCGATCTTCATGGCGTAGGATCGTTGATGATAACTTGTGGATCTGCCTAACCTGACAAATCAATGGTGCCCCAACTTGCGACAAATGAATTCACCCAACCACACGATCTAATCCCGTCTACTCGACCATGTAAGGGTAGACACATGATTCCTGCAATCACTAAAGAAATCACAAGAACAACGAAGGCAATAATTCATAGAATTCCCAATTTCCAAGGGGGTAGCGGCAGCTCACACAAACCCTGAGAAACAAGAATATGTATTCTGAATTATACATCGTCCCCTATCTGGTGCGCAGCACCTTACTTTATATAGGGCCAGGAGGTGGCCGACTAAGACTTGGGGTTGAGTGCCACTTGGGTTCGATTCCCTCTAAAGAAAAACGCACGCACACACTTAATATAATTGGTTCGGATTCTGAAACAAAGATACATACCGACTCTGATTCGGCCAAGAAAAAGAGCACCGCTTTCTCCAACCTGACCACTTCTTTGATCCTCCCCCACGCCCCACCTCGACGACCAGTTCATCGGTATTGACCATGACCGTGGCGACCAATCCAACTCCTTCGACCACTCCCTCTTCGACCACTCCCTCTTCGTTCACAGTGGCATCGTCGACCACGAACACGACCACTCCACCGACTTTGGTCGACTTCAACCACCTCAACGGTCGACGACTTCGACCACATCTCAAGTGACCACTTCGACCATCAACAACCTCGGCCATCAACTCCAGGGATAGTGAACATTGGTGATCAATTCTCCTCTCTATTCCCCCCCTCTTCTACAATGCACATGCTCCCTTTCCTTTCTTTTCTTCGGCTTCAGTTACTCCTAGTTCCTCTTCTTGACTAAATTTGAGAACAAGCAAAGTAGCACTATTAGGTAGCATATATTCACATTTAAATCAAGATGAATTCAATGAGGAAAAGAGTCACCTGTTGTTGTAATTGTTTAGCTCGACCTCGAGTCAATGGACCTTTTTATGCCTCATTGTGCTTATCTTCAAGAATAGAAATTTTGACCTGTTTTGGTGCATTAGAAACATTGGGAACAACACCATGTGATGTGGGATTAGGGATGTCCTCATCACCTAAAATACGCCAGAACATCACTTCAACCTCAAGTAAGTAAACCTAGCCGCATCTGTGAACCATCTTAACCGATTACGATCTAAACCTAGTAGTATCTTATGAATTCAACCATCAACCTTAAGCTCTTTCAGCGTCTTCTATATCATCATATCATACGATCTCATCATCTGAATCACTCTATTACTCAGCATTCAACCCCGTGAGCATCATTAAGCATACATGCATGCATATACATGCATATATACATATACTAATTAATATTTTATGTTTGCTGGATACACATCCAAATTGTATGTCGTCTTAATTAGGTATCAAACAAGTCAAGTCCAAGGACCTCAACCCTTTGGCTCCCATAACTGATCAGTCAGTGCTTCAAGCAAGGCAAGTCACTATTCTTTGATCATGTTGAACCTATATGTTGCAAAATTACTACTATATGATAATTATGGAATATATATAGAAGTATGCATGTGAATGAACAATATACATGCAGCTAATGATAAAAGAGAACTTGTGTAACATCATTTAGCCCATTGAACTACTGTAGTCAATCAATATGTCACCTTATGTTAATAGGGTATTAGTTAGAGCCCCTTATTTTGACTAGATACTGTACTAAACTCTTTTGATTTAGAAAATGAAACGTTCTTGACTTGAGTGGTTTGAATGGTGGAATAACACTATATAGTGCATGGTATGTGTTTCTAGCGGCATGAATTTCGTACTATCCACAAGTCTGGTATGAGACGGATCTGGACCGATAATATGTGAAACATACATGAACCTCCTATACGGTAGAGTCCTTTATCACGTACTCATTTTTGTAAACTCTTTTAGGAGTTTTGCTCTACACACCGCACTCTGACCCAGCAATGGGGAAATGATCGTCGGAGTGGGGGTATAGTCCGCCACAACTGTGGTTAGTCCGACCACAGAACAGAGGTGAATTGTATGGAAAGCATACACAAAGTCCTTGTTATCTCAACCTGGTTGCTCGCATATCGTTGCGGGATTTGGTCTAATCGCCGTAGATAAGGGTCAACATGAAAGTTGAGGTATCTTGTGGGTAAATTGGTACACTTCTGCAGAGTTAAAAACGTATTCAAATAATCCATGCTCCCGGGTGTTTAGGGGCTGGCTGGCAGTGGGCTTATCCCATGTCATTGCGATGCAAGTAGTGTTTAAAACTAAAAATGGGATGGTTGTGGTGTAACCATTGTAGGAAACTAAAATGTTGATAGTTAGCTTTCGTGCATATGTTGTCAATTGTTGTTTCATTCACTTATGATTCACTTATGGTTACACGCAAGTTTTCATGCAAAATAGACTTGCCTTATGTTCCTTATATGTAACTTGTCGTGTGCATGTGAAAATGAATAGTATGTTATTACCAGTGATTTGTTGAGTGCGTTGTACTCACTCTTGCTTAATGATTTAATCCAACTTAGAAGAAGTCAGACTTTCGAAGATATGTGACCACCTGGAGTCTATATGGTTACCAGCCCCACTCGAACTTCAACTATGAATGGGTCATAGATATCCGCTGCAATTTTTTTTGTTAAAATTATTTTGAGTAGAACTCTAAGTATTTGGTCATGCTAATCCTTATTTCTTTTGTTGTGTATCCGGCGTAATTGCCTCATGTAGCACCTCTTAAATTACCTTTAAGTTATTCATTGTGATTATGTGTGTGATATTCATTCTTGTAAATGTGTGTGATTGTCTCTTGAGTAGCCGAGGTATATGCACACACCCGAGGTATCATACCCTCACATCGGGTCGGTGACGCGTAGACGGCACAGGCAACGACTTCGAGCCATCAATAGTTTCGGGTGTGGTTGCCGACATTTCGACGGTGAAATGGCTGAGAAAAATTTCCAAAAAGAATTTCCCAGAATTAAAAATTCCCCTCTATTTTCATATCTAAAAAACATGAAGTGTTGATCCCAAAACTAATCTAGAACACAGATTACTATTTATTGTTTTGGGATATGTGCAAAGAGATCTAAAAACAGATGTAGACTAGATCAATAGCAAATTTTAGAATAGTTAAAACAGATCTATTTACAAGAGGGATTGTGACGACATGTCATTTCAGAGCGAACTCGTGTTGATAACATGTTATAATTTAGATGTCGTTGCATTGCCGACCTTGCACAATCAATCAAACACACACACAATCACAGAAAGACACAAATATGAGGGAGGAATAATGGAACTCTATTACTTCTAACTGCTTCTTTACATAATACAAGTGTATAAATAGGGACAGTAGAACCGTCTCAATCCTCCTACCCCAATTAAATCTAAATTCAACTTTGCAAAAACACCATTAATTAACATTAAAATTTGAATTTGAATTTGAATTTGAATTTAAACTAAATCCTCCGATTTTTTAATCCCAGTCCAGTCCCGGATTGATGGAAACGGCCGGTTACCAGTGAAATTCTTAACCCTGGGTAGACTATTGTCCTGTGATTATTATTAATATTGATCCGCTTTATCAGAATCCATTTGTTCATGATTCTCAGATCTTTTATTCACAAATTTCCCATTTTATTTGTTTTTTGCGCACTCCACCAAGAGTCAAGACATCCCAGGATCAAATTACATTCCATTAGTAAATTATGAATATTCAAGAGAATACTATCACACTTCAATAAGACAAAAATCACCCATGACTTTTTTTTGGAAACAACCAAGTTGCTTGTTGAAAGTCATCTCCAGTGGCAGACTCAATCACAGAAGGGAGAATTCAGATAGGACAAATGAGTGATAACATCACTTGACTCAAAAACAAATGAGTAACTAAAATTGTAGGAAAAAATTATCAGCATCATTTTCCCATAACGATTAGAAATTTATCGTCTTCTAGAACACCATAACAATTATCAATATAATCTAAAATTCTATGAAGCTTGGCATTCAGATTAAACTATTCAAAGAAACAACTAGAACTTACAAACTAATGAAAATAGTAACTGAATTGATAACATTAGTTACCTTATCATTTAGGCTTTGCCTGCTTTTCACAACTATAACAAATTTGTTAGTAATTTTCACAAGCATAACAAATTTACAGCTCCTAATCTCATACGATCATATAATTCATATTCCTACTGTGGCCTGTGGCTATATGACTATTTAAGGTTCATCGACAGTCTACAAGTGAACCAAAATTTTGAACAATTCAAGATTTTAACTATAACAAATTTCCGAATTATTCAACTGTTAACTTATTTGTCTCTCAACATTCAACTACTGCCCTGGTAACTCTAGTTACTGTATATGCACAGGAAACCAAGCAAGAAAAGAGCCCACCGAAAGCATTCATCTTATTGTTGTCTCAAAAGACTGTTATATCATGAAATTAAGCCTGTTCATGTTCAACATTCTTGCACCAAAGATTATATTACTACAAAAACCAAGATAGTGCCGTAATGGGAAAAAAAAGTAGAGGACCATGACGCACTAATGTTACAAATTTTCAGTGACAACACTGGAGCAACGATTCTATTTAAGCTTCTTGTGTTATCATCGCAATGCTGCTTTTTCTCGACCTCAAAAAGAAGACAGCCTGCTCAACCAGCTTGCTCACTCACACAAGGTAATGATGTTTTAAGAAGTGACTCCGTATGGCATAATTGCAGCAGCAACTGGTCTGCCCTCTTCATTCAGAATGTTGTATGTTGAAGCCGCATTCCTCTGCCAGTTAAAAGAGAAACATTGGGATTAGCAAACATTAAAAACTTGACATCATGGAAGGTGAAGAGATGTTGAATTTATAACAGAAATTAAGGTTTCTGTGACTTTCTTTACTCTTACTTGTCAACAAAAAGAGATGATACTACAAATTGTGCATAAAGAAAAACAGAAGGCATATGGCCTCGAAGTAAATACCGAATCAACAGCTTCCAATTTCATTCCAGTTGACTGAACAAACTGGCGGAGCTCAGGACTGACTGGTTGGATGTGTTTTCCGCAACCAAGAATCAGAATCTCTGGAGAAGCATGTCATATTGGATGGTACAAATTCAAGGATATCATTTTAACTTGGAAAACAAGAAAATTGTTCACAACACTATCGCGCACAACTAAAGAACATTCACTTTGCTCAATATAAACATGAAACAGTACACCCCTGGGGAGCATGTTCTTCTGAAAAATGGAGGATAAAACTACATGAGAAAAGCATACGCTGATGAGTTTGCAGGGTATCAAATTTGCACACAGCTTTGTTTGGAAACAAAAGATACCAATGAAGAGCAGAGCTTTCATGAGATTTTGGCTAAAGGGGTTATTTTAGCAAAGGATAATTTGATTAGGAAAAAGAGGATGGACAACAAATAATGAATTATGTTCTTTGAATGACACAATATACCAACTAAATTTCAAACGCCCTTTAGCCCGATATGTTTGGTTGTGGTAAGAGCTTCCTTTGGTTTACACGTTACCTCAGTCAATCTCAGATGTTGAGAGGCTGGCTGAGGCAATTCCAATGCATTAACAGGCAATTGGTTGTTACTGGTTCTGCCTCTATCCGCTAAGACTACATGAAAAATGAACAATAATTCATGTTTCAATAATGTGCTTCCTGCCAAACCTAATGTGAATGTATTCAACATGGAAATGAAAGACACAATGGGTGAAGCTGCAGAAACAGGAGGCCAATGCGAAGATCCATTCTAGGAATCCAGAGACTAGTGTACCAAATCTGAGCTTTGAACCAGTGGCGCAGATGGACAAATGCCTACTGTGTTGCATGGCAAAGTGGTTCTTTTGGATGCAAAAAAAAAAATGATGTTTCCTATTCAGTTGTCTTTATTGCAGGTTCTTTTAATGATTTCATATAAATGGTATGTCTGAACTTCTAATCTTTTGGCTGTTGCCATTAAGATTGTTTCTGGCTAGAGGTATGCAAGCAACTTGCAGAATTGGTTTCAGTAATAGAAACTGGGGGTAATCCTCCTTTCTCCGAAAGCACGAGAAAAATGGCTAGGGCTCTGTCCTGAGAAAATAATGTATGCAACTACAAGGATGGTGATGACAATATCTACGAATACGGAATATTGGTCAAGGGTAAAATTACCTGGAACAGGTTGGACAACTTGAAAGATTGATAAGCTGCAGTATTAAAGCAAGATAAACGTGTTAAAACTAACCACCTTGCAAGTACAAACAAAAGCTATCACATAATGCTAGAAATGTAAATCACATCTCCAACCTTGCGAGTACAAACTGTTGAGATAGATATCTTTACAAACTACTTCCCTAGAATATCTCATGTCTATCTGTACTAACTATTGCCCCTATAATATCTCTCGAGCTCTCTGTACTCTATATAATGTACAGCACACATGTTATCAGAGATAATACAATGGTGCACATGGTATCAGAGCCACAATTGGGTTAATCCCTAGAACCTTTCTCCACCTTGATTCTTCATGCCATGTCTTCTGTTATGTCCACCTCCACCTTTTCTTCCTCTACTCTTCCGTTGATTGGTGTGCGTCTTACCAGCACCAATTACCTGCTATGTAAGACTCGCTTCCTCCCTTTTTTGCGAGCCTAACAGATGTTGGATCTATTAAGTGGTAAATCTATTTGTCCTCAACCATCAGCCAATGAAGATGACATTGAAGCAGCTGCTGCCTCTCCATATGCTAAATGGATACTTCGAGACCAACTTGCTCTTCAGTGGATTCTCAACTCTTTTGATGATACTCTCACTCCTCTCCTGGTTCATGCTACCACCTCCCATTCTGCTTGGACAACACTTAAGCGCCACTGTTCTCAACACAACCAAGCTCGAGTTATGCAATTGCATACCAAGTTTTCTTCACTGTCCAAAGGTGCTTCCTAGCGAAGGGCATTATTGATCATCTTCAAGCCATTGGCCGCCCTCTCAATGCTGATGGAATAACTTCTTGGATCTTGCTTGGCTTTAGTCCTGAGTACTCAGTTTTCCACACTGTTCTGCTCAATTCTAGGATGACACATAGCATAGACTCTATTAGGGGTGTGCGTTCGGTTATATCGGTTCGGTTATTTCGGTTTTTTAAGATTTCGGTTATGTAAAATCAATACTAAATTAACCAAACCACGATTCAATTTGGTTTCGGTGATACAAAATAAAATTTGGTTTGGTTTGGTAAATACCAAATTTACCCAACTAGCATTCTTACACGTAGACGATGTAACAATTTTGAAAATAAAGTTCAAATTACCACATATTATAATAGCAAAATGAAAGTATTACACTACTTATACTCATACTCTCACAATCCAAGATTTATTTAACAAATTGTATTTTTATCATTGCAAATAATATACTAATTAAAAGAGTATTGAATTTACTGGGGACAATGAAAGATAATTCGGTGAGTTTGGTTATTCCGATTTCCTCCGTTTGGTTATTTCAGTTTTGCAAACATTCTGGTTTTGAAAATGAAAACCGAATTAAATACCACATACCAAATTAACCAAAAATTTTGGTTAATTCGGTTCAATTCAGTTCAGCTCAGTTATTTCGGTTCAGTGAGTTTTTGCACGCCCCTACTCTATGGTCTTTTGCTAACACAAGACGTTGCTATGTCTCTTGAAGCAAATTCTCTGCCTCCTTTACCTTCTCCACAAGCACATCCTGTCCAAGCTCCATGTTCTCATCCCTCTCCAATGTCTCAAGCAAAACCTGCTCAAAAATCTCAACCTAATCCTTCTTCTCAAGGCTCTGGTAAATATCGAGTCATTTTGCTCATAAGGGTCCTCACTAGCAAGTCTGCAATATTCAAGAATACACTGCAATGCAATGTTAACATCGCGCTGACCCTCAGTTCCAGCCACAACCTTGTCCGAAGTTCTCTTCACAACAATTTACTGCTCCTCATGGCCGCACCCCGGTGGTTTATGTTGTTTCCTATCACCCACATCAACACTTGACGGCTCCTGTAACTCCACTTCCTGGAATTCTTCCACCACCAAAGATGGTTGATTGGTATCCAGATTCAGCGGCTACTCATCATTTGACAAATGACTTGGTTGCTCTTGCTGTCCATGAACCCTACAATGGACTGGAACAAGTCCATATTGTGAATGGTTCATGTCTTTTCATCCCTCATGCTGGTCTTTCTTCCTTAATGCTAATAATAGGCGCTTTCTACTTCATTATACCTTATTTGTTCCTCTCTTGCTAAAAATCTATTATCTGTTGCTCAATTCACACATGATAATAATTGCTTTCTAGAGTTTCACCCTTTCTGGTGTTTTTGTTAAGGACTCCAATACGGGCAACAAACTCCTTCGAGGTCATCTGCATGATGATCTGCATGACGAAGATGTCATATGTTGGGTGAAGGTGAAGAAGACACTGGTGCAAGCAATGCCAGAGGAGCATTGGATGAAGAGGCCGGATCTTGGTCACTGTTCTGTTTTCGTTTTGAATAAGCTAATTTAGCATGGCATGTTTCGTTCTTTTCACAAAGGGACACCTTCCTTGTGCGCCTCTTGCACCATGAGCAAGTGTCATTGTCTTCCATTTACATCTACTCGCACAGTTTCTACGGCACCGCTCCGGCTTCTACATACTGATGTTTGGGGACTAGCTTTTGTGTTGTCTTCATCAAACACTCGCTACTATATTCACTTTCTAGATGATTTTTCGAAATATTCTTAGTTTTTCCCTCTGTCTTCTAGGAAACAAGTACTATTTGTTAATATTTCTTTTTGAAAATTTGTAAAAAATATTAGAGTTGTAAGTTGGGCCGGGCCATTGCCGGGCCGGCCCGAAACACACCATTTCAGCCCGACACCCGGCATGACCCGGCACGAACGCTAATGGGCCGTACCAGCCCGACACGGGATACTGCCGGGCCGCAAAAATCAGCCCACGGACAGCACAACACAGCATGCTAACATGGGATGTGCTCGGGCCGACACGGCCCGTTAGATCGTGGGCCGGCCCGACAGCACGGAGCAGCCCGTTAGCACACCTCCAGTCCTCCACGCCCTCCTGGCCTCTTCTCAGTCCTCTCCTCTGTGCCTTCGTGGCTTCGACGCTTCGTCTCTTGCCCTCCTCTCCGCACGCCGACAAGCTTCTCTCGCCGTCTCTTGTCCTCCTCATTCCTCCTCAATGGCGGCACGGCCCGTTAGCACGCCGGCCACACCCTCCTCTCGCGTGCTCGCGCCGCGCCATCGCAGATCTGGGCCACATGCTGCGCCACTCATCACCAAATTCACCGGATCTGCTCCACTCGAGCCGCCTCCTTCATCCTCTCCGTCGCCGGCGCCAGACCTTTGGACAGTGACACTTCTCCCACATCACTGCGCCGCCCTCAAGCACTCCTTCGTCCTCTCCGTCGCCAGCGCCGACGCTGGGCCTTCGGACAGCGACTACCACATCGCCGCACCGCCCTCAAGCACTCCTTCGTCCTCGCCGTCATCGGGCCTTCGACGGCGATGAGACGACGACCTCAACCACTACTTCAAAACGGGCCATGCCCGTGCCGCCCGGCCCGGACCGCATTGCGGCCTGCGGGCTATCGTGTCGTGCCGAGCCTCTCCACCGAGAAAATGGGCCGGCGCGGCTCGGCACAACAGCCCGCAGGCCGGCACGGCACAAGCCCGACGGGCTCGTACCAACTCGGCATGGCCCAACTTACACCTCTAGAAAATATCTTCAATTGGCAAATAAAAACTTTACAAACTGACGGAGCTGCTGAATTTCTTTCTTCTGCTTTTCAACATGAACTCTCACAAAATGGTATTTTTCATCGCATTTCATGCCCTTATACATATCAGCAAAATGGTTTTGCTGAACATAGACATCATCATATCATCGAAACTGGTCTTGCCATGCTATACAATTCTGGTGTTCCATTAAAATATTGGGACTTTGCTTTTTAAACTACAAATTTTCTCATTAGTAGTCTTCCTACTTCTGTCCTTCAAGGAGTTAGTCCTTTTGAAAAACTCTTTCACATTTCTCCCAAGTACTCTTCTTTACGAGCCTTTGAATGTCTTTGCTTTCCTTATCTTCGACCTTTTATTTCACACAAAATGCAGCCTCGTTCTCTTCCTTGTGTATTCTTGGGATATCCACCAAGGTACCAAGGCTATCGTTGTCTTGATCCTAAAACTCGCCAGATTTCTATTACAACCTCCTGCTTCTTTGATGAAGGTGCCTTTCCTTTGCTTCAACCAGCAACATATCCTGTTTCTCCTTCAGTAATACCACCAGCCTCTGTTCCAATTCCTTCAACTCTTCTTCCACACTCATGTTCTATCTCCACCTCAGCATCTTCTCCACCTCTAACCAAGCCACTCTTGGTCTATTCTCGACACCTCAAGCCTCCTCAAACCCCTTCAACAACAAATGTTCATGCTATGACTACTCAGCTAAAATCTGGTGCCATTAAACTATCTGCTTATTTATCCACTTTGGATGACAATGAACCACTCAATGTCTTATAACAAGCTCTCTCTCACCCACTTTGGCGTGAAGCAATGTTAACCAAGTATAATGCTCTACTTTCTAATGGAGCTAATGTGGTTTGGCTGCAAATGGGTCTTCAAGCTTAAAGGTCACTTGCATGTAACTATTGATCGCTATAAATCTTGACTTGTGGCCAAGGGCTTCAATTAAAAAGAAGTTATTGGATTTTATGGAGATATTCAGTCTTGTCATTAAACCAGTCACCATATATGCTGTACTCTCTATTGCTCTTTCAAACCAATGGTCGATTAAACAGATGGATGTTTCCAATGCCTTCTTACATGGTGATCTCAAAGAAACCATTTATATGCAGTAGTCATCAGGCTTTGTAATAAAAGATACACAACATCCTACTCATGTTTGTCGACTAGTCAAGTCCTTATATGGTCTCAAAAGCACAGCGTGCTTCATTTTCCAAGCTCTCTACATTTTGGGTTTTCTTCCTCCAAGGCTGATTCTTCCCTATTTATTTATAAGATTGGCAATATCATTATTATATGATAGTCTATATTGATGGCATCATGCTTACAGGAAATTCTTCGTCAGATGGCATCCTTACAGTCTTCTCTAGACTGTCTTTTCTCTTAAGGATCTTGGCAATCTCCATTAATTTTTGGGACTTGAGATTTCTTCCAGCACCTCCGGATTGCTTCTCTCTCAGCAGAAATATATTACTGATCTGCTTCAGAAGACAAGCTTCTCTACCTGCAAGCCTTTAACTATGCCTGCTTCCTTCACCAAGCCATTCACTAATGATGATAAGCCTTATTTTGAGTTGACAATTTACCAAGGTATTGTGGGTGCCTTGCAATACTTAACTCTTACTAGGCCTAATTTGGCTTTTGCCATTAATCAGTGATGTCAGCATATGCATGCACCTACTATTGCAAATTGGCGTGCTGTCAAGAGAATACTACATTAGTTAAAGTCTACCTTGGACCATGGCTTGCTTTAGAACCCTCTACTCATGAACTCAGATGTTACACTGATGCCAATTGGGCTGCTGACTCTATTGACCGACAATCAGTTGGAGGGTATCCTGTTTTTCTAGGATCTAATCTCATTTCTTGGAGTTCAAAGAAGCATTGCACAGTATCTCACTCTAGAACCAAGTCTGAGTACAAGGCTATGGCAAATGCAACTTGCGCAGTTATGTGGCTTGAGCATCTTCTTCGAGAACTTGGCATCTCTTTTACTTCTACTCCTACTATGCTCTATGATAACATGTCTTCCATACATCTGACTGCCAATCCAGTGTTTCATGCTTGGACCAAGCACAATGAAATTGACTATCATTTTATGCGTGAGCAGGTTTCTAGAGGACAACTGCTTGTGAAATATGTCCCCAGACAAAATCAACTGGCAGATGTTCTTACTGAGCCTCTCACTGCTGCTCGATTTTCAGTTCTACAATCCATGTTGTTTGTGATTTCATGAGATCAACTTGCGGGGGGGTGTTGAGATAAATATCTTTACTAACTACTTCCCTACAATATCTCGTCCATCTGTACTAACTATTACCCTAGAGTATCTCTCAGGCTCTCTTTGTACTCTACATAATGTACAACATACATGTTATCAAAAATAAGACAATTGTTCACGCAAACAAATACCATCACATAATGCTAGAAATGTAAACCACATCTCCAAACATAACTAGATTCATATGCAGAGTATGATTCAGCCAGCAACATCTCGAGCTCAAACGTAAATCCTACCTCTCAGCGGTTATCTCAGCAAATGTCTTGGGCATCCAGGTCATTACCCTGTTTTCTACTATCAGCAAGCTGCCTTCATATTTCACATTATTGATCGTGAATCCAGTGTCATGGTATCTACAAGCAAAGGAAAAAAAAGGAGTTGATCAATCTGACTGATTTTAAAACAAAGTTTGAAGTTCAAACAGAGGTACAAAACTAGAGTAGACATTATTGATATTTGGTAGAAAGCTCACAAGAGGGAAAGCATAACATGAGAACTTGTGTATAGTCTCCAAGAACTGGCAAGAAAACTGAGCATACCCTATGTTACTAACTTTTGCCCTGTCTGTTTGAATTGCATATTGTATATCAAGGAGGCTGACAGAACAATTCTCATGAAAGAACACTGAAATTAGCAATAACATTTGGAATGTAAGGAATTCACTGCATTTCACTATCCTATCCACATCTTATGACAGTAGCCAAAACTCGAAAGTGATTCTTTTGTCACCCACTCACCCATCAAATTTACAGCCTAAACAACAACTGAAGTTGTGTGCATTCACACGTGCAAACCCTAAGCTACTTCAATTCCTTTTCTTGAACCTAATTGCTCATTAGATTTTAAAAAAGATCTTGATACAGCCAATACCCATGTGACAACAAAAAAAATTAAAAAAGGAAATGAAACCAGAGAAGATGTGAGTTACGATTGGAAGCGGAGCTGGTTGTCTGGGACACTGTTGATAAGGTTGATTTGATCGTACAGCGAGAACGTCCTCCTGATCACAACCCCAACCAAATCAAATAAGAACAAACCATATCTTCACAAATACAAAACTTGGTATTTTTGTGAAGGGAGCAGGCAGGAGGGACCTGAGAGAAGGGAGGTGGCTCCACCTGGGGTTGGTGATGGGCTCACTACGACTACGCAGCGTCTTCACCAGCTGTGGCAGCATTGCCAAAACCTTCTGCCCCCTTGCTGCCATCTCCTCTCCGCTGGTCGGTGCTCCGCGGTCTTGGAGTTTCCTAGTACCTTCTGAATGTTTGAAGACTAGTGCTGATGCAGTGCAGGTTGTTATGATCCAAAACGAATTTTCAATGGGTTCTAAACTAGGTTGCACCAATATGGATACAAGACGCAGGTACAATACAATATGGACACAGCAATACGGTAATTTTTCAAAAATAGGAATACAGTGATAGGGCTATATATATAATAAAATTAAAAAACTTAGACATAAACCTGGCAATTTCCATAATCATAAGTCCAACAAAAGCAACAAATCCATGAGTTTAACAAAAAACTACATAGCCATTAACAAGTCAGCAATTCACATATCATACCTTCAGTGATCACTATGACCAGAATTCAGCAATTAAAAAAACATTTAACAACAATTTAGTCACTCATCAGACTTGCAGCTGCAGCAACAATTTAACTTAGCTCTCTCTACTCATCAGACTTGCATTGCAGCTGCAGCAATCAAACATTGTCGCTGCAATAGGCAATAGCATTTAGCAAATAGCCAAGAACTCTAATTGCAAGCCTGATCAGGAATTGTATCAATAGAACTCTAATAGAACAGCAAGACTTATTGAGTAACAGAACTCAAATAGAAGTCTACTAGAACAAACAAACAGCAAGAAGCCAAGTAAGAACAAACAACAGCCAGGCTGATCAGGAATCGCAGATGCAAGGGTGATCTACCACAAAGAAACAGCAACCGGGGGAGAAACAACGGCCGATGGGGTGATCTACCGCCGGAGAGAGCCGCCGCCCGACGGAGGTCTTTATCCCGCACGGTCCACGGCTCGGCGATGGGTGGAGAAGGGATGCGGCTGGAGCGGCCGGCCTAGCGGCGATCGGCGACGGGCAGAGGATAGCTGCGGCTGGCGGCCGTCGGGAGGAGTCTCGAGGCGGTGGGATCGGGTTGGGAGGATTTGGCCGCGGTTTTTCGGGCGTGCTGCGCTGCTGGGCCGTGAGGTGAAACGGCGTTAATAGTGGGCCGGGATGTTTGGTCTGTTTTAGCATTTTCCTGCTAATACCAGACGATGTGCCATTGTCTAGATTTACCTAGAGGTGTAATCGGATTCGGATATAATCGGAGAATCTGGATATCGAATTCGAAAAAATTAGATTTCAATGTCTTTTCGGATATCCGATTATCTAATTGGATTCGAATTTGGATATACATCCGATTGTTTTCGTGGATTCAGATTCGGATCTGGCATGAAATATTGAATCTAGATTCGAATTCGGATTCAAATAATATCCAAATCTGTTTAGAATTTACATTTTGATTGCAGGTTATATAAATATAAACCCTACCTGTTTTCCGCCTCATCTCCCGTCCCTCATCGCCGTTGCCTCCCTGCCGCCCCCGTCCCCCGTCCCCACAGCCTCCCCGCGTCCACGCCGCCTCACTGCCGCAGCCTCCTCCCACGTCACTGTCTCCTCTTCTAGCATCTACGCCTCCTCCCCATGGCCGTCTCCCTGCGTCCCCTCATCCACGCGGCCGTCTCCCCGCATCCACACCACCTCCCCGCATCCACGCCGCCTCCCTGCGGCCGTCTCCCCGCATCCCCGTGTTCCCGCGGTCGTCTCCTCCTCTCGCGTCCACACAGCCTCCCCACGACTGTCTCCCCATGTCCACGCCGCCTCCCCGCGGCTAGCTCCTCCCAGGTCAATGGGTTTACCTCATAAAGTTTTACAATATTTTCTTGATTTTTGGTCATAAACACTATGATTATACCAAAAGATATCAATAACACTACTACACTCTCCTAAAGAAAATAAAAGTACTACACAAAAAAGTTCTACAGTAATTTTGGGCTTGAGATTTCTATGTTCTTTATATGTGTTTTCTATATTTTTATATATGATTAATGGGTGTTCTTATCTATGCTAATTCTGGTTCACATATCATATAAAAAAATTCAACAAGCAAACCAAACTCAAATTTGGATATTACTGGAGTCAAATTGAAATATTGACAATAAAACTACTCCAAACATAGTACAATAGCACACATGAGGTTTAATCAAGAATTTGGGTAGTATGTTTACTTTTTTGGGCTCATGGTATTGTTATGTTTATTTTTTCATCATAGGATGCAAATGCCAACGATTGTATGTCGCAAACAGTAATTATGGTTGTTTTAGAGTTTATGAAATGGAGAGATGGAGCAGTGGTCTATAGGCTACTATGATTTTGTAATGAGTTTGGGTTATCAAAATCAAAATCTTGTATGTTGGTAACAACCTATGATTGGGGAAACTATGATTGTATTGTGATTTGTGAGGATTTTTCGATAACAGAAGGCATTTAATAGCTTTTGCTTTAGTCACATTAAAAATTGACACCACTGCAGATAGTGTTAAAAGCCAAATTCTTGCTGGTGGACGGGGACTGGGCACTTTCAAAAGTGGACTGCAGGGTGGTGTTCATGTAGTTAAGGATGACAAAGCTGAAGCTATTGCGGGTAAGAGAGATTGCAGATTAGCTTTACTATACATTATGTACATATTCTAACTCTTTCAATAATGTGCCATAGTGGGAATTTCTGGTTCATATATAAATATATAAAGATGATGTGAAGTCCATTTGATGTAAGATATGTATTTGCCAACTACCATCACTCCATCAGTGTGCAATCACTTAATTAATCCATGGATTGGCTAGTGTAGTGCAATCCCAAGGGGATATTCCATTATCCACACTCCAAAACCACCAACCATCAATTAACATGAAAGAGGAAAAAGTTTATCTCTGCTTTCATCTAGATTGTACAAGTCCACTCAAATCTAATTCATTTTGAAGATTATACTTCTATAATTGTAGCAAAATAATGTATGCATTAGTTCAATGTGCCTTTCATTTTGATCTGAACTAACTTGCTTTTTGTTTGACACCTAAGACTGAATCAGCTCTCCCTGCAGAATAATAATATTGTCTTGCATGCATCAGAAGACAGTGCTTGTCATTTGGCTCATTTTTTGTGATGGAACTTTGTTCTGTTGTGGTTTGGTATCCGGATACATGTCCTTTTTTGTGAAGTCTGTTTGGGTAGTGGGTACTGTTGTATCTAGGCCATTACGCCTAACCTAATTTTGATGATTAATGAAAATAAAATATTTTAGACTAACTGTACTTCTGAGATATTTGATACAGAGTTTGTTCGGGAAGACAAGCAAGATGATCAAGATAAACCTGACATGAAATGAGAAAAAGCACAACTTAAATGAACAAAGACAAGGCGCAAGTCACGAAATGCAAAGGACCTAAGGTAATCTGTTTTTATTTTTGATCGATCTCGGAGTATGGAGGTTGATCGGTTTAGGAAATTCTTTCTAGATTTAACCGTACTATAAAGAGGGGTTGCAAAGTCCTCTTTACATTTCCAGCATAAACCGAGAAACCTAGGTCACTGCATTGCATATTTTCGGATGGATTTGGTTTTGAAAGATTTGGATTTTTAGTTGCGTTTTTGATAGCAGACGAGGTTTTGCTTTTTATAGAAAGATTTAGGCAGATCTGGCTTTTGCTTCTGTTGACAAAAATATAGCCCTTTTAAATATCTTTCAAACGAACTATTAAACACTAAATTTGGATTTCTGGATTTAAAGTTATAACTATTTTTATTCATACTGACTGTCAGTTTGTTTATACTGACAGTTGTCCAGAGAGTGTGTTTTTTAAGCCAAAATTTTTTGTGCTATTTTGACTGTCAGTATGACCATGCTGACTGTCAGTTTGGATTTTGACCACGAGTTGATTTATTTCAGATACTATTGTATCTGGTTGTTTTTGTGGTCCATACTGACTGTCAGTGTGTGATACTGACTGTCAGTATGAGGTATTAGTTTCCTTATACGACTACAAATAGCTAGTTATTTTTTATCCGTAAATTTTGTCAGCCGTTGAGTTTGAGACTGACTGTCAGTGTGCTATACTGACTGTCAGTTTGCACTATTTTGTTTCCTTTTCTGACCTCAAACGGCTAGCTGATTTATCTCCGGATTTTACTTCTTTCTGGTCGTGACCCAAACTGACTATCAGTATGGCAAACTACCTGTCAGTTTGAGCTGCTGATTTTCAGCTCGAGCTCTAACGGCTAATTTGATTCTTGAGGCTATAAATAGAGCCTTTGAGCACTTGTTTTAGACATCCAGCAGCCTTGCATTCTTATACACTCTTGAGTTTTAGTCTTTTACACAAAATCTTGATCTTTTGATCAAGTCGAGTGTTTCTGAGATCCACCGATTTTCAGTTCATAGCATTTGCATACTCATAGTTTCTCGGTGCGTGTTTGGAGGTCTAGAGAAGACCTTGCTGCTCGTTACTCTTGGTGAACGCCCTCACCTAGACGATTTGGTGGCGTGGCCGTTGATCTCTCTGTTCGACGTTTGTTGGAGAGGTTCGGCGTGTTTGTAAAAGGCATCCGTGCTCGCCTTTCTGGAGTGGATAAGGAGCAACCACTAGTGAGAAATATCCTTTGTGGATATTGAAAGCAAGACTCAATTCACTTGAGTGCTTCAACGAGGATTAGGGGAGACCGGGCGTGTCTCTGAGACCTCGAGAAAAATCTTGTGTTCATTCTCTCTATCTTTTCTTTTTCATATATTGAATTGCAATTTGGTTCTTCTCTTTGCAAAATTTGTTTTTATTTAAAGTTTTTAAAGTCTCCTATTCACCCCCCTCTAGTCGGCATCCTTGATCCTACACGTGGTATCAGAGCAAGGTCTCTCGATTAATTAGGCTTTACCGCCTAGAGAGAGGATGACGTCTAATGAGGGTTTTTCTCTCGGTCATACCGGTCGTGCGCCTATCTATGATGGGACTAACTATCCCTACTGGAAAGTGCGCATGTCAGTATTCCTAGAGGCCATGGGGCTTGATATATGGGACATTGTTAAACTTGGTTTTACTCCTCCGAATGATCCGGTAAGTCACTCCGATGATGACAGGAGAAAACTACATTTAAATGCCCGTGCAAAAAATGCACTCTTTGCCGGTTTGTCTTTAAATGAGTTCAACCGTGTGAGTAATCTTAGAACCGCTCACAAGATTTGGACCACTCTCGAAGAAATATATGTGGGTACCATGAAAGTCAAAGAGGCAAAGTTGCTTATGGTGAGGCAACGATATGAGACATTCACCATGTCGTCAACCAAGTCCGTGGATTCCATGTTCACTCGGTTGAACAATATTGTGAATGAATTCAAGGGGCTAGGAGTTGTTTTTACTGACCTTGATATTGTAAGAAAGATGCTCAGGGCGCTTCCAGAAAGCTTCGACACTCTGGTCACGGTTCTCACCAACTTTGATCTGTCGACCACCACGCCTACTGATCTCTATGGGAACCTCATCACCCATGAGATGCATCGAAAAGAGAAAAAGGAAGCGGCCGAACCTTTGGAGACGAAGAAGAAGGCGTTGGCTTTCAAAGCCAGCTCCAAGAACGACTCAAGCGATGTATCCTCTGACGAAAATCTAGCTCTCATGGTAAAGAATACTCAAAAACTTCTTCGCAGGTTGCACAAGAAGGGTGTCAACATCGACACTCGACCAAAGGGGCCAAAGCAAACAAACTTCAAGGACATTATATGCTACGGATGTCACGAAAAAGGACACATAGCATCAAGATGCCCCAACAAGAACAAAACTTGGAACAAGAAGAAGAAGTTCTTCAAGAAGAACAATGACGCAACCAAAGAAACATGCTTCGGAGAATGGATGTCCGGAGGTGAGAACTCTGACTCCGACTCCGACTCCGACGATGAAGGAGATTGCTCTAAGAAGCAAGCCGGACTAGCTCTCGGCAACATTTCGACTGGTTCAGCCCTTTGTCTTATGACTAAGGGTGATGAAAAGGTACATCCTAATGACCCTTCATATGATGAACTTGTTGAAATGATTACTGAGATGAATGAAGTTTTTGGACTCACTAAAAAGAAGTATAGGGCGCTTAAAGAAGAACATTCTTCTTTACGCACTTAATACTTAGAACTAAAAGATTCATATGAAAACTTGCTTATCAAAGATATTACTAATGATCCATCTAAGGTAGATGTAGGCATTTCATGTGATCTAGATGACAATTCTTCTCATGCTATTCTTACTAATTCTCTTGATATGCCATATGCTTCAAATGAAACAATTTTGAATGAAAATAATGATCTTAAGGTACAAGTTGAAAAACTTAGAAAAGGTTTAGAAAACTGCTACAAAGGAAAAATATCTCTAGATCTTATTCTTAGCAAACAAAAATGTTCATTTAGAGAGGAAGGACTTGGATACTTTCCGAAGAAAGGGAAGAAACCAAATACAAAAACTGTATTCATAAAAGCATGCAACTCATTTTGCTTTAAAATGTCATGAAACTGGTTTTTCGCAGGAAGCATGTCCTTTATTGACTCCAAACTATTTTGATACTTGCTACATGCTTCAAAGGTCGAAGAAAGGGTATACTATAGCAAAGTTTGTTGGTGCACCCATGCTAAATAAAAAGAAGAAATCAATTTGGGTGCCCAAAGCTTTGATTGCTAATATTGAAGGACCCAAAAAGGTTTGGGTACCTAAAAAGACTTGATTCTTTTATGCAGGTGAACTACAAGACCAGTGGGAAGCATTGGGTGCTAGATAGCGGATGCTCCGAACACATGACCAGTAATAAGAAGCTGTTCACCTCATTAGAAGACAACTCAAGCGGAAATCAAAAGATCACCTTTGGCGACAATTGTCAAGAAAATGTGGTAGACTTGGGTAAAATTGCAATATCAAATGATCTCTCAATCTCAAATGTTTTACTTGTTGAATCTCTAAATTTTAATTTGCTTTCCGTTGCACAAATTTGTGATTTTGGATTTCGTTGCACATTTTATCGCAACGAGGTTTTAGTTGAAAGTTTAAAAGATAATTCCTTAATCTTTAAAGGCTTTCGTTTTGGAAATCTTTATATGGTTGATTTTCACTCAAAAGATGCATCTCTTTCAACATGCCTTGTCTCTCAAACCTCAAAGGGTTGGTTATGGCATAGGAGACTCACACATGTTGGAATGCATCAATTGAAAAAGCTTTTGAAACGTGATTTGGTTGTTGGCTTAAAAGATGTAAATTTTGAAAAGGATAAACCCTGTAGCGCTTGTCAAGCTGGCAAGCAAGTCACTACTTCACATCCAATTAAGCGTGTTCTTTCAACTTCCAAACCTTTGGAACTCTTGCATATGGATTTATTTGGACCTTCTGAGTTCCAAAGTATTGGGGGGCAACAACTATGGTTTTGTGATTGTTGATGATTTTACTCGCTATACTTGGGTTTTCTTTATTTCTCAAAAATCTGAAACCCACGATGTTTTCAAAAGTTTTGCAAAACGTGTTTCGACTGAATTCGAACTTTCCATCAAGAAAATCCGTAGTGATCATGGTGGAGAATTCATTAATTCAACCTTATTTGATTTTTGTGACTCGCTTGGAATCAAACACGAATTTTCTACTTCCTACACTCCACAGCAAAATGGAGTTGTAGAAAGGAAAAATCGATCATTATTAGAAATGGCAAGAACAATGCTAAGTGAGTATGACACTCCTACTCGCTTCTGGGCTGAAGCCGTGCATACTGCTTGCTATTCTATTAATCGGCTTTATTTGTATCTTCTTCTGAATTTAACTCCTTATGAACTTTTTATTGGGCGTAAGCCAAACATTTCTTATTTTCGAGTTTTTGGTTGCAAATGTTATATTCTTAAAAAAAAGGAACTTTGGTGGTAAATTTCAGAGAAGAGTAGATGAAGGCTTTCTAGTCGGATACTCTACCACCAGCAAAACTTATCGCGTTTTTAACAAAAATACAAGTTGCATTGAAGAATCTTGTGATTTAGAATTCGATGAAACTAATGGCTCACAAAAGGAGCATGTCCCTTGTGAAGTTTCAGGTGAAGATCTTCAAGAAGCCATGAAGAACATTACCATTGGAGATATCAAACCAAGAGAAGATGATCAAGAAGATGATGAGAACATTGAGAATGATGATCAAAATGTATCATCACCTCAAATTGATCCTCCAGAAACAAGTCAAGAAGAAGCCGCACAAGATGAAGCACCAAGACTGCACTAGACTATCACCAAGGATCAACCTCTAGATCAAATATTGGGTGATGTCAGTAAGGGTGTCCAAACTCGCTCTTGCATAGCTTCATTTTGTGAACATCATTCTTTTGTATCTTTTCTAGAACCTAAATGTAGATGAAGCTCTTAATGATCCTGATTGGGTTAATGCTATGCATGAGGAACTTAATAATTTTTCTAGAAATGAAATTTGGACTTTAGTAGAAAGACCCAAGGATCATAATGTAATTGGAACAAAATGGGTTTTTAGAAATAAGCAAGATGAAAATTGTATAGTAATTAGAAATAAAGCTCGTCTTGTTGCACAAGGTTTCACTCAAGTCGAAGGTTTAGACTTTGGTGAAACTTTTGCACCTGTGGCAAGACTTGAAGCTATTCGTATACTTCTTGCTTATGCATCTAGTTTTAATATTAAATTATTTCAAAAGGATGTAAAAAGTGCTTTTCTAAATGGTGAGATATTTGAATTTGTTTTGTTGAACAACCTCCTGGTTTTGAAGATTCTAAATTTCCAAACCATGTGTTTAAATTGTCTAAAACTCTCTATGGTCTCAAGCAAGCTCCTCGAGCTTGGTATGAACGACTTAGAGACTTTTTTTATCAAAAGGTTTTAAAATTGGGAAGGTTGATACAACTCTTTTTACTAAAAAGATTGAAAAAGAATTGTTCATATGTCAGATATATGTCGATGATATTATCTTTGGATCGACTAATGAACACTTTTGTCATGAGTTTGGAGAAATGATGTCTAAAGAATTCGAGATGTCAATGATTGGCGAGTGATACCTATTGGATCAAGGATGCCGACTAGAAGGGGGGTGAATAGGAGGCTTTTAAAACTTAAAAACTTAAAGCAAATAAAGAACAAATAATATAAGCAAAGGGAAAAGAGAACGAATACAATGATTTTTACCGAGGTATCGGAGACTCGCCCAGTCTCCACTAATCCTCGTTGAAGCACTCAAATCACTTGAGTCTCGCTTCAATATCCACAAAGGATATTATCACTAATGGTTGCTCCTTGTCCACTCCGGAAAGGCGAGCACCGATGCCTTGTACACACTTGCCGAGCCTCTCCGACAATCTCCGAACGGAGAGATCAACGGCCACGCCTCCGAACCGTCTAGGTGAGGGCGCTCACCAAGAGTAACAGGCAGCGAGGTCTTCTCTAGACCTCCAAACACGCACCGAGAAACTAAGTGTATGCAAAAGCAAAAGAACTGAAGCTCTCGGTGGATCGAAAAGCACTCGACTTGATCAAAAGATCAAGATTTTATATATGAAACTAGAGCTCAAGAGTGTATATGAGAGGAGACTGCTTGTTGTAGAAAACTTATGCCCAAAGCCCCTTTTTATAGCCTCAAGAAGCAAATGAACCGTTGGAGCTAGGGCTGAAAATCAGCAACCCAAACTGACAGTCAGTTATGCAAACTGACAGTCAGTTTAGTGCACAACGGCCGACAAAATTTACGGATAAAAAATAGCTAGCCGTTTGCAGCCAAAACAGGAAAGCTGAAACCCACAACTGACAGTCAGTTATTCAAACTGACAGTCAGTTCGACCAAAACATCGACCAGATCAAATAGAAACTCAGATAAAAACAGTTGTGGTCGAAACCCAAACTGACAGTCAGCATGGGCATACTGACAGTCAGTTTAGTACAAAAATTTTTGGCCCGAAAAACACACTCTCTGGACAATTGTCAGTTAACACAAACTGACATTCAAACTGACAGTCAGTTCAGCAAACTGACAGTCAGTCTGAACATAAACAGCTATAACTTTAAAACCAGAAATCCAAAAGAGGTGTTTAATATCTCATTTGAAAGATATTTTAAAGGACTATCTTTTTATCAACAGAAGAAAAAGCCACATCTCTCTAGATCTTTCCAGAAAATGCAAAAACTTTTCTGCTGTCAAAAACTAAACTGAAAAACCAAATAACTGACAGTCCGTTAAAAACATCCATAACTTTTGATCCAGAAATCCAAATTGATAGTTTAATAGCTGGTTTGAAAGATAATTTCAAGGGTTACATTTTTGTCAACATAAGAAAAAACTAGATCTGCCTAGATCTTTCTGGAAAAATGAAAAACACTTCTACTATCAAAAAATCATTTGAAAATCCAAATCTTTCAAACCAAAAACAAATCAAATCCAACCAAAATGATGCAATGCAATGACCTAAGTTTCTCGGTTTGTGTTGGAGATAAAGAGAGGACTTTCGCCACCCCTCTTTATAGTACGGTTAAAACTAAAAAATAATTTCCTAAACCGATCAAACTCCAAACACCGAGATCGGTCAAAATAAAACAAATATTACCTCAGGTCCTTTGCATCTTTAATCCTTGCAACTTTCGTTTTGGTGACCTTGCACTTGCGACCTTGACTTCCAACCTTTAACTGCGACCACAGCCAACATTGCGACCTTGCGCTTGCGACTTTGGACCTGTGACCTGTAAATCTTCCTGGATCACTTGTAGACTTTACAGAAATCGCTCTGCATAGAAATAGCTCAAAGACAAGGTTAGTCCAAAACACTTAATGTCATCAATAATCAAAATCAACATAAAAGGGCCTAGATGCAACAATACCGGCCTAGACCGTCTCGCAATAGAACGAGGACGATACAGTAGGCGAGTATTCTAGTCGTTCTTTCCTCAGGGACTAGAGAAACAAAGCGTGAATAACTAAATTAAATCAATGGCAAAAGAAAATAAATCGGACGAAAGAAAAGAGAGGTAAGATGCCGGAAGAAAAGAGATGGTCTCCTCGACAATCGAACAATGTTTATTCTAGACTAGTGTTTCGTAATACAAGCGATAGAAAGAAATCGTGTAGTAGTAGCGCGCGAGGCAGCGCTAACAACCATCATCGATCGCCATCTATAGCAAGTATCGACGAATCACGTGTCGAGCGAGCATTTATCAACCACAGACCTCTCAGCCACAACCAAAGACCATACGGCCACAAAACAGCACAGAGCACAACAAAGAGAGTGGACACTGAAATAAGAAAACAGAGCTCCCAGGACACCAATTCACACAGCAACAGAACTGGGTCCAATTCACTCACACAATTGAATCCTGGAGTCTCATCTGCATTACCTGGATCATCCACACTCCGCAGGAAAATAAACAAACAAGACAATTCAAGCTTAAAGAGATAATACTGAGTGGGATTCTCCAGGGTCTTGATGCGGAGCAAGCAATTCAAAATACTCAGAATATAGCAACATGCACAGAGCTTAATTAAACACAAAGCAAGATGAGCCAATAAAGCAAAAGTTCATTTCAAGGAAAGATGATAACAATTCAATTTACAGCTTGATGAACAACCAATCCCAATCCTAGCAAAATAGAAATCAAGCATGCAGGAAAACTCGAGTCAAAGATTAAACCAAAGAGGAAATGACAACAAGTTCAACAAAGAACTTGATTTGACAGGATTCAAATACTGAGATTGAGCAATAAGGAGAGTACATCATTTGACAGGGATTGGTCTTCAAGACTTCAATTAGACCAGAGTCTCAAAATTGCAAAACACAATTCCACTAACAAGTCAGAGACCCATCAGAGAAATAGGGCTCAAGAATTGCACAGCTACTGAAATTTAAACTCCAGAATCTCAATCACAATTCACAGGATACACAAGAAAGTTCAGTCAACAACAGAAATCAATTGTCAATTGACTACTTTTAATTTTAGTTCAACAAAGATTAAATGGTCAAATTGGCTTCACAACTTAAGAGATTATCATTTCAGTACAACTCTGTATAATACATCTCAGAGCAAACTATCCAGGCAATCACAACACATATTCATTCTGATTCAACTCAGGAATTGGAAATTGAGAATTCAATTCAACAACTGCATACAAGCATTCATCTCATACATTGAATCCAATTCAGTTCATCAAAATTTAAGGACAAAGAAGGTGAGAAGGATTGAACCAGTAAACACCATGGTGCTGACGAATGCGGCCGATTGGAGGAGATCGTCGAAGAAGTTGCTGATGGCTGAGGCAGAGGCGATGAAGCTGTCTTAAGTAGAGGAGACTGAGAATGAAGAAAACGCCGGAGTTGGTGAAGATGGCGGCGTCGTGGAGGATGACCGGAGGCGGCTCAGCAGATCTGGCGCGGCGGCGTCGCCGTGTGAGGCCCCGGCTGATGAAGACAGAAACGGAGGAGGAGAGCAGGTGGCGCCGGAGGTGCAGATCGGGGGACGGCGAGCTCAGTGGCGCAGCAGCTCGGATCCGGCGGTGTAGAAAGGAGATGGCGGCGTGGCGGCGACGTCGAGAGGAGCGTGGATCTGGATGGGCGGCGTGGTGGAGCAGATCGGCGGCGAGACCAGCGCAGGAGAGTGCGGCTTGGGTGTGGTGTGAGGAAGGAGGCGGTGGTGCCGGCGCACGAAGGGGACCGGTGAGCTCGGCGGCGGCCCTGTAGAAGGAGGCGGCGCGATGTGTTGATGATATATCAAATGCTAGTTGATGATATAACCGTATTAAAATATATTTTTATTCCCTCTCTGGTCAAATCTTACTTCTGATTGAATTTGTCCAAACTGACAGTCAGTATGACAAACAGACTGTCAGTTCCTTTGCTCAGGAGCCTGGTCGTAGCATCTGGTCGAAGTCGTTGACCATGCTGACAGTCAGTTTCTGAAACTGACTGTCAGTTATGTTCATCAACTTTGGTCATAGCTTCTAGTTAAAGTTGGTGACCCACACTGACTGTCAGTCTCATACACTGACTGTCAGTTTCAAAACTTAGTTCTTTGAACTGACTGTCAGTGTGGTACACTGATTGTCAGTTCCATGTTTCTGGGTTTGGAACTGACTGCCAGTATATCATTTGGACTATCAATTGTGGGCCCCTGAACCCTAAAACCCTGTTTATTTTTCCCTGTCTCTTCGCCTCCTCCTCGTCGCCGCTGCTCTTTTCGCCGCCTCCTCGCCGCTCCTCTGTGCTCCGCCGTGCCACCACTCCTTGCCGCCGATGATTCCTCGCCGTACGCCGCCACCTCACTGCACCATCCTTCTCGTCGCCGTCACCATCTCCTTGTCTCGACTTCGTCGGCCGCCGTTCCTCTATTCGCCGGATTTCCTCTCCGACGCCGCATCACCTCGTCGTAGGCCACCATTGTGTTCCTCCTCGTCAAGTTGTGCCTCCTCTCTCCAGCCAAACTGGTCGTCGTCGCCACTTCATCGTCGTCAGCCTCCTCTGTTCTGATCAGGTCCCTGTTTTTCTTGTACCTCTGTTTTTTTTTGGTTCGCCATGTCTGATCAGCCCTCGTCGTCTCGACGCGTGGCCCGTAGGAAGAACGCTGCAAACAACAGTCGTTCAACGGGTCAGATGCCGAGACTCGACCTTCGCCTCCGCCTGAGCGTGTCCCCGTGGATTATTTCCAGTGACACGTGAGTCGCCTCCGCACGCTCCGCTCCACTAACCCATATCTCTCGCCGCGTCCCACTGGTCGCGACGCGTGCGACATCCTCACTTTTTACACAAAGCTACAGCTCGACCTTTTCACCAGCGTCTATAGCCACGTCCCCATATTCGCCCACTGATCTCTGTCTTGGTAGATGATCGCGTCTCGCAGAGGCATTGTGTCCCTGGCGGACTCCTTCGCTTCCTTCGGGATCCGCGACCTTGTCGCCGATTCCTCCCTCCACTGGGCTGATGAGCCCATCCGCCAGTTCTACTCCACCGTCTTTATCTCTCCCCAACACGACTTCATCACCTTCATGACAGACCTCCAGGTTCACACTGTCACGAAGGAGCAGATTGAGACTGCGCTTGGACTGGTTCGTCCCGTTTCTGGGCGCCAACTCCACACCCTTCCTGACTTAGAGCATCGGGAGGTGGCCATGCTTTATTCTAGCCCCTTCCAGCTCCGTCACATCGCTGGCTTGCACTACGATGTTGACCTGGCCCTTAGGATCCTTCATCTCACTTTGGTCCCTATGACCGAAGACAGGGCCAGAGTCACCTATCTTGCCCTCCACATTCTTATCTCCATCTTCCAGGAGGAGCCCTTCGACGTTGCTGATCTCATCATCAGTGAGATTCAGCACGTCCTTCTTACCCCGCGCCGCTAGTTGGTGTATGCTCCATACATCATGGCGGTGCTCCTTCACATCCGGGCTGTCGATTCTGAGCTCCCGTGGCCCCGTCATCTCCTTTAGTTCTATCCTCCGGGCCAGGCGGATCGCCGTCTCGGTGCCCGCCCTGCAGCTGCTGCTGACCCTGATTCACCCGCATCTGATGATGATGCTGCAGGAGAGTCAGAGGACGAGGCTCCAGCTCAGGAGACTGATCTGGCTCCAACTGCAGATGCGAGCATCGGGTCCTCCTCATCACAGCTCCAGCAGCTCATCTAGACCCAACAGCAGATCTTGCGTACTCAGCAGGAGCACCATCAGATGCTGCTTCGTCTGCTTGCTCAGGAGGAGGAGATCTTGAGTCGACTACCTTCTTCAGCATCTCCAGCCCCTCGCAAGAGGGCGCGCACAGTTGCATCTTCACCGGGCTCAGCTTCAGGGCCCGCTGCACCAGTTCCGGCACCTGCTGCTCCAACGGCCCCAGTATCTCCAGCTCCGGCTGCTACTCCTCCGGTGTCCCCTGCCTCGACGCGACTGGATCTCCTACAGGCTTCGGGGATACAGCCATGCTAGGCTTTTTTGATGATGAGCCTTAGGCTCTGTTTTGTATTTGCTCCCTTTTTGTGCTTGATGCCAAAGGGGGAGAATATTTTATGACTTTATGTTGGATGGATATGAATATTTTATGACTTTATGTTGGATGGATATGTGTTTTTATTTGATGTTTGGATGATTGAACCATATTGATCATTTGATATATGATATATGATCTTTTTGTTATACACTATGGATATGTTGTTATGGATGTGTTTCCATTTGTGATATTTGTGATGCTCTGATATTTGTCTTTGCTTGATATCCATGCTGTATATATTATTCTTATACTCAGGGGGAGAATGTTGGATCAAGGATGCCGATTAGAGGGGGGGTGAATAGGAGGCTTTTAAAACTTAAAGCTTAAAACAAATAAATGCAAATCAAGAGCAAATAATATAAGCAAAAGAGGAAGAGAACGAACATAGCAGTTTTTACCGAGGTATCGGAGACTCGCCCAGTCTCCACTAGTCCTCGTTGAAGCACTCAAGTCACTTGAGTTTTGCCTCAATACTCACGAAGAGTATTATCTACTAACGGTTGCTCCTTGTCCACTCCGGAAAGGCGAGCACCAATGCCTTGTACAAACTTGCTGAGCCTCTCCAACAATCTCCGTTCTGAAGAGGTCAACGGCCACGCCTCCGAACCGTCTAGGTGAGGGCACTCACCAAGAGTAACAGGCAGCGAGGTCTTCTCTAGACCTCCAAACACGCACCGAGAAGCTAAGTGAATGCAAATGCAAAAGAACTGAAGTGCTCGGTGGATCGGAAAACACTCGACTTGATCAAAAGATCAAGATTTTAAGTAGAAAACTAAAGCTCAAGAGTGTATAAGAAAATGCTACTGCTTGTTGTGTCAAACACATGCCCAAAGCCCCTATTTATAGCCTCAAGAATCAAATGAACCGTTGGAGCTAGGGCTGAAAATCAGCAACTCAAACTGACAGTCAGTTTGCCTAACTGACAGTCAGTTTAGTTAACTGACAGTCAGTTTAGTGCACAACGGCCTACAAAATTTACAGATAAAAAATAGCTAGCCGTTTGTGGTCGTTTATGGAAAGCTGAAACCCACAACTGACAGTCAGTTATGAAAACTGACAGTCAGTTCGACCACAGACTCGACTAAAAACAAATAGAAACTCAATTAAAAACACAGTGGTCGAATCCCCAACTGACAGTCAGTTTAGTACAAAAATTTTGAGCACAAAATACACCCTCTCTGGACAATTGTTAGTTTAATCAAACTGACATTCAAACTGACAGTCAGTTCAGCAAACTGACAGTCAGCCTGAACAAAAATAGAGATATCTTTAAAACCAGAAATCCAAAAGAGGTTTTTAATAGCTCGTTTGAAAGATAATTTCAATGGCTACATTTTTGTCAACAGAATAAAAAACCAGATCTGCCTAGATCTTTCTAAAAATTGCAAATACTCTTCTACTGTCAAAAACTGAACTAAAAATCCAGATTTTTCAAATTAAGTTCAAACCAAATCCAACCAAAATGAAGCAATGCAATGACCTAAGTTTCTCGGTTTATGTTGGAGATAAAAAGAGGACTTTCGCCACCCCTCTTTATAGTACGGTTAAAACTAAAAACAATTTTTCCTAACCGATCATCTCCAAACGCCGAGATAGGTAAAAAATAAAATACGGATTACCTTAGGTCCTTTGCTTTTTCACATTTGCGTCTTGTCTTCTTTTTTGCGACTTGTGCTTTTACGTCTTTTGCACTGGGTTCGTTTTGTTCATCTGGACAATCTTCCCAACGGAGCCCTGTATTAATCAATCTCAAAAAGCACAGTTTTTCCTAAACACTCTGTTTTCATTAATCATCAAAATTAGGGTTAGGCATGAAGGCCTAGATGCAACAATCTCCCCCTTTTTGATGATTGATGACAACAAGTGTTCAAAAAAGAAATAACTCCCCCTGAGTATGTGCATCTCATCATATTAGAGCATAAATCATCACACATACATCAGAGCATCTCATACATACAAGCACTCACAGATATGCATATATCGCCAAGTCATATCAGAGCATACATACAAATCTCAAAATCTCAAAACCCATCATATATATATATATATCAAGATATCAGAGCTACACAGATATCATATCCAAAATCACACAGACATATATGATAAAAAACATTTCCATAATATAAAACAACCATCAACCATCTGTCCAAAACATCAAAATAGCTACTAATAACCAAAATACTTCTCCCCCTTTGGCATCAAGCACAAAAAGGGAGGCAAGAATACAAATCAGAGCCTAAGGCTCATCATCTGAAGAAACTCCTAAGACATCTGTATCTCCGGAGCCTGCTGGAGATCCAGATGCGCCGATGACTGGGGATGCCGGAGGAGTAGCTGCTGAAGCAGGAGCAGCTGAAGCCGGAGCAGGTACCACAGGAGCTGGAACAGCAGGTCCTGAAGTAGTGCTCGGAGAAGACAAAGCCTGGCGGGCCCTCTTGTGAGGGACCGAAGATCCGGGAGCAGGCAGGCGACGCAGTATCTCCTCCTGCTGAGCAAGCAAACGGAGCAACATCTGATGATGCTCCGCCTGGGTGCTGAGGATCTGCTGCTGCACCTGGATCACCTGATCAAGCCGAGATGAAGATGCCGATCCGGTGCCTGTCCCCGCAGCTGGAGCTGGAGCAGTCTCCTGAGTATGAGCCTCGTCCTTTGACTCCCCCGCAGCATCCTCATCTGATGCGGGAGAACTAGGGTCCACAGCAGCCGCAGGCCGGGCACCAAGACGGCAATCAGCCTGGCCCGGAGGATAGAAAAGAAGCGGATGATGGGGCCGTGGGAGCTCAGAATCCACAGCCCGGATATGAAGAAGCACCGCCATGATATACGGAGCGTATATCAGCTGACGGCGCGGGGAAAGAAGGACGTGCTGAATCTCACTAATGATGAGATCAGCGACGTCGGATGGCTCCTCCTGAAAGATGGAGATGAGCACATGAAGACCCAGATAAGTGACCCTGGCTCTGTCTCCGCTCATGGGGACCAATGTGAGACGGAGGATCCGCAGAGCCAGGTCAACATCACGGCGCAGACCCGCGATGTGACGGAGTTGAAAGGGGCCAGAATAAAGCATGGCCACCTCCCGATGCTCCAGATCTGGGAGAGTGTGGAGCTGGCGGCCAGAAGGAGGGCGCACCAGTCCAAGCGCCGACTCAAGCTGCTCCTTCGTGACGGTGTAGACCTGGAGGCCCGTCATGAAGGTCATGAAGTCGCGCTGAGGGGAGATGAAGACGGTGGAATAGAACTGGCGAATGGGCCCCTCAGCCCAGTGCAAAGAGGAATCAGCGACTAGGTCGCGGATCCCTATAGAGCCAAAAAGATCTACGAGGGTGGCGATGCCTGTGCGAGAGGTGATCGTCCCCCATGACAGAGAGCGGTGGGCGAAGATGGGTGGGCAGCTATAGATGCTGGTGAACAGGTCTAGGTGGAGGTTTGTGAAACAGGTGAGGACGTCGCACGCGTCGCGACCAGTGGGACGCGGCGAGAGATAAGGGTTTGTGGAGCGGAGTGTGCGAAGGCGGCTCTTGTGCCACCGTGAATAATCCACGGGCACGCGCTCTGGCGGAGGCGAAGGCCGGTTCTCGGACGTCTGACCCAATGACGTCTGACCCGATAAACACTCTATTTTCATTAATCATCAAAATTAGGGTTAGGCATGAAGGCCTAGATGCAACAGAGAATTATGATCTTATGCATATACTCAGGAGGAGTTTTTCATTTATTATTTTTTTTTGTGTATCGAACACTTGTTGTCATCAATCATCAAAAAGGGGGAGATTGTTGCATCTAGGCCATTACGCCTAACCTAATTTTGATGATTAATGACAACAAAATGTTTTAGACTAACTGTGCTTCTGAGATATTTGATACAGAGTTTGTTCGGGAAGACAAGCAAGATGATCAAGATAAACCCGACATGAAATGAGAAAAAGCACAACTTCGCAAATGAACAAAGACAAGGCGCAAGTCACGAAATGCAAAGGACCTAAGGTAATCTGTTTTTATTTTTGACCGATCTCGGAGTGTGGAGGTTGATCGGTTTAGGAAATTCTTTCTAGATTTAACCGTACTATAAAGAGGGGTTGCAAAGTCCTCTTTACATTTCCAACATAAACTGAGAAACCTCGGTCACTGCATTGCATCTTTTCGGATGGATTTGGTTTTGAAAGATTTGGATTTTCAGTTGCATTTTTTATAGTAGATGAGTTTTTGCTTTTTCTAGAAAGATCTAGGCAGATCTGGCTTTTACTTCTGTTGACAAAAATATAGCCCTTTTAAATATCTTTCAAACGAGCTATTAAATACTAAATTTGGAATTCTGGATTTAAAGTTATAACTATTTTTATTCATGCTGACTATCAGTTTGTTTATACTGACTGTTGTCCAGAGAGTGTGTTTTTTAAGCCAAAATTTTTTTGTGTTATACTGACTGTCAGTATGACCATGCTGACTGTCAGTTTGGATTTCGACCACGAGTTGATTTATTTGAGATACTGTTGTATCTGGTCGTTTTTGTGGTCCATACTGACTGTCAGTATGAGGTATTAGTTTCCTTATACGACTACAAACAGCTAGCTATTTTTTATCCGTAAATTTTGTCAGCCGTTGAGTTTGAGACTGACTGTCAGTGTGCTATACTGACTGTCAGTTTGCACTATTTTGTTTCCTTTTCTGACCTCAAATGGCTAGCTGATTTATCTCCGGATTTTACTTCTTTCTGGTCGTGACCCAAACTGACTGTCAATATGGCAAACTAACTGTCAGTATGGCAAACTGACTGTCAGTTCGAGCTGCTGATTTTCAACTCAAGCTCTAACGGCTAATTTGATTCTTGAGGCTATAAATAGAGCCTTTGAGCACTTGTTTTAGATATCCAGCAGCCTTGCATTCTTATACACTCTTGAGTTTTAGTCTTTTACACAAAATCTTGATCTTTTGATCAAGTCAAGTGTTTCTGAGATCCACCGAGTTTTTCAGTTCATAGCATTTGCATACTCATAGTTTCTCGGTCCGTGTTTGGAGGTCTAGAGAAGACCTTGCTGCTCGTTACTCTTGGTGAACGCCCTCACCTAGACGGTTTGGTGGCGTGGCCGTTGATCTCTCCGTTCGAAGTTTGTTGGAGAGGTTCGGTGTGTTTGTAAAAGGCATCCGTGCTCGCCTTTCCGGAGTGGACAAGGAGCAACTGTCGCGCCCTGAAACTGGGACTACGACTACTCCTGTAGAGACCTAGCTCGCTGCAGCTAGTCCCATATATGCATAGCATACACATACCCTTGACTTCCCAAGATAAGTCAAGCACAGGAGTATATCACATTGCAATAGAGTAACTTATAAAATAGTTAAGCAGTGTGGCCTGCTGGCCTTGATATTACATAAGGAGATTACAATGCCTTCACAGCATTCAAGGTTTAGCAAAATAACATCTACACAGCAAAAGATAGGTGACCCACCCACAAAGAGAAGTGGACGGCAGAACAACACACATCAGGGCAAAGACGGGACTGACGCTCCTCCTTCTGGATCCAAGAAGTTCTCCACGCCTTCATCTTGATCATTGAACGCTCCATCTACTGATTTGTAGGTTGCAAGGGTGAGCACTTACGTACTCAGCAAGTCATAGGTAAGAGTAGATACATATAGTAGTGATGATATGAAGCTAGACTAGTCAAGAATTATAGTTGTTTATAAAATAATCTTTTACTTCCATACCTCATCTCATGGTAGCACCTTTCATAATATAACATCATCATTCATGTTCACTAGATTATAGCACTACCGCGACACGTCGACACACGATAGCCCACGACAGCACTCCTTATCATGACAACACATGTCATTTGGGTAATCTTGATTTAACACATTTTATTTAGAAAATAATACTTGTGTCACACCCCGTGGATTTAATCCACCGCAGCAGACTCCTATAAACCCGGGAGCTCGGAGTATTCGAATACGTTTTTAACTCTGCAGAGAGGTACCAATTTACCCGCAAGATATTCCACTTTCAAGCCCATCCTATCAAAATGATTAGGCCCCTGACTCACTTCATATTGTGAGCGGCAAGGTGGAAATAACAAGAACTTTTGTTATGTATCACTCACAATTCACTCCCGACCCTGTGGCTCTCCGCGAGACACAGTTGTGGTAGGCTGTACCCTAACCTCCACCCCTTCATATATTTCCATTACTGGATCAACGTGCTTGATCACCTTCAGTGATATGTGTGGGAGCCGTCCTCCGTGCCCAAACGTGCATCACTACACAATTCCAGCAGGGGTGTCATGTGCGATCCACATAAGTACTTGTTCAGGCCTGTCCCATACCAGGCTTGCGGTTAGCACGTTGTTCATGCCACTAGACGCACAACACAAGGTTCTAGTCCTTATATGCCAGTGACCAGACCATCCACAACCTTGCACCTTCAGTGCCTGCATTCCTTCGCAGTTTAGCACCTCCAGTGCTACCGCCATCCATACCATTTTTCTGGTCACGGCTAGGGGTTTTATTTCATGAATATAAATATATAAATACATATAATAGTTCATGGCTCAAAACTTGTTTATTTCACATTTCACAGATAACCAGTCTAGTACTACCAATTCATAAATCAACCATTCTCAATCTTTCTCATGCAATATTATCTATATTCAAGGTTATGTTTTAGCAACATTTAAAATATAGGTTCAAGATGACCAAGGATATGACTTACCTTCCGCGTCGTAAGAAACAGCAGTTGATGACGGATCAACAGCGAAGTCCTCGAACTTGATTTCTGGATCTGCTCGGCGACAAACAAACAATACACACAAATATTACTTATATATTAAAATGATTTAGGATCTATATGCAGATATGCTCAACAAGAAAGATTGAACGATACTGGAGATAATTGAGATTGCAAGCTGAATTCAGTCAAGATCTAGGGTTTCAAGGAATTGGCTAAGGATGGATGTTAGATGCTCTTAGGATCTCAAGGTTACAATAAGAACATCAGTTTTGTGGCTGGTTTGATCAAAAACAGTGAATGTCAGCAGATTAACATTTGGATCAAGAATATGACATAACTTCAAGGAAAACTAGAGAGCTTATCTCAAGTTGTGACAGTAGAAGAAAATGTAGATCATAACTCTACAAATTCAGTGGACAAAGTGGTTTTCAAATTGCACAATCAGAAGTGGGTAAACAAGGCCAATGCCATTGGCTGGCATGCACTGAGATAGTGTCAAAAGCTAGGGTTTAGCATAACATGCATTTCAAGGGATCAAATCAAGTTGTGATAGAAGAAGAAAATGCTGATCACAACCTCAGGAATCTAAGGGACAAAGTTATGCCCAAAATGCACATCTGGAAAGGAGTGAAAAGGGCTAATGCCACTGACTGACATAGTCTGGCATTGATCTTGACATGGCCAGAAACTAGGGCTTGGCATAACTTTTGATCTAGGGCTCCAAATGATGCACCACTTTGTCTAGGAGGTAGGCATTGATAACAGGAACAAATCATTCAACAGGATCCAAAGCTGAAAATGGCTGGAAGATGATGAAATTCAAAGGAGAAGTGTGGTGGCGACACGGCACAGTGAAGCTACTGGACAAAAATCTTGGCATGGCTATAACTTGAATTCTGGGCAGTTTCAGAGATTGAGCTAGAAGACAAATATGCTCAGGAAGTTGAGGCACACCTGAATGACAAAGTGGATGAAGCTGAAACGGCCGGGAAAGGATTTCCGGTGAACTGCGCCGGAGAAGATGACATGAGATTTGGGGCTTTTTGATACAAGCCGAAAGAACTCGATTCCAAGCTTGAGGAGTGATAGAAGGGTAAGAGAAAGCTATCTGCACAATCAATTTGGTCGGAGGATGGCCGGTGTGGCTTGGCGACGATCGCCGGTTTCTGGAGAAGCTCAAAATTGGGGAAAACTTCAATTCGAGCTCAATCTGGAGATATTGATGCATAGGCTTGCTTCAAAAGGTTCACTGATCATTTTTCTTCACAGGTTCGAGAGTTGATTCGAAGTAATTTGGCCTGCATTGCCGGAACAGGGTAATCGGGATTTTCCGGCGATCACCGGCGACTGGATGCAAGATAACTCAATTAGATGGCACAGCACGATGAGGGAGATGAGCTATACCTTCTGGTGCTGTTAATTCGGTGAGAGGTGCAGCAGGGCGTGCTGGCACCGTGAGGCCTCAATCTGGACTCGCCGGAGAAGAAGACGACGGCGAGGAGATTTGGAAATTTGGCTAAGTCCTGGTGAAGGGGAGATGACATAGGGTACTGGTGGCTTAAATAGACCAGAGGGCGAAGCTTGCAAGGATTAAGCAGCATTGAATTGGTGTCAGTTGACATGAGTTGCCGGGCGCAGATGCAACAACGGCGAGCGGTGACGCGATGGCGCACAGGTGAGGTGACTGCTGATCAAACTATTGCTTCATCGGGACGCAATGCTGTTGGGCGGTGCAAGGCAATGGCGACAAGGGCTGGCAAAGCACAGCAACGTGGCGAAGAGTTGCTGACAACGGTCGCGCACGGGAGCAAGCTGTTCAACGGCGTTGCCACGGCGATAGCTGGGGCGTGGACGCATGTGCACATGCAAATTCAAGTGAGCACGAGCTCAGGCGAAGCGAGGCGTGGCCGGCGGCGAGCAAGCGCGGCGCAAACGCACGGCGAGGTTCTGGTCGTGCACAGCAGCTGCTGGTCGAATCTGGATTCATTTGCAATTTCCAATTCTTGATTTGGACTGATCTGTAATTCTGGAGATTTGGAAGGTTTGATCTGATTTTGATTCTGCTGATTTGGCAAACTTGATTCAACAGATGATTTGGCACAGATTGAAGATAAAATTTGAAATGATTGGATGATTTTTGATATGAACTGAAAATAGGGTATTTTAGGGTAATTGAAATCTGAATTTCAATTGATTTCGAATTCTGGGATTTAGGGTTTTGTCGCGCCCCGAGACTGGGACAACGACTACTCCTGTAGAGACCTAGCTCGCTGCAGCTAGTCCCAAATTACAAACCTTTGACTTCCCAGGATGAGTCAAACACATGAGTATATTACATTGCAACAGAGTACTCACAAAATATTAAGCAGTGTGGCCTGCTGGCCTTAATATTACATAAGAGGATTACAATGCCTACAAGGCATTCAGGGTTTAGCAAAATATTTAACTACACAGCAGAAGATAGGTGACCCTCCCACAAAAGAAGTTGACGGCAGAACAACACACTTCAGGGTTCTGGCGGAACTGATTCTCCTCCTTCTGGATCCACGTAGTACTCCGTGCCATCATCTTGATCAAGGTAGGCTCCATCTATTGAGTTGAATGTTGCAAGAGTGAGCACTTACGTACTCAGCAAGTCATAGGTAAGAGTAGATACATATAGTAGTGATGATATGAACCTAGACTAGTCAAGAATTATGGATATTTGTAAAATAATCCTTTTTCTTTCATACCTCATCTCATGGCAGCACTTTTTATAATATAACATCATCATTCATGTTCACTAGATTATAGCACTACTGCGACACGTCGACACACGACAGCCCACGGTAGCACTCCTTATCATGACAACACATGTCACTTGGGTAATCTTGATTTAAACATATTTTATTTAGAAAATAGTACTTGTGTCACACCCCGTGGATTTAATCCACCACAGCAGACTCCTATAAACCCGGGAGCTCGGAGTATTCGAATACGTTTTTAACTCTGCAGAGAGGTACCAATTTAACCGCAAGATATTCCACTTTCAAGCCCATCCTATCAAAATGATTAGACCCCTCCTCACAACCATGTGTGAGTGGCAAGGTGGAGATAACAAGAACTTTTGTTATGCATCACTTACAATTCACCCCCGACCCTGTGGCTCTCAGCGAGGCACAGTTGTGGCAGGTTGTATCCAAACCTCCACCCCATTGCTTATTCCCATTACTGGGTCAGCGTGCTTGATCACCTTCAGTGATATGTGTGGGAGCCGCGCTCCGTGTTTATCGTGCATCACAACACATCTCATGCAGGGGTTTCATGTGCGATCCACATAATTACTTGTTCAGGCCTGTCCCATACCAGGCTTGCGGTTAGCACGTTGTTCATGCCACTAGACGCACAACACAAGGTTCTAGTCCTTATATGCCAGTGACCAGACCATCCACAACCCTGCACCTTCAGTGCCTGCATTCCTTTGCAGTCTAGCACCTCCAGTGCTACAGCCATCCATACCATTTTTCTGGTCACGGCTAGGGGTTTTATTTCATGAATATAAGTATATAAATACATATAATAGTTCATGGCTCAAAACTTGTTTATTTCACATTTCACCGATAACCAGTCTAGTACTGCCAATTCATAAATCAACCATTCTCAATCTTTCACATGCAATATTGCCTATATTCAAGGTTATATTATAGCAACATTTAAAATATAGGTTCAAGATGACCAAGGATGTGACTTGCCTTCCGCGTCGTAAAATACAGCAGTCGACGTCGGATCCACAGTGAAGTCCTCGAACTCGGGCTCTTGATCTGCTCTCCAATCAAACAAACAACCAATAATCATAATCTTTTCAATACATTATTATACTATATGCAATGATGCAAAGATGAAGTCTTGATGATTCTGAAATGATTTGGTTTAGAGGCTGATTAGGGTTAAGTTAAGGAAACCAATATTAAGATTAGCTGTCAAAGGTTTACAAGGTTCCAAATGTCTCAAAATATCAGAATGATATCAAGATTGCGACTGGTTCGCTCAAAAACAGCGAACGTCTTTAGGTCGACATTCGGTTCAAAGCATCGACATAGCTTTAAGAAAAGCTAGAGTGCTTAGCTCAAGTTGTGGTAGAAGAAGAAATTGTGGATCACAACTTCAGGAATTTAAGGGACAAAGTTATGCTCAAGATGCACATCTGGAAGACAGTGAAAAGGGCTAATGCCACTGACTGACATAGCCTGGCATTAATCTTGACATGGCCAGAAACTAGGGCTTAGCATAACTTTTGATCTAGGGCCCCAAATGATGCACCACTTTGTCTGGGAGGTAGGCATTGATAACAGGAATAATTAAGTCAACAGGATCTAGGGCAAGAAATGGCTGGAAAGCAAGAAATTTGATGATGAACAGAGATGAACTGGCTGCACTGGAGCAGTTCTGGACACAAACTTGGCATGGCTATAACTTCCAATCTAGGCCGATCTAGGTGTCGAGCTAGAAGACAAAAATACTCAGGAGACTAGGGCACATCTAAATGACAAAGTTTCGAGGGCTGAAATGGCCGGGAACACTTTTCCGGTGAACTGTGCCGGAGAAGAACACTGCTATTTGGGGGTTTTTGCTACAGGCCGAGAGAACTTAATTCTTTGCTTGGAGAGCATCTAGGAGGTATAGGGAAGCTTCTGGTAACATCAAATTGACTGGAGGATCACCAGAGAAGCCTGGCGACGATCGCCGGTTTTCTGGTAGAGCTTGAATTTGGGAAAAGCTTCGAATGATGTTTAATTAGGGATTCTAAGCTTACAGGCTTGCTTGAAATAACCCACTGATCAATTTGCTTCACAGGTTCGAGGGCTAATTCGAATTGATTTGGCCTGCATTGCCGGAACAGGGCAATCTTCGATTTTCAGTCAATTCCGGTGATCGCCGGCGTTAGGGGTCATCGGGGAGCAATTAAATAGTACAGCACGATGAGGGAGGCGAGGGGAACTTACTAGTGCTGTCAATTTGGTGGTTGAGGCTGCGGTTGAGGCTGTCACCGTGAGGCCTCGAACTGGTCTCGCCGGAGAAGAAGACTAAGATAGAAAATTTGAGACGTGGATGATTTCCAGTGAGGTTTGAGGGAGCTGCTGAGCACAGGGATGCTTAAATAGGCAGGCGAAGCATGCGAAGAGAAAGCAATGAAGAGATTGGCTGCTGGTGACTTGACTGGTTGCGTGCTGGAGCAACAGCGGCGAAGACACAGCGAAGAACGGTGATGCGACGGCGACAAGCCTTCAGCTGATCACAATGTCGCTTCATCGGGACCTGGCGAAGCTTGTAGCAAGCGGTGGCGACAAGTACTGGCGCGGCGAGGCTACGTGGCGATGGATTGCTGACAAAGTTGCTGCTGATCACGCGCGGGAGCAAACGCTGGTCGTCGACGTAGCAACGGCGCTGCCAAGGTGACGGCTGAGGTGAGGACACGTGCGTACTGGCATGCACGGTCACAAGTGCGGCGAAGCTTGGCCGGCGGCGAGCGTGCACGGCGCAAGAAAACACGGCGAGCTTCTGGTCGTGCACTGGCTGCTTCCCTGGTCGAAAATGGGCTGATTTGCAATATTTGATTTTCACAATTGGACCAATCTGTAATTCTGGAGATTTGGAAGGTTAGAGTTGAATTTGATTTCACTAATCTGGTAGATTATATTCAACAGGTTAATTGGCAATGATAATTGATAAAATATGATACGTTTGAATAGTTTTTGATACAAACTGAAAATAGGGTAATTTAGGGTAATTGAAATCTGAATTTCATTTGGTTTTGAATTCTGGTACTTAGGATGAGATTTTGGAATTTGAACAGAAGAGAAACTTGTGACAAATAGCATTTTGAGAAGATTTGCCGAAGAAATTCTGAATTTGGAGTTAATCTGGAGATTTTAGCCTTTTTGGATTTTCAAATAACAGATAAGGACTATTTTGCGATAATTCTTGGACTGATTTGTGAAAAGAGTCTAGATGGTGAAATATGGCTGTCAACTTTTTATATTAAGGTATTGACATACCCATGATCATATTCCAGGAATAATCTGGTCTGAACTTGGTCAAGATTCGGATTAAATCTGTATTTCTGAAACTTAGGGTATTTAAGTAATAGAAGGTATTTCAGTTTTCGAAAACAGAAGGAGCTGATAAATCTGAGAGTTAGGGATAGAATTGGATCTAGGTTCTGAAGGCTTTTAAGTTCAAAGTAACTGATAGATCATATCTGAACAATCTGATCTTCATTTGAGGTCACAGGATAGATTTTGGAGATTTCAGGGCTTGAGATAGAAACTGATCTGGCTATTACTACAGATACATGCATGCATGCTATTTATGAAAAAGGAAATTTTCACCCCTAACTCAGGGCGTTACAGGTTTGATTTTGAGATACTCATAAAAGAAGAATTTGTGTTGAAAAGCATTTGGGAGGTGTTCCCTGAATCAGATTTGAATTTGGAGATGATTTGCAACATTTTGCCTTTTTAGGCTTTTGGAAAATCTGGAAAAAGGACTGATCTGCGATACTCTTGGACTGATTTGCGAAAAAGGTTCAAATGGTAAAATCTGGCTGCCAACTTTTTGGATTAAGGTATTGGCATACCCTTGATCATAATCCAAGAATAATCTGGTCTGAACTTGGCTAAGATTTTGATTAAATCTGGATTTCTGAAACTTAGGGTAAAAGATATTCTGTTTTCGAAAACAGAAAGGAGTTGAAAAATCTGGAAGTTAGAGATGGAATTGAATCTGGGTTCTGAAGGTTTTTAGGTTTAGGATAACTGACAGATCAAATCTGGAAAGTCAGATCTTGACTTGGGGTCACAGGATAGATTTGGAGATTTTAGGGCTAGAACAGAATAAAGCTGAGGCTGATATGGTTGATCTAGAAGAGACATATGCATGCATGATTTTTAAGAAAGAAACTTTTCACCCCAAAACTCAGGATGTTACAGCAACCACTACTGAGAAATATTCTTCGTGGATATTGAAGTAAGACTCAATTCACTTGAGTGCTTCAACGAGGATTAGGGGAGACCTGGCGTGTCTCCGAGACCTCAGAAAAAATCTTGTGTTCATTCTCTCTATCTTTTCTTTTTAATATATTTAATTGAAATTTGGTTCTTCTCTTTGCAAAATTTGTTTTTATTTAAAGTTTTTAAAGCCTCCTATTCACCCCCCTCTAGTCGGCATCCTTGATCCTACAGGTACTAGTATGTTCAGATTTCATTGTCTATTTCTCAAATATTGTACTAGCGACAGTAAAGGGCTGATGAAGTATTATTTTGTTTATTAATTGAGCTGTAGTCTCATTTACGATGTCAATGCTTGCAGAAGATTATGCACAAAAGGTGTCTAGTGCTGTGACACTGAACTAGTGGGAGTTTCATAAACATTTCTCTGTCAGAGTCTTCCTTTAAATAAACCATGGACTCAGTCTCAAACAATGGAAAAGACAAAGGAAAAGAGGTACTTTATTTAGACTTGGAGAAATTTGCATGAGTTAAAACCTTAATATTTTGATTCTTGTATCATAAACTTAAATTATTTAATTATTATTGATCTAGATTGACTGTATGGCATCTGGAAGCGGCAGTAATAAGGGTCAAAGTGACAGTAACAACAACAAACAGGTCAATTTTGCACAAGCTTGATGTTTTGAATCCTTGTAAATTGTAATATAATCTAATTAATTTCTTATAGGTGTAGAATTTTATTGCATCTAAAAGTGCTAGTGGCACTACACCAACCAATGCTAATGTTGAAAGTATTGTCAACGAGAATGTGGTGGCATCACATGATGTTGGGACTGAGAATACTACTACTGGAAGTAAATCACCAACCCAGAATAGAAGCAGGCCTCCAAGGAGGAAGACTTCAGAAGTTTGGCAGCACTTCACAGTAGTGCAAGATGAAGTTCAAGTGAATGACAAGGTTGTGATGAAGTCTATGGCTAAATGCAACTATTGCAAGGCTAAATTCTCCGCTGATAGCAAACTTGGTACGACACATCTGAGATCTCACTACAAAAGTCAGCATGATAAGTCTAAATAAACTGTTATTAAATTTGGAAAAGTAGGAGAGGAAAGCACTTTATAGTGTTGGAAGTACAATGAGGAAATTAGTGTCTATAAATATCATCTTGCAATCATCATGCATGAATACCCGTTTAATTTTTTGGAGCATGAGTACACTAATGATTTCATCACATCATTATGTCCTACATTTCCTTTGAAGTGTTGCAATGTCACTAAGAGAAATATAATGGATATTTTTAAGGAAGAGAAGAAGAAGTTGTTTGATTTTTTATCCTCTCTTAAATGTCGTTTGAGCTGCACAATGGATGTTTGGACCTCCAATCAAAATAAGGGCTATTTATGTGTTACTTGTCATTTTATTGATGATGATTGGAAAATTCAGAAGCGGATTATAAACTTTATACATTTGGAAGGGAGGCACTCAGGAGCAAACTTGAGTAATGTGTTTATTAGAAACATGATTACCTGGAATATTGATCAGAAACTATTTGCTTTAACTTTGGATAATGAATTTGCAAATGAGGTTTGTGTTAATTAGGACTATTACTTCAACCCTTGAAGAGCATGATTCTCTTATTTGTCATGGCAAGTTCTTTCATGTTCGATGTGCAGCTCACATTGTTAATCTCATTGCAAGGGATGGTTTGAAAATGGTTGGAAAAGCTGTAAATAACATTCGCTCCACAATTACTATTATTAAGAGTTCTCCTTTGCAGTTTGAGTTTTTTCAAAAGCAAGTTTCTGAGTTAGATTTAGAGTCAACAAAGGGTCTCTCTCAAGATGTAGTTACTAGGTGGAATTCCACCTATTTGATGCTAGCAAATGCGTTATACTATAAGAAAGTTTTCCAATGACTTGCTTTGCTAAATCCAGAAAAATATGGACATTGTGCTCCTTCTAGAGATGAAGAACTTTTTCAATGTCACTAAAATTTTATCAGGCTCTTCTTATCCAACTGCAAAATTGTTTTTCATAGAGTTTTGTGAAATTAACATCCTACTTATTGAGTGGCTCTAAGAGGATGATGAGTTTCTTACTTCCATGGCAAGAGCTATGAAGGAAAAGTTCGATAATATTGGGAATTAAGTAATGTGGCTTTGGCAGCTGCATGTATTTTAGATCCTCGCTACAAAATGAAAGTGGTTGAGTTTTACTATCAAGAGATTTATGGCAATACTGATGTTGAGAAGATTTGTGATCTGAAGGTCCTTGTTGACAAGTTATTCGAAGCATATGCATTTCGATTCAATGATCCGTCAGTTAGTGTTGTACAGCCTTCTACTGGATCTTATACTAGATTTTCTTCCCACCTCCATGACCTTAATCCTAATGAAGAGCCAAAGCGCAGAAAACTGAGTGCTTTCCTAAAGGATATCAATGAAGAGAATCAAGAGAAATCTGAATTGGAGAGATATTTAGTTGAGCCATTGTTGAAATGGCCTGAAAATGATCACTTTGATATTTTGACTTGGTGGCATACTCAAGGTGCAAAGTATCCTATTCTTTCCTTGCTTGCATGAGATGTTTTGGCCATTCATGTATCAATAGTTGCATCTGAGTCCGCCTTTAGCACCAGTGGGAAAGTCATTGACAAGTACCGCAGTCGATTAGAACTAGAAATTGTGGAGGCATTGATATGCACCAAGGATTGGATAAGGGAAACTAAAAAAGGTAATTTAATAAACAAAATTGTTACAATTATTTTTCTTATGTATGCATTAGTTAACTTGTTTTATTATTGTAGGTAAAGTGGATGTTGCTTCAATTGTTCAAGAGTTAGAATTTGATGACACAATGACAAAGATGAATATGATGTATCAGGGAATGTTAAGTTGTCAACTAGACAACTACACATGCTTTTCTTTGTGTTTTCATATACTCTTGTTCTCCGATAAAAACAAAATTGTATCCTTGTTTAACCAAATAATTTTGAACCTTTTTATTTGCAGGTGATTTTCAACCTTTTCGTTTGGCATGCAACTTCAGCTACTTTTGACCTCTTCTCATCTTGTCTCTTTAATTTAGTGGCATATGTTGCCGAACTCAATTTATTAACTTAGTTTAGTTGTATTTTTTGAATGAACTTATTGAGTTTAAATGCTTGATGTGAACTGTTATGTAGTAGTATCATATCAATTTATAATGTGTGATATTAATTAATGTCTCCTACATATTTCCTTCAACCTGAAATTTATTTGACAATTTTGTAGAAATAATATGATGTTAAAACTTTAAAACAGCAGTATAATCCGAATAATATTCGAATTTGATCCGAATGGAGTAAAAATCCGATTCAAATTCAAATTCGATAAATATCCAATTCGTATCCGAATTTGTATTCGAATTCAATTAAAGTAAATAGAATTTGGATTTGGTATGACCAATATCCGACCGAATCCGATCTGATAGCACCCCTAGATTTAGGAGCTCTTAGCTCAGCTTGAACTTTTCTAATCAGTTTATTTATTAATTTTTAAATTTGTAGATTTAAAGTCTTTGTTCATTAATTTAGTATAGTCATTACTCTTTAAGAAGAACATTTTTAGAACTTAAGATAAACAGTAAAAGAACTAATTTCGTAACCTCAGTCAAACAAACTCTAAACACATAGAAGAGGCCGTATTCTTATCGTGTAGGACCTCAGTGTTCATAGAATTGTAGGTTGCGAATAAACTGAGCAACATTCAATAGAACAAATGAATTGGAGTGACATGCCAAAAAGGTGGGAGTGTAGACGAGGGAGGAGTAGTTGATTATGTTGTTGGTTTCTTAAGGTTTGGGTTTCAGGAAATTTTTTTTTTTGTTAATAACTCAAAGTAAAAAATAATTTAAAAAATAACTCACAATTTATTGAAATTGTGAAACTAATCCGTCACGTCATCTAATCGCACCTCACGACCGTGACAAGGTGCAAGCGACCACTTCTTGCGGAGCACGACTGCGACAGATGCTTCTCGCGGATCACGACTGTGACATTATTATTTTCCCGAGCGCGTGCACGATAAAAGCTGGTGCAGATCTTTTCCATTTCCCATCCATGACCAAAAGCTGGACATTTTTGTCGTATTACCCACGGGCGACAGTAACTTTTGGCCGTTTTCTCACGAATTTTTGTGTTTTCGGACAGTTTTAACCCACTATAAGATAGCACTTCAATGCTAGCAGTTGAGCAGCTGGCAAAAGCTAGTATTCCCAGCACTTTAGCTGCTGGGAATAAGGTTTGCTACAGCTAGGCGAAAAGGTCCTGCGAAATTTTTTTCCCAGCTGTAATTTTTTCTAGCTGTAGGTCCAATGGCAAAGAGTATCCCAGCTGTAGACCTCTTGGAAAGTTCGAACTTTTCCCACCTGTATGTCTGATGCGACGCGGGCGGTTCGATCTTTCAATGAGAACAAGAACTATCGATTTGTGAAGATGACTCTCACGATCCGGCTACCAACCGTACACGATTGATACGCCCTGGCAATCGCTGAACCAACTTCGGATTGTTATCGACCGAACTAGAAGCATGATCGACCTGATCACGAAGATCTATTCCTGCAAGCAATCGAAGAACAAGCAAGAACAAGATAAACAAGCAATCTGAAATTACAAATATAGATTGAATCACGAAAAAGAGTTGGGGTTCCGAATACAGATATTGATGTTGATCTAGCCGACCAAGAAGAATATCTCAATAGCTTCACGAAGGAAAGACTATGACTAAACAAAACCCGTAGAACCCTAATGGTTCAGTATGATTATATAGAGGAGGTAAAAGAGATTGGTGGCCAGGTAAGGAATCCTGAAACCGACATGGACTCTTTCCCTACTCGGACTCGAACTCAATACACGGGACTTGACCCAACCAAAAAGGTGACACAGCACCGACTCGGTCCAATCATAATCTGGTCGAAACTTGTTTTGTCAATTTCCAGCGATCCAGAATGAATTTGGATGTGGGGCTAGATCCATTGGAAAGATCTCGTCGTGGGCTTCTCCGTGGACTATAAGAATGTCCCAATCGGACTTCGCATGAGGGAGTTATGGTCATTTGAAGGCAGACTGCTCCTGGATGGCCGAACCGGACTCCAACTGGAATCCATCCCGGACTCCAACTCGACTTGGGCTCCTTGCTGGTCCTCTCCATGGTTCCTAAGCACAATATTATCACTATTAGATAGTAAACCATTCTCAAAACCATATATATATATAAACTTAGGAACGAGTTCACCTGGCAATGCAACAATCGGGCTTTGCTGCGCGTTATGGGTCCTTGTGTGACAAGCGGAGAATTATGGTTAGTGTGTGTATCCTAAGAAGTGATGTCCTCATTATCCTCCCCTGCTTGCATTTGAGTCGTCCTCGACTCAAGCTCATCCTCCTCACCCAAATATGGCTTCAAATCTGCAATGTTAAAAGTGGGACTAACCCTAAAATCTGCAGGCAAGTCAAGCTTGTATGCATTATTGTTAATCCTCTCTAACACTCGAAAAGGTCCATCAGCTCTAGGCAGCAACTTTGATTTTCTTAAGTCTGGAAACCTTTCTTTGCACAAGTGTAACCAGACAAGATCGCCTGGTTCAAAAATTATTTCTTTTCTACCCTGATTAGCAGCAATCTTGTACTTTTCATTCATACGTTCTATATTCTCCTTAGTTATTTCATGCAGTTTAAGAATCAATTCAGCACGTCATTTAGCATCAATGTTTACCCTTTCCGAAGATGGTAAAGGTAATAAATCAATAGGAGCGCGAGGAACAAACCCATATACTACCTGAAAGGGACACATCTTTGTGGTTGAATGCAGCGATCGGTTGTAAGCAAACTCCACGTGAGGCAAGCATTCTTCCCACATCTTCAAGTTCTTCTTCAAAACAGCCCGCAACATGGTGGATAATGTGCGGTTGACAACTTCGGTTTGGCCATCTGTTTGTGGATGACATGTAGTAGAAAACAGCAACTTGGTCCCCAATTTCATCCATAGAGATATCCAAAACTGACTTAAGAACTTCGCGTCCCGATCGGAAACAATCGTATTTGGCACTCCATGTAGTCGAACGATTTCCCTGAAAAACAAATCAGCAATATTTGTAGCATCATCGCTCTTTTGACAAGGTATAAAATGTGCCATTTTAGAAAATCGATCCACGACAACAAAGATACTATCCCTCCCCTTCTTTGTTCTAGGCAGTCCTAAAACAAAGTCCATAGAAATGTCCTCCCAAGGTGTGCTAGGAACAGGTAGAGGCATATATAAACCATGTGGATTAAGTCGTGACTTAGCTTTTTGACATGTAGTGCAGCGTGCAACGTAGCGCTCGACGTCACGCCTCATCTTCGGCCAATAGAAGTGAAAGGCCAAGATGTCTTTCGTCTTCTTAACACCAAAGTGTCCAATGAGACCTCCTCCATGCGCCTCCTGTAACAACAAAAGACGAACAGAGCTAGCAGGAATGCATAGCTTGTTAGCTCGATAAACAAAGCCATCAGTTATCACAAATTTATTCCAGCTTCTTCCTTCTTTACAATTCAGCGATACATCTTTAAAATCAGCATCATGCGCATATTGCTGTTTGATGGTTTCTAATCCGAAAATCTTGAAGTCAAGTTGAGATAACATAGTGTGACGTTTAGACAAAGCATCAGCAATAACATTCTCCTTCCCTTTCTTGTGTTTAATAACATAAGGAAAAGATTCAATGAATTCTACCCATTTTGCATGTCTACGATTCAATTTGCTTTGGCTTCTAATATGCTTCAAAGATTCATGATCAGAATGGATAACAAACTCTTTCAGCCAAAGGTAATGTTGCCATGTCTCCAAAGTCCGAACTAAAGCATATAATTCTTTATCGTAAGTTGAATAATTCAGACTAGATCCACTTAACTTTTCACTGAAATAAGTAACAGGTTTACCTTCTTGAATTAACACACCTCCAAGTCCAATTCCACTGGCATCACATTCGAGTTCAAAAGTCTTAACAAAATCAGGAAGTTGGAGCAATGGTGCGTTCGTAAGCTTCTCTTTCAAAATGTTGAATGATTGTTCTTGTGCATGACCCCAAGCAAATGGAACTCCGTTCTTCGTGAGCTCATGCAATGGTGCAGCGATGGTACTAAAATCCTTGACAAAGCGTCTATAGAACCCAGCAAGTCCAAGAAAGCTTCACACTTGGGTGACCGTTATTGGAATTGGCCAACTTTGAATAGCTTCGATCTTGGCTTCATCAACTTCAATGCCCTGTGAAGTAACAACATAACAAGAAACGAAACTCGATCGGTGCAAAAGGTGCACTTCTCAAGGTTACCGAACAAATGTGCATCACGTAAAACCTTAAAAACAGCATGCAAATGTTCAAGATGTTCATCCAAGGATTTGCTATAGATCAAAATGTCATCAACGTATACCACCACAAATTTGTTGATGAAAGGACGTAAAACCTCATTCATTAATCTCCTGAAAGTGCTTGGTGCATTAGTTAAACCGAAAGGCATCACTAGCCACTCATATAATCCGAATTTAGTTTTAAACGCTGTTTTCCATTCATCTCCTAATTTCATGTGAATTTGGTGATATCCACTATGCAAATCAATTTTAGAGAACACAACAGAGCCACTCAATTCATCAAGCATGTCATCTAACCTAGGAATAGGATGACGATATCGAATTGTTATGTTATTGATAGCTCTACAATCAACACACATACGCCATGATCCATCTTTCTTTGGAACCAAAATAACAGGAACAGCACATGGACTAAGGTTTTCACGTACATACCCTTTGTCAAGTAAGTCTTGTACTTGACGCTGAATCTCTTTAGTCTCTTGTTGATTGGTTCAATACGGCGCACGGTTGGGCAACGAGGCTCCTGGAATTAGATCGATTTGATGCTCAATCCCTCGAATTGGAGGCAACCCCGGTGGTACATCCTTCGGAAATACATTAGCAAACTCCTACAAAACGTTAGCAACAGCAGGAGGCAAAGAAGAAGGCATGTCCTCAAGTGAAAACAAAACTTCTTTGCAAACTAAAGCATAGCAATCAGATGCATTAGGGTCTATCTCAGTTATTTCAGATTTGGTAGAAAGCAAAACAGAACCTTTCAACTTAATTTCAGCATGGTTAGAACTAGGTTCGTTCTTTTTCGGTTGAGCAAGTGGTTTAGCTACGATCTGATTTTCACCTTGGTTATTCTCTTTTTCTCTATTAGCTCTCTCCAATTCATCCTTTAAAATTGCTTCAGTAGACATGGGTAGTAAAGTGATCTTTTTTTGTTTAAACATGAGAGTATATTGATTAGTTCTACCATGATGCAAAACATCTCTATCATATTGCCACGGTCTACCTAACAATAAGGAACATGCTTGCATAGGTACGACATCACAATCAGCATAATCATGATAGGACCCAATAGAAAAGTGTACTCTCACAATGCGAGTTACCTTCAGCTTACCACAGTTGTTGAACCATTGAATGTAGTAAAGGCGAGGGTGCTAATTCGTGGTCAAGCCAAGCTTCTCGACCATGTCCGTGCTCGCTAAGTTGTTGCAACTTCCTCCATCGATGATCGTACGATATGATCGGTCCTTGACAACGAACTTTGTTTGGAACAAGTTGTGACGTTGATTCTGTTCAACACGCTCCATTTGTGCACTAAGCACTCGCTTCACAATGATGCTCAAATAACGATCATTAATTTCAGCACCATATTGTTCATGTTCAACTTGTTGCCCTTCACCTGCATGGTCAGTTGCAAGCATAGTATATTCCTCTTCAATATCACTAGCTGAAGTGTACTCACCATCATTCTTTATGAGTAGGGCTCGCTGGCTAGGACAGTCATGCATGATATGACCGAATCCCTTACAATGGTGGCATTGTGTTTCTCGTGCTCTTCCGGTAGAAGCAACCGATGATGAACTTTGTGCGGGAGCTTGGACTGTACTCTTACTCGTCTCGGTCACTCGTGAGGGTATTGTGGAAGCACTAGGGCGTCGGTTGTTGCTGGAGAAACTCGGTGCAGGTGCTCGGCTCGATGTGTTGTATGGAGCTTTCGGTTGGGCACCTCCGAAACTCCCTCTCGGCCTCAACTTCTGTCCCTGTACTTCTCTCTCTGCCTTACAAGCAAGATGAAACAGACGAGTGATAGAGTTGTATTCTTTATAGTCAAGAATGTCCTGAATGTCTCAATTTAAACCTCCCAAAAATCTAGCCATTTTAGCTTCATCGGTTTCTTCTAAACCACAACGTAACATACCAGTTTGCAGCTCTTGATAATAATCCTCTACAGAATTACTACCTTGGTTCAGACGTTGCAATTTATTCAGCAAATCACGAGCATAATATGAAGGCACAAATCTGTCTCATGACTCTCTTCAAAGCATTCTAAGTTCTAGGTATGTATGGTTATTGCGACAATATTCACTCCACCAAACAGATGCAAATTCAGTAAACTCGCTAGTAGCAGCCCTAACTTTCTTATCTTCAAAAACTTCAAAGCAAGCAAATTTTTGTTCTATAGCTAATTCCCAAGTGAGATAGGCATCAGGGTCATACTTTCCAGTGAATGAAGGTATGGTCAATTTAAGCTTACCGAAGGAGTCATCATGACCACGTACCTCGCGTGGTGGAATTCTTCTCATACCGTTGTGATTGAAACGAAGATGCCGATGGTCACGATCATTGTTGATATTGAATCCTCCATCGGACTCCGTATCAGCAGCATATTGATTTCCTTCGGCATTGAAATCATCTTCGACCTCATCAGCCCATTCTTGGCGTCGATGCACATCATTGGCAGCCGGGGCAACCGTGCTCCTTTCTTCTTCAATTGCTCCACTCGAGTGGTGAGTGCAGCAAGCGCTTCATTATTGCGGTCTAGAATCCCTTCGATACGCTCAGTGTGCGTATCAGCAAGCGGTTGAAGTGTTGTACGATGCCCTTTGTACGAGGTGTAAGTGGGCCGTCGTTCTCCTCGCTTTGATTACCAGAACCTGACATGGTTAGTAGCAAACAAGGAACAAAATCACAGTGATATATCCCTATCAACTACTAGGTGTAGGTGGCTCAAACTCTCTCATAGTCAAGCTTCTTATCAAGCTCTTACCGATTCTTACCAAGCAGCAGGTGGTGATCGGTTGCTAGTGACAGTCTCAAACGCTCCAAAGATTGGTTAAAGCGATTGCAAGCGATCGGTACCTGTACGTCGGTAGAAAGTGTAGCTTGGACAGGCTCAAGTATGTAGCAAAGGTTAGCAATGATCAGTTCAGAGAATGCAAGGTTGAAAAGTTGCTCAAAGTACTAGTCACTAGTATGCTGGCCTAGGCTAAACCAAACTAGAGACGCGAGTGAGGGCACAAAGGTAAAAAACACAGTTTTTTTTTGACGTCGGCAACAGCAAGTGAGCAAAGTTCACGAATGGCTGTGGGGAGGCTGTGGCGACGATATGGCACAATGGTCGAAAAAGTGGAAAATTGCAGGGGTAAATTGGTAATTAAAAGTATATTTTGATTCTTCTCTCTCTCTCTCTCTCAACACGGTCACAATTGTAAAATTTGATCCTTCTCGGATTTTTTTTATTTTGATTCTTTTCTTTTTTTTTTATATATATGTAGATATTTTTTTTTCCCGAGTCAACAACCCTTTTTTTTTTTTGAAATCGACAAGAAAACGGTGACTGGTTTTCCGAGACCGATACGAGATGGACTACCTTCCTTTTACCAATCCGAAACCACTGGGAGTCGGATTCCCCTTTCTTTATTGGCACACACAGATGCAAGGTAGATAGATGCAGCGGTAGGCAGGTGTGGTAGCGGCCTAAGCAGAGGTGTGATCTCAACTCGAAACTCTAAAGGTTATGTGCTAAGACCAGCAACTCGACACGACAATGCAGCAAAGATTCAACCGAGCAAAAACCAAAAAGATATTGCAGGCGCAAATTGGTTTGGACAAGGATGATCTAACCCTAATTTTTTTTTGTGGACTTTTCGGTATAAGACATCACTCAAGAAAAAAAGTAGGATATTCTCACCGATCAACCGTGCTCTGATACCAAATGATGCTACACGGGAGGTCCGATCTTTCGATGAGAACAAGAACTATCGATTTGTGAAGATGACTCTCACGATCCGGCTACCAACTGTACACGACTGATACGCCCTGGCAATCGCTGAACCAACTTCGGATTGTTATCGACCGAACTAGAAGCACGATCAACCTGATCACGAAGATCTATTCCTGCAAGCAATCGAAGAACAAGCAAGAACAAGATAAACAAGCAATCTGAAATTGCAAATATAGATTGAATCACGAAAAAGAGTTGGGGTTCTGAATACAGATATTGATGTTGATCTAGCCGACCAAGAAGAATATCTCAATAGCTTCACGAAGGAAAGACTATGACTAAACAAAACCCGTAGAACCCTAATGGTTCAGTATGATTATATAGAGGAGGTAAAAGAGATCGGTGGCCAGGTAAGGAAACCTGAAACCGACATGGACTCTTTCCCTACTTGGACTCGAACTCAATACACGGGACTTGACCCAACCAAAAAGGTGACACAGCACCGACTCGGTCCAATCAGAATCTGGTCGAAATTTGTTTTGTCAATTGCCAGCGATCCATAAGGAATTTGGACGTGGGGCTAGATCCATTGGAAAGATCTCGGCGTGTTCTTCTCCGTGGACTATAAGAATGTCCCAATAGAACTTCGTATGAGGGAGTTATGGTCATTTGAAGGCAGGCTGCTCCTGGATGGCCGAACCGGACTCCAACTCGACTTGGGCTCCTTGCTGGTCCTTGTGTCCTTGCTGGTCCTCTCCATGGTTTCCAAGCACAATATTATCACTATTAGATAGTAAACCATTCTCAAAACCATATATATATAAACTTAGGAACGAGTTCACTTGGCAATGCAACAATCGAGCTTTGCTGCGCGTTATGGGTTCTTGTGTAACAAGTGGAGGATTATGGTTAGTGTGTGTATCTGAAGAAGTGATGTCCTCATCAATGTCCACTTATAATATATTATTCTAAGCTGTATAACTATCTGGAATATTTTTTCTCAGCTGTAGGTCCGGTGGCAAAGAGTATTCCCAGCTGTAGGTCGCTTGGAAAGTTTAAACTTTTCCCACGTGTATGTCCACTTGTAATATATTATTCCAATCTATATAATTATTTGGAATATTTTTCTCAGCTGTAGGTCTGATGGCAAAGAGTATTCCCAATTATAGGTCGCTTGGAAAGTTTGAACTTTTCCCACATGTATGTCCACTTGTAATATATTATTCCAAACTGTATAACTATTTGGAATATTTTTCTCAGCTGTAAGCCCGATGGTAAAGAGTATTCCCGGCTGTAGGTCATTTGGAAAGTTTGAACTTTTCCCACCTGTATGTCCACTTGTAATATATTATTCCAAGCTGTATAACTATTTGGAATATTTTTTCCAGCTGTAGATCCGGTGGCAAAGAGTATTCCCAATTGTAGGTCGCTTGGAAAGTTTTAACTTTCCCACCTGTATGTCCACTTGTAATACATTATTCCAAGCTATACAACTATTTGAACTAAATTATTACCAGCTAATCTGTCATTGAGAATTTAGACTTTCAAATTTAAATATGTGAATTATTTGTAGTAAATTTACTGCTAGGAATTGTGTCAATAATTAATTTTAAATATATATTTTTTTAGTAATTCGGCAACAATATTACAACTAAAACTATAATATGCACTATCCTAACAGAAATCACACCACATTTTGCAATAAAATTATCAAAAATGAATAAATGGCACAATTATATATTATATTGAATTCTTTGCTTTATATAGCCATTGACAAGACTCGTAATGGTGACAAATTATTCAATTGACAAAACCAAACAAAGTAGATAGAATCTCTAAAATAATTCAAGAAAAATATCACTTAAGAATTCTTTACACCAAATGTATGCCCATATATAATATTCCTAACTTTATATATTTGTTCCAACTATAACTATCAAAAGTAAAATATTCCACTTTCAAACTCTTCTTATGACGTAAAATATCTTCATCACTTCATATGCTTTTAACACCTTACTGTTAACCACCTGCATAAGAAAAGATATTGATTACAATAGCCTTGAGATAAATATATACAAATCAATAACTTTTGTTTTAAGTAACATATAGAACATATGACAATTATAATAAAAGATGGTTGGTCGATTGTTGTATAACAAGTACAAATTATTACTTATGCGAATGAGAAAATTGTGTTGGTTGACATGACTTGCATACACTTGATAAAAGAAATTAATCATATGAAAGTGAGCTACTAGTTCAAGGCACAATTAACATACACTTAATATTTAAAAAATGAATAATATGTGGATTGTGTTGATAACACCTCACCTTTATAAAATTATTAAGTATTTACACTTAGTTTCAACTAATTCTCTTGTCCCTTTCACCTGTAAGCATTGTTTTATTAATAACAAAACAAGACAAATGAAAAAATAGTAACTAACCAGGTAAATAACAAGTTAGAATTATATATACCTAGAACACGAGATGAACCACCACCTATTGTAGTATCATCTTGGATCTACAAGTACAAGTTTACAGTTTGGTTACTTGGATGGTATTAGTAAGTAAATAAGAGTGATTATACTAGATAGAATAGATTACTTTTTCACGTGGCCATGCAATTGATCGTCCAAGCGCATCAGACATTTTTCTAACATTCCCATATGGACGTAACAATGGAGCATCTCTTTTCAACACATAGTTCACAACCACCTCACAACACTCAGGCCCAAGAGGTGTGTCACCAACTATTACACTTCGAGATACCCTTTGAAGAGTACCCTTAGCAATAGGAATATATGGCCTCATAAAAGAAATCAAAATAACTTCCTTTCCTCCCTAAAGATCAAATAGAATTGCATATAAGCTCAATGGTTACCTCAATAATGAGCATCCAAATTCAATAGAGTATAATTAACTTGCAACTATTACCTCCTCATGCCTATAGCGTGGTACATCATGTGTCTTACCAACTCTCCTTTGCATTATCTATACAAAAATTAAGGATAAGTTGATAGTCTAAATATTGTTAGGTTAGGTGCAACTTTGAGGTAAAATAATAAAATATAAACTTATGTTTCGTGGAACCCTATTTTCACCTGCTGATGACTCTATAGAACAACCATCACTTTCGTATCCCGTGTCCTACAGCAATTAGTATACAACATTTGAGCAATTTAGTAAATAACCATATGTATATTATTGCTTAAATATTATAAAGAACACATATAAAAAAAATCACCTGCACACGACCCTTAGATCTATGATTGTAATCATTATTTATATTTTGCCTAGCCTGTGAAGCAAGCATTTGCTTCAATTATTCAATTTCTTTTTCCATTCGTGTCAATTGCTCTTTGTTTCCCACACTCTCACTCTCCATTTTATCTAGCCTCTATCAAAAGATTATTCTGATCTTGAGGTCTTATCCTTGCTGCATTAGCTAGTTGAAGCTTAGTGGATGAATACTTTTGTACCCCCGGCATCTTTAAGTCTTGAGGAGTAGGGCCCAAACCAATAGCACGTACACGTGAGCGCTTTTCTTTTCCAAAGACATGGTAAAATAGATCTCCTTCTGTTATGGTTTTTTTAGCTAGTTCTGGCTTGTTGGCATATGTCTCCGCAATTGTTTTCTGAAAATTAGATAAAGCTCATATTTATATATATATGTTTACATTTGATCGTTGATTATAAATACATGTAACCCTTCAATGACACTTACAATTATGTCTTCAGCTCCTTTTTCTAGAACTCCATTTTTATGGGTATGTGCTTTGATAAAAGCTTCATGTCTAGTGGGCATATAACCCAGTTCTTTGGACTGCAGTTCCATTAATATTGATAATTAGTTATCTAAAGAAAGTAGAAATAAATATTAAGGCATTTAATACCATATCATGTGCAATCCGAGCAAGACTCTTGCTTCCAGCAGTATGTGTCATTGTCATTTTTGCACTATTTGCTTCTCCAATTTCACTTAGAGCCTATAAAATGAGAATATAATTAATTGCATAAAATATATTTAATTTGTAATTAAGAATCATTTATAAAGAAGTTTTACCCGACTTTTCGGAGCTCTCCAATGCTCTATAAGCCACATCCAATCTGTTTTAGGTACTCTAGAATCAATCTTCATAGAAAAAAGTTCCTCATCAGTTTTTGTTTCATCAAAATAATTCCTCTTTATTTCACATTTGAAATCCTTCCATTTCACTACTGCTTTTTGTAAAACCCAATCCTCAAGGTCATCATGAACATCAAAAAACTCCTATAAAATTATCAAGTTGTCAATGATTATATACTATTATACTATACATGTCTATGGAATACATAGATCATGAGCCTACAAAACTTGTCACTTGTTACTATTTTTGATGATTTTAAATAACTATGTCGGGGGAAATCTCCGCGAGACTAAGTCCAGGTAAGATGTGTCACGATTACCCGGGGACGTGGCCTCCGGTGCCCTCCCGGGCGCCGCCATTTGCCCGGGGACGTGGCCTCCGGGGCCTCCCCGGGCGCCGCCTTTTGGCTCCCGGGACGTGGCCTCCGGTGCCCTCCCGGGCGCCGCCATTTGCCCGGGGACGTGGCCTCCGGGGCCTCCCCGGGCGCCGCCTTTTGGCTCCCGGGACGTGGCCTCCGGTGCCCTCCCGGGCGCCGCCATTTGCCCGGGGACGTGGCCTCCGGGGCCTCCCCGGGCGCCGCCTTTTGGCTCCCGGGACGTGGCCTCCGGTGCCCTCCCGGGCGCCGCCATTTGCCCGGGGACGTGGCCTCCGGGGCCTCCCCGGGCACCGCCTTTTGGCTCCCGGGACGTGGCCTCCGGTGCCCTCCCGGGCGCCGCCATTTTCCCGGGGACGTGGCCTCCGGGGCCTCCCCGGGCGCCGCCTTTTGGCTCCCGGGACATGGCCTCCGGCGCCGTCCCGGACCTCATCACCCTCCTAAAGGTAAAGTATTGAGCTGTTTATCACGTGCAGGCCACGCGAGGAGCACCTCGGGAACTAGCGACCACCTGTCAAATATCCAAGGCATTTGACCGGGAGAAGGACGGTCCTGCCCTTCAATCCGACGGTGGCTTCCGGGGTAGTTTAGGTTTTTTGCTGCTTTTTGGGGGCTATAAATAGCCCTTGTACCCCTCTGTTGTAAGGGATCGGTTCTTTTATTGGAATAGCTAAACTCACAGACGTGCTCCGGAAGCCTCTCCCCCGGAGAGAGCCTCCCCAGCCGACTCCGGTCGGGAGCGCGTCGACAGGACTAGGGCCCCCACCGGGACCCGAACCTGTATAAACCCGTGTGTCATTCTTTGTGCTTGTCCGGCGGGGGAGGACCGGTCATCCGGTCAACCCGCGCCGCGTAATCTTCGCTAGGATCACTTTCAAAACCTGCCGGGGTATTCGCAATACCATGACAGTTGGCGCCGTCCGTGGGGACTCGTGACAAGACGCCATGGCTCCCCCAAGAACAAGGGCTCGCACCCTTCCCGGTGATCCGGGTCTCAGAGACCCGGCGCCGTCCGCCCGAAACACTGCTGTCCCGGCGATCCCTTCCGGAGGCGACCTGGCCCAGGTACCGCCTCCCTCCTTTCCTCCTAACTTAGGTGCTTCCACCTCCAGGTCGTTCCCGGTGACCGCGGGGACCTCGGCCGGGACAAGCGTCCCCCCGACGACTCCCCCGGCTCCCCGGGACGCCCTGCTCGAAGCTCTCGTGGAAGGCCAGCTCCGCGCCCAGCGCTCTATGGACGAGCTCCTTAGCATGTTGGCGCGGCCTCCGGCCTCCACATTTGCGTCACACCCATATCCGGGGAACATGCCCCCGTTTATGGGTTACCCGGCGGCCCCTCCGACCTCGGGGGGGTTGTCCGCCCCGTATGATCCTGCCGGGGGGTTTCCTCCCCCTGCGGGATATACGTCCGGACCCTTCCCGGCACCCGGGCCCGTCCCGGTACCGGGAGGTTACTTCATGCCAGGGCCCTTCGTGGCACCAGGGGGGTACCCCGTTCCCGGCCTGATCCCGGGGCCGGGAGCCCACTTCTTGCCGGGGGTTTACCCTGCGCCGGGAGCCAGTCCCGCCCCCCGCGTTGCGTTTACCGCACCGGGGGCGGCCGACAGAGCAGCCCCTGTGCCGCAGCGGACTTCCCCTCGCATGGGCTCCCCGGTCCCGGACGCCGCCACCAGGGCTCCCCCCTCGCCGGTTCCGGGTGTTACAGGGCCTGCCCCCTTCCAGGTTCCGGTCGTGGCCACTGGGGCCCCCTCCACTTCGATTCCAGGCGTCGCCGCGGGCGCCCCCTCCCCGGTTCCGGATGATACAGGGGCTTCCCCCTTTATTGTCCCGGGGGTCGTCGCAGGGGGCTCGCCCCAACCGGCTCCGGAAGCTACAGCGCACGAGCTCCCTCCCTCAGCGGGACAGGTCCATTTCGTCCCGGGGGAGGTCGAGCGAATGCGTTCACCAGAGCGCGGGGAAGAACTTCCCCCCGGCCGCGGGCGCAGGGAGCCTCGCTCTCGCATCGGCCGGGGGAAGAGACCCGCCGAAGAGCCAACCTCTCCGGCGGAGAGCCCGGACGTCCGAGTATTCAGCCCTGGTCCAGAGGAAAAACGTCGCCACCGCCATTCTGGCGGACCTCTCGGACCGCTTCCAGACTGAGACAACGAAGGTCCCGTGAAAGAAGATAGCGACCGGGGCTCTCCCCGGGAAGTGCAGGGGGCCAACCAGCCCCTGTGCCGAAGACTTCGCAGCATCCGGTGGCCGCGGCCCTACCGCCCGCCACACATCGAACATTATAACGGCGAGGCAGACCCTTACGAGTTTGTGCAGGTCTACTCCACTGCTATCTCCGCGGCCGGGGGGGACGAGTCAGTACAGTGCAACGTCTTCCCCCTTTACCTCTTCGGCGTCGCCCGCTCCTGGTTCTACAACCTGAAGGCCGGCTCCATCAAGTCTTTCTCGCAGCTCAAGCGGGAGTTCTGCGCCAACTTCCAGGGGAACTACGTGCGTCCCCTGGACTCCTCGCAGCTGTATACTGTCCGGCAGAGGACTGGGGAGACCATCAGAAGCTTCTTCAAGCGCTTTGCCCAGGTGAAGAGCAAAGTGGCCCACGTCCCCGACTCTACGGTCATCGAAGCCTGCAAAAGCGGCATCCTCCCGGGGGAGCTCCACCGAAGGCTCTCCCGGAGCTGCCCCTCTTCCGCCGACGAGCTCTTCAACGTGCTCGAAAAGTACGCTCGGGCGGAGGAAGACGATATCTGGAAGAAGACCCAGGGGGCTCCCGCCCCCGCCGACCGGGGGGCCAGGGATCCCCCCAAACGCTCCAGGCAAGGGGGGCGTAGCGAGCCACGGCCTCGGGACACCTTTGTCCTCGAGGGCGGAGGCGGCTCGCACGACTCCCCGACGACCAACCGCCCCTTCCCCAAACCGAAGGGCCATGGGGGAGGACAGTCTTCGCGCGGCCGGGAAGGCCCCGCGGGGAGAAGGCGGGAAGGACCGTGGTGCAGCCTCCCACATCGACGACCTGGCTGAAACCTTCCGGAACCTCCGCGCATTCGGGCTCAAGCTGAACCCGGAGAAGTGCGCCTTCGGGGTGCGCGGGGGGAAGCTCCTAGGTTTCCTCGTGTCCCAGCGGGGCATTGAGGCAAACCCCGAGAAGATCCGGGCATTCCTAGACATGCCCCCGCCGCGCTCCGTCAAGGATGTCCAACGGCTCTCCGGCCGCCTAGCCGCACTCAGCCGCTTTGTCTCCCGGTCGGGGGAGCGGGGCCTCCAGTTCTTCAAGATCCTCCGAGGGCTCGAGGGGTTCCGCTGGACCCCAGAGGCCCAGGAGGCGTTCGACGACCTCAAGAAGTACCTCACGAGCCCCCCAATGCTCGTGAGTCCGTCCCCGGAAGAGCCTTTGCTCCTCTACCTCGCCGCGACCCCCGTCGCCGTCAGCGCGGTCTTGGTGAAGGAGCAAGGGGGGCAGCAGCGTCCGGTGTACTACGTGAGTGAGGCCCTCCAAGGGGCCAAAACTCGGTACACGGAAATGGAGAAAATCTGCTACGCCCTCCTCATGGCGTCCCGGAAGCTTCGGCATTACTTCCTGGGGCACCCCATCACCGTCCCGTCGTCCCTCCCCCTTGGGGAGGTACTGCGGAACAAAGAAGCCACCGGCCGGATCGGGAAGTGGGGGGCTAAGCTCGCCCCCTTCTCCCTGTCCCTTACCGGCCGCTCCGCCATCAAGTCGCAGGTTCTCTCCGACTTCGTCGCAGAATGGACTCCCGCCTCTGGGTCCGGGGACGAAGATCTCCCTGTGCCGCCCCGACGCAGTGATCATTGGACCCTTATGTTCGATGGGTCGCTGTGTCTCGCCAGGGCTGGCGCGGGAGTAGTCCTCTGGAGCCCCGAGGGGAAGGAACTCGAGTACGCCGCGCGGCTCGAGTTCCCTGCAACCAACAACGTCGCCGAATACGAGGCTTTGCTCCTCGGGATGCGCCTTGCGCGCTCCCTGGGGATCCGGCGCCTCCTAGTCAAGGGAGATTCTCAGCTCGTAGTTTGCCAAATGGACAAGTCTTACCTGTGCCATGACACAAACTTAAGTCTTTATTTGCAGGAAGTGCGAAAGATGGAGAGGCATTTCGACGGCCTCGAGGCCCGGCATATCCCACGTAGGGACAATGACCGGGCCGACGCCTTGGCCCGGGCGGCCAGCGCCCGGGAATCGCTCCCCAAGGGGGCTTTCCTGGAGATCATCACGAAGCCCTCAGCGGCCTCCCCGGACACGGGCGACGAGCCTCATGTCCCGGAGGTCGCCGAGATCGCCCGGACTCCGTCCTGGATGGACCCCCTCATCTCCTTCATCAGGGGGGAGGGGGACCCTCCTAGTGAGACCGAGGCTAAACGTCTCCGGGCTAAAGCCCGGGCATATCTCCTCCTGGAGGGGAGGCTCTACAAGCGGGGGCTTCCGCCCTCCTGCGCTGCCTCCCCCGGCCGGAGGGACTTCAACTTCTCGAGGACATCCACGCGGGGAGCTGCGGTTCTCACCTAGCCCCGCGTGCCATCGCAGCCAAGGCCCTCCGGCAGGGTTTCTACTGGCCCACGGTCTTGCGCGACGCGCGAGACCTTGTCTCCGCGTGCGAGGCATGCCTGAAGATGGCCAAGGGCTCGAACCTCCCCCCTATAGCGCTGCAGACAATCCCCATCACTTGGCCCTTTGTGCGCTGGGGGATGGACCTCTTAGGGCCCTTCCCCCCAGCGCCCGGAGGATACAAGTATGCGGTAGTCGCAGTTGACTATTTTACAAAGTGGGTTGAGGCGGAACCTTTGGCCAGCATCACGTCCCGGGCCGTTCAGCGGTTTTTCCGGAAAAACGTCATATGTCGTTTTGGTGTCCCCCGGGAAATCACCGTGGACAATGGGACCCAATTCGACTCGGCTTATTTTCGGGAATTCTGTGAAGGCCTAGGGCTCGTCATCCACTTCGCCTCTGTAGCCCATCCCCGGAGCAATGGGGTTGTCGAGAGGGTCAACGGCGTGATCCTACAGGGATTGCGCCGGAGACTCGAGCAAACCGCTTCTAAGCGGGGTGCATGGGCAGAGGAGCTCCCTAGCATCCTCTGCTCCATGCGCACGACCCCGTCCCGGGCGACGGGGCGTACTCCCTTCTCCCTGGTCTACGGGGCGGAGGCAGTCCTCCCCCCGGAGATTGGCTTCCGGTCGCTGCGGTTGGAGCTCCTAGAGGGAGCCACCCCCTCGGCATATCAGGCCAACGAGGCCAATCAGCGCCTGGAGATCGACCTCGTGGAGGAGGAACGCGACCGAGCGCTCCTCCGCCACGCCATCTACGAGCAAGAAATAGCGCGCGCGTACAATCAGCGCGTGCGCGAGAGAGCTTTCCGCCTTGGGGACCTTGTCCTCAAGCGCGTGACGGACCCCCAGGCCCAGGGTAAGCTCTCCCCCAAGTGGGAGGGCCCCTACAGGATCTCCGCGGTCCTGGGCTCGGGGGCCTACAAGCTCTCCAACCTCCAAAAGCAGGAGCTGAAACACACGTGGAACTTGCGTTTGCTTCGCAAGTTCTATGTTTAGCCTTACGGGCATGTCCCCTCCCTCGGGGCGTTCATGCCGGAGGGGGAGGAGGGACGCTGTATTTTCCTCCCCTTTCGCGGCTTCGCAGGGGGAGGCCCTGTACTTCATTTCATTAGCAATACATAGGTCTTGCTTTGCAAACTGTCTCATTGCAGGTCTTTCTCATTACCGCCCCTAGAGGCGATGCCCTCCCCGCGAGGAAGCCCTCCCCGCGAGGATGCCCTCCCCGCGAGGATGCCCTCCTTGTGAGGATGCCCTCCCCGCGAGGAAGTGGGCCAGCCCCAACAAGTCCCTACAACGGAGCCTGCACTCCCGTAGGGCGGCTTACGATCAGCCCTCGTGGACTGAGGGTGTAAGCGGCAACCCGGTCACAGTGGCCATGGTAACGAGTCACTTTGGGAGACTAGTCCCCTGCCCAAACACTCAAGTCCCGTCTTCGGGCATTTCCTCCTCCGGGAGTCGACGTTATTCCCGGCTCCCCGTTCTCACGGCGACCGGAAGATCAGCCCCTTGCGGCTTGATTGGATCTATCTTCCTCCTCCGGGAGACGACGTTATTCCCGGCTCCCCGTTTTCACGGCGACCGGATGAATGCCTCCCGGAGACCCTATTCCCGGCTCCCCGTTTTCACGGCGACCGGACGATTGTCTCTCGGAGAAGTCAGATTTCTCGGGCATTTCCTTCCGCTTAAGACCCTATTCCCGGCTCCCCGTTCTTACGGCGACCGGACGAGTGTCTCCCAGGAAGCTCGCCTCTGGAAATCCCATCGGGTTCTCTTGGACATTCCTTCCGCTTAAGGCCTTATTCCCGGCTCCCCGTTCTCACGGCGACCGGATGATTATCTCCCGGAAGGTCTTCTCCTTGAAAACCTCGCTTTAAAATTTTCTAACTTAGAAAATTTCCTATGCTACAGGTGTCTTCCTTCCCGGGGGCCTTGTTACCCCCACAGCGCGCGGAGCTATTCTCCGGCCCGCTGTGGGCGGGGGGGATAAGGAACCCCCGGGTGTCGACCGCACCACCCACGAAGAAACTTAGCTCATCCTTGTTAAGATGAGTCGTCCAGACCATCCAAGAAGAAGAAAATAAAGAGGCGCAGTAAAAGGAAACAACAACACGGCGCTTTATTGATCAGCAAACCCGGAGGACATCTTCCCCCTCCGGTGGGCTTCGGAAACGATACAACCCGGGTTCTAACCCGGGGGATCCTCTAAGCACTAAGGCTCCTACGCCTAATACTCCCGGAGGCTCTCCGCTAGCTCCCGGGTCAAGTCCCGGTACAGCGCCCGCACGCGGCACCGAGCGTCCCGAAGCACATCTTCAGGCTAGAACTCGTATCCCGCCGGTGGAAGTATCCGGAGGGGAGGGATCATCCGGAGTCCCGGTCGCGGAGGGGACAATTCAGCACGGTGATTATCAAAATTGTCTAAGTGCCACTCCGCACGCCACCTCAACCGGATCGGCTCCCGGACACTATCCTCGCCGCGATTCCCGGAGAGAAAGCTTAGCAAAATCAAAGCCGCTTGGGCGTCCCCCGGGGAGCCCCTCCCGGACCTTCGCCCGGGAGCAACCTCTCGGGAACCCTGGTAACAGTAATTTCAATTCAAAGACTTAGAAAAATTCTAACTTCATTGCATTAAAAATTTTTATGTACAAGTGCCCGGGGCTTCTTCTAAGAAGCTACCGGAATCAAAAAATCCTAAAACAAAAAAGGGCCCTAGCTAAGACCCGGGGGAGGCTCATACATGTTCATTGGCGTCCTCCCCCCGGGGGGCTTCCTTCGAGGCCGGGGCTGGGGCGTCTCCTGCCGGAGGCGCCGGAGCCGGGAACCACGCCCGGATGATCCGGTCGTAGAACCCTCCGGCGAGCTGCTCGACCACCCGGCGCGAAGGCTCGAAGGAGTCCGGGAAGCTTCGGGGGATGCGGCCCCCGATCGCCCGAGCGCCGACCCCCCGGAACTCGACGAGCCCCGCGACGGCCGCGACGACGGGGATCGCCCGACCCCGCGCCCGAACATCGGCAGCCTCCGGGATGGCGGAGACCTGTGCGTTAAGGAAACGCACAGCCTCCGCGAGGGTCGCCGGCGGCACCTCTCTGCTCCCGGAGCCGAGGCTTACGCCAAGGCCCTCGAGGGCCGTCCGAACGGAGCGGCCAGCATCCGCCACCGCCCGGACGCTTGAGCTCTCGAGCTGACGAAGCGCCTCCTCCCTCGCCTTGGCCTCCTCCCGGAGGCGGGCATTGATGGCCTCGGAAATATGAACCTGGGCCCGGACCCGAGTCAATTCCGCGAGCGCCTCGTCGCGTTCCCGGAGGGCCTCCTCGCGCTGCCCTACGGAGGCTGCGGCCCGGCCATCCGTCTCCTTAAGCAGCCGGGCGACCCGCTGCTCAAGGCCCCAGGTAACAGCTGCCACCTACAAAATACATAAGAGTTAGAAAAATTTCAAAGTGCAGGGAATAAGCGAAGGTGTTATCGACGGGTTACCTGGGCCCCGAAGGACTGAAGCCCCTCGAAACGCTCATGGAGCGTCCCTCCCGCGACGAAGGCCTGCACCTTCCGAGTGTGCAGGCCCTCCGAGAAGCGGGCGACCTCCCCCGCGGGGAGCAAAGGGGTCTCCCGCCCAGAACCGCCGGTGCGGCCGGCGGGGGGTCCCCGGACCTCAAGGTCCGGTAACGCGGCCGACGTCTTCGTTGACGAGGTTGTGCCCCCCGAAGACGTGGCCGAGGAGCTCTCGGCGGGAGCCTCCGCCCGGGGGGGAACCATCAAGCCTTTCCCTGCCCCGGGCCGGAAGGTCCTCGGGGCCCCCTCCTCCGGAGGGACCTCGTACACCGAGGGGCTCCCCCCCTCGTCCACCGGCCAGACCCGCGGGGGCGAGGCCCCCACGAATCTCACCTCCAGCCTCTCCGGCTCCAAAGAGGCCGGAAGGGGCGGGAGGAGCTCCACCGCGAGCGGCGACGGGGCGTAGTTGGCCGAGTCGGACGCCGCCCCGCCCGCGGTCGCCTCTTTCCCCTGCGCCTCGACGGGGCCCTTCGGGGGAGGAGGCGTTGCCTCCTTCCGGGACGGTGCCCGGGCACGCTCGCCCCCGGGGGTCTCGTCCCGGGGCTTCGCCGGTGTCGCCGCCGGCGTCGTCGATGGGCCGGGGGTCTTCTGAACCCGGGCCTTCTTGGGCTCCGAGCCCCCGGCCGCCTCCTTCCCCCATTTATGCGACCCGGGGGTGGGGAGAGGCTTCCTTTCCGGCAGCTTTAACCCGAAAGCCGCCGCTACCAGGTTCTTGGGGGGGCCCTCGCCCACGGCGCGCACGACGCACTTGTGTTCATCCGCGAAGTACCTCCCCAAGAGGTTCTCCGCCTTCTCCCGCGCCGCCGGGTACGGCCGGACTGCAAGAGGTAAATAGTTAGTCAATTTCATTAAAATTTTGTAAGAGCAATGCAGCGGGTTCCCGGGGCTTACGTCGCGTCATCGACTTCACCGGGTGCCGCTGCTCGGGGCCCATACCAATCCCCCTCTTCCCGCCTGTGAAGGGGGAGATCCGGAGGAGAGCCATCTCCTCGGCCGCGTCCCGCATCGAGCGGGTCTTCTTGGAGAGGATCACCTTGCCGAGGAGCTCGTACTCCTCGTCCGTCCACACCGGCGGCTTCGGTGCGGACGACCGGCTGTAGGTGGGAGCCTCCGGGGCGTACACCACTGCGTCGTCTCGGACCCGGAGGTAGAACCACCTCCGGACCCAATCCCCCCAGTGGTCCCGGGAGGCCGCCGCCGGGTAGTCGATTACCCGGGCCGGCAACATTTGGACCATCACCGAGCCAAAGGGGGACTTGGGGCCCCCCTTCACCAGGTGGGAGGTCCGCGCCGCCGGTTCGTAGAAATACCGGAAGGCGCGAAGGTCGGGCTCCCGCCCGGTCGCTGTCTCGAAGAGCCAGATGAAGAGGCCCATCCGGATGAGCGCGTTCGGGGTGAGGTGGTTGAGAGCCACCCCATACTCCTTGAGAAACTCCCGGAGCATGGGATGCACCGGGAGCCGGAGCCCGGCCTCGATGAAGGCCTCAAAGGCCACGATCTCCCCAGGTCTGGGGCAGGGGGCTCCGTCCTTCTTCACCGGGACTCGGATGTCCCCGGCCGCAACAATGCCCCTTTCAGCCAAGGACTCGGCGTCCTCGGCCGTAAACTCGGACGCCCAGAGGAAATCCGAGGGGATTTCCTCCGGGGGCACCTCCGTGGTCTTCGCTCGACCCTTGGGTGCCATGAGGTTAGTTTTCTTTTTGGTGGCTTTTGCAGGAGGCTACTACTAGAAACTCCCGGACGCCTGCTACCGGAAAAAGCTACCGGGAGAGGGCTACCGGGAGAGCAAAAATCGTGGGGCTGAGGATTTCGAATGAGCTTCCGGGCCCCCCCAAGGCCCTATTTATAGGGGCGGGCCGCGGTCTAGATGCACGCCACGTGGCACCCGCGGATCAATCTGGACCGTAGAAGTTCAAACCATGCGCGGGAAACGAAGGGACGGGCGCGTGAATCGAGGCGCCGGTTTGAACCGCGCGCGCATTTATGGCGAAACGGCGCGGCTTTAAGTGTGGGGCACGGACACCGAAGCGTCGCGGCTCCGGTAGCTTGGCCCGGAGATCTTCCCGGTGACCTGAACCATACCCACCGGGGACTCGAGCATCGTCCCCGGCGGGCATGGGGGGCTGCTGTCGGGGGAAATCTCCGCGAGACTAAGTCCAGGTAAGATGTGTCACGATTACCCGGGGACGTGGCCTCCGGTGCCCTCCCGGGTGCCGCCATTTGCCCGGGGACGTGGCCTCCGGGGCCTCCCCGGGCGCCGCCTTTTGGCTCCCGGGACGTGGCCTCCGGTGCCCTCCTGGGCGCCGCCATTTGCCCGGGGACGTGGCCTCCGGGGCCTCCCCGGGCGCCGCCTTTTGGCTCCCGGGACGTGGCCTCCGGTGCCCTCCCGGGCGCCGCCATTTGCCCGGGGACGTGGCCTCCGGGGCCTCCCCGGGCGCCGCCTTTTGGCTCCCGGGACGTGGCCTCCGGTGCCCTCCCGGGCGCCGCCATTTTCCCGGGGACGTGGCCTCCGGGGCCTCCCCGGGCACCGCCTTTTGGCTCCCGGGACGTGGCCTCCGGTGCCCTCCCGGGCGCCGCCATTTTCCCGGGGACGTGGCCTCCGGGGCCTCCCCGGGCGCCGCCGCCTTTTGGCTCCCGGGACATGGCCTCCGGCGCCGTCCCGGACCTCATCACCCTCCTAAAGGTAAAGTATTGAGCTGTTTATCACGTGCAGGCCACGCGAGGAGCACCTCGGGAACTAGCGACCACCTGTCAAGCATCCAAGGCATTTGACCGAGAGAAGGACGGTCCTGCCCTTCAATCCGACGGTGGCTTCCGGGGTAGTTTAGGTTTTTTGCTGCTTTTTGGGGGCTATAAATAGCCCTTGTACCCCTCTGTTGTAAGGGATCGGTTCTTTTATTGGAATAGCTAAACTCACAGACGTGCTCCGGAAGCCTCTCCCCCGGAGAGAGCCTCCCCAGCCGACTCCGGTCGGGAGCGCGTCGACAGGACTAGGGCCCCCACCGGGACCCGAACCTGTATAAACCCGTGTGTCATTCTTTGTGCTTGTCCGGCGGGGGAGGACCGGTCATCCGGTCAACCCGCGCCGCGTAATCTTCGCTAGGATCACTTTCAAAACTTGCCGGGGTATTCGCAATACCACGACAAACTATAAAGGAATGCTATCCAATTTATGAAGTAAAATTCAAAATGCAAGTAAAAAAAAACAAATTTAGAATCAAACTCTCTCTTCATATTAGAATGACACATCTAATAATAAATTGCAAAGCTCCATATATATATTTTCACCCTTAATTAGAAGGAAAATTAGTCAGTGCTATGTATAGTAAGAGGAGCTATTGAAGCATATCTCAGTTCTATTAAATATACATGTAAGGCTGAAATGAGAGTAAATTAATTTAGAGTTCTTATTTTTAGTAGTATACAAATTTACCTTTACAGTAGCCCAAACAGATTCCTTTTTATCTGCATCAATTTCATTCCAGTCTTTATAGGAAAGTGGTATTCCTGATCTCACTATTGTAGAAATAAAGTTGGTTAATGGTGAAGCTTGATCACCAACGGGTTGATTATTCATATTATGGTCGACATGAATTTTTGGTTCATTCCTTCACTTCCATATGTCATGCTTGGTAGTGGGTCCTCGTCCCTTCCGTTTCTTTTTTTGACCTGGATGAGTTTGCTCTACACAAATATGCAATTGAAAATAATAACCAATCATATAAAAAAAGAGAGCAAAAATAATGCAAAACTATACTTAAATATACCTATATTCAATGTTTCATCTTCATTATCACCAAGTTGTTGTTCTTCCATAGAAATGTCGTCAGGATCTTCATTTTCGATACATTCATTGCTAGTGATATGCCTTTGACGTTGTGATGGCTCTTGATGGGGAACTACAGGCTGATCATTGGTTTGCTATGACATAATCAACATGCATCATATTGGGAGATAATTACAAAATAGTTCTTAGAAACAGAAATTAGCAACACATCAAGTAAAAAATATACCCTTTTTAATTCTTGTAGACGTTCTCAAGACATTTTCCCTCATTTCATTTCCAGGAAGTCGAACAGGCAAGTGCAATGCTCTGAATACCTCATTGTTTCTTTCAATATTTTCTTGCCGTAACTCTTCATACTCATTCCGCATAGCTCCATTATTTCTTCCTCTTTCGTTTTGCATCTTTTCGGCTACAATAAAATTTTACAATATTAGACGAAAAAATAAAACATAGACATAAACAACACATTCAATGAATAGCATCTTACTTCCCCATTTGAGGTGGAGATTTCTCAACAAGTATACCATCAATGTTTGTTCTAACACAATTATTGTTTCCATCTGGAAGATTTATTTCAGCACCAACAATCAAGTCAGAGATTTCGCTAACTTTGTCAGTTACCACTGTATTTTCAATTTCTTCCTCCGCAAACATGTCATAGAGGTCTCTTGGCCTTGACTCAATGACAGCTTTCCAGTCTTTATGGATAGGATCCTCAACATAATAGACTTGAGTAGCTTGTTATGCTAAAATATATGGCTCATCTAATAATTTTTACCCGTATTAATTAAATGCTTGAAGTTCACTGTCGTAACCCCAAATCTATCTTTCTTAACCCATTTTTCCTTTCTGAGAACATCAACCCAATCACACTTTAAGAGAACAACATTACCCTTTCGACGATAATCTAACTCAAGTATCTCAGTTATGACACCATAGTATGTTATATCTCCTATTTGTGGATTTTGATCCTTTGAGCTAGAAAAACTACAAGTTTTTGCAACAATAGCTACCCCACTACTCTGAACTGATCTACCCTCATCATAAGATATTGTATGAAAATTGTATCCATTTATTGAATAAATGTTATATTTTGTTGTGACAATAAAAGGCTCACTTGCTAGTATCTGAATCTCTTCTCCTACATCTTCCCCAATTGATAGTAACTCATTCACCTAGAAAAATTTATTTATACGGTTAATACAAAAACATTGCAATATGTATTTAGCTAAAATTGTTGTTTATGAACTTACATGCAGTCTAAACCACTCATGAAATGTTGCATGATGTATACGCTCTCTCTCATGAATCCTTTGATGACCAATAGATGAAAGATACCCCAAATATTTTCTGTAAATATTTTCTGAATGTAAGATATTATAAAATATATATTTGAACTAATTTAATAACATTTAATAAAAAATTAGCTAGAGAACATACATCAAATATGGCTCAATATGCTCATAATTAAATAAGACATATTTGTGAGCTTGAATCCATGTTTTATGGTCCAACGTAATAGTACACTTGCCAGTCAAACCGCGACCTATGTTGTTCAAGTATGTGGTACCAGTTGACAAGGTATTGAATTGTGTATCATCATTTCGACCCAGTCGACTAAATCTAGTCTCACAACCATGCAAATAATGAGAGCAAAATGTCATACTCTCAACAAATACATAACCTTCCGCAATTGATCCTTCTGGGTGACTTCTAGTTCGAACATAGCTCTTCAACCTCATCAAAAATCTATAAAAGTTTTGAAATAATTAATTAATGAAAATATTAATAACAATCTAATGAAATTTAGCCTTCTACTATGGAATTAATATACCTTTCTATGGGATACATATTGCGGTATTGGACAGTGCCAGCAATCCTTGCCTCAGTAGGAAGATGGACCATTAAATGCATCATAACATCAAAAAATGATAGCGGAAATATTTTTTCAAGAAGGCACAAGGATTCAAAAATTTCGGACTCTAATCTCTCCATATTAGTTACATTGATTACAGGAGAAAATATTTTCTTGAAGAAGTTGCTTACACGAATCAATGCAATACTAACATTTTCTGGTAGTATCATTCTAACAGCCAATGGAAGCAAGTGTTCTAAAAGAATATGACTGTCATAGCTTTTTAACCCAACTATCTTCTTATCATGAACATTTACACGACTTCATATATCAGCTGCATATCCATCTGGAAATTTAACTCCTTTTAATACTTCACAAAACATTCTTTTCTCTGCAGAACTCAATGAGTAAGATGCAGGAGGTAAATAGAACTTGTCCCCTACTGAGACAGGATGCAGATCCTTCTTGATACCTAACAGTTGGAGGTCCAAGCGAGTGTTCAGGTTGTCTTTTGATTTGCCATCATATCCAAAAGTGTGTTAATTATATTGTCACAAACATTTTTCTCGATATACATCACATCAAGATTATGCCGCAACAAAATATCCTTCCAATAGGGCAATTGCACCCATATTGGTTGTTTTTTCCAAATAGTTTTTGGTTCACCATCCTTGCCTTTACACTTTCGGGATGGTCTTTTCCCTGTTGGGTCCTTCCCAAAATCATTTTTTACATATTTTGTTTGTTCTATAACATCATATCCATAAAGAGAAACTGGGGCTTCCCTATACTCTTTGGTACCATCAAATGACTCACTATCATTTCTAAATTCATGACAAGAATGCAAGAATCTACGATGTCCCATGAAGCAATGTTTTTTTACCATTTTTAAGACGAAGTGAGCAAGTATTTGCATGGCAAACAACACATCCAACCTCACCAGAAGTAACTTGTCCAGATACATATCCATATTCTGGATAATCAGTAACAGTCCAAAACAAGGTGGCACGCAATTGAAACCATTGACCAGATGATGCATCACGAGTTTTGACACCATGCCACATCTCTAACAAATCATCAATCAAAGGTTGAAGATAGACGTCAATATCACTTCCAAGAGCTTTAGGACCAGGAATAAGCAATGAGAGGATAAATTTGGTTGCTTCATACACATCCATGGTGGAAGGTTGTATGGAATCAAGACAACAGGCCATATGCTATGTAATGAACTTAGGCTTCGAAAAGGATTAACGCCATCTATTGCCAAACATAGCCTAATACTGCGACAGTCAGAACTGAAGTCTGGGTACCTGTGGTCGAAATCCTTCCAAGTGGGAGAATCAGCTGGATGGTGTATCAACCCATCTCTAGTGCGCCCTTCTCTATGCCATCTCATATCAGCTACTATCTTTGATGACATATATAGTCTCTGGAGCCTCTTTTTAAGTGGAAAATATCGAAGAACCTTTCTAGGAATTTTGTATATTTGCTTCCCATTAGGGCTCTTATTTTCTATCTTCCATCTGGAAGTTCCACATTTTGGGCATGAGTCTATATTTGCATGCTCTTTCCAAAATACTATACAGTCATGTTCACATGCATCAATATTCTCATAACCCAACCCGAGACTTCTCACCATCTTCTTTGCATCATGGAAGTTTTTTGGCATTGTGGCATTCTTTGGAAATGCTTCCTTCAGTAAGTATAATAACAAATCAAAGCTACTGTTACTCCATCCACCTAGGAATTTTGTGTCAAGGAGTCTCACAATAAATTGTAGCTTTGTGAGTTTGCACCCAGGGTATAGCTCTTGACTAGCATCACTTGCTAACCTATAGAATGTCTCAACATCTACATTTTGATCCTCCGAATCGGAACCATCACCACCTACATCACCTACTTCTTGGTATCCACATCCTATGTCATAGATCATTTCAGTGATCTCATCTAGCTGTGGCTCACTATCCATATTAGAAACATTTTCTATATTAGATTTCTTGTGTGTCTTGTGCGATGATGTTTGTTCACCATGAAATATCCACTTGGTGTATCCTTCTAAAAACCCATCACAAATCAAGTGTTCATAAACAACTTCAGCTTCTCTCCAAACACAGTTCGCACATTTTCTACAAGGGCATAGAATTTCATTTGCTTTTGCAGAATGTGCAAAAGAAAACTCTATGAAACCCTTTACGCCTTGGTTATATTCAATTGAGTACCTACATTTTATTGTCATTAGTTTCAATCAAAATATTCACATAAAGTAGCTTCGTATTTGATTTAGTGGTTGAGTGTTTGTTTTCTACTGCAAGAAATTCCAAATCAAAATCTTATGTCAAAGAAACAAGAGCATTGCGAACTTATGGTAAGACATTCACAAATAAAACATTTAAAATGTTTGATTTGTTTACTATTTTATTCAGTGCCATGATAGGATTGCTCTCGTAATTTATTTATGTTCACGTTGTTTTGGAAATTGTAGCTATTATTGCACATGACAAGAAAAAAAAACATTTCTCAACATACAAACTATAGATATATCTGAAATAAAATCAGCTAGTATCATTACTTGTCTAATTTAGATTTGAATCTGAAATGAGTTTATGAACAAGAACACAAATAGATGGGGGGGTTAACAAATACTTCCTATTTTTTGATTATTTTTAGAAAGACAAAAGTGTTTTATGTATTAGAAACATAACAAACATCAAGAGAGTTATTCTCATGATAGATCCTCATATTTATACTCATTTTTGTTATAGGTTTCTTGTGTCAATCATTTCCTCATATTTGTAAAATGGTTGCAATTAAATCCCTGCCGTCAAATTCTATTGTTAAGAGTATCTTTGGGGTCAAATAGATCAATACAAATATGGTATTAAGGGTGAAAATTACTTTTCCAAAAAAACATAAAAAACTCAAAACATAAGACAACAATTGGTGAGATTTCTTCCTACTTGTCCAATTTTTCTCACCAAAGTGCAAATAGAAGCCCATTTGACATTTAACTTGTCCAATTAAGAGTCTAAAGACTTAGATGATTGACATGATATACTAAACAAAATATACTAATTGGTCCCTCTGAATTATTGATTTCCAAGTTAAATGATGTCGGGGGAAATCTCCACCCGATCAGTCCCGGTGATAGCGCCCTCGGGACCATGTCCCAGGGCAGCGCCACTGGCTCGGTGAGAAGTGCCCTGGGGACCATGTGCCGGGCGCCGCCGTTTGCCCGGGGACAAGGGCCCCCGGTGACCCATCCCGGGCCCTTTGCCCGGTGACAGGCACCCCCGGTGACCTGTCCCGGGAGCCACCGTTTGCCCGATTTGCCCGGTGTCAGGGGTCTCTGGTGACCTGTCTCGGGCGCCGCCGTTTGCCCAGTGTCAGGGGTCTCCGGTGACCTGTCCCGGCCGTCGTCGTTTGCCCAGAGACCAGGGCCCCCGGTGACCCTGACCCATCCCAGGCGCTGCCGTTTGCCCAGTGACAAGCCCCCCGGTGACCCCGGTGCATTTGCCCGGAGACCAGGGCCCCCGGTGACCCAGACTCGTCCCGGGTGCCGTCGTTTGCCCGGTGACAGGCACCCCCGGTGACCCATCCCGGCCGTCGCCGTTTGCCCGGTGGCAGGCACCCCCGGTGACCCATCCCGGGCACCGCTATTTGCCCAGTGTCAGGGGTCTGGGCCCCCGGTGACCTGTCCCGGGCGCCACCTTTTGCCCGGTGACAAGGGCCCCCGTTGACTCGTCCCGGGTGAAGGCTGCGGGGGGCCTCCTGCGCAGGGTCATGTGGGGGTCACGTGAGGAGCTCCTCAAGAATCGGCGAGGACACTTGTCAAGCATCCGACCCCCCTGGTCAGTGGAAGGGCGTCGGTGCCCTCCGATCCGACGGCTGGGGCCGGGCTAGTCTTGTAATTTGCATCTTTTAGGCCTACATATGCCCTTGTACCCTTCTCTTGTAACAGAGGACAATTCATTATCATCAATACACAAAAACGAATAGGCGTGCTTAGGAGCACTCTCCCCGCGAGAGAGCTCCCCGGGCCAACCCTTGTCGGGAGCACGTCGACAGGACTAAGGTCTCCACTGACGCCCAAAACTGTATAAACCTTTGTGTCACTCTCTGTGTTGGCGTGACGGGAGAGGACCGGTCACGCGGTTAGCTCACGTCACTTTTCATTCGCTAGGAACCTCTATAGAACTTGCCGGGGTATTCGCAATACCACGACAATTGGTGCCGTCAGTGGGGACGCGTGACGAATCACCATGGCTCCCCCAAGAACGGGGGCTCGCGCCCAGCCTGGTGACGCCGGTCCCAGTGACCCAGCGCCACCCCCTCGAGACACGGTCGCCCCGGCGCTTTCGACCGGACGCGGCCACACCGAGGTATCACCTCTTACCCTCCCGGTTACTTTCGGTGGATAGGCTTCCAGACCCGGCCCAGTGACCGCGGCCGCCTCCACAGGGACTAGTGTCCCCTCGACTGAGCCCCCAGCTCCCAGGGACACACTGCTTGAAGCTCTTGTTGAGGGCCAAATTCGCACCCAGCGCACCATGGAGGAGCTGCTCCGCATCTTGGCGAGACCACCGGGCCCCGTCTGTCCGCCGTAGTTCCCATTCATGGGGGCCTTTCCCCCGTTTATGGGGCACCCAGTAGCCTCCCCGATTCCCGGGGGCCCAGTTGTCACTGGGACCTATGACCCCGCCGAGGGGTACGTCCACCCGGCGGGCCCGTCATCCCAAGTGTTACCCACGCCGGGAGCCTTCCCCGCGCCGGGAACATTCCTCGCACCGCCAGGGGCTTACCCTGTGCCCGAAACCTTCCCGGGACCGGGGGCACATCCCGCGCCGGGAGATTTCCTTGCGCCGGGAGCTGGCCCCACCCCGCCAGCGGCGCCCACCGAGCCAAAGGCAGTCCCCGGGCGAATGGGACCCATTACACCTGGGACGACCTCCACGCCACCACGGGATTTCTCCTGGGAGGGACCTCCTTCACCGGTTCTGGAAGTCGCTCCGGGGGCCTGTCCAGTGGTAGGTCCCACCCATGCCCCGGCAGCACCCTCCGGGCCAGCGATCGTCGCGCACGAGCTCCCTCCTCCCCCGGGGCCGCCCCCGAGGGCTCCCCCGACAGATCAGGTCTGCTATACTCGGGAGGAGGTCGAGCGAATGCGTACCACGAAATCCGGGGAGGCCCCCTCTCGCTACCGATCGGAGCTTCCCCCAGTTCGCGACCGCGGGGATCCATGCTCCCGTCCTAACAGTGGGAAGAGACCCGCCGAAGAAACGACCGTTGCCTCTGGGGGGTACCCGGACGTCCAGGAGGTCAGTTCGACCAACCCAGAGGAGAAGAGGCGCTATCGTCGCACTGGCGGACCGCTTGGACCCCTCCCCGACTCCGACAACAAACGCGCGTCCCCCATTAAAGGGGACAGCGACCGGGACTCCCCCGGGGAGGTGGAGGGGGTCAACCAACCGTTGTGCCGCCGACTTCGATGCATCCGCTGGCGGCGACCCCACCACCCACCACACATCGAGCACTACGACGGTGAGGCCGATCCTTATGAGTTTGTGCAAGTGTACTCCACGGCCATTTCAGCAGTCTAGGGGGGTGAGATGGTGCAGTGCAACATCTTCCCCCTCTACCTCACCAGGATCGCCCGTTCGTGGTTTTACAACCTAAAGGCCGGTTCCATCAAGTCCTTCGCGCAGCTCAAGCGCAAATTCTGCGCAAACTTTCATGGGAACTACGTGCGTCCCCTGGACTCGTCCCAGCTCTACACCATCTGGCAAAGGACGGGGAGACAATCCACAACTTCTTCAAGCGCTTCGCTCAGGTCAAGAGCAAAGTGGCTCACATCCCCTACTCCACAGTCATCGAGGCATGCAAGAGCGGCATCCTCCCAGGGGAGCTCCATCAGAGACTCTCCTGGAGCTGCCCCTCCTCCGCCGACGAGCTCTTCACCGTACTTGAAAAATACGTTTGGGCGGAGGAAGATGACCTTTGGAAGAAGAACAAGGCGGACCCTAGCCCTGCCGACCGAGAGGCTAGGGACCCCCTCAAGCGTCCCAAGAGAGGCAACCGCAGTGAGCCACAGCCTCGGGACACCTTTGTCCTCAAGGGCGGAGGTGGCTCGCGCGATGCCCCCAAGGGCAACTGCCCCTTCCCCAAGCCGAAAGGCCGTGGGGGGGGGGGCAGCCATCCCGCGGCCGGGAAGTCCCCGCGACGGGAGGCAAGGAGGGCATGACCGGCTTGTGGTGCACCTTCCACAAGTCCAATACCCACGCTACCCGGGAATGCCACCAACTTCTTCAGTACTTCGCCGCATTCCTCGACCAGCGTGGGCAGGGGGAGGGAGTCCTGCCTCCTTGCCCCCTCAGCCGGCTTTGTCGGCTCTCCCTGCCCCCTCGGGGGAGCAACAAGGACAGCTGCGAGAAGGGGGCTCAACCGAAGAGCTCCCCTTCCAAACCTCCCAAAGGTGTGTAAACGTCATTACGGGGGGATCCGCCTCAGGGCGAGACTCCAAGAGCCAGCGTAAGGAGTACGCACGAGAGGTAAAGGTGGTAGGGGTGCTACACACACCCCAGCCACCAAAGTCGTCAGACGTCCCCCTCACCTTCACAGCGGTAGATGCGCGCAAGGTTCACTTCCCCCATGACGACGCGCTCATCGTCTCCGCTTCCGCCTACAATTGCAACCTGGCACGCATCCTCGTAGATGGCGGGAGTTCCACCGACATCCTGTACCTGAAGGCATTCAGGGAAATGCAGGTCGACGAAAAACTACTGCAACCCGCAGTCGAGCCCTTGCAAGGCTTCTTGCCCGAGAAGACCATCTACCCAGTGGGGAAGGTCGGTCTCCCCATGACCTTCGGCTCCTCGGACAACGACCGGACCGAGCTAGTCCGGTTTGACCTGGTGGACCTCCCCTCTTCGTACAACGCCATCATGGGGAGGACCACTATCAACCGTCTGGGGGTCGCAATCCATCAAAGCTACCTCTGTGTGAAGATCCCTGGGCCCCGTGGTGTGATCACCGCCCGAGGCGTCCAGGAGGTGGCCTGTGCTCTTTATGAGCGCGCCACCACAATGATGGGAGCGTCAACCTAATCAAGGACCCAGGGGGATAGGGTTCTCCCCCGGCACCGGACACCCCAGCTGTCCCCTCCGTGAGGTCTCCCAAACCACGTCCGGAGGGGGACCTCCGGAAGGTCCCGCTGTCCCCGGACGACGGGGGCAAGACCGTCAAGATCGGGACGGACCTCTCTGAAGAGCACGCAGAGCAACTCGCAGCCTTCCTATGCAAAAACTCTCACGTCTTTGCATGGAAGCCCGCCGACATGCGAGGTGTCGCTTAGGATGTCATCGAGCATAAGCTCGCTGTGACGCCCGTCCGTCCCCCCGCCAAGCAGAAGCTAAAGAAGCTCTCCCTTGACCGCCAAGAGGCCATCAAGGCGGAAATCGCCAAGCTCCGAAAGGCAGGGTTCATTCGGGAGGTCCTACACCCCGAGTGGCTGGCAAACCCTGTTCTCGTGAAGAAATTGAACGGCAAGTGGAGGATGTGTGTTGACTTCACCGACCTCAACAAGGCTTGTCCAAAAGACAACTTCCCACTCCTGCGGATTGATCAGTTGGTCGATTCAACCGTGGGGTGTGAGCTTATGAGCTTCTTGGACACGTATTCAGGCTATCACCAGGTCCGTACGGCGGAAGGAGACGAGGAAAAGACGAGTTTTATAACTCCCCTCGATACCTTCTGCTACGTCCATATGCCCTTCGGGCTAAAGAACGCTGGAGCAACATTCCAGCGACTTATGACGTTGGTCTTTAAGGACCAAATCGGCCGCAACGTCGAAGTCTACGTTGACGACGCGGTTGTCAAAAGCCTCCGCGCACCCGCTCACATCGATGACTTAGCGGAGACCTTCCGCAACCTCCGTGAGTATGGGTTGAACCTCAACCTGAAAAAATGCTCGTTCGGAGTATGCAGGGGGAAACTGCTGGGCTTCCTCGTGTCCCAGCGGGGCATAGAGGCTAACCCCAAAAAAATTCGAGCCTTGCTGGAGATGCCCCCTCTGCGCTCCATCAAAGACGTAAAGCGGCTTACCAGCCGCATGGCCGCACTAAGCCACTTCGTCTCGCGGTCGGGGGAACGCGGCCTCCAATTCTTCAAAATCCTTCGAGGCCTCGAGGGGTTCCGGTGGACCCCCGAGGCCCAAGCAGCCTTCGACGACTTGAAGAGGTATCTCACGAGCCCCCCAATGCTCTGGAGCCCATCTTTTGGAGAACCCCTGCTCCTCTACTTCGTCGCGTCCCCGGTCGCTGTAAGTGCAGTACTAATGAAGGAGCAGGACGGGTAGCAGCGCCCCATGTACTACGTGAGCGAAGCCCTCCAAGGGGCTAATATGTGGTACACGGAGATGGAGAAGATTTGCTACGCCCTCCTCATGGCGTACCGGAAGCTACTACCTCCGGGATTGGGAAGTGGGGAGCCCAGCTCGCTCCTTTCTCCCTCTCCCTTAAAGGTCGTTCCGCCATCAAATCACAAGTCCTCGCCGACTTCGTGGCGGAATGGACCCCCGCCTCCGGAACAGAGAGGGGGACTCCCCTTGAGCCGCCCCGGTGAGACGACCATTGGACACTCATGTTCGATGGTTCTTTATGTCTCGCTAGGGCTGGGGCGGGGGTAGTCCTCCGGAATCTTGAGGGGAGGGCACTGGAGTACGCGGCGAGGCTCGAGTTCCCCGCTACTAACAACTTCACCGAGTACGAGGCCTTGCTCCTGGGGCTGTGCCTCGCGCACTCCCTGGGGATCCGTCGCCTCCTCGTCAAAGGAGACTCCCAGCTTGTGGTTTGCCAAATGGACAAGTCTTACTTGTGCCATGATGTGAACCTGAGTCTGTATCTGGGGGAGGTGCGCAAGATGGAGTAGCACTTCTAGGGTTTGGAGGGACAATGACCAGGCCGACACCTTGGCCAGGGCGGCTAGCGCCCGGGAACCTCTCCTCGGGGGTGCCTTCCTGGAAATCATCCCGAAGTCCTCGATGACCTCTCCAGACGTGGACCATGAGTCCCGCGCTCCAGAGGTCTCCGAAATTGCCCGAGCTGCGTCCTGGATGGATCCCCTCGTCTCCTTTATAAGGGGGGAGGGGGACCCTCCTAGTGAGACTGAGGCGAAACCGCTCCGTGCCAAGGCACGAGCTGTAACATCCTCAGTTTAGGGGTGAAAACTTTATTTTTCATGAACAACATGCATGCATGTATCTGTAGTAATAGCCAGATCATTATCTTTATCAAGCCCTAAAAATTCCAAATTTATTCTGTAGACCCAAATCAAAATCTACTATCTATCTTAAGTATAAAAGCCTTCAGAACCCAGATTCAATTCCATCTCTAACTTCCAGATTTATTAATTCTTTTCTATTTTCGAAAACAGGAATTTAATTAATAACCTAATTACCCTAAATACTCTGAACTCAGATTTAGCCAAATCTAGATCTAATCCAGACCAGATTATTCTTGGATCATGATCATGGGTATGCCAATACCTTAAACGAGAAAGTTGGCAACTAGATTTCATCATCCAGGCCTTTTTCACAGATCAGTCCAAATTGTATCGCAAATTAGTCCTTTTTCTGATATATGGAAACCCAAAAAGGCTAAAATCCACAGATTAACTCCAAATTCAGAATTTCTTTAGCAAACCTTTTCCAAATGCTATTTGAAACAACTTTCTCTTCTGTCCAGATTCCAAAATCTCATCCTAAATGCCAGAATTTGAAATCGACCAAAACTCAGATTTCAATTACCTTAAAATACCCTATTTTCAGTTTATATCAAAAACTATTCAAATGTGCCAGAATTTACCAAATATCTTTACCAAATACTTTGTTGAATAAAGTCTGCCAGATCAGTGCAATCAATTTCAGTTTAAATCTTCCAAATCTCCAGATTTACAGATCAGCCCAAAGCCAAGATTTGGAAATCACAACTCAGTCCAATTCGACCAGAGCCCAGCTAATTTTCAACCAGAGCCTCGCCGTGGTCTTTGCGCCGTGTTCGCTCGCCGCTGACCAAGCCTCGCCTGCGCCTGAGCCCGTGCATACTTGTGTTTGCATGTGCGCACGCGTCCGCACCTCAGCCATCGCCGTTGCAACGTCGACGACCAACATCTGCTCCCGCGCGCGACTGGCAACAACCTTTGTCAGCAACTTCAAGCCACGTTGCCTCGCCATGGCAGTTTTGTCGCCACTGCTTTGCACCGCCCAGCATCGTTGAGTCCCAATGAGCCGACAATTTGATCAGCACAGAGCCGCCTGCTCACCGTCTTGTCGCTGCCGTTGTTTCTTCATCGTTGTCACACCTGCGCCCGGCCAGCTAAGTCCCTGGCGCTAATTCCTTTACTGTTCCTTCTTTGTAAGCTTCGCCTTGGTCTATTTAAGAAGCCCAATACTTTGTATCATCTTCACTTCATCAGAATTTACTAAATTGTTATCTCCTCCACCTTCGTCTTCTTCTCCGGCGAGCTCAGCACGAAGGCTCACGATGCCAGCTTCAACCACTGCACCATTTGGCAAATTGACACCATCAGTGAGTATCTCTCATCTCCCTTATCATGTGATAGTATCCAATTGAGCTCCGATGATCTCTAACGTCGGCGATCACCGAAATCCTCTAATGCCCTGTTCTAGCAATGCCATCTAAATTAGCCCAAATTTGCTTTCATGATAATAGGACAAAATGATCAGTGAACTAATCTTAGCAAGCCTGTAAACTCAGATTTTGAATTCCAGCTCAAATTGAAGTTTTTTCCAAATTTTAGCGCCACCAGTAACTGGCTCACGTCGCCAAGCCACACCGGTGATCCTCCAGCCAAATTGACTTCACAAATAGCTTCCTCATGTCCTTCTATCACTCTCCAAGCGAGGAATTAACTTCAAACCTTCTGTATCAAAAACGCTCAATTCAGTGCTTTCTTCTCCGGCGCGCCGATCACCGGAAAAGTGATTACGACCGATCTAGCTTCAACCACCTTGTCCTCTAGATGCGCCTCAATCCCCTGAACACTTTTTTCTTCTAGCTCGACATCTAGATCGGCCTAGATTGAAAGTTATAACCTTGCCAAAATTTTTGTCCAGAACTATTGCAGTGCAATAAGATCACCGCAGTTCATCATCGGATTTCTTGTCGTCCGGCCATCTCCAGCCAAGAAACTTGTTATGTCTTTTGTTCTTGTTACTCAGGCCTACCTCCTAGACAAAGTTAGCACAGCAGTTGAGCCCTTGAACTGCATTTTATGCTTAGCCCTAGATTTTGACATTGTCAGCCCTATGCCAGAGCTTGTCAGCCAGTGGCATTAGCTCTTTTCACCTCTTTCCAGTTGTGCAAATTTAAAATAACCTTGTCCCTTAGACTTGTTGAGTTGTGATCTACATTTTATTCTACTGCCACAAGTTGAGATAATCCCTCTATCATCCATCGACCCTATGTCGATGCCTTGAACCGAATGTCGACCTAAAGATGTTTGCTATTTTTGAGTGAACCAGTCGCAACCTTGATATCATTCTGATATTTTGAGACATTTGGAACCTTGTAAACTTTTGAAAACTAATCTTAACCCTGGTTTCGATAACTTAACCCTAATCGCTTTCCAGAACTCTCGAATCTTGTATCGCCTAAATGTTCTCATTGCATTATTGCATGTAGTGAATTAGTAAGAGTAGGATTGATTGTAATGCCTGTTTGCTTGCTTGATCTTTGCTCAAAGCTAGAGCCAGAGTTCGAGGACTTCACTACCGACCCGACATCAACTGCTGTATTTTACGACGCGGAAGACAAGTCATATTCTTGGACATCTTGAACCTATATTTTAAGAGTTTCTATAACATAACCTTGAATATAAATAATATTGCATGTGAAAGAATGAGAATGGTTGAATTATGAATTGGCAGTACTAGGCTGGATGTCTGTGAAATGTGAGATGATCAAATAGTGAGCCATGAATTATTATATATGTATTTATATATATATTCATGAAATAAAACCCCTAGCCGTGACCAGAATTTTGGTTTGGAATGGTGGTAGCACTGGAGGTGCTTAACTACAAAGGATGAGCAGGCACTGAAGGTGCATGGTTTGTGGTATGATCTGGTCACTGGCATATAAGGACTAGAACCTTGTGTTGTGCGTCTAGTGGCATGAAACATGTACTAACTGCAAGCCTGGTATGGGACAAGCCTGAACAAGTACTTATGCGGATCGCACATGAAACCCCTGCATGAGATGTGAAGTGATGCACGATTTGCAAGGAGTGCGGCTCCTACACATATCACTGAAGGTGATCATTGTAACATCCTGAGTTTTGGGGTAAAAAGTTCTTTCTTAAAAGTCATGCATGCATATGTCTCTTCTAGATCAACCAAATCAGCCTCAGCTTTATTCTGTTCTAGCCCTAAAATCTCCAAAATCTATCCTGCGACCCTAAGTCAAGATCTGACTTTCCCAATTTGATCTATCAGTTATCCTAAATCTAAAAGCCTTCAGAACCCAGATTCAATTCCATCGCTAACTTCCAGATTTTTCAACTCCTTTCTGTTTTCGAAAACAGAATATCTTTTACCCTAAGTTTCGGAAATCCAGATTTAATCAAAATCTTAGCCAAGATCAGACCAGATTATTCTTGGATTATGATCAAGGGTATGCCAATACCTTAATCCAAAAAGTTGACAGCCAGATTTCATCATCTAGACCTTTTTCGCAAATCAGTCCAAGAGTATCGCAGATCAGTCCTTTTTCCAGATTTTCCAAAAGCCTAAAAAGGCAAAATGTTGCAAATCATCTCCAAATTCAAATCTGATTCAGGGAAGACCTCCCAAATGCTTTTCAACACAAATTCTTCTTTTATGAGTATCTCAAAATCAAACCCTAAATCCCAGAATTCGAAATCAATTGAAATTCAGATTTCAATTACCCTAAAATACCCTAATTTCAGTTCATATCAAAAATCAACCAAACATCTCAAATTTTATCTTCAATCTGTGCCAAATCATCTGTTGAATCATGTTTCCCAAATCAGCAGAATCAAAATCAGATCAAACCTTCCAAATCTCCAGAATTACAGATCAGTCCAAATCAAGAAATCAAGTATTGCAAATCAGCCCAAATTCGACCAGGCCAACTGCAGTGCACGACCAGAAGCCTCGCCGTGGTTCCTTTGCGCCGCGCTTGCTCGCCGCCGGCCACGCCTCGCCGCACCTGAGCTCGTACTCACTTGAGTTGCATGTGCACACGCGTCCACGCCCCAGCCATCGCCGTGGCAACGCCGTGGCAGCGCCATTGAACAACACCTGCTCCTGTGCGCGACCAGCAGCAGCCATTGTCAGTATCTTCTTGCCACGTTACTTGCTTCACCAGCTCTTGTCGCCACCGCCTTGCACCGCCCGACATTGATGAGACCCGATGTAGCACAGCTTTGCCTCGCCAGTGCACAGTCGCTTCACCGCTCGCCGTTGCTGCTTCTGCGCTCGGTAACTCATGTCAACTGACACCAATTTATTGCTATTACAACCTTGCAAGCTTCGCCCTCTGGTCTATTTAAGCCACCAGTACCCTGTGTTATCTTCTCATCACCAGGACTTAACCAAATTTCCAAATTCTCTCGCTGCAGTCGTCTTCTCCGGCGAGTCCAGCAAGGAGCTTCACGGTGCCAGCTCATTCCACAGCACCTCCTGCCAAATTAACAGCACCAGTGAGTTCCTCTCATCTCACTCATCATGCTGTATCATTTAATTGCTCACCGGTGACCTCTAACGCCGGCGATCACCGGAAATCTCGATTACCCTGTTCCAGCAATGCAGGCCAAATTACTTCGAATTAGCTCTCGATCCTGTGGAAGAAAATAATCAGTGACTCATTTCCAGCAAGCCTATGCATCAATATCTCCAGATTGAGCTCGAATTGAAGCTTTCCCCAGATTTGAGTTTCTCCAGAAACCGGCGATCGTCGCCAGGCTTCTCCGGCCATCCTCCGGCCAAATTGATTATGCAGGTGACTTCCTCTTACCTCTCTTTCACTTCCTGAGCTTGGAATTGAGTTCATTCGGCCTAAATCAAAAACCCGCAAATGGCAGTGTTTCTTCTCCGGCGTCGATCACCGGAAAGCTTGTTCCAGCCGTTTCAGCTTCATCTACTTTGTCATTCAGGTGTGCCTCAACCTCCTGAACATTTTTTTCTTCTAGCTCGATCTCTGAAACTGCCCAGATTTCAAGTTATAGCCATGCCAAGATTTTGACCAGTGGCTTCACTGTGCCGTGTCGCCACCACATTTATCCTTTGAATTTCATCATCTTCCAGCCATTTTCAGCTTTGGATCCTGTTGAATTATTTATTCTTGTTATCATTGCCTACCTCCCAGACAAAGTGGTGCATCATTTGGAGCCCTAGATCAAAAGTTATGCCAAGCCCTAGTTTCTGGCCATGTCAAGATCAATGCCAGACTATGTCAGTCAGTGGCATTAGCCTTTTCACTCTCTTCCAGATGTGCATTTTGGGCATAACTTTGTCCCTTAGATTCCTGAGGTTGTGATCTACATTTTATTCTTCTATAACAACTTGATTTGAGCCCTTGAAATGCATGTTATGCTAAAACCTAATTCTTGACACTGTCTCAGTGCATGCCAGCCAATGGCATTAGCCTTGTTTACCCATTTCTGATTGTGCATTTTGAAAGCCACTTTGTCCACTGAAATTGTAGAGTTATGATCTACATTTTCTTCTACTATCATAACTTGAGATAAGCTCTCTACCTTTCCTTGAAGTTATGTCAGAATCTTGATCCGAATGTCGATCTGTTGACATTCGCTGTTTTTGATCAAACCAGCCACAAACTGATGTGCTTATTGTAACCTTGAGATCCTAAGAGCATCTAACACCATTCTTAGCCAATTCTTTGAAACCCTAAACTCTCAACTCAGTTCAGCTCGCAATCTCAATTGTCTCCAATATCGTTCAGTCACTCTTGTAAAGCATATCTACATATAGATCCTAAATCATTTTAATATATATAAGTAATATTTGTGTGTATTGTTTGGTTTGTCGTCGAGCAGATTCAGAAGCTGAATTTGAGGACTTCGCTGTTGACCCGTCATCAACTGCTGTTTCTTACGACGCGGAAGGCAAGTTATATCCTTGGTCATCTTGAACCTATATTTTAAATGTTGTTAAAACATAACCTTGAATATAGATAATATTGCATGAGAAAGATTGAGAATGGTTGATTTATGAATTGGCAGTACTAGACTGGTTATCTGTGAAATGTGAAATAAACAAGTTTTGAGCCATGAACTATTATATGTATTTATATACTTATATTCATGAAATAAAACCCCTAGCCGTGACCAGAAAATGGTATGGAATGGCGGTAGCACTGGAGGTGCTAGACTGCAAAGGAATGCATGCACTGAAGGTGCGGGGTTGTGGATGGTCTGGTCACTGGCATATAAGGACTAGAACCTTGTGTTGTGCGCCTAGTGGCATGAACAACGTGCTAACCGCAAGCCTGGTATGGGACAGGCCTGAACAAGTACTTATGTGGATCGTACATAAAACCCTTGCATGAGTTGTGTTGTGATGAGTGACATAAGGGACGGTTCCCACACTATCACTGAAGGTGATCTGATATTTGACCCAGCAATGGGAATATGAGTAAGGGTGGAGGTTATGTTATAGCCTACCACAACTGTGTCTCGCAGAGAGCCACAGGGTCAGGGGTGAATTGTGAGTGAACATAACAAAAGTTCTTGTTATTTCCACCTTGCCGCTCACATTATGAAGTGAGTCAGGGGTCCAATCATTTTGTTATGATAGGAAAGGCTTGAAAGTGGAATATCTTGCGGGTAAATTGGTACCTCTCTGCAGAGTTAAAAACGTATTCGAATACTCCGAGCTCCCGGGTTTATAGGAGTCTGCTGCGGTGGATTAAATCCACGGGGTGTGACACAAGTACTATTTTCTAAATAAAATATGTTAAATCAAGATTACCCAAATGACATGTGTTGTCATGATAAGGAGTGCTACCGTGGGCTATCGTGTGTCGACGTGTCGCGGTAGTGCTATAATCTAGTGAACATGAATGATGATGTTATATTATGAAAAGTGCTGCCATGAGATGAGGTATGAAAGAAAAGATTATTTTATAAACATCCATAATTCTTGACTAGTCTAGGTTCATGTCATCAGTACTATATGTATCTACTCTTACCTATGACTTGCTGAGTACGTAAGTACTCACTCTTGCAACCTACAATTCAGTAGATGGAGTGTTCTACAACCAAGACGAAGGCATGGAGGACTTCTTGGATCCAGAAGGAGGAGCGTCAGTTCCGCCAGAGCCCTGATGTGTGTTGTTCTGCCGTCCACTTCTCATTGTGGGTGGGTCACCTATCTTCTGCTGTGTAGATGTTATTTTACTAAACCATGTATGCCGCGAAGGCATTGTAATCTTCTTATGTAATATCAAGGCCAGCAGGCCACACTGCTTAACTATTTTGTAAGTTACTCTGTTGCAATGTGATATACTCCTGTGCTTGACTTATCCTGGGAAGTCAAGGGTATGTGTATGCTATGCATATATGAGTCTAGCTGCAGCGAGCTAGGTCTCTTCAGGAGTAGTCGTAGTCCTAGTTTCAGGGCGCGACAATCATGCACGCTGACCCAGTAATGGGAATATGCATAGGGGTGGAGGATTGGGTATAACCTGCCACAACTGTGGTTCGCGAGAGATCCACAGGGCCAGGGGTGAATTGTGAGTGAATCATAACAAAAGTTCTTGTTATCTCCACCTTGCCACTCGCACGTGGTTGTGAGGAAGGGTCTAATCATATTGATAGGATGGGCATGAAAGTGGAGTATCTTGCGGGTAAATTGGTACCTCTCTGCAGACTTAAAAACGTATTCGAATACTCTGAGCTCCCGGGTTTATAGGAGTCTGCTGCGGTGGATTAAATCCACAGGGTGTGACACAAGTATATTTTCTAAATATAATTTGTTAACTCAAGATTACCCAAATGACATGTGTTGTCATGATAAGGGGTACTGCCGTGGGCTATCGTGTGTCGACGTGTCGCGGTAGTACTATAATCTAGTGAACATGAATAGCGATGCTATGTTATGAAAAGTGCTGCCATGAGATGAAATGAGGTATGAAAGAAAATATTATTTTACAAACATCCATAATTCTTGACTAATCTAGGTTTATATCATCACTACTATATGTATCTCCTCTTACCTATGACTTCTGAGTACGTAAGTGCTCACCCTTACAACCTACAAATCAGTAGATGGAGTGTTCAATAATCAAGATGAAGGTGTGAAGAATTTCTTGGATCCAGAAGGAGGAGAGCCAGTCTCGTCAAAGTCCTGATGTGTGTAATTGTGCCGTCAACTTCTCATTGTGGGAGGGTCACCTATCTTCTGCTGTGTAGATGTTATTTTGCTAAACCATGTATGCCGTGAAGGCATTGTAATCTCTTTATGTAATATTAAGGCCAGCAGGCCACACTGCTTAAATATTTTGTAAGTTAATCTGTTGCAATGTGAATATACTCCTGTGCTTGACTTATCCTAGGAAGTCAAAGGTATGCATATATGGGACTAGCTGCAGCAAGCTAGGTCTCCACGGGAGTAGCCGTAGTCCCAGTTTCGGGGCGCGACACGAGCTTACCTCTTACTAGAAGGGGAACTCTACAAGCGGGGGTCCTCCATCCTGCTCTGCTGCCTCCCGCGAGCAGAAGGACTTCAACTCCTCGAGGACATTCACTCGGGGAGCTGCAGGTCTCACCTGGCTCCACGCGTTGTCGCAACAAAAGTCATTCGCCAGGGCTTCTATTGGCCCAAAGTGGTATGCTGAAAAGGATCTAGGATATCGACTAGAGGGGGGGTGAATAGGCGATTTTAGCAAATTACAATAAATCAAACAATTTGTAGTAAATGAGAGCAAATTAAATAACACACGATGAACAAAGAGCAATTTCAACCCAAGGATATATCCCGTGGTCTCGGTGATTTGCCGATCACCCCTAATCCACGTTGAGGCAAACTCAAATCTCTAACCGCTCCTCTATCTAGTCAACCTTCTCTCGAGAAGTGACCTAGATCTTGAGCCGGACTAGTGTGATGAGTTATCCAAACCTCGATTTCACTAAGGATGCACTTTACCGCTCCGGCAAGGCGTGCTCAACCTTTCACAAGACATTTTGAAGCTTCTTCACAATCTTCCTTGAAGAGCTCTTCAAAACCTTTCTCCTAGCCGTCTAGGAGCCGGCAAACTCCAAGAGTAACAAGCCGGTGATGATCACTTTGCCTTCTTCTAGTGCCACACGATTGATTCAATGATCTAAATGCAATGCACTAGAAGATCTCAAATGCACACTCTCACAAATTCGAGAATTTGAACCCTAGAGTGTATGAAACTAGCTTAGGCTCTCAAGGATGATGACAATGCTCAAGATTATGCCAAAAGTCCTGAACAGGGCCGTGCATGGGAGTATATATACCCCCCACAATTAATATAGCCGTTACAGGCCGTTGGGAGAAAAAGATCACCTGGCAGTCAGACCGCAGGCACAATCTCGGTCAGACCGCCGCAATTGCAACGGCATTAAACAGGCGCAATAAATACTCAACTACCCTTGTCAGGCACACATACGGTCAGACCGGAGTATATTTCGGTCAGACCGTGAAACTGTCCAGAGACGACATAGTTTCTGGACACCTTATACGGTCAGGCCGATATATACAGACAGACCGGCCAAACGGTCAGACCGCAGTTCAAAAACACGGTCAGACCGATTTCTCAGTCAGACCGGTCTAACAAACGGTCAGACCGTAATAGCTCAAAATACCAAAAGGATAAAACAAGAGGTTCTAGGAGTCTGACCTTGGTCTCTACTACGGACAGACCGGCCAATCGGTCAGACCGTAGTTTACAACTCGGTCAGACCGATTTCTCGGTCAGACCGGCCTAACAAACGGTCAGACCGACTGAGACAGAAATGAGCTGAAATAAGCATTCTCAAAGGATGTGACCTTCTAGTATGCAATGCAAGTTGATTTTATGATTTGTGGCACATAGATGAAGTATTTTGTGATACACCACATGCTCCTCTTAATAGTACGGCAACTATCCTAAAATCCGGTCAAAATTCTTCTCTAATCACCTTAGACCGGTAAAAATGGAAAAGATCCTATTTCGTACCTTTGCCCTTTTGATCAATGCCCTTTCTTCATCATGATGCTCTTTCTTTGCCTTTCATTAACCTGTCTTTTAAGTATCTTCTTGACACAACTAGGCAGGTAACGTTAGTATAGCATTTGTAGTTGTCATTAATTATTAAAACACTCTATAGGGGCCTAGAAGCTACATCCGCGACGGGTGAGATCTCATCTCCACATGTGAGGCCTGCCAAAATATGGCGAAGGGCTTCAATTTGCCCTCCACAGTGCTACAAACCATCCCCATCACTTGGCCCTTCGCATGCTGGGGGATGGATCTCTTAGGTCCCTTCCCCCCAGCGCCCGGGGGCTACAAGTATGTGGTGGTCGCAGTGGACTACTTCTCCAAATGGGTGGAGGCTGAGCCCTTGGCCAGCATCACCCCCCGAGCAGTACAACGGTTTTTCTAGAAGAACATCGTGTGTCGCTTTGGGGTCCCCCGGGAAATCACTATTGACAACGGGACCCAATTCGACTCCGTGTACTTGTGCGAATTCTGCGAAGGCTTGGGGGCTACCCTCTACTTCGCCTCGGTAGCTCACCCCCAGAACAACAGAGCCGTCAAAAGGGTCAACGGCGTGATCCTACAAGGGTTACGCTGGTGACTCAAGCAGGCCACCTCCAGGCGGGGCACGTGAGCAGAGGAGCTTCCAAGCATCCTCTGTTCCATGCACACGACCCCGAGCTGGGCAACGGGGCGCACTCCCTTTTTGCTCTTGTACGGGGCTGAAGCAGTTCTCCCACCGGAGATTGGCTTCCGGTCGCTGCGGGTCGAGCTCTTACACGGAGTTACGACCACAGCATACCAGGCCAACGAAGCAAACCAGTGGCTGGAAGTCGACCTTGTCGAGGAGGAGCGCAATCGAGCGCTCCTTCACCACGCCATCTACGAGCGCGAAGTGGCGCGCGCTACAACTAGCGCGTCCGCACGAGAGCTTTTTACCTCGGGGACCTTGTCCTCAAGCGCGTGACCGACCCCCGAGCCCAAGGAAAACTTCCCCCAAGTGGGAAGGCCCCTACAGGGTCTTTGCGGTCCTGGGCTCGGAGGCTTATAAGCTCTCCAACCTCCAAGATCAGGAACTGAAGCATACATGGAATGTAAGCTTGCTTCGCAGTTCTATATCTAGCCTCCGGGCTTATTCCCTCCCCCGTCGCGACTTCGCAGGGGGAGGCATTGTATTCATCACTCCCTCCCCCGCCGTGATTACGCGGGGGGAGGCGTTCTATTCACTATTCCCTCCCCCACCGCAGCGTTGCAGGGGGAGGCGTTGTATTTCAATTTCTATCAATATAAATGGCTTTTTGGTCAACTGGAATTTTTTGCAGGTTCTTGACTTACCATCTCCTAAGACGATGCCCTCCAAGTGAAGATTCCCTCTCCGCGAGGACATAGGCTATCGCAGCCTAAAAGCCCCTACGACAGGAGCCCCGCTCCTGTAGGGCGGCTTACAATCACCCCTTGTGGACTGAGGGGGTAAGCGGCAACCCAGTTCTCAAGGACTGCCGTAACGAGTCAATTTGAGAGACTAGTCCCCCCTCAAACACTCAAACCCGTCATCGGGCTTATCCTCCTCCGGGAGCAAATTGTCCCCTCAGTGAGACACGGAATTCTTGGTTTCTTAAAAATTATCTACCCAACTCCCCATTCCCACAGCGACCAGGGGATTTCTCACCGGGATCTCCAGAAAGCTCCCTCCCAGAGGGCCTTTACCCGGCTCCCCGTTCCCACGGTGACCGGGGGATTTCTCACCGGGATCTCCGGAAAGCTTCCTCCTGGAGGGCCTTTACCCGACTCCCCGTTCTCACAGAGACCGGCAGATTTCTCACCGGGATTTCCAGAAAGCCTCCTTCTGGAGACCCTCTACTTGGCTCCCCGTTCTCATGGCGACCGGGGGATTTTTCACCAAGATTTTTGGAAATTTTCCTCCTGGAGATTCTTTACCGGGGGAATTTTTTCACCTGTCTCAAAATTTTTTCAACCGGGGGTTTCGTAACCCCGGTGGTCTTTAACGCCTGGGCCTCTTCTTTCCTTACCCACAGTGCCTGGAGCCAAGCTGCACCCCACTGTGGGGGGGGGGGTAACTCGTGCCCGGACAGGAATATTTTCGGAAAATTTTTGAAGACAAGTTCAAGGAACAAGTAAACTTAGCTTTATTGATACATTTAACCGGGGGACACCCCCCCCCCCCGGAGGGTACTCATACAACATTTAACCGGGGAACAACCCCCTGGTGGGCCAAGATGTCCGGGGGACGACAAGCCCCAGGCAAATACAAGATACAATCCGGGGAATTAAGCTCCCGCGGAAAACTACTCCGGAGGACAACCCCCTCCGGGAGGTGGCTACACCTAGTACTCTCGGAGGCCTTGTGATAATTCGCGGGAATGTCCCGGTATAAGCTCCTTATGCGCCTCTGGGCTTCTCGAAGCAAGTCCGCCGGCCAATACTCGTAGCCGGCCAGAGGGCGTATCCTAAGTGGAGGGACCCTCCGGGATCCTAGTCTCAGAGGGGGACAACTCGGCGCGACTATTGTCGAAGTTATCCAGGTGCCACTCCGTAAGCCATCGCAACCGGATCGGCTCCCGGGAAGCATTTTCATCACACCCCCCGGTGGCGAGGCTTAGCAAAGCCAGGGCTAGTTGGGCATCTCCCGAATTATGCCCTCCAGGACCTAGAAGCCCCTTCTCGGGAGCGAGCCCCCGGGCCACCGAGGAGCCCCCCGTGTTAAGACATTCAAGCCTCAGAAACTCTCCCCTGGGAGCAGGCTCCCAGGGGACCTGCTCACGACGAGCCGAGACTTAGTAAAATATTCGTTTCATTGATTGAGCAAAAAAAATTGTACAAGTCTCCAGGGCTTCCTTTAAGCAACTAACAAGAGCAAAAATCCTAGCAAAACAAAAAAAGGACCTATCTAAAGACCCGGGAGAGGGGGAGATTCATACTTGCCCATTACCGCCCGCGCCCCACCTCCCCCCCCCCCCCCCGCCCCCCAGGAGTCTCCTCCGCCATTGGGGCGTCTGCCGTTGGGGGCGCTGAAGCCGGGAACCGAGCTCGGATGATTAGATCGTAGAAGCCCCCAGCCAACTCCTCCAACACCTGCCGTTGCGGCTCAAAGAAGTTGGAGAAGCTTCGGGGGAGCCGACCTCCGATCACCCGAGCGCCGGTCCCCGGTGCTCAACGAGGGCCGTAGCTGCGGCAACCACCGGAACCGCCCTGCCCCGTGCCCGTGCGTCGGCGGCCTCCGGGATCACGAAGACTTGTGCATTGAGAAAGCACATAGCCTCTGCGAACGTGGTCGGGGCTACGCCGAAGCCACCTCTCGGGCCGAGGCTAAACCCAAGCCCCTCGAGGGCCAAGTGGACCAAGCGGCTTGCCTCTATAACTGCCCGGGAGCTGGAGTCCTCGAGCTCCCGGCAGGCGCTCTCCTTCACTTTTGCCTCCCTCCGGAGTCGGGCGTTGGCGTCCTCTGAGGCGAGGAGCTGGGCCCAGATCTTGGCTAGCTACCCAAGGGCCTCGTCCCTCTCGGCGCAAAAGGCGGCGGCCTTGTCCTCCGCCTCCTTCAGCGCCACCTCAAAGCGGTCCTTGATGCCCTGAGCGAGGGCCGCACCCTATAGACCCAAGGGTTAGACGAATCCCGGGAAAGATAAACGGACGACTTGAAAGCGAACTTACCTGGAGGTGGAGGGAGACCAACTCAGAGCTCCGCTCCTGGATGGTCCCCTGTTGGACATAGGCCTGGACCTTCCCAGAGGAAACATGGCCTGTGGGGGGACAAGGGGCCCCTTGCCCCCCTCCCAGGCTGCAGGGCCCCCAAGGCCTGTGGACGCCGAAGGGCTCGCCCGCTCATCCACCAGCCAGTCAAAGCGCAGAGGAGACCTCTCCGCGAACTGCACCTCTGGGCGGTCCACGTTCGCCGGCTCCAAGACCGTCGTAGGCGTGGCCACCGGAGAGGGCGAAGGGTTGTAGTTCACCGAGTCAGAGTCGCCCCCGTCGTTGATCGCCTTCCCCCTCTCGCCCGATCCGGTGGGCGTGTCGAGGAGGCGCATGAACTCCCCCGTCATTCCCGGGCCGGGGGAGGGCTCCCCCTCTGGGAGGAGAGATGTTGCCCCAGACCTCAAGGTAGTTTGCGCGCGCCCCGACCCAAAGGCCACCTCACGGGCCTTGCCGGGCGCAACGTCCGACGTCGTGGCCGCACCGGGGGCCTTCCGCGCCTTGGCGCACTTTGGCTCGGGGCCCCCGGCGGCCTCCTTCCCCCGCTTGTGGGAGCTGTGGGTGGGGAGAGGTTCCCTCGCCAGTAGCTTCAACCCGAAGGCTTCCGCCACCAAGTTACGGGGAGAGCCCTCCCGAGGAGGTTCTCCGCCTTCTCCTGGACTACAAAGAACAAGAGTTAGCCAAAATATCGAAGACCAAAGGTAGGGATCACCAGATACTTAAGTCGGGCCACCTGTCTCTACGGGGGCCGGTGCACCGGGCACATCCCGATCCCCTCTTCCCTTTGGTCCTCGGCAAGGTCCCTCATGGACCTCTAGGCCCGGATGCCCACCATCTTGCTAAGGAGCTTCAACTCCTCGGCGGTCCAGACTGAGAGGGTTTGGGGGCGGACGAGCGGCAGTAGGAGGGGCTCCGGGGAGTACATCACCCCGGAGTCCCAGACCCGGACATAGAACCAACTCTGGAACTAGTCCCCCCAGTGATCCCGGGAGGCCGCCACCGGGTACTCCTCCACCTGGGCCGGTAAGAGCTGCATCATGATGGAGCCGAAGGTGGACTTCGGTCCACCCTTGATCATGTACGAGCCCCTCGCCGAGGGCTCGTAGAACTACCGAAGGAGTTGGAGCGTCGACTCCTGTCCGGTGGTTGTCTCGCACAGCCAAATAAAAAAGCCCATCTGGACAAGGGTGTTGGGCGTCAGGTGGTTGAGCGCCACGCCATATTCCCGGAAGAACTCCCAGAGCAACGGATGCACCGGAAGCCGGAGGCCAGCGTCTATGAAGGCCTCGAAAACAACAACCTCCCCGGCCCGAGGGCGAGGCGTGGTCTCCTTCTTTGGGGGGGTCCGGACGTCCCTGTCAGCGAGGACCCCCCGCTCCACGAGGGACTCCAAGTCCCCCGAGGTGAACTCTGAGGCCCAGAGGAAGTCCGCGGTAACTTCCTCTGGGGGCACATCAGCGGTTTTGGCACGGCCTTTTGGCGCCATGTAGTTGTCGGTGGCTAGGTTTTCAAGAGCGAAATTCCTGGAGGCTAGGTTGCCTGGAGGCTAAGTTCTCGGGGGGCTAGGTTACCGAGAGAGGCTCAGAGCGCTGGTGAGGAGTTGGAGGCTAAGGCTTGAATGTGAGCTCTCCAGGCCCCCCGAGGCACTACTTATAGTGGCCAAGCGCGGCCCCGATGGGCGACACGTGGCCCCTCAGGATCAATAGGGGCCGCCCATTTTAAACGTTGCGCGCAAGCTGAAGAGACGCATGGGAAACGACGCACCCACACTCGAACCGCGTGAAGCCATCATGACCGATGGCGCACTCTAATTGAGGCCTGCGGCGTCATGATGATCGGCGGTGCCACCATAAATGAGTGGCGCAAAAATCGAAGCATCACCAAGCGCTGGAGATGTTCCCGGTGATATAGACCATCCCCTCCGGGGACTTAGGGCATGTCCCCAGAGGGCATGGGGGGCTGCTGTCAAGGGAAATCTCCAAGTCCCCGGAAAGCATGGGGGCCTGCTGTTGGCGAAATCTCCACTCGATCAGTCCCGGTGATAGTGCCCCCGGGAACATGTCCCAGGCACCGCCACTGGCCCGATGAGAAGTGCCCCAGGGACCATGTCCCGGGCGCCGCCATTTGCCCGGGGACAAGGGCCCCCGGTGACAGGCACCCCAGGTGACCCGTCCCGGGCACCGCCATTTGCCCGGTGTCAGGGATCTCCGGTGACCTGTCCCGGGCGCCGCCGTTTGCCCGAGGACCAGGGCCCTCGGTGATCCCGACCTATCACGGTGCCACCGTTTGCCCGATGACAGGCACCCCCGGTGACCAGTCCCGAGCGCGTCAGGGGTCTTCGGTGACCTATCCCGGGCTCCGCCGTTAGCCCGGAGACCAGGGCCCCCGGCGACCCCGTCCCGGGCACCGCCATTTGCCCGGTGACAAGGGCCCCCCGGTGACCCGTATCGAGCGCCACCATTTGGCCAGAGATGAGGGCCCCCGGTGACCCATCTCGGGCGCCACCATTTGCCCGGCGACAAGGGCCCCCAGGGACCCGTCCTGGGCGACGCCATTTGCCCAGAGATGAGGGCCCCCGGTGACCTATCCCAGGCGCCGCCTTTTTGCCCGATGACAAGGGCCCCTGCTGAATCGTCCCGGGTGAAGGCCACGGGGGCCTCCTACGCAGGGTCACATGGGGGTCACGTGAGGAGCTCCTCGGGAATCGGTGAGGACACTTGTCAAGCATCCGACCCCGTGGTCAATAGAAGGGCGTTGGTGCCCTCCGATCTGACAGCTGCGGCCGGGGTAGTCTTGTAATTTGCATCTTTTGGGCCTATATATGCCCTTGTACCCTTCTCTTGTAATAGAGGACAATTCATTAACATCAATACACAAAAATGAATAGGCATGCTTAGGAGCACTCTCTCCGCTAGAGAGCTCCCCTAGCCGACCCTAGACGGGAGCACGTCGACAGGACTAGGGTCTCCACTGAGGCCCGAACCTGTATAACCCCTTGTGTCACTCTCTGTGTTGGCGCGACAGGAGAGGACCGGTCACGCGGTCATCTCGCGTCGCTTTTCATTCGCTAGGAACCTCTGTAGAACCTGCCGAGGTATTCGCAATACCACGACAAATGATAGTTCCCAAAAAAAATTAAATGGTAGTTTTAAATAATTGGTGTTTATGTCGCGCCCCGAAACTGGGACTACGACTACTCCCGTAGAGACCTAGCTTGCTGTAGCTAGTCCCCTATATGCATACCTTTGACTTCCCAGGATAAGTCAAGCACAGGAGTATAATCACATTGCAGCAGAAAAACTTACAAAATATTTAAGCAGTGTGGCCTGTTGGCCTTAGCATTACATAAAGATATTACAATACCTTCGCGGCATTCAAGGTTTAGTTAAAGCAAAATAAAAACTTCTACACAGCCGATGATGGGTGTCCCTTCCACAGTAAGAAATTGACGGCAGAACAACACATCAGGGATCTGGCGGATCTGGCTCTCCTTCATCTTGGTCCAAGAAAGTTCTCCACGCCTTCTTCTTGATCATGGTACGCTCCATCTACTGGGTTGTAAGTTGCAAGGGTGAGTACTTACGTACTCAGCAAGTTATAGGTAAGAGTAGATACATATAGTAGTGTTGTTATGAACCTAGACTAGTCAAGAATTATGGAGGTTTGTAAAATAATCTTTTCTTTCATATCTCATCTCATGGCAGCACTTTTCATAGCATAGCATCGCTATTCATGTTCACTAAATTATAGCACTACCGCGACACGTCGACACACGACAGCCCACGGCAGCACCCCTTATCATGAAAACACATGTCATTTAGGTAATCTTGACTTATCAAATTTTATTTAGAAAACATACTTGTGCCACACCCCGTGGATTTAATCCACCGCAGCAGACTCCTATAAACCCGGGAGCTCAGAGTATTCGAATACGTTTTTAACTCTGCAGAGAGGTACCAATTTACCCGCAAGATATTCCACTTTCAAGCCCATCCTATCAATATGATTAGACCGTTCCTCACAACCATATGTGAGTGGCAAGGTGGGGATAACAAGAACTTTTGTCATGTTTCACACAATTCACCCCCGACCCTGTGGATCTCTCACGAAGCACAGTTGTGGTGGGTTGTAGCCAAACCCCCCACCCCGAATGCATATTCCCATTACTGGGTCAGCGTGCATGATCACCTTCAGTGATATGTGTGGGAGCCGCACTTCGTGTAAATCGTGCATCACAACGCATCTCATGCAGGGGTTTCATATGCGATCCGCAAAAGTACTTGTTCAAGCCTGTCTCATACCAGGCTTGCGGTTAGCACGTGTTTCATGCCACTAGACGCACAACACAAGGTTCTAGTCCTTATATGCCAGTGACCAGACCATCCACAATCATGCACATTCAGTTCCTGCACATCCTTTGCAGTTAAGCACCTCCAGTGCTACAACCATCCATACCAAAATTCTGGTCACGGCTAGGGTTTTATTTCATGAATATATATAAATACATATAATAGTTCATGGCTCACTAATTGATCTTTTCACATTTCATAGGCATCCGGCCTAGTACTGCCAATTCACAATTCAACCATTCACATGCAATACTATTTATATTCAAGGTCTTATCATAGCAATTCATAAAATATAGGTTCAAGATGATCAAGACTATGACTTGCCTTCCGCGTCGTAAGAAACAGCAGTTGATGTCGGGTCAGCAGTAAAGTCCTCGAACTCTGGCTTCGACTCTGAGCAAAGATCAATCAAGCAACCAAGAATCACAACCTTTTCAATACATTATTATACTACATGCAATAATGCAAAGATGAAATGTCTTGATGATTCTGGCATAATTGGGTTTAGAAGCTGATTAGGGCTAATTCACAGAATTAGGGTTGAAGATGGGTGCTAGGGACTTTTAGGGTTCCAGAGTATGGAAATGATATTAAGTCCGCAGCTGGTTTGCCCAAAATCGATGAATGTCTTCAGGTTGACATTCGGTTCAAGGTCTTGACAAAGGATCAATGGGTGATAGAGGGCTCAATTCAAGTTGTGATAGAAGAAGGAATTGTAGATCACAACATCAGGAATCTAAAGGACAAAGTTATTTTCAAAATGCAGATATGGAAGGAAGTGAAAATGGCTAATGCCACTGGCTGGCATAGATTGGCATTGGGCTGACATGGTCAGAAACTAGGGTTTGCCATATCTTTTGATCTAGAGCTCCAATTGCTACTCCACTTTATCTGGTAGTTAGGCATTTGTAGCAGGAACAATTTACTCAACAAGCTCTAGGGCAGGAGATGGCCGGAAAGTGGTGAAAACCGGCAAAGAACACGGTGGCGACATGGCACAGTGAAGCCACTGGACAAGATCTTGGCATAGCAATAACTGGCAATTCTGTGCAGATTCAGGAATCGAGCTAGTAGAGGAAAGTGTTCAGGAGATCAAGGCGAATATGCTAGACAAGGTGGCATCGACGGCGGTGGCCGGCGGCGACCGGGCGGCACACTGGTGGCACGGCAACGAAGGGTAAAACACCTAAGTTGCGATCTGGTGCTGTGCTGCTGAAACCTGGCATTGCTGGAGCTAGCTAGGGCCAAGTGGTACTGTTTGATGCAGTGGGCTCAACTGGAGATGGCACGGCGGTGAATGGCGACGAGCAGCGCCGGAGAAGAAGACGACTTCAACGGCCACAGGGCGATGTAGTGAATCAAACTCCAATTTGAAGGCATAATTGAGTTCCTTGGTAGCTTCAGTTAGTGTGGATGAAAAGAATCAGCCTAAGGCGGCGTCGGCGAGGAGAACAACACCGTGGCCGGAGAAGAAGACATTGATTTGGGCATTTCTGCTGTGGGGCTTTGGAATTCAATTCCTTGCTGTGAGAGTGAAAAGGAGATGTGGGACAGCTATGGGTGGAGTCAATTTGATCGGAGGCTCGCCGGCGTGGCGTGGCGACGTGAGCCAGTCACCGGTGGCGCGCGAGAAAGGGGAAAACCCCAATTCGGGCTTAATTTTGAAATCTTGATGCACAGGCTTATTGCGAATACTTCACTAATCAATTTCTTCCACTACAGCGAAAGCTAGTTTGAACTGGAGTAGATGCAATTGCTGGAACAGGGCGTTTGCTAATTACGGCGATCGCCAACGATAGAATTCACTGGGGCTCGATTAAATGCTGTAATATGATAAGGTAAACAAGAAACACGTACTGGTCACTTCAATTTAGAGGTTGATACAGTGAAATGGCTTGGCCGCTTGCTCCTCCTCGGCGGTTCGCCGGAGAAGAAGAAGACGAAGAAAAGGTGGATTTAAAGGCTAAACTATCTCTGAAGTGCAATGGTGAAGACGAAGTCGATTTGGGCGGGTATTTATAGGCACGGGATGAAGCTTGCTACGCTGGAGGCCATGGAACTTGTGCTGGTGAAGCTTCGAGTTGAAGCAACAGCGACAATGGCACACGCACGCATGCAGGTTCAACTTTCCCGCTGGCGCACGCGCGCCGCTATTGCACTGGACATTGACTGCCACGGCGATGACTGAGGTGCAGACACGTGCACCCATGCAAACTCAAGTGAACATGAGCACTGCAAAGGTCGACGGCGACGATCACGACGACACAGTGCACTGGTCGCGGTCGCAGCAGCGCTGATCAAAACTATGCACTGCAGGCAGTGGTCGATGTCGAAGGGCTGGTGATCTGGTCGCAAATGGTTGCTCTGGTCGTGAACAGCTGCTCCGGTCGAAGAAGCTGTGCCCTGGTCGATGGTGGGCTGGTGGTTGTTGGTCGGAAACAGCCAATTGGACTGGATTGCAAAATCTGAAAATTCGCTTTGGACTGAATTGTAATTTATGACTTAGAGATAGTTAATGTTGGGGGAAATCTCCGCGCGGTCAAGTCCAGGTAAGTTCATGATTGCCCGGGGACAGTGGCCTCCGGTGCCTGCCCCGGGCGCCGCCTTTTAGGCTCCCGGGACCGTGCCTCCGGGGCATGTCCCGGGCGCCGCCTTTTGGCTCCCGGGACCGTGCCCCCCCGGGCTGGTCCCGGGCGCCGCCATTCGCCCGGGGACAGTGGCCTCCGTTGCCTGCCCCGGGCGCCGCCTTTTGGCTCCCGGGACGACGCCTCCGGGGCATGTCCCGGGCGCCGCCTTTCGGCTCCCGGGACCCTGCCCCCCGGGCGAGTCCCGGGCGCCGCCATTCGCCCGGGGACAGTGGCCTCCGTTGCCGGCCCCGGGCGCCGCATTTTGGCTCCCGGGACGACGCCTCCGGGGCATGTCCCGGGCGCCGCCTTTCGGCTCCCGGGACCCTGCCCCCCGGGTGAGTCCCGGGCGCCGCCATTCGCCCGGGGACAGTGGCCTCCGGTGCCCACCCCGGGCGCCGCCTTTTGGCTCCCGGGACGACGCCTCCGGGGCATGTCCCGGGCGCCGCCTTTCGGCTCCCGGGACCCTGCCCCCCGGGCGAGTCCCGGGCGCCGCCATTCGCCCGGGGACAGTGGCCTCCGGTGCCCGCCCCGGGCGCCGCTTTTTAGGCTCCTGGGACCGTGCCTCTGGGACATGTCCCGGGCGCCGCCTTTTGGCCCCCGGGACCGTGCCCCCCGGGTGGGTCCCGGGCGCCGCCATTCGCCCGGGGACAGTGGCCTCCGGTGCCTGCCCCGGGCGCCACCATTTGGCCCCCGGGACCTTGCCCCCCAGGCGGGTCCCGGGCGCCGCCATTCGCCCGGGGACGGTGGCCTCCGTTGCCTGCCCCGGGCGCCACGTCATCGCCCTTCTAAAAGGTAAAATCCCTGTTTGCTTATCACGTGCAGGTCACGCGAGGGACGCCTCGGGAATCAGCAACCACCTGTCAAGCATCCAAGACGTTTGACCGGAAGAAGGACGGTCCTACCCTTCAATCCGACGGTGGCCTCCGGGGTAGTTCAGGCTTTTTGCTTCTTTTTGGGGCTATAAATAGCCCTTGTACCCCTCTGTTGTAAAGACGAGCTCATTATTATTTGGAATAGCTAAACTCACAGACGTGCTCCGGAAGCCTCTCCCCCGGAGAGAGCCTCCCCAGCCGACTCCGGTCGGGAGCGCGTCGACAGGACTAGGGCCCCCACCGGGACCCGAACCTGTATAAATCCTCATGTCTTTTCTTGTGTTTGTCCGGCGGGGGGGGACCGGTCGCTCGGTCAACCCGCGTCGCGTAAATCCCGCTAGGATCGTTTTCAAAACCTGCCGGGGTATTCTTAATACCACGACAGTTGGCGCCGAACGTGGGGACTCCGTGACAAATCGCCATGGCTCCTCCGAGAACGAGGGCCCGCGCCCTCCCCGGTGACGCCGGTCCCGGTGACCCGGCGCCGCCAGTCCGGGACGCTGCTGTTCCGGCGCTTCCGTCCGGAGGCGACCATTCCCAGGTACCGCCTCCCACCGTTCCTCTCCATCTAGGTGCCTCCACCTCCGGGTCGCTCCCGGCGGCCGCGGGGACCTCGGCCGGGACGAGCTTCCCCCCGACGGCTCCCCTGGCCCCCCGGGATGCCCTGCTGGAGGCTCTCGTGGAGGGCCAGCTCCGCGCCCAGCGCTCTATGGACGAGCTCCTCAGTGTGTTGGCGCGGCCCCCGGCCCCCACATTTTCGTCGCACACATATCCGGGGATCATGCCCCCCGTTTATGGGATACCCGGCGGCCCCTCCGGTTTCCGGGGGGCTGCCTACACCGTATGATCCCGCCGGGGGGTTCCCTCCCCCCGCGGGACATACTTCCGGACACTTCCCGGCACCCGGGCCTGTCCCGGTGCCGGGAGGCTATTTCATGCCCGGGCCCTTCGTGGCACCAGGGGGGTACCCCGTCCCCGGCCCGTTTTCGGGGCTGGGGGGTCATTTCATGCCGGGGGTTATTCCTACGCCGGGAGCCAGTCCCGCCCCTCGCGTTGCAATTACCGCACCGGGGCCGGTCGACAGAGCAGCTCCCGTGCCTCAGCGAATTTCCCCCCGCATTGGCTCCCCAACCCTAGACGTCGCCGAGGGGGCTCACCCCCCACTGGTTCCGGATGTCGCAGGGGCTTCCCCCTTTCCGGTCCCGGTCGTTGCCGCAGGGGCCCCCTCTTCGGATCCAAACGCCGCCCCGGGCGCCCCCTCCCCGGTTCCGGATGGTGCAGGGGCTCCCCCCTTTCCGGTCCCGGGGGCCGTCGCAGGGGGCTCCCCCCAGCAGGCCCCGGTAGCTTCCGGGCCGGCTGCTACAGTGCAGGAGCTCCCTCCCCCGGCGAAGCGGGTCCGCTTCGCCCGGGGGGAGGTCGAGCGAATGCATTCTCCCAGCCGCGGGGAAGAGCTTCCCCCCGGTCGTTGTCGCAGGGAGCCTCGCTCTCGCACCGGTCGGGGGAAGAGACCAGCCGAAGAACCATCCTCCCCGGAGGGAAGCCCGGACGTTCGGGAAATCAGTCCCGACCCGGAAGAGAAGCGTCGTCACCACCACTCTGGCGGCCCTCTTGGGCCGCTACCCGACTCGGATAACGAGGGGGCGTCCCCCGTTAAAGAAGACAGTGACTGGGGCTCCCCCCGAGAAGTGCAGGGGGCGAACCAGCCTCTGTGTCGAAGACTCCGCAGCATCCGATGGCCGCGGCCCTACCGTCCCCCGCACATCGAACATTATAATGGCGAGGCGGACCCTTACGAGTTCGTGCAGATCTACTCCACAGCCATCTCCGCGGCGGGGGGGGACGAGAGCGTCCAATGCAACGTCTTCCCCCTCTACCTCACCGGCATTGCCCGCTCCTGGTTTTACAATCTGAAGGCGGGCTCCATCAAGTCTTTCTCGCAGCTGAAGCGGGAGTTCTGCGCCAACTTTCAGGGAAACTACGTACGTCCCCTGGATTCTTCACAGCTATACACAGTGCGCCAGAGAACCGGGGAGACCATCAGAAGCTTCTTCAAGCGCTTTGCCCAAGTAAAAAGCAAAGTGGCCCACGTCCCGGACTCCACAGTGATCGAAGCCTGCAAAAGCGGGATCCTCCCGGGGGAACTCCACCGAAGACTCTCCCGAAGCTGCCCCTCCTCCGCCGACGAGCTCTTCAACGTACTCGAAAAGTACGCTCGCGCGGAGGAAGATGACATCTGGAAGAAGACCCAGGGGGCTCCTTCCCCCGCCGAGCGGGGAGCCCGGGATCCCCCCAGGCGCCCCAGGCAGGGGGGACGTAGCGAACCACGGCCTCGGGTCACTTTTGTCCTCGAGGGCGGAGGCGGCTCGCGCGACCCCCCGAAGGGCAACCGCCCCTTTCCCAAGCCGAGAGGCCATGGGGGAGGACAGTCTTCGCGCGGCCGCGAAGGCCCCGCGGGGAGAAGCCGGGAAGGACCGTGGTGCAGCTTCCACGGGTCCAGTACCCACGCCACCCGAGATTGCCACCAGCTGCTGCAGCACTTCGCGGCGTTCCTCGACCAGCACGGGCAGGGGGGGGGACTCCGGCCTCCTTGCCCCCTCGGCCAGCTGTTCCGGCCCTTCCCGCTCCCGCGGGGGGGCAGCAGGTGCAGGAGGGGGAGCCTTCAGACGCTCTCCCCTTTCAAACTTCTCAGCGCCACATCAACGTCATCGTAGGGGGGTCCGCCTCCGGGCGGGACTCCAAGCGCCAGCGCAAGGAGTACGTGCGAGAAGTTAAGGTAGTGGGGGTGCTACACGCGTCCGTGCCGCCCAAGTGGTCGGACGTCCCCCTCACCTTTACGGCGGAAGATGCGCGAGGGGTTCGCTTCCCCCATGACGACGCGCTCATTATCTCCGCGACAATCTACAACTGCCACTTGGCCCGCATCCTCGTGGACGGCGGGAGCTCCGCCGACGTCCTGTTCCTCAAAACCTTCAAGGAAATGCAGGTGGATGAGAAGCTCCTGCAACCAGCGGCAGGGCCTCTGCAAGGGTTTGTCCCGGGGAAGGCGGTCCACCCCGTGGGCAAGGTAGATCTCCCGATCACCTTCGGCACCCCGGAGAACTACCGGACCGATCTAGTCCGCTTCGACGTAGTGGACCTCCCCTCCTCCTACAATGTGATTATGGGGAGGACTACGATCAATCGGCTGGGGGCTGCCACCCACCAAAACTACCTGTGCATGAAGATCCCCGGGCCGCATGGCGTGATCAACGTCCGGGGGGACCAAGACATGGCCCGTGCTCTATACGAGCGAGCTGCTGCCACAATAGGAAGCGTCAACCTGATCAAGGCGCCCGGGGGGGAGGCTCAAGCTAAACCCGGAGAAGTGCGCCTTCGGGGTGCGCGAGGGGAAGCTCCTGGGTTTCCTCGTGTCCCAGCGGGGCATTGAGGCAAACCCTGAGAAGATCCGGGCCTTCCTAGACATGCCCCCACCACGCTCCGTCAAAGATGTCCAGCGGCTCTCCGGCCGCCTGGCCGCGCTCAGTCGCTTCGTCTCCCGTTCGGGGGAGCGGGGCCTCCAGTTCTTCAAGATCCTCCGAGGGCTCGAGGGGTTCCGCTGGACCCCCGAGGCCCAGGAAGCCTTCAACGACCTCAAGAAGTACCTCTCGAGCCCTCCAATGCTCGTGAGTCCGTCTCCGGGAGAGCCCTTGCTCCTCTACCTCGCCACGACCCCCGTCGCCGTCAGCGCGGTTTTGGTGAAGGAGCAAGGGGGGCAGCAACGTCCCGTGTACTATGTGAGTGAGGCCCTCCAAGGGGCCAAGACTCGGTACACGGAGATGGAGAAGATTTGCTACGCTCTCCTCATGGCGTCCCGGAAGCTCCGGCACTACTTCCTGGGGCACCCCATCACCGTTCCGTCGTCCCTCCCCCTGGGAGAGGTGCTGCGGAATAAAGAAGCCACCGGTCGGATTGGGAAGTGGGGGGCCGAGCTTGCCCCCTTCTCCCTGTCCCTTACCGGCCGCTCCGCAATCAAGTCGCAGGTCCTCGCCGACTTCGTCGCAGAATGGACTCCCGCCTCTGGGTCCGGGGACGAAGATCTCCCTGTGCCACCCCGACGCAGTGACCATTGGACCCTGCTGTTTGATGGGTCGCTGTGTCTCGCCGGGGCTGGCGCGGGGGTAGTCCTCCGGAGCCCCGAGGGAAAGGAGCTCGCGTACGCCGCGCGACTCGAGTTCCCCGCAACCAACAACGTCGCCAAATACGAGGCTCTGCTCCTCGGGATGCGCCTTGCGCGCTCCCTGGGGATTCGGCGCCTCCTAGTGAAGGGAGACTCTCAGCTCGTTGTCTGCCAAATGGACAAGTCTTACCTGTGCCATGACGCAAATCTAAGTCTTTACTTGCAGGAAGTACGGAAGATGGAGAAGCACTTCGACGGCCTTGAGGCCCGGCATATCCCGAGGAGGGAGAATGACCGGGCCGATGCCTTGGCGCGGGCAGCAAGCGCCCGAGAAACGCTCCCCAGGGGGGCCTTCTTGGAAATCATCATGAAGCCCTCGGTGGCCTCCCCGGATGCAGGCCCCGAGCCCTCGGTCCCAGAGGTCGCCGAGATCGTCCGGCCTTCATCTTGGATGGACCCCCTCATCTCCTTCATCAAGGGAGAGGGGGACCCTCCCAATGAGACTGAGGCTAAGCGCCTCCGGGCCAAAGCCCGGGCATATCTCTTACTGGAGGGAAGGCTCTACAAGCGGGGGGCTTCAGCCCTCCTGCGCTGCCTCCCCCGGTCGGAGGGACTTCACCTCCTGGAAGACATCCACGCGGGGAGCTGTGGTTCTCACCTAGCCCCGTGGGCCATCGCCGCCAAGGCCCTTCGGCAGGGTTTCTACTGGCCTACAGTCATGCGCGACGCGCGAGACCTTGTCTCCGCGTGCGAAGCATGCCAGAAGATGGCCAAGGGCTCGAACCTCCCCCCTGTAGCGCTGCAGACTATCCCCATCACTTGGCCCTTCGTGCGCTGGGGGATGGACCTCCTAGGGCCCTTCCCCCCAGCGCCCGGAGGATACAAGTATGCGGTAGTCGCGGTCGACTACTTTACAAAGTGGGTTGAGGCGGAGCCCTTGGCTAGCATCACCTCCCGGGCCGTCCAGCGGTTTTTCTGGAAAAACGTCGTTTGTCGTTTTGGTGTCCCCCGGGAAATCACCGTGGACAATGGGACCCAATTCGACTCGGCTTATTTCCGGGAATTCTGCGAAGGCCTGGGGATCGTCATCCACTTCGCCTCAGTGGCCCATCCTCAAAGCAACGGGGCTGTCGAGAGAGTCAACGGCGTAATCCTACAGGGGTTACGCCGGAGACTCGAGCAAACCGCTTCCAAGCGGGGCGTATGGGCAGAGGAGCTCCCTAGCATCCTCTGCTCGATGCGCACGACCCTGTCCCGGGCCACAGGGCGTGCTCCCTTCTCTCTGGTCTACGGGGCGGAGGCAGTCCTCCCCCCGGAGATCGGCTTCCGGTCGCTGCGGGTCGAGCTCCTGAACGGAGCCACGACCGCAGCGTACCGGGCCAACGAAGACAACCGGCGGCTGAAAATCGACCTCGTGGAGGAGGAACGCGACCGAGCGCTCCTCCGCCACGCCATCTACGAGCGCAAGATGTCGCGCGCATACAACCAGCGCGTGCGCGAGAGTGCTTTCCGCCTTGGGGACCTTGTCCTCAAGCGCGTCACAGACCCCCAAGCCCAGGGTAAGCTCTCCCCCAAGTGGGAGGGCCCCTACAGGATCTCCGCTGTCCTAGGCTCGGGGGCCTACAAACTCTCCAACCTTCAAGAGCAGGAGCTGAAGCACACCTGGAACTTGCGTTTACTGCGCAAGTTCTACGTCTAGCCTTACGGGCCTGTCCCCTCCCCCGGAGCGATCACGCCGTAGGGGGAGGAGGGACACTGTAGCTTCCTTTCCCCCCCCTTCGCGGTTTCGCAGGGGGGGCTTTGTATATTTTGTTAATAAATGCATAGCCTTTGTTCTTCAACTGTCTCGTTGCAGGTTTTTCTCATTACCGCCCCTAGCGGCGATGCCCTCCCCGCGAGGAAGCCCTCTTCGCGAGGATGCCCTCCCCGCGAGGATGCCCTCTCCGTGAGGATGCCCTCCCCGCGAGGATGCCCTCCCCGCGAGGAAGTGGGCCAGCCCCAACAAGTCCCTACAACGGAGCCTGCACTCCCGTAGGGCGGCTTACGATCAGCCCTCGTGGACTGAGGGTGTAAGCGGCAACCCGGTTGCAGTGGCCGTGGTAACGAGTCACTTTGGGAGACTAGTCCCCTGCCCAAACACTCAAGTCCCGTCTTCGGGCATTTCCTCCTCCGGGAGTAGACATTATTCCCGGCTCCCCGTTCTCACGGCGACCGGAAGATCAGCCCCTTGCGGCTTGATTGGATCTATCTTCCTCCTCCGGGAGTCGACGTTATTCCCGGCTCCCCGTTCTCACGGCGACCGGAAGATCAGCCCCTTGCGGCTTGATTGGGTCTATCTTCCTCCTCCGGGAGTCGACGTTATTCCCGGCTCCCCGTTCTCACGGCGACCGGATGATTATCTCTCGAAGACCTTATTCCCGGCTCCCCGTTCTCACGGCGACCGGACAATTGCTTTACGAAGATATGGATTTCTCAGATATATTTTCCCCCGGAAACATTATTCCCGGTTCCCCGTCCTCACGGCGACCGGACGAAGTCTCCCGGGAAGCTCCCCTCCGGAGGTTATGCTCCCCCCGGGGACCCTGTTACCCCACAGCGCGCGGAGGCCTCCCCCCGCCCGCTGTGGGCGGGGGGGTACAGGGGGCTCCCGGGTCACCAACAAAGAAACTTAGCTCATCCTTGTTAAGATGAGTCGTCCAAACCATCCAAGAAGAAGAAAATAAAGAGGCGCAATAAAAGGAAACAATGCGCTTTATTGATCAGCAAACCCGGAGGACATCTTCCCCCTCCGGTGGGTTTCGGAAATGATACAACCCGGGCCCTAACCCGGGGGATTTTCTACGAGCCTAAGGCCCCTACGCCTAAAGCTCCCGGAGGCGCTCCCTCAGCTCCCGGGCCAAGTCCCGGTACAGCGCCCGGACGCGACGCTGAGAGTCCCGAAGTACGTCTTCGGGCCAAAACTCGTACCCAGCCGGCGGAAGTATCCGGAGAGGAGGTATCATCTGGGTCTTCGGGCACGGGGGAGTTAATTCAGCACGGCTGTTGTCAAAATTATCCAAGTGCCACTCCAGGCGCCACCTCAACCGGACAGGCTCCCGGGCAGTACCCCCGTCGCGCTCCCCGGAGACAAGGCTCAGCAAAATCAAAGCCGCTTGGGCGTCCCCCGGAGAGCCTCTCCCGGACCGTTGCTCGGGAGTAAACCCCCGGGAACCCTGGTAACATTTCATTGCAAAGACTTAGAAAAATTTCAAATATATTTCATTGCAAAATGTTTTTGTACAAGTGCCCGGGGCTTCTCCTAAGAAGCTACCGGAATCAAAATGTCTAACAAAATAAAAAGGGGTCCTAGCTAAAGACCCGGGGGAGGCTCATACTTTAGCATTGGGGTCCTCCCCCCGGGGAGCTTCCTCCGTGGCCGGGGCAGGGACATCCGCAGCCGGAGGCGCCGGTGTCGGGAACCACGTCCGGATAATCCGGTCGTAGTACCCCTCCGCCAGCAGCTCCACCTCCCGGCGCGTTGGCTCGAAGGCCTCCGGGAAGCTCCGGGGGATGCGCCCCCCGATCGCCCGGGCGCCGACCCCACGGTAGTCAACGAGCCCCGCGGCGGCCGCGATGACGGGGATCGCCCGGCCCCGTGCCCGGACGTCCGCAGCCTCCGGGATGGCGGAGACTTGTGCGTTAAGAAAACGCACAGCCTCCGCGAGGGTCGCCGGGGGCACCTCCGGGCCGCTCCCGGAGCCCAGGCTAACGCCAAGGCTTCCCAAGGCCGAGCGGACGGAGCGGCCCGCGTCCGACATCACCCGGATGCTGGAGCTCTCGAGCTCCCGGAGCGCCTTCTCCCGCACCTTGGCCTCCTCTCGGAGGCGGATGTAGGCGCCCTCCGAAAGGTGCACCTGCGCCCGGGCCCGGGACAGCTCATCAAGAGCTTCGTCCCGCTCCCGGAGGGCCGCCTCCCGCTGCTCCACGCAAGCTGCGGCCCGGCTCTCCGCCTCCTTGAGCAGCCGGGTGACCCGCTGCTCAAGGCCCCAGGTAACAGTCGCTACCTACAAAATACATAAAGAGTTAGAAAAATCTCAAGTGTAGGAAAAAAGCCGAAGTATTAAGAGCTCGGGCTACCTGGGCTCCGAGGGACTCGAGCCCCTCAAAACGCTCGTGGAGCGTTCCCCCCGCTACGAAGGCCTGCACCTTGCCGCTGTGCAGGCCCTCCGCGCAGTGGGCCACCTCCCCGGCGGGAAGCAGAAGGGTATCTTGCCCGGTGCCTCTGTTGTGGCCGGGAGAGGGCCCCCGGACCTCGGAGTCCGGGAGCACAGCCGTCGTCGCCGGCGTCTTCGTCGACGAAGTTTCCTCCGAGGACGATGAAGACGAGACTTGGGCGGGGATCTCCGCCCGGGGGGGATCATCGGGCCTTTCCCCACCCCAGGCCGGAGGGCCCTCGGAGCCTCCTGCTCCAGGGGGACCTCGAAGACTGAGGGGCTCCCGCCCTCCTCATCAACTGGCCAGAGGCGCGGAGGCGCCGCCTCCAAGAACCTCACCTCTAGCCTCTCCGGCGCCAATGCCGCCGGGAGGGGCGAGAGGAGCGTCACGCGAATTGGCGACGGGGCGTAGTCCGCCGAATCGGACCCCGCCCCATCGACAACAACCTCCTTCCCCCGGGCCTCGACGGGGGCCTCCGGGGGCGGAGGCGTCGCCTCTGCCCGGGGCGCCGCCCGGGCATGTTCGGCCCCGGGAGCCGCGTCCCGGGCCCTCACCGGCGTCGTTGCCGGCGTCGTCGTCGGGGCGGGGGTCTTCTGCACCCGGGGCCTTTTAGGCTCCGAGCTCCCGGCCGCATCCTTCCCCCGCTTATGAGACCCGGGGGTGGGAAGGGGTTTCCTCTCCGGAAGCCTGAGCCCGTAGGCCTCGGCCACCAGGTTCCGGGGAGGCCCCTCCCCCACGAGGCGCACGATGCGCTCGTGTTCGTCGGCAAAGTACCTCCCCAGGAGGTGCTCTGCCTTGTCCTTCGCCACCGGATACGGGCGCACTGCAAGAGGTAAAGAGTTGGTCAATTTTCATAAAAAACTGCAAGTGCAAAAATGCAGGGGACTTACGCCGCGTCACCGGCTTGACCGGAGGCCGCTGCTCCGGGCCCACGCCGATCCCCCTTCCCCCGCGTGAGAAGGGGGAAAGCCGCAGGAGCGCCAGCTCCTCCGCGGCGTCCCGCATCGAGCGGGCCTTCTTCGTCAGCACCACCTTCCGGAGGAGCTCGAACTCCTCGTCCGTCCACACCGGCGGCTTCGGTGCGGATGACCGGCTGTAGGTGGGAGGCTCCGGGGCGTAGACCACCTCCTCGTCCCGGACCCGGAGGTAGAACCACCTCCGGAGCCAGTCCCCCCAGTGGTCCCGGGAGGCCGCCGCCGGGTAGTCCGCCACCCGGGAGGGCAGCATTTGGACCATCACCGAGCCGAAGGGGGACTTCGGTCCTCCCTTCACCAGGTGGGAGCTCCGCGCCGCCGGTTCATAGAAGTACCGGAAGGCGCGGAGGGTGGGCTCCCGCCCGGTCGCTGTCTCGTAGAGCCATATAAAAAGGCCCATACGGACGAGCGCGTTCGGGGTGAGGTGGTTGAGAGCCACCCCGTACTCTTTGAGAAACTCCCGGAGCATCGGATGCACCGGGAGCCGGAGCCCCGCCTCGAGGAAGGCCTCGAAGGCCACGACCTCTCCGGGCCTGGGGTGGGGGGCTCCGTCCTTCTTTAGGGGGACCCGGATGTCCCCCTCTTCAACGACTCCCTTATTGACCAGGGACTCCGCGTCCGAGGCCGAGAACTCGGAGGCCCAGAGGAAATCCACGGGGATTTCCTCCGGGGGCACCTCCGTGGTCTTCGCTCGACCTTTGGGCGCCATTAGGTCAGTTCTTTCTTTTTTCGGTGGCTAACATTTCAGGAGGTTGACTAAAGCTCCCGGACGCTCGCTACCGGAGGAAGCTACCGGAAATGCTACCGGGAGAGCGCTACCGAGAGAGCTGAAGCTGGAGTTGGAAAATTTGGAATGAGCTACCGGGGCCCCCTAAGGCCCTATTTATAGAGGCTGGCCGAGATCTGGATGCGCGCCACGTGGCCCCCTCGGAGCAATCTGGACCACTGAAATTCAAACCGTGCGCGGGAAACGAAGGGACAGGCGCGTAAATCGAGGCACCGGTTCGAACCGCGCATGCATTTATTGCGAAAACGGCGCGGCCATAAAGCGCCCGGCACAGAAACCGAAGCGTCGCCGGGGGTCCGGTGATTTTCGTCCGGAGGTTTCGCCCGGAGATTTTCCCGGTACCGTAACCATTCCCTCCGGAGGCTCAAGCTTCGTCCCCGGAGGGCATGGGGGGCTGCTGTTGGGGGAAATCTCCGCGCGGTCAAGTCCAGGTAAGTTCATGATTGCCCGGGGACAGTGGCCTCCGGTGCCTGCCCCGGGCGCCGCCTTTTAGGTTCCCGGGACCGTGCCTCCGGGGCATGTCCCGGGCGCCGCCATAGGCTCCCGGGACCGTGCCCCCCCGGGCTGGTCCCGGGCGCCGCCTTTTGGCTCCCGGGACCGTGCCCCCCCGGGCTGGTCCCGGGCGCCGCCATTCGCCCGGGGACAGTGGCCTCCGTTGCCTGCCCCGGGTGCCGCCTTTTGGCTCCCGGGACGACGCCTCCGGGGCATGTCCCGGGCGCCGCCTTTCGGCTCCTGGGACCCTGCCCCCCGGGTGAGTCCCGGGCGCCGCCATTCGCCCGGGGACAGTGGCCTCCGTTGCCGGCCCCGGGCGCCGCCTTTTGGCTCCTGGGACGACGCCTCCGGGGCATGTCCCGGGCGCCGCCTTTCAGCTCCCGGGACCCTGCCCCCCGGGCGAGTCCTGGGCGCCGCCATTCGCCCGGGGACAGTGGCCTCCGGTGCCCGCCCCGGGCGCCGCTTTTTAGGCTCCCGGGACCGTGCCTCCGGGACATGTCCCGGGCGCCGCCTTTTGGCCCCCGGGACCGTGCCCCCCGGGTGGGTCCCGGGCGCCGCCATTCGCCCGGGGACAGTGGCCTCCGGTGCCTGCCCCGGGCGCCGCCATTTGGCCCCCGGGACCTTGCCCCCCAGGCGGGTCCCGGGCGCCGCCATTCGCCCGGGGACGGTGGCCTCCGTTGCCTGCCCCGGGCGCCACGTCATCGCCCTTCTAAAAGGTAAAATCCCTGTTTGCTTATCACGTGCAGGTCACGCGAGGGACGCCTCGGGAATCAGCAACCACCTGTCAAGCATCCAAGACGTTTGACCGGAAGAAGGACGGTCCTACCCTTCAATCCGACGGTGGCCTCCGGGGTAGTTCAGGCTTTTTGCTTCTTTTTGGGGCTATAAATAGCCCTTGTACCCCTCTGTTGTAAAGACGAGCTCATTATTATTTGGAATAGCTAAACTCACAGACGTGCTCCGGAAGCCTCTCCCCCGGAGAGAGCCTCCCCAGCCGACTCCGGTCGGGAGCGCGTCGACAGGACTAGGGCCCCCACCGGGACCCGAACCTGTATAAATCCTCGTGTCTTTTCTTGTGTTTGTCCGGCGGGGGGGGACCGGTCGCTCGGTCAACCCGCGTCGCGTAAATCCCACTAGGATCGTTTTCAAAACCTGCCGGGGTATTCTTAATACCACGACAGTTAATTTGCTATAGGATTTCATAGATGAGTATAAACTTAATCCTTGTACTCATCTAGCAAGAAATTTGGTAAAATATAGCATGATTTGATGATTTTGATATAACCCGAAAATAGGGTATTTTAGGGTAATTAAGATCTGAGTTTTGATCGATTTCAAATTCTGACCTCTAAGATGAGATTTTAGAATCTGGACATAAGGGAAAATTGTATCAAATAGCATTTGGAAGACATTTGCTGAAGAAATTCTGAATTTGGAGTTAATCTGAAGATTTCAGCCTTTCTGGGTTTCCATATATGAGAAAAAGGACTGATTTGCGATATAATTTGGACTGATCTGTGAAAAAGGCTTAAATGATGAAATCTGGCTGCCAACTTTCTGGATTAAGGTATTGGCATATCCATGATCATAATCCAAGAATAATCTGGTCTAGATTAGGTCAAGATTTGGTTAAATCTGAGTTCAGAGTATTTAGGGTAATTAGGATATTAATTAAATTCCTGTTTTCGAAAACAGAAAAAGGATCTCAAGATCTGAGAGTTAGAGATGGAATTGAATCTGACTTCTGAAGGCTTTTATGCTTAGAGTAACTGATAGATCACATCTGAGAAATCTGATCTTGATTTGGGTTCACAGGATAGATTTGGAGATATTTGGGGCTTAGGATAGATTAGAGTCTGATTGATCTTGCTACTACTACAGAGATACATGCATGCATTATGTTCATGAAAAAGAGAGTTTTTACCCCTAAACTCAGGGTGTTATAGATCTACCCTCCTTAAAGAAATCTCGCCCCGAGATTTACCTAAGAAGAAAAGATAAGGGCAGGTTTGCTGGAGATCTTCTTCCTTCCCCAAAGTGGCTTCCTGTTCTGAATGATTTCCCCACTGAACTTTACACAACTTAATCTTCTTTCTTCTGAGCTGACGTTCATCAGTGGCTAGGATTCTGATCGGATGCTCAAGGTAAGTAAGATTCTTCTGTAATGATATATCTTGTACATCTATCTGGTTAGTAGGTTCTTTTAAACATTTCTGGAGCTGAGAGACATGAAACACATCATGTACTCCTGCTAATCCTGAGGGTAATTCCAGTTTATATGATACTTCTCCTTTCTTCTTGATTATCTTAAATGGTCCAACGTACCTAGGAGATAGCTTTCCTTTCACTTGGAATCTCTGTAATCCTTTGAATGGCGTGACCTTGAGATAAACAAAATCTCCTGGATCAAATGCTAATTCTCTCCATCGATTGTCTGCATAACTCTTTTGTCGTGATTGTGCTGTCCTTAACCTTTCTCTAATGAGTTTGACATGAGCCTCTGCCTCTTCTACTATCTCTGGTCCTATGACTCTTCGTTCTCCTGGCTCATTCCAATGCAATGGGGTTCTGCATTTGCGTCCATATAAAGCTTCAAATGGTGCCATCTGTATACTAGCTTAATAACTGTTATTATATGTAAACTCTGCAAATGGTAAACATTTGTCCCATGATGTTCCATAATCTAGTATACAAGCTCTTAGGAGATCTTCTAGAATTTGGTTTACTCTTTCTGTTTGTCCTCCTGTCTGCGGGTGATATGCAGTACTGAAATCCAACTGAGTTCCTAGGGTTTCATGCAGTCTATTCCAAAACTTGGATGTAAACTGTGCTCCGCGATCTGAGACAACCTTCTTTGGAATACCATGCAATGCCACTATTCTTTGCATGTATAACTCTGCCAATGTACTGCCATCGTAGACCTTTTTGACTGGTATAAAATGAGCTACCTTGGTGAGTCTATCCACAATAACCCATATGGAGTGATATCCTCCTCGAGTTTTAGGTAGTCCTGTAATAAAATCCATACCAATTTCTTCCCATTTCCATAATGGTATTGGTAGAGGTTGTAGCTTTCCGGCTATCTTCTGGTGCTCTGCTTTAACTCGCTAACATGTATCGCAGTTTGCAATGTATTCTGCGATTTCTCTCTTCATATTATCCCACCAAAATCGAGTTTTCAAGTCCTGATACATCTTTGTGTTACCGGGGTGTATCGAGTATGCAGTTTTATGTGCTTCATGGAGAATTAATTCCTTAAGGTCTTTGCTTTGAGGTACACAAATCCTTCCCCGATACCACACAATCCCTTGATTGTCTTCAGTAAAACCTTGAGCCTTTCCTAATTTGATTCGGCTCTTGATCTTGCAAATCTCCTCATCTTCCTTCTGGGCATTCCCTATCCGTTCTTCAAGTTGAGGCTTTACTATTAGATTAGCTACCGTTCCTTGTGGTACTACTTCCAATTGATGATTCTGCAACTCTCGTTGTAGGTAAGAGTTCCTTAGTATGACTGTTTCTTGCAGGTTGTAAACCTTCCTGCTTAAGGCATCTGCTACTACATTAGCCTTTCCTGGATGGGACTGGATGCTAAGGTCATAATCTTTGATCAACTCTAACCATCGTAGTTGTAATCAATGGCATAGCCATATAAATAGTTCTAACTTTATGAGTATTTTGTAAATTTGAAGTTAGAACTGTTAAAACATCTCAACCTCTTTAGTGTAAAAGTGGTTTTAGATTCATGAAGAAGCACCAACACCACAATGGATCTAATTTGCGGATTTTGTAGGAGCATATATATGCACAAACACAATCACATAACTAGGAGTGTTTCCATATATTTCAAATCTATATACTAAAATTATACAAAATTTACTGATGTCTAGCGTCTAGCGAAAGAGATAGATAAAAAAATTGTTAAATAGTTATGACTATATTACAAAGGAATACTATTTTTGTGTTTAGTGGTTACATTGTATAGCACCTATCAATCAAATGGCATGCATGCCTTTTAGAGTACATTGATTGGCTTTGTCGAGAGCCTTCCTGACATATAAAATTCTTTATGAATGATCATTGATGGAAACTACTCAAAAATATAGACACTGTTACTTCGCACATTATCCATGCTCAAATCCCATGGTCCTAAGAACATGTGCACCAACTAATATAGAATTCACTTTGTTGTCGATCACTTGAGTCCTTGCACTTTATTACTTTGGTCAAAATAGTCCTGAACATTCATCCACCTATGCAACATGGGAATAGAAGAGCCTATTAACAAGAATTTGATCAGTATAAGACAAGAAAGTATAGAAATTTGGTATTACAATTTGAACTCGTAAATAACATATCTAAATAATACTACCTGATTGCATATAGACAAGAATCATATAGCAACAAACTCCAAGTTGGAAGTCCCTAAATATCATATCTAAATAATACAAAAATAATCTGTAACACCCTGAGTTTAGGGGTAAAAACTTTCTTTTTCATAAAAGTCATGCATGCATGTATCTCTGTAGTAGTAGCAAGATCAGTTCAACCCTAATCTATCCTAAGCCCCAAATATCTCAAAATCTTCCCTGTGAACCCAAATCAAGATCAGATTTCTCAGATGTGATCTATCAGTTACTCTGAGCATAAAATCCTTCAGAAGCCTGATTCAATTCCATCTCTAACTCTCAGATCTTGCAATCCTTTTCTGTTTTCGAAAACAGGAATTTAAATAATATCCTAATTACCCTAAATACTTTGAACTCAGATTTAGCCAAATCTTGACCTAATCCAGACCAGATTATTCTTGAATTATGATCATGGGTATGCCAATACCTTAATCCAGAAAGTTGGCTGCCAGATTTCATCATTTAAGCCTTTTTCACAGATTAGTCCAATTGTATCGCGAATCAGTCCTTTTCTGATATCTCGAAACCCAAAAAGGCTAAAATCCTCAAATCAACTCCAAATTCAAATCTGTTTTAGGGAACACCTCCCAAATGCTAATTAATACAAAATCTTCTTTTATCAGAACACCCAAATCTCTCTCCAATTACCTTGAATTCAAAATCGACCAAAACTCAGATTTTAATTACCCTAAAATACCCTATTTTCAGTTTATATCAAAAACCATCAAATCATGCCAAATTTTACAAAATTTCTTGCTGGATGAGTATAAGGTATAAGTTTATACTCATCTATGAAATCAGATTTCAGATTACTCCTCTCTAAATCAGAAATTACAAATCAGTCCAGAAATCAAACAAAGATTCTTGCAATCAGGTCCCTGGTTCGACCAGAGCGACAGTTCACGACCAGAGCTCCCAGCTCCTTCGACCTCGACCACAGCCAGCACAGTGTTTGATCACTTCACTTCGACCAGCGCTGCTGCCACCGCGACCAAGTGCACCGTGTCACCGCGCCTGTTGCCGCCGATCAGCACCGCGCTCACCTGTGCTCATTCAAGGCCGTGTTTGCATGCGCACACATGTTTGCACCTCAGTTATCGCCGTGTCAGTCCTTGTCCAGCACAACAACAGCTAGCGCGCCAGAGAGAAGCTTCACCTGCTCGCCGGTTCTTCAGCCTAAAGGTACACCGGCACAAGCATCTTAGCCTCCAAGCAGTGAGCTTCGCTTCACCTTGCCTTGCCTTTAAATAGCAGTCCAGAGCAACTCCTTCGTCACCAGCACTGCTCTCCAAATCTCCTCAACAATTAAACCAAATTTTCTTTGCTGTTGTCTTCTTCTCCGGTGAGCCGCCAAGCAGGTCGACGACGCCAGCACGCTCCACTGCATCAATCTTCAAATTGAAGCCACCAGTGAGTTCCCCTCATCAAACTCTCTGTGTTGTATCATTTAATTGAATCCCCGTGGCCCTCATCACCGGTGATCGCCGGAATTGCCAAAACCCCCGTTCCAGCTTTACAACTCGATTCAATCCAAATTAGCCCTCAATCCAGTAGAGTAAAATGATCAGTGAGCTTTATTTAGCAAGCCAGTGCATCAAGATGTTGAAATTGAGCTCAAATCGAAGCTATCTCCAAGTTTGAGCTTCACCAGTCGCCGGCTCTGGCCGCCAAACTTCTCTGGTGATGCTCCGACCAAATTGATTGTGTCAACAGCTTCCTTATGCATCCCTCTTACTCCTCGAGCAAGGAATTGAGTTCAAATCCTGTAGAACGAAAAATCCCAAATCCAGTGTCATCTTCTCCGGCGCCGGCCACCGAAAATCTGTTCCCGACCGATCCATCTCCAACCACCTTGTCCCATAGATGCATCTCGATCTCCTGAACAATTTTGTCTACTAGCTCGACATATAATTCGGTCTAAATCAAAAGTTATGGCTATGCCCTAATTTATGTCCAGTGCCATGACTTGAAACTCCAGCCACCGTGTTCTTCGCCAGTTTTCACCACTTTCTGGCCATCTCCTTCCCTAGATCCTGTTGAGTAAATTGTTCTTGCTACAAATGCCTAACTACCAGACAAAGTGGTGCATCAATTGGAGCCCTAGATCAAAAGATATGGTAAACCCTAGTTTCTGGCCATGTCAGCCAGTGGCATTGAGCCTTTTTACCTACTTCCAGCCATGCATTTTGAGCATAACCTTGTCCCTTAGATTCCTGATGTTGTGATCTACATTTTCTTCTTTTGTCACAACTTAAATTGAGCCCTCTATCAACCATTGATCCTTTGTCAACACCTTGAACCGAATGTCAACCTAAAGACGTTCGTCGTTTTTGGGCAAATCAGCCGCAGACTTAATGTCACTTCCAGCCATGCATGTAGTATAATAATGTATTGAAAAGGTTGTGATTCTTGGTTGCTTGTTTGATCTTTCCTCAGAGCCAGAGGCAAAGTTCGAGGACTTCACTGTCGACCCGGCATCGGCTGCTGTTTCTTACGACGCGGAAGGCAAGTCATAGTCTGGATCATCTTGAACCTATATTTTATGAATTGCTATGATATGACCTTGAATATAAATAATATTGCATGTGAGAGAATGGTTGAATTATGAATTAGCAGAACTAGGCTGGATGCCTATGAAATGTTGAAAGATCAATTAGTGAGCCATGAATTATTATATGTACTTATATATATTCATGAAATAAAACCCCTAGTCGTGACCAGAATTTTGGTTTGGAATGGCGGTAGCACTGGAGGTTCTTAACTGCAAAGGATAGCAGGCACTGAAGGTGCATGGTTTGTGGATGGTCTGGTCACTGGCATATAAGGACTAGAACCTTGTGTTGTGCGTCTAGTGGCATGAAACACGTGCTAACCGCAAGTCTGGTATGGGATAGGCCTAAACAAGTACTTATGTGGATCGCACATGAAACCCCTACATGAGATGGGAAGTGATGCACGATTGGCACGGAGTGCGGCTCCTACACATATCACTGAATGTGATTGCACGCTGACCCAGTAATGGGAAGAGGCATTCGGGGTGGGGGTTTGAGTACAACCCACCACAACTATGCTTCGTGAGAGATCCACAGGGTCAGGGTGAATTGTGTGTGAAACATGACAAAAGTTCTTCTTATCTCCACCTTGCCACTCACACATAGTTGTGAGGAAGGGTCTAATCATATTGATAGGATGGGCTTGAAAGTGGAATATCTTGTTGGTAAATTGGTACCTCTCTGCAGAGTTAAAAACGTATTCGAATACTCCGAGCTCCCAGGTTTATAGGAGTTTGCTGCGGTGGATTAAATCCACGGGGTGTGGCACAAGTATGTTTTCTAAGTAAAATTTGATAAGTCAAGATTACCCAAATGACATGTGTTGTCATGATAAGGGGTGCTGCCGTGGGCTATCTTGTGTCAACGTGTCGCGGTAGTGCTATAATTTAGTGAACATGAATAGCGATGCTATATTATGAAAAGTGCTGCCATGAGATGAGATATGAAAGAAAAGACTATTTTACAACCATCCACACTTTTTTTTTATTAGCATAGGTTCATATCATCCCTACTATATGTATCTACTCTTACCTATGACTTGCTGAGTACGTAAGTACTCACCCTTGCAACTTACAACCCAGTAGATGGAGCGTCCCATGATCAAGATAAAGGCGTGGAGAACTTCTTGGATCCAGAAGGAAGAGAGCAAGTTTCGCCACAAGTGTTGTTCTGCTGTCAACTTCTTACTGTGGGAGGGTCACCTATTTCTGCTGTGTAGATGTTATTTTGCTAAACCATGTATGCCGCAAAGTTATTGTAATCTCTTTATGTAATATTAAGGCCAGTAGGCCACACTGCTTAAATATTTTGTAAGTTTTTCTGCTACAATGTGAATATACTCCTGTGCCTGATTTTTCCTGGGAAGTCAAAGGTATGCATATATGGGACTAGCTACAGCAAGCTAGGTCTCCACGGGAGTAGTTGTAGTCCCAGTTTCGGAGTGCGACAAAAGCTTGGTATCAGTGCAGCATGAGAACTTGACTGTAGGACGACACCTTTAGGAGTTGGCTCTCCAGGAAGGCGTAATTTATTTAAAAACTATTACTTTGAAAACTTTATTTCGGTAAAAATAAGCTTGAAGCTTCTAAAAATTTTGATTTCAAAGTCTTGATTTTTCTAAAATTCGGTAAGGTAGCTAGAGAGCGCGTTTTGTTTTCTCATAGTGTCTTTGGGGTTTAGCTGGGGAATAGTGTAGAAAGAGCTAGCTAATGCTCCTGATAGCTTGTGATTCGCTATTGCTTTTGCAATGGTTAACTTGTGTACTATGACTAGAAGCCTAAATATTTTATGCATTAATGTAGTTTGCATTAATTTCTGCGTTACTGTCTTTGTGGGCCTTAGTTAGTTAGATCTGTCTAGATTCTCTTCAAAGCCATCATGGTTGACACAAGGAGAAGATCCCGAAGCGGCAGAGAGGGCAGAGAACAGACTCCGCAGGGAGAAGATCCTATGGTGAGAGACCCTTTGTTTCAACAAAGATCCCAGAATTCTAATCCTCCCCAGAATGAGCAACCCAGTTTGCAGGAAAACTTTCAGTCTATGGAGAAGGAAAATATAGAGGGAGAGGGTCGGAAGCGAAGGATGCCCCAACAAGTGCGACCACAACTAAACTCAACCGAAGGAGAGTCCCTACCGCCTCTAGTTTTCAACCATCATACCAGACTCCCAGACCAATAACAATGTTGTGCCCCAACTGCAAAGGAAACCACCTTCAGAAGAATTGTCCTCATTTCTGTATTCAGTGTTATCACTGTGGACAATATGGACATCGCCGAGATTGCTGTCCATGGATTCAACTCCCTATTTCCATAGCCAGATCTCAGGCAGGGATGCAGTCAGTAGCACCCAGAACATCACCACTGCAGAACCCCAAGGGAAACATACAAAGAAGAGGAGCCATGACTACCAGAGGAAGAGGAAACCATCTCCAAAAGGACTGCCCTCACATGAGCATCCATTGTTTCCACTGCGGGCAACGTGGACATCGTAGAGAATTTTGTCCTTGGATTCAACTTCCATCATCCATCGCCAGGTCACAGGCAGGAACACAACCAACAGCACCCAGAGTACCGGTGTCACCATCACAAAAGTTTAAAGGAACTCCACCAGGAAGAGGAGGAAGCATGGCCAACCGAGGAAGAGGAAGAGGTAGAACACCAACTGCAACTCAAGGGGGAAAGCTAAACTACACTTCAATCCAAGAAGCAGGCAACGCCACCGACATTCTTCTAGGTAGATTTCTGATCCAGTCTGCATCTGCCTTAATATTGTTTGATCCTGGTGCTACAAACTCCTTTATGTCAAAAGCATTTGCATCTGAGATTGAAATGCATATAGCACCATTAGAGTACCCCATGATTATACAAACTCCAGAGGCTAGACTATCAGTCTACTCAATCTGCCTAAATGTAACCTTCAGTATAGAAGGGGTAGAATTCACGGCAAATCTGCTAGTTCTAGAACTGCAAGGTCTAGACATTATATTGGGCATGGATTGGTTGTCCCAACATAAAGGTCTAGTAAACTGTGAAGAGAAAACCTTAAGCCTTGTCAGTAGCCAAGGGGAAAAGTTTTATTCTATGCAGAAAGATCGTCAACCAAGGAACCGCTAGGATCTGTTCAAGCATTGCAAAAGATATGCCTGGAACAAGTACCTATAGTACAACAATATCCCGATGTGTTTCTAGAAGAACTTCCAGGAATGCCGCCTGATAGAGAGATAGAATTCACTATTGAGCTTAAACCAGGAGCAGCGCCCATAGCAAAACGACCCTACCGGATGTCAGTTACTGAATTGGAAGAGCTCAAGAGCCAATTAGAAGACTTGGAGAATAAAGGATTCATCAAACCCAGAGCTTCACCATGGGGAGCCTCGGTATTATTTGTAAGGAAGAAGGACGGAACCTTACGAATGTGTGTAGATTATCGAGCTCTATATGAAGTTACCATAAAGAATAAGTATCCATTACCAAGAATTGACGACTTGTTCGATCAACTTCGAGGAGCTAAAGTATTCTCCAAGATAGACTTAAAGTCGGATACCATCAACTGAAGATCAAGAAGGAAGATATATCGAAGACTGCTTTCACTACCAGATACGGGCTGTATGAATTTACAGTAGTACCATTTGGTTTAACCAATGCCCCAGCAGCCTTCATGAATGTCATGAATAGCACATTTATGGATTTCCTTGACAAGTTTGTCATAGTGTTCATAGATGACATTCTGATATATTCCAGGAGTACAGAAGAGCATGAGCAACATCTACACCTAGTCTTGGAAAGGCTACGAGAAAGGCAATTCTATGCCAAGTTTGATAAATATGAGTTTTGGATGTCAAGGATTGTGTTTCTTGGACATGTGTTGACAGCAGAAGGAATTTCAGTGGATCCAGCTAAAATTTCCGCTATCAAAGAATGGAAACGACCCACCTCAGTCCCAGAAATCAGAAGTTTCTTAGGATTGGCAGGATACTACAGGAGATTCATCGAAGGATTTTCCCAGATTGCCAAACCTCTTACTAACCTTCTAAAGAAGGATATTGCATTGGAATGGACCACTAAGTGCGAAGAAAGTTTTCAGAAGTTGAAACAGAAATTGACAACAACACCAGTCCTTACCTTGCCAGATAGCAAAGAAGATTTTGTAGTTTATTGTGATGCTTCAAAGCAAGGAATAGGTTGTGTGTTAATGCAACAAGGTTGAGTAGTAGCTTACGCTTCACGCCAATTGAGACCACATGAGGAAAACTATCCCACTCATGACTTGGAATTAGCAGCAGTAGTACATGCCTTAAAGATATGGCGACACTATCTCATTGGAAATAAATGTGAGATTTTTACAGATCATAAGAGTCTCAAGTATATCTTCATTCAGACGGAGCTCAACATGCGTCAACGACGATGTTTAGAGTTGATCAAAGATTATGACCTTAGCATCCAGTACCATCCAGGAAAAGCTAACGGGGAGCAGATGCCTTAAGCAAGAAGGTTTACAACCTGCAAGAAATAGTCATCCTAAGGAACTCTTACCTACAACAAGAGTTGCATAATCATCAAGTGGAAGTAGTACCACAAGGAACGGTAGCTACTCTAATAGTAAAGCCTCAACTTGAAGAACGGATAAGGAATGCCCAGAAGGAAGATGAGGAGATTTGCAAGATCAAGAATCGAATCAAGTTAGGAAAAGCTCAGGGTTTTACTGAAGACGACCAAGGGATTGTGTGGTATCAAGGAAGGATTTGTGTACCTCAAAGTGCAGACTTTAAGGAATTAATTCTCCATGAAGCGCATAAAACTCCATACTCGATACACCCTGGTAACACAAAGATGTATCAAGACCTGAAAACCTGATTTTGGTGGGATAATATGAAGAGAGAAATCACAGAATATATTGCAAACTGTGATACATGTCAGCAAGTTAAAGCAGAACACCAGAAGATAGCGGGAAAGTTACAACCTCTACCAATACCATTATGGAAATGGGAAGAAATCGGCATGGATTTCATTACAGGATTACCTAAAACTCGAGGAGGATATGACTCCATATGGGTTATTGTGGATAGACTCACCAAGGTAGCTCACTTTATATCAGTCAAAAAGGTCTACGATGGCAGTACATTGGCAGAGTTCTACATGCAAAGAATAGTAGCATTGCATGGTATTCCAAAGAAGATTGTTTCAAATCGCGGAGCACAATTTGCCTCCAAATTTTGGAACATACTGCATGAAACTTTAGGAACCCAATTGGATTTCAATACTGCATATCACCCTCAAACAGGAGGACAAATAGAAAGAGTCAATCAAATTTTGAAAGATCTCTTAAGAGTTTGTATATTAGATTATGGAACATCATGGGACAAATGTTTACCATTAGCAGAGTTTACATACAATAACAGTTATCAAGCTAGTATATAGATGGCACCATTTGAACTTTATATGGACGGAAATGCAGAACCCCATTGCATTGGAATGAGCCAAGAGAACGAAGAGTCGTAGGATCAGAGATAGAGAAGAGGCAGAAGCTCATGTCAAACTCATCAGAGAAAGATTAAAGATAGCACAGTCCCGACAAAAGAGTTATGCAGACAATCGACGGAGAGAATTATCATTTGAACCAGGAGATTTTGTTTATCTCAAGGTCACGCCATTCAAGGGATTGCAGAGATTCCAAGTGAAGGGAAAGCTATCTCCTAGGTATATTGGGCCATAAGAGATAATCAAGAGGAAAGGAGAAGTATCATATAAATTGGAATTACTCTCAGGATTAGCAGGAGTACATGATGTGTTTCATGTCTCTCAGCTCCGGAAATGTTTAAAGGAACCTACTGACCAGATAGAGGTACAAGATGTAGCATTACAGAAGAATCTTACTTACCTTGAGCATCCGATTAGAATCCTAGCCACTGATGAACGTTAGCTCAGAAGGAAGAAGATCAAGTTGTGTAAAGTTCAGTGGGAAAATCATTCAGAACAAGAAGCCACATGGGAGAAGGAAGAAGATCTCCAGCAAACCTACCCTTATCTTTTCTTGTCTTAGGTAAATCTCGGGGTGAGATTTCTTTAAGGAGGGTAGATCTGTAACACCCTAAGTTTAGGGGTAACACCCTAAGTTTAGGGGTAAAAACTTTCTTTTTCATAAAAGTCATGCATACATGTATCTCTGTAGTAGTAGCAAGATTAGTTCAACCCTAATCTATCTTAAGCCCCAAATATCTCAAAATCTTCCCTGTGAACCCAAATCAAGATCAGATTTCTCAGATGTGATCTATCAGTTACTCTGAGCATAAAAGCCTTCACAGAAGCCTGATTCAATTCCATCTCTAACTCTCAGATCTTGCAATCCTTTTCTGTTTTCGAAAATAGGAATTTAATTAATATCCTAATTACCCTAAATACTTTGAACTCAGATTTAGCCAAATCTTGACATAATCCAAACCAGATTATTCTTGGATTATGATCATGGGTATGCCAATAACTTAATCCAGAAAGTTGGAAGCCAGATTTCATCATTTAAGCCTTTTTCACAGATTAGTCCAATTGTATCGCGAATCAGTCCTTTTCTGATATCTCGAAACTCAAAAAGGCTAAAATCCTCAAATCAACTCCAAATTCAAATCCGTTTTAGGGAACACCTCCCAAATGCTAATTAATACAAAATCTTCTTTTATCATAACACCCAAATCTCTCTCCAATTACCTTGAATTCAAAATCGACCAAAACTCAGATTTTAATTACCCTAAAATACCCTATTTTCAGTTTATATCAAAAACCATCAAATCATGCCAAATTTTACAAAATTTCTTGCTGGATGAGTATAAGGTATAAGTTTATACTCATCTATGAAATCAGATTTCAGATTACCCCTCTCTAAATCAGAAATTACAAATCAGTCCAGAAAGCAAACAAAGATTCTTGCAATCAGGTCCCTTGTTCGACCAGAGCTGCAGTTCGCGACCAGAGCTCACAGCTCCTTCAACCTCGACCACAGCCAGCACAGTGTTTGATCACTTCACTTCGACCAGCGCTGCTGCGACCGCGACCAAGTGCACTGTGTCACCGCACCTGTTGCCGCCGATCAGCGCCACGCTCGCCTGTGCTCGTTCAAGGCCGTGTTTGCATGCGCACTCGTGTTTGCACCTCAGTTATCGCCGTGTCAGTCCTTGTCCAGCACAACAGCAGCTCGCGCGCCAGAGAGAAGCTTCACCTGCTCGCCGTTGCTTCAGCCCGAAGGTACACCGGCACAAGCATCTTAGCTTCCAAGCAGTGCGCTTCGCTTCACCTTGCCTTGCCTTTAAATAGTAGTCCAGACCAACTCCTTCGTCACCATCACTGCTCTCCAAATCTCCTCAGCAATTAAACCAAATTTTCTTCGCTGTTGTCTTCTTCTCCGGCGAGCCGTCGAGGAGGTCGACGACGCCTGCACGCTCCACTGCATCAATCTTCAAATTGAAGCCACCAGTGAGTTCCCCACATCAAACTCTCTGTGTTGTATCATTTAATTGAATCCCCGTGCCCCTCATCACCGGTGATCGCCGGAATTGCCAAAACCCCTGTTCCAGCTTTACAACTCAATTCAATCCAAATTAGCCCTCGATCCAGTAGAGTAAAATGATCAGTGAGCTTTATTTAGCAAGCCAGTGCATCAAGATGTTGAAATTGAGCTCGAATTGAAGCAATCTCCAAGTTTGAGCTTCACCAGTCACCGGCTCTCGCCGCCAGACTTCTCCGGTGATGCTCTGACCAAATTGATTGTGTCAACAGCTTCCTTATGCATCCCTCTTACTCCTCAAGCAGGAATTGAGTTCAAATCCTATATAACAAAAAACCCCAAATCCAGTGTCATCTTCTCCAACGCCGGCCACCGAAAATCTGTTCCCGGCCGATCTAGCTCCAACCACCTTGTCCCATAGATGCATCTCGATCTCCTAAACATTTTTTTCTACTAGCTCGACATCTAATTCGGTCTAAATCAAAAGTTATGGCTATGCCCTAATTTATGTCCAGTGCCATGACTTGAAACTCCAGCCACCATGTTCTTCGCCAGTTTTCACCACTTTCCGGCCATCTCCTTCCCTAGATCCTGTTGAGTAAATTGTTCTTGCTACAAATGCCTAACTACCAAACAAAGTGGTGCATCAATTGGAGCCCTAGATCAAAAGATATGGTAAACCCTAGTTTCTGGCCATGTCAGCCAATGGCATTGAACCTTTTTACCTACTTCCAGCCATGCATTTTGAGCATAACCTTGTCCCTTAGATTCCTGATGTTGTGATCTACATTTTCTTCTTCTGTCACAACTTAAATTGAGCCCTCTATCAACCATTGATCCTTTGTCAACACCTTGAACCGAATGTCAACCTAAAGACGTTCGTCGTTTTTGGGCAAATCAACCGCAAACTTAATGTCATTTCCATACCCTGGAACCCTAAAAGTCCCTAGCACCCATCTTCAGCCCCAATTCTGTGAATTAGCCCTAATCAGCTTCTAAATCCAATTATTTTAGAATCATCAAGACATTTCATCTTTGCATTATTGCATGTAGTATAATAATGTATTGAAAAGGTTGTGATTCTTGGTTGCTTGTTTGATCTTTGCTCAGAGCCAGAGCCAGAGTTCGAGGACTTCACTGCCGACCCGGCATCAGCTGCTGTTTCTTACGACGTGAAAGGCAAGTCATAGTCTTGATCATCTTGAACCTATATTTTATGAAATTCTATGATATGACCTTGAATATAAATAATATTGCATGTGAAAGAATGGTTGAATTATGAATTGGCAGAACTAGGCTGGATGCCTATGAAATGTGAAAAGATCAATTAGTGAGCCATGAATTATTATATGTACTTGTATATATTCATGAAATAAAACCCCTAGCCGTGACCAGAATTTTGGTTTGGAATGGCGGTAGCACTGGAGGTGCTTAACTGCAAAGGATAGCAGGCACTGAAGGTGCATGGTTTGTGGATGGTCTGGTCACTGACATATAAGGACTAGAACCTTGTGTTGTGCGTCTAGTGGCATGAAACACGTGCTAACCGCAAGCCTGGTATGGGACAGGCCTGAACAAGTACTTATGTGGATCGCACATGAAACCCCTGCATGAGATGGGAAGTGATGCACGATTGGCACGGAGTGTGGCTCCTACACATATCACTGAATGTGATTGCACGCTGACCCAGTAATGGGAAGAGGCATTCGGGGTGGGGGTTTGAGTACAACCCACCACAACTATGCTTCGTGAGAGATCCACAGGGTCAGGGTGAATTGTGTGTGAAACATGACAAAAGTTCTTCTTATCTCCACCTTGCCACTCACACATAGTTGTGAGGAAGGGTCTAATCATATTGATAGGATGGGCTTGAAAGTGGAATATCTTGTTGGTAAATTGGTACCTCTCTGCAGAGTTAAAAACGTATTCGAATACTCCGAGGTCCCGGGTTTATAGGAGTCTGCTGCGGTGGATTAAATCCACGGGGTGTGGCACAAGTATGTTTTCTAAATAAAATTTGATAAGTCAAGATTACCCAAATGACATGTGTTGTCATGATAAGAGGTGCTGCCGTGGGCTGTCGTGTGTCGACTTGTCGCGATAGTGCTATAATTTAGTGAACATGAATAGCAATGCTATGTTATGAAAAGTGCTTCCATGAGATGAGATATGAAAGAAAAGGCTATTTTACATCCATCCACACTTTTTTTTACTAGCATAGGTTCATATCATTCCTACTATATGTATCTATTCTTACCTATAACTTGCTGAGTACGTAAGTACTCACCCTTGCAACTTACAACCCAGTAGATGGAGCTGCCCATGATCAAGATAAAGACGTGGAGAACTTCTTGGATCCAGAAGGAAGAGAGCCAGTTCCGCCAGAGTCCTAATGTGTGTTGTTCTGCCATCAACTTCTTACTGTGGGAGGGTCACCTATCTTCTGCTGTGTAGATATTATTTTGTTAAACCACGTATGCCACGAAGCTATTGTAATCTCTTTATGTAATATTAAGGCCAACAGGCCACATTGCTTAAATATTTTGTAAGTTTTTCTGCTGCAATGTGAATATACTCCTGTGCTTGACTTATCCTGGGAAGTCAAAGGTATGCATATATGGGACTAGCTACAGCAAGCTAGGTCTCCACGAGAGTAGACGTAGTCCCAGTTTCGGGGCGCGACATAATCCCTAAATATCATATCTATATAATATTACATGATTGCATACAGACAAGAATCATACAACACAAACAAGAATCATACAGCTGTAAAAAATAATACTAATATTACCTGATTGCAACGGATTTTTCCAAAGATGAAACCTGACAGCAACAATCTCCAAGTTGGAAGTCCAATCTATGAAATCTGAAATTACGCAACAGAAAATAGATTGAAGAAACAACTTTCAAGACAAAAAAATACAAATGCAATTTAAAAACAAAGAAAATGTATAGGGTAGGAGAGGTGTGGTTAGAGGCTTCGTGGTGGGTAATTATAGTGCGGAGGCTAGAGATGGCTCGATTGGCTGATGTGGTGGTGTGATTTCGTTGAGGATGCCTCAGGTTATGCAATGGGCGCAGTGCTTATGCAAGAAGATCGACCAGTAGCATATCACTATGAGTTATTCCAAGGAGCTCAAAAGAACTATCCGACCTACGACAAAGAGTTATGTGCACTATATCAGGCCATAAAACATTGGCGATGTTACCTTTTGGGTAAAGAGACTATTGTCCACACCAACTACCAACCTTTATAATATTTGCAAACTCAATCCAAGCTACAGCAAGCCCGACACATGAAGTGGATATCGTATCTGCAGCAGTTCAACCTAGTGATTAAGTACAAGAAGGAAGTACACAACAAATTGGCTGACATGTTGTCACAATCACCAGTTACCGCCCTTTGCTTATCAGTGTTCATGCAAATCGAACCTTCATGCCACAAGGACTATGTAACGATGTACACAGAGGATCCTGATTTTCGATCAGCATTGACTGAGCTCAAAACAAGATGACCATCTGAGTTTTTTCGTCGAGAAGGTCTCCTGTATAAAAGCAATTTGCTTTGTATACCACGAGGAGCACCTCGAGTACAGTGATTACATGAGGTGCATACATCGAAGGTTGCTGGTCACTTCGAGGTAATGAAGACCTTGCAAAATCTTCATCAACATGTGTTCTGGCCACGGATGCAGTAGGATGTGGCTAGTTTTGTTCGAGGCTGTGGTCTCTGCAGTATCTTGAAACTGGCAAACCAAAAATTGGGTTTGTATACTCCTTTGCCAGTTCCGTCACAACCATGGAAAAGTATATCCATGGATTTCTTGGGAAGATTGTCTAAGACCCGACGTGGCAACAACTATCTCTTTGTGTTTATTGATCGATTCTCCAAGATGATAATTCTCATACCTTGTAAGAAGACTATTACGGGAGAAGAAGCGGTTTGGGTATTCTTTCAACACGTTTGGACATATTTCGGACTGCCAAATTCTATTGTGTCTGATCGTGATACCCGGTTCCTTAGTCACTTTTGGCGATCACTTTAGTTGATGATGGATATGAAACTGAAGAGGAGTACTGCGTTTCATCCTCAAACTGATGATCAAACCGAGGTGGTAAATCGAACAGTCATTCATCTCTTGAGGGGATATAACTCTAAGCATCCGAAGACTTAGAATGAAAGTATACCGTACCTACAGTTTGCTTTTAATCGAGCAGTGCATGGTTCAACTAGAAAGTCACCTTTTGAGGTCTATTTGGGATTTCTACCACAGAATCCATTTGATATGGAGTTTGTGATCCCTACCTTAGCATAGAATAGCAAGGAAGAATCTAGTCAGGATCGAGCACAAAAGTTCCTGGAAGGTATTCAACGACTCCATGGTGAGATTAAACAGAACTTGCTTAAGGCTCAACTCAAGTATATGGCGCGACATGATCAACACCGAGTTGAAGCTCAATTCCAAAAAGGTGATCTGGTATGGCAACATCTGAGTAAGGAAAGGCTTAAAGGTAAAGGTAAAAAGCTTAAACCAATTCATTATGGTCATTTTCAGGTTTTGCGAAATATTGGTACTAATGCTTGTCAGCTTGAGTTAGCTCCATACATGGATATTTACTCAGTTGTCAATGTTGAGCATCTTAAACTCTTCGAACCTTCGATGCTGGATGATGAGCCCAATACCATAGTACCATCTGTTGAAGACTTGGTCTATCAACGAGATGAACCTCTTCCTGAAGATGTGATTTTGGAGAAAAAGATGACCACTACTCGAAGCGGCACACGAGAGTCTTTTCGAGTGGGACGGAAAGATCAACATGCACAAGCAGCAAAGTGGTATACCCTGAAGATGGTCAATCTCAATTTCCACATCTCCAGTTTTGATCGAGAGGTCACCAACGGGAATTGGCTCCTTCTCAACAGAGGAGTCATGATCCGGGAGGATGTCAGCAGGTCAAATGTGTAATGGATTCGAACTTTGTCTGGTCGGTTAGTAGTCCGATATAAGATATATAACTGAGTCTAATACGACTTGGTTTAGTCAGTTGTCGAGTCTAATACGATCTCAATTGATCAGACTATAAATACCTTGTAATAGGATAGGTAGATCATCGAATCATATATCCAACATATAGTTCTTAGAGTCATCGACGTAGATCGAGTGCGATCAACGTTTGACCTGTACAACCTCGTCTTTTCAATAAAGAGTTGTGCTATCCTTTGAACTATGTTTTCAATCACTTGGGTTTTGGTAATTCTGAGTAAGATCCCTTATTCCGCATATTTAGCATCTAGTCAAGTATAGTCGAAGCCCATCTATATCTCAATCCGATCAAATCAAGAGGAGGAAGCAAAGGAGCAAGGTAAACCACTCGAGCACCTCATGGAAAAGACCTACATACTAGCACAAAAAGCTTTCTTCCAACGGTTCAAAAAACACCTTTACTAACGGTTTTCATACCGTTAGTGATAGGCACGATAGAGCAATACTAGCACTAATCTAACGGTTCTGAACAGTTAGAATATAGTGAAATGTTCTAATGGTTTTTTCTGAGAGAACCGTTAGAAAAGCCTAACATAGTCTAACGGTTAACTAGTACTATCCATTAGAACATTTAACTATATTCTAACAGTCCCTCGTACTATATCGTTAGAAGATATTTTTATCTTCTAACGGCCAATATTAGTTAACTGTTAGAAGAGTATAAAATATTCTAACAGTTCTTTTAAGTTAATCGTTAGAATAGGTTTCTATAGTCTAACGGTAACTAGTACTGGCCGTAAGAACATAACACATTATTCTAATGGTTGTTCGGAGTATACCGAAGATGGTATGTTATTCTATTGGATAGTTGTAGTGAACCATTATAAAATGTTGTTTCTTCTAACTTTATTTGTTATTTAGCAGTTAAAATAAGTTTGAATACACAATACAGTATAGATACAAAAAAGATACATTCACAAATATACATTAAACGGATTGACACATTGGACTGTTATTCACGTTTATTCACACATTCGATTTATTCACAAACTAACCAATACAAATACAAAAACCCCCAATTCACAGAGAGTAGACGAAAAAAAGAAAAATTAGAACAAGTGAGCTAAGCCAGTCATGGCAGCTGGTTGACCGCCACTTCATCCATCACATATTGAGCCCAAATTTGTCGTTGCTCTCTAACCTTTGCATTGTCATATTTGTCTTTGTACATGACGCTCTGCATGCATGTGTGAATAGTCAGTAATTAACTTCCTAGTTTTGAACGTGAAATCCAATTTTCAAATTTGAGTTAGCTAAAATGCTTACCTGAGGGAATTGGGCAAAGTTTGTTCTGGTCATACATATACCACAACACATAAAACCCTCATTCCCACGATTCTGGCTGCTGATGGCACTGAGATAATTGCATATGCGAAGACATATTAGCTATTGTTTCCATAAACTAATTAATCATAAACTAAAAGACTCGTGAGTAGCTCGATCCTTACTAATTACCTCACATTCTTTCCAAGAAATTCGGGAGCCCTCCGGTGCTTCATGCCTCCCTCCAGTGGACACATAATTTTTGAAAGCCCTGCATTTAAGTTAGCATTGCCGGTTAATATGTTATCATTAGCTAGTGAGGTTAAAATTTAAATCAAACATGTTACTTACGCATCCATATTCCCCTTGATCACGTATTCGTTCGGTAACCTGTCGCACATTGAATCGAGGTAGTACACCTCATGCCTCTACGAAAAGATCACGAGGAGGACCTAGTGGCCCCTAAATTGTACATAAAAGAGAACCGCTAGCTTAAAGAATATCTCAGGTGTAACATACAAGAATGAGTTAAATTAGTAGGACATGCACTAACCTTTGGTGGTACGGTGCTAGAATGAACTCCCTGTCCTGCTGCACCATCAATGCCCTTGATATGTACTGCTCCGCGTGTGCTGTGTCATTCTCTAGCATCGTGAGTCTTATTTTCTCTGGGTCGAGAAAACCCACCTTGTCACACGCCCTCGTCGACGCTAGCCTATACATGCACCTGCATGCAAAGGACGACATTAGTATTGCACAGAAAGTTACTACATTTTAAATGAACTACAGCAATATATAGGATCAGCAAACTCACAGGACTCCAGTCCGTATGATGGACATATCAAGCTCCTGCCAGTTAAAGAGGTCGAACAGATCCTCGTCCGCCACGAATATGCTCCCGGGCTCACAGTGGAACTGCCCAGCCTGAAGGGAACTAGGAGTTCAAGTTACGCCGAACCCGGTGTATGTACCACTCGTGAAGGTCTCTGGTTGTGCGATCCAATTTATGCAAAATTGCCTCTACCACGAGTGGGAACCCATTCCTGAGCTTAGCCGGCTGTCCCTTTGCCCCTTTGCCGTTGTGCTTGCCTCTGCCCTTGCCTTTTGCCGGGAAGTGAGCACGTACCTTCGAAGGCAAGGGCGGGGTACTGGCTGCTTTCTTTGCAGGCGAAGGGGCTTTACTAGGAGACATGGATCCTCTGGTTGGGGTCGAGGTCGTCTTTGGAGTGTTGAGGTCCATAGGAGATCCCTCATGCCCTGCGCTGGGGGTGGGGTCCCCAGGTAGTACACCAGCAGGCCACTTCAATTTATGAACATGTATATTAGATTTTGCAAATTAAGTGTATTAAGTAGGTTGTAAACTAAAATGTGTAGGATTTACCTACTGTATTATAACACACTTCTTGGGCCACTGTACATAGGAGCCCACTGCCTCATCAAGTGTCCGCATTTCCTCCGTTGGGACTGGCAACAGAAAAGGGTTATAGACCGGGAGGAACATGTCCACCTATACTGTTGAGAACCCCAACTCTGGAGGTACGCAGTGGATCCGGACATCCTCCCCAGACGGATATACGAACCCGTGGGCAACCACTACGTGCCGGTTGCCTAGGTGAGTCACTAGGCTACAACTCTCCGACTTCGGCAAATTTGTAACAATAGGCATTCTAGAGCATTCGAGAGCAAATTAAGATTGTTTACTGCTACCTAAATGACTCCTTGTCTAAAAAGAACTACCAAGTGAAGGTTAGGTTGTGGTATGTCATAGTAACATCAACTTGCAACTGAGAGATCAAGATATTACATTTCTACTTTATTTCATAAGAAGAAATTACAATCCCAATATACATTATTTAATGAACTTTTTACAAATATCTTGATCATTGAGCAAGCTAGTGTTTGTGTGAGTATTTGACTTTGTATAAATTGGTCCAAGTCCTCCTCAAATCAACCAAAAGCTAGATCCATGATAAATCTGAGCGAAGCCAGGCCAACTGTCTAATCATAAGATTTCACCATTACCTTGAAAAGAATTGATGTTTTTTCATTTGAATTTCAAAAAATTGAACATTCTCTGTCCCACAATGATATTATTTTTTTGTTTTAGTAAAAACAGGACTAGGACACCCTACATAATCATATTGAAAAGAAGACACATAAAAATGAAACATACAAAAATTGCAGGATAATTGCCATCATAGGATTAGAATAATCTAACAATGCCAAAATTTTACTTGCCTTGCTTACAATATCGAAATCTAGTCGAGGGAGTTGAAGCTACGATCGATCTTGGACTTGATTCACCTATGAAACTAGTGGCCGTCGACGGAGGTGCAGCAGCCGTCGATGGAGATGCGGCGGCCGTCAATGGAGGTTTCGGCTTAGGGCTTATCGCACCTGAGGAGAAAAAGAAGTGGTACGGTTCGACTGGAAGCAAAACTCCAGGGAACATGTATTTGTAGAAGTCGAATGGTTCTAACGGTTCCCAAAATATTATCATTAGTACAATTCCTTTCTTCTAACGGTAAATATATGAAGCACTGTCAGAATAAATCATGACATTTTTTTTAACGGTACACAAAATACTACCGTTAATACTTGTTTATTTCTTCTAACAGTTAACGTATTCTATACAGTTAGAAAAAATCATCCCATTTTTTCTAACGTTAACTTTCATAGCAACCGTTAGAAAAAATACCTACAACATACCTTTAGACACTACGCAACATGTACGTTAACGGTTTTCTTCTAAATCGCGAATAACCATTAGAAGAAAGGGGTTAGTAGACTGCATTTATGTGCTAGTGACACAAAGTGTTCAATCTATCCAGCAACAAGGTAAGGTGATTGGTAAGTTTAACACTTCACCCAATGCTTCTAGCAAGCCTCAAAGCAATTTTACTAAGTTTAACAATGTTTCTAAGAGTTCTAACAACCCTAACACTTCCTTTAGCTCTCACATTGTTTGTTTTAAGTGTCAAGGCAGAGGGCACAAGGCTAATGAATGCCCCAACAGAAGAACAATGCTTGTCACTGACAAAGGTGAGTATTATTCAGCAAGTGAAGATGAGGAGGAGGAAGAAGAACTGCAAGGTTAGCAAGATGTTGAGGTAACAGCCCCTATCCCTTCATTATTTGAAGAACAACCCGAGTATGGAGGTGAGTGCCTAGTTGTTAAACTTATGTTGAGTGCACAAATGGTAGAGGCTGAGAAGAATCAAAGACATAATTTGTTTCAATCTAGATGCAAAATAAATAATAAGATTTGTAAGATGATTATTGATGGTTGTGGTTGTAACAATATAGCTAGCACTGAGATGGTCACAAAGTTAGGATTGAAAACATGGAGACATCCCAACCCCTATAAAATGCAATGGCTCAATGAGTGTGGAGAATTAATGATAAACACAATGGTAAGAGTTCCCTTTCAAATTGGTAGATACATTGATGAAGTTGTTTGTGATGTTGTACCTATGCAAGCTTGTCATTTGCTGTTAGGAAGACTTTGGTAGTATGATCATGATACAATGCATAGTGGTAGAACTAACAAATATACATTTTATTAAAAAGGTAACACTTTTGTTTTAGCTCCTTTGTCACCTCAAGAAATTGTAACAAATGAGATGAAGAAAAGGGAGCAAGAGGACACTCAAGTACAATTGCAAGACCAGCACTTAAATCCACCCAAAAAGGAGGTTAACACCAACAGAAAAAAGGGAGGAAAGCCCAACAAAGAAACACAAGTGTTGTTGTCCAAGACAATTAGTTTGAAAAATCCAGAACAACAATTCTTTGTTCTACCTTTTAAAGAGTGTTTAAATTCATCTATTCAAAATGATTCTTTGCCTGAACCAATTCTTAAACTCTTGCAGGCATTCAAGAATGTTTTTCCAGAGGAGATCCCAGCTGGATTGCCACCTTTGAGAGGTATTGACCATCAAATTGATCTCATACCAGGAGCATCACTTCCAAATAGGCCAGCATATAGAACCAATCCAAAGGAAACAAAGGAGATTGAAAACCAGGTAAGAGAACTTCTCAACAAAGGTTATGTTAGAGAAAGTTTATCTCATTGTGTTAATTGTTCCTTTTTTGTTAGTGCCAAAGAAAGATGGTTCATGGAGAATGTGTGTTGATTATAGAGCTACTAATAACATAATAGTAAGGTATAGGCATCTAATACCTAGACTTGATGATATGTTACACGAGCTTAGAGTATCTGCAATTTTCTCTAAAATTGATTTGAGAAGTGTCGTGGTATTGCGAATACCCCGGCAGGTTTTGAGAGTGATCCTAGCGAAGATTACGCGGCGCTGGTTGACCGGATGACCGGTCCTCCCCCGCCGGACAAGCACAAAAAAAGACACACGGGTTTATACAGGTTCGGGTCCCGGTGGGGGTGATGAGACCATGTACATCATGGTTATGACCAAGACGACATCAACATGGTGGTCATCAAGATGTCATCGTCCGCCACCTTGGCCAGGACGCGAAAGCTGGCAGCACGTACGTCGTCTGGATTTTGTGCTGTCGCCGCCACAAGTTCGGCCTCCACCTTGGCCACCTCCCCAAACACAAGACGTGGTCAAGAAAGGCGCCTCTACACCTCTAAGGTCGCACAAGCCACGTCGCTCCAAGGCCAGCCCACAAGTGAGCTCAATTCATCCGCGAGTCCGGTTCGGCCATCTGCGCATAGTCCAACTTCAAACGGACGTACAGGCCACATACGAAGTCCGTTTTCGACGTTCTTGGACTCTACGGACAAGAGAACGACGAGAGCTTTCCAACGGATCCAGTCCCATGTCCAAATTCCTTACGAATCAACAGGAATCGTCAAAACAAGATTACGACCAGAATCTGACGTGCGCTGCGACGCTCCACTTTGGGCCCAAGGCCCATGTACCCCTAGGGTTTCCTCCTCCACCCCATGGCCGCCCCATACAGTATATATATGGCCGCCATGGCTGCCGTTTAGACTTGGGTTTTGCTTAGATCAATTCTGTCTTTGAACAGTATCGCCGTTCATCGGTTTGTGAGACCCCAACTCGTGAGCTTCATCCTCAATTGCAAATTCAGTTGCACCTTTCTCGTTCTTGCTTGTGTTCTCGATTCGCATGCAGGGATAAGCCTTCTTGGCGAGGTCAATCGTGTTTGTGCATGGTTGATAACCAACGGAGCCGTGGTGTAGCGATTGCTGGGTTCGGATCGGTTCTGATCGGAATCCGGATCGTCAACGTCGAGTCTCCACCAATCGACTTACCTCTACCTGTCGGAAGATCGGGCCACCGTGCGCATCAGGGGGCCCTAGTCCTGTCGACGCGCTCCCAACCGGAGTCGGCTGGGGAGGCTCTCTCCGGGGGAGAGGCTTCTGGAGCACGTCTGTGAGTTTAGCTATTCCAATAAAAGAACCGATCCTTTACAACAGAGGGGTACAAGGGCTATTTATAGCCTCAAAAAGAAGCAAAAAGCCTAAACTACCCCGGAAGCCACCGTCGGATTGAAGGGTAGGACCGTCCTTCTTCCGGTCAAACATCTTGGATGCTTGACAGGTGGTCGCTGATTCCCGAGGCGTCCCTCGCGTGACCTGCACGTGATAAACAAACAGGGATTTTACCTTTTAGGAGGGCGATGACGCCCGGGACCCCTTCCGGAGAGTAGGGTCCCGGGAGCCTAAAAGGCGGCGCCCGGGGCAGGCACCGGGGGCCACTGTCCCCGGGCGAATGGCGGCGCCCGGGACTCGCCCGGGGGGCAAGGTCCCGGGAGCCTAAAAGGCGGCGCCCGGGGCAGGCACCGGAGGCCACTATCCCCGGGCAAATGGCGGCGCCCGGGACCCGCCCGGGGGGCACGGTCCCAGGGGCCAAATGGCGGCGCCCGGGGCAGGCACCGGAGGCCACTGTCCCCGGGCGAATGGCGGCGCCCGGGGCAGACACCGGGGGCCACTGTCCCCGGGCGAATGGCGGCGCCCGGGACTCGCCCAGGGGGCCAGGTCCCGGGAGCCAAAAGGCGGTGCCCGGGGCAGGCGCCGGAGGCCACTGTCCCCGGGCAAATGGCGGCGCCCGGGGCAGGCACCGGGGGCCACTGTCCCCGGGCGAATGGCGGCACCCGGGACTCGCCCAGGAGGCCAGGTCCTGGGAGCCAAAAGGGGGCGCCCGGGACATCCCCCGGAGGCACGGTCCCGGGAGCCTAAACGGCGGCGCCCGGGGCAGGCACCGAAGGCCACTGTCCCCGGGCAAATGGCGGCGCCCGGGACCCGCCCGGGGGGCACGGTCCCGGGGGCCAAATGGCGGCGCCCGGGGCAGGCACCGGAGGCCACTGTCCCCGGGCAAATGGCGGCGCCCGGGGCAGGCACCGGGGGCCACTGTCCCTAGGCCAATGGCGGCGCCCGGGACCCGCCCGGGGAGCACGGTCCCGGGGGCCAAATGGCGGCGCCCGGGGCCGGCACCGGCGGCCACTGTCCCCGGGCAAATGGCGGCGCCCGGGACCCGCCCGGGGGGCACGGTCCGGGGAGCCAAAAGGCGGCGCCCGGGACATGCCCCGGAGGCACGGTCCCGGGCGCCTAAAAGGCGGCGCCCGGGGCAGGCACCGGCGGCCACTGTCCCCGGGCAATCATGAACTTACCTGGACTTGACCGCGTGGAGATTTCGCCCAACAGCAGCCCCCCATGACCTCCGGGGACGAAGCTTGAGCCCCCGGAGGAAATGGTTACGGTACCGGGAAAATCTCCGGGCGAAACCTCCGGACGAAAATCACCGGACCCCCGGCGACGCTTCAGTTTCTGTGCCGGGCGCTTTATGGCCGCGCCGTTTTCGCAATAAATGCACGCGTGGTTCGAACTGGCGTCTCGATTTACGCGCCCGTCCCTTCGTTTCCCGCACATGGTTTGAATTTCAGTGGTCCAGATTGCTCCGAGGGGGCCACGTGGCGCGCATCTGGGTCACGGCCAACCCCTATAAATAGGGCCTTAGGGGCCCCGGAAGCTCATTCCAAATCTTCAACTCTAGCTTCAGCTCTCCCGGTAGCGCTCTTCCGGTAGCTTCTCCGGTAGCCTTTTCCGGTAGCGAGCGTTCGGGAGTTGTAGACGTAGCCACCTGAAAACTTAGCCACCCATCAAGAGAGACTAACCTTATGGCGCCCAAAGGTCGAACGAAGACCACGGAGGTGCCTCCGGAGGAAATCCCTGTGGATTTCCTCTGGGCCTCCGAATTCTCGGTCTCGGACGCGGAGTCCTTGGTCGAGAAGGGCATTGTCGCGGAAGGGGACATCCGGGTCCCCTTAAAGAGGGACGGAGCCCCTCGCCCCAGGCCCGGAGAGGTTGTGGCCTTTGAGGCCTTCCTCGAGGCAGGGCTCCGGCTCCCGGTGCACCCGATGCTCCGGGAGCTCCTGAAGGAGTACGGGGTGGCGCTCAACCACCTCACCCCCAACGCCCTCGTCCGGATGGGACTCTTCATCTGGCTGTACGAGACGGTGACCGGGCGGGAGCCCACCCTCCGCGCCTTCCGGTACTTTTACGAGCCGGCAGCGCGGAGCTCCCACCTGGTGAAGGGAGGACCGAAGTCCCCCTTCGGCTCGGTGATGGTCCAAATGCTGCCCTCCCGGGTGGCGGACTACCCGGCGGCGGCCTCCCGGGACCACTGGGGGGACTGGCTCCGGAGGTGGTTCTACCTCCGGGTCCGGGACGAGGCGGTGGTCTACGCCCCGGAGCCTCCCACCTACAGCCGGTCATCCGCACCGAAGCCGCCGGTGTGGACGGACGAGGAGTTCGAGCTCCTCGGGAAGGTGGTGCTGACGAAGAAGGCCCGCTCGATGCGGGACGCCGTGGAGGAGCTGGCGCTCCTGCGGCTTTCCCCCTTCTCACGCGGGAGAAGGGGGATCGGCATGGGCCCGGAGCAGCGGCCTCCGGTGAAGGCGGTGACACGGCGTAAGTACCCTGCACTTTCGCACATGATTTTTTATGAAAATTGACTAACTCTTTACCTCTTGCAGTGCGCCCGTATCCGGCGGCGAAGGACAGGGCGGAGCACCTCCTGGGGAGGTACTTTGCCGACGAACACGAGCGCATCGTGCGCCTCGTGGGGGAGGGGCCTCCCCGGAACCTGGTGGCCGAGGCCTACGGGCTCAGGCTTCTGGAGAGGAAGCCCCTTCCCACCCCCGGGTCTCACAAGCGGGGGAAGGATGCGGCCGGGGGCTCAGAGCCCAAAAGGCCCCGGGTCCAAAAGACCCCCGCCCCGACGACGACGCCGGTGACGACGCCGGTGAGGGCCCGGGACGCGGCTCCCAGAGCCGAACATGCCCGGGCGGCGCCCCGAGCAGAGGCGACGCCTCCGCCCCCGGAGGCCCCCGTCGAGGCTCGGGGGAAGCAGGTTGTTATCGGCGGGGCGGGGTCCGATTCCGCGGACTACGCCCCGTTGCCAGTTCGAGTGGCGCTCCTCTCGCCTCTCCCGGCGGCATTGGCGCCGGAGAGGCTGGAGGTGAGGTTCTCGGAGGCGGAGCCTCCGTGCCTCTGGCCGGTGGACGACGAGGGGGGGAGCCCCTCGGTCTACGTGGTCCCCCCGGAGCAGGAGTCCCCGAAGGCCCTTCGGCCTGGGGCGGGGAAAGGCCCGATGATCCCCCCCCCCCCCCCCCCCGGCGGAGAACCCCGCCAAATCTTCGTCTTCGTCTTCGGAGGAAACTTCGTCTACGAAGACGCCGGCGACGCCGGCCGTGCTCCCGGATTCCGAGGTCCGGGGGCCCTCTCCTGGCCGCGACGGGAGGGCCGGGCAAGATACCTCCCTACTTCCCACGGGGGAGGTGGCCCGCTACGCGGAGGGCCTGCACAACCGGAAGGTGCAGGCCTTCGTAGCAGGAGGAACGCTCCACGAGCGTTTTGAGGGGCTCGAGTCCCTCGGAGCCCAGGTAACCCGAGCTCTTAATACTTCGGCTTTTTTCCTGCACTTAAGATTTTTCTAACTCTTTATGTATTTTGTAGGTAGCGACTGTTACCTGGGGCCTTGAGCAGCGGGTCACCCGGCTGCTCAAGGAGGCGGAGGGCCGGGCCGCGGCTTGCGTGGAGCAGCGGGAGGCGGCCCTCCGGGAGCGAGACGAAGCTCTTGATGAGCTGTCCTGGGCCCGAGCCCAGGTGCACCTTTCGGAGGGCGCCTACAGCCGCCTCCGAGAGGAGGCCAAGGTGAGGGAGAAGGCGCTCCGGGAGCTCGAGAGCTCCAGCGTCCGGGCGCTGTCGGACGCGGGCCGCTCCGTCCGCTCGGCCTTGGAAAGCCTTGGCGTTAGCCTGGGCTCCGGGAGCGCCCCGGAGGTGCCCCCGGCGACCCTCGCGGAGGCTGTGCGTTTTCTTAACGCACAACTCTCCGCCATCCCGGAGGCTGCGAACGTCCGGGCACGGGGCCGGGCGATCCCCGTCATCGCGGCCGCCACGGGGCTCGTTAACTACCAGGGGGTCGGCGCCCGGGCGATCGGGGGCCGCCTCCCCCGGAGCTTCCCGGAGGCCTTCGAGCCAACGCACCGGGAGATGGAGCTGCTGGCGGGGGAGTTCTACGACCGGATCATCCGGACGAGGTTCCCGACACCGGCGCCTCCGGTCGCGGATACTCCTGCCCCGGCCTCGGAGGAGGCCCCCCGGGGGGAGGACCCCAATGCTAAAGTATGAGCCTCCCCCCGGGTCTTTAGCTAGGACCCCTTTTTATTTTGTTAGACATTTTGATTCCGGTAGCTTCTTAGAAGAAGCCCCGGGCACTTGTACAAAAATCATTTTGCAATGGAATATATTTCAAATTTTCTAAGTCTTTGCGATGAAATGTTACCAGGGTTCCCGGGGGGTTGCTCCCGGGCGAAGGTCCGGGAGGGGCTCCCCGGGGGACGCCCAAGCGGCTTTGATTTTGCTAAGCTTTCTCTCCGGGAATCGCGGCGAGGATAGTGTCCGGGAGCCGATCCGGTTGAGGTGGCGTGCGGAGTGGCACTTAGACAATTTTGATAATCACCATGCTGAATTGTCCCCTCCGCAACCGGGACTCCGGATGATCCCTCCCCTCCGGATACTTCCACCGGCGGGATACGAGTTCTGGCCTGAAGATGTGCTTCGGGACGCTCGGCGCCGCGTGCGGGCGCTGTACCGGGACTTGACCCGGGAGCTAGCGGATAGCCTCCGGGACTATTAGGCGTAGGAGCCTTAGAGCTTAGAGAATCCCCCGGGTTAGAACCCGGGTTGTATCGTTTCCGAAGCCCACCGGAGGGGGAAGATGTCCTCCGGGTTTGCTGATCAATAAAGCGCCGTGTTGTTGTTTCCTTTTACTGCGCCTCTTTATTTTCTTCTTCTTGGATGGTCTGGACGACTCATCTTAACAAGGATGAGCTAAGTTTCTTCGTGAGTGGTGCGGTCGACACCCGGGGGTTCCTTATCCCCCCCCCCCCCCGCCCACAACGGGCCGGAGAATAGCTCCGCGCGCTGTGGGGGTAACAAGGCCCCCGGGAAGGAAGACACCTGTAGCATAGGAAATTTTCTAAGTTAGAAAATTTTAAAGCGAGGTTTTCGAGGAGAAGACCTTCCAGGAGATAATCATCCGGTCGCCGTGAGAACGGGGAGCCGGGAATAAGGCCTTAAGCGGAAGGAATGTCCAAGAGAACCCGATGGGATTTCCAGAGGCGAGCTTCCTGGGAGACACTCGTCCGGTCGCCGTAAGAACGGGGAGCCGGGAATAGGGTCTTAAGCGGAAGGAAATGCCCGAGAAATCCGACTTCTCCGAGAGACAATCGTCCGGTCACCGTGAAAACGGGGAGCCGGGAATAGGTTCTCCGGGAGGCATTCATCCAGTCGCCGTGAAAACGGGGAGCCGGGAATAACGTCGACTCCCGGAGGAGGAAGATAGATCCAATCAAGCCGCAAGGGGCTGATCTTCTGGTCGCCGTGAGAACGGGGAGCCGGGAATAACGTCGACTCCCGGAGGAGGAAGATGGATCCAACCAAGCCGCAAGGGGCTGATCTTCCGGTCGCCGTGAGAACGGGGAGCCAGGAATAACGTCGACTCCCGGAGGAGGAAGATAGATCCAACCAAGCCGCAAGGGGCTGATCTTCCGGTCGCCGTGAGAACGGGGAGCCGGGAATAACGTCGACTCCCGGAGGAGGAAATGCCCGAAGACGGGACTTGACTGTTTGGGCAGGGGACTAGTCTCCCAAAGTGACTCGTTACCACGGCCACTGTGACCGGGTTGCCGCTTACACCCTCAGTCCACGAGGGCTGATCGTAAGCCGCCCTACGGGAGTGCAGGCTCCGTTGTAGGGACTTGTTGGGGCTGGCCCACTTCCTCGCGGGGAGGGCATCCTCGCGGGGAGGGCATCCTCGCGGAGAGGGCTTCCTCGCGGGGAGGGCATCGCCGCTAGGGGCGGTAATGAGAAAAACCTGCAATGAGACAGTTTGCAAAGCAAGACCTATGTATTGCTAATGAAATGAAGTACAGGGCCTCCCCCTGCGAAGCCGCGAAAGGGGAGGAAAATACAGCGTCCCTCCTCCCCCTCCAGCGTGAACGCCCCGGGGGAGGGGACATGCCCGTAAGGCTAAACATAGAACTTGCGAAGCAAACGCAAGTTCCACGTGTGCTTCAGCTCCTACTCTTAAAGGTTGGAGAGCTTGTAAGCCCCCGAGCCCAGGACTGCAGAGATCTTGCAGGGGCCCTCCCACTTGGGGGAGAGCCTACCCTGGGCTTGGGGGGCCTAATGCGCTTGAGGACAGGGTCCCTAAGGCGAAAGGCCCTCAAGCAGCGACGACCGGGACCGGAAAGGGGGAAGCCCCTGTGGCGAAGACCGGAATCGAAGTGGAGGGGGCCCCAGTGGCCTCGACCGGAACCGGGAAGGGAGCAGGCCCTGTAACACCCGGGACCGGAGAGGGGGGAGCCCCCGCCGCGACGTCCGGAACCGGGGAGCCCATGCGGGGGGAAGTCCACTGTGGCACGGGGGCTGCTCTGTCGACCGCCCCCGGTGCGGTACACGCGACGCGGGGGGCGGGACTGGCTCCCGGCGTAGGGTAAACCCCCGGCATGAAGTGGGCTCCCGGCCCCGGGAATAGGCCAGGAACGAGGTACCCCCTTGGTGCCATCGAAGTGCCTCTGCATCTTTTGCATCTGCAAATAAAAGACTAGAATTTGCGTTACGGCTCCAGGGGGTATTGCCGCGACGTCTGGTTCCAGGGGGGAGGCCTCCCCCCTGGGCGCCTCAATAATGTTGACGCTTCCGATCGTGGCGGCTGCGCGCTCATACAGAGCACGGGCCATGTCTTGGTCTCCCCGGACGTTGATCACGCCATGCGGCCCGGGGATCTTCATGCAGAGATAGTTTTGATGGGTGGCAGCCCCCAGCCGGTTGATGGTGGTCCTCCCCATAATCGCGTTGTAGGAGGAGGGGAGGTCCACTACGTCGAAGCGGACCAGCTCGGTCCGGTAGTTCTCCGGGGCGCCGAAGGTCACAGGAAGATCTACCTTGCCCACGGGGTGGATCGCCTTCCCCGGGACAAAACCTTGTAGGGGCCCGGCTGCGGGCTGCAGGAGCTTCTCATCCACCTGCATCTCTTTGAAAGCCTTCAGGAATAGGACGTCGGCGGAGCTCCCACTGTCCACAAGGATGCGTGCCAGGTGACAGTTGTAGATTGTCGCGGAGACAATAAGCGCGTCGTCGTGGGGGAAGCGAACCCCCTGCGCGTCTTCTGCCGTGAAGGTGAGGGGGACGTCCGACCACTTTGGTGGCGGGGACGTGTGTAGCACCCCCACAACCTTAACTCCACGCGCGTACTCCTTACGCTGGCGCTTGGAGTACCGCCCGGAGGCAGACCCTCCCACGATGACGTTGATGCGGCGCTGAGAGGTCTGGAAGGGGAGAGCTTCTGAAGGCTCCCCCTCCTGTGCCTGCTCACCCCCCGCGGGAGCGGGAAGGGCCGGAACAGCTGGCCGAGGGAGCAAGGAGGCCGGAGTCTCCCCCCCCTGCCCGCGCTGGTCGAGGAATGCCGCGAAGTGCTACAGTAGTTGGTCGCAGTCTCGGGTAGCGTGGGTACTGGACCCGTGGAAGCTGCACCACGGTCCTTCCCGCCTTCTCCCCGCGGGGCCTTCCCGGCCGTGCGAAGACTGTCCTCCCCCATGGCCTTTCGGCTTGGGGAAGGGGCGGTTGCCCCTCGAGGGGTCGCGCGAGCCGCCTCCGCCCTCGAGGACAAAAGTGTCCCGAGGCCGTGGCTCGTTATGGCCCCCCTGTCTGGGGCGTTTGGGGGGATCCCTGGCCCCCCGGTCGACGGGGGCGGGAGCCCCCTGGGTCTTCTTCCAGATATCGTCTTCCTCCGCCCGAGCGTACTTTTCGAGCACGTTGAAGAGCTCGTCGGCGGAAGAGGGGCAGCTCCGGGAGAGCCTTCGGTGGAGCTCCCCCGGGAGGATGCCCCTTTTGTAGGCTTCGATGACCGTAGAGTCGGGGACGTGGGCCACTTTGCTCTTCACCTGGGCAAAGCGCTTGAAGAAGCTTCTGATGGTCTCCCCAGTCCTCTGCCGGACAGTATACAGCTGCGAAGAGTCCAGGGGACGCACGTAGTTCCCCTGGAAGTTGGCGCAGAACTCCCGCTTGAGCTGCGAGAAAGACTTGATGGAGCCGGCCTTCAGGTTGTAGAACCAGGAGCGGGCGACGCCGGAGAGGTAAAGGGGGAAGACGTTGCACTGTACTGACTCGTCCCCCCCGGCCGCGGAGATAGCAGTGGAGTAGACCTGCACAAATTCGTAAGGGTCTGCCTCGCCGTTATAATGTTCGATGTGTGGCGGGCGGTAGGGCCGCGGCCACCGGATGCTGCGAAGTCTTCGGCACAGGGGCTGGTTGGGCCCTTGTACTTCCCGGGGAGAGCTCCGGTCGCTATCTTCTTTCACGGGACCTTCGTTGTCTGAGTCTGGAAGCGGTCCGAGAGGTCCGCAAGAATGGCAGTGGCGACGCTTTTCCTCCGGACCGGGACTGAGTTCCCGGAAGTCTGGGCTCTCCGCCGGAGAGGTTGGCTCTTCAGCGGGTCTCTTCCCCCGGCCCGTGCGAGAGCGAGGCTCCCTGCTCCCGCGGCCGGGGAGAAGTTCTTCCCCGCGCTCTGGTGAACGCATTCGCTCGACCTCGCCCGGGGCGAAACGGACCTGTCCCGCCGAGGGAGGGAGCTCGTGCGCTGTAGCTTCCGGAGCCGGTTGGGGCGAGCCCCCTGCGACGACCCCCGGGACCGGAAAGGGGGAAGCCCCTGTATCGTCCGGAACCGGGGAGGGGGCGCCCGCGGCGACGCCTGGAATCGAAGTGGAGGGGGCCCCAGTGGCCACGACCGAAACCGGGAAGGGGGCAGGCCCTGTAACACCAGGAACCGGCGAGGGGGGAGCCCCGGTGGCGGCGTCCGGAACCGGGGAGCCCATGCGAGGGGAAGTCCGCTGCGGCACGGGGGCTGCTCTGTCGACCGCCCCCGGTGCGGTAAACACAACGCGGGGGGCGGGACTGGCTCCCGGCGCAGGGTAAACCCCCGGCAAGAAGTGGGCTCCCGGCCCCGGGATCAGGCCGGGGACGGGGTACCCCCCTGGCGCCACGAAGGGCCCTGGCATGAAATAACCTCCCGGCACCGGGACGGGAACGGGCGTGTATCCCGCAGGGGGAGGGAACCCCCCGGCAGGATCATACGGGGCGGACAACCCCCCCGAAGCCGGAGGGGCCGCCGGGTAACCCATAAACGGGGGCATGTTCCCCGGATATGGGTGCGACACAAACGTGTGGGCCGGAGGCCGCGCCAACACGCTAAGGAGCTCGTCCATAGAGCGCTGGGAACGGAGCTGGCCTTCCAGGAGAACTTCGAGCAGGGCGTCCCGGGGAGCCGGGGGAGCCGTTGGGGGGACGCTTGTCCCGGCCGAGGTCCCCGTGGTCACCGGGAACGACCTGGAGGTGGAAGCACCTAAGTTAAGAGGAAAGGAGGGAGGCGGTACCTGGGCCAGGTCGCCTCTGGAAGGGACCGCCGGGACAGTAGTGTCCCGGGCGGACGGCGCCGGGTCTCGGAGACCCGGGTCACCGGGAAGGGTGCGAGCCCTTGTTCTTGGGGGAGCCATGGCGTCTTGTCACTAGTCCCCACGGACGGCGCCAATTGTCGTGGTATTGCGAATACCCCGGCAGGTTTTGAGAGTGATCCTAGCGAAGATTACGCGGCGCGGGTTGACCGGATGACCGGTCCTCCCCCGCCGGACAAGCACAAAAAAAGACACACGGGTTTATACAGGTTCGGGTCCCGGTGGGGGCCCTAGTCCTGTCGACGCGCTCCCGACCGGAGTCGGCTGGGGAGGCTCTCTCCGGGGGAGAGGCTTCCGGAGCACGTCTGTGAGTTTAGCTATTCCAATAAAAGAACCGATCCTTTACAACAGAGGGGTACAAGGGCTATTTATAGCCTCAAAAAGAAGCAAAAAGCCTAAACTACCCCGGAAGCCACCGTCGGATTGAAGGGTAGGACCGTCCTTCTTCCGGTCAAACGTCTTGGATGCTTGACAGGTGGTCGCTGATTCCCGAGGCGTCCCTCGCGTGACCTGCACGTGATAAACAAACAGAGATTTTACCTTTTAGGAGGGCGATGACGTCCGGGACCCCTTCCGGAGAGCAGGGTCCCGGGAGCCTAAAAGGCGGTGCCCGGGGCAGGCACCGGGGGCCACTGTCCCCGGGCGAATGGCGGCGCCCGGGACTCGCCCGGGGGGCAAGGTCCCGGGAGCCTAAAAGGCGGCGCCCGGGGCAGGCACCGGAGGCCACTATCCCCGGGCAAATGGCGGCGCCCGGGACCCGCCCGGGGGGCACGGTCCCGGGGGCCAAATGGCGGCGCCCGGGGCAGGCACCGGAGGCCACTGTCCCCAGGCGAATGGCGGCGCCCGGGGCAGACACCGGGGGCCACTGTCCCCGGGCGAATGGCGGCGCCCGGGACTCGCCCGGGGGGCCAGGTCCCGGGAGCCAAAAGGCGGCGCCCGGGGCAGGCGCCGGAGGCCACTGTCCCTGGGCAAATGGCGGCGCTCGGGGCAGGCACCGGGGGCCACTGTCCCCGGGCGAATGGCGGCGCCCGGGACTCGCCCGGGAGGCCAGGTCCCGGGAGCCAAAAGGGGGCGCCCGGGACATCCCCCGGAGGCACTGTCCCGGGAGCCTAAAAGGCGGCGCCTGGGGCAGGCACCGGAGGCCACTGTCCCCGGGCAAATGGCGGCGCCCAGGACCCGCCCGGGGGGCACGGTCCCGGGGGCCAAATGGCGGCGCCCGGGGCAGGCACCGGAGGCCACTGTCCCCGGGCAAATGGCGGCGCGCGGGACCCGCCCGAGGGGCGAGGTCCCGGGCGCCAAAAGGCGGCGCCCGGGGCAGGCACCGGGGGCCACTGTCCCCGGGCCAATGGCAGCGCCCGGGACCCGCCTGGGGGGCACGGTCCCGGGGGCCAAATGGCGGCGCCCGGGGCCGGCACCGGCGGCCACTGTCCCCGGGCAAATGGCGGCGCCCGAGACCCGCCCGGGGGGCACGATCCCGGGAGCCAAAAGGCGGCGCCCGGGACATGCCCCGGAGGCACGGTCCCGGGCGCCTAAAAGGCGACGCCCGGGGCAGGCACCGGCGGCCACTGTCCCCGGGCAATCATGAACTTACCTGGACTTGACCGCGTGGAGATTTCCCCCAACAAGAAGTGGTTACCAACAAATAATAATGAAAGCAGGAGATGAATAGAAGACAGTCTTTAAAGCAAAACAAGGTTTATATGAGTGGTTAGTTATGCCTTTTGGTTTAACAAATGCCCCCAGCACTTTCATGATGTTAATGAACCATGTTTTGAGACAATTCATTGGTAAATTTGTTGTGATTTACTTTGATGACATTATTGTTTATAGAAAATGTCTCACTGATCATGTTGAACAATTGAGAATTATTCTTGCTATTTTGAGAGACAACTGTTTGTTTGGAAACCTTGAAAAGTGCACTTTTTGCAAACAAGGTGTTGTGCTTGTTGGTTTTGTTGTTAGTAAACAGGGTGTGGCAATAGATGAATCCAAAATTGAAGCAATCAAGTCATGGCCAACCCCCCAAAGTGTAAATCAAGTGAGAAGCTTCCATGGCCTTGTTGGGTTCTATAGGAGGTTTGTCAAATACTTCAGCACCATAGTATCACCCCTCAATGAATTGACAAAGAAGAATGTAAAGTTTGAATGGGGAGAAGCTCAAGACAGAAAAACAATCTAACCAATGCACTTTTGCTACAACTTCCAGATTTTGGTAAGACTTTTGAAATTCAATGTGATGCAAGTGGAATTGGAATTGGTGGTGTTCTGCTCCAAGAAGATAAGCCCCTTGCTTATTTCAGTGAGAAATTAAGTGGTCCAGTGCTGAATTATTCCACATATGATAAAGAATTGTATGTTTTGATTAAAGTTTTAGAAACATGGTATAATTATCTATGGCCCAAGGAATTTGTCATACATTCTAATCATGAAGCACTTAAACGCTTGAAAGCGTAGAAAAAGTTAAATAGAAGACATGCTAAGTGGCTAGAGTTTTTAGAGACTTTTCCATATGTAATCAAGCATAAGAAAGGTAAATAAAAAGTTGTTGATGCTCTCTTTGGGCACCATGTTTTGATCACACAATTGGATGCTAAGATTATTGGATTTGAACACAAAAGAATTGTACCCTACTAATTTGGAATTCAAAGAAGCATATGTACAATGTTCTGAAAACAAAGCATGGGATAAGTACTTTAAACACTATGAATTCTTGTTTAGATCACATAAACTTTGTATACCCCATTGCCTTGTGAGATTATTATTGTTGAAAGGGTATCATGGGTCACTTTGGAATTTCCAAGACATATGACATGCTTGCTGATCACTTTTACTGGCCAAAGATGCAAAGAGATGTGGAGAACTTTGTAAATAGATGTGAAACATGCCACAGAGCTAAGTCCAAACTCAATCCATAAGGTTTATACTCTCCCTTACCTATTCCTAATGCTCCTTGGGAACATATTTCAATGGATTTTGTTCTGCATTACCAAGAACAAAGAGGGGGAGGGATTGTATCTTTGTTGTGGTAGACAGGTTTTCTAAGATGGCACATTTTATTCCATGCAATAATAGTGATGATGCCTCATATGTTTTTGAGTAATTTTTCAGAGAGATTGTTAGGTTGCTTGGTGTATCAAGAACCATTGTTGCAGATAGAGATACAAAGTTTCTAATTCACTTTTGGGGAACGTTGTGGGCAAAACTTGGAACCAAGCTATTGTTTTCAACCACATGTCACCCTCAAACAGATGACCAAACTGAGGTGGTTAATAGGACATTGGGCACAATGCTGAGAGCAATCATCAAAAGAAATGTAAAGAGAGGGAAGATTGTTTGCCTCATGTTGAGTTTGCATATAACAAGAATATGCACTCCATCACTAAGCTTTGCCCCTTTGAAATTGTTTATGGTTTTAAACCCAATGCACCTATTGACTTGTTGCATTTACCTCCATAGGACAGAGCTAATATAGATGCGGCCAAGAGGGCAGAGGACATCAAGTAGTTGCATGAACAAGTCAAGAGCAACATTTAGAGAGCCAATGAGCTAATTCAAGCAAGGATGAACAAGAAGAAAAAGAAGCTGAGCTTGCAACCAGGTGATTTAGTGTGGTTGCACTTGAAACAAGAAAGTTTTCCAAAGCAAAGGAAGTCTAAGTTGCTACCAAGAGGAGATGGACCTTTTAGAGTACTTGAAAAGATCAATAACAATGCCTACAAGATTGATTTACCAGGTGAGTATGGTGTTAGTGCAACATTCAATATTTCTGATTTATTTCCTTATTTTGGACCAGATCCACACTTGAAGACAAGTGCTTTCCATGAGGGTGAAGATGATGAGGAAATCCCTGTACCAACATCTACACCAACCCCTCCAATCAATAGACCAATTACTAGGTACAAAGCAAGAGAGCTTCAAACCCAAGTACAAACTTTCCTCTCATATTTCAATTGTGATTTAAATTCTTTAAGAGTACTGCCCATTGAGAGTTCTTTGATTTTTATTAGGTATGAGGGTATGGAGATGCATGAGGAGTACCTAGAACACCTCAAAGAACATCGAGGAAGTCATAACAAAGAGCCACATTGGGTTTTGTTTGCTGCTACACATTTTTAAAAGAACACTGATGTAATGTTTTGAGATTTGGCTCCAAAAAAGTGCCCCAAACATATACAAAATTATATTTTTATAAAAATATAATTCACAAGCTTTCCAACAAGCCCAAGAACACTAAATTTGGACTTCATTTGCACCTTAGGTGAAGAAAATAAACAAGGAGGAAAATCTAGAAATTCCAGCCAGCTGTCACATTTGAATTTGGTCAAATCCAAGTCAAATATTGGTCAAATTCTCTCCAAAACGCATGGAACAGTGGGGGACCAAGTCAAGGTCGACTCAAACTCAAATTTACCAAAATTTAAGAAAGATTTAAAATATTCCTACACATTTTCTTGCTAGCTAGATAGATTTAGCCTGAATTGGATTTGGAGGAGGAGTTGGAGTTTGAGTTCAAATCGGTTTCCTTTGTTTTTTTTTTTTTACTTTCTATCTTTAGTTCAAATTTATTTTAGAGATATTTTTATTAGTATTCTTGTTGGATACACTTTGTTTGGTGGTTAGAGTTTGCCACTCCCAGCAGCTATATATATTCATGTAATCTGCTCTTTAGAAACAATTTTGCTTATCAATACAATTCTTATTGCTTTCCAATAATTTTGTATGAGTTTATCTTGTGTTTTCTTTGGTTTTGCTCTTGTTCTTTCTCGGATAAGATTCAAGTTAGGGTGGGTTCTGTTGAATCTCTCCAATTGGTTCTTCAAGTTTTCAACTTATTGGATCTGAATTGAGTTATGATTTAGAATATTGAGATCTGTTGGTTTGTGGTAAATCTAATTTACACAAATTGGTCGACCCCATTGCTAGGTTACACCTCTTGTCCTTCTATCTATTTGTTTTTAATTATTTTAGTTGATTCTTTACTGTTTGAGTGAGATCAATCTACCTTCAAAGATTAAAGACAAACTTAGATGTAGATTGGAGTTCATCTTCATCTAATTTCACATCATAATTGGCCTCGTGAAAGTGCACGGTTTACTAACCCCATGTTTTAATCTTCCTTTCAACGAAAAAAGGCACACGGTTAATCGCACGGTTAACTAACCCCGTATTTCAGGATCAAGGCATGACTAGGCCCTTGTCTACTTGACCATGAGTCTTTGACTGTTCTTGACAGGAAGGTCCTCTGAAGGCTGAATTGAGGGGCAAGGTTAGGTTAACTGTGCATCTTAACAGTGGGCACAGCAGTGGACGCTTCTCCTTTGCACATCTTTTGTTCGAGACTCATTCTTGAGTTGATTTCACATGGTTTTTTCTGATATTCGAGTTGTTTTGTGGAAAAGCGATTAGTAGCACACAAAAGAAGTATTTGCACATGTAAGGATAAATAGTTTTTAGTGCCACAGTGTAGCAGAATGAGCATATAAAAATGAGTGTCAACAGTGGTGCTCGCAAGCGGCAGTGGGTGCAAGAGGTGCTGGGGGGGGAGTTAGGGGAGGCGATTGGTTTATTTTTCTTTGTCTGGTGTTGCTGGGTTAAGATAGGATTGGGTTGGGTTCGGGAGGGAGGAGATCAGCAGTTCAGATTTGATCAAACGGGTGCTACGTCAAATGGGACTAGGGCGGCTAGATGTCAACCAAGATTTTTTTGGGTGACATGGTGTATGGAGGGCTCAGAAAGAGAGTGACTTATCTATTCTTTGTGTGTGTTCTATGTATATTTTTTTTCTCTACAGAAAATCATATTATTTTATGTAGATCATAAAAAATCACAAATAATAGAAAAATCATAGAAAGACACATACAAAAAATAGAAACCTCAATATAATTTTTTTTAAAAAAAAACATGTCTGCCTATTTAATATTTGGCAGATGCAATTGCCGTCCGCAAGCTTTATTGGCTATTGTGGAATGCTGGCCCCTAAATTATTTTGCTCCGCTCTTCATTTCAAGCGGATTTCAAAAAATATTTTATCTTGAAAAATGTTTTTCAAGATAAACAATGTTAGTTATGCACCAAATCCTTATGTCATAACGACAATCTAATAAAAAGAAACACCTAAAATAAAAAAATACAACAACCTAAAATATAAAATTACTACCAACCTAAAAAAAGACGATCCAAAATAAGAAAATATAATAATCTAAATAATGCAACACCTTAAAATATATTGGATCAACTTGATGACCATGAGATCAAGATCTATGAATTGATATCAAAAATAGAAGCAAAAAAGTAGTCATATCATATTAATATTGTAATATTTTAAGACTAATATCTCTCCCTGCCTAAATTATACATATTTCTAAAACTTATAAAATTAATATATACTATTATAATTTGATTCCACTAACTAACTATACTCATATCTTTCTTTTATTTTCTAAATTTTCGGGTAAGGTGGGAATTTTTAATTTGTCATAATAAATATGATACCTCAAATATTACCGGTCTTGGACATATCGGTACACTTATCTTGGATTGACTTCAATATGATAATTGCTCCGGTGAATCACTATATAAAAAAAAGACGGTACGTAGATAGTAAAGAAAAGGTTTTATATCCAATGTATTAACATTTTTATGTTATGTTCCGGCCATTTATTGCAAAAGCCTTACTCCTTCCATCCAAAAAATATAGTATTTTGAGTCTTTAACCATACCCGCGGATTAAGAATGTTTTGAGCTGAAGAGAACATTCAGGAAGAATGATTAATCTACTCTCTCATAAATATTTTGGAAATGAAAAAAAAAATATGTTAGTATGAAAAATTAGTCATAAATAATAGGGATAGTAGATAAATAAATAAAAGTAAAATACAATCGATAGATAAATATCTAGTGCATGTTAATTCTTGAGTTTTCTCATGCATAGCATATCACACCTGGTAAAAGCTAATGAAAAATTCCATAAAAGTTTGAAGTGTGCATTCAGATGATCAAGTAGTCTACACCGTTTCAATTCTAAACTTAATATACTTTAAGAAAAAAATTAAAAAAAATCAGTGAATAGTAATTTTTATCTTTATCATTTTATTTTTCAAATTTATTTTCAAACAAAATTTGTCTTTTTTTTTTGTTATCCTATTGAATTTGAGTTTGAAATTTTATAACATCATAGATTGATTTGATATCTATATTTTTAAATTTTTGTAGATTTTTTATGATAATTTACATAATATTTTAAGGTTGAATCTACATGAGCACCGAAGAGTTATGATGCACTAGATATTTTCCTAAAAAAGATTTGTAACAATAGATTTACATTTGCATGCAAACTTGTATTGTGCAACAAAATTGAAAAAAATTATTCTCATATAATGCAAGGGAGGAACTTTTTTCATTGAAGTTCGAATATAGCATGAGGATCTTCGGATGGTCATAGAATCGACTGCTGTAGTCCCAGCACAATGGAAATTATATCTAGCGTTTGTACACTCTAAATAGCCTCTAAAATTTATCAACACGGCAGAAATGCAAACATATCCACTTTTGATGACATACATACAGAAGAGTATACATAGGAGAAATTACTCATAATATTTCGTAGATACACGCTAATCACCACATGGAAGGTTGGTTTGGCTGCAATCATATTCCAGACTCCCGAGTTTGCTAGGCTGGAGCAACTTCCCTGTAACCTGTTCGTCACAGGTGGTAACGTTCATATCATTAGCATCCCATATTTAACAAAAGTTGATCTGATATTTCCTATCTAGATTTATTATCATCGGTATTTAACTTCCTTTGCAGTTTATGCTTACCATCTACGCAACATAGACAAGTTGAACTTTCGACAGAAAAAGGGAAAAATTAGCTCCATGGTATTATAAAAGTAACAAATAAACAAAATGTCATTACTATGAGACATATATGTGGTCGGAATGTCATTGAGAAACTCAGTATTATTTTACCGACTTTTACGGTGCAACGGTGCTAAATCTCCCAACAAAAAAAGTGCTTGTTGAATTTTATGATAAATAGGGCATCAAGGAGGATAGCATTCTGTTGTCAATAAAAGAAAAAAATATCGCCCTTTGTTGCTTCTATGATGCTGATCCCGCTTACCGATACTCTGCTTAAGAAACAGCTAAAAAAAAAGTAGCTAGAAATGAAAGAGGTAAATCATTCCACTAACAAAGCAAAAGCACTCAATTTCAGGAAGTCAAAAAAAAAAACGAGGGGCAGTCCATACTTCCACAAAGTGCAAAACAAAATTAAGATTTGTGGTTTTGTTCTATACAAGGTAGATCTCTCAACCGGAGACATTTTGGAAACATATCGATAGTTTTGTTGAGACAACAATTTTTTCATGTATGATAATTGGAGGAAGTTTTGGTTCTAATTAGAGGTGTAAGTTGGGCTGGCCAGTCCAAAGCACGCCGTTTCGGCCTGGCACGCGACACAGTCCAACACGAATGCTAACAGGCCGTGCCAAGCCGCAAAAATCGGCCCACAGAAGACACGGTACAGCACGGCACGCTAACACGGGTCGTGCCCGACCCGACCCGGCACAGCATAGCCCGTTAGCACACCCTCCGCACTCCGCAGATCTAGGCTGCGTCGCCCTCCTCCCGCGTTCGTCGCCATGCCCTCCCCTCGCGTTCGCCACCTGCCATGCCCTTCTCTCGCGTTCGCCGCCATGCCCTCCTCTCGCATGCTCGCTTCGCACTGCCGCAGATCTGAGCCAAGTGTTGCACCGCTCGTCGCCAGATCCTCGCGTTAGCTCGCCGCCACGCCCTCCTCTCGCGTGCTTGTGCCGCACCGCCACATATCTGGGCCACGTGCCTCACCGCTCATCGCCAGATCCATTGGATCTGCTCCACGCCCCACCCGAGCCGCCTCCTTCGTCCTCTCCGTCGCCGACGCCGGGCCTTTGAACGACGAGCCGCTCCTAATTCCTCACGGTCACACTTGATTTCTCGCCGCGCCGCCCTCAAACACTCATTCGTCCTCTCCATTGCCGTCGCTGGTGACGCGCCGCCCTCAACCACCACTTCGAAACAGATTGTGCCCGTGCCACCCCAAAACACACTGCAACCCGCGGGCTATCGTGCCATATCGAGCCTCTCCACCGAGCAAACGAGCTAACCCGGCCCGGCACGACAGCCCGTGGGCCAACTAGGGCACGACACGATACAAGCCACCGGCCCGACGGACCCGTGCCATGCCGTGCCCGGCACGGCACCAACTTACACCTCTAGTTCTAATGCCATAATTCAGCGTGTTAAATAAATGCAATATATTATACATTGTAAAATAAAGCTGTTATTCTATATAGTTGAAATTCAATGCATAAAGTTTCAATTGGAAGACCTGAAAATTTCTGAAAGCTAGCGCAAGGGTGTGACGAACAAACCCAAAAAAGCTAATGATATTAACATAACATTATCCAGAAAATTGAAGCATTGCGAAGTAAAAAATATCATTCCTTGGTCAGCTATTGAACCTACCAGATATGCTATGTAGATTGGGATAGCCACAAATACATTCAACTAGGCCTCTGCTGGTTCTGGAAGGGTAATCAGCCGAGATGTTGAGTCATATACCAGAACTGTACTACAACTGAAACATGAACATTGCAACAACCCTGCTTAGAAATAAGAGCTCAAAAGTATATAGAACTCAAAGCTAGATACATAATAATCACCATCAAGCCATCAAGGGCATACTTTGTGCATTTCACATTGTTTATTGTACCACCACTGGGCACTGACAGTATAGTCCCAAAGAAGGATAGATTTTCAGTGCCGCAATTAGGACAAGGTCCCTGAATATTCAGTAATATTCATCAGTTTGCTCTCCAATGGACTATATCATAAAGTAAGACAGGAAAAAGAGAATACCTTCAAAATTAAAAATTCCTTAACTATGGCATTAGTTATTGCTTGTGCTAACCAAAATATTAGTGGCAATGCAGCAAACCAAGTGAAGATGAAACTGAAAGGCTCAGGCAACTGCATTATTCAAAGAATGAACAGACAGTAAGTCAAAATTCTAAAGTAGATGAAGAAAAGAAACATTCCCAAAGTGACAACAAATATATACATATGATGGGAAAGACTACAAGGTGCGTGATCTACTTTTCTCACTACATTAAAAAAGACAGGTCTGATTTAACACATTAGCTATTCCCAGTGAAACAAAAGAAAGTGAATTTGCCAATAAATTGGTCTAAGAAAGTTTGCCAAGTCATTGATCACTTGCCAGTACTCAGTACTAGAAAAGTAAATTGTTGTGCAGGTAATTCAGGGCATGCTTGGTTCATAGCCATATTTTACTAAGCCAAAACTTGGCAATGCCAATCATTTTTTGCTACTGTTTGTATTGTGACCAAAAATGGGTCAGCCAGGGAAATTTGGCAATGCATGTCACAGGCTCACAGCCCATCCTTCACATTTCCCTGACGAATCTGTGGTAAATATTTTGCTCGGCCAAACTCTGCAGCCAAATGCCACTTATCCTATCACCGACTATAAAAAGGCTGTCTTTAGAGGTTTTCTCTCTCGGCCCATCATTCTTTAACAGCTAACAGAGTTGATGTTTCTTGTTTGTGATAGTTTTTGGTACCAACCATTGGCCACATTTTCAAGACAGAAATTTACCACTCAATTTGACATGGCAATTTTGCATGTGGTTAAGTTACTGAACTGTTCATCTATCACATATCCGAGTGAACTTTATGCACAAAGATACCAGACTTCACTCCAATGACTCCAAACCATCCTATCTTCCAGTGAACTTCAGTCCAGTTGTGCACACTGCACACTGCCAATCTCCCACAGCACCCCCCATGGGAATTCCAGCTTCAGCTTAAAATAATCAATCCTGACAGATAGTTGGTTCCCAAATAACAAATTGCACCACATCTACAACTAAGTCAGCCATGAAAAGACTATCAGGTGAGATATTCAAAGAATTTCTTGTCATAAGACAGACTGCAATCAACAAATACTAGGCAAATTTGATTTTATGTGGCGGAACTTATAGCCATTATAGTTACACATTGAAATCAATAAATAAACCATCATGTTTCTTTTTCACATTGATTCTTTAAACGATTAGCATCATATGGGGATCCGTAGGTCATGTGGTATTAAAATTGATCTTTGCACATTTCAGTCAGTAACAGGAACAGTACATCACATGGGGTAACAATATTTCTATAACACATTCACCATTTTTCTTTTATTTTGTTGTTACACATGGAACAAATAATTGAGAACTAAAATGAATGTGTCAACAACCAGAATCAAATAGATCTCTATCTGTTACACTACTACCAATTTTTTTCTTAGCAACTCAAAACACACATAAAGAACTCCATTGTAATTACATCAATATTAGAACTAGTAAACAAAAGTTAGTCCTTGTCTCCTTGCAAATGTTAAAGTCACCACTCGGAATATATTTGCTAGACTCTGAATGGTCCAAAACTGATACTCAAAACCTGTGAATCTCATACTAGCTTGTTTAATTTTAAGATAATATAATGAATCAATTAGGTAAGATTGAACTGATAAAATAATTACCTCCAGCAGATATGTAATCTCAAAACCAGTCAAATCATCCAGGAAGAAGAACCTGTCAAAAAGAAATTTAGATTAGACGACAACCGTGTCATGAAGACAGCATTTTCATGAAACAGTAAGATTATTTGATGTTAGTGTAATATGGCCCTCACAAACTCACAGTGTCAGAGCTACAACAGCTGCTGGAACATTTAGCAGGAACATCTTTAAGTAGTCAACAGTCAAGTCACTGTAGACCTGTGCTACATTGAATATGTGATCAGAATAGTTCTAAGCTTCCGGTAACTAATTATTTGAAAGGTGATTGCGTCTCATGCCAAAATAATGATAACATAAAAATCCATCTCTACAAAATGTGTTTAAGCTGAAAAGTTTTGCATCATTGCTGTCAATTTCAACATTTTTTTTATTTATGTAATCCCGATTGTTAACTTTTATAGTTAAATGATTTGAATCAGTCAAAACATTTCCCGAATATTGACTGGAAGAAAATAACTAATCAGTATTTTTTTCAACTTATAATCACTTCCATACATGGTTTTTACTGAAACCTCCTTAAACCAAAGGGCATATGCATGCCGGATCATTGCTAGTGGCAAGTCATCAAGATGAAGTACCAAAGCGTACTCACGTCGGATTTACATCACATCATTAGGAGAGGAATGTTTCAGAGTCAAAATTATATCAGCAGAGGAATTCATGTTCAGCCTGTAAAGAATGCCACTGGTGTGAGGCATTGAGGATACTGTGAAATGGAGGAATTTTCTGTGGGGTCTCTCAGCCTGTTGATCAGAGTTTATATTGTTAAAATTGTCTTGATTACAAAATTGTTAAAATTGGTTTAGTCAAAAGCAAGGTTGTCACGGCATCTAGGCTAGGCGAGGTGAGACAGCACCATAGAACTGCCTGGACGCCTAGGCGCCTACTAGGCGATAATTAGACGACAAATCACTATATATAATATGGTAAACTATCAATAAATATTGTAGGATATCCTATTAGGGCCCGTTTGGCCGAGTTTGACTTATCAAACAAGCCGAGTAGATTGATAAATATGTTTTCTAATTTGTAAAGCGTAAATAGAAAGCGTAAAATAGAAATACGTTTAAATAGTAACTCCTCAAAAGATTCCCATATATGCCCGTCTCCCATCTCTATGCTCTCTTCCTATCTCAAATCCATTCCTTCCTATTAAATTAAATAACATATTCTTTCCATTCCGTGTTCTTTTGAATCTTTACAATCTTTTGTTCAGATCTGAGTGGATCGATTCTTCTCAGATTCTTCTTAGATCCATTTCTATCAAATTCCTCTCAGATATAGGCGGAGCAATGCACGGTGGAGGCTTTGCGATGTTGGACAGTGACGGCTTGGGCCTCATAAGGTGAGACGATCTCCGTCGACTAAACACCTAGGAGACGTTGTGATAACACTAGCACAACGTCAAGCCTCCTATCCAAACACGCCACCTTGAGGCAAGGTACCATCCAAGGGCAGACCAATAAAATTATGCTCATCCTTCCAGTTGTTTTATAAAAACTGAAAAAATATAAATGATTAGTCTAACTATAAATATATATTACAATGAAACAGCAAGAAAATAAAGTGCACAATTAGATTCTCATTTCTGTAGGTTAATGAAATCATGGAAATGAAAGAAAACATATGAATTCCAATAAATGAATTAACAAAGGAGAATGACATTTAGTAATGTTGCTACCAGCACCTACCTTGCGACTCCGTAGACTGCATCTCGGACCTTCCTGCACAATTTCACTTCCTTCTTGCTAGACAAGGCAAGATAGCAACAAAGACTAAGTATAGCCCTAGGATAAGAAAATGACTATCATAATGTTTGTGTTAAGAGGATACTAACTATGTAAATACAGTTTATCATCAACTCTTTCATTAAATACAAAGCTCTCAATATCCTATCCAACACAGTGTGCTAACCTCAATGCTCACAGATTATCTCAAATATGAAAGGCCTGAAACAAATCATTTCATCACTTTTGTTATTCTCATGGTGCACCACTTGGATCTACGTTAGGACTTGATTTATAATACCATCACAACCTTTTGTTTTTAGGTTCAGTTTGTCTCCCCATACACCGAACAGGAAATGATGTTTTGTTAAATTTTGCAGAAAGAGGCAAATTAACTAAAAAAAATACCTCAATAAATCCAATCAAAATGCAGTAGCACTTACCATTCGGATGACACTAGAATAATGCCATTAGAGATAAAACTTCAAACCTTTAATCTAAGTTTTAATTCATCAAATTCAGCATCCGTCATGATGGGCTTGCCCGCCACATAAGCCATTGAAGCTTCCAAAAGCCTTTGCTCATCGGGGCCTAAGAAAAACAAAAAAGAAAACTGTCATGGGCACGGTTAGATGATATATAAGGGTGTTGGATAACGGGGGGCTTTCTCTACCCTTCACATCCAACCATTGTCATCCGGCTGTGTTAGTTGAGAACACCAGCTAGAGAAGAGGGAAAGACTCACTAAACTTTACTTTTTTTTTAAATATCCTTCAAACTGAACACAAAACATCCTAGAAATAACCTTCTGCCGCTAGGGGTTCTACCTGAACTCAACAACCAAAAGAGTTCTATCTGAACTCAGCACCCAAAAGAAATGAATTCAAATCTAAAATATCTGGATAAATAACAACTTAAACTAATAGATCTAATCTTTTCTTGTTCGACTGTTGTGGGCCTTGTTGTAGGCACATCCCGAAAAGGCATCCATGAAACAGCTCGTCCATGAGCTAGAATGAGGGGTAATGTTGTCTGATGTCATCGACCAATCCCCAAGAAGATTCAATTGTCAGTGTATTGGCCCACTGGATTAGAATCTCCCATGCGCCGCAGTTTAGCCGAGCCTGTTGAATCTTTTCAGGCGTAGGGATAACCTTGCCATAGCATAATTCTGGTAACTCAAAAAATGGTCAGTGGCGGGGAACTATGGAATGGTTTGAGGATGCCGACGTGGAAGACATCGTGGATCCTGGCTGTAGTTGGCAGATGCAACTTGTAGGCAACCAATCGCACCCTAGCCGCAAGCTGGATAGAACTTGGGTCCGAGCTTCTAGTGCGAGCGGGGTGCCCAAGGAGGTAGCCTGACAATGGTGCAGAGGTAACCATACCCATTGTCCCACCTTGAACTGAAGCTCCTTGTGATTCGTATCATAGAATTTCTTCATCGATTGTTGCGCCTGCAGGAGCCAACCACAGATATCATCCAACAATTCATCGCGGTCAAAAAGGGAGTGCTCCATGGCATCAAAGCGCACTTCTCCCAATTCATAAGGAATTAATGCCAGGGGCTCTCACGACCGTAGACCACTTGGAAGGTTGTGGTGTGCAGGGAGGTGTGGTATGAAGTATTGTAACAGAATTCAGCCCACAGAAGCCAACCAAGCCATTGCCTCAGGTGATCACCGGCCAAGCAGCACAGATACATCTCAACTTTGCGATTGACGACCTCCGTCTGCCCATCCGATTGTAGATGGAAGGCCGAACTGAAGTGTAGCTGCAAGCCCGCCAATCGGAAAAGTTCCTTCCAAAAGTTGTTTGTGAAATCACGATCGTTGACGATGGACTCGGGTATGCCATGAAGTCACACAATAGACTCAAAGAAGACTTGGGCAACTGAACTTGCTGTGTATGGGTGCACCAAAGCCACAAAGTGGGCATACTTAGAAAAGCGATCCACCACCTTCAAGATTACTGATTTTCCCTGGACACGGGGGAAGCCATCAATGAAGTCCATAGAAATATCAGCCCACACCTAATGGGGAACTTTTAAGTGGTTCTGTGGTTGTAACAGCCTGTCTGGATTAAGGTGCTCTGTCTTGTTACTTTGGCAAACTATACAGCAGTGAATAAATTCGCTAATGGTTTGCTTCATGTTAGGAAAATATAGATCCGTGCGCAGCCAGTGAAGGGTCTTATGCACGCCCTCATGCCCCAACCCATGTGCCGCCCCAATAACTGATTGCAAGAGCCAGGAGAGCTCTGGAATGAAGATCCGTTTGCCATGCAGAATCAAACCATCAGAGAAAGACCACACCATCCAGATTCGATTTGGTTCCAAAGGGCAATCAATTCTGGATCCAAGTGCACCTCCTTCCGTAAGTTGTTGAAAAATTGGAAGTATGAAGCTGATGAGGACAGCAAGATGCCTTGTCCTTCCTCACATCTGGTAAGCGCATCTGCCACCTTATTGAGGTGTCCGGGACTTATACTCAATTCAGAAATCGAAGCCAAAGAGTTTAGTCACCCAATGATGCTGTAGTATTGTAGATAGGCGCTGATCCAAAAGGTATTTGAGGCTACAATGATCTGTGCACGCCAAAAAGTGTTGCCACCACAAATGCGGTCTCCAGTGCTTGATTGCCTTGACAAGGCCGATGAGTTCATGCTCATATGCCGTCAGCTTGGCATGATGATGGAGCACCGGCCTACTGAAAAACGCGATCGGGCGATCACCTTGATGCAGAACCGCCCCCACGCCCATGCCAGATGCATCACATTCGACTACAAATTCCGCCGTAAATGTCCAGAAACTATAGGATTGGCGCTGTCAAGAGTGCGTTGTTTAATGACTGCAAAGCACAATCAGCGTCGTGAGACCATTGAAAAGCTTCCTTCATGAGAAGTTTGGTTAATGGTGCCACCAATAGCCTGAAGTCCTTAATGAACTTCCTGTAGTATCCAGCTAGGCCAAGAAATGCCTGCAAGACTCGTACTGTCTTAAGACACGGCCACTCCTTGACCACTTGGACTTTAGATGGAGATAGGATGGCCCAAGTATGATACCAAAGGCTCCCCAAAGACACAATTGGTCTTCTTAAGGATGAGTTGGTTCTGCTGTAATATTTGGAAGACCACATGGAGGTGATGAAGATGATCCGACCAAGACAAACTATAAATTAAGATATCGTTGAAGAAGACCAGCACGAAACATACCATTGTTGTGCTGTCCCCATCATATGGAACGAAGTTAGCCACACTTTCTTGTCCTCTGTGGTGCGCTGTCCTCGGAAAAACTACTGGCAGCAATTTAGATATCCAAGGGGTTGTCCTTTCCATCATTGATTGGAAACTCAAGTCTGTGGTAGCACGGAACTGCCATGGCTTCGCCGCGAGGCAGATTCAAGTGGGTGTTGTGCGTGTGCAGCAGCTCGCCTTGCTGGTCGGCTGCCGCATTAGTCTCCAACGCCGTCATACGGGTTGCCAAATTCGCTTTCTGCTTAAGGATGGTCTCTCTTGGACAAACTTAGTGTTGGAAGCCATGGTGACCGGCTCTGATACCAATTTGTCACAGACACTGTTAGATGATATAAGATTATAAGGGTGCCAAATAACTGGAACTTTCTCTACCCTTCATGACGCCAGCTAGAGAAGATGAGGGGAAAGACTATTTTTTTTATATCCTTCAAAACTGAACACAACATCCTAGAAATAGCCCTCTGCCGATAGAGGTTGTACTCGAACTCAACTACAAAAGAATTCTATCCAAACTCAGCTTCCAAAAGAAACTACTTCAAATCTAAAATATCTGGATAAATAACAACCAAAACTAATAGATCTAATCTTCCCTTGTTTGGCTGCTGTGGGCCCTGCTGTAGGCACGACCCCAAAAGGCATCTGTGACAACATAAAAAAATTCGAACTAAACATTACCAAAATAAAAATAACGGCAAAATTCCCTTGGATGTAACGTACTATTCACTTTTAATTCAATTGAGCCCCTCCATTCAAGTTTTGTCAAATCAAATCTCTACAATTCACATTTGTTTGATTAAACCCGTTTACTTGCATGTGTCTAATCAACTTCACTACTTTGTGTCTTTCTCTAATCAACCCGCACCCTATCTTATTTTCATTGATAGAAGGTCTTGATTACATAAATGAGAAAAGTTGAGGGGGTTGATTAAACAAACACCAAACGCAAGAAAACATGCAAGTAGAGAGGCTCAATTGAACAAACTTGAATAGTATAGGAGATTGTAGTATAATTTTGAAAAAAAAAATAAAAATAAAAATATCTCTCGTTGCTCATAGTAAGGGCCATGTAACCCACAAGGCAAATGAGGCAACTCCTTAGGCCCCAAAATCTCCCTTAATGTAGGTAGTTCTCGGCAGTATAATTTTCAATTATCTAGACTTTATAACATTATTTTAAATTCTATCTCTTCAACCAACCATCTTTCTTAATTATAGGCATGCAGTTTAACTCGAAGTTTTAACTTCCCACTCATAGCATTGGATCAAAAGTCTCCCTTTTACAGTTTTACCAATTCATAATGTTTAGCTTTTTTAGCACACTATTTATACCAAAGTGTTTACCTAGATATTTAATCTATCTTCTTCGTTATCTCTTCAAGATTTGGCTATTCCCTCAGTATACAAATTTGGAGTAAAACTTTTCAGTGCATCAAGTAGTAAATCTTCACAAGGGCCGGTGTTAAATCCCTGCATATAGACACAACATATCAATTATGTTGCTTTTGGTTTATCAGGTTCTTTCATTCTATAATTTTATTTTCTTTTGACTCCTTAGCAATTAATTGTTTATATTTCCCTTTATTATTTTTCATTTCATCTATATTTTTACTTATAGGATTTTGCATCTCAAAAATTGCGATGCTATACTGTTGCGGTAGTCCCTTCTAGCAACGGTCCAGCTCATAGTAAGCAGGATTTAAATAAGCATACATACTCAGCAGGACAACACTGCTTCCTTCCCACATGAGCTCCTCCTTAAGATTATCAAACTCCTCGTTCGACATGATCGCCTTCTTGTCATAATAAAACGCCTAAAAAAAGAACACTTTTTGGTAAAGCCAAACTTTGGAAACAAGTAGCTTCTGTCGCGATCAGTATCCACGGCGACCGTACCTGTAATGCTTCGAGGAACTCCTGCTCCATCTCCCCGATGGTCTTCTTCTCCTTCCTGTTGATGCCGCAGTACGGTAGGACGTTGCTGTCGACGACCTCGTCCTCTCCCTGGACCCGGCCCTGCTGCTCAGCGGCGTGGGGCCGGCAGTCGAGCACCCTGCGTGCATCGCGGCGGCGTGCCGGCACAGCGACCGCGCGTCGCCTCGGGAAAGGGCAATAGGTGGAGGGGGATGGGGCGCAGGGTGCGGTGCTCTTGGATCGGAGCGTGGGGGCGAGGGAGGGGAGGCGGGATGGCAGCGATAGCCACACCTCGGGGGTCGCCATGGCGGGTGGGGAGAGAGCACGCAGCGTGCTTGGAGCCTTGGAGACGGCACGGCAAGGGGTGAGGAGTTGTGGGTGATGAGATCTTGGGGTTTGATCTTGTGGAGCGGAGGGAAGGCTGGTGCAAACGATGGAGATAAGGTGGTGGTGGTAGGCGTGCGAATAGGGCTGTGAAAATCAATCGAGTTCGGCTCGATTCTCGGTTTGGTTCGAGCTTGGTATGAGCTTAGTTTGAATCAAATTCAAGTTTAGTCTCTAATTATAACATTAATTTGAGTCAAACTCTAATTTAATAAAATTCGGTTCAAATTCGGTCTAAATAGTTTCGTTATGTGCAAAAAATCTCAAGACTCAACTCAATTAGTTATTCATCTCCAACCCTATTTTTCGAATACTAACCACCACAATCCCACCCCCAAACCTTAGGTCATTCATACCCACTCCCTCATTCCCCAGATCCAAGCCACCACAATCCCACCACAACTTTCATTGTCCTTGAGGTAACACAATAAATTCACGTCAGTCTTCTTTGACAACGATAAAGATCGCAATGGATCCATATTAATGCTAGTCCGACCTTCTATTTGTTTTTATGCAGTGACTAGTTATTTGATCTACAAGCATTATCCCTCCTCCCTCTCAAACAATGACAAGAGTTGCAGTCGTGCAAGCTTGTGGTAGATCTTTTCAACGGCAACCATCAGGCCCCATGATTGGGTTTCATTCTCTTGCTGTAGGGATTTACAGCTTTATATTCTTTCTATGAGCTTCTATTTCTTCTCTTATAATGAGTATTCAAAATGCTAGTGAATGGAAGAATAGGGAATTCAAAAACTACATTGAACTATAAATTCAAAATCCAAGCGAGAACTATAAATTCTATAATCGATAACATCCAATCTCACAAATCAAAGAAAAAGGCCAAAAATAGCTCAAGATCTAACTCCTATTGACACAAATAAAAACACTTATAGTTGTGAATTTTGAGTTGTTTTCGAGCTCATTTGAGCCAAATCCGAATATATTCAAACTTTGATCAAACCGAATTCGAACCTCACATTGAGATCGATTCCTAGTTCAACTTGAACCAAGGTTTGGTCGAACTCGAGTAGAGCCTGGCCAGCCTTATTCGAGTTGGTTTTGTTGACATCTCACCAGACAAGTTTATATACTTAGTTTTGAAGGATTCAAATCTTAAATTGAAAAAAAAATTGATTGAGTTAGGTCTTAACAATAAAGAAGTGAGTTAGATTGGGTTTTAGAATTGATCGAGGGTAATGGGTTAGGAGAAGGGACTTAATAATTTATGACTCAATGAGATATAAGGATTGTCTTGTTTTTTATTTGTATATTAGAAAAATCATAAGTTAATAATAATAAGTTAACAATAATAAAGGTCTGATGGCTGATAATGAGGAATAATATTTAGACCGGGAGAAGGACTGTAATAGACTAGAATTTGATTGGGATTTTTCTTTGAAGAGATTAGGTGTGGTCAGGCTCTAATTTAATTTAATAGGATTAATACGACTCGGTTAGGCTGAGCTAGGTATTAGACTTTGCAGGAGCCTCAAAATCTTGACCCGTTGGCCCCTCCTGGCAATAGAGAGTGATCAGTCTTGCTTGCTGTTCCTTGAGGTGTTCCACTGTCTAGCATGTCGATAGTGTGATTTCTAGAACATTTTCTCCAATTCAAAATATAAGTCTCTATGATTTTGTCTACTAGGATTAAAGAGGGGTGAAATCAACTAAAATATGGAAAAAAATGGACCATGCTAATGTTATTAGTTATATTAGACGTTGTTGAAGAGAGAATGGTATCATATGATTTTAAAAGATAAGAGTGGAAAAATTGCATTTACAATAGTCTTATTTATGTAGGTGTGTTATATTGTAAAAAAGAAGAAAGAAAAATGAAGTCATGTATTTTGAAATATATGGAGTAATAAGTTAAAAATCATAAAACCTGAGTTAGGTTAGGTTCAATTCAGCACATGAAGTCAGGCTCAGTTGCTCGACTCAATTTGTTTAGGAAAAATTTTGTCTGTACTACTCAAAAATTATATATTTTTGTTTTCGTCACCGAAAAATCACTCTTTTTTTTTTATCAATGACACATCAACTGTTGTTTTGTTTTTATCATTATCATCAATTCCATGCTATGGGGGTAAGAAATGAGAAAATAATAGATTTATGCATGTTCAGATATTTTTGTATTCATCATTGCAAAAGTACTTTTATTACATATAGTTGAGTAGCAAAGTTTTGAAGACAAAGAGGCCAATTTTGGCACCCAAAGGTCTTTTCCTTTGCTATAAAGCAGTGTGCGGGCTCCTTTGTATTTATTCCCTTGCCTCAAATATGTCTTCATCATCTTCTTGGAATCCATCAAGAGTATTTGGAGCATGAAAACCTATTATCTGCTCCAATTGTGGGATTCTTGTTAATGTGGTCATTTTTATGACCAGGAGAAATCAAATTAGAGTTTTCAACAAGTGTCCTAGATATTATGTAAGTATTCATTTTTATGCAAAATCTATAGCTAATTCTTAGTATAAATATGTGATTATTTTCAGGCCAACGAGTTCTAGTATTGGTAGTGGGCAGATGAAGCTAAAGCCTTCTATAGTGTCCTAGATATTTCATAAATATTCATTTTTATGCAAAATCTAGAGTTGATTCTTGTTATAAGTATGGGATTACTTGCAAACCAATGGATGCTAGTATTGGCAGTGGGCAGGGGAAACAACAATTGGAATAGATGAAGCAACAATTAGACATGATTTTAAACTGGCGTTACTATTAGGGGGATGAACAACTAGAGCAAAAGATGAGTGTGGAGAAGTTGCTTTCAAGGCAGATGAAGATCTCATGTTCATGTTTATTGTTGTTAATGTATTTGTTGCCATTGAAGTAGTCTACTGGATAAGATATGCATTTAAGGTTAAAATGTGATGGTATGTGCAATGATGCCTTGATTGAATGAAGCCTTGATTGAATGAAGCCTATGTGTAACGATGACTCGGTACTTAAAATCGTTTGCACAATGGATATCATAGTAACTAAACATAATGACTGATAGTTAAGTTACATAATTAGGGTAGATGATAATTATGTAATTTACATATATTTTCTATTTATTATTCCTCATTTTTTAACATATTTTAGTCATAAATGCTTGCATTTACATGACTTATACTTACTTTATTGTCCTTGTGACTGTATTATTTGTTTCTAGACTTTTTGTTGCAGGACCGTGGGATTCAGACAGGTTCTGGATGACCTTGGAGTATCAGGCTTTCAGTGCGCGGTCGTGTAGGAGCTGAAAATCTCATTTCAAACATCCAAGGATCTTGTTCGCGAATTCCAAAAAGGGGATAAGCCGTGATATAAAATTCCCTAGGCTCATTCATCTTGTGGAATTGCATACATCCCGAGACAAAGAAAACTAAAACCTAGCTCTTGAGGACCTATCTGAAATTTGTTGAAAATCCGAGGACCAAAATATAAATCCCCCAGCCGCACACCATCTCCCTCCTCTTACCCTTTTCTTCCTCTTCCCCGGTGGGCTTGCCGCCGGCGACCAGGTCCACGCCGGCAGTGAGCCGCTGTTCTATCTCAGCCCCGCTTGCTTTTTATCTATCTCAGCATCCTTGCCTAGACCTCCACCTGAGCGCCGCCGTCTTCATCATTTCTTCCGATTCCACAGCCGCGCCGCTTTTGTTGTCTTCGCCCGCGCTTTAGAGCGCCGCCGTCGCCCTTATCTCGCGCTTTACTGCCGCTGCTTCACCACCACCGTCTCCTCTCCATCCTCAGCCGCCGCCGCCCTCTTCGTGCTCCACGGCCGCAGCAGCTGCGTCGCCCTAGCTGCCGCCCTCTATTCCGCCGAGCCGCCGCCGCTTCTATTTCACCCGTGAGCCGCGCACCGCCCTCCTCTTCTCGCGCTGCCGCCCATTTCCACCAGGCGCCTAGCCGTCGCCGGCCACGTTCCGTGGGCTGACCCGGCAACCTCCATCAAACCGCCCCTGCGCGCCTGAAGCTTCCGCGGCCTTCATCGGTTTCATCATCGACTGGAGCTGAGGCCTTCTTCCACGAGCTTCTGCACCGGCCATCTTCCCCAAGCTCGGCCGCTCCTCTTCTTCTTTGACCACGGCAAAGACCACTATCCTCAACAGCAAGCCACACCAAGGGTCCAAATTCTCCTGTTCTGCATTGATCTGTGGCAAATTTTGTGTTGATTGCATCCCTATGAAGATCATCTCTTTATCTCTTTGCTTCTTTATTTGGGGTTGCATTAAGTTGTGTGTGATAACTGGATCGGATGAGATGCTGGTAATTTATTCGGTTCCACTGATTACATCGTTGTTCACCTCTGTTTCCTTTGAACTGTGACTTAGAATCGAGATATTTGTGCCATCTTAAAGCTACTAAGTTTGTCAGCTGAATACGTTGATTAATTGAGACACGGGGTAACCCCCAATTTCAGTATTCGTGTGTGTGATTCAATAATTTGTATTGCCATTTATTTTGTTGAATCAATGCATGTCAACTAAATAGTGTGTTTCCAGTGAAGCAGCCCAGAGAATTCTTTGCCTAGCGCTTAGTCGGTTTGTTTGGTCTTTCTCTGTGGTTTTATGATTTGGTTCGTGTGCGACCATAGCTTGATTGTTGGAGGTGTTCTGAATGACTCTTCATCAGATTTGCTGTTCTCTGCGTATGAGACCCTTGTCTTGAATAGTTAAATCCTATAATCCCTGGGTTTCTATTATGGGTTGATTTCAATTTGCAAAAATGTTTTAATTGTATATCTCTGTGTTGTTGGTTGACTTTGCTCTTGGAACTAATTTGTGCGGCTTCTGCTGATTCCAATCGTTGTAATTGGTACCCATGAGATCTCAAACCATTTTATATTGAACTTAGTCTTATGCTTGCTGCTGTCTTGTGGTTGAGAGTGCTGTTGGCGAGCAGCCCTGTGTTATTTCTTTACGCACTTGTTCATGGATACCATCAATAGACGCATCCGTTTAGTTGTTTTTGCTTTCCTCTCGCGAGACCACTTAATGACACGATTCTATCACTCATAGTCACGAATATGGCTACAGATTTAAACACTGATCGATTGTCGTTGATGACCATCTCTTTCTTTCTCCTTATTTCTTTTGACATTTTCTTCTTATTTCCCTCGTTTATTTTGTTTATATTTGTCATTGATTTAGTTTAGTTTTACACGATCTGCTTCTCTTTAGAAAGAGCGATAATACTCGCCTATTGCTTTGATCTCATATTCTTATGAGACAAACGGTTTTAGGTTTAGTATTAGTAGGCCTTGAACATAACAGGTATTTAGATCCAAAAGTAGCTAAATCACTAAAATGCAGTAGCAACCGATCAAAACATAGCAGGTATTTAGATGCAGTAGCACCTGACCAAAATATGAACATGATAGGTACTTAGATGCTATTCAGAATATGAACTTAACAAGTATTTAGATGATATGCAATAACTAGCATCACTAAGTGGTAATCACCCTTGCCTTATAAGAAGGAGATGTGCAGGTTTGTATCCCGACCTTATGTAGGATAAAGATAAATAGACGAACATTGGTAAATTGGTGGATTATGTCCCAACAATGAGGAACCGTAGTCTGCTGTCTGAAATATGATTTCAAAGTTGTGTCCTCAGGATGGAGTGCATGGGTATATATATGTACTAGGAACATCTCTCCTAATTATGTGTGAACAAAACCTTTCATGGTGTGAATGGACCCTTTCGTGGTGTGAAACAAAGCAACCAGCTGAAAGGTCAATTTTTGTGTAGCACCTTGACAGCCTGAATAATATGCACAAAAATGGTTATAACTTTTGATACACACTTCCAAATGATGCACCGATTGAAGTGTACGAAACTAGACTTGTTTAACTTTCCAATGGTGCATCCCATGCATGCTAAAGACATTCATATTTACATCGGTTTACTTGGGAATTAGATAGATAGAATTGACCATGAAATGTTAGTCTCTCTTGCTGTCCTCTCTGGTGCACCTAAGTTCAACAACATAAGAGCTAGATGGAAGTACTTCCATATCATCATTAATGGAAATTAAGATCAAGTTAGCATTCATCTGGTTTTGTAATTGTTTAGCAGGGAGTCGTGTGATTGGTCCTTGATGCTCATTCTCATTTGGTTCCTTTGCACTAGTTGAATTAGTAGCTTGTGGTGTAGTGTAGATATGTGTGATGTCCTCATCATCCATAGCTAACCTTTTGAGATTTGAGAGACAAGACATGTTGAAAGAGATGCATCTTTTGAATTAAAATCAACCAGATAAAGATTTCCAAAACAAAAGCCTTTGAAAATCAAGGAATTGTCTTTCAAATTTTCAACTAAAACTTCTTTAGGATAAAATGTGGAACGAAATCCAAGATCGCAAATTTGTGCAACGGAAAGCAAATTAAAATTCAGAGATTCAACCAATAAAACATTAGAAATTGAGAGATCATTGGATATCGCAATTTTACCCAAGCCTACCACATTTCCTTGACGATTGTCGCCAAAGGTGATCTTTTGATTTTCGTTTGAGTTGTCTTCTAATGAGGTGAACAACTTCTTGTTTCTGGTCATATGTTCGGAGCATCCGCTGTCTAGTACCCAATGCTTCCCACCGGTCTTGTAGTTCACCTTTTCATCACCCTTAGCCATAAGACAAAGGGGTGAACTAGTCGAAGTGTTGCCGAGAGCTAGTCCAACTAGCCTCTTGGAGCAACCTCCTTCATTGTCGCAGTCGGAGCTTTCTCCTCCAGACATCCATTCTCCGAAGCATGCTTCCTTGGTTGTGTCATTGCTCTTCTTGAAGAATTTCTTCTTCTTGTTCCAAGTCTTGTTCTTGGTTGGACATCTTGATGCTATGTGTCCCTTTTCGTGACATCCGTGGCATATGATGTCCTTGAAATTTGATTGCTTTGGCCCCTTTGGTCGTGTGTCGATGTTGACACCCTTCTTGTGTAACCTGCGAGGAAGTTTTTGAGTGTTCTTTACCATGAGAGCTAGATCTTCGTCGGAGGAGCCATCACTTGAGTTGTTCTTGGAGCCGGCTTTGAAAGCCAACGCCTTCTTCTTTGTCTCCGAAGGTTCGGCTGCTTCCTTCTTCCCCTTTTGATGCATCTCATGGGTGATGAGATTCCCATAGAGATTGGTTAGTGTGGTGGTTGATAGATCTGACTTGGTGAGTACCGTCACCAATGTGTTGAAGCTTTCTGGAAGAGCCCTGAGCATCTTTCTTACAATTTCAAGGTCAGTAAAAACAACTCCCAGCCCCTTGAGTTCATTTATAATGTTGTTCAACTGAGTAAACATGGAGTTCACGGACTCGGTTGATGACATGGTGAATGTCTCGTATCGTTGCCTTATCATGAGCAACTTTTCCTCTTTAACTTTAGTCGTGCCCTCATAAATTTTTTCGAGGGTGGTCCAAACCTTGTGAGCTATTGTGAGATTGCTCACACAGTTGAACTCGTTTAAAGATAAACCGGCAAAGAGCGCATTTTTGGCCCAGGCATTTAAATGTAGTTTTCTCCTATCATCATCGGAGTGACTTGTCGAATCATCCAGATGAGTAAAACCAAGTTTAACGCTGTCCCATACATCAAGCCCTATGACCTCTAGAAATACCGACATGCGCACTTTCCAATAGGGATAGTTAGTCCCATCAAAAATAGGCGCACGTCCGGTATGACCGAGATGAAAGCCCTCATTTGACGTCATCCTCTCTCTAGGCGGTGAAGCCTAATTAATGGACAGACCACGCTCTTACCAATTGTAAGATCATGGATGACAACTAGAGGGGGGTGAATAGGAGGCTTTAAAAACTTTAAGTAAAAGAAAATTTTGCAAAGAGAAGAACCAAATTGCAATTCAATAAATTAAAAATAAAAGATAGAGAGAACGAACACAAGATTTTTTTTAGGTCTCAGAGACACGCCCGGTCTCCCCTAATCCTCGTTGAAACACTCAAGTGAATTGAGTCTTGCTTCAATATCCATGAAGGATATTTCTCACTAGTGGTTGCTCCTTGTCCACTCTGGAAAGGCGAGCACCGATGGCTTTTACAAACACGCCAGCCTCTCCGACAATCTCCGAACGAGAGAGGTCAACGGCCATGCCACCAAACCGTCTAGGTGAGGGCAATAGCAAGGTCTCTTCTAGACATCCAACAATCACCGAGAAACTAAAAGTATGCAAAGATATGCGAACTGAACACTTGGTGGATCACAAAAACTCTCGACTTGATCAACAGATCAAGATTTTAAAACTCTAAAAGAATGCTCAAGTGAATAAGAGAGAAGAGGGGTGCTTGTTGTACAAAACATCTGCTCAAGGCCTCTATTTATAGCCTCAACAAACAAAAGACCCGTTGGAGCTCGAGCTGAAAATCAACAGTGCAAACTGATAGTCAGTTTGTATAACTGACAGTCAGTTTGGGTCATGACTAGAAAGAAGTAAAATCTGTAGAAAACTCAGTTAGCCGTTTGAGATCGTTTATGGAAACAAGATAGCACAAGCAGACAGTCAGTTTGTCAAACTGACAGTCAGTTGCTACCTCAACGGCTGACAAAAATCACGGATAAAACTTTGCTGGTCGTATATGGAAACTGATACTCCAAACTGACAGTCAGTATGATAAACTGACAATCAGTTTCGACCAAAACATCGACCAGTTAAAATAGAAACTCAAATCAAACAGTTCGTGGTCGAAATGCAAATTGACAGTCAGTTTAGGTCAAAAATTTTTGGCTCAAAAAACAACCTCTCTGGACAACTGTCAGTTAACAAAACTGACAATCCAAACTGACAGTCAGTTTAGCATAGATAAAAATAGTTATAAATTTTAATCCAGAGATCCGATTTACGAGTTTGATAGCTCGTTTGAAAGATATTTTAAAGGGCTATCTTTTTGTCAACAGAAGAAAAAACCAGATTGGCCTAGATCTTTCTAGAAAATGCAAAAACTCTCCTTTGCATCTTCATGTTTGCGATTTACGTCTTGTCTTTGTACTTTGCGACTTGTGCTTCATGTTGATTCATCTTGGTCGTCTTGTACGTTTTCCCAACAATACTCTGTATCAAATATCTCAAAAGCACAATTAGTCTGAAACACATTATTTTCATTTATCATCAAAATTAGGTCAGGCATAACGGCCTAGCTAGGGTACAGAAAAGCTTTCTTCTATCGGTAAAAAATAGCCTTCTACTATCGGTTTTTGTACCGTTAGAGATAGACATGATAGAACAAGACATGTCATTTTCTTACGGTAAATAACCGTTAGAAGAAGTAAACTATTCTAACGGCATTTTAGGTGAAAACCGGTAGAAAAACCATTCTAGCCTGACGGTTATGAAAGAGTTTACCGATAGAAAAAGGATAGTACTCTCTCAGTTGTGTATGAGTTTATTGGCAGGAAAAGTTATACTCTTCTAACGGTTAATTAAGAGTGTACCGATAGAAAAAACCTTAGTACTCTCTCGGTTGTGTATGAGTTTACCGACAGGAAAAGTTACACTCTTCTAACGGTTAATTAAGAGTGTACCGATAGAAAAAACCTTAGTACCCTCTCGATTGTGTATGAGTTTACCGGCAGGAAAAGTTACACTCTTCTAACGGTGAATTACGAGTGTACCGATATAAGAAACCTTAGTACTCTCTCGGTTGTGTATGAGTTACCGGCAGGAAAAGTTACACTCTTTTAACGGTGAATTACGAGTGTACCGATAGAAGAAACCTTAGTACTCTCTCGGTTATGAATGAGTTTACCGATATAAATACAGTATAGATGCAATACAATACATTCACAAATACAGTACATTCTTTACATTCACAATACAGTACATTCACATATACAGTACAGATGCAATACAGTACAGATTGGATACACAATACAGTACAGATGCAAAGAAGGGTAAATTCACATATATATGAACCAATACAAATTGCAATCCAATATGGACAAATACTAACCAATAAGACTATATATAAACAATTTATGCACAGAGTACACGAAAAAGAGAAAATTGACAACAAGTGAGCGAAAAGCTTGTCATGGCGGTTGGTTGGGCGCAACTTCCATCATAACATATTGAGCCCAGATTTGTCGGAGATCTCTAATCTTTGCGTTTTCGTATTGGTCTTTGGACATGGCGATCTGCAAGCATGTGTGAATACTGAGTAACTAACTTCCTAATTTTGAACATGACACCCAATTTTCAAATTTGAGTTAGCTATCGATGCTTACATGGGGGAATTGGGCAAAGTTTGTCCGCACTAGGTCGTACATGTAGCGCAACACATAAAACCCGCATTCCCACGATTGCTGCTATGATGGCACTGAGATAATTGCATATGCGAAGACATGTTAGCTATTGTTTCCATAAACTAATTAAGCATAAACAAAAAGTCTCGTGAGTACCTCATATTCTTTCCAAACTAGTAGGGAGCCCTGCGGTGCGGCATGCCTCCCTCCAGCCGACACATATTTCTGAAAAGCCCTGCATTTTCAATTAGCATTGCCGGTTAATGTATTATCATTAGCTAGTGAGGTCAAAATTTAAATCAAACATATATGTTACTTACGCCTCCATATTCCCCTTGACCACATATTCGTTCGATAATCTGTCACGCATCGAATCGAGGTAGTACACCTCGTTCCTCGATGGACAAATCACGATGAGGATCCAGTGGCCCCTACATTGTAAGTAAAAGAGGACCGCTAGCTCAAAGTATATTTCAGGTGTAACATACAAGATTGAGTTAAATTAGTACGAAATGCACTAACCTTTGGTGGTACAGCACCAGAATGAACCCCTATCCTGCTGCGCCATCAGCGCCTTGGATATGTACTGCTCAGCGTGCGCGGCATCGTGCTCTAGTATCGTGAGGCTTATTTTCTCTGGGTCGAGGAAACCCACCTTGTCATACACAGCCTACGATGCTAGCCTGTACATGCACCTGCATGCAAAGGACGACATTAGTATTGCACAGAAAGTTACTACATTTCAAATGAACTACAACAATGCAGAGTTAGCAAACAGAGTTAGAAAACAGCAATACATAGGATCAACAAACTCATAGGACTCCAATCCGTATGATGGACATATCGAGCACCCGCCAGTTGTAGAGGTCGAACAGATCCTCGTGTGCCACGGATATACTCTCGGGCTCACGGTGGAACTGCCCAGGCTTGTAGGGAACTAAGAAGTTCAGATTGCGGTGAGCTCGGTGTAGGTACCACTCGTGGATGTCTCTGGTTGATCGATCCAATTTGCGCAAAGCTGCCTCCGACACAAGTGGGAACCCGTTCCTGAACCTCTCCGACTGTCCCTTTCACCCTTTGCCCTTGCCTTTTGCCGAGGACTGAGCGCGTACCTTCGAAGGCAAGGGCGAGGTGATGGCGGCTTTCTTCCGAGATGAAGGTGTGGATGAGCTGGCTGGGGTCGAGGCCGTCTCTACTGTGTTCAGGTTTGCACGAACCCGGCCTCATGCCCCGAGCTGGGGGCGCAGTCCCCTGGTAGCACGCCGGCAGGTCACTTCAATTAATGAGCACGTATGTTAGATTTTGCAAGTTGAGTGTAAAATGTGTAGGATTTACCTGTTGTATTAGAACACACTTCTTGGGCCACTGTACGTAGGAGCCCACTGCCTCAACAAGTGTCTGTATTTCCTCTGTTGGGACTGGCAATGGAGAATCATTGTAGTCCGGCATGGCCATGTCCACCTGTACCTTTGCGAACCCCAACCGCAGAGGTACGCAGTGGATCCGGACATCCGCCCCAGACGGATATACGAAGCCATGTGCAACCACTTCCTGCCCGTCGCCTAGGTGAGTCAGTAGGATGCAGCTCTCTGGCTTCTGCAAATTTGTAACAATTAAAACAGGTTAGCGAAACAACTCTAACAGAATGTGAGTGGCATCAACTTAAGTGCACAGATGAAGGCTTGCAATACCTCAAGTAGATCCACTAGATCCGTGAGGACCTTCGAAGAGCAACTGCTTATCCGACCCCACAGGGTACCGTCGTCCTGGGGATTCGCATCTGCACTCTTTGCCAGCAATGCTTCTTTCAACTGTGCAAACTCTTCCCTCATTTGTGTGACCTCAGACTGCACCTCAGCCCGTATCTCCGCCCGTACCTCAGCCCGTATCTTCTCGGAGAGGTCCGCTTCCTTTTCCTTCCAGGAGCGGGCCTTCTTTCTCGGTGGAGCCGAATCTGCGAAACTGACCTTCCATGACACAATGGCTCCCAAGGTCCGTGTCCGCCCGGGATGCTCCTTATTTCCTAGAGCCCGGGTGAGGATGTTGTTCTCCCTCTGCGGGGTAAACAATCCCTCCATTGCCTCCTTCTCAAAAGAGATCTGTTACATTTAAAGGTACCTTGTGAGACAAATACATATATACACTTATGCGCACACAGTTTACGAGGTTAGCCAACTTACCATTCGCTTCACAACGTCGGCGTCCCTAGGGTTTGCGAACTGCACAGACCCCGTGGACGACACGGACCCTCTCCCCCTCCACCATCGCTTGCACCTCGCATCCCGGATCTCGGAGAGCGGCAACTCAGGGGAGTCGATGACAAAATTTTGCTCGTCATCCTTCTTCCATTGCTCCTCCTTCCCCGGATAGCCCCGGGATCCGAGCCGATGCGGGTGGTCGTTCCTCTTCTGGATCGCCTTATTCTTCTCGCTAAGGGCCTTGAACTCCTCGGTCCCCTTCTGCTTGGTGAATTCCTCCCATACCTCCTCCGATATAAAGGGGTACTTCTCGCAAGGAGATTTCCCCGCAGCGAGGAAGTTACTGACGAGCCAGCTCTTAAAGGTTTTTCATGTTTCGTTCATATCCTTCAAGCAGGCCGTCCTAGGTTTATCGTCAGGGATGTTCCACTTAGCCTGTTTTCAAACAATGCATACAATTAATCACGAGTTAGTTAAACTTTAGTATAAGCCAAGAGAACGTGATTACGAAATAGTTCAGCGATTTCAGTTAATGTAGCCTTCACTTTCACCCACAACCTATCCCTCTCGTCCGCCGTCATGTCCTTCCAGCTCTGGACGATTACAGTACAACACACAATCATTTGGGCATGCATGTATTCTTTCGATTTCCATTCCCAACGGACACAACAGCTTTTTGGCTTGGTAAGTAGATCTTGGCAACTCATTTCCCTCTGGAAGTATGTCCGCTAGAAGATTTAATAGTGCCGTGAAACTCTTATCGCTCCAACCGTTGCCTGCCTTCAAGTTATATAATCTCAGCACAGAAAACAGTTTTGTAAATTTTGCACATCCATGGAACAGAGGCTTCTAAGAGTCAGCAATCAGTTTCTCAAATTCACAGAAGTCGTTTTCGTTGTAATCTTCCTCTACATCACGTAACATCTCATCTAGATTGTCATCATCATCTACGTGCACATCAGAATGAACATTATCAAATTCGGATGATCATCGATATTATTGAAATCCACATCCGAGTCTTGCTGATTGGTAGTAGTGGTGCTTGTTTCCTCAAGATCTTTGCCATGCCATATCCAGCGGGTGTATCGCGCGTTAAAACCACGACGAATCAAATGACTCTTAATTTGATCAGAGTTGCTAAACCTCTTCAAGTTCATACAATCTGTACAAGGACAAAGCATATCTTTCTCTCCCTTCCTCGCCTTTTGTTGCTCAGCAAATTTAATAAACCCATTCACACCATCCAAATATTCAAGAGTAGTACGTTTTATTCCATACATCCAATATTTTCTGTCCATCTACAATTAACAAAATTTAACGAGTCAGCCATGCATGAAACCTGCCCGATTAAGTTATGTACATGTACATGTACATGTACATGCAGCCTCTTAAAATTGATGTGTTAAACCCTAGACTGATGAAATTAACACTAAATAACCTAGCTAACTACACAATACAAGCTAGTGAGCTCCTAAAACATGAGGCATTTCCAGCTTGATGCGACACGGGCGGTCCGATCTTTCGATGAGAACAAGAACTATCGATTTGTGAAGATGACTCTCACGATCCGGCTACCAACCGTACACGACTGATACGCCCTGGCAATCACTGAACCAACTTTGGATTGTTATCGGCCGAACTAGAAGCACGATCGACCTGATCATGAAGATCTATTCTTGCAAGCAATCGAAGAACGAGCAAGAACAAGATAAACAAGCAATCTGAAATTGCAAATATAGATTGAATCACGAAAAAGAGTTGGGGTTCCGAATACAGATATTGATGTTGATCTAGCCGACCAAAAAGAATATCTCAATAGCTTCACGAAGGAAAGACTATGAATAAACAAAACCCGTGGAACTCTAATGGTTCAGTATGATTATATAGAGGAGGTAAAAGAGATCGGTGGCTAGGTAAGGAAACCTGAAACCGACATGGAATCTTTCCCTACTTGGACTCGAACTCAATACACGGGACTTGACCCAACCAAAAAGGTGACGCAGCACCGACTCGGTCCAATCAGAATCTGGTCGAAACTTGTTTTGTTAATTGCCAGCGATCCAGAAGGAATTTGGATGGGGAGCTAGATCCATTGGAAAGATCTCGTCGTGGGCTTCTCCATGGACTGTAAGAATGTCCCAATCGGACTTCGTATGAGGGAGTTATGGTCATTTGAAGGCAGACTACTCCTGGATGGCCGAACCGGACTCTAACTCCAATTCATCTCGGACTCCAACTCAACTTGGACTCCTTGATGGTCCTTGCGCCCTTGCTGGTCCTCTCCATTGTTCCTAAGTACAATATTATCACTATTAGATAGTAAACTATTATTAAAACCATATATATAAACTTAGGAACGAATTCACCTGGTAATGCAATAATCGGGCTCTGTCGCGCGTGATTGGTCCTTGTGTAACAAGCGGATGATTTTGGTTGGTGCGTGTATCCGAAGAAGTGATGTCCTCATCATCCTCCCCTACTTGCATTTGAGTCGTCCTCGACTCAAACTCATATTCCTCTCCCAAATATGGTTTCAAATCTGCAAAGGGAAGGATGAAGACTATATATAATAGTGGTGGTGGCCAAGGAGGTGGACGTGAAACCCTAGGGGTACACGGGCCTTGGGCCCAAATCAGAGGTGGCACAGCACCCGGCAGAATCTGTTCGCGAATTGTTTCGTCGATTGCGGGCGTAGTGAATGGCTCAACACATGGATTCATGCCGACTCGCCGTTCTCCTTGATCTTCTCGTGGCGGCGTGGAAGTAGTGGAAGGAGTGGATGGGGCCTTGTTCATAACCGAGCTATGTTCTCCTTGATCTTCTCGTGGCGGCGTGGAAGTAGTGGAAGGAGTGGATGGAGCCTTGTTCATAATCGAGCTAATGATGTCCTCATCATTCTCCCCTTCTTGAATTTGAGTCGTCCTCGACTCAAGCATAATCTCCTGCAAAAGGTTAGTACCAATACGAGGCAAAGCAACATACATATACTCCCCTTCTTGAAAGCTATCATGTAGGTTGAAAGGAAAACTAGAGGAACTTGACGTGAAATGATTAGTGCTATGACAATCCTCTAATTGATCACATTGTTGCTTGTTATCACTTTCCTGCAAAAGATTAATCACAAGTGGGGACATGGCAAGAGGCAGTTTTTCCAAAGAAAATTATTCACCCTTGCAATTATAGACATTAATTTCAGATATATACCTTTCATGTTCAATTTGATTTTCAGCCTCACAAGCAAGATTAAATAATTGAGACAAAGAATTATATTCCTTAGCAAGAAGAATGTCCTGAATTTTCTTATCAAGCCCACCTATAAATCTGATCTCCTTAGCTTCCTCGGTTTCCTCTAAACCACAACGCAACATGCCAATTTGCAATTCTTGATAGTAGTCCTCCACTGATCTAGTACCTTGGCGTAGGCGCTGCAATTTATTTAATAAATCTCTAGTATAATATGAAGGCACAAATCTATGTCTCATGACTCTCTTCAAAGTATTCCAAGTTCTAGGTATGTTCTGGGTATTGCGACAATATTCACTCCACCAAACAGAAGCAAAATCAGTGAATCCACTAGTAACAGCCCTAACTCTTCTATTCTCAGGGAAATCATGGCATGCAAATTTTTGATCAACAAGTAATTCCCAACTAAGGTACCCATAAGGATCATATTTACCTTCGAAAGGCGGTATATTGAATTTTACCTTAGAGAAAACGTCATCACGATCACGTAACTCGCATTGCGGTGGATCATGTCGCATACGTTGTTGATTGGTACCAATGGGAACCCATTGTGCACAGAGTACGATGCTATTGTTACTTGGGAGACGAGGTGGTGGCATGGAAGTTCCTGGGGCAGCAGCTGGGGCAACCGGTGCTTCTTTTGGCTCCAATTGCTCCACTCGAGTGGTGAGTGCACCAAGTGCTTCGTTATTGCGGTCTAGAATCCCTTCGATACGCTCAGTGTGCGTATTCAACAAGCGGTTGAGGTGTTGTACAATGCCCTTCGTACGAGGTGTAAGTGGGCCATCGTCATCCTTGATTTGATGAACTGAACCTGACATGGTGAGTAGCAAACAAGGAAACAAAATCACAGTGATATATCCCTATCAACAACTAGGTGTAGGTGGCTCAAACTCTCTCACACTCAAGCTTTTTATCAAGCTCTTACCGATTCTTACCAAGCAACAGGTGGTGATCGGCCGCTAGTACCGGTTTCAAACGCTCCAAAGATTAGATAAAGCAATTGCAAGCGATCAGTACCTGTATGTCAGTAGAAGGTGGAGCTTGGACAGGCTATTATATGTGTAGCAACAATTCAAGATCAATAATGCAAGATTGAAAATTAGTCCAAAGTAACAGTCAATGTGCTGGAACTAGCCTAGACTCATCAGACCTAGCTCAAGCAAGCAACTAGCAACACAAAAGACTAGAACCAAAAGATGCACCACAGAAAATTCTTCTATTTTGCTACACACATTTTGTTCTCTCTCTTCTTTTTTTTTGTGCGGCTCTCTTTTTTTTTCACGTGCCTTTTTCTTACTTCTTTTCTTTTTTTTTATGAATAATGCGGCTTTTGTTGTACTTTGTCTTTTTCTTTTCAACTGCACAACTAAGATAGAAACGTTGTTTAGTAATTTCGGGCTCCAAAAACTCCGAATCTGAAGTTCTATCCAACTGAAAAGTTGTAGAGGATCTTTTTATATTTCTAACAAGTACAAGAACGTCAAAAACAGAGTTGGGAATCAAAAGATATGGCCATTTTACCGAAGCTGTCTCACATTGAGCAATTTGAATCCGAGATGGATTAGAGTTTGAAAATTACACAACTAATTTTGCTCAAATTTTAGTGTGATAAAAACAGCCGAATTTGAAGATTACCCCAACTAGCTTTTTGTGGTATTTCTCGCAATGATTCCAAAAAGTATAAGTTTATCCCAATCCGAGTCCAGATGAAAGAGTTATGATGAAAATACCGAAACAGACGTATTAGATCCGAACTCTACACCGTCGTCAATAACAGCCCAATATCTCATAGATGGGAGCCGAATATGGCTTCCACCTCAATAGAAGAGTTGTAGAGCACGATCTGATGTTTCCAAAAAGTATAAGAACACAAAAATCTGAGTTCGTATGAAGAAGATATGATGAAAACAACGAACTAGACAGCAGCAGATTAGAGTTGAACGCGACTACGAGGAGATCGACGTGCAATTCAACTCCGCGACGAGATGCAAGACTAAAATTAGACCAAGACTAAAACTAGAAACCAGCACTCGACAACGATGGAAAAAAATTCAAAGATGAAAATTGACAAGAACGATGCAAGGCTAATGACGATGGTTTGGACAGCATAAAATAAATCTTTTTGTAGGACAATTTTCTGGACTCTAGGTATGAAATCAATCTACTAAACTAAGATAGATAAATTCTCACCGATCAACCCTGCTCTGATACCAAATGATGCGACACGGGCGGTCCGATCTTTCGATGAGAATAAGAACTATCGATTTATGAAGATGACTCTCATGATCCGGCTACCAACCGTACACGACTGATACGTCCTGGCAATCGCTGAACCAACTTCGGATTATTATCGACCGAACTAGAAGCACGATCGACCTGATCATGAAGATCTATTCCTGCAAGCAATTGAAAAACGAGCAAGAACAAGATAAACAAGCAATCTGAAATTGCAAATATAGATTGAATCACGAAAAAGAGTTGGGGTTCCGAATACAGATATTGATCTTGATCTAGCCAACCAAGAAGAATATCTTAATAGCTTCACGAAGGAAAGACTATGACTAAACAAAACCCGTAGAACCCTAATGGTTCAGTATGATTATATAGAGGAGGTAAAAAAGATCGGTGGCTAGGTAAGGAAACCTGAAACCGACATGGACTCTTTCCCTACTCGGACTCGAACTCAATACACGGGACTTGACCCAACCAAAAAGGTGACGCAGCATCGACTCGGTCCAATCAGAATCTGGTCGAAACTTGTTTTGTTAATTGCCAGCGATCCAGAAGGAATTTGGATGGGGAGCTAGATCCATTGGAAAGATCTCGTCGTGGGATTCTCCATGGACTATAAGAATATCCCAATCGGACTTTGTATGAGGGAGTTATGGTCATTTGAAGGCAGACTACTCCTGGATGGCCGAACCGGACTCTAACTCCAATTCATCTCGGACTCCAACTGGACTTGGACTCCTTGATGGTCCTTGCGTCCTTGCTGGTCCTCTCCATTGTTCCTAAGCACAATATTATCACTATTAGATAGTAAACTATTCTCAAAACCATATATATAAACTTAGGAACGAGTTCACCTGGTAATGCAATAATCGGGCTCTGTCGCGCGTGATTGGTCCTTGTGTAACAAGCGGATGATTTTGGTTGGTGCGTGTATCCAAAGAAGTGATGTCCTCATCACAGCTAGCTCCCAAGCTTGGAACTACACAATACAGCTAGCTTGCAAGTAGAGAGGGAGAGAGAGATAGGTGATGACAATTAAGCTTACATTAAAGATAGGGGTCCAATCAACTTCCTTCCAGTTTGCCTTGATCACCCTAGCAGTGTAGCTGCGAGCGTGGAACTCTCATCACAAACAGAGGGATACAGAGTGCAACAGATAAAAACAGCAGCTCAGCAATGGTCTAGTGGGGTTTTATTTATATTGGACCTATTTCTAACGGTAAATACACGAAATTCCCGTTAGACTAAGTGCGGGTAATTTGGTACACACATATTCTATCGGTACAAACACATATACCGTTAGAAGAGGTACTGGTACATTGCTGAACAGGTACAGGTGTTGTTCTATCAGTAAATATATGTATTTACTGTTAGAAGAGATACTGACATGGCTGAAACAAAAAGCAAGCTGGGTTAATGCATGACACAACAATCTAAGTGCACAGATGCACACCAGTTCTCACATTCAAGTGCATGCCTGAGGCACATAAGCAAATACATGTGTTGTTCTATCGGTAAATATGTGTATTTACCATTAGAAGAGGTACTGATACATGGCTGAAACAAAAAGCAAGCTGGGTAATGCATGACACAACAATCTAAGTGCACACATGCACACCAGTTCTCACATTCAAGTGCATGCCTGAGACACATAAGCAAATACAGGTGTTGTTCTATCGGTAAATATGTGTATTTACCGTTAGAAGAGGTACTGGTACATGGCTGAAACAAAACCAAACTGGGTAATGCATGACACAGCAATCTAAGTGCACACATGCACACCAGTTCTCACATTCAAGTGCATGCCTAAGGCACATAAGCAAATACAGGTGTTTTTTATCGGTAAATATGTGTATTTGTCGTTAGAAGAGGTACTGGTACATGGTTGAAACAAAACCAAACTGGGTAATGCATGACACACATAACACCAGTTCTCACATTCAAAGAATCATATCTAAACACAATGTAACATCAAACAGATCTTAACTATAAGATAAAGAAATATTTCAAGAGATGCTAATTTATAGATTAACTAGGAGACACAAAAATACTTTTCTTAGGTACTTGGTACTTCATCTTGACAAAGAAATTAAAAATTTCTACTTACATGAGATCTTGGTTTGCCTCCATTCCTTTAAGAAAATGCAAGAGAAAACATAAAAAATGAGTACTATTTAAACTCATTCTAGTTAATGGCTGAAACAAAAGCAAGCTGATTCATGTATGACACAGCAATTTAGGTACAAACATACACATGCCAGTTCACAAATTCAAGTGCATGTCTGAAACAGCAGTACAAATACACACCTACCTACCAATACAATTAAATACACAAATACTCCCATGTACACATTCAAGTTCATGTCCCAAATAGAAATACATGATACACAAATATACAACAATATACAAATACAACAATTCACACATTTGATGTATATTAGAAAAGTCACGTCTGAAATTAACAACATATCGTCACGAGGACCCAGTGGCCCATACATTTTACATAAAAGAGAACCTTTGCAAGTTGCGACAATACAACTACCGACTACAAGTTAGACCTAATACATCACAGATCCATTCATCCAAAACAGAAAATGTCTAAACCACATTGGACTTAACCATAGGAGTTCAATTCAAAGACGCTCGAGGAGCTGGAACTGTCGTCGAGTTACATTTGTATTGGTGATTTCCTCGGACTCAGACTTAATCAACTCAACTCAACTCAACTCCATTAACAAAAAGAATGGCTGCGCAAATGACAACAATTCTTCTTCTCCAAGCAAGTAAGCATCTGGCCACAAGCTGGTGCATGCAAAAAAATGGCTGAAACACGATACAAATATAAGATGCTTTCTATAGGTCCTGATTTGAAAAACATGCCGGGCTTGAGAATCTTCTCGACCGAGCCAACCAAGATCTCACCCTTCACGTGCTTCCAACTCTCGACGATGATCTTCACCATTTTTGTCCAGGTCTCGACGGTGATCTTCACCATTTCTTTCCAGCTCTCGATGGTGATCTTCACCGTTTCTTTCGCCAACAAGCCAATGTAGGCAGCGTAATGCGATGAAGAACCGTGAAATACATTGCCCCTCATGAGAATCATCCAAGGACCTGCACAGATCATAAATAGGCATTCTAGAGCGAATTAAGATTGTTTACTGTTTCCTAAATGACTCCCTATCTGAGAAAGACTACCAACTGAAGGTTAGGTTGTGCTTCGTCATAGTAACATCAACTTGCAACTGGAGATCAAGATATTACATTTCTACTCTATTTCATCAGAAGAAATTACCTTGCCAATATACATATATTAATTATTTAATGAACTTTTTACATGCACTTGATCATTGAGCAAGCTAATTGGCATTTGACTATGTTAGTGGCATTGAACAACCTACAGAGAAGATCAAGATATTTGTGTATCTCATGATATTTGTAAATATCTTGACATTAATGATCTTTCAATTTCAATTTCAACTTCAATTTCAATTTCAATTTCAATTACAAATATCTTTCAATTTCAATTCCATGATCTTTCAATTTCATTTTCAATTTCATGATCTTTCAATTTCAATTATTACTAAGTCCAAGTTGGCATTGAGCAACCTAATGAGAGATGAAGATATTACATTTATACTCTTATTGGCATTTCACTATGTTAGATAGCGTTTGTCTTGCAAATATATCATGATAATTTTCTTCATTTGATAGGATCCAAAGCAATTGAACATTTTCTGTCCCACAGTGATATTATTTAGTTGTTTTAATAAAAACAGGAACAAGACACCGTACATAATCATATTGAAAAGAAGACACATCAAAATGAAGGATACAAAAATTGCAGGATAATTGCCATAATCGGATTAGAATAATCTAATAATATTGCCGAAATTTTACGTGCCTTTGCTTGCCATGTCGAAATCTAGTGGGCGTCGATGGAGGTGCGGAGGTGCAGCGGTCGCCGGTAGAGGTGCGCCGGCCGTCCATGGAGCTTACGGGTTAGGGCTACGAGCGCCCGATGAACTGTTCGAATGAAAGAGACATACCTGGGTATTTATAGAACTAGATCAGTTCTATTGGTACACAACCGCCTACCGTTAGTAATTTGAGATCTCTTTTAACAGTATAAACATACATTATCGATGGAATAAAACTATTTGTAGAAGGCGAACGGTTCTATCGGCACACTACATCGTACCGATAGGAATTTTTGGAGATATTCTGTCGGTATAAACATACATTACCGATAGAATAAAACTATTTGTAGAAGGAAAACGGTTCTATCGGCACACTACATCCTACCGATAGGAATTTTTGTACATATTTTATCGGTATAGACATACATTACCGATAGAATAAGACTAGCTGTAGAAGGCGAACAGTTCTAAGATGTTTGTGCTATCTTCTAACAGTATAAACATACATTACCGATAGAATAAAACTATATGAAGACGAACAATTCTAAGGAATTTGTGATATATTCTAACGGTATAAACATACAGTACCGATAGAATAAAACTATTTGTAGTAGACAAACTATTCTATTCGTTCACAACAGGATACCGATAGGAATTTGTGATATATTCTAACGGTATATAAATAATGTACCGATAGAATAAAACTATTTGTAGAAGTCGACCAGTTCTAATGATACACAACATCCTCCCGTCAGTACTTATGCACCTCTTCTAACGGTAAATATGTTCATCACCGCTAGAGTAAATCATTCTGCTTCTTCAAACGGTAAGTTTCTTACAAACCGATAGGAAAAATACCTCCCTTATGCCTTTTATGACCGCGAGGCACCTTTTCTAACGGTTTTCTACTAAATCGCTAATAACCGATAGAAGATAGGGGTTAGTAGACTGCATTTCTGTACTAGTGTAGATGCAACAACAACCACCTAAGCAAAGCTCACCCTCCTTCGGGGTCCCCGGGAATGGGAGTCCCAGGATCAGAGAAGCACATCGTACCCTCTCCTAGGACCCCTATCCCAGACACCTGTTCATGATGATATGCAAGGACTTAGCAAAAGGGAGTCTTCAATCCATTAAAATCAATGATTTACAAGTCATCGGGGTTCCCCCTATGGAACTATTAGGAGTAAAAAATGCCCTATAAACAAAAAAGGCCCTAAGACTATTATCCAGGGTGGACAGGAGGCTCATACTTGCCCGTCGCCCCCCCCTCCGGGAGGTGTCGCCCGGAGTCCCCTCGATCGCTCCTCGAGGGCGTCTTGCTTTCGAGGATTCGATCACCCGGTCGTAGAATGCCCCGGCTAGCTCCTCAAGCGGTCTCCAGTGGGGTTCGTAGAACTTGCGGAAGCTTCGCAGGATGAGGCTCTCGATCGCTCAGGCTCCGACCCCCTAGTACTCGACTAGGGAGGCAGCGACCGCGATGGTGGTGGTCGACAAGGCCCAGGCCCGGACATTCACCGCCTTTGGGATCTCAGCGATGTGCCGAGTGAGGAAGTGGTGGGCCTCCGCCAAGGACAACAACGGGTTCTGGTGGCTCTCCTCCGGACCGAACTCGATCCCGAGTACGATCAGTGTGGCCCAGACCCGGTTCTTGGCCGAAACAAGAGCCCGAGCACCCGCCAACTCCATCTCTTGGAGTGCCCGGGAGTGGGCGTCCTCGGAGGTGGCAACTGTTCCTGGATGCACCCTAGCTCCCAAACAGCAGCCTCCCACTTGGACTCCGCGACAGCCAACTGCTCCGAGCGAACGAGTTCCAACTCTCGGATGGCTGCGTCCTGCTCCCAGATCGACTTCTCCACGTCGCGGACGGCCGTGTCCCGCTCCAGAATTGCCGCATCCTATTCGGCTTCGAGGGCGGCCATGGTCGAGTTGGCGTCCTCATTGTCCCGGGCAAGGTGCGCTCGAACAGCACACGCTATGGCGGTGGTCCAAAACTGGAGGTGACGGTTAGTGTTGATCAAATAAATGAGGTGAGTTTGCGGGAGAAGGATACTTACTTGCAGGGCGAGGGAGATAACCTCCCCATAGTGCTCGTCAATGTCCCCTTCATGGATATGGGCCTAGACCTTGGGGGTGACGAGGCTCAAGGAGAGTTGGCGTGTCTCCTCCGGGGAGAAGAGCGACCCCCCCCCCCCCCCGTAGAGGAACCAGAGTCAGCACCCATTGTCATTTCCCCTGTCACCGCCTCCACTTGGGAGATTGCCCGTTCCTGGATTCACACCCCGGGGGACGAAGTCGCCACCCCTGCTGGGGCCCCAAGGAGTCTCCTCCTCCAGGTGTGGAGTATTAGTGTCGTCTGTAGGATCAAGGATGCCGACTAGAGGGGGGTGAATATGAGGCTTTAAAACTTTTCAATTAAAAACAAATGTTTCAAAGAGAAGAACCAAAAGCAATTTAAGAAGAGACAGAGAGAACGAACACAACGATTTTTACTGAGGTCTCGGAGACTCGCTCAGTCTCCCCTAATCCTCGTTGAAGCACTCAAGTAAATTGAGTCTTGCTCCAATATCCACGAAGGATATTATCTACTAGTGGTTTCTCCTTGTCCACTCCGGAAAGGCGAGAACCGATGCCTTTTACAACACGCCGAGTCTCTTCGACAAACTCCAAATTGGAGAGATCAACGGCCACACCTCCAAACCGTCTAGGTGAGGGCGCTCATCAAGAGTAATAAGCAGCAAGGTCTTCTCTAGACCTCTAACAATCACCGAGAAACTAATAGGATGCAAATGATGCGAACAGAAAGCACTCAGTGGATCTGAAAAGCACTCAACGATGTGTCGATTTGTGGGATGATGATTCCGTGAATTTCGGCTACCAACCAGCGAGGAGAGGAACCGGCAATCACAAAGCCGCCACACCAAATCCGAGCAACCAAGCCGAGACACGGTCGATCCTTATCCTTGCAAGCAATCGAGAACAAGCAAGAACAAGATAGATAGCAAATTGAAACAAAGCAATCACTCAAACCAGGGGTGAGGTTCTGTTTCTCGTATTGGATGGTCTAGTCGACACATGCAACACGAGGAGGGACGCACAAGGGGTCTACTAGACGCAACAAAACCTAAGAGACAAAGTACAAGGATGGCAGCCATAAGTATAGTGGTGGCCAGGGGAGGGGCACCCAAGCTAGGGTCAGCCACCACCAAACCCTAAAAATACATGGGCCATAGGCCCAAAAATAAGGTGACGCAGCAACCGAGGTTTCTGGCCCGTGCACTTCTTCTGCAGTTTTCCATCTCTCCTGGCCCAATCTGGCAGTGGGACTGGGTCCATTGGAAAGCATATCTCCTAAGCTTTCCAACGAGTGGTTACACATTGAAAACGGAGTTCGGGAGCCCAAGTTAGGCCCGTTTGAAGTTGGCCTGCTGCTGGATGGCCGGGGTGGAGTTGTTGGTGTCTTGGGCCTCCATGTGGATCGTCCTTAGTTCGTCGAGGCTCCTCGGGACTTGGACTTGTGGCGTTGCATCTTTGGAGAAGGCTTGAAAGGCCGGGTTTGAGGATTAAGTCCTCCTTGCGATGAAGATGAAGCAGGGGAGATAGCACCAATCGTATCCACGCTGGAGATGTCCTCATCACCTGTTCATGATGATATGCAAGGACTTAGCAAAAGGGAGTCTTCATTCCATTAAAATCAATGATTTACAAGTCATCGGGGTTCCCCCTATGGAGCTATTAGGAGTAAAAAATGCCCTATAAACAAAAAGGCCCTAAGACTATTATCCAGGGTGGACAGGAGGCTCATACTTGCCCGTCGCCCCCCCCTCCTCCGGGAGGTGTCGCCCGGAGTCCCCTCGATCGCTCCTCGAGGGCGTCTTGCTTTCGAGGATTCGATCACCCGGTCGTAGAATGCCCCGGCTAGCTCCTCAAGCGGTCTCCAGTGGGGTTCGTAGAACTTGCGGAAGCTTCGCAGGATGAGGCTCTCGATCGCTCAGGCTCCGACCCCCTAGTACTCGACTAGGGAGGCAGCGACCGCGATGGTGGTGGTCGCCAAGGCCCAGGCCCGGACATTCACCGCTTCCGGGATCTCAGCGATGTGCCGAGTGAGGAAGTGGTGGGCCTCCGCCAAGGACAACAACGGGTTCTGGTGGCTCTCCTCCGGACTGAACTCGATCCCGAGTACGATCAGTGTGGCCCAGACCTAGTTCTTGGCCGAAACAAGAGCCTGGGCACCCGCCAACTCCATCTCCTGGAGTGCCCGGGAGTGGGGGTCCTCGGAGGTGGCAACTGTTCCTGGATGCACCCTAGCTCCCAAACGGCGGCCTCCCACTTGGACTCCGCGACAGCCAACTGCTCCGAGCGAACGCGTTCCAACTCTTGGATGGCTGCGTCCCACTCCCAGATCGACTTCTCCAGGTCGCGGACGGCCGTGTCCCGCTCCAGAATTGCCGCATCCTATTCGGCTTCGAGGGCGGCCATGGTCGAGTTGGCGTCCTCATTGTCTCGGGCAAGGTGCGCTCGAACAGCACACGCTATGGCGGTGGTCTAAAACTGGAGGTGACGGTTAGTGTTGATCAAATAAATGAGGTGAGTTCACGGGAGAAGGATACTTACTTGCAGGGCGAGGGAGATAACCTCCCCATAGTGCTCGTCAATGTCCCCTTCATGGATATGGGCCTAGACCTTGGGGGTGACGAGGCTCAAGGAGAGTTGGAGTGTCTCCTCCGGGGAGAAGAGCGACCCCCCCTCGCAGAGGAACCAGAGTCAGCACCCATTGTCATTTCCCCTGTCACTGACTCCACTTGGGAGATTGCCCGTTCCTGGATTCACACTCCGGGGGACGAAGTTGCCACCCCTGCTGGGGCCCCGAGGAGTCTCCTCCTCCAGGTGCGGAGTATTAGTGTCGTCTGTAGGATCAAGGATGCCGACTAGAGGGCGGGTGAATAGGAGGCTTTAAAACTTTTCAATTAAAAACAAATATTGCAAAGAGAAGAACCAAAAGCAATTTAAGAAGAGAGAGAGAGAACAAACACAACGATTTTTACCGAGGTCTCGGAGACTCGCTCAGTCTCCCCTAATCCTCGTTGAAGCACTCAAGTAAATTGAGTCTTGCTCCAATATCCACGAAGGATATTATCTACTAGTGGTTTCTCCTTGTCCACTCCGGAAAGGCGAGCACCGATGCCTTTTACAACACGCCGAGTCTCTTCGACAAACTCCAAACTGGAGAGATCAACGGCCACGCCTCCAAACCGTCTAGGTGAGGGCGCTCATCAAGAGTAATAAGCAGCAAGGTCTTCTCTAGACCTCTAACAATCACCGAGAAACTAATAGGATGCAAATGATGCGAACAGAAAGCACTCAGTGGATCTGAAAAGCACTCAACTTGATGAAAAGATAAAGATTTTGTATAGGAACTCAAGCTCAAGAGTGTATAAGGTTGTGAGGCTGCTAGATGATAAAAACACATGCCCAAAGCCCCTATTTATAGCCTCAAGTCTCAAAAAAGACGTTGGAGCTAAGGCTGAAAATCAGCAGCTCAAACTGACAGTCAGTTATACAAACTGACAGTCAGTTTGGGTCACGACTAGAAAGAAGTAAAATCCGGAGAAAACTCAACTAGCCGTTTGAGGTCGAAAAATGAAGCAAATTAGTGCAAACTGACAGTCAGTATGAGGAACTGACAGTCAGTTCCAAACTCAACGGCTAACATAATTTACGTATAAAAATTAGCTAGCCGTTTGTGGTCGTATATGGAAATTGATAATACAAACTGACAGTTAGTTATGCAAACTGACAGTCAGTTCGACCACAAAACGTCCAGATCAAATAGAAACACAAGCAAATCAGTTTGAGATTGAAATACAAACTGACAGTCAGTTTAGTTCAAAAATTTTCAGCTCCAAAAAACACACTCTCTGGACAACTATTAGTTTAACTGAACTGACAGTCAGTTTAGCAAACTGATAGTAAACCTGGATAAAAATAGTCATAACTTTAAAACCATAACTTCAAATTGAGAGTTTAATATCTCGTTTGAAAGATAATTTTAAGGGCTACATTTTTGTCAACAGAAAAAAAAACCAGATTTGCCTAGATCTTTCTAGAAAAGTGAAAAACCCTTCTATTGTCAAAAACTCAACTGAAAACCAAATCTTTCAAAACCAAATCTAATCAAATCCAATTGAAACGAATGCAATGCAATGACCTAAGTTTCTAGATTCATGTTGGAGATGTAGAGAGGATTTGTAACCCCTCTTTATAGTACGGTTAAAACTAAGCAATAAAGTCCTTAACTGATCGAACTCCGAACGCCGAGATCGGTAAAAAATAAAAACTCATATTACCTTAGGTCCTTTGCATTTCTCATTTTGCGTCTCGACCTTGTTGTCTGCGACTCGTTTCATTTTACGTCGGGTTCATCTTGATCATCTTGCATTTCTTCCCAACAGAGCTCTATATCAAAAAGTCTCAAAAGCACAGTTAGTCTAAAATACTTTGTTTTCATTATCATCAAAATTAGGGTTAAGCATAAAGACCTAGATGCAACACCGTCGTCCATTACAGGGAGTAGGTGACGGGGGGCTTGTGAAGTCCCCCTCTCCGAGCGTGGCGTCACCAAGCTACTGCCCCTGGTCGAGGCCCGAGAGGTCGCTCCCCCAGGGTGCGGCGATGGTGAGGAGATGACATTGGAGGCGAAGAGAGTGTCCAAACGGGAAGGAGCGTCGTCCCCCGGAAGTACACGACCGGGGGATCCTCCCAGAGGGCTTGCTCTAGGGAAGGGGTTGAATAGTAGTCCTCATGGCGGGCTCGTCCTCCTCAATCTCCACGTGGTCATACACGCCCGATGCCCCCAAGGCATCAAGCTGTGCAACCAACGTGACCGTGTCCGTCAGGCTCTCGACATGCCACGACTCCAGAGGCTGAGGCATCCCCCGGGAGTTGCCCGCGCCGGAGAAGGCCTCACTCCCTCCGGCACCCGAGGTGTTCCTATAGGAGTTGCTCGCGCCGGAGAAGGCCTTGCCCCTATCGGGGCCGGGGGCGTCCCAATGGGAGTCGCTCGTGCGGTGGAAAGCCTCGCCCCCATCGGGGACTAGGCTTCCCCGCAGCCCTCCGCGCTGGAAGAGGCCTCGCCTTCTCCGGGGCCCAAGGCATCTCTACCGGCCTCTGCGCTTCGCCACTGGGAGGGCTGCCGCACGGAGTTTGCACCATCTTGGCGCGCTTCGCCTCTGGGAGGGCTCCCGCCTCCCATAGCCTGTGGGAACCCGGGGTCGGAAGAGGAACCCGGACCGGAAGAGTCATCCCGAAGGCCTCAGCCACAAGGTTCCTGGGAGGACCCTCCCCGATGACGGCGAGGCACCGGCCGTGCTCGTCCTCATAATAACTCTCGAGGAGGTGCTCCGCCTTCTCCTGGACCGACTTGTAGGACCTAACTACAAAATGTGAAGACAAGTTCAGTAAAGCGAATCCCAGCTGGCCCCGAGCGCCCCTGAGATAGGGACCCTTCCCATCCCAGTGGCCATCGGAACGGGGACCGTTTTCGTCCTCGGACTTCCACCTGGAGGAACATCGGTACCTCTCCATTCCCCAGGAAAAGAAAAGCTTACGTTGCGACATCGGGAAGTTCGGGGGGTTGTACTCCGAACCGAGCCCCTTCAGTCTGAACAGGAAAGGGCTGGGGCTCGATCCTCCAGGCCCGGGATAGGAACCTCCCTCCTTCAATCCTTCGGGATAGGGGCCTTGCACCTTCGGGCCCGAGATAAGAGCCTCCCCCTTGTGGTCCTCCGGAATAGCGGCCTCGCTCCTCTAGGCCCGGGATAGGAGCCTCCCTCCTTAGGGCCTAGGACAGGAGCCTTGCTCCTCTGGACCCAGGAGAGGAGCCTCCCTCCTCCGAGCTCGGGATAAGAGCTTCCCTCCTCTGGACCTCCAAGATAGGAGCCTCCCTCCTCTGGTCCCGGGATAACAGCCTCCCACCGCCGGTCCTCCGGGATAGGAGCCTCCCTCCTTTGGGCCCGGGATAAGAGCCCCGCTTATCTAGACCCGGGAAAGGAGCCTCCCTCCTCCGGACCTGGGATAGGGCCTCTCCCTCCCCCAGTCCTCCAGAATAGGGGTTCCCCGTCCCCGGGTCCGGAATAAGGGTCTCCCACTGCCGGCTCCGGGATCAGGGGCACTGAAGTTAAGGCGGCCACGTGTCCGAGATCAGTGCCTTGTGCTCCGCCAAAATACCGCAACGCCCTCGATCCGACAGTCACAGCTAGGGTAGTTTAGTAATTTGCGTCTTTTGGGGTCTATATATACCCTTGTACCCCCTCTTGTAACCTAAGACTCATTTGTACTCAATATACAAAAACCAATAGGCGTGCTTATCAGCTCTCTCCCCGGAGAGAACCCCCCTAGCCGACTCGTGTCGGGAGCACGTCGACAGGACTAGACTCTCCACTGAGGCTTGAACCTGTATAAACCTTTGTGTCAATCTCTGTGATTGTCCAACACGGGGTGACTCGTCACATGATCAGCTCGTGTTGTCGAACACGTATCATACATGTCATCAAACCCGCCGAGGTATTTTTAATACCTTGAAAATATTAATACTATCTATTCTTTTTATGGAAAAGTTAAAGGACGATTTTTCTTCCCACAACTGCAAAAGTTTAATACTTTGCTAAATACACTAGGGTCTAACTGAAATATAAACCTGAGTCCTTCATGTCAACCTCATAAATAATGGTATTTGACAAATACCACCTATTAAAGTTAATAAAAAAATCAATTTTTTCAAAGTAAAATATTCTACACATCATCTACATGGCTCATGACAAATCACTAAGCTGAAATGTGGCTTTCTACACCATTCCTCTGATCACAAGTACCAATGGTTGAACCATTTTTTGGAACAAAAATTGGCCAAAGTAATTAGAAATTAGGAACTTGGTAATTGGAGTAGTTCCCTTAGCAACAAAATGGGCAGCAGGTGCACCAGGGAAACCATTTTGTTGGAGCTGGAGGGGCTGCTTCAGCTTTTGCTGCCTCATCTGCTATTTCCGGTGTTTCTTTCTCAGCTTGTGGCTCTTTTGGGTGTGGCAACTGAGCTGTGCTTTGACGAGAAAGCTCATGATGGTTGTCTTTCAAGGACCCACTCGATCTTGCATCTCCCGTCAATCTGAAGAAATTGCACATTAGGTTTTGAAATACACAGCGCCATACAAAAAATAATCCGTTGAATGTGTCAAATCGAAGACATATATATTTTGTTGGATGATGACATGTGCTTTATAATTTTTACCCAGATGAGAAGCATCGCAATTTTTTTTTTAATAGTGCCATCATGAAGCAAGAAATATGTATGTATGCTAATACGCATAGAAAAGAACAGTACTAAATGGTACGATTACTCTCAGACAAGCAATGCAATGAGACATCAAGTCAACTTACAGTGCATGTTGTTGATATATTGTGACATCTTTTACTTGTGAACATTCAATAATTTTGCTCTACCATAAGTAGATATTGTTATTCTTATGCAAGTATACTACTATGATCAAAATTAAATGAAAAGGAGGCAGTATAATATGAGTGAGAAAGAGAGATCATACATTGGAAATGCAAAGCTTGTTGTGCTACCATCAGATCGGTGTGACAAGCTTTGGCTATAGTTACTCTCATCAACATCTCGGTCCAAATCAGCATGCCCAACAAGCTTAGGAGTTCCAGGCTTCACCTTGGCATTGGCATGTTCAATTGCTTTCACCTCTTCACTGGCAATGGGGCTAGAATTGGGGCTTTGTCTTGGGAAAGGAGGCAATGGTGCCATCGGGTCATTAAGGTTTGTTAGTTCACCAGACTTGCCATACAAGAAGAAATGGTCCTTCGAAAAGCTTGCATTCCCGACATTAATGCTAAAGAGAGATTCATTCGATGTGACACTCCATTCCATTGGCGTTGTTGACTTGGACCTCGCAAACACGGAAGATGGAATTCTGTTTGGGTTTGGACACTCATCAGATGTCCTAGACATGAACTGAACTGGAGGTGATTGTTTTGGGTCAATAGGAGCAGAACTTGTCATGTGTGAAGCTAAATTATTACTAGTCATCATCTGATCTCCAGATTGTAAGGAACCATTTTGCTTCGTACCATCTTCTATCAGTGTATGTCCATTGCTCCCTTCTTGAGGTGCTGCTAATGTGATTGGGCTACCAATTATTGGATCCTCTAGTTGAAAGAAATCAGCCTCATTTATGTCTTCTGACGAAGTGGAAGATGAGGAAGAAGTTTCTTTCTCATCAACCGCCTTGGCTCTTGGAGCTTGGATATCATTTTCAACAATGGCAATAGTAGGACAGGTGTCCATTTGATCATCGTTCTTGTCTTGATGCATATCAACCATATCAAGAGAATTTCTTGAGATCTTTGTCTGGACACTTCCTAGTCATATGATTTCCTAGCTAATGAAAAAAATAACACGAAAAAAACTTATGCCTCTTATTGATAACTTTTGTGCTAAATCTGGACTTGTAAAGAACATTTGTATTAAGAATATCACTATGGTAGTTGAACGTACGTTGGTCTAATTTACGCGATCTAAAATCAAATTATTCAGGTGATATAGGATGATTTCATGTAGACAAAGATAATAGAATATTGTGAATAATCATATTGAGTGTATCATGTAATACGTAAAAACTAAGAAAATTCTGCACATTCCTATACATATTTTATTTCATAGTATCGTTGTGCAAAATTGCTTCAATGCAATAATCCTATACTTTCACAGTGTAAAGAAAATTAAAATTTATAACATCAAGAGATAATAAAGTTGGAATCAATATTTTGACCTTCGTATAAGATATTTAGTACATACCCTATTCACTTGGATATGAAAATATTTTAACAATTATTATCCGAATCAGATGTTTAATACATACTCTCTTCATTTGGATATAAAATTCATATTTTAACAATGATTATCCAAAATATGTATACAGTAAACACATGTTATGATCTCTAAGAAAAATACTAATAAAAAAGTAACAAAAGGACAAATAAAGCTCAAACATACGAATTTTAGAAAATCATTCTATTTGTAAATTTGATGATATTAAAACCGTGATGAGACTCCTTACCTCATTCACAAGAGGCATTACATTGAGACATCATCCACACAATTCCAACTCCCATAACTATCTTTTCAATTCCAATATCAATCTGCATAATCAATAGGTAGGTCAAATAAGCACATCTTGCTATCGAGGAAAATATAGAAAAAGGCAACAAAGTGCGTCGTTGGAGCATGCAAACATAAACAAAATAATATCAATTATCAAGATTTAGAGCATACATTTACCACTTTTCTCATCTGCAAACATATAAAAAGTAGTAAGAATTTCTGTATGAATCTTCCGTTCTAAAAGGAAAAGAACAAATGTTGAAACATTCAAATATCAAAAATGAGATGCATGCAATATATCAAAGAACTACAACAAAAATTCACCTCGTCTTTTTCTCTTTTCTTGTCTATGAAATTTTTTGGGACATGAAAGAGGAAACGTGGAACAAATAGGAACTAAAATTAGGAACAAGTGAACTACTTCGTGATCAGAATTGTAGGGAAAATAGAACTTCTTCGCGACATATTTGGGAGGGTTTGTGCGTGGAGCAATTTAGTCCACTCATTCGACTTTTTTTTAGAAATAACCAATAAAAAAAAAGAAATTTTAAAACTAACTCAAAACTTTAAAAAATTGCAAAACTAACCTTTAGTCGCGAGGTTAGTCGCGCGACTGAGTTTCAGCCACTAGCCCAGCTAGTGACTGAAAATATGGCACGGCCCAGCACATCGATGGCCCAACTCGCCAGCCACATCACGTTTTAGTCGCTAGCCCGACTAGCGACTTAAACCCGCACCCTTCAGTTGCTAGCTCGGCTAGCAATTGAAACCAGTATATATTGAACAGCCCATAGCCCTTCAGTCGCTTTCACTGTTATTTTCGAAAAAAATGCAGAGAGAGAAGAGAAGAGAAGAAAGAAAAGAGAAGGGAAGAAAAGAAGAGGAAGAAAAAGAGGAGGCAATTTTCGGTGATTAACCAACTTTTGGTTTTCGACAATTTGTTTAATTGAGGTACATTTTTGTTAACTCATAGATATTATGTACATTCAAATATTTGTTGTATATTATTCTACGGTTTTGAATTTTAATTAGTCCAAGGTTTAGGGTTTCTGAGTTTTAGGATTTAGAAATTTAATTATTCTAGGGTTTTAGGGTTTAGAAATTTAATTGCTCACTTCACCCTAGACTTTAGGACAGGTAAAAATTTAAATTTCTGCTTCACCCTACGGCAAGGTTTTAGGCTTTCTGGGTTTTAGGGTTTAGAATTTTCAGTATTCCAGGGTTTCTAGGTTTTAGTGTTTAGAAATTTAATTATTGTAGGGTTTCTGGGTTTTAGGTTTTAGAAAATTTAATTATTCGCTTTACCCTAGGCCAGGTATTCCTGGGTTTTAGGGTTTAGAAATTTAATTATTCTTGGGTTTCTGGGTTTTAGGGTTTAGAATTTTAATTATTTTAGGGTTTTTGAGTTTTAGTGTTTAGAAATTTAATTGTTCGCTTCACCCTAGGTTTTATGTTATTTTATATTACTCTCAATTATTGCGTATCATCATATGAAAATATTGTTTTGTTTAAGATAGAGGAAATGCACTGTCTTGTGTTAACCTAACACAGAATGACAAATTGTTTAGGCTATGGCGCAACCCAATATGGTTTGCGTTTATTACGGAGCTGGTATAATCCGTAATGGAGCAAATGGTGATGATCTGGGTGCATGTATGCATGTTTATGGTCAAATGGCACAACCGCGGTCAATGTCTTTCAATGATTTGGAGACGTGGTTAGTCAACTTGTTACAACTAAATCCTGCGACAGATACTCTCAAGGTTGAAGGCATGCTGCCAGAGGGAAATAAATGGGTGCTTAAGAGACTAAAAGGTGACAAATCGTGGGGTTCATTTGGACGATTTGTGACAAATCCAGGTTATGGTGGCAGAGTCATCACACTTTACGCTGAAATCTTAAGTGTACATAGTTCAGTAGGAAGTCATTCCGTAAGAAGCGGACGTAGCACCGCTAATCTCAGTACTGAAGGTGGTGCCAGTGGCAGTGTCGCTGCCAGTACCAATGCCAGTGTACCTGTGCAAACAGCAAGAGTCGCGCTTACAACTCGGTTTGGCGACCATCAAGTAGATGTAGCTAATGAACTGCCCGAATTAGAGGAGAATTTAAATGAGGAGGAGTACACTGATGTGTTAGATATTTATGAATCTCCCGAGGAACCCATGGAACAACAGAATCCTATAAATGAATGAAATGATCCATCATCTTTGATGTCCGCTATGGTCCCTGATGAGCTGAATTCACGATGGTCTTATAATGAAGCAACCGTCCAGTTTGGGCAGTTGTTTTGGAGTAAGAAAGATGCAAAAAAAAAGCCATCAGTGCGTGGGCTGTTTCACTGAATAGGCCATTTCGGGTGGATAGATCAACTCTGAGCTTGTGGACTGTGAGGTGCTTAGTTAAGAATTGTCCATGGTACGTACGTGTCACACGGCTACAAGATGAGCCTTTCTTTCAGGTGACCAGAGTCGTAGATCACAGATGTCTGGCGGAGGGCATGATGCAGCAGCATAAAAACATCACCATCAGTTTTGTTGCCAGTCTGATACTATCAGTAGTAAAGGAAAATACGGCAATGGCACCGAAAGTGATTATTGCACATGTCGCGGAGAAGTACGGGTACAAGATCAAGTACGGGAAGGCATGTAGAGCTAAACAGAGGGCACTGGACGAGCTTTTTGGGAGGCATACAACTATGTATCGAGGCTCTTGCGGTGCATATGTGAAGCAAATCCAGGCACAGTCACCGAAATTGTTGATACGCCGGCAATCGTCTCAGAGGGTGTTGTGATTGCTGGTTGCATGGTATTGTGGAGATTTTTCTAGGCATTCCAGCAGTGTGTTGCATCGTTTAGGTACATGAGACCCGTGCTTTGCATTGATGGAACATTTTTGTTGGATGAGAGTACGTTGAAGGAAATGCAAGAGTCAGGTGAACCACAAGATGGCGGTGTTACCGGCAAAGGAAGCCGTAGGAGGCGTCTCAGTTTCAGTCAATGGATTCGGTCCAAACCAAAGGAGAAGTGGTCGTTGCTGCATGACATAGGCGGGGCACGGTACAGAATCATGACGACAAATTTGACCGAGGTGTACAATTTTGTCTTGAAAGGTATGCGATGCTTACCACTCACTGCCATAATTGAGATAACATTCTATCACACAGTAACATACTATGACAGCAGGAGTTTGGCGGCATCAGCACTTGTGCACGACCCTTTAGTGCACTGGCCCAAAAATATTAATGATTACTTGGAATTTCGGACGAGAAAGTCGTTGACACATGATGTCTCGGTGCTGAGTTGTTTGAACGGAAACTACGAGGTTTGGCTAAGGCACAAACATGTCCACGGCACATTGAGAGCAGGTCGGGTCCACGAATGCCGAATTACAAATTGAGATGTCCAATGTACATGCAACAAGCCTCAGCTACTGCACATTCCTTGCTCGCATATTATCGCTGCCTGCTCCATTCTTGGGATCGATCTATCACAGTATATCTCAACTTATTATACTCTGCAGTATTTGTGGAAAACTTGGGAGGGTGTCTTCCACGGGTTTGCTGCGAGGGGAAACTATTGAGAGCTACCGCCGAAAGATGCCATCACGTGGATCCCAGACAAGAGGCTCCTGTGAGCCATGCCGACCGATGTCGAGCCAGGAGGATACACAACGATATTGATGTAGCGGAGCATAAAGATGACTAACGTAGATGCATCACTTGCAGGCAGCCTGGTCACACACGAAACCAGTGCCTACAGGTGGTAGGCACGTCAACCTCTTCGAGAAACTGAAGTAATTCACTTCTTTCTGTATGAGTTGTTGTGAATTTTCTTAAATAAAACTGTAATGTTGCAATGCATTTGTGAATTCTCCTAGGTAGTACTCAATGTATGTTAATTAATTGTAATGTTTCAATTTGTTGACAAATATGTGATAACTACAGGTACGGCCGACGATCATCAGCTTCCCGAGTTGATTGCACAGCACCATCAGGAGCGTCACCTTACTCGACGCCTTCTACAAGGCATCGTTCAGCCAGCTCTACGCATGAGGACACCGCAGGAGATGTGGCCCCTAGATGAGCGGTTCACGCCTCATTTGCTCGAGGTCGGACTACTGCTGTTCGCCCACATGGTGGATCGAGCTCGGCGATTCCCCTTCGATCGAGCCCTGGTTAGTGCGCTCATGGACCGATGGAGGCCTAAGACGCACACCTTCCACTTCAGTTCGGCGAGCTCACCATCACGCTGCAAGACGTCAGCATGCTATTTGGCTTGCCTATTCATGGTGACATATATGTCCCCGCGGCCACTGACAGAGCTGTATGGCGCCTGGATTTCCTGCAACGCTTCGAGGGCGTAGGGCCAGCGGGGTGGGGGGGTTGAGCAGACTACGGGAGTTCCCCATAGTTACCTGCGCGCCGTTCGGGATGCTGTGCTCCCCTTGGCCGCCCCAGAGGAGGTCTTCAGGCGCCACCTTGAGGCCTACTTGTTATGCATGTTTTGTTAGGGGAAATCTCCACGAGATCAAGTCCAAATAAGAGGCTGCTCAATTTGCCCGGGGACAAGGCTTGCCCGGGGACAAGGTCCCCCGGTGGCTTGTCCCGGGCGCCGCCATTTGCCCGGGGACAAGACCCCCCCGGTGGCTTGTCCCAGGCGACGCCCTTTGCCTGGGGAAAAGACCCCCCCGGTGGCTTGTCCCGACCGCCGCCTCTTGCCCGGGGACAAGGCTCCCCAGTGGCTTGTCCCAGGCGCCGCCTTTTGCCCGGGGACAAGGCCTCCCGGTTGCTTGTCCTTGGCGCCGCCATTTGCCTTGGGACAAGGCCCCCGGTGGCTTGTCGTGGGTGCCGCCTTTTGCCCGGGGACAAGGCCCCCCCCCCCCCCCCCCGGTGGTTTGTGCCAGGCGCCGCCATTTGCCCGGGGACAAGGCCCCCGGTGGCTTGTCCCGGGCGTTGCCGTCCTTCCGGAGGCAGGAGTCTCCCGTCCTGAGTCACGTGAGGGTCACGCGAGAGGCGCCTCGGGAATCGGCGGACACCTGTCAAGCATCCAAGGCTCCTGGCCAGGAGAAGGACGTTGCTACCCCTCGATCCAGCGGTGGCAGGCGGGGTAGTCTAGTCTTTTTGCGTCTTTTGGGGCTATATAAGCCCTTGTAACACCTCATGTAAAGGGGACAATTTCATTATTACTTGGAATAGACAATCTCACAGGTGTGCTCTGGAGCCATCTCTCCCCCGAGAGAGCTCCCCTAGCCAACTCCGGTTGGGAGCACGCCGACAGGACTAGGGCCTTCACTGAGGTCTGAACCTGTATAAATCCTCGTGTCATTTGATGTGTTTGCCCGACGGGAGAGGACCGGTTGCTCGGTCAGCTCGCGTCGTATTTTCTTCGCTAGGATCTTCCACAAAACCTGCCGGGGTATTTGCAATACCACGACAGTTGGCGCCGATCGTGGGGACTCGTGACGAGACGCCATGGCTCCCCCAAGAACGAGGGCCTGCGCCCTTCCCGGTGACGCCGGTGACCCGGCGCCGCTCGGAACACAACCGTCCCGGCGCTTCCGCCCAGAGGCGGCCAGGCCCAGGTACCGTCTCCCACTTTCCCTGTTAATTTCGGTGGTTTGACCTTCGGGTCAGTCCCGGTGACCGCGGTCGCCTTGGCCGGGACTAGTCTCCCCCCAACGGCTTCCCCGGCTCCCCGGGACACCTTGCTTGAGGCTCTAGTAGAGGGCTAGCTCAGCACCCAGCGCTCTATGGACGAGCTGCTCCGTGTCTTGGCGCAGCCGCCGCCCCCACTTACCCATCGTACCCATTCCTGGGGCCCATGTCCCCGTTTATGGGTCACCCGGTGGCCCCTCTGGCCGTCGGAGGCCCGGTCGCTCCGCACGACCCCACCGGGGGGTATCCGCACTTAGCCACCGTACCCATTCCTGGGGTCCATGTCCCCGTTTATGGGTCACCTGGTGGCCCCTCTGGCCCCCAGAGGCCCGGTCGCTCTGCACGACCCCACCGGGGGGGTATCCTCCCTCGGCGGGCTATCCGTTCGGAGCCTTCCCAGCACCGGGAGCCTTCTCGATGCCGGGGGGCTACCTCCTACCCGGGGCCTTCGCGGTAACGGGGGGACTCCCTGCTCCGGGCCCCTTCCTGGGGCCGGGGGCCCATTACTTGCCGGGGGTTTTCCCTGCGCCGGGAGCCAGTCCCGCCCCACAGGTTGCGTTTAACGCACAGGGGGCGGTGGAGAGAGCAGCTCCCGCGTCACAGCGGGCCTCCCCCCGCAACGGCGCCCCAGTTCCAGACGTCGCCACGAGGGTTCCCCCCTCTTCGGTTCCGGATATTACAGGGGTTTCCCCCTTTCTGGTTCCGGATGTCGTCGGGAGGGTTCCCCCCTCTTGGCTTCCGGATATCGCAGGGGTTTCCCCCTTTCCGGTTCCGGACGTCGCCACAGGGGTTTCCCCCTCACCGGCCCAGGTAACACCCGGGCCGGTCGCTGCAGCGCATGAGCTCCCTCCTCCCCCGGGGCCGCCTTCGAGGGTACCTCCGGCGGACCAGGTCCGCTTCACCAGGGAGGAGATTGAGCGAATGCGTGCAACTAAGTCCGGGGAGGAACTTCCCCCGGGTCGCAGACGCGGAGAGCTTCGCTCCCGCTTCGGCCGGGGGAAGAGACCCGCCGAAGAACCAACCTCTCCGGGGGAGCGCCCGGACGTCTTGGAGGTTAGCTCCACCAACCCAGAAGAAAAGCGCCGTTACCGCCATGCCGGCGGACCTCTGGGGCCCCTTCCCTACTCCGACAATGAGCGCGCGTCCCCTGTCAAAGGAGACAGCGACCAGGACTCTCCCCGAGAAGTGGAGGGGGCTAACCAGCCGCTGTGCCGCAGACTACGGAGCATTCGATGGCCGCGGCCTTACCGCCCGCCACACATAGAACACTACAACGGTGAGGCCGATCCTTACGAATTTGTGCAGGTTTATTCCACAGCCATCTCAGCGGTCGGGGGAGACGAGATGGTGCAATGCAACGTCTTCCCCCTCTACCTCACCGGGATCGCCCGCTCGTGGTTCTACAACCTGAAGGCCGGCTCCATCAAGTCCTTCGCGCAGCTGAAGCGTGAGTTCTGCACGAACTTCCAGGGGAACTACGTGCGTCCCTTGGATTCCTCGCAGCTGTGCACCGTCCGACAGAGGACGGGGGAGACCATCCGCAGCTTCTTCAAGCGCTTCGCTCAGGTCAAGAGCAAAGTAGCTCACGTCCCTGACTCCACAGTCATTGAGGCGTGCAAGAGCGGGATCCTCCCGGGAGAACTCCACCGGAGACTCTCCCCGAAGCTGCCCCTCCTCCGCCGACGAGCTCTTCAACGTACTTGAGAAGTACGCTCAGGGGGAGGAGGATGACCTCTGGAAGAAGAACCAGGGGGCTCCCGCCCCCGCCGACCGGGGGGCCAGGGACCCCCTCAAACACCCTAAGCAGTGGGGTCGTAGCGAGCCACGGCCTCGGGAAAACTTTGTCCTCGAGGGTGGAGGCGACTCGCGCGACGCCTCCAGGGGCAACCGCCCCTTCCCCAAGCCGAAAGGCCGTGGGGGAGGACAGTCGTCCCGCGGTCGGGAAGGCCCCGCGACAGGAAACAGGGAAGGTCGGTGGTGTACCTTCCACAGGTCCGATACCCATGCCACCCGGGAATGCCATCAACTACTCCAACAATTCGTCGCATTCCTCGACCAGCATGGGCAGGGGGGACTCCGGCCTCCTTGCCCTCTCAGCCGGCCTTACCGGCCCTTCCTGCTCCTGCGGGGGGACAGCAGGGACGAACGCAGGAGGGGGAGCCATTAGAAACTCTCCCCTTCCAAACCTCCCAGAGGCGTGTCAACGTCATCACGGGGGGGTCCGCTTCCGAGCGGGACTCTAAGCATCAGCATAAGGAGTACGCGCGCGAAGTGAAGGTGGTGGGGGTGCTGCATACGTCCCCGCCACCTAAGTGGTCTGACGTCCCCCTCACCTTCACGGCAGAAGACACGCGTGGGGTTCGCTTCCCCCATGACGACGCGCTCATCGTCTCTACCACCATCTACAACTGCCATCTGGCCCGCATCCTCGTGGATGGCGGAAGCTCAGCCGACGTCCTTTACTTAAAGGCGTTTAGGGAGATGCAGGTGGACGAGAAGCTCTTGCAGCCCGCAGCAGGGCCCTTGCAGGGTTTCGTCCCGGGGAAGGCGATCCACCCCGTGGGGAAGGTGGATCTCCCCATGACCTTCGGTACCCCGGACAATTACCGGACAAAGATGGTCCAGTTTGACGTGGTAGACCTCCCCTCTTCTTACAACGCGATTATGGGGAGGACCACAATCAACCGCTTGGGGGCCGTGATCCACCAGAACTATCTCTGCATAAAGATCCCCGGGTCTCATGGCGTGATCACCGCCCGGGGAGACCAAGAGGTGGCCCGCGCTCTATAAGAGCGCGCCGCCGCAATGATTGGGAGCGTCAACATCATCAAAACCCCGGGGGGGAGGCGTTCCCCCCGGAGTCAGAAGCGGCTGTGATACCTTCCGGGAGGCCCCTTCCCAAGCCACGCCCGGAGGGGGACCTCCGGAAGATCCCACTGTCCCCAGACGACGGGGGCAAAACCGTTAGGATCGGGGCAGATCTCCATGAAGAGCACGCGAAGCAACTCACGGCTTTCCTGCGTGAAAACTCCGACGTTTTTGCGTGGAAGCCCTTCGACATACGAGGCGTCGCCCGGGATGTCATCGAGCACAAGCTCGCGGTGACCCCCGGTTACCCCCCGATCAAGCAGAAGCTGAGGAAACTCTCCCTTGAACGCCAAGAGGCGATCAAGGTAGAGATCGCCCGACTCCGAGAGGCGGGGTTCATTCAGGACGTCCTGCACCCCGAGTGGCTTGCAAACCCCGTCCTCGTGAAGAAGTCGAACGGCAAGTGGCGGATGTGCGTGGACTTCACCGACCTCAACCGCGCCTGCCCCAAGGACAACTTCCCGCTCCCGCGAATTGACCAGTTGGTCGACTCGACCGCGGGGTGCGAGTTGATGAGCTTCCTGGACGCGTACTCGGGCTATCACCAAGTCCGGATGGCGGAAGGGGACGAGGAAAAGACGAGTTTCATAACTCCCCTCGGAACCTTCTGCTATGTCCAAATGCCCTTCGGGCTGAAGAACGCTGGAGTGACCTTCCAGCGGCTCATGACGCTAGTCTTCAAGGACCAAATCGGTCGCAACGTCGAATTCTACGTCGACGACGCGGTTCCTCAAAAGTTCCCGCGCGACTGCTCACGTCGGCGATTTGGCGGAGACCTTCCGCAACCTCCGCGCGTATGGATTGAAACTCAACCCGAAGAAATGCGCCTTCGGCGTGCGTGGGGGGAAGCTCCTGGGCTTTCATGTGTCCGAACGGGGCATAGAGGCGAACCCCGAGAAGATCCGGGCATTCCCAGACATGCCCCCGCCGCGCTCGGTCAAGGACGTTCAACGACTCACCGGCCGCTTAGCTGCGTTGAGCTGTTTCGTCTCGTGGTCGGGGGAACGCGGCCTCCAATTCTTCAAAATCCTCCGGGGGCTCGAAGGGTTCCGATGGACCCCCGAGGCCCAGGAGGCCTTCGATGGCCTGAAGAAATACCTCACGAGCCCCCCATGCTCATGAGCCCGTCTCCGGTAGAGCCCTTTCTCCTTTACCTTGCCGCGACCCCAGTCACCGTAAGCGCAGTATTGGTAAAGGAGCAAGACGGGCAGCAGTATCCCGTGTACTACGTGAGTGAAGCCCTCCAAGGGGCTAAAACCCGGTACACGGAGATGGAGAAGATCTGTTACGCCCTCCTGATGGTGTCCCGGAAGCTTTGTCATTACTTCCTGGGGCACCCCGTCACTGTCCCGTCATCCCTCCCCTGGGGGAGGTGCTCCGCAACAAAGAAGCCACCGGCCGGATAGGGAAGTGGGGGGCCGAGCTCGCCCCTTTTTCCCTTTCCGTCACGGGGCACTCCGTCATCAAGTCACAGGTCCTCACCGACTTCGTGGTAGAATGAACCCCTGCCCCCGGGCCCGGGGACGAAGACCTCCCTGCGCTACCCTGACGCAGCGACCATTGGACACTTATGTTCGATGGCTCCCTGTGTCTCGCCGGGGCTGGTGCGGGAGTAGTCCTCCGGAGCCCCGAGGGGAGGGAACTCGAGTACGCGGCGCGGCTCGAGTTCCCCGCCACGAACAACGTCGCCGAATACGAGGCTTTGCTCCTCGGGTTGCGCCTGGCACGCTCCCTGGGGATTCGACGCCTCCTAGTAAAAGGGGACTCCCAGCTCGTAGTTTGCCAAATGGACAAGTCCTACTTGTGCCATGACGCAAACTTGAGCCTCTACTTGCAGGAAGTGCGCAAGATGGAGAAGCACTTCGACGGCCTAGAGGCCCGGCACATCCCGCGAAGGGACAACGATCGAGCCGACGCCCTAGCCCGGGCAGCCAGCGCCCGGGAACCGCTCCCCAAAGGGGCCTTCTTGGAGATTATCGTGAAGCCCTCGGTGACCTCCCCGGACGCGGGTGACGAGTCCCGTGCACTGGAAGTCGCCGAAATCACCCGGGCTTCGTCTTGGATGGACCCCCTTGTCTCCTTCATCAAGGGGGACGGGGACCCTCCGAACGAGACCGAGGCTAAGCGCCTCCGGGCCAAAGCATGGGCATACCTCCTGTTGGAGGGGAAGCTCTACAAGCAAGGGGCTTCCGCCTTGCTCCATTGCCTTCCACGACCAAAGGGGCTCCGGCTTCTCGAGGATATTCACGCGGGAAGCTGTGGGTCTCATCTGGCCCCGCGTGCCATCGTGGCCAAGGCCCTTCGCCAGGGTTTCTATTGGCCCACAGTGATTCGTGACGCGCGAGATCTTGTCTCCACGTGCGAGGCATGTCAGAAGATGGCCAAGGGTTCGAACCTCCCCCCGTAGCACTGCAGACTATCCCTATCACTTGGCCCATCGCGCGCTGGGGGATGGACCTCCTAGGCCCTTCCCCCCAGCGCCCGGAGGCTACAAGTATGCGGTGGTCGCGGTCAACTACTTTACTAAGTGGGTAGAGGCTGAACATTTGGCCAGCATCACGTCCCGGGCAGTACAGCGGTTTTTCTGGAAAATATCGTGTGTCGTTTTGGCGTCCCCCGAGAGATCACTGTCGATAACGGGACCCAATTCGACTCGGTGTATTTTCGGGAATTCTGTGAAGGCTTGGGGCTCACCATCCACTTCGCTTCAGTGTCCCATCCCCAGAGCAACAGGGCCGTTGAAAGGGTCAACGGCGTAATCTTACAAGGGTTACGCCGATGGCTCGAGCAAGCCGCTTCCAAGTGGGGTGCATGGGCAGAGGAGCTCCCTAGCATCCTCTGCTCCATGCGCACGACTCCGAGCCGAGCGACGAGACGTACTCCCTTCTCCCTGGTATACGGGGCTGAGGCAGCCCTCCCCCCAGAGATTGGCTTTCGGTCGCTACGGGTTGAGCTCCTAGACAAAGCTACCACCATGGCGTACCAAGCCAATGAGGCGAATCAATGACTGGAGGTCGATCTCGTGGAGGAGGAACGCGATCGAGCGCTCCTCTGCCACGCCATCTACAAGTGCGAAATGGCGCGCGCATACAACCAGCGCGTGCGCGAGAGGGCTTTTTGACTCGGGGACCTTGTCCTCAAACGCGTCACAGACCCCCAAGCCCAGGGCAAGCTCTCCCCCAAGTGGGAGGGCCCCTACAAGATCTCGGCAGTCCTGGGCTCGGGGGCTTACAAGCTCTCCAACCTTCAAGAGCAGGAGCTGAAGCACACGTGGAACGTGCGTTTACTTCGCAAGTTCTACGTCTAGCCTACGGGATCGTCCCCTCCCCCGAAGCGATTACGCCGGAGGGGGAGGGGGGACATTATACTCACCGTTCCATCCCCTGTCGTGATTTCGCGAGGGGAGGCGTTGTACTTCGGTTCATTATCAATACAACTGGTTTTTTCTTCAGCTCTGTCTCAACACAGGTTTTTACATTACCGTCTCTCACGGCGATGCCCTCCCTGTGAGGATGCCCTCTCAACGAGGATGCCCTCCCCGTGAGGAAGTGGGCTATCACGACCCAACAAGTCCCTACAACGGGAGTCCCACTCCTGTAGGGCGGCTTACGATCACCCCTCGTGGATTGAGGGTGTAAGCGGCAACCCGGTCCTCAAGGACCGCGGTAACGAGTCAATTTGGGAGACTAGTCCCCTACCCAAACACTCAGACCCATCATCGGGCGCATCCTCCTCCGGGAGTCGATTGTCCCCTTAGTGAGACGGAATTCTCGGATATTCTTTCTTGGAGATCTCGTTCCCGGCTCCCCGTTTCCACGGTGACCGGAGGGTTGTCTCCCGGAAAAATTATCCCTGGGAATTTCACCTTGGATTTTCTTGGATGTTTTTTCCAGAGATCTCATTCCCAGCTCTCCGTTTTTACGATGACCGGAGGGTTCTCTCCCGGGAAAATCCCCGGAGATATTGGGTGTAACACCCTGAGTCAGGGGTGAAAATTTCCTTTTTATCAATAGCATGCATGCATGTATCTGTAGTAATAGCCAGATCAGTATCTATCCTAAGCCCTAAAATCTCCAAAATCTATCATGTGACCGCAAATCAAGATCAGATTGTTCAGATGTGATCTATTAGTTATCCTGAATCTAAAAGCCTTCAGAACCCAGATCCAATTCTATCTCTAACTTCCAGAATTATCAACTCCTTCTATTTTCGAAAACAGAATATCCTATATTACCTAAATACCCTAAGTTTCAGAAATCCAGATTTAATCCAAATCTTGACCAAGTTTAGACCAGATTATTCCTGGAACATGATCATGGGTATGCCAATACCTTAAACCAGAAAGTTGACAGCCAGATTTCATCATCTAGACTCTTTTCACAAATCAGTCCAAGAGTTATCGCAAATTAGTCCTTATCTGATATCTGAAAACCCAAAAAGGCTAAAATCTCCAGATTAACTCCAAATTCAGAATTTCTTCAGCAAATCTTCTCAAAATGCTATTTGCCACAAGTCTCTCTTCTGTGCAGATATCAAAATCGAACCCTAAATGCCAGAATTCGAAATCGACAAAACTTAAATCTTACTTTACCCTAAATTACCCTATTTTCAGTTCATATCAAAAACTATTCAGATGTGCCAAACCTTATCAATTACCTTTGCCAAATATCCTGTTGAATATAATCTACCAGATTAGTGAAATCAATTTCAGTCTAAACCTTCCAGGATTCCAGATTTACAATTCAGTCCAAAACTCAAAGATTTGAAATTGCAACTCAGCCCATTTCGACCAGGACAGCAGCAAGCATACGACCAGAAACCGCCGTGCCTGTGCGCCGTGGTTGCTTGCCGCCGGTGAGGCTTCGCCGCGCTTGTGACCGTGCATGCCGGTGCGCACGTGTCCTCGCTCCAGCTAGTGCCGTGGCAAGGTCGCTGCTACGTTGACGACCAGCGCCTGCTCCCGCGCGCGATCAACGGCTGTTGTCAGCAACTCCTCGCCACGTCGCTTTGCCGCGCCAGTAGTTGTCGCCACCGCTTGCTACAGCTTTGCCAGGTCCCGATGAGGTGACACTGTGATCAGCTGCAAGCTTGTCGCCGTCGCATCACCGCTCCTTGCTGTGTCTTCGCCGCTTATGTCCAGCACGCAAGCAATCTCATCACAGCAGCCAATCACTTCATTGTCTCCTTCTTGCAAGCTTCTCCTGGTCTATTTAAGCGCTCCTGTGTGCAGCAGCTTCTCCACACTTCACCAGAAACCAGCCAAATTCCAAATCTCGCTGTTTCAGTCATCTTCTCCGGCGAGCCGTCGAGGAGGCTCACGGTGCCAGCGCTCTACACTTAATCTCCTGCCAAATTAAAGCCATCAGTGAGTTCCCCTACTCATTCTCTCTGTGTAGTACTATTTAATTGCTCACCGGTGACCCCTAACGCCGGCGATCACCGGAATTGTCGATTGCCCTGTTTCTGTAATGTGGCTCAATCCAGTACAAATTAGCTCTCGTTTCTGTAATCAAAATGGATCAGTGAACCTTTTTAAGCATGCCTGTGAACTTAGAACAATCAATTGATCCCAATTTGAAGCTGTTCCCGATTTCGCAATTTGACAGTCACTGGCTCACGTCGCCAGGCTTCTCCGGTGATCCTCCGGTCAATTTGATGTTACCAGAAGCTTCCTTATACCTCCTAGATACTCTCCAAGCTAGGAATTAAGTTCTTTTGGCCTGTAGCAGAAACCCCCAAATGGCAGTGTTCTTCTCCGGCGCCGATCATCGGAAAAGTGTTCCCAGCCGTTTCAGCCCAAATCACCTTGTCTTTTGGATGCGCCTTAGCCTCCTGAGCATTTTTGTCTTCTAGCCCAACACCTAGATCGGCCTAGATTGGAAGTTATAGCTTTGCCAAGATTTTGTTTAGAACTGCTCCAGTGCAACCAGTTCATCTCAGTTCATCATCAAATTTCTTGCTGTCCAGCCATTTTCAGCCATAGATCCTATTGTAACTTTTGTTCCTGTTATCAATGCCTACCTCCCAGACAAAGTGGTGCATTATTTGGAGCTCTAGATCAAAAGTTATGCCAAGCCCTAGTTTTTGGCATTGCCAGCTCTATGCCAGAGCTTGTCAGCCAGTGGCATTGACCTTGTTTACCCACTTCTGGTTGTGTAATTTGAAAACCACTTTGTCCACTGAATTTGTAGAGTTGTGATCTACATTTTCTTCTACTACCACAACTTGAGATAAGTACTCTAGCTTTTCTTAAAGCTATGTCCAAGCTTTGATCTGAATGTCGATCTGTTGACATCCGCTGTTTTGATTAAACCAGCCACAAAATTGTTATCCCTATTGTAACCCTGAAACCCTAAGATTATCTGATTACCATCATTAGCCCAAATTCCTTGAAACCCTAGAATCTCGACTCAGTTCAGTTTGCAGTTCAAATTATCTCCAGTATAGTTCAATCATTCTTGTTGAGCATTTCTGCATATAAGTCATAAAACATTTTAATATTATAAATAATCATTGTGTGTTTGTTTGTCGTCGAGCAGATTCAGAAGCTGACTTTGAAGATTTTGCTGTTGACCCGTCATCAACTGCTGTATCTTACGACGCGGAAGGCAAGTCATATCCTTGGTCATCTTGAACCTATATTTTAAATGTTGCTATAATATAACCTTGAATATAGGCAATATTGCATGTGAAAGATTGAGAATGGTTGATTTATGAATTGGCAGTACTAGACTGGTTATCTGTGAAATGTGAAATAAACAAGTTTTGAGCCATGAACTATTATATGTATCTATATACTTATATTCATGAAATAAAACCCCTAGCCGTGACCAGAAAAATGGTGTGGAATGGCTGTAGCACTGGAGGTGCTAGACTGCAAAGGATATGCAGGCACTGAAGGTGCAGGGTTGTGGATGGTCTGGTCACTGGCATATAAGGACTAGAACCTTGTGTTATGCGTCTAGTGGCATGAACAACGTGCTAACCGCAAGCCTGGTATGGGACAGGCCTGAACAAGTAATTATGTGGATCGCACATGAAACCCCTGCATGAGATGTGTAGTGATGCACGATAAACACGGAGCGCGGCTCCCACACATATCACTGAAGGTGATCAAGCACGCTGACCCAGTAATGGGAATAAGCAAAGGGGTGGAGATTTGGATACAACCTGCCACAACTGTGTCTCGCTGAGAGCCACAGGGTCGGGGGTGAATTGTAAGTGATGCATAACAAAAGTTCTTGTTATCTCCACCTTGCCACTCACACATGGTTGTGAGGAGGGGTCTAATCATTTTGATAGGATGGGCTTGAAAGTGGAATATCTTGCGGGTAAATTGGTACCTCTCTGCAGAGTTAAAAACGTATTCGAATACTCCGAGCTCCCGGGTTTATAGGAGTCTGCTGCGGTGGATTAAATCCACGGGGTGTGACACAAGTACTATTTTCTAAATAAAATATGGTTAATCAAGATTACCCAAATGACATGTGTTGTCATGATAAGGAGTGCTGCCGTGGGCTGTCGTGTGTCGACGTGTCGCGGTAGTGCTATAAGCTAGTGAACGTGAATGATGATGTTACTTTATGAAAAAGTACTGCCATGAGATAAGAAAGAAAAAGATTATTTTACAAATGTCCATAATTCTTGACTAGTCTAGATTCATATCATCATTCCTATATGTATCTACTCTTACCTATGACTTGCTGAGTACGTAAGTGCTCACCCTTGCAACATTCAACTCAATAGATGGAGCCTACCTTGATCAATATGATGGCATGGAGTACTTCGTGGATCCAGAAGGAGGAGAATCAGTTCCGCCAGAACCCTGAAGTGTGTTGTTCTGCCATCAACTTCTTTTGTGGGAGGGTCACCTATCTTCTGCTATGTAGTTAAATATTTTGCTAAACGCTGAATGCCTTGTAGGCATTGTAATTCTCTTTATGTAATATTAAGGCCAGCAGGCCACACTGCTTATTATTTTGTTAGTACTCTGTTGCAATGTAATATACTCCTGTGTTTGACTCATCCTGGGAAGTCAAAGGTTTGTGAGAATGGGACTAGCTGCAGCGAGCTAGGTCTCTACAGGAGTAGTCGTAGTCCCAGTCTCGGGGCGCGACATTGGGCCTCCCGGAAGACTCACCCGGTTCCCCGTTCTCACGATGACCGGAAGGTTTTACCCCAGAGAGAATTTCTTGGAATTTCGGAATTCTCGGATATTTTTCTCGGAGACATCGTTCCCGGCTCCCCGTCTTCACGGCGATCGGAGGGTTGTCTCCCGAAAAAATTATCCCTGGGAATTTTATGGATTTTCTTGGACGTTCTCTCCCCAGAGACCTCACCCCCGGCTCCCCGTTCCTACGGCGACCGGAGGGTCCCACTGGAAAATTTTATAACCTTGGGAAAACTTGGAAGAATTCTTAAGCGATGGGTCTTTACCCCGGGAGCTTTGTCGCCCCCACAACGCGCGGAGCTACCCTCCGGCTCGCTGTAGAGGGGGGGATAAGGAGCACCCGGGAATCACCCCGTTCCGAACCATCTAAGATAAGTACACGAGCAAACTTAGCCTATTAAAGAATCAAAGTATACAAGCAAACTTAGCTTTATTGAAGATCATTTAATCGGAGGACATCTTCCCCCTCCGGTGGGCATCATTACATCAGATACGATACAGCCCGGGATACAACCCGGAAAGATCCTACGCCTAATAATCCCGGAGGCCATCCGATATCTCCCGGTACAAGCCGCGTATGCGACGTTGGGCCTCCCGGAGCAGGTCTTCGGGCCAATATTTGTAGCCCGCCGGTGGAAGTATTCGAAGCGGGGGAACCCTCCGGACCCCGGTCGCAAAGGGGATAGTTTAGCGCGGTGATTATCGAAGTTGTCCAGGTGCCACTTCGGATGCCACCGCAACCGGATCGGCTCCCGGGAAACGCCCCCGTTGCGTCCCCCGGAGAAGAGACTTAACAAAATAAAGGCGGCTTGGGCATCCCCCGGGTTACACCCGCCGGGGCTCAAAGGCCTCACCCCCGGAGGGTTTCTCCGGGACCTTCGCCCGGGAGTAACCTCCCGGGTAACCTGGTACAATTCATTCAAAGACTTAGCAAAAAATTCAATTTGTATTGCACCAAAATGTTTTTTGTACAAGTGTCCGGGGCTTCCTCTAAGAAGCTACTGGGAGCAAAAACCTAAAAACAAAAGGGTCCTATCTAAAGGCCCGGGGGGAGGCTCATACTTGTTCGTTGGTGTCCTCCCCCCGGGGGGCTCCCGGTGGAGCCGCAGCATCCTCTCCTGGAGGCACCGGCGCCGGGAATCGCACTCGGATTATCTGGTCGTAGAAGCCGCTGGCGAGCTGCTCCACTTCTCGCCACGATGGCTCGAAGAATTCCGGGAAGCTCCGGGGGATTCAGCCCCCGATCGCCCCAGCGCGCACCCCCCGGTGCTCCACAAGCCTGGCCGTGGCGGCCACCACTGGGATCGCCTGGCTTCGCTCCCTGGCATCGGCGGTATCGCGCCCCGAAACTGGGACTACGACTACTCCTGTGGAGACCTAGCT